>CM040124.1:214375112-216775112 GCA_022559845.1 Amorphophallus konjac | reverse complement strand
ATCGGGCTCTCATTCACGGCCAACGGAGTTATGAACTAATATTGACTGAACAAATACTAAGTAGAGCAAGGTTTGGAGCACTTACTCGACCGGTTTGAAGAAACCGGTCCCGCTCGGTGACGTGGGCGAGCGGGGAGGCGTGGGGATCCCCACACGCCACGTTGGGGCAGCTTGACCTGTTTAAACAATTACAAAACTACACCTCTCGTAGGAGGGGGATCTTGGGGTGGAGACAACTTGTTATTACATCCAAAACTACCTCCACACAGGGAGGGGCCTTCAGCCGGCCAAGCGGGGAGGGGAGAAACGTGGAAAAGAACGCCGAATGGAGACTGAGATCAGTTCTGCCTGCTCTCTGTGAGTGCTGATAGACGGTCAAAGAAGTGGCTGCTGTGACTGCTCCCGAATTTTATTTGGGACGAAACCACCTGGAAAATCTTCTTAGGAGGACCGGGAAGTCGTCCAAATTTTTCTGGAATTTTGGGAAGTCACTGTTGTCCGGGGCAGAGTCTCGAACAGGGAGGCAGACATTCAGTTCTGACCGCTTCTGGATCACCACAGCAGGATGAAGAGGTTGCCACCAGTGCTCCCGAGCTCAGAATGAGGCACGCTGAAGTCGTTGGAACCGCCTGTGAGTCCTCTTCGAAACAATCCTAATGGAGATGCCAAATGTTGTCGGAGCAGACCGGTAAACTCTGAACACTGAGGGGGGCTTGGTGCAGACTGAGTGGAGGCAGAACCGCGCACCTGGGGAAGAGAATTGATAACTTTCAGATCCGGACGCCAAACTGAGTTCTGCTTCTGGGGATGAAAGAAAACTCGGAGTAGAAGATTTTTTTTGGAGAACTATCGTTCAGATTCCCAGTAGGATCACCGCAGTGAAGCTTCCACTCAGGTTCTGGTTTCTTGCCAGAGATGCTTTGTGCAGTCGAGGGAGAACTGCTCTCCCGGGTAGCACGGTGCTTGGACGATGACGAAACCACCGCCGTTGTAAAGAAGACTGGCAGATGCTTCCGTGGGTACCTCTTGGGCCTTCAGATTCGCTGGGATGTGGCCGGGGTCGCCGCTGCAAGCAGGTGGTCCTTTGTAGGTCGCCAGCTGCAACCAGGTTCGTAGAAGAAGCTTCCAATTGACCTTGAGTTGAGATGGAGATGTGGATAAATGGTGAAGGGGAGAGGATGAGTGATAGGTGGGGAATGTGGGGGAGGTGTGGAGGGTGGTTAGGGGTAGTGTGGAGGTGGAGGGAGAGGGGGAGGGCACAAGGTTCCACTAGTTCAGCCAAGGTGGAAGGTGAGAGTAGGGTGGAGGGTGTAATGGGTGGTGGGGAGTGGAGGGAAGGAAAGGGGCGACCAGCCCTAATGGAGAGGGATGGGGGCGACCTAAGGTTGGGGAGGGAAGGGAAATTTTGAATTCAAATGGCCTAGGGAGGTGAAGGGTTGCATGGGGGAGAGGGAAAAGTCTTTGGGAAAGGGATGGGGTGGTTGGTGGTTGGATGGTTGAGTGGGGATTGGGGGGTTCTCCCTTGGAACTAGGGGGGTGGAGTAAAGAGGGTTGTGGGGAAGGGGAGAGGCCTTAATGGGGTAGGTGGGTGATAGGAGTGGTTGGGAGGGGAGGAGAGAGAGTAGGGGGCGAACCCCTCTTGGAGGGAGAGAGAGAGAGGAGAGGGGGGGGGTAGGTGGGATTCACTCCCTAGGGCTTCTCACCCAAATAATGGATTCACTCCACTAAGAAAATTTGAACTCTCAAATGGCAATCTTTCATTCATTCGTTGATTCTAAATGGGGGAAATGGGGTCCTATATATAGGCAACCCACATTTTACAAAAAGCCCCTGATACATGCTACAATGACAAATAACCAAAGGAGGGGGGGGGGGGCGCCCTGGGCCAAGCCCAAAGAAATGGGCCGAATAGCAAACCTAATGACACTTAATCCTAGGTAAATGACTCATTAACCTAGGTACAAGACTCAAATAAAAGGAAAATTACATAATTATGACTCAAAGAAAATATGAAAATTACATGAATTGACTAAGGAAAATGTGACGGACACATTGGAGCCATGCTAGCGAGCAACCGGGGTTTTGAAAATATGAAGGGCGAGAGATGCCCCCATCAATTACCATATGATAAGTGGCACCTGCGTTCTTCAGACCGAACGTCATAACCACATAACAATATGTGCCCAGGGCGTGGTGAAGGAGGTTTTCTCTTGATCTTTAGGAGCGAGACGGATTTGGTTATATCTAGAGTAACCATCCATGAACGGCAAAGCTTCGTACCCGGCGGTGTTATCGACCAAGACGTCTATGTGAGGCAGCGGGAAATCATCCTTGGGACATGCTTTGTTAAGATCCCTGAAATCGATGCAAATGCACACTTTTCCATCCTTTTTGATGACAGGGACTATGTTCGCCACCCACTGAGGATATAAGATGACTCTAATGAATCTGGCCTTGTATAACTTATCAACTTCTTCTTTGATCCTTAAGGCCATGTGGGGGTGAAATCTTCTCGACCTCTGTTTTACGGGCGTTGCCCCTGGTTTAAGCACGAGTCGGTGTTCCACTAAAGTGGGGTCGAGACTCAGCATGTCCTCATAAGACCAGGCGAAAGAATCACTATACTCCTTCAGAACCTTTATTAGATCTTCTTATACTTGCGGAGGGAGATTAGCAGCAATAATAATGGGCCTTGGGTCTTCTTCAGCTCCCAAATTTATTTCCTTTGTAGGTTCATCCACTGCCGATGATGGCTCATCAAATCTCTTTAATCCTTCCGCATACAGATCGACAGTGTCATCTACGTTGCTGTCCTCATCATCAATCAGGTCTTTCTCATCCAAGACTTCATAGACACCAAGTCTGTCGTCGCTCCACACCCCTTCTATCTCCTCTTCATCTTCTATCACGATCGCCGTAGCGACAAACTCTGGACACTTCAAAAGAGCATGACATCGCTGAGCCAGATCCTAAAAGAACCTATCAGGGATGGATTTGGCATGACGCGCAAGCGAGCGCGGCTCAGGCTCAAAAGGATTGGACGACCTAGAAGAGGACCCTATTTCTCTAGTTCTAATTGACCCTACTTCCTTAGACTCGACGGACCCTACGCCTAACCTAGGAGAAAGGAAATCTAGTGGAAAGGAAGGAGCATGGGACTTGTGCCCCGGAGAGGAGGATGGAGACAAGATAGCGTAATCTTCCACCGAAATCTCCGTTTCAAATTTGACGTTTTTTTTGGAGATCAGTGGAGATCACATAGCAGGATGGAGGAGATGGTGGAGGAGGAAGTTGACAGGGGAAGAGAGATGGGAACAACACATCGAAGAATAGGTCAGAAGAGGAGAACCACATGTCCGAAAGATTGGGGGAGGAGGTCCATAAAGTGGATAGATCAATGGGCGGGCATCGCCCGCATGCACATGGTATAATTAACACCTCGGTTGGCAATTCCGTGAAGTACGGATCAACCATGATCGGGGGTGAGCGTGGTATAGATTCCAGCTGTTGAAAAAGAGACATGAGACGGGAGGGAGACCAAGAAAAGACAACATGCGAGTTCCCCTTCTCCCATGGACAGTCGGCTGGCTTCTTCGGCTTCCACTGAACAAGCCATACCTCTTGACTCTTCTTCTGACCATAACCATCTGGCTCGTTGAACATTCTGGCAAATGACTGACTAAAATCTGGCATATCATCAATAGGCCCCTTTGGCAGCAGAGGAGGACTGTCAACTGTGCAGGCTGTATCTTCTTTCTCTGACTGTGCTGACGGTGGCTAAAGCGTCCCTGGCTGGAGAGGACCTTTAACAAAGTGTTGGCGATAGTCCCAAGTAAGTGGCCCTGAATCGCCCATCATTGAGAGTGCAGACTCTCGGTAGCTGATACCTCTCCTGCCCATTTTTCTTCCTTTGGGCACCGGCTTGGTTCGCTCTTGTAACTGTGCACCGAGGCCTCTCCCCAGTTGGTAGCCCAATTTCAATATAATATCCCAGCCCTTGGAATCTCGGATCTGGGGTTTTACTTTGATGTTGACGGGTGTAGTGGCGGACCTGCGAGGTGCATAAGCCCAAGGAAAGTTTAGATCCAATACCAAGATAACATGCCGACTGCTGGGCCATAGTGTAGGCAGAATCTTCTCTGATATAGCTTTGACAGACTAGACCGTGGATAAGCTTTTTACTTTAACCACCCTCCCTTGAAAAGGGAATTTAAGACATTGATGTGTGGTGGAGGGCATGGCACTAAGAGTATCGATCCACGGATGACCCAAGAAAGCTTTGAACATCGGGTCGATGTCCAGCACATAGAATTCAATGGGCATAGTGAAAGGCCCAAGCTCAGCTTTAATGGTAACAATCCCGTGACATGCCCTCCGAGAATTGTCATAAGCAGCTATAGTAGTGGGGGTCGGGCGTAAAAGTTTTTCTTACAAATTGCAGGCCCTGAGAGTGCTGAGCGGGCATACATTGATCGATGCCCCTATGTCAACTAATGCCGCATCAATGCTGACTTTATTCTGGATTACGGTGATTCAAAGCGGCATTTGCTGAGCTTCTGGTGGTGCTAGTTCGGTTTCAGAGAACGTAATAGCCGGTCCTTTGGAAATAGTCGCCAGTGCCGTAGGTAAACCGTCGGCTGCCACATCTTCACTAACCATCACCTTCTGAAGAAAGTTCCTTACAGCATCTGGGTCAAGGGTAGATCTTTTGATGAGCTCCAGCACGGATATCTTGGCGGGCACCCGATCCAAGTGATGCAACAGATCGTATTGGGTACCTGGTAACGGCTCGACTTCTTCTTGCTCAGCAGCCGGTTGGGAAGACTGGGGATTCAAGGTAGAAGGATAATTACGGTGAAACATGCGCCCGCTCCGTAGGGTGAAGTTATAGGCTGCCGCGGCCTCGGATGGGCTCAGGATAAGTGACTTAGTAGGCCCGGTGGGGTGGATGAGTGGTGCGGAAGAGGGTGTGGTGGAAAGGATGATGGGTGAAGGGTTGGTGGTAGCGGGTGCGAGCGGAAGTGGAGGTATAAAGGTAGGCGGAGGTGTAATGAGTGGAGGGTTAGATGGAGGTGTGGTGATAGCGGGGGTGAATAATGTGCGAGAGACAGGCGGTGGAGTAAGAGTAGATGAAAGGACAAACGGTGTAGCAAGCGGAGGAGGGTTTTGGTATGTGGGCGTAAGGATGGTGGGGGTGGAATGAGTGGGGTAGTTGTGGTGAAGGGCCATGACTTGCGGCGTAGATCCGTCATCATCAAAGGACCACCCAGCATCGGAGGCCGGGGGTTGAACTACATTGCACTGAGCCGGTGTCGGTGGCCGAGGCTGCGGAGCGGGAGGATGATTCGACATTGGGTTCTGATGGATCCCCAAGTCTTGAACCGGCTGCTGTTGCTGTTGCGACTGCTGCTGCGGCTGCAGTGCCTGTTGTTGCTGCACTTGCTGCCTCGGCGGCTGCCTTCTTTTCTCTTTAATTTCTGTAATGGCCTTATGCATTTCGGCCCAATCAATCTTTTGTCCTTCATGGAGGTCATAGATCAAATCCCTAAACTGAAAACACCCTTCAATAGTATGTCCCGGTTACCTGTGGAACATACAATACTTTGTCTGATCGACGGCCGGGTTCCAGACGGGCCGTTCCAGAGGAAGTTGGATTGCACTAACTGACATGAGAGCCGAGAAGATATCCGTGAGGGTTTCTGGCAGAGGTGGGTATTGTGCTCTCTTAGGTCCCGGGAGCTTGTTGTTGTTATTGTAGCCGTTAGGTGGAGGGACATTATGGTATTGCGGAGGCTGTGGAGGTTGTTACGGAGCGGCAAAGGTGTTTTGCGGAGCGACAAAGGTTGGCTGAAGATTTTGTGGAATGGGTGGGAAGTTTTGTGGAGCGGGGTTTTGAGGAGTGAGGGGGTTTTACGGAAAGTGGAATGGAGCGGCTTGGAAGGGGAAGGTAACGGCTTGTACTTGTTCGTTGGTCTGGACCCCCTCGGTGACAGGCCCTTGAGGTTTCTTGTGGTATTTAGGCTTTTGATTCTCAAAGAGCGAGTGGATGGAGGAGTCTTTGAAATGTGTTTGAATGAACCACGCCCGGCTATATAGTTGGTGCATGTTGGCTATATCATTCATATCAAGGATGTTACGGAAGGTTGGGGCAGCATTAGAGATGAGTAACTTGACCTTCTCTTCCTCAGGAATGTGGCCTAGCACCCTGGCGGCCATCTGCCTCCATCTATCAGCATAAGGCGCAAACTCCTTGTCCGGCTTCATCTTTTCGGCCACCAAGTCTGTGAAGGAATATTCTGGACCGACCCTGTCTTGAAACCATTGGATGAACTTATCTTTCACTATCTTGAAGCTTTCGGCATCCTCTAATGGCAGAGAGTAGAACCATTCTAGTGCAAAACCATCTAATGATCGGCGGAATAGATATGCCATGAGGCGATCATCATACTGAAACTGAGCCGATTCATATAAGAAATCCCTCACATGGATGAAGGGATTGTCGTTCCCGTCGTACTTGCGATAATTGGGGAGCTCAGATTGTGGAGGGAATCAGATATTTTGGAAGCTCGGGACTGGAACATCTGTCAAGGATTGTGGGCCAATCCGCTTCTGGAGGAAGTCAAGTTGTTGTTGCATGGCGGCCCATTTATCGAGTAATTCCTGCTCTCTAGACGGAGTAGGGATAGTGAAAGATGGAATTTGAGGAGCAGAGGGGTAGGCAGATGGAGGAGGCGGCCCATAGGAAGGATATTGGGCCGAAGGATGACCCATGTTGGTGTGAACTTGGGCTGCCCATTGCTGAGGGCGCATGAAATCATTGGGGCCAATAAGAACCTGTGGCATTGATGGGCCGTACATATGATGATCCGACGGAAAGGAAGGAGGTACAACGGTGTTTCCCTTATCCAAAAATTGTTGGGCCGACCCAGAACACTGGCCCATCTCTAGATTAGAGAATCTGAGGGTCCTAGGTTGGACCGGAGTGAGGTCAATGAGAATGGGCTGGACGGCTGACCCATCGGCTCTAGGCTGAGCAATGGAAGGATTGGTCTAACCTTGCATAATCGGGGAAGGTGGGGTGTTGGACCCCTGGATGGCCTGATAAACCGCCTGAAGTTAGGCCGGATCCAACTGGGTCATCATTTGGGAATTAGCGGAAGGGTGAAGAAGAGCTTGAGTGGATTGGGCGCCCTCCATAAGGATGGAGGACGAAGGAGGGATGGGTCCCTCTCTGGATTGGAATAAGATAACCCTAGAGGGATCCTCTAGAAGCCCTTGAGGTAGAGACTTCTCTTGGGAACGGGGAAGATCGAAAGAAGCCATGGTGCATTCAAAAAGTGGATTGAAGTAGGATGAGGAAAGGGAATCTCCCCCAGGTGACGAAGCTTCTAGAGGAGGGAAGCAACTCCACATGCAATGAAAGACCTTATAATAATGCAAATAACACACAACAAACACACAATGAGTGACTAAACTTAGATGTTTTTTTAACAAACATGTAAGTGAAAACGAGATGACAACACTCAAATTCAACCAAGTTACTTAGATGATGCAACAAGATTTTTATGATTTCTTCCTTCAGAACCTTAGTGATTTGATTAAGATGTGCTTTCCACAATAGGTTCCTAATAGGAAAGGATGTGTGGCTTGGTCGACTCTAAATGTAATCACTCCTTCACTTATGCAATCCTAGACACGGGGTAGGAAAGGTACAACCGGCCCGGTGTCCGTGTGGGAATACACGGCTCACGGGGACTTATGGAGGTCCCTGATGTGATTTCCTGGTTGGCTCCAAGGAATATGGAGACTAGAGGTCCACACACCAAGGTAGGAAGATGCAATCTAAAGTGTGAATATATGAATGAACCTATGTGCACCGGGGTGCATGCAAATTCTAGCTTAAAATCTAGCAATAAAATATGCACACAATAAGATAAATATGCAAAACAACTGAAGAGACAATCAGATAGCACCCAAGTATGAAAATCACAGCAGAAACCGTGGAACTGAACTACACCTCGGGATGTGTACCTACCTGGAGTGTGTGACGGTCTATAATTCTTACGTCAGAGTAGTGTGACGGTCAAAGATCGGGCCGTCACAATAACGTAACGCGTGCACAGGAGACCGTCAGAAGAGCCAGAGAACTAGAAATAGCAGGAAATAAAAGGTAAATCCGAAGAAAGCCAGAGCAAC
Source organism: Amorphophallus konjac (assembly GCA_022559845.1). NCBI lineage: Eukaryota > Viridiplantae > Streptophyta > Magnoliopsida > Alismatales > Araceae > Amorphophallus > Amorphophallus konjac. Next base: position 216,766,916 of record CM040124.1, on the reverse strand, counting down.
AAGGGCAAACAAAGGGGAGCAGGTCTAACAGAGATTCAAAGCACGATTGGCACTAGATGTCCCACCGTGATCGCCAAAAAATTCTGTTGGTTTTAATGTGTCCCTTCTTTCACAAGATGGGCTATGAGGCCAACTATGATGAAAATATGAGTCAATGATGAAATCACTCAACCTATGAACATGTGAATCATGAACCTAGGTAACCAGCACAAGCTCTAGCATGGGCATGCTATCTTAACCAAAACTAAACTAAGCAAATAAAGAAAAACACACGTCGGGGCGTGGAGCAAGGAAATAAAGGAAAACACACCATATAGGTGGAACAAGCAAAGCAAAGAAGAGATATGATGAGAGAGAAAGCTAATGCCCAAATTAAGGAAAGATGTGATCACCACTAAGGTAAAAACAAGCCAAATACCTGATAAGTACCTTAGAATAGGATGATGATGCACCCGCCCACGGGAGAGATAAAATAACCAGAAAACTGCAGCTCCGTCAGATGTAACGGTCGAAGACTGATGCGCCACAGGACGTGTGACGGCCCCACGATAGACCGCTACAAGACTCTAACGCGCCTTTGGTAGACCGTTGGAGCATCTACATAATAAGAACTGGGAATCTTTTGATCTCCAAGCTTTCCAGCTGGCCAGAGAGCTTGGGCCTTGTGCTATGGGCTCTGTAAACCTGCAAAAGAGTGTAGAACACAAGAAAAACAACCCAGATTAGCCCTTGGACAAAGTAGTATCAATAAATCAAAGAAACTTAAGAACATGCAAAAGGAAAGGGAAATACCGGGGAGGTTAGTTTTTTAACCCCTCTGGGGCGTTTTTAAAAGATGGGAGGATGTTTTAATGGATGCAGAAGATGCAAGAACGTGGTAGAAGAAGAGGGACAATGCTATGACGCTTGGATGAGGGAAAAGACACTAAAAAACACAAATTGACTGAACTAAACCCTTGGAATCAATACTCCCTGGACTTTGGAAGCAGATGGATGTGGGAAACAGCTCTCCTTGGTTGGTTCTAGCTCCAGGATGCGGCAACACTTCAACGCGAACTCCAGATGTCTCCCCTTTAAGCCATGAAGTCAAGGGTTCTATTTATAGACCCTCAAAATCTAGGTTCGAGTTGAGGATAATCCAGCTAGAAAGTAGGACGTTTCTTAGCAAAATCTTGAAGATAATACTCCCTAGAGTCCATAGAAACAAACAGAAGGTTCTGAGGATCAGATTTGAAGGAGAAATCCTCAGATCAAACTCTTAATTCGGCCACAGAGTAGCAAATAAAGAGCAGTTCGGCTAGAACTCTCTGTTTGATGTAACGGCTGCATGATAGACCACCACAAGGATGTAACGCCCCAGGGATGGACCGTCACACAACTTTATCCACTGAAAGATGAGGTCAACGGGCGAAGTTTATGAACATAGGACTCTAGATGAATGTAACGGTCAAGGGTAGACGCATTACAATGAATATAACGGCCGCACGATAAACCGTCACACCCAACGGATAGACTAAAAAGGTAAGGTTGAAAGAAGCCATAAGCTTAAGGACTCTGGGATGATGTAACGGACCAAGGTAGATGCGTTAGAGGATTGTAACGCGCCATCAAAGGACCGTTAGAGACAATGGAGTGCAAATGAAGCGAAAGTTTGCTAAGCTTCGTCCAACGGAAAGAGGTAGGAAACCAGACCCAACCAAGGAGACATGACCCATGAAATAGACCTCAAATTGACCAAGAAGGCTCAACAAAGGTGAACAACTCGAAGCATCATATAAAATGAACAAGGAGATGACCCAACTTATTGGTCATAAAACGGGTGTCAACAGATGCCCCTCCTTAACGTTCTCTTTGCAGGGGAGCGAGTGGAGGTGAAGCGAAAGTGAAATGGAATATGCAGATGAAGCGGAGATGAAGCGAAACGGACTGAAAAGTGGGCGTTAAGACAAACGGCACCCGTTCTCAACCATCAAGCGATAGGAATTTTTTGGAAAACTTCGAACCAATCACAAGGAAATAGCCAACCAAAGGACGCATGTCTGGAGGAACTAAAAATTAAGGAAAGGAAAACACGGCCAGCGGCCGGAGCGACGAAAAGGATAAGAGACAAGTAACTAAACTCCAGATAGGAATCTTCAGCTAACCAGATCAAGCGAGGAGACCGAAGGAATCCTTCCAATTCAGAGTGGAATGACTCTCTTTATTCGATATCATTGAACATAGCTATCCACCATTACTGAGACACCTGAACAGATGAGGCTCATGAATGCTCAAAAGATGCGCATGATGCATGCTGGGCTACAAGAAAAGAAATCATTAAATCGAACGCAAAGAAGGAATAAAATAGCAAGATACTCGAGAATAATATTGCTAGACTGGAGAAACTAGGGTCAGGACACCATCTGCAACCACGGCGTCCAAGACAGAACCATCGTCCCCAAGCTTTTCCAACCTAACGGCCTATCTAATGATTAAACATGTGCACTTAGATCATCATCATTTTTATTTAAGGGGAACATCAGATCCCAGAACACATGAATGACCAGCCGGTTCTCGATATAATATATCATATATAACATATAGTAATGCATTAAGGGATATAGGAATAGAGATACTGTACATGACTTACCTACGCGGTGAACGGTGAAGCATGATGATTCAATGATTCTCATGATTTCATCCAAAAAAGAGATTAGCCAACAATAATTATAAGCATGAACTTCATTGATAACGTAAGGCATGAAAGGATAATGATCATTCAAGCATAAAAATTTGGCATTATCATTTCATCAAATGTTTCAAAGTCTCTGACGGTCTAAGAAAGATGCATCAGACTCATGTAACGGTCAGAACTTGACGCATCACACAACGTCGGTTCACATTTCTCAAAAATAAATAACTCAATCACCTGACGGTCCAATTGAGATGCGTCAGAGACTGTAACGGTCTTACGATAGACCGTTACATTTTCTGAGCGTTCAAAAAAAAAACCGAACAGTCGCTCCCCCTTCATTCGTTCAAATGCCAAAACCAAAGAACACCACAGAGCCAAAACCCACCGAACGGCCATGACCGGCGACGAGCTCCCCCGGCCACTGATGGAGAGGGAGAAAGGGAAGAAGAGGAAGGCGATCAAGAGCAAGGCCCTAAGAAGATTTAGGGCAAGGGTGGACCAAGAGAAGGTCCCCTCGACGGCGACTAAGCAACCGGTGGTGACGGCGGAAGAGACGGAGGAGGAGGACCCTCCCACGGCCGAGGAAGGAGAAGAAGAGGCCATTGGTGGCGAAGAAGAAGCCATGGCACCAAAGAAGAAAAAATGAGGTCGCAAACATGAGGTAGCTCCCCTGCCCTAAAAATCCAATTTTTGAAATTTTTACATGTGTGCATGTGTTTGAAGGGGAGGAAAATGGGGCTGGGGACCCATTGGGTATGATATGTAGGCCATTGGACCATTTCCATGGGTTGGGGAAACAAAGAGGATGATGCCCTAGCGGGAATGATGTAACGGTCCTTGCAGTGGCCGTTACAGCCCCTGACGCGCCACCCTTGGTGCGTCAGAGAACTCTGACGCACCAGGGCAGGGCCGTTGGAGGAACCAGAGACAGAACTAATTTTTAGGCTTTTCTGTTTATTCAATTTTTTTGTGTTTTATTTATATAAAATGCAATGAATTTAAACTAATGAGATGACTAACATGTGTGCAGGGAAAAAGAAGAACCAGGATCTCTTGGCTACAGATCAGGGCGGTGTACCAGGCACTACCCGAGTATCAGCGGGAGAGGCTGGCAGCTATGGGATTTGCCGAGGTGCTTAGCATCGAAGTGACCAGGACAGATACCCCACTCTTGTACGCGCTTCATGAGAGATGGGACCCCGTGAGCCGAGCATTCATTTTCCCATGGGGCCACATGATCCCAACATTGGAAGACATGGCGAGGATCACCAGCTTGCGAGTCCACGGGGCAGCCGTGACCGGGTGGACATATGGCGACTACCGGGAGCTTGCTCAGGAGTTGCTAGGATTGGACTTGATTAGGCTGGGGCATACATCATCCCAACTGTCGAGGTTGAGACTGCATGATAGCTTGGGACTGAGAGGAGCGGCTATAGCGGTCGGTGAGCTCCCCGAGCAGCATATAGACCGTATGATAGAGCAGGTACGCCCGTGAGTGGCGGTAGAGGCAGGACAGGAGGGAGACTGAGTCCTGAGGTGATTTATGATGATGTTGTTTGGAAAGCTACTTTTTCTGACCCGAGCCTACGTGATCAGCTACAGGCTGCTGCCACTGCTATAGTATTTGGGCAAAGTGGGGAAGTACACATGGGGAGCGGCAGTGCTCGCCTTCCTCTTCGAGTTGCTCAGCACCACAGACCGACGGATGATGCTTGGTGGCTTCTCGCCTTTCCTTCAGGTAAAAACTGGACTCTAAATGACTTCTATATGATTATGATTATGCAAATGATGCAATTTACTGACACTTGACTCTAAATGTAGATCTGGAGCTTCCTCTACCTCCCGGGGATCGGGCGAGGTACTCAGCTGCATCCCGAGCGTATCCCGATCGCGAGACGATGGGTGGTAGTGAGGGACACGGGATCAATCAACAGGCTGACCCGGGCCATCCAGGATGATCTAGACTCATTCCCTCATACATCGGTAAGCTCCAAACTTAAACTTCTCTAAATGCTTTTAAATGTTGCTAAATGCTTTCCAAATGCTTCTATATGCTGCTAAAATGCTGACATGGACTCAATTGCCTTTTCAGGTGTGCTGGACACCATACCAGGATAAGGGCTATGAGGGGCAGCCATGGGTCAAGGCGTCCCTGGCATACAGCGGGTGAGATGTTTGGCTTCACTGCATCAATGTGATCGAGCCGCTGCATTACCGCCTGATCTTGAGGACACGGGGACTTCATCAGCCAGAGGTATCATTCCCCCGTAGAGATGATGAGTGCCCGGTCAAATATTTAAAGGGCATTAGCAAAGACGTAGATTAGTGCGCCCGAAAGGCAAACTATGTGCACGATTGTAACAAGAGAGGTCGGGCGGTGAAAGACCGGGCAGACAGCGATGAGGCCTACCTCAAGGCTTACTCCCATTGGTACGGCGACCAGCTTCTCAGAGGCACCCGACGACTGGTATGAACTTCTAAACTTAAAACTTTTCTATTAAACTTCTATAGGCACTGACATTGCTTTCTAAATGCAGCTAGACCCACAGGGACGCATAGCCGAGCTCGAGGGACTCTTTCATGCCACCATCCAGCAACGGGATCAGTACCGGGCTGCCTTGGAGCTTTTGGTGAGTTTCTACCCTTAAGACTTAAATGCTTATGCTTATGATGCAAATGACTAACTTTAACCTTCTAAATGTAGCGGGCTGAGGGAGCCCAAAGAGCAGGACCGAACGCTCCGTCCTCGTCGTCATAGCCTATCGGGGGCAGAGCGGAGCGGGATGTAGAGTTTGCTTGAGCAGTAGCTCGGGCCGAGGAGGCGAAGGCCACCCTCGCGGAGCGGGTAAGAATTAAAAATGCTCCTTTAGACTTAAATGCTTGCAAAAGTCAAATGCCTAATGGACTGATTATGCAAAATGCAAAATGCAGGCGAGAGAGCTGACCGCAGCGGTAGGCGAGGCTGCCCATCTCCGGGCGGAGGTTGCCAAACTGAGCGCAGGAGAGACCCACCGGCGTGTGGATGATGAGGAGGTGGAGCGACTTAAAGTCGATGTCGCGCATTTGAGGGGCGAGCGAGATCAGTTCCGAGTGTAGACTATCGAGATGAAGGGTGTGATTGCGGGCATGAAGGAGGCCCTTCGACTTCTAGGGAAGAAGTTGGGGACTAGTAGCAGGAGCCAGAGCGTTGCACCCAGCAGTGGATTCCGAGACTGCTTCACCAGCTCCTCCGGCCACCGGAGGAACAAGGAGGCAGACCGGAGACGGCAGCGGGGGAAGGAGAGCAGCGTCCAGGAGCCACCAGCAAAGCGGCATGAGGGCACTGGTGATAGTGACGGCCCGGGTGACAAACTGGCCGAGTGACTTGTATTTTCTTTTTTTTTATGACACCCACACTTGTACATGACTTATGTGAATGAATAGAATAGAATGATATGAATGGAATGAAAATCCTCTTTTTTGTGTTTTGTTTATGCGGATGAAATGTATGTGTGAATGTGGATGTGAATGAATGCAATGAATGTGTGAATGCATGAATGGACATGTGAATGGATGTGTGAATGAACATGTTAAGTAGAGACAGGGTGTACGTCCGGCAGGTCAGACCAAAGAGGGCTGAAGAAGGAGGGACAAAACCCTGCAGCAGAAGGTGTGACGGTCCAGTGGTGGGGCGTTAGGGCCATGTAACGCATCAAGGTTAGGCCGTCAGAGATGATAGAACAAAACTGGACTGAAAACTTGTTACAGAAAAACTGACGGTCCAGTGATGGAGCGTCAGAGATCTTTAACGGTCCAATGTTAGACCGTCAGACATGATAGAGCGAGATTGAGCTAACAACGTGTAGCAGGAAATGTGACGGTTCAACGATGGAGCGTCAGAGCGATGTGACGGTCTTACGGTAGACCGTGAGAGAACAAACTGTACTCCGAGACGGATTCTGCCGTGAGAGCCCAAACTAGAGGCAAGGAGACCTTAATCCCTACTAGAACCCTCCTAGGCTTAGGATAAGTCTTTCTAACTTATCACTCTAGAACTGGAATCAAGCCCTTATAAGCTCGGAACAAGCCCAAAAGTCACAGCTTTCATTAATTCTCTGCTACATGGGTTGAAAACTCCATCAAAGGGCAAGGAACATCATGAAGAGATTCTTTGGAGAGATGGGCATGGAAGAGAGGGTCTATACCGGGCCCAAAGTAGCCAAGAAGGAGCATGGGGAGCTGCAAAGATTGACATCCATCCCCAAGCATCTGAGCTCAAGTGCCCAATGAGTGGTAAGTTCCAATTGAATTCAAAAGTTGATCAACTTCTGCACTTTCTATGCTTCTCATGATTCTTCTCTTTCCTTCTTCTTCCTCCTCTTTTCTCTAGCCTCTCCCTGGTCCAAGGTATTATTCCAACTTAAAGTGGGTGGCTCCCATGACCAAGGAACTCCCTTTAGAAGTCTTATCCATCCTTAGGGCATGGCACCTCCAACCTTTGTTAGTTTTGGCCAAAAACTTCCAGAAATTGTCCTTAGATTGCTTAAGCCTTTCAGCCCTCATAGAGCTATGGGATCCACAAACCCACGCCTTCCTCTTCCCTTTCTTTGAAGCTACAGTCCTATTGGAGGAGGTAGAGACCTACCTAGCCCTTGCTAAGACTAAAGTGGGGGATGAAGATCTAGTGTGCCATACAGTTGAACCTATTGACTCATCCTTTATTCTAAGTGATTTCATACACAACCCGAAAAATGTTAGGACTATGATCAGCCCATGCCATATTCACTTGATACCCATGGCTCAATGGATAGTCTCTCATTGCAAGAACAAGTGGGAGAGACATGAAGCCATTGCCAAAGCCGTGTCGGTTTGCTTATGCGGGGTCTTCCTTTTCACTACCACCGACCACCTCCTATATATCCAAAACCTTAGCATCATCAGCGGGTTATGGCGAGGCTTATCCATTTCTCAAGCGGTCCTTTCATACCTTTACGAAGGACTTAGCGCAGCTTGCCTAGGAGGACCTCTATTTGGCTCAATGATACTCCTTGAGTGTTGGATGGGAGTGAGAATCAAGTTCCAACCCAAGGAAGACATACCTTCAGCTAGCCGGATCTTTGGGAGCCACCCTTTGTTCTATATCGGAGGTGCCTTTGGATTCTCTTCACAGGTTGAATGCCGGATGGTGGATAAGAAAACGCGGGACGATTGGCGCCTCTTCCTCAACACCTTGCCAATGTGGAAGTTTATGATGCATCCAAGAGTTCTACAGAGCACCTTATTCAAGGTACCACGGCGGTCAGGCCTTGATCTACAGTTAGTGGGGAACACTACCTTGGCGATCTACAACTCGCACCGGTGCCATCTTCAGATTGGGCTACCCCGAACCGAAATTCCTGCACTATCGCACTACCCTCCCCTTCTAGCTAGAAAGAAGGGGACCGCGGAGTATGAGAGAGTGATCCGGAACGCGCTGACCATGTGGGAGATCAGCAAAACTCGCCCGTGGCGAGAAGATGTGGAAGAAGACGACGAGGAATGCCGTGCTTATGTGAAGGAATTACGCAAGATCCGCCCTCTCGCAGATAAAAAGCTGAATATAGCTTGAATTTTCTTATGACGCTTTTGAATTTGAAGTTTATCAATCAATTTCATGTTTTATTGAGTTTAATGAAATACCTAAGTTGAATGGATTCATGAGTTTGTTACTTGATTTGGCCAGAATGTTCTAGAAAATAGAGTTCCTGGAAGATGTAACGCTCCTATGAAGGACCGCCACAATGGCCTGACGGTCTCAAGATGAGCTGTTAGAATGGATAAACTTAGAAAACTGAGAGTTCTGTCCTCAGGAGAGTGTAACGGTTTAACACTAGGCCGTCAGAGTAAGGTGACGGTCGATCGTGGACGCGTCAGAGAGAGTTTGCTGAGAGCCAATGAATTTCAACCTTCGGGAGAGGGTGATGGTCGAACGATGACCGTTACAATTATGTGACGGTCTGATGCTGGTGCGTTACAGACCTCGTGTGTTTGTGAGCTCACAATCTGAACTTTGGTCTTGATCCTGCGTTCTGCACACACTTAGACAAGAAACAAGTTAGACATGTTCTTAGACTCAACCCCTTAACTAAAGTAAGTTAGAGAATGACCATTTCATGATATTTGGTCAAGGGGTGGAGCCTTATTAAATAGGTGAAAAATATAATGGAAACAATGCAATGCATGCGATGCACATGATGGTATTTTTAGATTTTTGCAAATATTTAGATTTTTGAGAGATTTTGAAAATATCTGATGTTTTTGGGTTTTTGAATTATATGATTTTTTTTTGGATTTTAAAAATATATGATTTTTTTTATTTTGAAATATATGAAATATCATTGCCTCCCTAGGAATGTGGGTCCTACCTATTCCGTTCAGAGTTTCCGAGGTTGGTGTGCAATGGAGGTGACAACCCCTGGCCAGGGCCTAACTCGCATGACGGTGTCTCTACCAAGGCCATACCCAGGGTACTTATCTTAGTCCTGAAAAGGAAAATAGAATGCCGGGGTAAGCTCAGGCCAGATATAGAAGTTTTTAGGGCGTGAGTTCCTCTCCAAACAACCCATTCAGAGACTCGGTCTGTTGTGCCGGAGCTTTGCGTCCATCATCGAACCTTTGTCAACTCTAGGCACGCACACGGCCGGGCTCATACGTCCCACGGGGAAACTGTACTGCCACTCTTGCCATGCCTAGCTTTTTCTTTTTCTTCTTGGAGCTTTGGAATTATGATTGATGGACTTTCGAGATAGACTTTGGCTTTTGTCAAGAAGATTGCTCCTTTTCTTTGCTCTTTTTTTTTTCCATTTTCTTGTGGCGTCAGGTCATAACGGACTGCCCCTATTTGAGACCTCCTCTCATCAGGGTACCTAGATTAGTTGTCGCCTCCTTATTCACCTTTTGCCCCTGGATTTAGCCGAAGAGAGAAACAGACAGGGACTTTTGACTTTCCCCTAAGCATGGCCGAGGAAAAAACTGTGTCTACAAAGTGGGAAACCCGACCATGGACGTCGTGTAGTGTGTGATTGCCGCGCTCAGGGTCCTCTTTCACGTAAGGAAGGGAAAGGACACATTGCTACTGGGGTGGCACTGGTTTAGATTCTAAGGAAAGAAACGCTTAAGGTACAACCCATTCCAAGCGTGAGCGAGCTCCTCACCTTCTGCATTCACTAAGCGGTAGGCGTTCCCTGGATAAGCCTCTTTGACAACTAATGGCCCTTGCCAGTTAGGTTGTAATTTAGACCTAGGACTTGCAGACCGTATGAATTTGCGTTTCAAAACCATATCACCTTTTTAAAATTTATGCTCAATTACCTTCTTTTGAAAATAATGTGAAACTGTCTTTTGATAAACGGATACGTGATCGGCTACATTCATCCTCTTCTCGTCTACGAGTTCCAGCTGGACGAACAACGCTGTAGATCTCTAATTTAGAATAATCCACTTAAGAAAAATATCAAAGAAAAGACATGCAATAAGCATCAATATGGAGGAAAATATATGCACGAGGTGCACAAGGGGATGTGATCGCCAGAGACGCGAGGCCTCAAAAATATAACAATGAAAGCATGGGAGAGATCGCGAAAAATACCTTGGATTGCGGGGATGTGAGTGCTTCCTTTCTCTTCAAATCGGCCGGCCGATGAAGAGAGTTCTTGCTTTTATTACCCTTGCAAAACAAACAAATACCACCAAAAGAATTGAATTAGAAACAAGGTGGGTGTAGCATCAAATTCAATAAAAATATATGAGCATGAAAGCATGTAAAAGAACACACCTTAAGGGGATTGCCCTTAAACCCCTATGCAAAAGGGATGGGAGATGTATGATGAATGCAAAATAGAATAGGGGAAAGAGTGCAAGAGTTGCACTAAAGGGGAGCCTCAACGTGGTTGGGAATAATAAATCAATAGAACAATAGAATATGATGCATGCATGAATTAAATAAAAATACAAGATAGTGAAAAGGAGATGAGATAAAAAATCTTGTTTGTGATCGGTGCTCCTTGGCTTGAATGCTCAATGGGGAGAAAGCTTCAAAAGGGATGAAGACTTGATGTTGAAACTCCTCCTCCTTAGCCAAAAAAAAGCCCCTTCGGTTCCTGTAAAAAGAAGAACAAACAGAAGAAAAAGAAGAGAACAGAAGAGAAAATAAAACAAAACAGAAGAAGAAGGGGAAAGAAGAATATCATGGGAAGAAGAAGAAGACGGGAGAAGAAGAAGACGGCAGAAGAAGAAGAATAGAAGAAGAAAAAAAACAGAAGAGAAGAAGAAAGAACAAAAGAAAAACCAAGGGTCAGAAGCCTTCGGAATCCAACCCGTTAACAGAGCTCGGAAAACTCTATTAATAAGATAGAAAAGAGATAAGAAGGAAAGAGTCTAAAGGAAGGAGATAAGAACGGGCAAGAGTCCAAAATAGGAGAGGATTAGACTGGGCAAGAGCCCAAACGAAGCAGTGACTCTCTGGGGAAAGGCTACGTTCGTTTGGAACCCGAAACTGAAACACGACTTGAATAAGGGCGTTAATTCAAGAATTGACGACCAATCCAAAGGGCGTTAATTAAAACACGACTTAGATCAAGGCGTTAATTCAAAAATCAAATTTTAGAATTTATTTGAAAAATCGTGAAACACGCCTGATTCAAAGGCGTTAATTAAAACACGCCCTAGCCAAGGACGTTAATTCAAAATATTCAAAATAGGGCCATTTTTCATTTCTCAATATTATTTTCTCATTTTTTAGGTGGAGGTGCATCTCGTCGCCCTGATTCCAACGACTATTTTTGTGAATTTTTCTGACACCCGGAAGGTCACCAAATCACCTCTCAAAGGGGTTAAAAATATAATATTAAAATATTCAATTTAAAGACACGCCCTTGTTTAAGGCGTGAATTCATTTTGTTTAATTTTTTATTATTTTCAGATTCAAAATAACGCCCCCTTTTAAGTCGTTAATTCTCGAAAAATTCTGAAAAATTCCCAGAAAAATCCAGAAAAATAGGAATTTGAAAGAATGGACGCCCTCCAATATAGTCGTCAATTTTTTAAGAAACGCCCAAGCCTAAGTCGTTATTTAAAAGACGCCCCACGTCAAGCCGTTAATTCAAGAAAATAGGAGAAAAATGTCCAGAAAATCCAGAAAAATCCAAAAAAATCCAGAAAAATAGGAAAAAATAAGAAAAGGGGAAAAAAGGAAGAAATCCAAGAAAAGTGAGAAAAACCACTCAAATAGAACTAATTTGAGGGTCAAATTGGGGCATTACAAGGCGATATGAGATGCACTCAAAGTAACGTCAATTTTGGCGTGTCTACAGCTGCCCCGCCTTGGCGTCTGCTTTGCAAGGGAGCGTAGCAAACTGAAAAGTAGATGCCAAGGTGTGATGAGACACGCAATCGACATCACTTGATGAGAATGAAATCAAAAGCTCGAGATGAAGCAATCTCGGGAAATCCAACGAAATCAACAATGTTTGGATAAAGGGGGAGGTGTGCACGCGGTGCACGAAGGAGATAAAATAAAATGATCAACTTCCAGCGCGGTGGAAGTACCTCAGGTCACAAACCTGTAAGTTTCACCATTGGGGAGCGGTTACCAGCCAGTGGACGTGCTGCAGCCAAGGTGGATCAGGGGAAAGTGTTGAAATAAGATGATAGAAATCCGAACACAGAGCTTTCGAGAAACACCCAAAACAGCGACAAAGCGAACTGAAGACCAATTCGGCATGGAATATCTCATATATGGGAAAGATTAAGTTCAATTCAACCCTCAAAGTCAGCTCATCAGAATGATTTTTACAGTTGATTCAAAATTCCTATATGAATGCATGCTGGGTTTAAAGAAAAAAAATAAATCAAACGAAAATATAGAATAATCAAGGATAATATTGCTAAGCTGTTCAAGACTGAGTCAAGAAACTCATTTCACGAGCTGATACTAAGCCGAAGCCCGTTTATCCGCGCACCAACTTGCAAAGCGGAACCATCGTCCCCAGTCTTGGACGGCTCAACGGCCTATCCGTATGACTAAGACTCCTCTGGAATCATCATTGTTTTTGATGAAGGGGAACTCCAATCCCAGATTTACCAAAGCCACAAGGTCCTTGATATAATATAATAGCGTAATAACATATAGTAGAATGCATACAGGGGGATGGTGATAGCAATGAGCATAGGGGAACTGAGAAATGAGGTGTCAGCACCGTGGGGCTTGGGATGATGATGCCCAGTCGGTGGGACCAACAGCTTCTTATCCTGCGCTCAAAAATTCATCAGCCAAGATATAAAACATAATAAGCAATGAATAAGACCTTTAAAGCATAGCAAGCATAACATCAAAGCAAAGCATCAATAGCCATGAATAACACATAGTAGGGCAAAGCATGGATAACATGAATAGCAAGGCATTGCAAAGCATCATTATTTGTTATGTTGTCATGAGGAGACAATCTGGCGAATCAAAATTGGAGCTGAATGATTGAAAATCAAGAAAATGCCTAGTGGCAAATGATCAGGAAAATTAGCAGGAGTTGATTGAATGATAATGAGATGAATAATCAAGATGATAACCGGGAGATGTAACAATCAAAATGCCCAGGGAGATATGAGGAATTGATAATCAAATGCCCAGCGGCAAGTCATGAAAAATGTCGGGAAGAATCAATGGATTGATAACAATGAGTGGAGGGAGGACTCATTCCGGGCTCTCGGTCCTTGGAAAGTTGTTCCTGCAAAACACCATCAGAAAATACAATGCAAAATTTTTGGATTTTGGAAATATGTAAATTTTTTATGAGATTTTGGAAATATTCAAATTTTTGTGGAATTTTAGAAATATTCAAATTTTTGTGGAGATTTTGAAAATATTCAAATTTTTGTGGAATTTTGGAAATATTCAAATTTTTGTGGAAATTTTGGAAATATTCAAATTTTTGTGGAGATTTTGGAAATATTGTTAATGCAGCATCAAAGGGTGTTCTGAACCACTGGCTAGGGGTCCTTGTTCCTTCCCTTTTCGCTAAAAACTGCCCAGAGCTGGACGTGCATTGAAAGCGGCATCCTATAACCGACCGTCTTTGATTAATGGTGCCCCTACCAAGGCCATACCCGAGAAACATTCGGTCTTGGAGGGAGAAGAGAAGAATAATTGGGGATAAACTTTGTGCAGGATGGGAGATATCGGGACTTGAATTCCTTCCAAGGTGTTCCCTTCAAAGAGGTAGTCTGTTGTGCCGGGGCTTTGTGCCTTTGCTTTTCAGACCCTTGACATGCATACGACCAGGGTTTTCCCTGCGGGGACTTTGCCCTCTTGACATGCCATAATTCATACTTTTGTATCAAAATGTTGATTTGATTTTCATAATAGCCCTTTTGGCTAGATGTATAATGAAGCTCATATAAAAACTCATATTGATGTTGATTTTGGGTCAAGACTGCCCCTATTTGAGACTCCTCTCGTATTGGGGATTACCAAGGTTGGTCATCTCATCCGTCAACCTCTTGCACCTGCATTCGGCCGAGTAAAGAAGAGAAAAAGACTTTCAGATATACTCATGGCATGGCCAAAGTAGCAACGGTGTTTTAACCAAAGGAGCCAGCTAAGGACGCCGTGAAGTGTGTGGAATGCCCAGCTAAGGGTTGCTCTTAACAAGCGGGGAAAGAATGTTGAATTCCCAGCGCGGGGTTCTTATTACCAAAGGTGCTGCAAAAGCAAGCCTAAAGACTCTTTTGAGAGTGATTTAATTAAACAAAAGCCTAAGATAAAGGTTTAAAACACCACTCTTAATCTCGTTAAGAAGCACTTGATTTTGAAAATCATGCGTGAAGTAATGAGAAAATGATATCATTAAAATGCATACTTACGCCAATATGTTACCTTGCGACCTTTGTAGAAGCAGCTGCCGCGAGAAGCGATCTTGATCATCATGGGATTTGTCCTCTTTGGCAGTCAAAAGGATTGGAAGCAAAGGATTTTGGGAGTGGCTTAACAAGAATGAGTGGTACTCAAACCAGACTCAGACGAATAAGGAAAAAAGGAAAAGAGGCGAGGGCTAGAACTCCCTCACTAAGGTGCGGAGACCCTGATCACATGGAACAGTCTACAGAAGAAGCGGAGAATTAGAAGGTGGAGTGAGGACTAAAGCCTCGGAAGCAGTGGGAGAAAGGGCAGATGCCCAAGGCAGTGGATGTGGAAGAAGTTGGGTCGGACCCATGATCAGGAGGAATCAGATGAAGAAATTGATAGATGGAAAGAGGCGGATCCGGAGGGTCCGGAGGCAGAGGAGAATCATGAGCGGAGGAATCATCCGGAGGCTCCGGAGGGAGTGGAGGATTATGGTAGGAATCATCCGGAGGCTCCGGAGGGATATCGAAAGAAGGGACGCGATGCCCTGGGGAAAAATAAGGAAAAAGATGATGGAAAAGGAAGAAGAAAATGAAGGATGTGATGTCCCGGAGGATCAAAAAGATGAATTGGAAGAAAGATGGATGGTCCGGAGGTTCCGGAGGAATGAAATCAGGAAGATGATAGAGAAAATAAGACAAAGAATCCGGAGGTTCCGGAGGAAGCAAATGGAAAGGGGCACGATGCCCGGGAAAAAGATGGAGACAATCAGGTGGAGAATCCGGAGGTTCCGGAGGAATACAATCGGGAAGAGTATGAGAGCCCGGAGGTTCCGGAGGAATACAATCAAGGGGGAAAAGGTGGAAAAGGGTGTCGTGCCCGGGGGAGAAGTCCGGAGGTTCCGGAGAAAGAGGGTGGAAAGGGGCGGCATGCCCGAGGGGAGAGTCCGGAGGTTCCAGAAGAATAGAGTGGAGAGGGGCGCAATGCCCGAGAAAAAGTGAGAGAAATGAAGGAGAATTTGGAGGAAAATCTGGAGGTTCCGGAGGAATAAAGGGGAAAGGGGCGCGATGCCCGAGGAATGTAGATGAAGGTGAATAAGATGGGAAAGGTGGGATGCCCGACGGTGCCGGAAGACGGTGGAGATACGGGTTTGGAAACCCGGGAATCAGGAGATGCAAATGCATGTAAAAGGATGGATGCAATGTATGCAGTGGATGGAATGAATGAATGAATGAAAAATGCATGAAATTCAAAGAAGATGAAGAATATGAAGGGTGAGAGGGCGAGATCCTTTTCTTATCCCTTGGAGTGGCCCATGAAGAAAAAGTGATAGAAATAGATGAATAGAAAGTGGAGCAAACATGGGAAGGCCCCTTAGCACCAAGATCACTGCCCCTCCATGGCAGTGAAAAAGTACGACCAATTGGCCCAATAAAAGAAGCTTCGATAAATGACAACCCCCTTGGAAAGCAATCAACAATGTGAGGGAGTTGGAGAGTTAGAAAATGAAGCATTGCCATGCCCATTGACATATACGGAATGTTGAATAAAATGGGCATTCGCCCCTTGTACGGAATAATCAATTCGGGATTTGAAGATTTGAACAAGGGGTGCCCTGCCTGGCCCTTAATCGGCATTAATTCTTGGCATCTGCTGAGCAATGGCGGCGTCTTGGCCTCTTCAACCGTGCATGGCACAATAACTCGGATTGGCATCCGGTAAACAAATTCTTGAACTTTGAATGGCACAGTCGTGGCCAAAGTCTTCTTGCCCGGCTCTTGATCGTCCTCGGCGCAAGTAGCTGTAGAAGCACGCCCCTTCCGAGTAGTAACGGGAGGTGAGGCGGAGGCGGAAGGCTCCGTGGATGGTGGAGGTATAACGGGAGGTGTTGGCAAATGAATAAGTGGAGGTGGAGGTTCAAACACGTCGAGCTTCTCCCTTTGTTCGGAAACAGTTGGGATGGGCTCGAGTGCAAAAAGTGGTGGATCCTGCTCAGGATTAGCCAGGGGTAAAGGCGAAAGGCCATATGGTGGAGGAATAGGCAAAATGGGTTTTGGGGTTAAAGGGATGATGGAGGTTTGAAGTGGTGGTAATGGTAGGTTAATTGGGGAAGGTTCGATGGTAAGCTCGGTGGAGGCTAATGGCATAATGGGGGGAGGTGCAATTGGTGGAGGTTTATTGCAGAGAAAGCGCCGAACGGGGCGAGCGGTGTTTGGAGTGGGGTGAGACTCAAGATGCGCCGGCGTGGGTGATTGAAGTATTGACCCATCGTCGTAACACCAAGAGGTCTCGAGAATAGGGGTTGGATTAGGGACGATGGCTTCGTCCTGAGCAGGGGGTTCGTCAAATGAAAGTGGAGGGAGCGGGAAACGAAGGAAACTCGGGAGGGGTGCCTGCACAGCTTCATCATCATCGTAGACCGGCTCAGATTCTTCAATTGCCGGCTCTTGCTCATTTGGAATATCAACACTGTAGTCGTCCATCCTATCCTTCCATTCTCTCTCCATTCTTGTAATATCATCCAAAGCCGCATGGAGAGGATTAATCGGAGTAGGAGGAACTGGCCGTGAACTTGTAACCCTCTTTAATTGTTCCTCCATGGAAGTAATCTTATCAAGGATATCCTGCTGGAGGGGAGTAACATGAACAATAGAGGGTTGGCAGGGCATTGAAGGAGGAGCCGCATAAGAAGGCCGTGGAGGGGAATTGACGGGATAACCCTTAGAAGAACCCGGATGGGCCGGATTGCAAGGAATAAAAGGGCCTCGGGGCCGTGTTGGAGGAGGAATAGAAGGAGGCGGGTGTTGGACCACCCGAGTAGAATGAATAGGGGGAGATGGGTAATGGGCTACCTGAATATGATTGGAAAGAGGGGGTGGGTGATGGGCCACCCGTGTAGGAATAGAAGGAGGAGGAGATGCAGGAGATGCACCCTCAACGGCGGCCTTAAGGGCTTGGATCTGTTGAGGGGTAAGATGATCTAATGCATGCAAGATTTGAGAGACCCTCTCATCGTTGGGAGGAGACGGTCCCGGAGGAATAGTGGTTCGCAATTGAGGAGGGGGACCATAAGAATGGACACTGCCCATGGGTCGGGCATGACCATGAGAATAAGGACGTGGTCCCTTGAAAGAGTGGTGAGAATTGTGATGATTAACATGTTGAAATTGAGGATAAGAAGTGCTAGGTTGTGCATCCTCATGAATTGAATTGAACATGTTTTTCTTATCATGGTAAGCCATTATACAATCAAAATTTCACAATAATATGCAAAGAAGCACACAAGTTGGAATGGTTACCGTGATTTTGATTGTTTAAACCTTGGTGAATTAATGAATTTTATGCAAATTGATATGATTCACACAAGGGGGGGGAGCCTAGTTTCAAATGAGATTTGAACTCCAATGCCAACTAAGAACCCTCTCTCACCACGTATAGGCCGACTAACTCGGGACTTCAAAAGGGTACAACCTGCCCGGCGTCCGTGAGGGAATCCACGGGTGCGGGGACTTATGGAAGCTTGGTTTAGGAATTTCCAATCCAAAGAGACGGAATGCTCAATGGAGGGTCGTTCCTTCACCAAGGAGGTGTGTGGCTCCTAGTATGTGGAGAGAGGAGGTCTCCCAAACCAAAATGCAAATATGAATGCAGCAGGGGAAACAGGCCAACCACAATAATATAATCAATCAACAAAGATAAGCATGAAATATCATGAAAAACCACAGCCGGGGGGTTCTGGAAACCCACAGTAAAAACACGCCCTGGAAGGGGACGCTACTAAACAAGGACACGACGGTGTGACTGTCGTGAATCAACGTGGGGGCCCAGGGGCAGAGTAAAACATGCCTTATGGTGAGGCGCTACCAATAAAAGGACGCCCTATTCAACGGGCGTCAAATCAAAAGACACGCCCTAATGTGGGGCGCTAATAAAGTAAAAGACGCCCTGTAGCAGGGCGTGAATTCACATGCATCAATATAAAGCAAGAACACCCAGAAATGTGCTGGAAAACGCCCTATCAGAGGGCGTGAAATAGGAAGCAGACGCCCTTGCTTAGGGCGTTAAATCAAGAAAAACGCCTCTTCCAGAGGCGTGAATTCACTTTCCCCAGAAAAACTTCGCGGCCGGCAGTATCAACACCCAATCACACAATCATGGCAATCAATAGAATAAGCATGCTCATCAATTTTATTTAAAAAAAAGGATTTTCTAAACAAAAACCTATCAAACTAACAAATCACAAGTGGGAGAGTACAATGCAAGTGGAGGGTGCCCGAGGGGCACAAAAGGAGACGCACCGAGGGTGCAATAGGGGAGACGGCACGCGCGGGTGCCTAAGGGGAAAGGGTAATGAAAGAAGAACACAAAGGGTCCCACCGTGATTGTAGATCTCTAATTTAGAATAATCCACTTAAGAAAAATATCAAAGAAAAGACATGCAATAAGCATCAATATGGAGGAAAATATATGCACGAGGTGCACAAGGGGATGTGATCGCCAGAGACGCGAGGCCTCAAAAATATAACAATGAAAGCATGGGAGAGATCGCGAAAAATACCTTGGATTGCGGGGATGTGAGTGCTTCCTTTCTCTTCAAATCGGCCGGCCGATGAAGAGAGTTCTTGCTTTTATTACCCTTGCAAAACAAACAAATACCACCAAAAGAATTGAATTAGAAACAAGGTGGGTGTAGCATCAAATTCAATAAAAATATATGAGCATGAAAGCATGTAAAAGAACACACCTTAAGGGGATTGCCCTTAAACCCCTATGCAAAAGGGATGGGAGATGTATGATGAATGCAAAATAGAATAGGGGAAAGAGTGCAAGAGTTGCACTAAAGGGGAGCCTCAACGTGGTTGGGAATAATAAATCAATAGAACAATAGAATATGATGCATGCATGAATTAAATAAAAATACAAGATAGTGAAAAGGAGATGAGATAAAAAATCTTGTTTGTGATCGGTGCTCCTTGGCTTGAATGCTCAATGGGGAGAAAGCTTCAAAAGGGATGAAGACTTGATGTTGAAACTCCTCCTCCTTAGCCAAAAAAAAGCCCCTTCGGTTCCTGTAAAAAGAAGAACAAACAGAAGAAAAAGAAGAGAACAGAAGAGAAAATAAAACAAAACAGAAGAAGAAGGGGAAAGAAGAATATCATGGGAAGAAGAAGAAGACGGGAGAAGAAGAAGACGGCAGAAGAAGAAGAATAGAAGAAGAAAAAAAACAGAAGAGAAGAAGAAAGAACAAAAGAAAAACCAAGGGTCAGAAGCCTTCGGAATCCAACCCGTTAACAGAGCTCGGAAAACTCTATTAATAAGATAGAAAAGAGATAAGAAGGAAAGAGTCTAAAGGAAGGAGATAAGAACGGGCAAGAGTCCAAAATAGGAGAGGATTAGACTGGGCAAGAGCCCAAACGAAGCAGTGACTCTCTGGGGAAAGGCTACGTTCGTTTGGAACCCGAAACTGAAACACGACTTGAATAAGGGCGTTAATTCAAGAATTGACGACCAATCCAAAGGGCGTTAATTAAAACACGACTTAGATCAAGGCGTTAATTCAAAAATCAAATTTTAGAATTTATTTGAAAAATCGTGAAACACGCCTGATTCAAAGGCGTTAATTAAAACACGCCCTAGCCAAGGACGTTAATTCAAAATATTCAAAATAGGGCCATTTTTCATTTCTCAATATTATTTTCTCATTTTTTAGGTGGAGGTGCATCTCGTCGCCCTGATTCCAACGACTATTTTTATGAATTTTTCTGACACCCGGAAGGTCACCAAATCACCTCTCAAAGGGGTTAAAAATATAATATTAAAATATTCAATTTAAAAGACACGCCCTTGTTTAAGGCGTGAATTCATTTTGTTTAATTTTTTATTATTTTCAGATTCAAAATAACGCCCCCTTTTAAGTCGTTAATTCTCGAAAAATTCTGAAAAATTCCCAGAAAAATCCAGAAAAATAGGAATTTGAAAGAATGGACGCCCTCCAATATAGTCGTCAATTTTTTAAGAAACGCCCAACCCTAAGTCGTTATTTAAAAGACGCCCCACGTCAAGCCGTTAATTCAAGAAAATAGGAGAAAAATGCCCAGAAAATCCAGAAAAATCCAAAAAAATCCAGAAAAATAGGAAAAAATAAGAAAAGGGGA
Source organism: Amorphophallus konjac (assembly GCA_022559845.1). Taxonomy (NCBI): domain Eukaryota; kingdom Viridiplantae; phylum Streptophyta; class Magnoliopsida; order Alismatales; family Araceae; genus Amorphophallus; species Amorphophallus konjac. Next base: position 216,746,233 of record CM040124.1, on the reverse strand, counting down.
AAAAAGGAAGAAATCCAAGAAAAGTGAGAAAAACCACTCAAATAGAACTAATTTGAGGGTCAAATTGGGGCATTACAAGGCGATATGAGATGCACTCAAAGTAACGTCAATTTTGGCGTGTCTACAAACGCCTCTCGACGTTCATCGATATTAAGTTCCTTACCGAGCTGCACCCTTAGAGAAGGGATCATGATCTCATATGGGAGCACCGCCTCCATCCCGTCAGTGAGAGCATAGTGGGTCTACCCCGTGGGAGTACGGACGGAGGTGCGGTAAGCCCATAGAGCTTCCACTAATCTTTCTGGCCAATTAGAAAACTTATGAGATTCACATGTTTTCTTTATGATTTTAAGAAGGGTTTTATTAGGGGCTTCGGCATGGCCGTTGCCTTGTGGGTAATATGGAGATGAATGATGGAATACTATATTGAACTTCTTACATAGGTCCTTGAGCTCTTGAGAAACGAACTGGGATCCGTTGTCGGTGACGATGCTAATTGGCACTCCGAACCGCGAGATAATGTTCCTCATGATAAAACGGCACACCGTGGTAGCTTTAATCTCTGCGTACGCTTCAGCTTCAGCCCACTTGGTGAAGTACTCATTGGCTGTAAGGATGAAGGATTTTTTCTTGATCTGAGAATTGGGATCATCGAGCTGGCCGACAACGTCGAAAGCCCACATGGAGAATGGCCAAAGAGCAGAAAGAGGATGAAGATATGAAGCTGGAGCGTGAATCTTATCAGCGTGGAGTTGGCATTTAAGACACCTCCGGACATAGAGGGAGCAGTCTTCCTCTAGAGTGGGCCAATAGTAGCCCTGCCTAAGGATTTTCTTCGCTCGAGCCTAGCCATTAACATGACCCCCACACTCACTAGAATGGGCTGCTTCGGCCACCTTCCAAGCTTCATCGTCGTCCACACATCTCATGAGCATCCCATTGGTAGCGGGCCTGTATAGTTCACCTGTAATGATAGTATACCATGAGGCGGCTCTTCTTATTGACTTGCGCTGCTCGGCATTTGCCCCTTCCGGGAATGATCCATCTTTGCAAAATAACTTAATTTCATGATACCAAGGCAAATCTTCCTCCTCCAGGATCTCCTCTCATTCCATCAAGGATACTTCTTTCAGCTCTTCCTTCTCAGCCCTCACCTCTACAGTCTTCCTAAGGTTAGCATACCAAGGATCCTGAAGAGAGGGTGCGTCCAATCTCTGAACGACGATAGTCTCAGTACTCCGACTGAGAGGGAAAGATAGAGAGGAAGCGAGAGATGCTAAAGCATCGGCTAGAATGTTCTGAGATCAGGGAGTATGGATATAGATCAACTTGCGGAATTGCCCGGCAAGGAGCATGACCAAATCTTGATATGGCTTGAGCTTAGGGTCACGGGTGCGGTAAGTGGACAGAACTTGCCGCAGGACGAGCTGAGAGTCCCCTATAATATTCAAGTAACGCACGCCTAGAAGGTAGGTGTGCTTCAATCCGGCTAGGAGAGCTTCATACTCGGTGATGTTGTTGGTAGCAGAAAATCGAAGTTGATAAGCAAAAGGAATCGTCACTCCTTCCGGAGTGAGCAGAACAGCACCTATCCCTCGGCCTTGAGAATTGAGCGCACCATCAAAGTGCAGAGAGCAAAAGGGATGATGAGTCAGGACAGAAGGATGTTCATCAGGGAAGTCATCCTGAATGGAATCCGTGCACGGAATAGGAAGATGGGCAAGATGTTCAGCGATGGCATATCCTTTGACTGCCTTCTGAACGACAAACGTGATATCAAACTGAGAGAGGAAGCTCTACCAGTGAGCTAACCTACTAGAAAGGACATGCTTTTCTAAGAGATAGCGAATTGGGTCCATTCTAGAGATTAACTTAACTGGGTGGGCTAGGAAGTTGTGTTTGAGCTTCTGAGCTACCCACACTAAGGTGGCACAAGTCTTCTCCATAGAAGTATATTTAGCCTCAGCTGGGTTAAACATCCTAGAGAGGTAATAAGCTGCCCGCTCCTTCCCTTCATCATCCACTTGTGCTAAAACCACCCCAAGGGAGTCCTCAATAACCGAGATGTATAAGATTAGGGGTTTCCCAGGGACATGAGGTTGCAAGACCGGGGGATTGGATAAATATTCCTTCAGGTCCTCATAGGCCTTTTGACAATCTTGATTCCATTCGAACTTGACTCCCGCCTTTAGCAATTCATAAAACTGGCTGCACCTCTGAGAATGTTGGGATATGAATCTTCTGATGAATTGCAATCTACCAATCAGTCCTCGAAGTTCCGTAATATTCTTTGGCGGAGGCATGTCCATGATGGCCTTTGCTTTATTAGGATCAATCTCGATCCCCCGTTTGCTAACTATAAAGCCTAGCAGCTTCTCTGAAGAGACTCTGAAAATGTACTTTTTCGGATTCATTTTGAGCTTGTACTCCCTAGCTCTTTGCAGTACCTTAGCCAGAATAGAGGGGTGTTCTTCTTTGGTTCTCGACTTCACCAAGATGTCATCCACATAAGCTTCCATGTAGATATGCATCATGCCGTAGAAAATGGCCATCATTGCCCTCTGATAAGTGGCACATGCGTTCTTCAGACCGAACGGCATAACCACATAACAATATGTGCCACAGGGCGTGGTGAAGGAGGTTTTCTCTTGATCTTCAGGAGCGAGATGGATTTGGTTATATCCAGAGTAACCATCCATGAACGACAAAGCTTCTTACCCGGTGATGTTATCGACCAAGACGTCTATGTGAGGTAGCGGGAAATCATCCTTGGGACATGCTTTGTTAAGATTTCTGAAATCGATGCAAATGCACACTTTTCCATCCTTCTTGATGACAGAGACTATGTTCGCCACCTACTGAGGATATAAGACGACTCTAATGAATCTGGCCTTGTATAACTTATCAACTTCTTCTTTGATCCTTAAGGCCATGTGGGGGTGAAATCTTCTCGACCTCTGTTTTACGGGTGTTGCCCCTGGTTTAAGCACGAGTCGGTGTTCCACTAAAGAGGGGTCGAGACTCGGCATGTCCTCATAAGACCAGGTGAAAGAATAACTATACTCCCTAGAACCTTGATTAGATATGCTTCTACTTGCGGAGGGAGATTAGCGGCAATAATAATGGGCCTTAGGTCTTCTTCAGTTCCCAAATTTATTTCCTTTGTAGGTTCATCCACTACCGATGATGGCTCGTGAAATCTCTTTAATCCTTTCGCATACAGATTGGCAGTGTCATCTACGTTGCTGTCCTCATCATCAATCGGGTCTTTCTCATCCAAGACTTCATAGACACCAAGTCCGTCGTCGCTCCACACCCCTTCTATCTCCTCTTCATCTTCTATCACGATCGTCGTAGCGACAAACTCTGGACACTTCAAAAGAGCATGACATCGCTGAGCCAGATCCTTCAAGAACCTATCAGGGCTGGATTTGGCATGACACACAAGCGAGCGCGGCTCAGGCTCTAAAGGATTGGACGACCTAGAAGAGGACCTTATTTCTCTAGTTCTAACTGACCCTACTTCCCTGGACTCGACGAACCCTACGCCTAACCTAGGAGAAAGGAAATCTAGTGGAAAGGAAGCAGCAGGGGACTCGTGCCCCTGAGAGGAGGATGGAGACAAGATATCGTAATCTTCCATCGAAATCTCCGTTTTAAATTTGACATTTTTTTTTAGAGATCAGTGGAGATCACATAGCAGGATGGAGGAGATGGTGGAGGAGGAAGTTGACGGGGGAAGAGAGATGGGAACAACACATCAAAGAATGGGTCAGAAGAGGATAACCAGATGTTTGAAAGATTGGGGGAGGAGGTCCATAAAGTGGATAGATCAATGGGCGGGCATCACCCGCATGCACAAGGTATAATTAACACCTCGGTTGGCAATTCCATGAAGTACGGATCAACCATGATCGGGGGTGAGCGAGGTATAGATTCCAGCTGTTGAAAAAGAGACATGAGACGGGAGGGAGACCAAGAAAAGACAACAGGCGAGTTCCCCTTCTCCCATGGACAGTCTTCTGGCTTCTTCGGCTTCCACTGAACAAGCCGTACCTCTTGACTCTTCTTCTGACCATAACCATCTGGCTTGCTGAACATTCTGGCAAATGACTGACTAAAATTTGGCATATCATCAATAGGCCCCTTTGACAGCAGAGGCGGACTGTCAATTGTGCAGGCTATATCATTCTTCTCTGACTATTCTGACGGTGGCTGAAGCGTCCCTGGCTGGAGAGGACCTTTAATAAAGTGTTGGCGATAGTCCCAAGTAAGTGGCCCTAAATCACCCGTCATTAAGAGTGCAGACTCTCGGTAGCCGAGACCTCTCCTGCCCATTTTTCTTCCTTTGGGCACCGGCTTGGTTCACCCTTGTAACTGCACACCGAGGCCTCTCCCCGGTTGGTATCCCAATTTCAATATAATATCCCAGCCCTTGGAATCTCAGATCTGGGGTTTTACTTTGCTGTTGACTGGTGTAGTGGCGGACCTATGAGGTGCATAAGCCCAAGGAAAGTTTAGATCCAATACCGAGATAACATGCCGACTGCTGGGCCATAGTGTAGGCAGAATCTTCTCTGATATAGCTTTGACAGACTGGACCGTGGATAAGCTTTTTACTTTAACCACCCTCCCTTGAAAAGGGAATTTAAGACATTGATGTGCGGTGGAGGGCACGACACTGAGAGTATCGATCCACGGATGACCCAAGATAGCTTTAAACATCGGGTCGATGTCCAGCACATAGAATTTAATTGGCATAGTGAGAGGCCCAAGCTCAGCTTGAATGGTAACAATCCCGTGACATGCCCTCCGAGAATTGTCATACGCAGCTATAGTAGTGGGGGTCGGGCGTAAAAGTTCTTCTGACAGATTGCAGGCCCTAAGAGTGCTGAGCGGGCATACATTGACAGATGCCCCTGTGTCAACTAATGCCGCATCTATGCTGACTTTATTCAGGATTATGGTGATGCAAAGAGGCATTTGCCAAGCTTCTGGTGGTGCTAGTTCAGTTTCAGAGAACGTAATAGCCGGTCCTTTGGAAATAGTCGCCAGTGCCGTAGGTAAACCGTCGGCTGCCACATCTTCACTAACCATCACCTTCTAAAGAAAGTTCCTGAGAGCATCTTGGTGAAGGGTAGATCTTTTGATGAGCTCCAGCACGGATATCTTGGCGGGCACCCGATCCAAGTGATGCAACAGATCGTATTGGGTATCTGGTAACGACTCGGCTTCTTACTGCTCAGTAGCCGGTTGGGAAGACTGGGGATTCGAGGTAGAAGGATAATTACGGTGAAACATGTGCCTGCTCCGTAGGGCGAAGTTATAGGCTGCCGCGACCTCGGATGGGCTCAGGAAAAGTGACTTAGAAGGCCCGGTCGGGTGGATGAGTGGTGCAGAAGAGGGTGTGGTGGAAAGGATGATGGGTGAAGGGTTGGTGGTAGCAGGTGCGAGCGGAAGTGGGGGTATAAAGGTAGGTGGAGGTGTAATGAGTGGAGGGTAAGATGGAGGTGTGGTGATAGCGTGGGTGAATAATGTGCGAGAGACGGGCGGTGGAGTAAGAGTAGATGAAAGGACAAACGGTGTAGCAGGCGGAGGAGGGTTTTGGTATGTGGGCATAAGGATGGTGGGGGTGGAATGAGTGGGGTACTTGTGGTGAAGGGCCATGACTTGCGGCGTAGAGCCGTCATCATCAAAGGACCACCCAGCATCGGAGGCCGGGGGTTGAACTACATTGCCCTGAGCCGGTGTCGGCGGTCGAGGCTGCGGAGCGGGAGGATGGTTCGACATTGGGTTTTGATGGATCCCCAAGTCTTGAACCGGCTGCTGTTGCTGTTGCGACTGCTGCTGCGGCTGCGGTGCCTGTTGTTGCTGCACTTGCTGCCTCGGCGGCTGCCTTCTTTTCTCTTTAATTTCTGTAATGGCCTTATGCATTTCGGCCCAATCAATCTTTTGTCCTTCATGGAGGTCATAGATCAAATCCCAAAACTGAAAACACCCTTCAATAGTATGTCCCGGTTACCTGTGGAACATACAATACTTTGTCTGATCGACGGCCGGGTTCCAGACGGGCCGTTCCAGAGGAAGTTGGATTGCACTAACTGACATGAGAGCCGAGAAGATATCCGTGAGGGTTTCTGGCAGAGGTGGGTATTGTGCTCTCTTAGGTCCCGGGCGCTTGTTGTTGTTATTGTAGCCGTTAGGTGGAGGGACATTATGGTATTGCGGAGGCTGTGGAGGTTGTTGCGGAGCGGCAAAGGTGTTTTGCGGAGCGGCAAAGGTTGGTTGAAGATTTTGTGGAATGGGTGGGAAGTTTTGTGGAGCGGGGTTTTGAGGAGTGTGGGGGTTTTACGGAAAGTAGAATGGAGCGGCTTGGAAGGGGAAGGTAACGGCTTGTACTTGTTCGTTGGTCTGGACCCCCTCGGTGACAGGCCCTTGAGGTTTCTTGTGGTATTTAGGCTTTTGATTCTCAAAGCGTGAGTGGATGGGGGAGTCTTTGAACTGTGTTTGAATGAACCACGCCCGGCTATATAGTTGGTGCATGTTGGCTATATCATTCATAGCAAGGATGTTACGGAAGGTCGGGGTAGCATTAGAGATGAGTAACTTGACCTTCTCTTCCTCTGGAATGTGTCCAAGCACCCTGGCGGCCATCTACCTCCATCTATCAGCATAAGTCACAAACTCATCGTCCGGCTTCATCATTTCGGCGACCAAGTCTGTGAAGGAATATTCTGGACCGACCCTGTCTTGAAACCGTTGGATGAACTTGTCTTTCACTATCTTGAAGCTTTCGGCATCCTCTAGTGGCAGAGAGTAGAACCATTCCAGTGCAAAACCATCTAATGATTAGCGGAATAGATATGCCATGAGGCGATCATCATACTGAAACTGAGCCGATTCATATAAGAAATCCATCACATGGATGAAGGGATTGCCGTTCCCGTCGTACTTGCGGTAATTGGGTAGCTCGGATTGCGGATGGAATCGGATATTTTGGAAGCTCGGGACTGGAACGTCTGTCAAGGATTGTGGGCCAACCCACTTCTGGAGGAAGTCAAGTTGTTGTTGCATGGCGGCCCATTTATCGAGTAATTCCTACTCTCTAGACAGAGTAGGGATAGTGAAAGATGGAATTTTAGGAGCAGAGGGGTAGGCAGATGGAGGAGGCGGCCCATAGGAAGGATATTGGGCCGAAGGATGACCCATGTTGGTGTGAACTTGGGCTGCCCCTTGCTGAGGGCGCATGAAATCATTGGGGCCAATAAGAACCTGTGGCATCGATGGGCCGGACATATGATGATCTGACAGAAAGGAAGGAGGGACAACGGTGTTTCCCTTTTTCAAAAATTGCTGGGCCGACCCAGAAGACTGGCCCATCTCTAGATTAGAGAATCTGAGGGTCCTAGGTTGGGCCGGAGTGAGGTCAATGGGAATGGGCTGGATGGCTGACCCATCGGCTCTAGGCTGAGCAATGTAAGGATTGGTCTAACCTTGCATAATCGGGGAAGGTGTGGTGTTGGACCCCTGCATGGCCTGATAAACCGCCTAAAGTTGGGCCGGATCCAACTGGGCCATCATTTGGAGAGTAGAATTAGCGGAAGGGGGAAAAAGAGCTTGAGTGGATTGGGAGCCCTCCATAGGGATGGAGGACGAAGGAGGGATGGGTCCCTCTCTGGATTGGAATGAGATAACCATAGAGGGATCCTCTAGAAGCCCTTGAGGTAGAGACTTCTTGTCACGCCCCGACGCGGAATATCGAGGCACGACAGGGGAGAAAACCCCTCACTCAATCAAGACTAGAAATTCTAATTACATCACTTGATATAAAAATCTCCACTATAAAATTTCAATTTTTACAACTCTTCCAAAATTACAAGGACAACACTAACTCTCAAGCAAATTACAAGAATACTCTTATAATAAAATAACTCTCAATTCTATACTGAGAAACAGGGTCTACTATGACATCTTGGTACACTCCAACACTCTTGTCCATGCTTGCTAGCTATCCTCGAGACAACCTGAAAAATATTCATTGACACTGAATGATCATAAAGCTCAGTAGGAATTACTTCTCAAGATTTAGCATGCTGTAAGTGGTTTACAAGTTCAATTAATGTCAGTAAAGCTATGCATGTAGATGAGTAGATATCAAGGATTGTAAAAATCGACAAGAGCAGTGAAGGAATAACAAGTGAGAGTATAAGGATTCCAACTTCAATACAGCAATAGCAAGAGATTCAAGCAAGTAATGACTGGAATTAACAAAATCTTTCCAAGAGAGTAAGAACTCATGTCAAGCAAGTAATAGAAGTAATATAAATTCAAGCATGTAAAATTGGAATTGGCTATTTATCAATTTCATTCAAGCAAAGACTTTTACCCTACTGCGGGTCTCAAGTCAAATCAATCAAGTAATATCATGAGAATGAGTGGAATGCCTAAAGTCTAGCAAGCAAGTACTCCGGTGCAATGCCAAACACTGTGGTCAATAAACTCCCATGGGCACAAGTACCTTCAGGTGCTCCCCCCAGGACCAGACCGGGCCCTATATGCACAGCATTTCATGTAATACCTTTGACATCCACTTTCATTTATAGCCAATATAGAATTTCAAGAATCTAGAAACGTAGTATTACAGATGAGATTAACTAGTCACTTGGTTATGGAGGATTCTAGAGGTGACCCCTACAGGCTCAAGAGGTGACTCCCGTCGTGTAGCACTTTACGTCGTATGGCCTCAAGAGGTGGCTCCCACAACGTAGCACTTTGCCCTGCATGGCACTTAGTTCCTACACTCCAAAATGGTAGTTTAAGAGTTTCAAGGTTTGACCATGTAGGGAATAGAATTCAAAAATTTGTAAAAAACTCATGATTATTATCAGGGTTTATGGGTGGCAGTTTTTTGCCCATTTTTTGTTTAGAACAAGTGTCTGTTGTCTAGTCATTGTTATAGTGTCCGGGTCATGGGCACACTTCAATTAAAGCCGATTTATGTAAAATTGAGGACATGGACAGATAAGGAAATTTGTGCGGTTTACATGCATTCGTTTCATGCTTTACATATCAAATTTGTAACATTTCGTATCATACTAGTTTACATTTTACAGGAAACTTAATGGAGACATAGTTTCTAGATAGGCATAACTGTATCTATACCAAATCTGGTGTATAGATTATGTAGACTAACAAGTTAATTAGGTATGCTAATTGATGAGTATATCAACTAACAGGTTAAGTATTACCCTAGATTGAAGTTAATACATGCTGATTATTACGGGGTATGAGACTAAACTTGCTGGTGTTGACACAAATGTCGATATTAGTTATATATATATATATATATATATATATATATATATATATATATATATTTATCCAATAAGTAAATATATATATCCGATTATAAAATTCTGTCCAATGTATATATATAATGGAGGTTATAGATATGTATATCTTCTGTCCGATATATATATATATATATATATATATATATATATATATATATATATGAGTTAGCCAAAATGGTAATTTATTATCATAATCAGAATTTGATTATGAAAATAAGTTTTTATGTTGAAAATAGTTCTAATTTTCTAAAAATAATATTAACATGCTGAGAATGAGTTTCATATGTTACTTTACTGGTACGATGATAAAAATAAAATTTTCATGCTGGATTTAATTTTTATATGCTGAAAATTAGTTATTAACATGCTAAAATTAATGCTTAACATGCTAAAATAATTATCTTAATGATAGGATGATAAGATAAGGTTGCCATGCTGATTACAGAAATTTTCCGATAACAACATAATTTTTATCATGCTAAAAATTATTTTTCTACATTTATTTGCTAATTATTTGATAGGGAAATAGAATTATCATACTGAAAAATAGTTTTAATACACTGAAAATAATTATAACATGCCAAAAATAGTTATAACATGCTGGAAGAAAGGTTATCATGCTAAAAATTATTTTTCTACACTTATTTGCTAATTATTTGATACGAAAATAGAATTATTATGCTGAAAAATAGTTTTTAATACACTGAAAATAATTATAACATGCCAAAATAATTATAACATGCTGGAATAATTTTAACATACTGGAAGAAATATTATCATGCTGGAAGTAATTTTCATGCATCAATTTACTAATTTATTTAATAGGAAAGTAAGTTTTATATACACAAAAATAGCTTTAAATAGATTTTAACATGCTGGAAATAATTTTTATATCTCAGTATGTATAAAATAATTCTATCATATTGGAAGTCACTTTAACATGATGGAAATAGCTTTAACATGTTGGAGATAATTTTTAGTATGTATAAACTAATGTGGTGAAAATTAGATTTTTACATAAAAAAAATAATTTCATTCTACAAATATATATATATACTCTGTAAGAATGAAGGAGTCCATTTTATATTATATTCTATTTTCTATATGTTTTGTATATACAATTAATGGAGTATATATATGAATTTATATACATATATAGATATTTATATATTTACATATATGGAAGTGTAGCAACTCAAAATTTTTTTATATGCATTTATATATATATATATAAAAGAAATAATGAAAGATGAAAATAAAATAAATTATGAATAGTTTTCTATTATGCAAACATGAGCCCTATTCCACGTGTTAACACAAATGGCGAGATTCGCGATACGATTTCGAAAAGACAAAGACGTCGACATCCAATTTTTATTAGCTTTAATCTAATCCTAACTAATGGATGAGGTCATTCTTACATCATCGAATAAATGAGGTCATAGATTATGTCATCCGGATAGTGGAACAAAGTTGGTGTAATGGGGTTGGTATAATAGGGTTGGTGTAATAGTGGAATAAAGTTGGTGTAATGGGGTTGGTGTAATGGAATGAGGTTGGTGGAATAGTGAAAGTAGGTGGGAGATTTTGGCCTATAAATAGGGCTATGCTCTTCCATACTCAAATCACAACTATCTTGGGAGGAATTGCTGGTTGGAGAGAGGGAGAAAGCTCGAAGTTGGAGGAGTGTCGAAAGCATTATTCGTTCTTAAGTTTCTTATTCTTGATCTTCAAAAAGGTAGGTGTTCTCTCAGGCTGAACTCAAATTAATGCATGCATTAGATGTAGATGCATGGTTGCTTTGATTCTATACTATTTTCTTCAAATTTTATTAAGTATTGATCATGCTATCTATACAATTAGACATAATATTTAAACTAAGCTTTTTAACCACTTGAAGATCCATCTCGGATCACGGTGTCTTTCTAAGACCGTGTTCCAGATGCGCGATCTCTACCTCGATTGTGATGTTTTCCGGTTATATATCATCTAGCCTTTTTAGATATGTCATGTTAAGTTGCATATCATTTTAATTCACACACGATTAAGTTAAGGTTATGAAAGATAATAATTCTATTCCATGAGCTTATATTTCCGTCCCAGTTCTTGTTACCTTCATGATATCTTTGATCTCCATGACTATATTATATCTCTGGCATGTTAAATGGAGTAGATATTATCTGTTAAAATTACATGGACTTAGTTGCATAACCGTGAGTTTTTGACGATTTTCATGATATCATGTTACCGTATTTTTAACAAGTCGTGTAAATAACTAGATTTCCAAGGAAAAATGGTGTCTAAGGAAAGAGGTCCACGGGCAAACGCTTTAAGTGGATAAGTGGTTTATTAATTAGGACCTCGTAAATGCGAGGGGAGCCTCCCACTGTCCCACCTCTTACCTGGCCATAATTCTGCGGTTTTCTAATTAAGCACCCGACTGTTAAAAACTTGATCTAAGCCTGTTTAACAAGGTTTTTCGAGAGAACCGAATAAGCTGTGTCCATTAATCCAATTCTCTTACCGACTTAATGTCGTTAAACATGATGCTTTCTTATTATCTTAATGTCGTTAAACATTATGTCTTAAAATCATCCTTGGACTTCTCTTACATCTACTTGAATTCTTGTACTACTGGTCCCTTGAATGATAATTTTGCTAGATCTGTACTTTATTTCATAAGCTCTACCTTGAAATTCTTGGCCATACATAAAATGTGGATGTCAAAATATACTTGGGATCTATGATCCATAACCCAATGCCTGGCATTAATGGGGCCCGGTCTGGTCCTGGGGGGAGCGCCCGAAAGTACTTGTGCCCATGGGAGTTGAATGACTAGGTGTGGCATTGCACCGAAGTGCTTGACTTGCTAGATTAATTTATGACATCCACAGTTTGTGAATTTCCTGACTTGCTTGAATACATGAAGTACTTGACTTGTACATACTTGCGTAAAATGGCCAATTCCATAATATTACTTGCTACATGATCATTCTCTACTTGAACTTTACTCTTGATATCTTGTCTACTTGTGATTCCAATTACTACATTACTTTACTCTCTCTCCTATACTTGTTCCATATTTTATTTACGTTTCTCGGCATAACACATACTTTATCCAAACTGCTAATTACTTTAAGTTGCCTGGTATAGAGATATAAGTCCTACTGAGCATTTCGCTCACCCTACGTTTCCCGGTTAACATTTCAGGTAATTCTGATGATGAACCCCAAACTCATGGGAATGAGCTAGAGTGATTGAGGAATCAAGATTACCTTAGTTACCTAGGTTTATGAACGGTTGCTCTTGCCAGAATTATGTTTTTATGTTGAAGTTGTATCTTGCCTCGTAAGGCTTAAGAATGTTGTAAGAACTTTATTTCGATGAAATAAGAGTACCCATTTCTTCTTATCTATTTTTATGGTTTGGACCCCAATCTTCGTGCTCTGATCGACATGAATGTTTATGACTCGTCGCGCCTTGATATTCCGCGTCGGGGCGTGACAGTCTTTGTGGTATCAGAGCCTAGGTTTTATAAACCCTAGGTTTCACATTCCTAGATTCCCTAAGTTCTTGCATTGTATCCCAATAACCCGGTATATCAAAAGGTGTTATCCGAACGTTAGGCTACGCCTATCGGGAAGGTCGCATACTTGCGCGAGTGGTCTTCGGATCGATTATCTCCGTCAGGTACCGAGTTTTGGTCATGTCTAGGTGCATTAGACCCCTAACCTTGTTAAAGTCTAAGACCTGACCCGGTAAGATTGGGTAGAGCCATGGGCTAAGCTTTAAAGAATGATTAATCAATAAATAAACAAAGCACTTAAGTTTTATAGTTGTGTTCGCAGATGGCTGCCGAGAGAGCTCAATGGCGTGAGATGCAAAGGACGGTGCAAGGTTTAACCCATGCACTACAACAAGTAGCTCAAGGAGGAGCTAACCGTGGAGCGGGAGATCTACATAGGAATTTCAAAAGCATGAACCCTCCTAAGTTCGCTGGGTCTACTGACCCGGATGAGGCCGAACATTGGGTAAAGGAAATTGAGAGGATTTTTCGAGTCATGCAATGTGCTGATGAGGAGAAAGTCCTACTCGCTACCTTTCAGCTTGAAAGAGATGCACGTGCTTGGTGGGAGTCGGTCGAAGCAACTCTACCACACGACCAGGTGTTGTGGGAAGAGTTTGTAGAACACTTCAACAACAAGTACTTCTCCGACCGAGTTCAAGAGAGGAAAGCTACTGAATTTGCTTCCTTGAAACAAAGGAGTTTAACAGTAGCGGAGTATGAAGCCCAATTTGCAAGATTATCCCGGTATGCACCACATCTTGTGAGTACCGAGAAAATGAAGGCAAGGAGATTTTTAAATGGCTTAAAGCCTCAATATATTACTCAACTCGCCCCGATGGATATCCAAGTATATGCCGATGTGGTGAGGAGAGCACAACTCTTGGAAGATGCAACGGAATTGACTGATCGCATCCGGGGAAGAGATGCCAAGAGGGCGCAAGTTACTGGATCAGGTAATTTCAAGCCCTCCTTCGGAAAGAAGAGGCCTAATTATGATGAGCGTAGCTTCAATAAAGATGGACGCAATTTCAATAAGGATGGGCGTGACTTTCAAAAGGACAAGAGGCCGAGATCATTTGATAAACAAATCATCCCGGTCGCTACATCATCAAAGGAACTATGCAAATATTGTGAGAAATCCGGACACAAGGCAGATGAGTGCTGGAGAAGACTGGGTGCCTGTCTTCGATGTGGAAGTCGGGAACATAGAATTCCGAGTTGTCCACTTCTTAATGAGCAAGCTCCATCGGAAAAGCTTCCAGTTGCTGTCAAGAAGCAAGGGAGACTTCAAGCTCTTATAGATGCGGAACCTACCGAAGATGGAGGCGTTGTGGAAGGTACTCTCTCTGTGTGCTCAAGGCCTGCCTCTGTCTTATTTGATACTGGAGCTACGCATTCCTTCGTATCTAAGAGCTTTGCGGATATTTTACCTTTGAGGCCTGTTCCATTAGAATCTAAACTTGTTATTACTACCCCTATTGGAGCGGGATCGAATATAAAATATTTCTACCCTGCTAGTGAGGTTCTAGTTAGCGGTTGTAACTTACCCGCTAATTTAGTGTGCATGGAGATGGCAGGATATGATATTATCTTGGGAGCTGACTGGTTATCTACATATGGTGCTAGTGTTAACTGTAAATTGGGTACGGTAACCTTTAGTGAGTACCCCAACCTATTATTTTCTGGTGTCAAGTATTCTAGACACATATCCCTTATTTCGGCTCTTAAAGCTGATAAATTATTGAAGAAGGGTTGTGCGGCATTCTTAGTTTCTATGACTATGGCCAAGCATAAGAAACCTAATCTGGAGGATATTCCTATTGTTCGGGATTATTCTGATATATTTCCGGATGAGTTGCCTGGTATTCCTCCGGAGAGAGAAGTGGTCTTCTCTATTGATTTGATTCCGGGAGCTACACCTATTTCTAAGGCTCCGTATCGGATGTCCCCTATCGAAATGAAGGAGTTAAAAGAACAATTGATGGAGTTATTAGAGAAGGGATTCATCCGACCGAGTACTTCTCCATGGGGAGCTCCCGTCTTATTTGTCAAAAAGAAGGATGGGTCAATGAGACTGTGTGTTGACTACCGGCAATTAAACCAACTCACAATCAAGAATAAATATCCATTGCCGAGGATTGATGAACTATTTGACCAGATTTCTGGAGCTCGATATTTTTCAAAAATTGATCTCCGATCTGGTTATCATCAATTGAAGATCAAGGAGGAGGATATTCACAAAACGGCATTCAGGAGCAGGTATGGACATTATGAGTTCACTGTTATGCCTTTTGGCCTAACCAATGCGCCTGCCGCATTTATGCAGTTAATGAACAGTGTATTCAGGCCATACCTTGATCAATTTGTGATAGTCTTTATTGACGATATTTTGATCTACTCAAAGTCTGAGATGGAGCATGAAGAACATCTCAAGAAATCCCTACAGTTATTAAGAGATCACAAACTTTATGCTAAGCTTAGTAAGTGTGATTTCTGGCTAGAAGAAGTTTCTTTTCTAGGTCACATAATATCTCGGAATGGTATTGCGGTCGATCCTTCAAAGGTTGAGGCCGTGAAAAATTGGGAAAGACCTACTAGTGTGACAGAAATTCGAAGCTTCTTGGGATTAGCAGGATATTATAGAAGATTTATTAAGGATTTCTCCAAGATCGCCGTATCTTTAACAAGATTGACGAGAAAGGAGATTCATTATATATGGTCCGAGGAATGTGAGAAAAGCTTCCAAACTTTGAAAGATTGTTTGACTACTGCCCCTATACTCACATTGCCTACTGAAGGAGGGAGATTCGAAGTTTATGCTGATGCATCCGGAATTGGCCTAGGCTGTGTATTAATGCAACATGGCAAGGTGATCGCCTATTCCTCAAGACAATTGAAAAAGCACGAGGAGAATTATCCCGTGCATGACTTAGAGCTTGCAGCTGTAGTCTTTGCCTTGAAGATTTGGCGACATTATCTCTATGGTGAGGCATTTATTGTATATTCCGACCACAAGAGTCTCAAGTACTTATTCTCTCAAAAGGAACTTAATATGAGACAAAGACGGTGGCTAGAATACTTGAAGGATTTTGATTTCTCTATACAATACCACCCCGGAAAAGGAAATGCCGTAGCTGATGCTCTTAGCCGGAAGCCGATGGCATTATTATCAAGCTAATGATTAAAGAGTGGCAATTGTTAGAACAAATGGCAAACTTAGACCTCAATATGGAGAGAAGGAAGAAGGAGTTTTATTGCAAATATTAGTCTCCAATCCAAGTTACTCTTAGAAATTAAGAGTTACAAAATGATGATCCATTGGTTGTTGAAATTAAAGAGAAACTAGATCAACGACCAGATTTCCTTTTGGCAGATGATGGAAGGCTACTCTTCCGAGGAAGAACTTGTGTGCCCGATTGTTCTACTATCAAGAATAAAATCTTGGAGGAGGCACATCGATCGAGGTACACTATTCATCCTGGTGCTACAAAAATGTACCAAGATCTCAAAAGAACCTTTTGGTGGCCTAACATGAAAAGAGAGGTAGCCGAGTTCGTGAGTCGATGTTTGGTATGCCAACAAGTTAAAGTCGAACATCTCAAACCGGCTGGTAAGCTAAAACCTCTAGAAATACCAGAATGGAAATGGGATAGTATTGGCATGGATTTTATAGTTGGGTTGCCAAAGACCCGAAGTGGATTTGATGCTATATGGGTGATGGTGGACCGACTAACTAAGTCTGCTCACTTCTTGCCCATCAAAATCAAATGGACCGTGGATGTTCTAGCTGCCATGTATATCAAGGAGGTTGTAAGGCTGCACGGTATTCCAACTTCCATAATTTCAGATAGAGATCCGAGATTCACCTCTCACTTCTGGAAAGGTTTGCAATCATCCTTGGGTACTAGACTGAATTTTAGTATGGCATTCCACCCTCAGACAGATGGACAAACCGAGAGGACAAATCAGATTATCGAAGATATGTTAAGAGCTTGTATGATAGATTTTGGGGGAAGTTGGCATGAACACTTGCCACTGATTGAATTTGCATATAACAACAGTTATCAGTCTAGCATTCAGATGGCACCTTTTGAAGCATTGTATGGTAGAAGTTGTAGATCACCCCTATGTTGGAGTGAGGTTGGAGATAAGGGATTGATGGGTCCCGATATTATTCAAGATACAACTCACAATATTCAGTTGATCCGTGAAAGGCTAAAAATTGCTCAATCACGGCAAAAGAGTTATGCCGATAATCGAAGAAGAGACCTTGAATTTCAGGTGGGGGAGCATGTCTTCTTGAAAATTTCACCCACGCGAGGAATTAAGAGGTTTGGTATCAATGGAAAACTGAGTCCAAGATTTATTGGCCCTTTCGAGATTCTAGAACGAATCGGTGAAGTGGCATACAAGCTGGCTTTGCCTCCACAATTGGCCGGTGTCCATGATGTATTTCATGTATCCATGCTAAGGAAATATGTGTATGATCCTTCGCATGTGATTCAATTCAATGACTTGAAGCTCCAGAAAGATTTGTCTTATGAAGAAAGACCGATCAAGATCTTAGATCGAAAATTTCACCAGCTAAGGAATAGGGCTATACCGATGGTAAAAGTCCAATGGAGTAAGCGTGGATTCGAGGAGGCTACTTGGGAATTAGAGGAGTCAATCAAGAAGAAGTACCCAGATTTGATCTCAGGTTAGAATTTTGAACCCTCCATTTAAATTTTAAATTACTATTACATGATGTGAATTTGGAGGACCAAATTCTTCTAAGTAGGGGAGGATGTAGCAACTCAAAATTTTTTTATATGCATTTATATATATATATATAAAAGAAATAATGAAAGATGAAAATAAAATAAATTATGAATAGTTTTCTATTATGCAAACATGAGCCCTATTCCACGTGTTAACACAAATGGCGAGATTCGCGATACGATTTCGAAAAGACAAAGACGTCGACATCCAATTTTTATTAGCTTTAATCTAATCCTAACTAATGGATGAGGTCATTCTTACATCATCGAATAAATGAGGTCATAGATTATGTCATCCGGATAGTGGAACAAAGTTGGTGTAATGGGGTTGGTATAATAGGGTTGGTGTAATAGTGGAATAAAGTTGGTGTAATGGGGTTGGTGTAATGGAATGAGGTTGGTGGAATAGTGAAAGTAGGTGGGAGATTTTGGCCTATAAATAGGGCTATGCTCTTCCATACTCAAATCACAACTATCTTGGGAGGAATTGCTGGTTGGAGAGAGGGAGAAAGCTCGAAGTTGGAGGAGTGTCGAAAGCATTATTCGTTCTTAAGTTTCTTATTCTTGATCTTCAAAAAGGTAGGTGTTCTCTCAGGCTGAACTCAAATTAATGCATGCATTAGATGTAGATGCATGGTTGCTTTGATTCTATACTATTTTCTCAAATTTTATTAAGTATTGATCATGCTATCTATACAATTAGACATAATATTTAAACTAAGCTTTTTAACCACTTGAAGATCCATCTCGGATCACGGTGTCTTTCTAAGACCGTGTTCCAGATGCGCGATCTCTACCTCGATTGTGATGTTTTCCGGTTATATATCATCTAGCCTTTTAGATATGTCATGTTAAGTTGCATATCATTTTAATTCACACACGATTAAGTTAAGGTTATGAAAGATAATAATTCTATTCCATGAGCTTATATTTCCGTCCCAGTTCTTGTTACCTTCATGATATCTTTGATCTCCATGACTATATTATATCTCTGGCATGTTAAATGGAGTAGATATTATCTGTTAAAATTACATGGACTTAGTTGCATAACCGTGAGTTTTTGACGATTTTCATGATATCATGTTACCGTATTTTAACAAGTCGTGTAAATAACTAGATTTCCAAGGAAAAATGGTGTCTAAGGAAAGAGGTCCACGGGCAAACGCTTTAAGTGGATAAGTGGTTTATTAATTAGGACCTCGTAAATGCGAGGGGAGCCTCCCACTGTCCCACCTCTTACCTGGCCATAATTCTGCGGTTTTCTAATTAAGCACCCGACTGTTAAAAACTTGATCTAAGCCTGTTTAACAAGGTTTTTCGAGAGAACCGAATAAGCTGTGTCCATTAATCCAATTCTCTTACCGACTTAATGTCGTTAAACATGATGCTTTCTTATTATCTTAATGTCGTTAAACATTATGTCTTAAAATCATCCTTGGACTTCTCTTACATCTACTTGAATTCTTGTACTACTGGTCCCTTGAATGATAATTTTGCTAGATCTGTACTTTATTTCATAAGCTCTACCTTGAAATTCTTGGCCATACATAAAATGTGGATGTCAAAATATACTTGGGATCTATGATCCATAACCCAATGCCTGGCATTAATGGGGCCCGGTCTGGTCCTGGGGGGAGCGCCCGAAAGTACTTGTGCCCATGGGAGTTGAATGACTAGGTGTGGCATTGCACCGAAGTGCTTGACTTGCTAGATTAATTTATGACATCCACAGTTTGTGAATTTCCTGACTTGCTTGAATACATGAAGTACTTGACTTGTACATACTTGCGTAAAATGGCCAATTCCATAATATTACTTGCTACATGATCATTCTCTACTTGAACTTTACTCTTGATATCTTGTCTACTTGTGATTCCAATTACTACATTACTTTACTCTCTCTCCTATACTTGTTCCATATTTTATTTACGTTTCTCGGCATAACACATACTTTATCCAAACTGCTAATTACTTTAAGTTGCCTGGTATAGAGATATAAGTCCTACTGAGCATTTCGCTCACCCTACGTTTCCCGGTTAACATTTCAGGTAATTCTGATGATGAACCCCAAACTCATGGGAATGAGCTAGAGTGATTGAGGAATCAAGATTACCTTAGTTACCTAGGTTTATGAACGGTTGCTCTTGCCAGAATTATGTTTTTATGTTGAAGTTGTATCTTGCCTCGTAAGGCTTAAGAATGTTGTAAGAACTTTATTTCGATGAAATAAGAGTACCCATTTCTTCTTATCTATTTTTATGGTTTGGACCCCAATCTTCGTGCTCTGATCGACATGAATGTTTATGACTCGTCGCGCCTTGATATTCCGCGTCGGGGCGTGACAGGAAGTGTCGACACTTCTATTAGGAGGTGTTGACACTTTCTATGTAAGTGTCATGCAAGGTGTCGACACTTGCATATGCAGGTGTCGACACTTGCATATGCAGGTGTCGAACATTTGACTATAAATCTATATATATTGCTGTTATATATTTAGGTATGGAAGTGTAGGTGTTATATAAATAAGGTATAAATTGTTCACATTTTATTTCTATTTTTTTAAACATGTTTCTGCATGTGTCGACACCAAATGTCGACATTTACTGTTCCTTTTTAGTCTCTGTTGTACAGTGTAGTTACAGGTTAGACACGAAGTGTCGACACCTATGTAGACACTTAACTATATATATAGACATGAGGGTATAGATTTGGTAGATTAACAGGTTAATTAGGTGTGCTAATAGATTAGATATGCTAATAGATTAGTTAATGAAACTAATACTTTACTAATATTACTACCTTTCTAATACATGCTAACTATGAGGCTTTTCTTAGATTAAAGCTAATACATGCTAACTATGAGGCTAACACATGATGTATAAACATGAAATATCGTATGGAGATGAGTCTAAGACTAACTGCCTAGACTAATCATCCTAGATTATCCACTAGTTTAGTTAAAAATTGAGAACACCTACTAAGCATGCTATATAATTACCTAGATTAACTACGGTTTAGCCAAAAATTGAGAAAACCTACCTTGTTGGAAGATCGTAGTAGCAGACCCTTCTTGCGCAATCCCTGCAGAGCTTTGCCCCAACCTTAGCTAGCCTAGAATGGGATAGCTACTGGTATGTTTATAGGGTCTGTCATGACTGAATAGGGGGCAAGATCTGGAATAATGGGGCTTTACAGCTTGTACAGGCTGGAGAGATAAGAGATAGGCTGGAGAGATAAGAGATACTGTTTGTACAGCTAATCCATGGCCCAAAACGTAAGTGCAAGTTTTGCTAGCTTATAACATATAATTATTTGGCAAAAAGGGTTTGCCCCAACCTTAGCTAGCCTAGAATGGGGTAGCTACGGGTATGTTTATAGGGTCTGTCATGACCGAATAGGGGGCAAGATCTGGAATAATGGGGCTTTACAGCTTGTACAGGCTGGAGAGATAAGAGATACTGTTTGTACAGCTAATCCATGGCCCAAAACGTAAGTGCAAGTTTTGCTAGCTTATAACATATAATTATTTGGCAAAAACGGTAAATGGTGTGGATGCTAGAATTGGAACCTAGGTCACTAGGTTGAAATCACATCACTTAACCAACTACTCTAGGAAGCCACTTGTTAAGTGAATAATCTTGACATATGATGACTCCGTGTTCCAACTTCTTACATAAGCTTCCTATAGAGTTTATCTAATGTTTTTTTTCTTATTTGGGAAATATTATTAATAATTTTTTTTAATCATTTTTTTATACGGGGTGCTACACCCTCCCCCACTTGAAAAGAATTTGGTCCCCAAATTCACATGATATTTAAATAATTAAATTAAAAAAGATTATTAAAAATACTAACCTGCGAATAAGTTCCAATTATACTTCTAAAGTACTTTTTCAATCTTCAAGTAGCTTCCTTTTATTACACTTACAATATAAAAATTATAACATAATTAAAAATAAATTATAATAAATACTTATCTTATTTAGTAAGACTATGGCTATTCTAGCACATAACCCAATGCTCTACCCAATCTCACCGGGCAACTACAAGATGTTAGATCTAGAACTCCAACCTAAGACACCTAAAGGAGTTTTTAATAACAAGGAAACTTAGAAACCTAGGGTCTAATTAACCTAGGCTCTGATACCACAACTGTCACACCCCGACGCGGAATACCGAGGCACGATAGGGAAGAAAACCCCTCACTCAATCAAGACTAGAAATTCTAATTACATCACTTGATATAAAAATCTCCACTATAAAATTTTAATTTTTACAACTCTTCCAAAATTTCAAGGACAACACTAACTCTCAAGCAAATTACAAGAATACTCTTATAATAAAATAACTCTCAATTCTATATTGAGAAACAGGGTCTACTATGACATCTTGGTACACTCCAACACTCTTACCCATGCTTGCTAGCTATCCTCGAGACAACCTGAAAAATATTAATTGACACTGAATGAGCATAAAGCTCAGTAGGAATTACATCTCAAGATTTAACATGCTTTAAGTGGTTTACAAGTTCAATTAATGTCAGTAAAGCTATGCATGTAGATGAGTAGATATCAAGGATTGTAAAAATTGACAAGAGCAGTGAAGGAATAACAAGTGAGAGTATAAGGATTCCAACTTCAATATAGCAATAGCAAGAGATTCAAGCAAGTAATGACTGGAATTAACAAAATCTTTCCAAGAGAGTAAGAACTCATGTTAAGCAAGTAATAGAAGTAATATAAATTTAAGCATGTAAACCTGGAATTGGCTACTTATCAATTTCATTCAAGCAAAGACTTTTACCCTACTGCGGGTCTCAAGTCAAATCAATCAAGTAATATCACGAGAATGAGTGAAATGCCTAAAGTCTAGCAAGCAAGTACTCCGGTGCAATGCTAAACACCGTGGTCAATAAACTCCCATGGGCACAAGTACCTTCGGGTGCTCCCCCCAGGACCAGACCGGGCCCTATATGTTGTGCCTCTTAGGCACAAGCATGTGCTATGTTGCTTTGATGATAGCAATGCTATTTAGTTTTGATGATAGCAACACAATGAGTGCATTTGAGTGCATTTGATATTGTATTTTGATGAAGAAAATGTTATTGTGTTTTGATGATAGCATGCTGATTTGTTTTGATGATTGCAACACAGTCAGTGCATTATGATACTGTGTTT
Source organism: Amorphophallus konjac (assembly GCA_022559845.1). Classification (NCBI taxonomy): domain Eukaryota; kingdom Viridiplantae; phylum Streptophyta; class Magnoliopsida; order Alismatales; family Araceae; genus Amorphophallus; species Amorphophallus konjac. The sequence goes on along the minus strand of CM040124.1, from coordinate 216,723,375 downwards.
TGAATATGGCTGCTAATATGATTGCATAAGACTGTGTCTGATATACAACATTGTATTCATGAGTTTGCATGCGTATTGCATGATGCGTTGACGCATGGGATCATTGCGTCAACTCACTGGTCTGTCCCAGAGCTGGTCTATAAAAGCTTCCACCTGGTGCGTCGACGCAGTGGACTCAATGCGTTGACGCATTGGAATTGTTTTGAAAGAGCTCTTGCTTTGCTTCACGCATTAGCCTAAACACTGTCCATCTGAGTGTCTTATGTAGAGTCAATTCATATAGTCTATACACTCTGGTCCGTGTTGTTCGTAAAGTCTATACATTGGCTGCCGGTTGCATAGTCTACACATCAGACTGCATTGCATTTATTCATGGCTAAGAGTCTATACACTGGGCTGTGTCATTGTGCATCATGCAAGTCTATACATTGGACTTTCATTCAAGCCTATACATTGCATTGGCTAAAGTCCGTTTCATTTAGAGTCTAAGGCAATGTCCATACTCTGGACTTGAAGTGTGTACATTGAGCGTCTCACTTAGCGTCTAAGGCAAAGTCTACACGTTGCTACAGTAACAAAAGTCTATACATCCGATTGTGCAGTGTCTTAGCCATCGTCTCACATTCTTCAAGTCTACACATTGGGTTTTCACATGAAGTATGTACAGCCGTTCACTGTTGAAGTCCATACACTGGTCGGTGGAAAGTCTGTACACTGGCTTCCGTCTTCAAAGTCTATACAGTAGTTGTCTTCAATTTGAAGTCTGTACACTGACTCGTTTCATTTCCTCAGAGTCTGTACATCCACAGTGAAATCCAAAGTCTGCACATTGGTCTTCGATTTCAATGTCTATACATTGGGCTTTTACATGAAGTCTACACATTGTTGTTTGCATTGCAAGTCCATACATCCTCAGTTGAACCCCATGTCCATACAACGACACTGTAGCTTGCATAGCTCATGTCTGCACATTGGTCTTCATCTCCTGTAGTCTAGACATTGGAAAGTATATACACTGAGCTCACAAGAAGACTTCGAAGTCTATACACTCTCTCAGTGTACATACTTGCCCATTTGCTGTTTCAGAATATATACACTCAGTGTTATATGATTTAAATAACCACTTGTTCTATGATATGATTATAAGATTTTTGTGTGTGCAGGGTTAACGCAGAATGACCACAGCGTCCACGCAGCAAGTATACTAGTAGAAGTATTAGCTGCTGGAACACATCACTGCGTCAACGCCACGGCCTAGTAGCATCCACACAGCAAGCAAACAAGCTAAAGCATTAGCTGCTGGAACACCACTGCGTCAACGCTATGGGCTAGCAGCGTCGACGCAGCACGCCTATATACTGAAGACATTGATCACTGGACACCAATGCGTCAACGCCTTGATCAAGTGGCGTGGACGCTGTAGTTCAAACAATGAAGAAAGAAGCTTACTGGATTACTCTGATGCGTCAACGCTGCGAGTTGGAAGCGTCAACGCAGCAGACTTGAGCTTTGCTGATAAAGTATCTCTGAAGGCTGCGTCAACTCCTTGGAGCAAGTGGGTTGACGCCATCTAACTCCAGTTGCTGAGCGTACTGGTGCTGGGCACGTGATCCGAGGATAAGGAGAGTGCCCAGATGAGGACACGTGTACTGACTGCCTACCGGATGCTACCACGTGGTCCGAATTCTTAGGGCGGGAACTGTGGAAGCCACACGCGCCCTGCTGCTGCTGGTATATAATAGAGCCTTCGTCTTCAGATGGAGGTTGATCGTGATCGAAGCTAGAGAGCAGAAGATGAGAGAAGAAAAAGGAAAAATAAGAGAGAGCTTCCACGATCCAGCAGTAGAAGAAGAGAAAGAAGAAGGAGAAAGAGATAGAGAGCTCGAGCAGAGTGTGAAGAAGAAAGAGAAAGAGAGAGAGTGAAGAAAGAGAGTGAGATCGAGGGAAGAAGAGAGAGATAGATAGAGAGAAGGAGTTCGTTCCTCAGATCTTTTGTTCAAAACCAGATCTGAGGTTGCTCATTGTTAGAGCTATATTTCGTGCTTCAGTGTTCAGCTTTCAGTTGCTGTGTTTCCATCTTTTCTGTTTTCTATTTTACACTTTCTTTCAAGCTGTTAGTCAGCGGTTTGCAGAGGAGGACTCCTCTGGACAGCAAGCTGTGTTGCTCAGCGGGCAGTGGAGGTTTCCACTGGACTGGTAAGCTGTAATCCCCAGCAGTTTGCAGTGGAGGATTCCACTGGACGGCAAGATGTGTTGCTCAGCGGGGCGAGGAGGATTCCTCGGATGGCAAGCTGTGTTGCCCAGCGGTTGTAAGGCAAGCTGTGATGCCCAGCTGTTCAAGCTGTGAGTCAGCAGTAAGCCACACTCGGGTTGAGTGTGGGGTGGATGTAGGTCTGGAGGACCGAACCACCTAAAAGCCTTTGTCTACTATGTGATTGTTTTGTGGTTTGCGTAGCTTCTATATTTCTATCTTCACACATTAGATGTATGCTTAGGACGGTTCTTCATCTGTTTTGGTTGGCATTCGCATTGTGCCCACTATCTGTTTAGTAGAAGTTTTTATTCCGTATTTGATTTTGCTGCAGTAATTTTTTAACGGGTGATTGATCTATTCACCCCCCTCTAGATCACCCTTTAGCGTCCCAACAATTGGTGTCAGAGCCTAACTCTTTGTGCAGGACTAACATCCTAAAGAGGATCGGCCATGGATGCTAGAGGGCTAACAGCAGAGGGTCAGTCCATTACGAAGCCACCATTCTTCGATGGTTCCAACTTCCCATATTGGAAGAACCGGATGCAGGTCTTCCTCAGAGCCAAAGATTACGAGGTATGGAAAATTGTGAGCAAAGGTCCTTATGAGCTACATGAGAATGAGGAATTATGGACAAGAGAAGAAGTCCGGAAATCTACTCTGAATTGGAGCGCTATCAACGCCATTCAGTGTGCACTCCATCCCACTGAATTTGACAGAGTGTCATCCTACAAGACAGCGAAGGAGATGTGGGATACCCTCGAAGTTATCTATGAGGGAACATCTGAAGTGAGAGAGACGAGGGCAAATATGCTAGTGTCAAAGTATGAAGCATTTCGGATGAAGCCTGGTGAGACAGTGACCGAAATGTATGCTCGTCTGACCATCATCACAAATGGTCTAAGAAATCTGGGAAAGAGTTATACTGATCATGAAGTTGTAAGGAAGATCCTTCGATCGTTGACTCCTATATGGCATACCAAAGCAACAGTGGTTGAGGAGTCAAAAGATCTACAAAAGATGAAACCCAATGAGCTGATAGGTTCCTTGATGGCGTATGAGATGAATTTACTTCAAACTGAAGAGCACGAATACAGGAAGCCTATTGCTCTAAAGGCCAAGCATAGCTGCTCAAAACAGTCCAGCAGCATTGGATCATCCAGTGATCGGAATTCATCTGGATCAGATCTTGAAAAGGATGAAATAGCTATGATCACAAAAGAGTTCAGTAGATTTCTTAAAAGAGAAGGGAAGAATCTCTACAGAAAATACCACAGCAGGAGGCAAAACAGGTATAAATTTAACCCTGCTGAAAAATCTGATGTTAATGCTTGTTATCATTGCAGGAAGACAGGTCATATGAAGGCTGATTTTCCAGAGTTACAGAAAATGAAAGGAAGACCATGGAAGAAGGCGCAAAAGGGAAAGGCCATGGTCAGTACATGGAGTGATGAGGAAGAAGGCACGCTGAGCACTTCCTCAGATAGTGGAAAATCAGAAAAGGACATCTGCTTGATGGCTAGAAATGGAGATGAAGAAGAAGAGTCTGATCAGGTATCATCCCTTTTCGAACATTACACTATTTCTGATTGGGCAGATGCTTATGGAGACCTGTTAGATAAAGCTAATGATATTAAGAAGGAAAACAGACTTTTAAAGAAGAAAATGAATTCTCTGGTTAATGATAAATCTCTTTCTGATAAAGTTGCATGCTTACAATCAGAGAGTGACAAATTGAAAAATGCATGTTCTGATTTTGATGAATTAAAGCATGTTGTGATTGATTGTAGGAAAGAAAATAATTTGCTAAAAAATGTTGTTGATGAGTTGAAATTGAAAATTCAGAAGTCTGAAAATGAAATAAAGACTTCAAATGAAAAATATGAAGCTGTTTTGTCAGTGAATGCTGAATTAAAGAAAACTATTGAAAATCTGGAAAATGAAAACTCTGACAAAATGAAAATCATTGAAAGCATGACCCAAGGAACTGAAAATCTAAATGCCTTGCTAGGGTCAAAAGTTAATTTCAGAAAGGAGGGTCTTGGTTTTAATCCCTCAGCTAAAAAGAGCTTTGAATTGAAAACCATTTCATGTGTGGGAGAAAAGAATAGCGGACCACTCATAAAAATGGTCAATGAAAAATTTGCCTTCAATAATGCTAAATCAAAAGTGTCCAGTGCTAAGGACAAGGGAAAGCAGAAAGTTGTAGAGTCTAGAGCTGCATGCTCTTCTTCCAAGGATAAGTCCAAGGCTAGGGGTCAGCCAGCTAGCACATTAAAACCCCAGCCCAAGGTTGCTAAGTCTCCTTCACCATCAACTGCTCAGAAAAAGACCCAATATAAGTCAGTTCAGAAACCTAGAGGATCAAAGGTGGCAGGGAGACCAAGTGCTGCTAGGAACCCATTTGCTCATCCCTATTTCCCTAGAGCCCAAGTCTATCATAACTTTCATCCTCAACCACTTAATAGGTTTGGGTGGAACCCTGTACACATGAGGTTCGGGTATCAGAATTTCCCCACTTGGTATCAGCCATATAGACCTCAGCCAGCTAGGAGATGGGATAGTCAGTTTAGGACATGGAGTCCTAGTCACCAAAGGTTTTTTGGTCAGCCTAGGACCAATTTGGGCCATAACTTTCAATACATTCATTGGCCAAGGCACTGGCAGAAAAAGAAAATTTTTTTTAATAAAATGAATGCCAGGACTACACATCAACCATTAAAGCACCAGAAAAAGAAAACTAAACCTGTTGGTGCTGAGAAAAAGAAAAATAACAAAAAGAACTCTCAAACTGTAGAATCCACTAAACCTTCCATCTTTACACAAATGTGGATCCCTAAACAGATGTTATCTTGTTTTCACTCTCAAGTATCTGGTTCTGTCTTGGAGCCCAAAATATCTTGGGTTCCAAAACCTGCTCCCTAAGTGTGTTTGCAGGAATGTCTGGTAGCCGGGAACAAACTGATGAAACAGAAAAAGCTACTTCAGGCATATGACAAGAGACATGGCCAAAATCCTAAGAGTTGAAAGAAATTGGAGGCCTTATCAAAATATCTGGTGCAACACCAAAGGTAAAAATAAATCAATCTGGTAAAGCAGGTAAGTGATTTACCTTCAGAACTGAATTGAGAAAGTCATGTTGATTTGATTGTTTGATGTCTGATATTCTATTCTTGTCTAGCTGATCAGTCTGCATATCTGATGCTCTTCTCTTGCTATATGTTGAACTGAATTTGGATGCATAAACCTGAATTGATTGCATACTTGTCTCATGTATCCATGGTGCATAGTCTGCATGTAGGACAGTATGTTGCATAGCATATCTCTTGCATCATGATGTCAGGGGGAGCTGAGAGTTCTATTCAATTCATTGAATCCTATTCACCTCTCAGTGTTCTCATTCAAATGATTCATATTCTTTGATATCAGTTGCTCATTGAACCATATTGCCAATTGCTATCTTTTTCCCATCATTCTTACTAAACAACAGCTTTGCATCTGGTTTAGTACATTGAATGGTGATTATTGCAATTGTTCACTTATAAGAATCACACTTACAAATTGAAAGGAACTAAATGTTTAACCTTTATAAATTGGAGAGTTAAGTGTCTGCACTTCAGAATTTGAGATAAAAGAAAACTTTTATAGCTCTTAATCTTTGTCTCATGGCTAAAATAAAAAAAGTTTTTGTAATGCCTAAAGGTGTTGAACTGGATATGTCTAGAACAGGCTAATAAGAATGTGTACTGATTTTTTAAACAATCACTCTAAAAGAATTAAGGGTAGCAGTAAATAAGATCATTAATGTTAAGAGCTGAACATAGTGATAGAGCAATGGCTGATTGCACTGAGAAACTGTGAACTCCTCCAAAGAAGCAGGAGAATTCACATGTCATGAGGTGCTTCAGAATATCTCTGTTCATAGGGTCAAATCTATAGGGGGAGTCCTCACCAAGTAACTGAGGGTACTAGCCTCTAATCAAGGTGTACCCTTAATGTCAAAAGTGAAGACTATCCTTTGTGGGTTCTGATCTGAAATAGGTCTAGTAGTTTATGCCTAGTAACTGGGGGTATCTGCCTCTGATCAAGGTGTACACCTAATGTCAACAGCATAAATGCCACTGATCTATTTACTTAGTTCAGGTTCTGAAAAATTCAAAAGTGAAAATCAAAATGATGTAACCTTTCGAAAAATCAAAAGTCAATGAGTGATAATTGTTTTTATCAATACATGTTCAAGTTGCCTATCTTGAATTTCCTTGTTTAATCACAAAAGGGTATTATTTCTGACTTATCTATTAATACCATGTGCCCTAGATTCATTGCTATAAATGGAGTCTATAAACTTTTTTTCCAGGGGTCAGGTGTTTTACTCTAGATTTATCACTGTTAAACCTGAATTTTTAAAAATTGTATGTTGCTGATTCTTATACTTTAACAGTTGTTTATAATCATGCTTCCTTTCTGAACCTATGATTCAGCTGTTGTCATGTGACCCTCCTACCTTCTCTTCCTTGTTTATCTGTTCATATTCCTTCTCAAAGGGGGAGCTATTATTTAGGGGGAGAAATAATTCAAGGGAGTCTTACATTCAGGAGGAGAATGTTCTAGAGGAATTTGCATGCATAATGCACTGTGCACTCTTGTTTTTACAGTTTTTCTCTTTTTGATCATGTCAAAGGGGGAGAAAATCTTGTGTGTGACTCACTGTCACATTGTGTTGCCATCATCAAAAAGGGGGAGAATGTTGTGCCTCTTAGACACAAGCATGTGCTATGTTACTTTGATGATAGCAATGCTATTTGGTTTTGATGATAGCAACACAATGAGTGCATTTGAGTGCATTTGATATTGTATTTTGATGAAGAAAATGTTATTGTGTTTTGATGATAGCATGCTGATTTGTTTTGATGATTGCAACACAGTCAGTGCATTATGATACTGTGTTTTGAATATGGCTACTGATATGATTGCATAAGACTGTGTCTGATATACAGCATTGTATTCATGAGTTTGCATGCGTATTGCATGATGCGTTGACGCATGGGATCATTGCGTCAACTCGCTGGTCTGTCCCAGAGCTGGTCTATAAAAGCTTCCACCTGGTGCGTCGACGCAGTGGACTCAATGCGTTGACGCATTGGAATTGTTTTGAAAGAGCTCTTGCTTTGCTTCATGCATTAGCCTAAACACTGTCCATCTGAGTGTCTCATGCAGAGTCAATTCATATAGTCTATACACTTTGGTCCGTGTTGTTCGTAAAGTATATACATTGGCTGCCGGTTGCATAGTCTACACATCAGACTGCATTGCATTTATTCATGGCTAAGAGTCTATACACTGGACTGTGTCATTGTGCATCATGCAAGTCTATACATTGGACTTTCATTCAAGCCTATACATTGCATTGGCTAAAGTCCGTTTCATTTAGAGTCGAAGGCAATGTCCATACTCTGGACTTGAAGTGTGTACATTGAGCGTCTCACTTAGCGTCTAAGGCAAAGTCTACACGTTGCTACAGTAACGAAAGTCTATACATCCGATTGTGCAGTGTCTTAGCCATCGTCTCACATTCTTCAAGTCTACACATTGGGTTTTCACATGAAGTATGTACAGCCGTTCACTGTTGAAGTCCATAGACTGGTCGGTGGAAAGTCTGTACACTGGCTTCCGTCTTCAAAGTCTATACAGCAGCTGTCTTCAATTTGAAGTCTGTACACTGACTCGTTTCATTTCCTCAGAGTCTGTACATCCACAGTGAAATCCAAAGTCTGCACATTGGTCTTCGATTTCAATGTCTATACATTGGGCTTTTACATGAAGTCTACACATTGTTGTTTACATTGCAAGTCCATACATCCTCAACTGAACCCCATGTCCATACAACGACACTGTAGCTTGCATAGCTCATGTCTGCACATTGATCTTCATCTCCTGTAGTCTAGACATTGGAAAGTATATACATTGAGCTCACAAGAAGACTTCCAAGTCTATACACTCTCTCAGTGTACATACTTGCCCATTTACTGTTTCAGAATATATACACTTAGTGTTATATGATTTAAATAACCACTTGTTCTATGATATGATTATAAGATTTTTGTGTGTGCAGGGTTAACGTAGAATGACCACAGCGTCCACGCAGCAAGTATACTAGTAGAAGTATTAGCTGCTGGAACACATCACTGCGTCAACGCCACGGCCTAGTAGCGTCCACGCAGCAAGCAAACAAGCTAAAGCATTAGCTGCTGGAACACCACTGCGTCAATGCTATGGGCTAGCAGCGTCGACGCAGCACGCCTATATACTGAAGACATTGATCACTGGACACCAATGCGTCAACGCCTTGATCAAGTGGCGTGGACGCTGTAGTTCAAACAATCAAGAAAGAAGCTTACTGGATTACTCTGATGCGTCAACACTGCGAGTTGGAAGCGTCAACGCAGCAGACTTGAGCTTTGCTGATAAAGTATCTCTGAAGGCTGCGTCAACTCCTTGGAGCAAGTGGGTTGACGCCATCTAACTCCAGTTGCTGAGCGTACTGGTGCTGGGCACGTGATCCGAGGATAAGGAGAGTGCCCAGATGAGGACACGTGTACTGACAGCCTGCTGGATGCTGCCACGTGGTCCGAATTCTTAGGGCGGGAACTGTGGAAGCCACACGCGCCCTGCTGCTGCTGCTGCTGCTGCTGGTATATAATAGAGCCTTCGTCTTCAGATGGAGGTTGATCGTGATCGAAGCTAGAGAGCAGAAGATGAGAGAAGAAAAAGGAAAAAGAAGAGAGAGCTTCCACGATCCAGCAGTAGAAGAAGAGAAAGAAGAAGGAGAAAGAGATGGAGAGCTCGAGCAGAGTGTGAAGAAGAAAGAGAAAGAGAGAGAGTGAAGAAAGAGAGTGAGATCGAGGGAAGAAGAGAGAGAGAGAGAGAGAGAGAGAGAGAGAGAGAGAGAGAGAGAGAGAGAGAGAGAGAGAGAAGGAGTTCGTTCCTCAGATCTTTGGTTCAAAACCAGATATGAGGTTGCTCATTGTTAGAGCTATATTTCATGCTTCATTGTTCAGCTTTCAGTTGCTGTGTTTCCATCTTTTCTGTTTTCTATTTTACACTTTCTTTCAAGCTGTTAGTCAGCGGTTTGCAGAGGAGGACTCCTCTGGACAGCAAGCTGTGTTGCTCAGCGGGCAGTGGAGGTTTCCACTGGACGGGTAAGCTGTAATCCCCAGCGGTTTGCAGTGGAGGATTCCACTGGATAGCAAGCTGTGTTGCTCAGCGGGGCGAGGAGGATTCCTCGGACGGCAAACTGTGTTGCCCAGCGGTTGTAAGGCAAGCTGTGATGCCCAGCTGTTCAAGCTGTGAGTCAGCAGTAAGCCACACTCGGGTTGAGTGTGGGGTGGATGTAGGTCTGGAGGACCGAACCACCTAAAAGCCTTTGTCTACTGTGTGATTATTTTGTGGTTTGCCTAGCTTCTATATTTCTATCTTCGCACAGTAGATGTATGCTTAGGACGGTTCTTCATCTGTTCTGGGTGGCATTCGCATTGTGCCCACTATCTGTTTAGTAGAAGTTTTTATTCCGCATTTGATTTTGCTGCAGTAATTTTTTAACGGGTGATTGATCTATTCACCCCCCTCTAGATCACCCTTTAGCGTCCCAACACTATATGCATAGCATTTCATGTAATACCTTTGACATCCACTTTCATTTATAGCCAATATAGAATTTCAAGAATCTAGAAACGTAGTATATCAGACGAGATTAACTAGTCACTTGGTTATGGAAGATTCTAGAGGTGGCCCCTACAGGCTCAAGAGGTGGCTCCCGTTGTGTAGCACTTTGCGCCGTATGGCCTCAAGAGGTGGCTCCCACAACGTATCACTTTGCCCTGCATGGCACTTAGTTCCTACACTCCCAAATGGTAGTTTAAGAGTTTCAAGGTTTGACCATGTAGGGAATAGAATTCAAGAATTTGTGAAAAACTCATGATTATAATCAGGGTTTACGGGTGGCAGTTTTTTGCCCATTTTATGTTTAGAACAAGTGTCTGTTGTATAGTCATTGTTATAGTGTCCGGGTCATGTGCACACTTCAATTAAAGCTTATTTATGTAAAATTGAGGACATGGACAGATAAGGAAATTTGTGCGGTTTACATGCATTCGTTTCATGCTTTACATATCAAATCTGTAACATTTCGTATCATACTAGTTTACATTTTACAGGAAACTTAATGGAGACATAGTTTCTAGATAGGCATAACTGTATCTATACCAAATCTGGTGTATAGATTATGTAGACTAACAAGTTAATTAGGTATGCTAATTGATGAGTATATCAACTAACATGTTAAGTATTACCCTGGATTGAAGTTAATACATGCTGATTATTACGGGGTATGAGACTAAACTTGCTGATGTTGACACAAATGTCGATATTAGTTTTATATATATATATATATATTTATCCAATAAGTATATATATATATATATATCCGATTATAAAATTTTGTCTAATATATATATATAATGGAGGTTATAGATATGTATATCTTCTGTCTGATATATATATATATATATATATATATATATATATATATATATATATATATATATATGAGTTAGCCAAAATGGTAATTTATTATCATAATCAGAATTTGATTATGAAAATAAGTTTTTATGTTGAAAATAGTTCTAATTTGATAAAAATAATTTTAACATGCTGAGAATGATTTTCATATGTTACTTTACTGGTAAGATGATAAAAATAAATTTTTCATGCTGGATTTAATTTTTATATGCTGAAAATTCATTATTAACATGCTAAAATTAATGCTTAACATGCTAAAATAATTAGCTTACTGATAGGATGATAAGATAAGGTTGCCATGCTGATTACAGAAATTTTCGGATAACAACATAATTTTTATCATGCTAAAAATTATTTTTCTACATTTATTTGTTAATTATTTGATAGGGAAATAGAATTATCATGCTAAAATATAGTTTTAATACACTGAAAATAATTATAACATGTCAAAAATAGTTATAACATGCTGGAATAATTTTACCATGTTGGAAGAAATGTTATCATGCTAAAAATTATTTTTCTACACTTATTTGCTAATTATTTGATACGAAAATAGAATTATCATGCTGAAAAATAGTTTTTAATACACTGAAAATAATTATAACATGCCAAAATAATTATAACATGCTGGAATAATTTTACCATACTGTAAGAAATATTATCATGCTGGAAGTAATTTTCATGCATCCATTTACTAATTTATTTAATAGGAAAGTAAGTTTTATATACACAAAAATAGCTTTAAATAGATTTTAACATGCTGAAAATAATTTTTATATCTCAGTATGTATAAAATAATTCTATCATATTGGAAGTCACTTTAACATGATGGAAATAGTTTTAACATGTTGGAGATAATTTTTAGTATGTATAAACTAATGTGGTGAAAATTAGATTTTTACATAAAAAAAATAATTTCATTCTAAAAATATATATATACTCTGTAAGAATGAAGGAGTCCATTTTATATTATATTCTATTTTCTATATGTTTTGTATATACAATTAATGGAGTATATATATGAATTTATATACGTATATAGACATTTATATATTTACATATATGGAAGTGTCGACACTTCCATTAGAAGGTGTTGACACTTTCTATGTAAGTGTCATGCAAGGTGTCGACACTTGCATATGCAGGTGTCGACACTTGCATATGTAGGTGTCGAACATTTGACTATAAATCTATATATATTGCTGTTATATATTTAGGTATGGAAGTGTAGGTGTTATATAAATAAGGTATAAATTGTTCACATTTTATTTCTGTTATTTTTCAACCTGTTTCTGCATGTGTCGACACCAAATGTCAGCATTTACTGTTCCTTTTTAGTCTCTGTTGTACAGTGTAATTACAGGTTAGACACGAAGTGTCGACACCTGTGTAGACACTTAACTATATATATAGACATGAGGGTATAGATTTGGTAGATTAACAGGTTAATTAGGTGTGCTAATAGATTAGATATGCTAATAGATTAGTTAATGAAACTAATACTTTACTAATTTTACTACCTTTCTAATACATGCTAACTATGAGGCTTTTCTTAGATTAAAGCTAATACATGCTAACTATGAGGCTAACACATGATGTATAAACATGAAATATCACATGGAGATGAGCCTAAGACTAACTGCCTAGACTAATCATCCTAGATTAGCTACTAGTTTAGTTAAAAATTGAGACACCTACTAAGCATGCTATATAATTGCCTATATTAACAACGGTTTAGCCAAAAATTGAGAAAACCTACCTTGTTGGAAGATCGTAGTAGCAGACCCTTCTTGCGCAATCCCTGCAGAGCTTTGCCCCAACCTTAGCTAGCCTAGAATGGGGTAGCTACGGGTATGTTTATATGGTCTGTCATGACCGAATAGGGGGCAAGATCTGGAATAATGGGGCTTTACAGCTTGTATAGGCTGGAGAGATAAGAGATAGGCTGGAGAGATAAGAGATACTGTTTGTACAGTTAATCCATGGCCCAAAACGTAAGTGCAAGTTTTGCTAGCTTATAACATATAATTATTTGGCAAAATGGTAATGGTGTGGATGCTAGGATTGGAACACTAGTCACTAGGTTGAAAGGCACATCACTTAACCAACTACTCTAAGAAGTCACTTGTTAAGTGAATAATTTTTACATATAATGACTCCGTGTTCCAACTTCTTACATAAGCTTCCTATAGAGTTTATCTAGTATTTTTTTTTTCTTATTTGGGAAATATTATTAATAAATTTTTTTAATCATTTTTTTATACGGGGTGCTACACTTCTCTTGGGAACGGGGAAGATCTAAAGAAGCCATGGTGGATTCAAAAAGTGGATCGAAGTAGGATGAGGAAAGGGAATCGCCCCCAGGTGACGAAGCTTCTAGAGGATGGAAGAAACTCCACATGCAACGAAAGACCTTAGAACAATGCAAATAACACACAACAAACACACAATGAATGACTAAACTTAGATGTTTTTTTAACAAAGATGTAAGTGAAAACGTGATGACAACACTCAAATTCAACCAAGTTACTTAGATGATGCAACAAGATTTTTATGATTCCTCCTTCAGAACCCTATTGATTTGATTAAGATGTGCTTTCCACAATAGGTTCCTAATAGGAAAGGATGTGTGGCTTGGTCGACTCTAAATGTAATCACTCCTTCACTTATGCAATCCTAGACATGGGGTAGGAATGGTACAACCGGCCTAGTATCCGTGTGGGAATCCACGGCTCACCGGGACTTATGGAGGTCCCTGATGTGATTTCCTGGTCGGCTCCAAGGAATATGGAGACGAGAGGTCAACACACCAAGGTAGGAAGATGCAATCTAAAGTGTGAATATATGAATGAACCTATGTGCATCGGGGTGCATGCAAATTCTAGCTTAAAATCTAGCAATAAAATATGCACACAATAAGATAAATATGCAAAACAACTGAGGAGATAATCAGATAGCTCCCAAGTATGAAAATCACAGCAGAAACCGCGGAACTGAACTGCACCTTGGGATGTGTACTTGTCTGGAGTGTGTGATGGTCTATAATACCTGCGTCAGAGTAGTGTGACGGTCAAAGACCGGGCCATCACAATAACGTAACGCGTGCACAGGAGACCGTCAGAAGAGCCAGAGAACTAGAAACAGCATGACATAAAAGGGAAATCTAGGGAAAACCAGAGCAACAAGGGCAAACAAAGGGGAGCAGGTTTAACAGAGATTTAAAGCACGATTGGCACTAGATGTCCCACCGTGATCGCGAAAAAATTCTGTTCGTTTTAATGTGTCCCTTCTTTTACAAGATGGGCTATGATGCCAACTATGATGAAAATATGAGCCAATGATGAAATCACTCAACCTATGAACATGTGGATCATGAACCTAGGCAACCAGCACAAGCTCTAGCCTGGGCATGCTATCTCAACCAAAACTAAACTAAGCAAATAAAGAAAAACACACGCCGGGGTGTGGAGCAAGAAAATAAAGGAAAACACACCGTATAGGTGGAACAAGCAAAGCTAAGAAGAGATATGATGAGAGAGAAAGCTAATGCCCAAACTAAGGAAAGACGTGATCGCCACTAAGGTAAAAACAAGCCAAAGACTTCATAAGTACCTTAGAATAAGAGGATGATGCACCCGCCTACGGGAGAGAGAAAATAACCAGGAAACTGCAGCTCCGTCCGATGTAACGGTCGAAGACTGATGCGCCACAGGACGTGTGACGGCCCCACAATAGACCGCTACAAGACTCTAACACGCCTTTGGTAGACCGTCAGAGCATCTGAAGAATAAGAACTGGGAATCTTTTGATCTCTATGCTTTCCAGTCGGCCAGAGAGCTTGGGCCTCGTGCTATGGGCTCTTTAAACCTGCAAAAGAGTGTAGAACACAAGAAAAACAACCCAGATTAGCCCTTGGACAAAGTAGTATCAATAAATCAAAGAAACTTAAGAACATGCAAAAGGAAAGGGAAATACCGAGGAGGTTGGTTTTTTCACCCCTCTAGGGCGTTTTTAAAAGATGGGAGGATGTTTTAATGGATGCAGAAGATGCAAGAACGTGGTAGAAGAAGAGGGACAATGCTATGATGCTTGGATGAGGGAAAAGACACTAAAAAACACAAATTGACTGAACTAAACCCTTGGAATCAATACTCCTTGGACTTTGGAAGTAGATGGACGTGGGAAGCAGCTCTCCTTGGTTGGTTCTAGCTCCAGGATGCGGCAACACTTCGACGCGAACTCCAGATGTCTCCCCTTTAAGCCATGAGGTCAAGGGTTCTATTTATAGACACTCAAAATCTAGGTTTGAGTTGAGGATAATCCAGCTAGAAAGTAGGACGTTTCTTAGCAAACTCTTGAAGATAATACTCCCTAGAGTCAATAGAAACAAACAGAAGGTTCTGAGGATCAGATTTGAAGGAGGAATCCTCAGATCAAACTCTTAATTTGGCCACGGAGTAGCAGAGAAAGAGCAGTTCTGCTAGAACTCTCTATTTGATGTAACGGATGCACGATAGACCGCCACAAGGGTGTAACGCCCCAGGGATGGACCGTCACACAACCTTATCCACTGAAAGATAAGATCAACGGGCGAAGTTTACGAACATAAGACTCTAGCTGAATGTAACGGTCAAGGGTAGACACGTTACAATGAATATAACAGCTGCACGATAAACCGTCACACCCAATGGATGGACTAAAAAGATAAGCTTGAAAGAAGCCATAAGCTTAAGGACTCTAGGATGATGTAACGGACCAAGGTAGATGCGTTAGAAGATTGTAACGCGCCATCAAAGGACCGTTAGAGACAAGGGAGTGCAAATGAAGCGAAAGTTTGCTAAGCTTCGTCCAACGGAAAGAGGTAAGGAACTAGACCCAACCAAGGAGACATGACCCATGAAATAGACCTCAAATTGACCATGAAGGCTCAACAAAGGTGAACAACTCGGAGCATCATATAAAATGAACAAGGAGATGACCCAACTTATTGGTCATAAAACGGGTGTCAACAGTTGTGTCTCCTCTGAATTGGCGCTATCCTTGTCATGTTTTAATGATTGGCAACAATGGTTTGACCATTGACAATAGTGGTTTGACCAATTGTTGACTTTGGCAACATCAACTTTTTATAGGTCAGAATCACTCCCAGTTTCTTTTTTTGGGTCATTGCATTTTCAGATATGAATACAACCTCATCTGATTGAATGCATAGTCATTTCTTCGAACAGGTTGTGTGCACACTTTTCTCTAAGGTTGTTTGTCATATGCACACACTAAAGTCAGTGCACATCTACCTTAGTCTTACTAAGGTCGGTGCATGTTTTGTTCCATGCGACACAAGTTGGTGCACATTCTAAGGTCAGTGCATGTAGTTCTTTGCACATGTTTTTGTTAGTGTTCATAAGGTCTATGCAGCTCTTACTGCGAGCAAGTCTGTGCATGGTTTAGCTGCCTACACGTTCTTCGGGCTAACACATATAGGGTCGGTGCAGCCTTTGCTGCAAGCGAGCATAAGTCGGTGCATATGGTTTGCTGCACGCTTGCAAGGGAGGTTGGTTCAAGTCTTTGCATCACACATGTAGAGATGGTGCATGTCACTATTCATCTAGTAGAAGGTCTTTGCATTTAGGCCACTCTACATATCTAACATCGGGGCACCTTTCAGCTCTAAACTATCCAAGTCTGTGCATATCCCTGTAGCAACGCTATTCAGGTCGGTGCATATGTAAGCATTTTATATATAAGTCAGTGCAAGCTGTGTGGAGGGTCTGTGCACGTTTGTGTTTCATATTTGTGTCTCATATTGTATCTCATGTGCATATGTGTCTCAGTGCATGAACTGCGTCTCATTCTGCATCTCAATGCATGCCTGCGTCTAATGATTCATCTAAGGCATATAAGGTCGGTGTAGGTTGTGTCTAAAGCAGACACACAGTAGGTGCATGTCTTCGTTGTTCATACTGGGTCGGTGCTATTTTCGGTCTTGCGTCTCACTCACATACCAGGGTCCGTGCTAGTTTCCGTCTCATGCACACCCATGGTCCGTCTCATGCAGTACAAGGCCGGTGCTACTCTATAGCAGGTCGATGCAATGTTTGCGTCTTACACTGCGTCTCACGCACATGCCAGGTTGCATGCATTCATTCGGTCGGTGCAAGTCTTTGCATCATGCATACGAGGTCCGTGCATATATGGGTCTATGCACTTATGCCTTGTGCTATACAAGGTCCGTGCAACATTTAACTCGATGCACATCTGTTCTCTTGCATATATAGGTATGTGCACGCTGTAGCCACAAGACTTCATAGTCTAAGCTCATGAGCTTCCAAGTCAGTGCATACTTTGGTTATATGCTTGTCAAGGTCGGTGCAATACTCGATTTCAAAGGAACTAAGTTGGTGCAGTGTCTTCCCTTCCGCATACAATCTCGGTGCACATTTCTACTGTCTACATGCAATGCCAGTGCTTTTTCCTCAATGAGCTTATGGAAGGTTGGTGCATGTGTGTTGTGTATTACCCAAGGTCTGAGCGTGCTTTTGTTCATAGCTAAATAAGGTAAGTGCACATCTATTTAATTGAGCCTAAGGTCATTACAATGTCTGATCTTCTACGTGGTGAATTCTAGTTTGTTGCAAGTAACCCTAACGGTACTCTATCCTCCTTTTACAGGGAACAATCAGGTTCGCAGAAGAGACACATGACCTCTGAAAAGGCAGAAGGCTGACTCGTGGATAAAGGAGAAATGATAGGCACGTGATTCGAGGAAAGGAAGCTTCTATTCCCTAACACGTGGACCAATAGAATTTCAGTAGGGTTCTGTTGCTTGATCCATACGAAGCCCCTGTTTCTATATAAGCTACTGTACCCTTCGAAGAAGGGTGCTGGTGCTGGACAGAACTGAGAGAAAAGAAAAGAGTGCCTCCAGAGAGAAGAAGAGAGGAGAAGCACGAGAGAAGAAGAGAAGAGGAGAGTCCAGAAGGAGAAGAGATAAGAGAGCAAGAAAGAGAGAGCCACCCTCAGGAAGAAAACAGAGCATCGTAAGAGAGAGAGTGAGAAGGAGAAGAAGTGTGAGCTGCAGTCTCTTTCTGACCTCTGGATCAAATCCAGGGTCAGCTTGCTCTATTTTCAGAGCTACATTGATTTCTTTCATCCGTGTGTCTTACGTTTCTTCAATTTTTCTTTTTGAAACCTTTAGAAGCTGTGAATTAGCAGAGCTAAGCTGTATTGCTCAGCAGGCGAGGGTGTTCCTCGGACAGCAAGCTGTGAGGCTCACCAGTTGTAGGGATTTCCATCCCCAAAGCGGTGGATCAATGGTATTCAAGTTGTGTGGCAGTAGGAAGCCTTACTCAGTTGAGTAAGGGGTGGACGTAGATCTCTGGATAGAGATCGAACCACCTTAAATACTTTTGTCTCTTGTGTGATTGCTTGTGCGTCTTCTCCTCGGTAGATGAATGCTTAGGCTCGCCTAAATGGTTTAGCATGGTTTGATTAGTTAATCGTTCATCTGTTGTTATCTTCTAATTGGTTTCATCTTGCATCCTTAATCTAGTTTCTACTGCTGGTTGGTTTCACGTGCTCTTGGATCATCCTTCTTCTAAATCTATGGGTGAGTCCATAGCAGTTCAGTCTATTTCCACACTGGTTATTTTTAATTGCCTGTGTTGCCTTTTTAATGTTCTAGTTGAAAGGTTTTATCAGCAAAATAAAGAACATCTGTCAATTAATATCGACTCAAGGTGTCGACACTTCTAACCAGTAAATGCAAGTGCAGTGAGCTAACTGCATGAAATATATGCAATGATCACATTGTTTCCTTGGTATACAACTCCCCCTGACACCATGAACTGTATGACTTAAATCTAAGAACAATGGATGCAATGAAATTTATGTATGGAATTTTTATGACATATGCTCATGAACATTTAGACTGCTCTTCGTGCAACTTTAACCCATGGTACCAGGCGGAGGACTTGGTCTAAATACCACCTCACACATAGCAAGAACTTCCAGACAGAATTCATCCGCCCTTTAGTATCTCACTATTTATATACCAAGAGTCATGCATGACAATCCAATACAGATGCAGTTCTATATGCATCTTAAGCTGACAATATGCTACTTATATGCAATTGTGAATACATGTGCATGTCAAATGTGCAGGTGAGCATTTTAAGCATGAGACATCGTGCAAGCAACAACTTCATTCAATTCAGCTTTTTAGTTTTATGATGTGTAATTCATTTTCAGTCAGTTTCAATCAATTCAGATTTCAGTATGCAAGCACCAATTTCTGTTAAATTGTTGCACAAATAACACATCATATTCATTGAGAGATTTTAATGCCAAGCATAAATGCAAATGAGAAACTATATGCATGAAATTTTGATTAACAAATCAAACATGATATGTAACTATCTAAACAAGGTTATCAAAAGCTCAAATGTCTACCAACAGAGGTGGGGTTTTACCAAACTTTGGATGCCTTGGTTTATTTGACCCCCTTTTATTCCTCATCCCCAAGACATACCTGCAAAACACAGATCTTATTTTGTGTTTCTAGGTACCCAAGACATCTTGGGTCCTACATGGTTAGTAACACCTCTGATAGGTGCTTTCCATAATCTTTGAGCATGTAAGTCATCAGATTTCATTACATTACAATCACTCATGGAGTGCCCAAAGGCTCCACAGTAATGACATGAAATAGCAGATCTTGAGTTCTTTTTATGCACATTATCATAAGCATGGAATCTATGTGCATTAACATGAAAATTTCTGTTATTTGCATGAACATATTTTTTTCCATATCGTGCCATCCAGCAGTCAGAGCCTCGGTGGCCATGTTTTCCATATTCAAAACATGTAGGAATCTTTCTTTTAAATGTAAATTTATTCCTACCAAGATCATTTCTCTCTACAGGGAGATTGACAATTTTAGAACTAAAATTTCTACCCTAAGCATGCTAGCATTCAATGGCCCTGTGGCCCGTGTTTCCACAATTGAAACATGCAAATATTTTCCATTTACAACAAATTTATTCCTACCAACAACATTATAGTTTGCAGGGGATTTGGCAGTTTTGAAATGAACATCTCTCCCCTATTTGTGCCAACAACATGATGCAATGTGGCCTATCTTGCCACAGTGAAAGCAATGATTTCTCTTCTACTTAAGTACATGATCTCTATCATGTTATTTTCTAGCATGCTTTGCATTTAGATCATCTTGTTCCATCAATCTACACTCATACATCAAATGACCAAATTTATGACAATAATGACATGATATTTTCTTTTTGTGTGCATGAATGTGTGTGTTTGGGTCATGCACAGCACCAGCATGAATGTTTCTTTCCCTATTCTGCACTTGAACATTCTTTTTAACTTTTTTAGCTTGATTCTGATATTGGTTTTGTAGCAACCCTAATAAATGAATAATTGAAATGAATTAAAACATATATATTACAGAAGTAATATATATAAAAGGAATAGGGTTAATTGGACGAAATAAAACAAATTAAAAATAACGCCTCTTATTAAGGCGTTAATTTATAAAGAAACGCCTCTATCCATGGCGTGAATAAAGAAAGGACGCCCACACCTACGGTCGTCAGTTCTCACGCGACCAAATGGGTAAGTAAAAGAAACGCCCCTATCTTGGGCGTGTTTTAAAACACGAAACGCCCTTTTTCAAGGCGCTTTTTAAGAAACGCCCTTATGCAAGGCGTTAATTAAAGAATAAACGCCCTGACCAAAGGCGTTAATTCAGTTCGTGACTCGTTCGAACCCAGAGCTTATCCAGGGAAAGATTAACCTAATCTAGTAAGTGTCTATTAGAGTAAGGACTCTATTAGGGATATACTACCCTCACACAATCACTAACTCTAATAGGACTTCCAAAGTCTTATAAATAAACCTGTTCGGTCAACCCTAAGTCTATTTGGACGAACTACTGCTGCACGGTACGTGAAGAACAAACTGTTCTTCTTATTCCCTTTTGTTTTTCTTGCTTCAGATTATATGAAGAATAATTAGTTTTCTTCTTGTTCAGGAAACTCTGCTACTGCCGTCGAAGAATAGGTAATATTCTTCTATCTTTTTCCTTAAACGTCGATTATAACTATGAAGATTATTAACATCTTCATCTTCCCTCTTTTTCTCTTCCTCTACAGGTTCTGTAGCGTGAAGATCTTTGAAGAACATTTGTTCTTCTTCCGGCTGCTGCTGCTGTTGCGGATTTTCGTTGCAACAGAGCTCATCTTCTATCTCATCCTTCACGTTCCATTAAAGGTAGGTTTTCTCAAGTTATTGTAGCCCAAATGAAATTAATGCAAGATATATATATAAGCATGTCATGCATACGGTTATTTCCATGCGTTTTCTGCAATATTTTGAAAGAGACGCCCCTGTCAAGGGCGCTAATTCACATGAAACGACTCTTCCCAGGTCGTTAATTTCATGTTTAACGCCCCGTACTCAGGCGTTAATTTCTTTAAACCGTTAATCACCCATCTTAAGAATTGATTATCTATGAAATCATGATTATAAAATAATGCATGATCCTCTGTCTTCAACCTGCTAACTTTACTATCATGATATTACATTCGTTCCTCTGTTATCCTGAAATTGTTACTGTCCTTAAAGTTTCTGAAGGAACTTGAATTAACGACTTGGACAAAGTCGTTTTCCACATATTAACGCCCCCTCATAGGGCGTGAATCTGAAAGGTAACGCCCCTTCCTAGGGCGTGTATCGGTTAAAATCCTGAAATTTAAATATTCTGGAAAATAGAATTAAATAGTAACGCCCCTGCCCAGGGCGCGTTTTTGATAATTCCTGTAAATTAATTGTATTCTGTCAAATATGTAAACAATAAGACGCCTTCTGGTGTAGTCGTCAGATCTTGAAGAAACGACCCTGACCAAGGCGTGTTTTAGACAATTCATGAAATTATTGATATTCTGTCAAATATATAAATAAGGAGACGCCTGCTACTGTAGTCGTCAACTCTTGAAGAAACGCCCCTTCCCAAGGCGCGTTTTAGATAAATTATTGAATTATTGAAAATTCTGCAAAACGGACCATATGTAAACTCCCTTCTGTTAGGCGTTAATTACTTGAGAAACGACTTGACCTAAGTCGTTATTTTACTATAAACTGATTTTCATCTGATTTGCTAACCGATGGTTTTATATATTATAATATATATGTATATCGGCACTATTCTCCACTTCGTGAGTATAGTCCCATGTTTTCATGTTGATTTACCGATCACACTCAACTCTCATTGACATACAAGCTCTCCATTGGACATTCCGTTCCTTTGGATTAGCGAGTTAGTCATAGAGACCTCCGTAAGACTCCTCGTAGCCTTGGATTCCCTCAAGGCCGACTGAGCTGGTTGTACCCTAAAAACCCATTACACGATCCTTGCCATGTCAATCTAAAGAAACATGGTATACCGGCCCTTATGATTATACAAAGAGTATATCATAAGAAATTCTTGATGGGATGATGATATCATGCCATATCGTGTCATTCTTGTAAACCCCAATTCTATGATAAGAATGAGGGTATCTTGCTTGATCTAATGTTCATGTGGACCTCAATTCTATATAAAGAATGTCCATATTGATTTGTCATGGTACCTAAGTTAAGGGAACCATATTCTACCTAGTTTTATCGACATCGTGATTATACCGTTATTATCGCCATTCTATGTCCTTTGTCATATTTTGGACTCTATTCTATCAAAGTTGTCATACGTGTCTACAAGCTTGATTATTGAAATTCTATATTGGCTATATAAACAAGAGTGGATGTCAAAACACATGATAAATGCCTGCGCATATAGGGCCCGATCTGGTCCTGGGAGGAGCACCCGAAAGTACTTGTGCCCATGGGAGTTAAAATGATAAGGTATCTGGCATTATACCGAGTACTTGACTTGCTTGATTGGACATTCCACACACATCTTGTACTTGACTCGTACTTGACATAAAATGAAATGCGTGGCCCGAAAAAGGGTAATTTACTTGCTTGATACATGATAGCCAAAGTTCTTGACATGACTTGTTAAACGTACTTGCTTGAATACCTTGAATACACTTGTTATCTTGTTGGAAGTTCATGATTAAGTTCATCTTATTCCTTTGATATTACATTCTCTCTATCTTGTCGTTTTATGCGAGCATGCATAGCTTTATTGCATTCATGAAAGATGTAATTACTTAAACCACTTGCTAGTACTTGAGATATAATTTCCTAATGAGCGTTCGCTCATTCCGTTTGTCCCTTTGTACTTTTCAGGTAAGTCCGACGACGATGGAAGTCAATCGGATGGGAATTGTCAAGAGTGAAGAGATAGAGATTCTCCAAGTGTAATCTAGTCTTTTCTATAGTTTCTTGAGTCAACTATGTATTCTTTTCCTTTTTATTAAACAGAGTATTAGATTTGTAATAGTCTATCCATTATGAAATAAAGGATTGGGTTATCTTGCTATTTTGCGCATCTCTGTCTTTGTGTCGAATACACGACCACTCTGATTGACATGATTGATATAGACACGTCGCGCATCTCCGGGTATCTTCCGCGCTCGGGGCGTGACAGTCTTTGTGGTATCAGAGCCTAAGGTATTCAATTCCTAGGAAACCCAAGTCCAAGGATAGGTTTCAAAACCTTTAACCAAGTGAGAGTGGGTAGAACCAAGGGTTAAATGATCAATGAGTCCTTTATAAGATCATAGTGATATAATACTAACATAGCTATTGTAATTGTAGGATAATGGCTGCCGAACGTGCTCAATGGCGCAACATGCAGCGTACCCTTCAAGGGATGACCCAAGTGCTACAACAGGTAGCACAAGGTGGTGCTCCACGAGTTGGAAGCTTACACCAAGCATTCAAGAATATGAATCCCCCGAAGTTCATGGGATCGACCGATCCAGACGATGCCGAGCATTGGGTTCGGGAGATTGAACGTATATTCCGTGTTATGCAATGCACGGATCAGGACAAAGTCTTATTAGCTACTTTCCAGTTAGAAAAGGATGCTAGATGTTGGTGGGAGTCGATTCAAGCTACAATTGACCCAACTCAAGTTACATGGGGAGAATTCGTTGAATATTTCAACGCCAAATATTTCTCTGATAGGGTCCAGGAAAAGAAGGCCGCCGAATTTGCCGCATTAAGGCAAAGATCTTTATCGGTGGCTGATTATGAAGCACAGTTTTCTAGACTGTCTAGATATGCTAAGCATTTAATTAGCACGGAAAAGATGAAAGCCCGTAGATTTCTTAATGGGCTTAGGCCCCACTACATTACTCAACTGGCGCCTATGGATATTCAAGTTTATACTGAAATAGTGCGCCGAGCTCAGTTGCTTGAAGATGCCACGGAACTATCTGATAGGATCCGTGGGAAAGACAAAAAGGAGCAAGTCACAAGTTCGGGTTCTTTTAAACCCAACTTTAAGAAGAGGCCCAATAATGGAGGTCCTTCCTCTCAAGAGCAGAAGTTCAAGAAATCCAAGCCTTTCTCTATCACCACTACACCTTCAAACGTAGTATGCAAGCATTGTGACAAGGCTGGTCACAAAACAGAAGAATGCTGGAGGAAATTAGGAGCATGTCTCCGTTGTGGGAGTCGTGAACATCGGATTCCCGATTGTCCATTAATGAATGACCAAGACGGTGAGGTTAAACGCCCAGTGACAAGGAACGCGCGTCTTCATGCAATCCAAGAGACCGAACCAGAAGAAGAAGGCGGATTGGTGGAAGGTACATTAAAAATTTGTTCCAAATATGCACATGTCTTATTTGATACGGGTGCATCGCATTCCATTATTTCCAAGAAGTTTGCTGACCCATTACCTCTAGAACCAGAATGGATGAAGTTAATATTGTCTACTCCTCTCGGAAACGAGACGGATATCACACATCATTATCAAAACTGTGAGGTATTGGTTCGAGGAAAGAATTTTCCTATTGATCTTATCTGCTTAGATCTAAAAGAGTATGATGTTATACTAGGAGCAGATTGGTTATCCAAATACCAGGCAACGGTTGATTGTCGTGATAGCAAGATTTTTTTCAAGGAATTTCCGGAACTGACTTATACTAGTCCTAAGAGTCGAAGCAAATCCCCTCTTATTTCGGCTCTTCGAGCAAGCAAGCTCGTCAAGAAAGGATGTGTATCCTTCCTTGCTTTTGTCACTATTAAAGAAGCTAAAGAAACCAAGATAGAGGACATTCAGGTAGTGCGAGAATTTCCAGACGTATTTCCGGAAGAATTGCCGGGATTACCCCCGCAAAGAGATGTGGCCTTTACCATCGACTTAGCCCCTGGTGCTGGTCCTGTTTCAAAGGCACCCTATAGAATGTCCCCTGCAGAACTAAAAGAATTGAAGAAGCAATTGATGGAATTGATTCAAAAAGGGTTCATTAGACCAAGTACTTCCCCGTGGGGAGCCCCAGTCCTATTTGTAAGGAAGAAGGATGGATCCATGAGATTGTGTATCGACTATCGACAGTTGAATCATCTTACTATCAAGAACAAGTATCCACTGCCGAGAATCGATGAATTATTTGATCAGATTTCTGGATCCAAACATTTCTCCAAGATTGATCTCAGGTCTGGTTATCATCAATTGAGGATTAAAGACGAAGATATTCATAAAACTGCGTTCAGAAGCAGGTATGGCCACTATGAATTTGTTGTTATGCCTTTTGGACTAACAAATGCCCCTGCTGCCTTTATGCAGTTGATGAATAGCATATTCAGGCCTTATCTAGATCAATTTGTGGTGGTCTTCATTGATGATATATTAATATATTCTAAGACTAAGGAAGAACATGAAGAGCATTTGAGGATTGCATTGCAAGTCTTGAGGACAAATCAATTATATGCTAAACTCAGCAAATGCGAGTTCTGGCTTGAAGAAGTGGCTTTTCTCGGACATGTCATATCCAAGGACGGTTTATCTGTAGATCCGTCAAAGGTTGAAGCTGTAAGAAACTGGGAAAGACCCACTAATGCAAGCGAGATCAGAAGTTTCTTAGGTCTTGCAGGCTATTATCGGCAATTCATCAAAGATTTCTCTAAGATCGCCGTGCCCCTTACAAGGTTAACTCGTAAGGAGATCCGATATGAATGGAGTGAGGAATGTGAAAGCAGTTTCCAAACTCTC
This sequence comes from Amorphophallus konjac, assembly GCA_022559845.1. Classification (NCBI taxonomy): domain Eukaryota; kingdom Viridiplantae; phylum Streptophyta; class Magnoliopsida; order Alismatales; family Araceae; genus Amorphophallus; species Amorphophallus konjac. The sequence continues at coordinate 216,697,360 of CM040124.1, read as the reverse complement.
AAGGATCATCTCACTACAGCTCCGGTCTTAGCCCTACCAATTGAAGGAGAGAAATTCGAGGTCTACACTGATGCTTCTGGCATTGGCCTCGGATGTGTTCTAATGCAACAAGGGAAGGTCATAGCATACTCTTCTCGTCAACTGAAGAAGCATGAGGAGAATTACCCCGTCCATGACTTAGAACTGGCCGCGGTAGTATTTGCCCTAAAGATATGGAGACACTACTTATATGGAGCACAGTTTACTGTATACTCCGATCACAAAAGTCTCAAATATCTATTTTCACAAAAGGAGCTAAACATGAGACAAAGACGCTGGCTAGAATATCTCAAGGACTTCGACTTCAATATACAATACCATCCCGGAAAGGGTAATTATGTTGCTGACGCCCTTAGTCGAAAGCCGAGAGCAATGATAGCAAATTGTATGATGCAAGAATGGAGGTTACTTGAACAATTCTCCGAGCTCAATATAAGCTTGGACACGGAATCTAAATTTGTCACACTATCTCATGTAAGCATACAGTCAGATTTGTTATCTGAGATACAAACACTTCAGGATGATGATCCTATATTAGTAGAAATCAAAGGCAGATTAGAAGGACAATCTGATTTTCAACTAACTTCTGATGGAAGATTATCGTTCAAAGATAGAACTTGTATACCCGATTGTCCGGAATTAAAGAAGAAGATCTTAGATGAAGCTCACCGATCAAGGTACACCATTCATCCAGGATCAACCAAAATGTACCAAGATGTAAAGAGGAACTTTTGGTGGCCTAATATGAAAAGAGAAATAGCGGACTATGTATCACACTGTCTCACATGCCAACAGGTCAAGGCGGAACACCAAAAGCCTGCGGGAAAACTACATCCTCTAGATATTCCTAAGTGGAAATGGGAGGATATTGGTATGGACTTCATCATGGGTTTGTCTAAATCTAAAGGAGGACATGATGGAATCTGGGTTATCATTGACCGATTGACTAAATCGGCACATTTCTTGCCAATCAAAAGCCGATGGTCAATTGATGTGCTAGCTGCACTATACATCAAAGAAATAGTCAGGATACATGGAATTCCTGTCTCAATCGTGTCTGATAGAGATCCCCGTTTTACTTCTCATTTTTGGAAGGGATTACAACATTCGTTGGGAACAAGGCTCAACTTTAGTACTGCTTTTCACCCACAAACGGATGGTCAGACCGAGCGAACTAATCAAGTTGTTGAAGATATGCTGAGAGCATGCATTATTGACTTTGGAGGAAGCTGGCATGACCACTTACCTTTAGTTGAATTTGCATATAATAATAGCTACCAAGCTAGTATCCAAATGGCACCTTTCGAAGCCTTATACGGAAGGAGTTGCCGATCTCCCATATGTTGGAACGAAGTTGGAGAGAGACAACTATTAGGTCCAGACATGGTAAGGGATACAACTGAGAAGATACAGGTAATCAGAGAAAGATTACAAGTTGCTCAGACAAGGCAAAAGGCTTATGCTGATACCAGAAGAAGAGATCTTGAATTCCAGGTTGGAGATCATGTATTTCTTAAAATATCCCCTGGACGTGGCATACGAAGATTTGGTGTTAAGGGCAAGCTTACGCCAAGATTCATCGGACCATTTGAGGTACTCGAAAGAGTTGACGAGGTTGCTTATCGCATCGCGTTGCCTCCTCAGTTGTCCGAGGTACACAATGTATTTCACATATCTATGTTGAAGAAGTATGTGCACGATCCGTCACATATTATTGAGCATGGAGATCTGGTGATCCAGAAAGATCTCACATATGAACAGAGGCCTTTAAAGATATTAGATCGAGAAATACGAGCTCTAAGGAATAAGGTTATTCCCATGCTCAAGGTGCAATGGAATAAGAATCCCGAACGCGAAGCGACATGGGAGACCGAAGAATCTATGAAGAAACGATTTCCCGAGTTATTCTAAGAGGTATATGTTCTACGCTCTCCACATGTATAATTATATATATATTGAATTTGGGGACCAAATTCTTTTTAAGTGGGGGAGGGTGTAGCAACCCTAATAAATGAATAATTGAAATGAATTAAAACATATATATTACAGAAGTAATATATATAAAAGGAATAGGGTTAATTGGACGAAATAAAACAAATTAAAAATAACGCCTCTTATTAAGGCGTTAATTTATAAAGAAACGCCTCTATCCATGGCGTGAATAAAGAAAGGACGCCCACACCTACGGTCGTCAGTTATCACGCGACCAAATGGGTAAGTAAAAGAAACGCCCCTATCTTGGGCGTGTTTTAAAACACGAAACGCCCTTTTTCAAGGCGCTTTTTAAGAAACGCCCTTATGCAAGGCGTTAATTAAAGAATAAACGCCCTGACCAAAGGCGTTAATTCAGTTCGTGACTCGTTCGAACCCAGAGCTTATCCAGGGAAAGATTAACCTAATCTAGTAAGTGTCTATTAGAGTAAGGACTCTATTAGGGATATACTACCCTCACACAATCACTAACTCTAATAGGACTTCCAAAGTCTTATAAATAAACCTGTTCGGTCAACCCTAAGTCTATTTGGACGAACTACTGCTGCACGGTACGTGAAGAACAAACTGTTCTTCTTATTCCCTTTTGTTTTTCTTGCTTCAGATTATATGAAGAATAATTAGTTTTCTTCTTGTTCAGGAAACTCTGCTACTGCCGTCGAAGAATAGGTAATATTCTTCTATCTTTTTCCTTAAACGTCGATTATAACTATGAAGATTATTAACATCTTCATCTTCCCTCTTTTTCTCTTCCTCTACAGGTTCTGTAGCGTGAAGATCTTTGAAGAACATTTGTTCTTCTTCCGGCTGCTGCTGCTGTTGCGGATTTTCGTTGCAACAGAGCTCATCTTCTATCTCATCCTTCACGTTCCATTAAAGGTAGGTTTTCTCAAGTTATTGTAGCCCAAATGAAATTAATGCAAGATATATATATATAAGCATGTCATGCATACGGTTATTTCCATGTGTTTTCTGCAATATTTTGAAAGAGACGCCCCTGTCAAGGGCGCTAATTCACATGAAACGACTCTTCCCAGGTCGTTAATTTCATGTTTAACGCCCCGTACTCAGGCATTAATTTCTTTAAACCGTTAATCACCCATCTTAAGAATTGATTATCTATGAAATCATGATTATAAAATAATGCATGATCCTCTGTCTTCAACCTGCTAACTTTACTGTCATGATATTATATTCGTTCCTCTGTTATCCTGAAATTGTTACTGTCCTTAAAGTTTCTGAAGGAACTTGAATTAACGACTTGGACAAAGTCATTTTTCACATATTAACGCCCCCTCATAGGGCGTGAATCTGAAAGGTAACGCCCCTTCCTAGGGCGTGTATCGGTTAAAATCCTGAAATTTAAATATTCTGAAAAATAGAATTAAATAGTAACGCCCCTGCCCAGGGCGCGTTTTTGATAATTCCTGTAAATTAATTGTATTCTGTCAAATATGTAAACAATAAGACGCCTTCTGGTGTAGTCGTCAGATCTTGAAGAAACGACCCTGACCAAGGCGTGTTTTAGACAATTCATGAAATTATTGATATTCTGTCAAATATATAAATAAGGAGACGCCTGCTACTGTAGTCGTCAACTCTTGAAGAAACGCCCCTTCCCAAGGCGCGTTTTAGATAAATTATTGAATTATTGAAAATTCTGCAAAACGGACCATATGTAAACGCCCTTCTGTTAGGCGTTAATTACTTGAGAAACGACTTGACCTAAGTCGTTATTTTACTATAAACTGATTTTCATCTGATTTGCTAACCGATGGTTTTATATATTATAATATATATGTATATCGGCACTATTCTCCACTCCGTGAGTATAGTCCCATGTTTTCATGTTGATTTACCGATCACACTCAACTCTCATTGACATACAAGCTCTCCATTGGACATTCCGTTCCTTTGGACTAGCGAGTTAGTCATAGAGACCTCCGTAAGACTCCTCGTAGCCTTGGATTCCCTCAAGGCCGACTGAGCTGGTTGTACCCCAAAAACCCATTACACGATCCTTGCCATGTCAATCTAAAGAAACATGGTATACCGGCCCTTATGATTATACAAAGAGTATATCATAAGAAATTCTTGATGGGATGATGATATCATGCCATATCGTGTCATTCTTGTAAACCCCAATTCTATGATAAGAATGAGGGTATCTTGCTTGATCTAATGTTCATGTGGACCTCAATTCTATATAAAGAATGTCCATATTGATTTGTCATGGTACCTAAGTTAAGGGAACCATATTCTACCTAGTTTTATCGACATCGTGATTATACCGTTATTATCGCCATTCTATGTCCTTTGTCATATTTTGGACTCTATTCTATCAAAGTTGTCATACGTGTCTACAAGCTTGATTATTGAAATTCTATATTGGCTATATAAACAAGAGTGGATGTCAAAACACATGATAAATGCCTGCGCATATAGGGCCCGATCTGGTCCTGGGAGGAGCACCCGAAAGTACTTGTGCCCATGGGAGTTAAAATGATAAGGTATCTGGCATTATACCGAGTACTTGACTTGCTTGATTGGACATTCCACACACATCTTGTACTTGACTCGTACTTGACATGAAATGAAATGCGTGGCCCGAAAAAGGGTAATTTACTTGCTTGATACATGATAGCCAAAGTTCTTGACATGACTTGTTAAACGTACTTGCTTGAATACCTTGAATACACTTGTTATCTTGTTGGAAGTTCATGATTAAGTTCATCTTATTTCTTTGATATTACCTTCTCTCTATCTTGTCGTTTTATGCGAGCATGCATAGCTTTATTGCATTCATGAAAGATGTAATTACTTAAACCACTTGCTAGTACTTGAGATATAATTTCCTAATGAGCGTTCGCTCATTCCGTTTGTCCCTTTGTACTTTTCAGGTAAGTCCGACGACGATGGAAGTCAATCGGATGGGAATTGTCAAGAGTGAAGAGATAGAGATTCTCCAAGTGTAATCTAGTCTTTTCTATAGTTTCTTGAGTCAACTATGTATTCTTTTCCTTTTTATTAAACAGAGTATTGGATTTGTAATAGTCTATCCATTATGAAATAAAGGATTGGGTTATCTTGCTATTTTGTGCATCTCTGTCTTTGTGTCGAATACACGACCACTCTGATTGACATGATTGATATAGACACGTCGCGCATCTCCGGGTATCTTCCGCGCTCGGGGCGTGACAGGTTTTCTGAATTTTGTTTTGTTTTTGATTTCCCTGAGCTGTGGGCTGTTCAACTTGAGATGTGATGATAACATTTGAAGCTTTTACAAATGAAGTAATCAGTTTATTTTCAAAGGCTTTTTTATTAGCAGTTTTGTAGCCCAGCCCTTCTTTTCTGAGATTGACCTTCACTCCTAGCAACTTGTCTAGATTTTCTTGCCCATCCACAAATTTAGACAAAGCACTATTCAAATCCTGATTTTCATTTTCAAAAGATGCAATGTGTATTTCATAACTTGCAATCTCTTGTTCACTGTAATTGACAGCTTCATTCAAAACTTTGTTGGCAATTTTGTATTCTTCGATCTCCTTTCTAAACTCATCAACCCTTTTAGATTAGTCTATAAAGATGGTTTTTCCTTTTTCCAATGTGAGAAGCCTTTCTGACATAGCATTGTTTAATAGTTTCAATTTTTCAATTTCATCTTTAAGCTTATCATTTTGAACTAATTCATTTATTAGAATCTGATCCTCTGGATTAGCTTCATGTTTTCTTCCATTTTCAAATTCCTTCAACTCTCTTTGCTGTTTTTTAACATTTTTCTACAACTCCATCTTTACAACTTTGATGGCATCAAATTTTTCAACAAGCAAGTTGTTCTCTTGTTTCAATTTTTCAATTTTTTCTTCATTTTCCCTAGAGGTTTTTCTGAGATATTCGTTTTCAGATTTCTGCTTGTTTAGATCTGACATAACACATTCAAGATCTTCCAGCAATTTCCCATACTGCACATGATTGCTAACGAGAATCCGAACATCATTAGTTGAGCTGAGTTTTTCTTCAAGTTCAGATATGTAATGCCCTGGATCCTTGGGGATCTTTGCTGGATCCTTTGCAAGTCTTGTGGGATCTTTCGGATCTGTTTCGGATTGGTTTCGTTGAGTTTCGGTGCGCTTTTGTGGCTTCCGAGTTGAGTTTGATGAGCCGTGTGGATTTTTCTCACGTACTAGTTACAGAACCCTACGGTGAGTTTGTTTGTCAATTCTCGAACTCGTGGACGCTACAGCGACGATGTACTCTTCGAGTCGGTCGTTTCGGCTATTTTTGTGTATTTTTCTGAATTTGCGCATTTTCGGCGCATTTTTGGAATTTTCAGAAATTAGGAAAATTTCCTAATTTCTTTTCTTTTTATTTCCTTTTCCTCTCTCTCTCTCCTCACTCTCGCGATCTCACACTCTCTCTCCCGTTCTCTCTCGTTCTTCCCCCTCTTTGGCCCCGGCTGCAGATGGAGCGATCGTGGGCGGGTTGGCGAGGCTGTGGAGCTGGCTGGGTGCGCGATGGGGCGAGGATCGGATCGATTCTGGCGCGATCCCGAACGGTGGATTCAAAGCCGGTGAAATCGGTTCGCGAGTGGATTTCGGCGTGGTTTAGTCCCTTCGGGGCACTGCTTCTTCGGTGGAGGTAGGGTGACTGATCCTTACTTCGTCCTCTCCGTTTTCCCTGCCATTGCACGACGTTCGGCTAGGAAACGGTCGAGTTTGGGCTTATTTTGCCTAAACCGTGATTTTCATGGTTTTTAGGGTCGGTCGGTAAATGGCGACCATTTGCGGCGTAGTTAGTTTCTAACTGACCACTGGGATGTTAGGATCCCATCCACGTTAATTTCGTGTGGTTTGGTGTTCATTCGAGGCCAGTAGAAGCCCGGGAACCTCGGTGACCCACTTAGGGTAGATTTGTCTAAATCGCCCGGATCTTGCGTTTTTGAGCTTGCATGTGGGGTTTGAAGTCCCCTGATGTTGTTTTTGGTCGTTTGGGTTTATATCCCCTGCGTTTCGGCGTGAATGGGGCGTGGAACGGGCCAGTTTGGCCGTTCCTCTGTTTTCCCGCCGTATGGGAAGTAGCGGTCGTTTCAGTGGCCGTTATTTGGCTCTGACGGCGCTACGATAGACCGCCATTTGTTTAGGCATTTTTGAGCTTTTTGGCTTCTGGGAATGTGATGGCCCTAGGTTGGCGCGTCGCTTCCTTGTAACGCGCCCAAGTCTGCGCGTTGCTTCGCTTGTCGTGCTTGGTGTTGGGGTTGAGTCGGTGGATCTAACGCGCTTGACCCAGCACGTTAGATGAAAGTGACGCGCCTGGTCCTGGCCGTTGCTTGCTGATTGACCGACGTTTGACCTGTGAGGCGATGCCTTCAGTGGTCGTGCCCCGTGCGTTGTTTGAGTGTAACGCGCCTGCCCCTGGCCGTTACATTCTTTTTGGCCGAGCTTGGGTGGCTGTGTTCGTTGGAAGTAACGGATGTGCCCCCACGCGTCGTTGTGAGTAACGCGCTCGGCTCTGGCCGTCGTTTGTTGTTTTACGCTGGGTTGAGGGTGGCTGCGCCATTGAGAGTAACGTGTAGGCTCCTGCGCGTGGTTTGTTTGTGACGCGTCTCCCCTGCCGCATCGTTTGTGTGTAATGCGCCTAGCGTCGCGCGTTACTTGGCTTCAGTCATGGGTTTCGTTTGGATCCGACGGCCCTGGCTTGGTGCGTTGGGTTGTTTGTAACGCGCTTAGGCCCGTGCGTTACATTGATGTAACGCGCTTGGCGCCGGCCGTTGCATTCTTCGTGTTTTGATAGGTTGGTTAGGGCGGTGTGAGCGACGGCCTGTCTTCTGACCGTCGTTTGGTGAGTAACGGCCCTGGTCTAGACCGTCATATGCTTGTAGCGGCCTAGGTGTGGTGCGTTACATGCCTTGTGCTCCGTTTTCCGTGTTTTGATTTTGGCTTGTCTTGGCTTGCCCTTGTGGTCTACCCGTTATCCCGTGGATGTCTCCCGACGTCCTATGAGGGTTAAGACTACGTTGTAAGGCGGCCAGAAGTCTTCTTGCTTGAGGTAGGAATTCTCTTTCCTACTTTTTCGAGCATTGTTGTTGGGTTCAGGTCAACCCGGTGTGACCCAATGGTTGACGTGTGACCTTTGCTTGTGTTTGGTCTGGTTTCGGTCAACCCGGGGTGACCCAGGGGTTGACAGGCGACCTTGTGTGTCTCGGTGGTTGTGTCCGGCTCGAGACACTACTTCTGGATGCCTCGAGGTGTGGTTCTACCTCGGTTTGCGTGTCCAGGCGTGTCTGAGGATTCTTGGTGTTTCCCTCAGGTCTCCGTGTGTTGTTTTCTGTGGAGCGTAGTTTTTCTGACTTAGGATTAGACCGATTGGCGGCTCGTTCCGCTGTTTGTGACGATCTTGCCTTTGAGTCATCCGACTCAGGGATCGTTACGTTGTAGGTCTAGTTGCCTGGTCCTGAGTCTGTTGGCGGTTGTTTGACTGCCTTGGTGCTTTGTGGTGCACGAGACGGGCCTCTCTTGGACTGTCTGTGCTTTAGCACCTGTGTTTCGGAGTTCGTGCCTTGTGAGCCTCCACTAGTTGTAGCCCTAGGCTTTTGCCGACCCACCGGGAGTGGTGGAGGGGTTTTCCTGTTGCGTTTGGTACGTACGGTTTTTAAGCTAGTTCCGTAGGCCCCGGCCAACGGTAGCGTCCTACCGAGGGGAATACTAGCTAGAGGCCTGACCTAGGTAGAGGTCGGTGTGTGCACACGTGGTCAGGGACTGGGGACTTGCGCCGATGGGCGTGGCCCTGACTAGTCACTCGCAGTTGGTGCTGTAGTTTCGTGCTGTGGTACCGTGTTTCCTTGGAACTGTTGTTCCTCGGACCTGGTTCTTGGTGTGTCTTGTCCTTGAGTGACATGACACTAGTGGCGCAGTGTAACACGTCAGTGGACGCATCTGGCTATTCTTCTGGGAGGAGGGTGCTCCTGTCACTCGGTGTTGTGGCTCTCGCGTTTTCTTGTGCGCTGTGACCTTTGCGAGTTGCCCTCTCAGGGCAGTACTCGAGGTCAGTGTTCTGTCGTTGGCATGACATTCTCGTCATGCGTGGGGCTGCGTGCATGACGTCTCCTGTCGTGTTTTGTCTGTCTTTTTGGCATCGGCGTCTGCCTTCGCCTTTGCTTTGGCTGTCGGACTGGGTTACCCTACTATGTGAGTTTGGGGTTAACCGTCTGTTGCCGCTTGGAGTAGCTTAGGGTGCCGAGTTCTCCTCGGTGACCATTGTCTCGTGTTTTACGGCCTCGCTCTTCTTTGTTGTTGAGCTCCCCTTGCTCTTAGCCTGTTCCCTACTCCTGCTGTACCCTGTCTGTTTACAGCTTTTTAGTGTAGCTTTTCTTACTTTGCTACACTTGCTGTTTCCGTAGTTGCTTCCGTTGCTCTGTGCGTTTTCCAGTGGGGATCCGCGTGACCCCTACTGAGTTTCTGTTGAGACTCACCCCTACTTTTCAGGTGGGTTTCGCCGTCTGCCTCTGCTGTCCGTGGTGGAGCGTGTTCGCTGTAGCTGCCAGCTGTACCTCCGTCGGGCTTCCCCCGACTTCTGTGTACGTTTCTTTTCTGTCGGACTGTACTGTGATAGACTTGTTGTCTTTCCTTTGGGCTGGACTCGGGTGTATAATTGTAATTATTGAATTTATTAATGAAATTTAATTGCTTACTGTTATATCTGCTGGATTCAATGTATTCCACGCACTCCTTTTTCGCTTTGGCGCTTTCCCGCGCTTGGGAGGCCTCGCGGGTCCCATGTGGTATCACGTGTATTTGGTATTTATACCGGGTGCACTGGGTATCCGGAATCCGGGTCGCCACAGATGGTATCAGAGCAGTGTTCTGAGATGTTCGGAGTTTCTTTTCTGAGCTATCAGAGCATTGTCGTGTGAAATACATGGAAATCCAGATATACAGTTACCAGAGTCCGTAAGGTCCAGTACAGTCTCTTGCTGGCGTAGGTGTTGCGTTGTTTTCTCGTGTGCGGTCTTGTACATGCTTTGTTGGCACTGTACGAGATGGTTTTGCTCTCGTCTGGGTGTGACGAGGTGCTTCATTCGGTTTTGAAGTTGTCTTGATCATGTTTCACTTGGCAGTGTTTGTCGGTTGGCATGAGCCTGTAGTGCATTGTTCGAGCTGTTTCTATGTTTTGCTCAGGTGGCTTGTGACTTTTAGCGTTGGTGTGATGGCCATGCACGTTCTTACATTGCTTTGGTTGTCCCAGCTTAAGTCTATTCAGCTCCTGATGCATTGTTTTTTCGGTTGTCTCGATTGTTGTGTTGCCTCGATTGAGAAGTTGCTCGAGCGAACCTAGGGTTTTCCCTTCCTGGTGAGCTGTGTTGTCGAGCTTATTGCTTCTCGTTCTTCTTGGTGAAGCTTTTTCGGGGTGAGCTTTGGAATTGCTATCTTGGTGGTGCCTTTGTCCTGTGCCTGCTTATGTGTGGACAGCTTTATTTTGAGCCTGATCTGCTCTCTGCTTTACGGTTGCTTGGCTTTGGACTCCATGATGGTGTTAAGAGCTGTCGTGTACCGTATTTATCGTGCCGTGTCCAGTGGCCGATGTATTCTGAGGGCTCATTTGTCGTTCCAGGACATGAAGGTAAACTGAGATTAGTTCTTTCCGCGTGCTTTGTACTGAAGCCGGTGCTCTTCCTTTGTTGCACTTAGGCTCCTTGTGATCGGTTGTTCGCGAGATCGGTGCTCGTGGCGTGTTAATTACGATCTTTGTTGATTGCGATGACGCCTGGTGTGTGCTGAGATGCGATTACCGGTATTGTTCTGTTGCCTATGCGCATTGTTGAGGGTGCAGCGGAAGTGTGTCGGTTGGCTACCCGTTTGTCGAGAGGTTTGTCCTTTCTCGGTGTGACTTCGTCTTGGCTTATCGCGCCTTGATGTCGTCTATTGCCGTGCCGTTGTTGGTGGTTTTTCTGGTGTTGGCATTGGCATTTGCGAGTGTTGGGGAATTTGTCGGCATCCCTTGTTGATTGAGTACCCTTTACTCTGCATTTTTCTTTCTTGGGTGTTGTGCTCTTGAGGCGTGTTCCCCGACAGTGTTGTCATTTCTCGTTGTTGTGGGTCTTCTCTTGGTGAGCAGTCTGATGCGTGACCCGTTCCTGTGTGGTTGTGTGCTCAGCTGTTCCTGTGCCTTGATGTGACCATGCTTGCAGATGTGTTCCGTGGTTCTGCGTGTTGTGTGGAGCCAGAATTCTGCAGGTGTTGCCGCTGTGTTGTTGTTTTGGCGCTGTTTCTTTATGATTTTGTGTTCTTGTCTTGGACCATCATGTTGTCAGTTAGCTTGCTGTACTCCCTTTCTCTTGGGTAGAGTTAGCTTGCGACTTAATCAGATGTGATATCTGAGTGAGGACTGACTTGATTGTGCCTGTGGTCCAGTGGTGTTGTTGTCGTTGGTGTTCTGTGTGCCAGGTGTTCCCTGTCGCCTTTGGCACTCGAGCCGATGACGTTGCGAGCTGTCAGCTGTAAGGACTATGTCTCCTGGTGTAAGTTGCTACTTGCCGTGCTGTTATTGTGTTTTTCGGTGTTGATTCTCGGTTGTTGTGGCAGTCGTGTCTCTTATCTGGTGAGACGTAAGTGACGTTGCCATTGCTTCGGAGGTGTCAGATGTGTTCACTTTGGTGCCATACTCGTGCTGTGGACTTGCTGTCTTGGAAGCTAGAGTGTGTACCTGTAATTGTGATCTGACGGTGTTCCTCTGAGCTGTGTTTCTCGAGGTTTTGTGTCATTTTTCGTGATTGTGTTGTTGGGTCGTTCTTCCCTGCTTCTCCTTTGCTAGTCCTCAAATTCGAGGGCAAAATTTCTTAAAGGAGGGGAGGATGTAATGCCCTGGATCCTTGGGGGATCTTTGCTGGATCCTTTGCAGGTCTTGTGGGATCTTTCGGATCTGTTTCGGATTGGTTTCGTTGAGTTTCGGTGTGCTTTTATGGCTTCCGAGTTGAGTTTGACGAGCCGTGTGGGTTTTTCTCACGTACTAGTTACGGAACCCTACGGTGAGTTTGTTTGTCAATTCTCGAACTCGTGGACGCTACAGCGACGATGTACTCTTCGAGCCGGTCGTTTCGGCTATTTTTGCATATTTTTCTAAATTTGTGCATTTTTGGCGCATTTTCGGAATTTTCGAAAATTAGGAAAATTTCCTAATTTCTTTTCTTTTTATTTCCTTTTCCTCTCTCTCTCTCTTCTCAGTCTCGCGATCTCACTCTCTCTCTCCCGTTCTCTCTCGTTCTTCCCCCTCTTTGGCCCCGGCTGCAGACGGAGCGATCGTGGGCGGGTTGGCGAGGCTGTGGAGCTGGCTGGGTACTCGATGGGGCGAGGATTGAATCGATTCTGGCGCGATCCCGAACGGTGGATTCAAAGCCGGTGAAATCGGTTCGCGAGTGGATTTCGGCGTGGTTTAGTCCCTTCGGGGCACGGTTTCCTCGGTGGAGGTAGGGTGACTGATCCTTACTTCGTCCTCTCCGTTTTCCCTGCCATTGCATGGCGTTCGGCTAGGAAACGGTCGAGTTTGGGCTTGTTTTGCCTAAACCGTGATTTTCGTGGTTTTTAGGGTCGGCCGATAAACGGCGACCATTTGCGGCGTAGTTAGTTTCTAACTGACCGCTGGGATGTTAGGATCCCATCCACGTTAATTTCATGTGGTTTGGTGTTCATTCGAGGCCGGTAGAAGCCTGAGAACCTCGGTGACCCACTTAGGGTCGATTTGTCTAAATCGCCCGGATCTTGCGTTTTTGAGCTTGCATGTGGGGTTTGAAGTCCCCTGATGTTGTTTTTGGTCGTTTGGGTTTGTATCCCTGCGTTTCGGGGTGAATGGGGCGTGGAATGGGCCGGTTTGGCCGTTCCTCTGTTTTCCCGCCATATGGGAAGTAGCGGTCGTTTCAGTGGCTGTTATTTGGCTCTGACGGCCCTACGATAGACCGCCATTTGTTTAGGCATTTTTGAGCTTTTTGGCTTCTGGGAATGTGACGGCCCTAGGTTGGCGCGTCGCTTCCTTGTAACGCGCCCAAGTCTGCGCGTTGCTTCGCTTGCCGTGCTTGGTGTTGGGGTTGAGTCAGTGGATCTAACGCGCTTGACCCAGCGCGTTAGATGAAAGTGACGCGCCTGGTCCTGGCCGTTACTTGCTGATTGACCGACGTTTGACCTGTGAGGCGATGCCTCCAGCCGTCGTGCCCCCGTGTGTTGTTTGAGTGTAACGCGCCTGCCCCTGGCCGTTACATTCTTTTTGGCCGAGCTTGGGTGGCTGTGTTCGTTAGAAGTAACGGATGTGCCCCCACGCGTCGTTGTGAGTAACGCGCTCGCCTCTGGCCGTCGTTTGTTGTTTTGCGCTGGGTTGAGGGTGGCTGCGCCATTGAGAGTAACGCGCTGGCTCCTGCGCGTCGTTTGTTTGTGACACGTCTCCCTTGCCGCGTCGTTTGTGTGTAACGCGCCTAGCGTCGCGCGTTACTTGGCTTCAGTCGTGGGTTTCGTTTGGATCCGACGGCCCTGGCTTGGTGCGTCGGGTTGTTTGTAATGCGCTTAGGCCCGTGCGTTACATTGATGTAACGCGCTCGGCGTCGGCCGTTGCATTCTTCGTGTTTTGATAGGTTGCTTAGGGCGGTGTGAGCGACGGCCTATCTTCTGACCGTCGTTTGGTGAGTAATGGCCCTGGTCTAGACCGTCATATACTTGTAGCGGTCTAGGTGTGGTGCGTTACATGCCTTGCGCTCCGTTTTCGGTGTTTTGGTTTTGGCTTTTCTTGGCTTGCCCTTGTGGTCTACCCGTTGTCCCGTCGATGTCTCCCGAAGTCCTATGAGGGTTAAGACTACGTTGTAAGGTGGCCAGGAGTCTTCTTGCTTGAGGTAGGAATTCTCTTTCCTACTTTTTCAAGCATTGTTGTTGGGTTCAGGTCAACCCGGTGTGACCCAGTGGTTGACGTGTGACCTTTGCTTGTGTTTGGTCTGGTTCCGGTCAACCCGGGGTGACCTAGGGGTTGACAGGCGACCTTGTGTGTCTCGGTGGTTGTGTCCGGCTCGAGACATTGCTTCTGGATGCCTCAAGGTGTGGTTCTACCTCGGTTTACGTGTCCAGGCGTGTCTGAGGGTTCTTGGTGTTTCCCTGAGGTCTCCGTGTGTTGTTTTCTGCGGAGCGTAGTTTTTCTGACTTAGGATTAGACCGATTGGCGGCTCGTTCCGCTATTTGTGATGATCTTGCCTTTGAGTCATCCGACTCAGGGATCGTTACGTTGTGGGTCTAGTTGCCTGGTCCTGAGTCTGTTGGCGGTTGTTTGACTGCCTTGGTGCTTTGTGGTGCACGAGACGGGCCTCTCTTGGACTGTCTGTGCTTTAGCACCTGTGTTTCGGAGTTCGTGCCTTGTGAGCCTCCACTAGTTGTAGCCCTAGGCTTTTGCCGACCCACCGGGAGTGGTGGAGGGGTTTTCCTGTTGCGTTTGGTACGTACGGTTTTTAAGCTAGTTCCGTAGGCCCCGGCCAACGGTAGCGTCCTACCGAGGGGAATACTAGCTAGAGGCCTGACCTAGGTAGAGGTCGGTGTGTGCACATGTGGTCAGGGACTGGGGACTTGCGCCGACGGGCGTGGCCCTGACTAGTCACTCGCAGTTGGTGCTGTAGTTTCGTGATGTGGTACCGTGTTTCCTTGGAACTGTTGTTCCTCGGACTTGGTTCTTGGTGTGTCTTGTCCTTGAGTGACATGACACTAGTGGCGCAGTGTAAGATGTCAGTGGACGCATCTAGCTGTTCTTCTGGGAAGAGGGTGCTCCTGTCACTCGGTGCTGTGGCTCTCACGTTTTCTTGTGCGCTGTGACCTTTGCGAGTTGCCCTCTCGGGGCAGTACTCGAGGTCAGTGTTCTATCGTTGGCATGACATTCTCGTCATGCGTGGGGCTACGTGCACGACGTCTCCTGTCATGTTTTGTCTGTGTTTTTGGTGTCGGTGTCTGCCTTCACCTTTGCTTTGGCTGTCGGACTGGGTTACCCTACTGTGTGCGTTTGGGGTTGACCGTCTGTTGCCGCTTGGAGTAGCTTAGGGTGCCGTGTTCTCCTCGGTGGCCGTTGTCTCGTGTTTTACGGCCTCGCTCTTCTTTGTTGTTGAGCTCCCCTTGCTCTTAGCCTGTTCCCTACTCCTGCTGTACCCTGTCTGTTTACAGCTTTTTAGTGTAGCTTTTCCTGCTTTGCTGCACTTGCTGTTTCCGTAGTTGCTTCCGTTGCTTTGTGCGTTTTCCAGTGGGGATCCGCGTGACCCCTACTGAGTTTCTGTTGAGACTCACCCCTGCTTTTCAGGTGGGTTTCGCCGTCTGCCTCTGCTGTCCGTGGTGGAGCGTGTTCGCTGCAGCTGCCAGCTGTACCTGCGTCGGGCTTCCCCCGACTTCTGTGTACGTTTCTTTTCTGTCGGACTGTACTGTGATAGACTTGTTGTCTTTCCTTTCGGCTGGACTCGGGTGTATAATTGTAATTATTGAATTTATTAATGAAATTTAATTGCTTACTGTTATATCTGCTGGCTTCAATGTATTCCACGCACTCCTTTTTCCCTTCGGCGCTTTCCCGCGCTTGGGAGGCCTCGCGGGTCCCATGTGGTATCACGTGTATTCGGTATTTATACCGGGTGCACCGGGTATCCGGAATCCGGGTCGCCACAAGATATCTCATTCGCTAGTTCTTTATTTTCAGTTTTTAGCAGTCCGATTTGTTTCTTAAGCTTTTGATTATCAGACAAACAAGCATCATGAGATTGTTTCAATTCCATACATTTTTCACAAGAAGACGAATTTGAGCTATTCAACCCAGTAACCTTTTTCAATTTTTTATATTATTTTCTCAACTTGTCATGTGACTTTAACAAGTCAACATATGTATTCTCCCAGTCATCTATAGTATAGTTCTCAAAAGGGTTTACCTCATCATCGTTCTCTTCTTCATTTTGGCTGCCACTTTGATTACTTCTGTTAGCCATCATGCTGCTATCCTCATTTCTCCTGTGAGCTAGCTTCAGCTTATCCAGAATGTCCTTAGCGGACCTGCAGTCATGAAAGCAATAATGTAGGGCCTTGTCAGTAGCTGCTTTCATTAGATTGAAAACTTTCTGATTTTCTCCAAGCATTGATCTGTGACTATTAGTCCATTTGGACTCTTTCTTTGGTAATCTGTGAGGACCGTGTGAAATTAATTTCCACAGATCAGGATTAATTCGTTTTACATAATTATGTAGACTACTAAGCCACGAATCAAAATTAGACCAATTGAAAATCGGTGGATGAGTCATGGTGATCAGTTCAAGAGTAATTCTCGTGATAGACAGAGCACAAATAGAAATGCACCTAAAATAGGATAGGAGGATCCTCTGTAGATCGTTGGATTTGATGAATCATAGACCCGCTCTGATATCAATTGTTGGGGTGCGAGGCACGGATTCATAGGGGGGGTGAATGAATCCCCTTTAAAAAACTATTGCGGAAATAAAATATTGCCAACTAAGCAACACTCAGTCATCAAACTGGTCAACCAATCAAACTTCTAACTTAGTGAAGAAGATGATAACAGCAGATAAGAGCAAAGGTACGCAAGCTCACTAAACAAACCAAATAACGTTGTAGGCTAATAAACGAGTCAAGTGAGAAAACCATCAACCATATAGCGCTCATGAAACATCCTGCGAAGGGTGGTAGAAGATATGGAGTAGAGCTCAAAAGCAAACCACATAACACCAGGATTTTTTGGGTGGTTCGGCCAGACCTCCAATCTGCCTACGTCCACCCCACTCCAAACCGGAGTGAGGCGTCCCTTGCAAATGCAAGAACAGCAGACTCAGTCTACAACAGACACTACCTAATAGCTTGACAAACTGAGGGAGACAAATCCCTCAAATCAAGCTCTGCAACCCGCAAAATCTTGGCACCTGGACTTGCTACCCACAAGACTAGAACCGGAGACGAATCTCTCTTCCTCCACACCAGAGGGAAACCACAAGTGACACCTAGTCACTTGCAAATCGGAGGACCAATCCTCCCTTCCTCCAAACCGGAGGGAAACCCACAAGTAGCACACCACTACTTGCAATCGGAGACTACGTCTCCCTTCTCCTGAGTCCACAGGAGGAACCCTGATCCCAAACAAGGGAAACGGAAAGCACTAAAGATATGATAAGAACAAACGAAAAACAAACAAGAGAAATAAAAATAGATATAACCCCGAGGAGCACAATGACTGTGGATTTGATCCACGAGTCAATTCATGAACATATCTTCAGGATGTACTGGCTGCACACTCTTTCTCCTTCTCACGATTTTCTTCTCTCTCACTCTGGCTCTCAGCCTCTTCTTCACTCACTGACTACCTCTCTTATTATTATTATTCTTCTTCTTCTTCTTCTGGCTCTCCTTTCTTTTCTTCTGGAGGCCTCTCTTCCAGCACCGGCACCCTTCTTCGAAGGGTAAGGTATTCTTATATAGGAGCAGGGGCTCCGTAAGGATCAAGCAACAGAACCCTACTGACATTCCATTGGTCCACGTATTAGGGAATAGAAGCTTCCTTTCCTCGGATCACCTGTCCATCATTTCTCCCTTTATCCACGAGCCAACCTTCTGCCTTTCCAGAGGTCACGTGCCTCTTCTGCGAACGAAATTATTCCCTGTAAGTAAAGTCAACAAAGCATTTTGTCAAACACCTTATAAACATTAGTCATGAAGGGTGTATAGACTCTAAATTGTAATGTGCCGACATGCACATACCTTAGGTTGCTATGAATATGACATGCACTATCAAAACTTTGCACCAAGGCAAAGAATGCATAGACCTTATTTTGCTGAAGGCAAAACTTGCACCGAGGTAAACAATGCATAGACGTTGTGTAGCTCAAACATACGTAAAGACATGAATGCACCGATGTTGATCCTTATGCTTGACTATGCATGGACATTATACAACGATGCACAGTCCTATATGCACATGGCACAGAATGTGCACCGACTTTAGGTGTGTGTGAGACGCTAAATGAGACACACACATGCACCGACTTCAGGCCACCATGAGACGCAAAATAAGACACAGAGACACGTGAGGCACATGAGATGTAGAGATGGAATGCATGTAGACAGAATGCATGAGACGCAAAATGAGACGCAGACACGATCGCAGTTGTGCATGAGACGCTAACAGAGATGCAAGACCATTAGTGCATGAGACACGGTCGCAGCTATGCATGAGACGCAGAATGAGATGCACTCAGACATGAGACACAAATGCATGAGACGCAGAAATGCACTGACACTGGGTGTGCATGAGACGCAATTGCTAAGACGCAGTAGAGACAAATAATGAGACGTAGAATGAGACGCAACAAAAGGCACAATTCCATGATACGCAATAAGAGACTCAAGACTAGCGCTAAAGACACATCATGAGACGCAGGCTACAGGAATGTGCACGGACTTGGAAGTGTCCACAGACCCTAAACAGTAATATGCATGGACCTAAACATGCACCGAGTGTATGAATGGACTGACCTTGGTATGAGACGTGCATACACAGGAACATGCACTGACCTACCATATTGCACCGACCTTATATTCGTTTGGCCAAAACATGCACTGAATGTATATGCTGTAGACAAAAATCTGCACCGATCTTAGTTGTGTGAACACACAAACTAAGACACAAGATATGCACAGACCTTGGGTGTAGAAGACGAAGAAGTGCACTGATGTTATCAGCCCAGTGCAAAGTATGCACCATGCTCACAAGCTGCTCGATGAAAATGCTATGCACACTAACATGACATGCACACAAAGTGTTCGATAAGATGATGTGCATCACCTCCATGAAGTGCTACAGGAACTAGCACCGACTTCATATGTTCATGTGAATAGTGAAATGCCTGGACTTTTCTAACACAATGGAGATTTCCATTGACCTTCTATGTGCATGGACTTAACACATGCACCAACATTTTTGTACAAGCATTAACATATGCACAGATCTGAGATTAGACAGAACAATACATGATCTGACTGTGCATTGACCTAACCTGTTAATGAGTTGACTTTGACTTGGGTTAACTTCCTTTTCATGACCCGTGAGTCATTCTTACACTTGTTCTGACATTTTCTCATAGTACATCAGGATTATATCATCAAGGATGTACATGTAAACATAATGAGACATAATATTTGCCGTCATCAAAACTCCAGAACCACAGGGGACACAACAGGTCCCACCGGGCCTACATTGCCTTTTGTAAAGAAATCCACTAATTTGTAAGGACTAACACATTGGCTTATAATTGCCATAGAATTGTCCCAAGGATAAAAATGTAAATAAAATGTTAGTGGCCTTGCTTTCATGTCCCCATCACCCAGACTTCGCCTATTGCAGCGGTGCTGGAAAAAGGGGTTGTTGTCGATTCTACTCTGATTGTTGCACGTGAATCGCATGACTGGAGCAGTGATTACGAACAGGGTTGGATGGGCAGATATCAAGACGACTATGACGTTGCCGTGGCCTTAGTTTGTCCCACTTACTTTCATAACCATGTACGCTGGACACACTAGGACGATGTACTAGAGTTCGGCGTCATGTATTACGAATAAAAGTGGGGATTTCTTGCTCCATGCAAGTGTATGTGTTTTTGGTGAGTAACATCTATGTGTGGCGAATTTATGGGTGTAGATAGATACGTCGTTCAAATTTATCCCCGTCACGTGCGCATGTCTCGTTCCCTGGCAAGACCATGGCTCTTTCTTGCCTTAGGTTAATGATGCGTTTCATCTTTTGTGACGATTGGGAGTTGTCTTACCTTTGAAGGCTTGTGCGCTATTCATGATTAGCTTTGGGGGAGAGCATACGTCTTCTCTTGGTGAAAAAAGATTGTTGCTCGTTGTTTCTGGGGGAGTGGAAATGCTCGCCCCTTGGGAGCTTGAACGCTATCATCGTTTTCGAAGGAGTATGGGTGCTCGCTTCTTGGGAGCTCAGAGGCTACCATCGTTTCTAATGGAGCTAGAATGCTCGCCTCTTGGAGGCTTGAAAGC
This sequence comes from Amorphophallus konjac, assembly GCA_022559845.1. Lineage (NCBI taxonomy): Eukaryota > Viridiplantae > Streptophyta > Magnoliopsida > Alismatales > Araceae > Amorphophallus > Amorphophallus konjac. The sequence goes on along the minus strand of CM040124.1, from coordinate 216,677,282 downwards.
CACCATTATTTACGACGGGGCATAGGTGCCTGCTTCTTGGGGGCTCAGAAGCCACCACTATTTTCTAGGGAGCATGAATGCTCGCCTCTTGGAAGCTTTAGAAGCCACCACGATTTATGAGGGAGGAAGACTGCTCGCCTCTTGGAAGCTTAGAAGCCACCACAATTTCTAAGGGAGCATGAATGCTCCCTTCTTGGAAGCTTAGATGCCACCATGATTGAGTTCAGTTGTCAACGCTTTTGTTAGACTGGTGAGGATATATGTTGCAAAAATGGTTTATTGATAAAAAGCTCTGAGGTTTACAGAATTCCATGTCCTCGGTACCTCTCGCCCCTCCAACGTCATGAGCTTGTATGCTCTTTTGCCGCGCACTTTCGTTACCATGTACGAGCCTTCCCAGTTTGGTGCTAGTTTTCCCATGGCTGCTCTAGGGTCCGCCACGCTAGCACGTCGCAACACCAAGTCTCCGGGGAGGAAGTGGCATTCCCTGACTCGAGCATTATAGTACTGGGATATTTTCTATTGATAGGCTACGAGTCTTACTTGGGCGCACTCTCTGTCTTCTTCGAGTAGGTCCAAGTTTTCTTGCATTGCTTGTCTATTTCTGGCCTCATCAAATTGGCCGACTCGTAGTGATGGGTTAGATATTTCGACCGGGATGACTACCACTGCTCCGTATGCGAGGTGAAACGGTGTCTCTTCCATAGCAACCCTGGCAGTGGTCCGATGTGCCCATAGGGTACTTGGAATAGAGTCAACCCACGTGTCACCGGCCTGTTCCAAGTGGGTCTTGATGCCATGAAGAAGTGTTATGTTGGCAATCTTAACTGAGTCGTGTGCCTGGGGATGTCCCACTGACGTGTAATGGTTCCAAATCCCCAACTTCGAGCATTTTTCCTGGAAGGTGGTGCTTGCAAATTGCCTGCCATTGTCAGTTGTGAGGACGCATGGGATCCCAAACCGGCAGATTATGCTACGTAGCATGAACTTCCATGTTGCTTCGCTTGTGATCTCCTCCAATAGTTCTACCTCGACCCATTTGGTGAAATAATCAATGCCAACAATGAAGAATTTCATCCTCCCCGGTGCCTCGGGGAAGGACCCCGTATGTCTACCCCCCACTGAGCAAATGGGCGACGCTCCATCAAGGCGTGCAATTGTGTTGCCAGCTGGTCATGTAAGTTGGAGAACTTATGGCATTGAGGGCACCTTCGGACGTAGTCGAGGTAGTCTTGTTGCAATGTCGGCCACCAGTACCCTTGCTAAATGAGGGTTTGTGCGAGCGCTCACGCCCCCACATGACTCCCGCAGAGCCCTTCATGCACTTCTTGTACTGCTTGCTTGGCTTCCATGGAAAATAAGCACTTCAGCAACGGGGCTGAAAGTGAGCACCTACACAGGCGACCATCAATGACCGTGAAGTGCGCCGTGCGTGCTCACGCGCGGCGGGCTTCAGTGTTGTCATTGGGGAGTTACTGTTGTAGGATGAAATCTAACAGTGGATCCATCCATGAGCGTTCATAGTCCATGGCATTCACCTGGGGCGTATGTTCTTCTATGCTCAGCTGATGTGACACCACCTTGGGGGTGGCAGCCACTCGACCGATGCCCTTGGACCCACAATCGCAAGCAAGCAACTTGAGTAGCGGACTCACTCTAGTGAACTCATTCGCGTAGCACACACTAGTGCCCGAGGGGAACGTGGCGATGATGGTGAGGGTCCAAAGTGGAACCTTGACAATCCAAGGGGTTCACTAGCTTAGGGTGGACCCCTAAGGGCCAGGGATGCCCAAATCCATGAGCGGCCAGCACGCCGAGGGCATGGGATGTATGGGGTTGCTCTCGCCTCACTCTGTGGTGGTTACACGATAGATGGACTTTGGACCGAGCACTCGCTCACCGTCCGATGGGCAATTGAAAGCAATAATAAGCCAGCAAAGATAATGCAACCAGCAGAGGAGAGTGATCAGATGCTCACATGTTCGGCGTGAAGACGCCGATCCCGGTCGGAGATGATGGCGAGTGGGGAGGCGTGGGTATGCACCCGCACGCCGTGTCGATGTAGCTTCGACTGGCGACCTGCTAATACAATCACTACACCCTCGCAGAGGGGTTGGAAAAATGGTGTGGATAATTAAATTACAACCAAAATTATCCTCCATGCAGGGAGGGGCTATAAGCCGGCCAGGCGGGGATGGGTAATTAAGCAAAAGCCAAAATGCCAAACATTGCTGGTTCTATCCACTTTTGGAATAGCCTGACAGGGAGTCAATGACGGCGCTGCCACGGGCTCTTCCGAGCTCAGGTGAAGACGAAATCGGTGTCGAAACTTCCTGGTTTGGCCCAAGAGGCCGTCTGAATTTTTGGGGAATTTCCTGGCGTCGACGGTGGCTGGGATAGGGTCTGGAACAGGACCGAACTGCTCTGGCTCTGACTATTCCCAGACTGCTGCTGCAGGAAGACAAGGGCGCCTTGAGCACTCCCGAGGTCAGATTGATGTGGGACCAGAACCTCTACGATCGTGGTCGAGTCTTCTTTAAATGGAGACCAACAGAGTCGTCGGCAGAGGTCGGAGCATACTGTGAAGATAGGAACAGTGGGAGGGTGTCAGATCAGGCTCAGGGGGAGCTTACCTTGCGCACCTTGGGGAGAAAATCTGGAACTTTGGGCTCTGGGGTCCAAAAAATGCCCTGCTTCTTGGAGATGACAGAGGACTTGGAGGAGAAAGCTTCAGACAAATGCCACCGCAAGAAACTCCGAGCGCTGGTCATGGGAGACTCTGAAAGTCACTGTTAGTTGTCTGCCTGGGAGGAAATGTGTAGTCTGACGAAGATGACTCCTCCGAGCAGCTCCGAAGTCGAATGACGACGAGACCACCTCGCCTACAAAGCAGCCTCATCAAGCTTTATAGCAGTATAAGGTACACTACCAGAAGATGAGTGGTGAAGACGTGGCAGCCTCTGCAACTCGACCCTTGACTGATGCCTGCGAATTGGGATGAACATGGTGGTGATAGGTGATGGGAAATGAGGTAGATGGGATGGGAAATGGGGTGGATGGGTGTGGGGGTAACCCCTAGCTGTGAGAGGGTCTGGGAGGGGGCAAACCAAGGTGAGGGAGGGGGAGAATGGGGGCTGGAAGGGGGTCTATCAGGTGGAGGGAGGGAGAGCTATGAATTTGGGTTGGGAAGGAGAGATCTCTCTCAAGGTTGGAATGTGGTTTAATGGGGGTTGTTAATGAGGGTCTTGGGGATGGGAAGGGTTGTGTTGGGGAAGGGAAGGGGTGCTTGGGGAGTGGGGAATTCTCCCTTGGGAGATGAGAGAGGTGCTTGGGGAAGGGGAATGGGTGGTTGGTGGTTGGAGGGTGGCTTGGAGAGTGGTGGATTCTATCTTGGGAAGGAGGGGAATTTAATGGGTGATTTGGGGAAGGGGAAGGGGGTTTTAATGAAGTGTGAATGGGGAGGATAGAGAAGAAAATTTGACTTTGGGGGTGGGGGAAGAGAGAGAGAGAGGGGCGACCCCCTTAGAGAGAGAGATATGAGAGAGAGGGAGGGGAGTTAAAATTCCAAGGGAATTTTAAATTTCATTGATCATCAAAGGTTACAAATGAGTGAGGGTAGGGGGCTATTTATAGACTCCATATTTTTTTAGGACCAAATTGCCCCTAGATAATTGACAGATTGACCACACAGTCCAAGGAGGGGTGCCCCTGGGCCTAGCCCATTGAATTGGGCCCAATAACCTATCAAACCAACCATATGACAACTAACTTAGATAAATGACTCATTAACCTAGGTACCAGACTCAAATAAAGGAAACATTACACAGTTTATGACTCAAATAAAATATAAAAATTACATGACTAGACTCAGAAACACATGACGAACACAATAGCGCATGCCAACGAACAATCCGAGCCTCGAAAAAATGTGGAGGGGCAAGGGATGCCCCCATCATCGGCGTTGATAGTTCTTCTATCAAAATGACTTTCAAATTGGAGGCGGTTGTAGAGGATGCCAAGCGGGATAGGGCGTCTGCTTAGACGCTCTCCTCCCTCGGAATGTGCACCATCTCGAAGTGGGAGAACCCAACGGCTGTCATTTTGGCCTTCTTAAGGTACTTGATCATCGCCGGCTCTCGTGCTTCGAATTCTCCCTTGACTTGGTTAGCGACAGGCATGGAATCACTGTAGGCTCGCACGTTGGTCGCCCCTAAGTCCTTTGCCATTCGTAGACCCGAAAGTAATGCTTCATATTCGACCACATTATTAGTGGTCGAAAAGTTGAAGCAAGGGGCATATTGTAGCTCTACCCCCTCTAACGATAGCAGAACTAATCCTGGTCCGCTGCCAGCAGCGCATGATGAACCATTGACGTAGAGCTCCCATACAGGTCCCGAAGACTATTCGGGAGAGTCGTCCTCGAGTAGCGTACACTCGGCGACAAAGTCGGTGAGGGCCTGGGCTTTGATCGCGGTTCTTGGGCAGAATCTGATGTCAAATTCACCCAGCTCGATGGCCCACTTTATTAGCCTCCCCGAGGCATCTGGATTATGGAGAATTTGGCGTAGGGGTTGATCGGTGAGAACGGCGATCAGATGTTCCAAGAAATATGGTATCAACTTATGTGCGACCGTGATCAGGGCTAGAGCAAACTTTTCTGTAATGCCCCGGGATCCGATCCCCAATTTAAGGGCATATATTTTTTTTCTTCCATTGGACCTCGAGAAGTTACGCCGTACGTATCACGGAAGCACAAATATATATGTATATACACATGATAGAGAGAGAAATCATAATCACATGAAATGTAATTGGCATTTCAACCATTCATAATCCCAAAAGTTACATGACCATTATCCAAATACATATAAGTTCATACACGGTATACCACCCACAACTAGCCATAACATGAAAGGTAGATATGCATGGCCTACGCAGACGTAGGCAAGACTAAACTACTCCTCGTCAACAGCCTCCTCCTTGACCTCCTCTACAGCGTCCCCTGAAAACGTGTGTCACATAGGGGGTGAATGTGACGCTTAGTAGGCAACCTAATCAAATCGGGGTTAATCACATTCATATAACCAATCTATATACATAATTTCAATGATCATAACAAAAGTGTGCAAAGGACCCATATAATTTCTCTAAAATCCTCCGTAACGATCTTTAAGGTCAGTCAAGAATTCAGGGATAATGGGGGCAAGGATGGAACCCAAGTGAGCAAGCTTGACAAAAAATCCTAGAGGTAGAACGGCCATCGGTCGACTGAAACTAGGCCATCGATCGACTGAACTGTAACAAGTTATAGGCCGGTCGACACTGGCAAATTCGGTCGACCGAAATGCCCGGGTAGGTCGACCGAAATGTAACTATTTACAGACCGGCCATCACTGGCAAATTCGGTCGACCGAAACGCCCGAGTCGGTCGACTGAACCCTGCTACAATCTAACAAACAACAGTTCAGAAAAAGAAACCAAATGTTACTTCATGATCCATTCATTACCATCTACTTAAAATAATTCCTACAAGAAAATACATGTTCATTGGCTAACTTATAAGATACCCATGTGTGGATCTTTTATTCTTACCCCGCCGCCAAACTAAACAAATAATATAATAGGCATGAAAGTATGAACATGGGGCAATAAGGAAGAGATTAACTGACCGTGATCGCCACCAAGGTTGCAGCAACGCCAAATGGATGAAAAGATGAGCGGAACGGCGCCGTGTACCTTGGAAAAGGATGAAGACTTGATCACGCTTGACAATGGGGTGCGGGAAATGATGTGGAATCAACCTCCTATCTTTCCAGCCGGCTAGAAGAAGAGGGCCTCACGTTCAATCATGCTCTCCTGCAAAACAAAGCCAAAGAACAAGAGGAAAACCCATTAGAATATGCAAGTGTAGTATCAATCCCGCAATAGTAAAATATGGGTAGAAAAGGGGGAAGAACGCACTGGGGGGAGATTTTTAGCCCCTGTGAAAGGGTGGAAAAGATAGGTGTGTGTGTTATGGTGATAATGAAACAAAGATATGGAAAAATCACACATCACAACTGCGAGAATATGCTATGCAAAACGGAGAAAAGTGCATGTGTAGTAGAAAAATATGAATTTGTGATGATTTATAAAAAGTAGGAGGAGAGAACTAAGAGAATAAGGAGAGATAGGAAGCCCTTGAGTGTGGAATTGAAAGTTAATACTTCCTTCTTCAAGCCAAGGTCGAAGGATTGAGTCGGCGTCGCAGCATGGCATCGCCCCAGGTTGAAGAAGAGCCCCCATTCGCGACCTGCGAACTGGGTTCTTTATTTAGAGGTGCAGAAAACCCTAGGGTTTAAATCCGAGATAAACACCCAAAATAGGAGATTTAGATTTATTAATCTGTGGATAATAGTGAGGGTAAGAGTCCAAAATCGAAGGAACCCGAGGTAGAGGATCAATCTCCTCAAAATTGGATCAAGATAGGGCTCCCAGAGAGTCCTCGAGTGAAGAAATCGGAGTTCAGGAGGTTCTGGACTCTCTGTTGAGCAAACGGTCTATCGCAGGACCGCCAGGGGAGCAAACGGTCATGGGAGGACCGCAAGGGGACACCAAATGGTCATAGGGTTGACCGCAAGGCGACAGGAGGCTGAATGGGCAAAATGGTCACAAATTTGGAGGTAGCGGTCTTGTGAAGACCGCAACCATCAGGTAGCGGTCTTCATTAAACCGCTACCAGAGGATTTTATATTGTTATTAATATTATTTTTATTAAAAATGGGCAGGTAGCGGTCAACCCATGACCTCTAACAACATGTTGGTAGACTCTGCGCGATGAACTTTTGGTCATCCGTTTGAGCTCCGAATTGACCAGAAACGGACCCAAAAGTTGGGGAATTGAAGATAAAAGCTTCCAAGACTCAATGGGCTTGAAAAATAGTGAAGAAATGGGCTCGAAATAGGCTCAAAGAAGGCTCCAAAATAATGGCTAGTTTAGGGCATCACGGAGGTGAATAAGAGAAATAACTCGACTTATAGGCTGAAAATGGGTGTCAACAGATGCCCCTCCTTGATATCTACATTGCAAGGGAATGAGCGAAAGCGATGTAGAGGCGAAATGGAAAAGAGATGGAGTGAAAGCAATAGCGATGTGAAATGGAGATGAAGCAGAGATGAAGCAAAGAGAACTGAAAAGTGGGCATCAAGATAAAAGACACCCGTCACAACCAACAAGCGATAGGAATTCTCTTGAAAATGCCAAACTAACCACAAGGACTGGATGACAAGGATGAGACATGCTTGGAGAACTAACTAATGGAAAAAAGTGAACACGACCAACCTCATTAGGGGACACAATCCACGGACAATGAGGGGATCAGAAGAACACAACTGAAAAGCTGGAAACGGGAAATAAAACTTAGATAAATCCAGATAGGAATCACGCTGGTCAACCAGACCGAGAGGCAGATTAGAGAAGACGTCCAAATTAAGAGTGGAATGAGGATCTCTTATTCTAAAGAACTAAAGTGCAATTAACCATTGCTGAGGAGAAACCTTAAGAGAATTACGAGGCGTGAGTGCTCAAAATGACATGATGTATGCTGGGCTAAAATAAAGAAATCATCAAAATGAATGCAAAGAAGATAAAATAGAAATTACTCAAGGATTCTATTGCTAGACTGAGGAAGATGGGGTCAAGAGTCTTCTTGCAACCACGGCGTGCGAGACAGAGTCCATCATCTCCCACCCAACTCAACCTAACGGCTTATCCAACGATTAACTGTATGCTCCTAGATCATCATCATTTTTGTTAAAGGGGAACATCAGATCCCAAAACACATGGGCAACTAGCCGGTCCTTGAGAGGCTATAATAATGGAGATACCATATAGTAATGTAACAATGAGAAGGGATAGAGAGTCATACCTGACTTACCTGCAAAGTGAAACGGTATTGAAGAAGGGTGATCTCGCGCTACTCCTGAGCGGGGAAGAGGATGACCACGTACACTTGGAGTATGAACTGCAAGGGGGGAAACACGTCAGAGGTGCCCAGTGATGGATCCCTGGGGAAGACCCTCCGATGCTTAAGTCAGCAAGAGCAGTAGAGCATTGGTGCGAAGAAAGGAATTTGGAGGAAGATGGGTGCGCGAGATCCCTCTCCACCGAAAGGTGAAGTGGTTCCTGCTCAGGGTTTTCGGCTTACCTTCTCACAGGAGGGTTCTTCCAGTTTAAATAGTGGCTCGTTCAATGAATGATCCCTGTAAGCTGAGGAGTTTTGGGGGGAGGTTACGTCCTCCTTACGGGCTCTCTACAGTATGCGGACTCTTGATCTCGCTTATCCCCTTGAGCTCCCAGCTTTTAAGGGACACATAACAGCTGTACAGATAAGCTTCCATCAATCGGCCCGAGCATGAGACACTGCCCCAGGAGATGCTTCCCGAGCGATGAGTGCATAGATTGGGTAGGGAATACTGGGCTCCGAAGGAACTTTCCCGATCGAACTAATGCTCAGACTTCCCAACCCGAAGGCCGCCTAGGAAGTGCTTGATCCGAGTAAGTTATTAGGCTTGTAATAAGTGGGCCCTGGGGCTATCACTTCAAGGAGCTGGGCCTCGCTGGGTGAGATTAGACCTCGTTTGGCCTCTCCGTTCGGGTGGTTAGATTTTCGCTCTCCACTTGTCCCCCTCCTACTCCCAAGCCAAAATTAGGCTCAAATGAGTAGCATCTGGGCTGGACTTTTCGTGGCTCTAGTTGGGTGGAGATCTCTCACTATAGGAGCCACATGATGCAGCTTGTCCTTAAAATACGCCCATCATGATGATAATTCTAAGAATTTTTGCAAGAAGGCCTCTCTACGGAAGATCGGAACGTCGCGCTGCTTCCAGCTAGGGGATATAAGTATTACGCGTTGTTTGTGTCCCTTTATCTTCAGGGTTTAGGGTTTTGCCTTCTATTCCATTTATATTTGAGGGTGGTTCATGCGCCGTGAGGGCAACTCAGAAGAGTGGAGAATCGCAGCGACTTTCACGGAGCTGGAAGAGATTACCGCAGCGGCGATCCGTCAACCTCCTTCTCTTCCGGAGTCCTCTAGTCCAGAGCTTCCCCTTCTTCTTCTAGTTCTTATATCTGTTTCATGGCGGACCAAAATCCTGAGGACGAGGAGCGAGGGTAATGACAGACCCCAAGGTCTTTTGGTGCCGTCGGAGCCTCTTCGCAGCGAGCTGGGCGAGGCTGATGTGAAGCGACTGGAGAACCAGTATGGCCTGCCTTGGCGGTTTCAGTTCTTCACTACTGAACCCCATGAGTCTAGCCTGGCCACTCATTTGGGCCTCTTTTGTTCCTTCCTCTTGGCTTGGAAGTGCGGCTTTCGCCTGCCCATCCCTTCCTTTGTCATCGATTTGCTTCGGTTCTACCGGCTGGCTCCTGTCCAGTTGGTCTCCAACTCCTATACCCTTAACTTCTCCTTCATTTTCCTCTGTGGCCAGAGTGGGGCGAGAACCTCGCTGGACCTCTTCCATTATTTGTTTGAGCTGAAGGAGAACCTTTTTGCTGGTAAGGGCTTCTTTTTCATCTAGGCGAAGTGAAAAAGGAGTTGCGTGTCCCTTTCCGTGAAGGACTCTTCTCACAAGGGGTGGAAGACCCAATATTTCTGGGTGGGCGCATCTGCGGTCGGTGTGGTCTGGGATTTCTCGATGGTGCCCAATTTTCACCCGAACATTCCTCCGAAGTAAACAGAGGTCTCCCCAGAGGTGGAGAGGGATGCTGCTATCCTTCTGTAGAATCGCCGGCCGACTGCTGAGTTGTCGACCCCGTCCAACATCGAGGAGTACCTTTCTCGAGCATTGTTGATGACAGGTAAGGGTCTCAGGGGCTTGTTCTCTTCTTATCAGGTGAGTGCCTTCCTTCTCATAATTCGCTCTCCTTCGATCATACTTGAGGCGAGCGACTGAGGTTGAGGCACTGCCAGCCGAGTTGGAGATCATCGACGTGGATGTTACGCCGGCTCCGAGTGATCTTCAAGCTTCAGAGGGTTCTTCCCGGGCCCGAGATAAGGGAAAACCGGTCACCCAAGATGATGCTTCCGAGTGCCGGGGGGTCAAGCGCAAGGATCCTGTGGTGAAGTTGCTGAGGTCTTTCTTGCAGCCCTTGTCTGCTGAGAAGAAACGGGCGAGAAAGGCGGAGGTCACCTGCCCGACCGATGAGGTTCCCTTATTGCCTTCTCTCTCTCTGGAGCAAGAGGGAGCAGATGTCGAAGGGACCGTGGCTAATGTCGGGGCGCCGAGCGGAACAGAGGGGGCGCCAGACGGAGGAGTCCGGTCCCAGCCAATTGAGGCTGGAAGGTCGCAGGATGAAGTGACTCAGTCGCAGCCGACCGAGGCTGGGGAGGTATGCGGCGAGGCGCCCCAGCCTGAGCTAATCGGTGGGGCCCCCAAGGAGGGGATGCTCGGGGGTGTCCCAGTCCCGGTAGCCCTGGAGAGGGTCTCTCATCATTCGACCAGTACCTTCAGCGTCCGGGCTCCTTTATACCGGAGGTGCCACTCCATAGCTTCGGGAGCCATGCGAGGAGAGCTTAGGAAAAGTCCCCCCTCCGCGCTTCTTGAGTGGATTATGGAGGGTGGTCTGGTCCTGGCCCAGCTGGGGGCCGAGGGGGTGAATGCGTACGCTCGGGTGGAGTCAGAGCGGGAGTCTCTTTCATGGGCCCGCGGTGCGCTTGATCGGAAGGTCGACCGTTTGACCCTCGATCTTGGGGATCTTCATCGGGAAGTGGCCCCGCTCCGGGCATAGGTGCAGTCGAGCCAGGCGGAGGCTCGATCCTTGGTTGAGCAACTGGCCCAAGCCCGTCGCATGGTCGATCTGAAGAATGAGCTCCTGGAAACGGAGCGTAGAGTTCAGGTCGGGCGCGATGAGCAATGGAAGGCCGAGCGAGAGGGGCTCGAGGACTGAGTCTGGGGGGGCGAGGAGGCACGGGCCGAGGCCGAGAGGAGGCTGTATGAGTAAGAACAGAGGATAGCCAAGCTTGAGAGGATGGCGGAGCTGTCTGGGGTGGAAATTCTCGAGCAATATAAATGCTCAGAGGCTTACCACGCAGCTCTTCATACGACTGCCTTCCCCTACTATGAGTCGGGCTACCGTCGGGGCCTTCTGTCACGTCCCGAGCGCAGAAGATACTCGGATCCATGACGCGTCTATATCGATCGTGTCATTCGTATAAGATCAGAGTGCGCATATTATTGGATAATTCGTTGCTAATTTAAAATTTGAACATACACCATAGTCCAAGATGACAAACTGAGTAACACCTCAAACTAATTTCATAAAGCTTCAGACTTTGACATAATTCAAACTGACTTAAACATAAATGACTGAAATTGTATCATAGGTTACAAGCCTTAATAATAACTGGAAATACAAGACATAAGATCTGGAATACAAAGGACTAGACTTAGCTGACGGTACATCCAACTATGACCCTAACACTTGTCACTCGGTATCGGCCCCATCCGGGTGGTAGTCGCTATCCAAGTTTCTTGAAAAATGTTAGAATTGCAACTTTATGAGCGAATCTGTCACGCCCCGAACCGATAGCAGCGGGAAGCGATGCTCGGAACATGGCAGTTAACAGTCATGATAACAAGAGCGAAAATAAATAACCACAATTAAACACATGGAGGCCATACACATTGTGAAGATACGAATTTTTATTAATATATGAAATTTAAAATATAATTTGACTCGCGACACTAGCTAGACTCAAGAAGATAAAAAGACAGACTCCGATCTCCAGGTTCCAGGTTCACTCGATCACACTGACCCGATCCTCATTTGCAACATTCAGTTTACCGCGTTACCAGAAAAGGATTGGAAGTAGGGTTGAGCAAGAAGCTCAGTAGGAATTATACTCTATCGTCAGGCATAGTTTAAGTGATTAACCAATTAATATATATGCATGATTAACACGAGAAAAATGAGCAGAACTAATTAATCATCAAGATTCAAAAGGTAACGATAATTAAATGGAAGAAATAATTGCATGTCGAGATATCAAGCAAGATTAACAAGATTTTCTAGTGAATGGCCATTTACAAGTCAATTCGAGTCATGTCAAGCAAGCAAGCAAGTACTTCATGTTTTAAGCATGAATAATAAGTATCACGAGAATGTGGAATGCCCTAGACTCAACAAGCTAGTCATGCACCGGTGACAATGCCAAACCTAGTCATTCACCTCCCTAGGGATCAAGTACTCTTCGGGTGCTCCTCCCAGGACCAGACTGGGCCCTTCATTTGTTTGCCTTGGCATTGATTTGTTTGGATCGTAGATCCCATGAATCTAGACATCCATAATATTTAATGGCCAAGAGTTCCAAGGTTAAGTTCATGTAGTCAAGGTAAAGGACGTAACAATGGTGATTCTTAAGAATCCAAATAATAAGCTCCTTAATCTAGAGGAATAGTTATTCGAAATGACTATAATTGATGATCAATAGACCTAACAATAGGTCATATCACGAAATACCATAGCCTAGATAGGCTAGAGTAGCTCACACAATTCAAAATCATGAAATAATCACTTTTTGGAAAAAGGTAATATACACGGTCGGAAATGGGCCGCTCAATATTTATACGATCTCTTATGGGCCGCACTATCAGGAACTGGGCTGGGTTCAGCCTTCGCGAGCTCAAGGTTAAACAGCTGATTAAGGGCCGCTCTTCAATATGAACAGTAAGTAATGGGCCGCACAAGGCTAGAAGTTTACAAAATCGAAGATGGGATATGTGGTCCTGATAGAGCCGCTCATCAGTTGAACAGTCCATTCAGGGCCGCGTGTCAGATGTACGGGCCATTACTGGCCACACAACACAGGGCCTAACAATAATCTAGAAATTCACCCAAGTGGGCTCCCGGGCCGCCATAGGTAGGGTGGAACTGAACCAGAGTCCAGCCCACTATCTGCTGGTCGGCCTAGTGTCTATTGGGTCAGGCAAATCAGGAATCGTATGGCCGCACAAGTCAAGGGAAACGACATGCGGTTGGTATCTGGCCACACGTACCAGGGAAACGATCAGAGATGGAAACCGTTAAACGGTCCACGATAGGCCGCTTGTCTTGGATGTGCGGTCGATCGTGTGGCTGCACAAGTCCAGACAGGTCGCTGCCCTTTCGCCTTGCTCGACTTCGGCGAGGTTCTAGGGTCAGAACTAAAACATGGAATTTGCATGATATAAAGCATGATATTTGGGGCTTTTACTACCAAAAGAAAGAGCCTGAAAAACTCTACGAGATGCATGAATCAATTTCATATTTACTGTCTTATGTCTCTACTTAAATCGAAGAGGAACAAAGTTAACCTTAATTTGACATGCTTCTACTAAACCTCAAAATACTCGCAGGATACTACATGATATTTGGGGCTTTATATACCAAAAGAAAGAGGACTTGATGCTGAACATTTTGATATATTACTTGAGGTTTGAGCCCGAGAGAACCTACCTCAATCAGGGAAGAAAGGAAGAAAAAGGAGGAAGACGCGCTAGGTACCCCACGTCGGAGATCACTGGAATTCGCCCTCGTCCAAGGTTCTCGTCGGCCGCCACAGCTTCCAAATGAAACTAGGGTTCCTAAGGAGCATTTTTATAGGTCACACACCTTCTAGAGTGTTCTATGCAGGGAGAATTCGTCCACGCAGGTCGGGTTAATGTGAACGCTGCCGTAAAAGTTGACTCGATCCAAACTCCACCGACTGCATCTCCTAGGGTTAGGGTTTCGGGAGATTATGAAAGGGGAAACGATCCTCTCATTCTGGCCTTTCATTTGCCACCGGTTTGGGCTCATTTGATGGAGTATTGGGCTCGAATTTCACGTTTCAAGGTATGGTTAACTAAGTGTTTAATCCACTAATTCGGCCTACTTACAGATTTTATTTTGGTTGGCCACAGAAGACAAGTTTGTTAAACGTGTTATACTTTACAAAAATAAATTTTTTCTGAATTTTTATAAAATAGTCGAAATATAACTTATTCTATTTATTAAGGAATTATTCTATTTAATTGCTAATTAATTTCTCGAAAAAAAAATCGGGGTATTACATCCTCCCCCACTTTCAAATTTGTCGGGTATTACCAATTATTTGAATATTTGAACTAAGATGATCTTATCTATCAAAATAACATGTTAATCATACAACTAATGACGAAAGAATTTAGCTATAGATAGGGATAAAAGAGAACAATACCTTATATAATTCTTCATTCGATAGAAGTTGATTCCGATTCTTCTTATATTTTTACTTTTAAAAGTAACTTAGGACAGTTAGCCATTTTATGATCTTGATTTCCGCAACGCAGACACGCTCCGCTCCTTCGCCAGCACTCCTTTACGAGATGACCAAGTTTGTGACAGTACAAACATTTCATTTACCTAATATTATTCTTATTTTTCTTATTACTTCGGTTTTCTTTATGATGGACTCGCCAGCCTCTAGCAGAACCGAATCTTAGCATACCCATGTACCCACTCGCTTTCATTTTAAGAATGGCTTAGAGACCTGCAAAATAATTATATGGTTAACTTTTTCATTACCCTTACGCGTATCACAACGCAATCTTGTATATATTTTATTACTTAACCCAAGATACTACCCAATCTCACCAGGTGACAAGGGATGACACGGGTCTTATGACTTAGGGTAACCTATACTCTTGGAGAAAAACCTAAGACTCAGACAACGGAGGCTCTAATACCACCTCTGTCACGCCCCGAACTGATAGCAGCGGGAAGCAATGCTCGGAACGTGGCAGTTAACAGTCATGATAACAAGAGCGAAAATAAATAACCACAATTAAACACATGGAGGCCATACACATTGTGAAGATACAGACTTTTATTAATATTTGAAATTTAAAATATAATTTGACCGGCGACACTAGCTAGACTCAAGAAGATAAAAAGACAGACTTCGATCTCTAGGTTCCAGGTTCACTCGATCACACTGACCCGATCCTCATTTGCAACGTTCCATTTACCGCGTTACCTGAAAAGGATTGGAAGGAGTAACAATAATTAAATGGAAGAAATAATTGCATGTCGAGATATCAAGCAAGATTAACAAGATTTTCTAGTGAATGGCCATTTACAAGTCAATTCGAGTCATGTCAAGCAAGCAAGCAAGTACTTCATGCTTTAAGCATGAATAATAAGTTTCACGAGAATGTGGAATGCCCTACACTCAACAAACTAGTCATGCACCAGTGACAATGCCACACCTAGTCATTCACCTCCCCAGGAATCAAGTACTCTTCGGGTGCTCCTCCCAGAACCAGACTGGGCCCTTCATTTGTTTGCCTTGGCATTGATTTGTTTGGATCGCAGATCCCACGAATCTAGACATCCACAATATTTAATGGCCAAGAGTTCCAAGGTCAAGTTCATGTAGTCAAGGTAAAGGACGTAAGAATGATGATTCTTAAGAGTCCAAACAATAAGCTCCTTAATCGAGAGGAATAGTTATTCCAAATGACTATAATTGACGATCAATAGACCTAACAGTAGGTCATATCACGAAATACCATAACCTAGATAGGCTAGAGTAGCTCACACAATTCGAAATCATGAAATAATCACTTTTCAAAAAATTGTAATATACACGGTCGGAAATGGGCCGCTCAATATTTGTACGATCTCATATGGGCCACACTATTAGGAACTGGGATGGGTTCAGCCTTCGCGAGGTCAAGGTTAAACGGTTGATTAAGGGCCGCTCTTCAATATGAACAGTAAGTAATGGGCCGCACAAGGCCAGAAGTTTACAAAATCGAAGACGGGATATGTGGTCCTGACAGAGCCGCTCATCAGTTGAACGGTCCATTCAGGGCCGCCTGTCAGATGTACGGGCCATTACTGGCCACACAACACAAGCCTAACAATAATCTAGAAATTCGCCCAAGTGGGCTCCCGGGCTGCCGTAGGTAGGGTGGAACTGAACCAGAGTCCAGCCCACTATCTACTGGTCGGCCTAGGGTCTATTGGGTTAGGCAAATCGGGAATCGTATGGCCACACAAGTCCAGGGAAACGACATGCGGTTGGTATCCGGCCGCACGTACCAGGGAAACAATCAGAGATAGAAACCGTTAAACGGTCCATGACAGGCCGCCTGTCTTGGATGTGCGGTCTATCGTGTGGCCGCACAAGTCCAGACAAGTCGCTGCCCTTTCGCCTTGCCCGACTTCGACGAGGTTCTAGGGTGAGAACTAAAACATGGAATTCACACGATATAAAGCATGATATTTGAAGCTTTTACTACCAAAAGAAAGAGCACGAAAAACTCTACGAGATGCTTGAATCAATTTCATATTTATTCTCTTAAGTCTCTACTTAAATCGAAGAGGAACAAAGTTAACCCTAATTTGACATGCTTCTACTAAACCTTGAAATACTCGCAGGATACTACATGATATTTGGGGCTTTATATACCAAAAGAAAGAGGACTTGATTCTAAACATTTTGATATATTACTTGAGGTTTGAGCCCGAGAGAACCTACCTCTATCAGGGACGAAAGGAAGAAAAAGGAGGAAGACGCGCTAGGTACCCCACGTCGGAGATCACCGGAATTTGCCCTCGTCCAAGGTTCTCGTCGGCCGCCATAGCTTCCAAATGAAAGTAGGGTTCCTAAGGAGCATTTTTATAGGTCGCACACTTTCTAGAGTGTTCTATGCAGGGAGAATTCATCCACGCAGATCGGGTTAATGTGAACGCCGCCGTAAAAGTTGACTCGATCAAAACTCTGTCGATTGCATCTCCTAGGGTTAGGGTTTCGGTAGATTAAGAGAGGTGAAATGATCCTCTCATCCTGGACTTTCATTTGCCACCGGTTTGGGCTCATTTGATGGAATATTGGGCTCGAATTTTGCGTTTCAAGGTATGGTTAACTAAGTGTTTAATTTGGGCTGCATCCACTAATTTGGCCTGCTTACAGATTTTATTTGGCTTGGCCACAGAAGATAAGTTTGTTAAACATGTTATCCTCTACAAGAATATAATTTTTTTTAGTTTTTTATAAAATAGTCAAAATATAACTTATTCTATTTATTAAGGAATTATTCTAAATAATTGCTAATTAATTTTTTGAAAAAAAAATCGAGGTATTAGAAAATCGCTCAGTAGGAATTATATCTCAAGTTCTAACAATCTTTAAGTTAATTACAAGTTCATGCAGTATAATGATGCATGTAGGATCAAGCGAGAATATCAAGAATTGTAATAAAGAATATCACAAGAATTTCAATAAGATGTATCAATAAGAAATTTTCAAGTAATTTGCAAGTAAGTGCACAATTATTTCCAAGGATAACGTATTCAAGAACGTATTCAAGCAAGTAAATTTCAAGAATTTATCATTCGAGTAATTCGAGCAAGTATTTCAAGCTCATGTATATCAAGCTCATGTATTCAAGTAGTACAATAGAATTGGCTATTTTCCTTCAATTCATTCAAGCAAGTAATTGCCCTTTTTCGGGCTAAACAATTCAAGTCAAGTATGTCAAGCATGTCACGAGAGAGTGAGTGGGAATGTCTCATGTCAAGTCAAGTCAAGCAAGTACTTCGGTGCAATGCCAAACACCGTGGTCAATAAACTCCCATGGGCACAAGTACCTTCGGGTGCTCCTCCCAGGACCAGACCGGGCCCTATACTCACAGCATTTCATGTATACTTTTTACATCCACTCTCATGTATATAGCCAATATAGAATTTCAAGAAAAAGCATTCATTTGTAGGAATATAAGGTGGATCAATCCGGAATAGAGATCAAGGACAATGGACATGAAAATGATGGATGATAACTTAACCTCTTAAGAATGTAGGACATAAATGCAATTTAGTGGTTTATGGGGTTTAGCATTGACTTTTTGGTTTTTCTAAGGCTTGTCAGAATATGAATTTGCCAGGCTCTGTACTCAAGGTGTACAGGCTATTTGATCTAACAGTTTTAACAGGGTGAGTAATTGACGACATACTGGAGTGTCGCTATTCAAGTAATTGGCACCCTGGCTTGGGGCGCCATTTACATTTGGGTGATTTTCACCGGGCAGGTACATTCTGTGACTCAACATACTATTCATACCGTAAAAGTTTCTCAGAAATAGAAAGGATATGAACATGTAGAGGAAATTCTCCGGAGTTCAGAATCATGCTCATGCAAAATTATTGGGTTTCACTATTCAATAAATTCGGGTGATTTACACCGGGCAGGTACATTCTTTGACTCAAAACACTATTCATACACTATTCATACCGTAAAAATTTCTCAAAAATAGGAAACAAGGACATGAATAGGTAGTGAAAATTCTCGGGATCTCAAAAACATGTTCATGAAAAATTAGTGTGGACCAGTATTATTCATATTAATTGTTCTATCTCAGTGTTTAAAAATTCTGCAAAAAGGAATTGGCGTCTGCACAGGGGGTCTTCATTTAAATGACTACCCTGCACGGAGTCTTCAATTAGGTAATTGGCGCCCTGGTCAGGGGCACCCTTTACCCTGGGTGGTTTACTATTCATTAGTTGAAAAGTTCTCAGAATCAGGACGTGTGGGTATGGGCAGGTACAGAAAAATGTCAGGATCATAGAAATATAGTCATACAAAATTTTCATGGTTTAGTTCACTAGATATCGATTTTTGAATGTGTTTATTTAATAATTTCTAGAGATTGCTGGAAATTGAATTGACGACACTGTGAAGTGTCTTCAATTAAATGGCGCCCTGTATTGGGGCGCCTCTTCAGTGAATGGCGCCCTGGCTGGGGGCGCTATTCACCTGAGGGCCGGATTTTTGAGTTTTTAAAACAAGCATGTATATATTATAACAATGGCTAAATACTAGGGCTAAAACATGGGGGGCGCCCTATTCTGAGGGCAGTATGAGTCACGGGTTATTATTCAAACACTATTCATTTTTAAGATTTTCAGTAAATTATGATCTAAGGACATGGTAAAATAGAGAAAATTCTGAGGTTTCCAGAACCGTGCTCATGCATGAGTTTCATGATTGGGTTAAAAAGATATAATTGTCTTAACATGGTGGTCAGGGTAGTATGAGTCTTGGGTTACTATTTAAACACTATTCATTTTTAAGATTTTCAATAAATCATGATCTAAGGACATGGTAAAATAGAGAAAAATATGAGATTTCCATAACCGTGCTCATGCATGAGTTTCATAATTGAGTTAAAAAGATATAATTGTCTGAACATGGTGGCCACTAATTACGTGATTTCACTGTTCACGAATTACAGCATGTTCACAGAATCAGGAAGTAAATGCATAGATAGACATGAAAAAATTGTAGGACTGTAAGATCAAGCTCATGCAATAATTTTTTAGTATAATTTTATTGATTTTAATTTTTAAACATGGATCAATGTGCAATGAATTAGGATAGGTTAATGACAATTATACTAAACTGTGTGATGTACCAGGAGTACTTGGTGGAGGATCTCCTCAATGCAAGGGTTATTATTCCATATAAGCGTAGCCTAACTTTCCCACTAAGCCTTTTGATATACTCCAAACAGAATGTAGCTAAGCTAAGATAAGTTTAACTAGCATGCATGTTAACCTACGTTAACTACTAGTTTAGCCAGATCTTGAGAACACCTACCTTTTTTTGATATGTAAACACGTAGGAGGAATAAGAAGGTAAGCTTCTCTGCAAGATTCTCTAGCATCAGGAGGAAGAACCCCTTCACGTATGCTCCTGGAAAGACCCCCATCTGTTGTCAATCACCTTCTAACCTTAGGAGGTTGTGTATAATTATAGGGAAGGAAAGACAAGAGGGTCCTTTGCCAGGGAAAAAGAAGCAATTAATGTTTCAATCCATGGATTCCACTATCGGGTAAGAGGGTCCATTGCCAGCAAAACGGAGTTGTTTAAGATAAGATGACAGGGATGGTTGTCTGTTGTCTCAGAGAAGTCGCGCCTCTACGGGCAGGCGTGATTTAGGTGAATAGCGCCTGAGTGTAGGGCGCTATATCCTCTGGTCCTTTCCAAGGAAATAGCGCCTCTCTAGGTAGCCGTTATTTATGTGAATAACGCCCCTTCAAGTGGGCGCTATATCCTTGAGTTTATATATATATATATATTTGACTACAGTGACCTGGGCGCCCTTTCCGGAAATAGCGCCCGGGTCATGAGCGTGATTTTTCCAGGGTGCATTATTATGTACTGTCCATTGATGTTACGTGTCTAGGCTCGTGGTTACACCAATAATTGGTTAGTGGATTCAATAAGTAGCTTGTGAGTGAATAGTGGGTGAATAGTCCATATGAAATAACACCTTATATTGAGTCATTACTTCAGATATGAATAGTATTTGTGAATAGTATGTGAATAGTGCATATGAAATAACACCCATATAAGGAGTCTTTATTTCATGTGAATAGCAAGGAATAGTACAGGTGAATAGATCATATGAAATAACGCCCTTATGTGGAGTCGTTACTTAGAGTCACTATTTCAATGAATAGTAAAGAGTCACTATTTCAATGAATAGTGTCACTTTTCCAAATAAAAGAATTTTTTTGAGATAGATATGTGGATAGGTAGAGAAAAATATAAGGAATCTTGCGGTATGCTCATGCATTAGATTAGTTATCATGATTCACATTTATTAATTTTTTAGCATGGATGATTTATATACTAATTGAGAAGTCACGACTATTTATTCAGTCGTGCTTCAAGAAAATGGCGCCTTAGTGAAAGGCGCTACTATTTGTGGTGAATAGTATTTTTGAATAGTAAATGAATAGTAAGTGAATAGTAGTGAATAGTAATGAATAGTATTTTTAAATACTAAACTCTATTACGTAAAGGGTGGCATATTTGTATAATGGCCCTTATGGGATGTTCTAACTTCTTGTTTAACCTTCCTATAGAGTTATCTAGAGTTTTTATTATTTGGGAAAAAGTATATATATATTAATAATTTTTTTCCTCATTTTTATACGGGGTGCTACACCCTCCCTCACTTAAAAAAATTTGGTCCCCAAATTCAATTGCATAGATGGAGACAAGGAGGTTGATAAATACTTACAAACTAAAATAATTCTGGGAATCTCCTTCTCATAGACACCTCGATTTCCCAGGTAGCTTCTTGTTAGAAGCATCGATCCCATTGGATTTTCACCATAGAGATAGTCTTGCTTCTTAAGACTCGGACTTCTCGATCGAGGATTTTCATTAGCTTCTACTTATAGGTAAGGTCCTTCTGTATCACCAAGTCAGTGTGGTTGATGATGTGGAGAGGGTCGTGCACATACTTCTTCAACATAGAAATATGAAATACATTGTGCACCTCTGATAGTTGTGAAGGCAAGACGATGTGGTAAGCTACCTCGCCCACTCTCTCCAATACCTCAAATAGACCAATGAACCTCGGTGTAAGCTTACCCATAACACCGAATCTTCGGATACCTCGGCCAAGAGATACCTTGAGAAAAATATGGTCTCCAACTTGGAACTCCAGATCTTTTCTTCTATTGTCAGCATATGACTTCTGCCTGGACTATGCTATCTTTAGCCTATCTCGAATGAGGTGTATCTTTTCAGTTGATTCTCTCACCATATCTAGGCCTAGAATTTACTTTTCGCCGACTTCATCCCAGCATATTGGAGATCGATAACTTCTGCCATAAAGCGCCTCGAAAGGTGCCATTTGGATACTGGCTTGATAGCTATTGGTATATGCAAACTAGGCTAGGGGTAAGTGGTCATGCTAACTTCCGCCAAAATCTATAATGCAGGCTCTTAACATGTCTTCAATAATCTGATTGGTCCTCTCTGTCTGTCCATCTGTCTGGGGATGGAAAGCAGTGCTGAAGTTGAGTTTCGTCCCAAGAGAGTGTTGTAGACTCTTCCAGAAATGAGAGGTGAAGTGCAGGTCTTGTTCGGATACGATCGAGATGGGAACTCCATGCAATCTAACTATCTCCTTAATATATAGGGTAGTAAGGACATCAACCAACCACCGGCTTTTGATAGGTAAGAAATAAGCCGATTTAGTTAGGCGGTCGATAATTACCCAGATTCCATCATGTCCACCTCTAGACTTGGGCAAACCCATAATAAAACCATGCCAATGTCTTCCCACTTCCACTTGGGAATATCTAGCGGGTGTAGCTTTCCGGCGGGTTTCTGATGTTCCGCCTTTACTTGCTGACATGTGAGGCAGCGAGATACAAAGTCCGCTACCTCCCTTTTCATATTAGGCCACCAGAAAATTCTCTTCAAGTCTTGGTACATCTTGGTGGCTCCAGGGTGGATTGTGTACCTCGATCGATGAGCTTCTTCAATAATCTTCTTCTTCAACTCGGGATAGTCGGGTACACATGTCCTTTCATGGAGTAACAGTCTTCAATCGGGTGCCAGCTTGAAATCTGGTCTCTCGTCCAGCTTTTCCCTTATCTCCATTAGTGCAGGGTCTTCTTCTTGTAGCTTCTGAATTTCTGGTAGCAAATCCGGATGTAGACTCATGTGGGCTAGAGTAATACACCCGTCTTGTTCATCAGTGCTAATATTGATTTATATAAAATAATGCCCTTACATGGAGTCGTTACTTAGAGTCACTATTTCGATGAATAGTAAATAGTCACTATTTCAATGAATAGTGGCACTTTTCCAAATAAAAGAATTTTTTTGAGACAGATACGTGGATAGGTAGAGAAAAATATAATGAATCTAGCGATATGCTCATGCATTAGATTAGGTAACATGATTCGCATTTATTAAATTTTTAGCATGGATGATTTATATACTAATTTAGAAGTCATGACTGTTTATTCAATCGTGCTTCAAGAAAATGGCGCCTCAGTGAAAGGCGCTATTATTTGTGGTGAATAGTTTTTTTGAATAGTAAATGAATAGTAAGTGAATAGTAGTGAATAGTAAGTGAATAGTAGTGAATAGTAATGAATAGTATTTTAAATAGTAAACTCTATTACGTAAAGGGTGGCATATTTGTATAATGACCCTTATGGGATGTTCTAACTTCTTGTTTAACCTTCCTATAGAGTTATCTAGAGTTTTTGTTATTTGGGAAAAAGTATATATATATTAATAATTTTTTTCCTCATTTTTATACGAGGTGCTACACCTTCGGAAGGGTTTCTCCCAGGGCTTCACTCGGGCCATCATAGAGGCGGAGGCCCAGGTATCTGGGCTCGTTTTTCCTTCCGGGCAACGCTATGACTCGGACTGGGGTTCTACCGACTCTTCCCACTATACGCTGAGCAAAGAGGAGGGTCGGGCGGCCTTGACCTCGCCCGAGTGATCGCCAACTCTAGCAGCCTCGGGAGGGCACACGACCGAGACAATTCCCACGCAGGTGGGGTCAGTGCTTGCATCGTCCATCGTTGAGAGTACCGGGGGCAGATCATCTGGTGCTGAGGCGCCCTCGTCTATTGAGCCTCAAGATGGGCCCGAGTCCTGATGTACAAGCTCTTTCTTTCTTTTTCTTTTCCCTTATGTAGTTGCGAGAAAATCTTTTTTGGAAAGTATAATAGCGGCAATATTAAGTGCTGAATTGACTGTTCCTTACCGCTTTTGGCATGATTTGACTACCATATCTGTAGTTGTTGGGGAAGGTACCGATTTTCTCTATAGATATCGTGTGTGCCGATCTGTCAGGTAACTGACACGACACTGGCACCTTTCCATTTTTCCATGCCGCCCTAAATGACTTGCCACTTTGTGCGTCCCGCTGGGGGGGATGTTGGGAAATGAGGTAACCGTCTCAGGGAAGGCTCCTTTAGCGTGTTTTTATGGGGAGAGTCATTTAAGGCGATCAGCTCCCCCTTCGGCCTATAAAAGGTCCGAGGGGCATCTTCTCTTCCTTTCATCGCTTAAGGTCATCCCTAACGGTTTGTCCTTCTTCCCTTTCCGTGAAGTGTTGTGCTGTCGATCTCGGTGGAGCATGGAAAGCGCTTCAGAAGATGATGATGTGGACATCAATAGGAGGGAAGCTCCTACTATTCCAGTTTGGAAGAGGGTTCGACAGTCGGAGGTCGGTTTGGGAGAGGGTTCGACGTGCTGGAGCATGTCGCCTTCCTGTCCCTTACCCGCCGACGCCATCCTGAGGGGAGGGGAAGCTCTTTAAGCTCCCTCCTTTCTCGTCAATCCCATCGCCTAGAAGGGGAGCTCTCTCAAGCTTCCTCTTCATTTGTCTTGGGTCGACTTCCCCCTTCTCTTTTTTTTTGTTGTCCTTCCAATCCCTCTGGCACCTTTCCTTCGTGCTTCTCAAACCAACGGGGCCGGCTATCCTTTATCCGAGCTAGTTTTCGCACTAGGCAGAGTTAGTGGCTGGACGTAGGAGTGCTTACCAAGTTGGTCGAGCATTCTACTCATGTCATAGTACCCGTGGATGTCATTTTTCTTTTTGCTGAACTATATTGTATTTGCTACGGCCTACGTGATGTACACCAGAGTTTAATGAAAAAAAAGGAATGGAATTTATTCTACATTGCTTACATGTGCATGCTTGCCAGATGATCAAAAGTAGAAGTTTCGGAGTGTTGTCACGTTTCATGTCCGATGAATGAGTGCGCCTTCCATGGTGGACTATTGATACGCCCCTTTCCCGAGCGTCTCGACCACTCGGTAGGGTCCTTCCCAGTTAGGGGCTAGCTTCCTCGCCGCTTCTAATGGTCGAGAGGCTTCGGCCTTTCTTAGGACAAAGTCCCCTGGCTGGAAATGCTTGTCTTGCACTCTAGAGTTGTAGTATCAACTGATGCGCCGTTGGTATTCCATTACTCGGATATTTGCAATCTCTTGGATCTCATCCGCTTGGTCGAGGTTTTCTAGCAGTTTCTGCTCGTTCACCTCGTATTTGAAGTGGATGACTCAGAGAGAAGGATTGTCGACCTCCAATGGAATCACGGCCTCTGTGCCATACACCAGCTAGAAAGGTGTTTAACCGGTAGCCGTTCTCAGAGTAGTTCGATGCGACCATAGTACGCTCGGTAATTCCTCGAGCCAGCTTCCCTTGGCCTTGTCGAGCCTAGTTTTGATGCCTTTCAAGATAGTTTTGTTGGCATTCTCGACCAGTCCATTAGCCTGAGGGTGGGCTACTGAAGTGAAGTGGTTGCGAATGTTTAGGTCGGCACATCTATCTCAAAAGTAATGAGAATCAAATTGTCGACCATTATCGCTCACGATCACTCGGGGGACACCATAGCGACAAATGATCGACTTCCAAACAAAACTCCACACGACTGATTCGATGATCCTGGTGGTGGTCTCGGCCTCGATCCATTTGGTGAAATAGTCGATGGCGACGATGACAAACTTCTTCTGAGCCTGGGCCGTGGGGAATGGTCCCAAAATATCGATCCCCCACCGAGCGAAGGGGTATGGCTCGGCAAGGGTGATGAGCTACGCGGTGGGTTGGTGGATTAGATGGTCGAAGCGCTGACATCGTTCGCACTTCTGTACATAGGTCGTGCAATCGCGTTGGACAGTGGGCCACCAGTAGCCTTGCCGAAGTAAGATCCTGGCGAGCAACCTTCCTCCTTGGTGCACGTCGCAGATGCCTTCGTGTACTTCTTGAACCGCTCGGCTGGCTTCATCGGCGCCGATGCACTTGTGGAGGGGATCGGAGAAAGACCTGTGGTTCAAGGCATCGTCCAGCATGATGAAACGCCGAGCTTGGTGCTTGAGTTTCTGAGCTTCCCGGAGGTCAGGAGGCTCTTGAGAATTCTGGAGACAGGATATGTAGGGGGTCCGCCAGTCGCTCGGGGGTGTTGGGTCAATGGTCCTAAGCTCGGACTCGATGCTCGGTCGCTTGAGCTCTTCGAGGAAGACCGATCGAGTACCTTCTGGGTCAAGGGAGGAGGCCAGGTGAGAGAGGGCATCAGCTCAGGAGTTTTCCTCCCCGGTTATCCAGACTACCTCAAAGCTCTCGAAAAGTCGAGCCATCCTCTTGACCACCTGGAGGTACTTGATCATTTGTCCTTCCCGAGCTTCGTAATCACCGTTAACCTGGCTAGCGACCAATTAGGAGTCGGTGTGGATCCTGACTCGCTCGGCCCCCAGTCATCGAGCCATCCTGGCCCTCGAGATAACGGCTTCATACTCGGAGGCATTGTTGGATCCCTGGAAGTTGAATTTCAAGGCGTACCGCAGCTCTGCTCCATCGGGGGACTTGAGAAGGATACCGGCACTGCTACCGACCGAGTTGGAGGACCCTTCGACGAACAGGTCCCTGGTGGGCCTGGGTGCAGGTGGAGGTACCTCCACAATCGGGACTATGCTTTTGGCGATGAAGTCCGCGAGGGCCTGTCCTTTGATGGTCGAGCGGCGGCGATACGAAATATCGTAGGCCCCGAGCATGATGGCCCACTTGACGAGGCATCCCGAGGCTTCAGGGTGAAAGAGAATCTTCTTTAGGGGTTCTCCGGTCAATACGACGATGGAGTGCCTTTGAAAATAGGGTCAGAGGCACTTGGTTGAGGTAACCAACGCTAGCACGAGTTTCTCGGTTGTGGGGTACCTTGTTTCAGCCTCATTAAGCACATTGCTGGTATAGTAAACCGGTCTCTCGACCCCCTCGTCATTCCTGACCAGGACCGAGCTCAGAGTGGAAGGGGTCGCCAAGAGGTAAAGGTGTAGGGCTTCGCCCGAGACCGGATTGGACAGTACTGGGGGCGAAGCCAAGAATTCTTTGAGTTCGGCGAATGCCTTTTGACATTCATCATCCCAAGCGAACGTAGCAGATGCCATTTTGGGTCCCCTCAATAATTTGAAGAAGTGTAGGCATCGTTCGGCCGCTAGAGATAGGAAGCGGTTGAGTGCAGCAATGCACCCCGTAAGGCGTTGGACGTCCTTGATGCAGGTGGGTGGCCGCATGTTCAAGATGGCCTGAACCTTGTTGGGATTGGCCTCGATCCCATGCTGAGTTACGAGGAAGCCTAGGAACTTCCCGGATCTGACTCCGAAGGCACCTTTAGCGGGATTGAGCTTCATGTTGCACCTCAGGAGGGTGTCGAAGGTCTCGGCTAAGTCGGCAAGATGGTCTTTGGCCTTCGGCGTTTTGATGAGCATATCATCAATGTAGGCCTCGACGTTCCGATCGAGTTGTCCCTCGAAGATGTGGTTGATCAGTCTCTGATATGTTGCTCCAGCATTCTTCAACCCGAACGGCATTTGGGTGTAGCACTGTACGCCGAAGTCATTGATGAAGGCGGTCTTCTTGATGTCTTCCGGGTCCATCCTGATCTGATGGTAACCGGAGTAGGCATCCAAGAAGCTAAGCAATTCGTTGCCAGAGGTTGAGTCAACCAGTTGATGGATGCTCGGCAACGGGTAGCAATCCTTCGGGGTAGCCTTATTGAGGTCGGTGAAGTCTACGCACATTCAACACTTCCTCGAAGCCTTCGGTACCAGGACGACGTTGGCGAGCTACGTAGGGTACAGGAACGGACGAAAGAGGCCAGTCTTTTGCCCCTTGATGACTTGCTCTTTGATGACCGCTTGCTTCTCCGGGGCGTGCTTTCTTCTACGTTGCTGGATAGGTTTCACCATTGGGTCGAGGTGGAGCTTGTGCGTCACCATGTCTCCCGGGATCGCAGGAAGATGCTCATCCGACTATGCAAAGACTTGGATGTACTAGGCAAGGAAATCTTTATATTTTTCTTGTTCCTCAAGTGGTAGATCGGCTCCGATCTTGACTCCTGGAGTTGGGTCACCGTTGAGGAGGACCGTTAGCAACTCGCCGCCAAGCTCAGATGTTGTTGGTCCCTCCTCGGCTCCCTTTACTCCTTTGTTTTTCCATTCCGGCCTTGTGGCTTCAACCGAGATTATATAGCACCGTCTAGCCAATGCCTGGTTACCCCGGACCTCCCCCACGCCATGTTTGGTGGGGAACTTCATTTTTTGGTGAATGGTAGAGGGCACCGCTTTCATTCGGCTGAGGATACCTCGGCCGAAGATGGCGTTATAGGTCGTCATCCCTTTAATCACGATGAAGTCCACCATAACCGTAACAATTTTGGGCGGGGTGCCGATAGTAACTAGCAGGCTCAGGGCTCCCTCGGGATAAGTTGCCTGGCCGTTGAACCCACAAAGGGGGGTTCGGATCAGGCGGAGTTTAGATGGATTCTCTCCCATCTTGAGGAAACATTCATAGGAAAATACATCAGGGGCACTATCATTGTCAACTAAGATCATATCTACGTTACAATGGTTTATTGTAGCCGATACAACGAGAGTGTCGTCATGTGGGGTGGTTAACCCTTCCAGGTCCTGGTCGATGAATACATGGGCCTGCGGTTCGCTCGCCTGTTGGGCCTTAGGGGGTTGAACATAGGCTCGGCTCGCCCGCTCGACGTGACACTTTCTTCCTTGGCTGCTGTCCCCTCCTGATGCCGTGCCACCAGCGATGACGTTGATGTGAACTCCCCGATGGGCATTGTCGATTTCCTCGAGGGCGCATCCGTCTTCCTTCTGCATGGACATGTATTGAGATAGGTGTCCCTGGCAGACGAGGAGCTCGATCTCATCTTGAAGTTGGTGGCAATCGCTGGTGTGATGCTCATGATCACTGTGGAACACACAATGCTTGCGGCGATTGCGGTGCTTGGCCTTCATAGGCTCGGGCTGGGGGAGGAGACATGAGCCTTTGATGTCTTCGTAGATTTCGTAGATGGGAGTGGTAAGATGGGTATACCGCTCATACTTTCGGGATGGGTCTTTTTGGTCTCCGTCATGATTCCACTTTTTTCCTTGACCTGTCCCTTGCTCAGACGGTCGCTTCTTGTCCCCCTCCCGACCCGAGCCTATCGTGCCTCGGCAGGCACTGAGGACTTCCTCGCACTCTGCGTGGCGCAGGGCCAGGGTCATTAGCTCGGCATGGGAGGTGGGAGGATGCAGCACTAGCTCGTGCCGTAGGTTCTCATCGCGGGTGCTCCAGGTTAGTGCGGTGATGGCCGAGGCAACGGATTTAAATCGGTTGATATAAGCCCGCAACTTCTCCCCATGTTCCTACTTGAGGGCTAGAAATCCTGCCACTGACCGGGGAGGACAGATGTCGGTGAAGCTTTCCTTGAACACTCACCCGAATTGCTTGAAGTTATGGATGCTACCAGGGGCGAGGGCCCTGAATCATGCCTGAGTGCCGTGAACTAGAGTGGTCACCAACGCTCGACACTTAATTACGTCAGACGCCCCATGCAAAGTCATTAGGGCATCAAAACAGTCGTAATGATCGGCCGGGTCTCCCTGGCCATCGTACGATTTGAAGGTCAGAAGTGAGATCCTGGGGGAAATCTCGGCCTTCAAGATACAATCGGAGAACGGGAATCGCTCCTCGTCCTCCACAGGAGAGGTCTTCTGCAAGGAGCAGAGGGCGTGCTCTTGCTCTGCGAAACACCTCTCAAAGTCTCGCAGCCGGAGAGACAGCTCTGGTTGTCGTTGACTCGAGGGGCTAGGAGGACGCACTTGCATGCTATCTCGACCCTCCTCGGGGGCCTCAGTATCCGCGAACTATCGGCGTGCTCCGGACTTCTCACTCCTCGGGGTGGAGGAGGCTTCCTGCTCCGGGGGAGGGGCATGCGATGGTCCTCCTGACTGGTTGCGGATGAGCCGTCGCCCCCGGAGGGTAAAACGGCCTCCAGTGGTTTGCGGGGAGGCATCTCCTCCCTAGCCGCCTGGGCCCTCATGAGATCCACGAGGACATCCAGTTTTACGTTGAGGGTTTGGAGGGTGTCGGTACTCCCGCCGGGAAGCTGTTCCCTCGCCACCGATGAAGGTAGTTCATCGGTGTGGTTGCACGACGGGGAATTCTCCGTGGGGAGGGAAGGTGCACCTTCTTCCGTCGCCAGGGCATTTCCCTTGTCACCGGCAGCCCTCCTACCAGAACTTCTTCGCACCATGATGGCTCTTTGTACGTTTCCCATAGAGGGCGCCAGATGAATAGGGGCGATCTCGCGCTACTCCTAAGCGGGGAAGAGGATGACCACGTACACTTGGAGTATGAACTGTAAGGGGGGAAACACGTCAGAGGTGTCCAGGGATGGATCCCCGGGGAAGACCGTCCGATGCTTAAGTCAGCAAGAGCAGTAGAGCATTGGTGCGAAGAAAGGAATTAGGAGGAAGATGGGGGCGCGAGATCCCTCTCTACCGAGAGGTGAAGTGGTACCTGCTCAGTGTTGACACCCGTTTTTATCCCACAAGTTGCG
The DNA here is from genome assembly GCA_022559845.1 of Amorphophallus konjac. Classification (NCBI taxonomy): domain Eukaryota; kingdom Viridiplantae; phylum Streptophyta; class Magnoliopsida; order Alismatales; family Araceae; genus Amorphophallus; species Amorphophallus konjac. Next base: position 216,647,073 of record CM040124.1, on the reverse strand, counting down.
TCATTTCTCTTATTCATCATTTTTGATGTCCCGAACTAGCCATTGTTTTGGGGCCTTCCTTGGATGGATTTCGAGCCCATTTTTACTGTTCCATATCCTTTGAGTCATGGAGATCAAGATTTCTTAGAGCCCTAGAGCTTATCTTATCAACTTTTGGCTTCCAAGTCGACTTACGGCCCATTTAGGCCGGCCTCCTTCAAGCTTTCGGCCCTCTCCCGCTGCGTAGTCCTAGAAGTGGTCCTTTTTCATCTCCTTCTGTGCCTCTATTCAAAAAGTTGTCTTCAATAAAGTTGTTCTTCTTTCAAATATCTACAATTTCTTCTTCTATGCCACTGGCCTGTTCTACCTCTATTGTGAGGAATTCACGTTTTTCCAGTAGGCTGTGTTGTTCACCTGCATCCCAGAATTCTTTTTCTCTATTCTCGCCCCATTTTCTCCCTCCTATGATTATTTTCTCAACTTACTTTCTTCATTAAAGTTGTTTCTATCTCAGTTGTCTACAATTTCTTCTTCTACAACGTTTGCTAGTTCTGCCTCGTTTGAGAGATACGTTTCAATTTCCAAAGTCACGCACAGTCTACCCAGAATCTTCCTCCATTAGTGTGAAGGTCTATTATTAGACCGTCATAGCCATATGAAGGTCTATTATTAGACCGTCACAGCCCATGTAGTGGTCTATTATTAGACCGTCAGAGCACGTGTGACAGTCCTATGATAGACCATCACAGCCAAACTTGTCTGAAATCACCCCGTTCGACCCCTATAGCGTGGCGGTCCCACCCTAGGCCGCTAGAGCCTCTTACGGTCTTACGATAGACCGCTACGCAAACCGAGAGTCCAATTTGTGCTGGACTCTGCACCGTTTCTGTGCGTCGTGGCCCTCTTGCAGAGCCCATAACTTCTTGAATTCTACTCCGAATTGAGCGCCGTTTGTTCCTATGGCTTCTCCTTGGTATTATCTTGAATTCAGTCTAAAGAACTCCAAATTTCATTGGCTATCTTGCTCAGAATCATGGATGAAAGTTGGGGATTTAGGTGTCCTGCTATAACACAAACTCTACTTTTTGGGCGACGGGGCCTCCTTCTAGAAGCCATATCTTTCAGATCCTTCCTCCGAATTGAGTTCCACTTGTTCCTACCTCTTATCCTTTGTATTATCTCGAGATTGATCCATAGATCTCAAGATTTGGTAGACTCTATCTCTTAAACTCATGGAGGAAAGTTGAGGATTTGGGCAGTTTTCTATATAAAGGGCCCTGTGCGAACTTCACGACGGGGGGCACTTTCTTGGTTCGGGGCGAAGCCATGCTGTAACTCCAACTCACAACTTTGACCCCAACTTAAAGAGGGAAGTATTGGCTTTCCATTGCATCCTTCTGGGCTTAATTTGGTTGTCTATACTCTTAGTTCTAGTCTCCTCAAAATCACAAATCATCACAATTTTCTGCATTTTCTGCTACACATGCATTTTTGCACGTTTTGCATCAACGTTCTCAACCAAATTTTGTGATTTCAAATCCTATGCATGCACAACACAGACACCTATTATTTCCACCTTCCACAGGGGTTAAAAACCCCCCCCGGTGCATTCTCCCCCTTTTATTCGTGCTATTTTATCACTTTAGGATTGATGCTACACTTCATGTTCTAATTAGTTTTTGCCTTTGTGTTTTAATCTTTGTTTTCCAGGAGAGCATGATATGGACGTGAGGCCCTCTTCTTCTAGCCGGCTGGAAGACGAGGAGGTTTGATCCCACAAAGTTCCCCGCACCCCATTTCAAGCGCAATCAAGTCATTAAGTTCCAAGGTACACAGCGCCGTTCCTCTCCTTTCTTCATCCTTTGGCGTTGTTGGAACCTTGGTGCCGATCACGGTTAGTATTTCTCATCCTTTCATCCCCCTTGTCTTTGATTCACATGTTTATGCATGTATTAATTTAAAGGGTGTAGTATATGAATCTAATTAAAACAAATCTACAGTTTTTTGGCGATCACGGTGGGACTCCAATGCCCATCACATTTGTTTTAATGCTCTTTTGTGAGTTGGGTGTGTGCATGTGCATGTTTAGGTGATATTTTATACATTCTTCCACTGTTTGGGGCGTTTTATGGGCTCTGGTATTGTGGCGGTCCTATAGTAGACCGCCAGAGGGTAAGAAACGCTCATTTGTTAGATCGTTACGGATTCTGGGAGTCCTGTGCGCATGCTCACAGGGCCATATTCGTCGAGGCATAACGTTTGCTCTCGGGGTCGGATTGCGCTGATTCTTATTTCGTTGGATAGCCCATTGTATTGTCTTTCCATCCATATATCATTTGCATCATTTGGTTAACATTTGTATATTCTAATATTGTCCAACTTTTTGAGTTTTCTGCATAACTTCTACAGGCAGGCGCAGGGACAGGTTCACAGGTACATCTTTGCTTAGTGATTTGATTGCCTTCCCGATATCTGATTGCATTGATTTTTATTCCATTGGATAGTCCTTTGTATTATCTTTCCATCCATAGCTTATTTGCATCATTTGGGTCTCATTTGCTTAGTTGAAAATTGTCATTATTTTAGTATTTTATGCATAAAATCTGCATGTAGTCTCCGCACAGGTTCACAGATGTAACTTTTTTGGAGGATTTAATTGACCTCCCGAGGTCCGATTACTCTGTTCTTGAGCTCATTGTGCAGACTTTTGTATTTTCTTTCCTTCCATATACTACTTGCATCATTCGGGTCACGTTTGCTTTGTTAAAAATTATCATCATTTTAGCATTTTGTCCATAAAATCTGCATGTGGTCTGCGCACAGGTTCACGGAGGCAACTTTGCTCAGTGATTTGATTGACCACCCGGGGTCAGATTGATCTGTTCTTGGGTCCGTTGTGTAGATCTTTGTATTGTCTTTCCATCCATATACTATTTATCTTATTTGGATCATGTTTGCATAGTTTAATTTAGTCTTGATTTTCTAGTTTTAAGCTAGAATTTGCATGCACTCTAGTGCACATAGGGCCATACATTGCATATCATAGTTGCATTTCCTACCTTGGTAAGTGATCCTCTCACCTCCATATTCCTTGGGGTTGACTAGGTGATCTTATCCGGAACCCCCATAAGTCCCCGTGAGCCGTGGATTCCCACACGGACGCCGGGCCGGTTGTACCTTTTCCACCCCTTAAGCTTACATTTGCATAAGTGTGAGGGAGTTAACCTTAGTCAACCCAAAGTTTGGACCTTATTCCCATAGGATTCCTATCTTGAGGGAATTATTCTTAATTTAAAATCATTAAAAGGTCCATTAAAACTTCTAAAGTATTTCGCATCATATCAACTTGTTTGACTTGGGTGAAAACTCTCGCATTGCATTGATTGTGTTGTTTGGGCCTGTCCAGGCCCATTAGTGGTGTTTTGTGTTACATCAACATATTTTGCTGTTGTTAGGCCCCACCTAGGTTAGCCCATTTTGTGTGTCCATTGTCTCGTGGTTCATTGTCCATTCGTCTTTGCATTAGTGGGTCAGTCCCCTCTTGTCCTCAAGCCCATTAAGCCCTTGCTTCCCCACCTATATTCTCGTTGATATCTTTGCATTAAGTCTTCATTTACCCTCATGGAGCATCATTCCAACCCTTTGTATCATTCTTTTTCCCAATCTTCTTCCTAGTCCCACGTGGAATCCTCTTCTCACGTGGGCCCATCTTCCCGTGGTCCCTCTGATCCCTCCGAGGATTAGGCTAATCTCATGGCCCATCTTTCAAGCCTTGTTCGCCAAATGGACCCGGCCCAGGCCCAGCGCCTCATTTCATTTCATCTTAATGGGCCTCGTTCTCATAATGGGCCCTCTACCCTTCATGGGCCTCTTTCTTCTCCTTCATATGTCGCTGGCCCAATTTCTAATGGGCCTTATTCTCTTAATGGGCCTTATTCTGCCGCCCATGTTGTTGCTGGCCCATTTAGTCCATATGCCAATGTTTCTTCTAGGCCCGCATACCCTTCCACTCCCGGAATGGGCCCTTCTTCTTCTCAGCCCGGTTCCTCTTATCCGTCCCAATACCATGCTCGTGGTCCTAATTCACAACCTCTTGCTCAAGTTGGCCCATATTCTTCTCGATCTCTCCCTACCTAGGACATGATTACTCAAGCCCAACGCCAGCTTGATGAACTCCAACGTTGGATCGATCCTAAGTCCTCCTTAAGTATTCCATTCGCATTTCAAGGTCTTCAGCTTCCACCATCTTCGCAAATTCCCGCATATCACCGTTATGGTGGAGTCGGTGACCCGTATGTGCACATTAAGGAGTTTATTTATGAGTCGGCCTAGTTTCGGCATGACCAATGCTTGATGGCCAATCTATTTGGTCTGTCATTGGAACGCCCAGCTCGGGATTGGTTCTTTTCGTTGCCGCAAGAGCAGGTTGTGAATTTTCAAGCCGTTCAAGAGAAATTTATTCAGTAGTATCAGGACCAGGTTGGGCCCAAGCTCTCTGTCGTGGATCTGGCCCATTAGAAGATGAAGCCCGACGAAGAGTTCTGCACCTTTGCTGACCGCTGGCGTCACTTGGCCGCGCAAGTCCTGGGACACATTCCGGAGGGAGAACAAATCAAGATGCTTATTTCAAATGCAACGCCCGAGTATCATTTTATCTTAGCCCTCAACGACATTACCTCCTGGCAACAATTATACAGCCAAGCCCGCTTCATTCGCCGACAAATCTTACATTCCCTTGACCCCGAGTCTCCACCATCCACCTCTACATATCAACCTTCACCCTCCATGTGCCAACCCTACGCTCCCATGAGTCAGCCCGTCACGAGTCAGCCTTCCGCCGCATATCCCTCCACGAGCCAACCTCCCGCCTCTACATACCTAAACGCCTCTGCATATCAACCTTCCATGAGTCAGCCTCCTACGTCCGCATACTCATCTCTGTCTCCACCACCGGTCAAGGTCACACCACATCCCGAGCAGGTGGATGCCGTCTACATACCTTTCCACTCCATTCAACATATGCCTTCACCAAATCCCTCCTCCGCCGGCCAAGCACTATTGCCTACGCAACATTCACTTACGTCTCCGCAACCTTCTCCACCACCTCATACCCCTCGGCATCCGCCTTGCCCGAAGAGGGCTCCTTGTCCTCTGTTGCCGGAGTGCTTTGCCGACATTTTTGGGGCTTTGATGGCCGCTCACGCATTGCCACTCTCTCCAGCTGTGCCTTGCCGACCCGCGTTTGGGAATATGCTTCAATATTGTGATTTTCACCGCCAGTAGGGGCATTTGGTTGAGGATTGTCCTGAGTTTCGAGAGTATGTTTATGGCCTGGAAGATAACAAGAGGATTGATTGGGCCGCCATGCATAAAGTTGTTTTAGATCTCTGTAGCAAGCAACAGCAACAAGAAGTGTCGGCTAAGCAGCCGTCTCCATTTCAAGGCCAGGGGCACCCCTATGATTCTTCATCTAGTGCTGCACTTGCTCCATCACCTACCCCGTTACCTTCGCCATCTCCTATCCAATCTCCGCAACCTCCACAAACCCAAGCCTCTGCTCAGGCCAGTGCCTCCCCTTCTTCTCCTGCCGCCACTTCCACTACTTCTATCCCTAACGCCGCTCCACGCGTTGTGTCGACAGGTCGAAGGTGGGCACCACGACCTCCCTCTTCACCCTCTCCACCTCCATGTCCATTACCCTCATCGCCTTCATCACCGTCCTCACCTTCTCCATTGCCATCACTATCATCTCCATCTCCACAACCAGTGCTTCCATCACTTCCACCATCTCCACCACCTTTGCCATCTCCGTCACAATCGTGGCTCGGGCTTGAGCAGGCTATACCTCCACCCTCACCTCTGGCTTCACCTTTGCCCGCACCTGAGCTTTCCATCATCTCAACCCTTTTGCCTCCACCTAAACACATCACCACTCCCGTTGAAACCTCCATGCCATCCAAACCGATTCCTATCCCCATTCCTCCATCCACATACCCCCCACGGAGCGGGTGCACGTTACCCATGGTGCCCCTTAGGTCTAATCCCCAGGGATACAATAAGCCAAGTCAAGATGATTTACTGTCGGCCATGAATTTCAAGATTCAAGATTTTATCTGTCGAATGCCGATCCGCGTCCTAGTCCCTGGTTATTTTGGGGATGATGCATCTCTACTTTCAAAGATGACAGTTGCTAAGAAGAGTTCCCTTGAGTTGATGTTAGTTTCTTCCCGAGCAAGGCCGATGGTAATCTCTTTGGTCACTGGAGAGTTCACCGTTGATGCTATTATTTCTCCTCGCTCTATTGTCATTCAGATGACAGGCCAGGAAGGGTTCTCTACCCGTGTTGTGCTAACTCATACGGCCGCCAAGCAGATTATAGATTCTATGTTCAAGGGGTAATTGGCCGTATCTTCTACACTTTCCAAGGATATTCTGCACTTGTTATGCAATCTTCCTCGATTTATTAGCTAGCCGGCCATGTCAACGCCTTGTATTACTCTCCCTCAGCTTCACTCGTCTCTTCTATCAAGGGAGTTGTGCTTCAAGGTTGAGTTCCAAGTGGAGTTGCCGAATCTCATGATTCTAGTGCCGAGCGATAAAACCCCGTGGGTTTGTGATATTCATCACTCTGAATGTCCACCTACTGTTGTTAGCACTGGGTGTCTAGGGGCAACCGCCCTAGCAAAGCTGCATATCTATAATTGGGCTAGGCCATCTGCCAGATAGGCCCATTATTTAAGACATTGCAAGTCGAGAAAGCCAAAGGTACGAGCTCGCGCCAGGAGGGTCCATTACAAGTCAGTTTCTGCTAAGAAGAGGTGGCAGCGCAGGTTCAAGAGCCGTCAGTTGTGCATTCAGGGGTCCACTTCTTCCTCCCTTTCTTTTCATTCATCCTTCCTTCTACTCAGTTCCCACCCTTGGGTGGAGTACCTTCCTCCATCTGATCCTATTTCCATCATTTTCTCCTCCTTTCGTAGGTCCGTGCGTCCCCATTCCATTCCTTTTTCTTCGGATCCTCCAGATTTTCCCTCCTCTCACAATTCTAGGCCTCAGCCTATGTCTTTTCATCCCGATCTCGGGACATCTCCCAGTTCTTCTCCTCCAATATCTCCGGGTTCCGTCTCTAGTTCTCTTTCCCTGACCCTGTTGGGTGTCTCTCATTCTCCTTCTTCGACCCTGTCGAATGATTCTCGTCCCTCTTCTCTGACCACGTCAGATGATTCTTCTTCTCACCTTTCTACTCATTCTTCCTCACCCTTTCGGGGTCATTGCCCTTTTTCTTGCTATTTTCGAGGCTTTAGTCCGCCTTGATCCCAGCTAACCTTTGCTTATTCTATATCTGGTTCCTTGTTATCAAGGTCTCTGCACCTTAACGAGGGAGTTCTAGCCCTCGTCTCTCTTCCTTTTTATCCTTATTCGTCTAGTTTGATGTCTGCCGCTCCTCAGTGTAGGGGAATCTTTGATCCATTGCTATCCTATCAACTTTGTCCTATCAAGTAAGGAATACAAAGCTCATACTGCTCAAGAGCTCGATGGTCAAGATCGCTTTAGGATGCTGGTTTCCGTTCCATGGATTTGCAAGGTATCGTCATTTTGTGCAAGAAAATGTTATCTTCGCTATTATCTCTCTTACTCCTACACACGCTTATAATAATGCTATTCCTCAACATGGTTAAGTGGCTTTTAGAAATTTGCTTAGTCAAGCTTAGTCAAATGAGTTTGCTTCTACAGCATCCTTAGGCTGGTGATAGCTCCGTGCTGGGAGTCCTGTTCTTTCCCCGATCGTTGACGGTGACCTTTGAGCATAAGTTTTTCACACACTTCACGGCAAGCCATAGCCGATCTTCTCTAGAGCAACATCGTTGCTACTTTGGCCATACCGTAGGTATGCACAAAGGCCTTTTCTCTTCTTTGCTCGGTCGAGTGTAGGGGCAAAAGATTGATGGATGAGATGACCGACCTAGGTGCTCCCCAATACGGGAGAAGTCTCAAATAGGGGCAGTCTTGACCATCAAAAATGATCTTTCATGCTTTATCTAGCCAATAAGGGCTGTCAAATGAAAATCATATATGAAAATCAATGCAAAATTATAAATCAAAGGCATGGCAAGAGTGGCAAAGCCCCGCGAGACGTCATGAGCCTGGTCATACGCGTGCCTAAGGGTCTTAAAAATTGAAGACACAAAGCCCGGCGCAACATACCTATCTCTTTGAGGGGTAGTGCCCTGGAAGGAATTCAAGTCCTGATGTCTCCCATCCTGCATAAAGTTTGTCTCCAATTTTTCTTCTATTTCTCCCTCTTAGAATGGGTTGTATCCCGGGTATGGCCTTAATAGGGGCACCGTTCTTTAGAGGCGGTTGGTTGTGGTAAGCCACCCTCACATGCACGCCCTGCTCAAGGGAAGTCTTTAATAAGAGGGGAGGGACGTCGATCCCTAGCCAGTAGTTCGAGCTTGTCATTGGGTGCTGCGGATTGCTATTGTCAAGACTCCAAAGAAATGAGATATTGTCAAGAATCCAAAAAAATGAGATATTGTCAAAAATCCAAAAAAATGAGATATTGTAAAAAATCTACAAAAATGAGATATTTTCAAAAATCCAAAAAATGAGATATTGTAAAAAATCCAAAAAATAAGATTCCAAAAAAAATAAAAAATTGTTCAAAAAAAATAAAAAAAATCAAATATTTTAAAAATCCAAAACAATCAAGAAAATTAAAAAATCTAAAAATATTTATTTTTTACATTTTATTTTGAGAACAGATACGTAATCTGTTTGCTAAGTGTGCAGGTTGCAAGTACTCAAGCTTTCCTTGCTCCATATTTTGTTCTATCTGTCTCCTGTTCAAATCTTCTGATCTGTTCTCTTCTTCAATCATATCTCTCGATCTATTCTGAAGCTTGTGTTCTTCTCAACTTTTGTTTGCAATGATTATATCTATATGAGAGGGCTTTGCCTCACGACTATGAACCTGACGGTTCTGCTTCGTCTGATCTTGGGCTTTGATTGAAGGGCGTATTTGTCATGTCTTTTGTCCCGTCGTGTCCTTGTCACGTGTTTATGTCCCTCTGTGTCATCCAACGCATGTTATTTTGTTCCTCACCACATGTTGTTAGTTGTCTTGCATATGTTGTTAGTCGTCCTTCTATATCTCATGTGTTGTCCCAGCCGTGTGGTCATCCCTCATGTTCTTGTCCCAACCGTGTGTTGTCCCACTGTATTGTTGTCTTGTCCCCCACGTTCATCTTGCATACGTATGGTTTGTTCATGCCATTGCATATGTGCTTGTTCATCTTGTTGTGTTATTTTTCATTCGTTTGATCGTTATGTTATGTTGTGTTATCGGTCGTTCAGTTGAGCGTTATGTTATCGTCGTTATGTTTATGCTTGTTTATCATGTTCATTCATATTGTTGTTGTCTTATTTGAAAATCCACAAAAATAAAAAAAATCTAGAAAATTCAAAAAAATGCCGCTTCGCTTGACAAGTAAGTCAGGTATGGCTCTCTATCCCTACTCATTGTTGCATTACAATATGATATATACACTATTATAGCCTCTCAAGGACTGGTTGGTTGGCCATGTGTTCTGGGATCTGATGTTCCGCTTTAACAAAAATGATGATGATCTAGGAGCATACGGTTAATCGTTGGATAGGCCGCTCGGTTGAGTCGGGTGGGGGACGACGGACTCTATCTTGCACGCCGTGCTTACAAGAAGACTCTTGACCCCGTCATGCTTAGTCTAGCAATAATATCCTTGAGTACTTTCTATTTTATCTTTCTTTACATTTATTTTGATGATTTCTTTATTTTAGCCCAGCATGCATCATGTCATTTTTTTGAGCATTCATGTCTCGTGATCCGTTCAAGGTTTCTCCTCAACAATGGTTAATTACATCTCAGTCCTCTTGGATAAGAGATTCTTCATTCCACTCCGAATTTGAACGATTTCTCTAATCTTCCCGCTTGGTCTAGTTGACCAGCGTGATTCCTGTCTGGATTTTATCTCAGTATTAGCTCTCCTTTTCCAGCTCCTATGCTGTGTTTGCTGCTGACCCACTCATTGTCCGTGGATCGTGTCCCCGATGAGGTTGGTCGTGTTTCCTTTCATCCCTTAGTTAGCTCTCCAGACATGTCTCATCCTTGTCAATCATTCCCTGTGGTTAGTTCGATGTTTTTGGGAGAATTCCTGTCGCTTGTTGGTTGTGACGGGTATCTTTTTGCCTTGATCCTCGCTTATCAGTTCTCTCCGCTTCATCTCTGCTTCATCTCCATTTCACGTCGCTATCACTTTCGCTCCATCTCCTTTCCATTTCACCTCCGCATCGCTTTCGCTCATTCCTTTGCAAAGCGGACATCAAGGAGGGGCATCTGTTGACACCCGTTTTTAGCCCACAAGTTGCGTCATTTCTCTTATTCATCATTTTTGATGTCCCGAATTAGCCATTCTTTTGGGGCCTTCCTTGGATGGATTTTGAGCCCAATTTTACTGTTCCCTATCCTTTGAGTCTTGGAGATCATGATTTCCTAGAGCCCTGGAGCTTATCTTATCAACTTTTGGCTTCCAAGTCGACTTACGGCCCATTTAGGCCGGCCTCCTTCAAGCTTTCGGCCCTCTCCCGCTGCGTAGTCCTAGAAGTGGTCCTTTTTCATCTCCTTCTGTGCCTCTATTCAAAAAGTTGCCTTCAATAAAGCTGTTCTTCTTTCAAATATCTACAATTTCTTCTTCTATGCCACTGGCCTGTTCTGTCTCGATTGTGAGCTATTTGCATTTTTCCAGCAGGCTGTGTTATTCACCTGCATCCCAGAATTCTTTCTCTCTATTCTCGCCCCATTTTCTCCCTTTATGATTATTTTCTCAACTTACTTTCTTCATTAAAGTTGTTTCTATCTCAGTTGTCTACAATTTCTTCTTCTACAACGTTTGCTACTTCTGCCTCGTTTGAGAGATACGTTTCAATTTCCAAAGTCACGCACAGTCTACCCAGAATCTTCCTCCATTAGTGTGAAGGTCTATTATTAGACCGTCACAGCCATATGAACGTCTATTATTAGACCGTCACAGCCCATGTAGTGGTCTATTATTAGACCGTCAGAGCACGTGTGACAGTCCTATGATAGACCATCACAGCCAAACTTGTCTGAAATCACCCCGTTCGACCCCTATAGCGTGGCGGTCCCACCCTAGGCTGCTAGAGCCTCTGACGGTCTTACGATAGACCGCTACGTAAACCGAGAGTCCAATTGGTGCTGGACTCTGCACCGTTTCTGTGCGTCGTGGCCCTCTTGCAGAGCCCATAACTTCTTGAATTCTACTCCGAATTGAGCGACGTTTGTTCCTATGGCTTCTCCTTGGTATTATCTTAAATTCAGTGTAAAGAGCTCCAAATTTCATTAGCTATCTTGCTCAGAATCATGGACGAAAGTTGGGGATTTAGGTGTCCTGCTATAACACAAACTCTACTTTTTGGGCGACGGGGCCTCCTTCTAGAAGCCATATCTTTCAGATCCTTCCTCCGAATTGAGTTCCACTTGTTCCTACCTCTTATCCTTTGTATTATCTCGAGATTGATCCATAGATCTCAAGATTTGGTAGACTCTATCTCTTAAACTCGTGGAGGAAAGTTGAGGATTTGGGCAGTTTTCTATATAAAGGGCCCTGTGCGAACTTCACGACGGGAGGCTCATTCTTGGTTCGGGGCGAAGCCATGCTGTAACTCCAACTCACAACTTTGACCCCAACTTGAAGAGGGAAGTATTGGCTTTCCATTGCATCCTTCTGGGCTTAATTTGGTTGTCTATACTCTTAGTTCTAGTCTCCTCAAAATCACAAATCATCACAGTTTTCTGCATTTTCTGCTACACATGTATTTTTGCACGTTTTGCATCAACGTTCTCAACCAAATTTTTTGATTTCAAATCCTATGCATGCACAACACAGACACCTATTATTTTCACCTTCCACAGGGGTTAAAAACCCTCCCCCGGTGCGTTCTCCCCCTTTTATTCGTGCTATTTTATCACTTTAGGATTGATGCTACACTTCATGTTCTAATTAGTTTTTACCTTTGTGTTTTAATCTTTGTTTTCCAGGAGAGCATGATATGGACGTGAGGCCCTCTTCTTCTAGCCGGCTGGAAGACGAGGAGGTTTGATCCCACAAAGTTCCCCGCACCCCGTTTCAAGCGCAATCAAGTATTTAAGTTCCAAGGTACACGGCGCCGTTCCTCTCCTTTCTTCATCCTTTGGCGTTGTTGGAACCTTGGTGGCGATCACGGTTAGTATTTCTCATCCTTTCATCCCCCTTGTCTTTGATTCACATGTTTATGCATGTATTAATTTAAAGGGGGCAGGATATGAATCTAATTAAAATAAATCTACACTCAGGATTTTTGGCTTACCTTCTCACAGGAGGGTTCTTCCAGTTTAAATAGTGGCTCGTTGAATGAATGATCCCTGTAAGCTGAGGAGTTTCAGGGGGAGGCTATGTCCTCCTTGCATGCTCTTTACAGTATGCAGACTCTTGATCTCCCTTATCCCCTTGAGCTCCCAGCTTTTAAGGGACGCGTAACGGCCATACAGATAAGCTTCCATCAGTCGGCCCGAGCATGAGACACTGCCCTAGGAGATGCTTCCTGAGCGATGAGTGCATAGATTGGGCAGGGAATACTGGGCTCCGAATGAGCTTTCCCGATCGAACTGATGCTCGGACTTCCCAACCCGAAGGCCACCTAGGAAGTGCTTGATCCGAGTAAGTTATTAGGCTTGTAATAAGTGGGCCCTAGGGCTATCACTTCAAGGAGCTGGGCCTCGTTGGGTCATATTAGACCTCGTTTGGCCTCTCCATTCAGGCGGTTAGATTTCCCCTCTCCATGTATTTTTTTGAATTTTTTTGATTTTTTAGATTTTTATGGGATTTTCAAATAATAAGACAACTAAAACAATAAAAGAACAAGCATTAACATAACACAACATCACAAAGATGGATGAAACATAACATAACATAACATAACGAAGGATGAAATCACATGAACAACATATGCAAGACATCACATGAACAAACAATAAGCATGAGCGGGACTACAGAGTATGGTGGGGCAAGACAACACCACAACATGGAGGGACAGCACGCGCGGTGGGATAAGATACGGTGGGACAAAGGTACGCGGGATGACAACACCACAGGGGACAAAAGATACGGACAACACATGTGTGTGATGACACAACAACACATGGCATGACGACACAGTGGGACGAAAACAAAGTGGGACTAAAACATGACAGACACGGAGGAACAAAATAACACGTGTGGGATGACACGGAGGGACATAGACACTATGACAAGGACACGACGGGACAAAAGACATGACAAATACGCTCTTCAACAAGAGCCCAAGATCAAATGAAGCACAACCGCCAGGTTCACAATAATGAGGCAATGCCCTCTCATGGAGATATGATGAGATAAAGCGAAAGTTGAGAAGGACATGAGCTTCAGAACAGATCGAGAGAATAGATTGAAGAAGAGAGAATAGACAAGAAGATATGAATAGGAGACAGAGCAAAAAAAGCTTGAGTACCTGCAACCTGCACACTTAGCAAACGGATTATATCTGTCCTCAAAACAAATAGAAAATGAAAAATGCATGAAGAAGGGAACCAAAGACACATATTTATGGATTTTTACATTTTTTTTTATTTTGAACAATATTTGATTTTTTTTCAGATTTTGACATATTTGCTTTTTTTGCATTTTGGAAATATTTGATCTTTTTGGATTTTAAATTATTTAATTTTTTTAAAGTTTGCTAATTTTTTATTTTTTTTAAGATTTTTGACAAATCTACAGCACCCAAAGATGGGCTCGAACCACTAGCTAGGGGTCGTCATCCCTCCTCTCTCATTAAAGGCTTTACTTAAGCAGGGCGTGCGTGTGAGGGTAGCTTACCACAACCAATCACCTCTAAAGAACAGTGCCCTTACTAAGTGGTAGGGACACGGCCGTCCCATCACTTTGGTTGGGAGAGTTCCCCACCCCTTGAGGTCATGAAGCCTCTTTTCGGTGGGTTCCTTTTTTTTATTTTAGTCCAATTAGTGTTAACTGAGTCTATTTTATTCCATTTGAGTCATGTGAGTCTTAATGGGCCAGCAAAATAAGGCCCAAAGGGCCGATGTTGAGTCTCGTTCGGTTATAGGTCATTAGTAGCTTATGTTCACCCCATAGGATAGCGGGGTCATTTTGTGTTTGTAAAGGGCATTTGTGCACTTTTGTCATCCCTGGCCTCTCCTATAAATAGGGAGCCAAGGGCTATATCCTTGGCTAATGAAAAGTTGAAGAATTTTGGTCTAGAGAAAAATCTCTTCAGTTCCCTCCCCCTCTCTCTATTTCTTGCACATCCCCCCCTCTCTCTCTATCTCTTGCGCTCCACCTTCTCTCTCTCTCAAACTATTGGTCGAACCTCATCTCCTCTCTCCTCTCTCCTTTATCCTCCTTGCCACATCAACCACCTTCCCACCTTCCTCTCCTAGATATTCTCTCCTTTCCTATTTTCTCTCTCCCTCCCTAGGAAACTTGTACACTCCCCTCCTCATCCCCCTTCCCTATCCCAACAAAAATTCAAATTCTTCCCATTATTATTCCTCCCTCCATCCACCAAATTAATTCCTTATCTCCTAAAACTCCTGCCACCTCAGCTAAATCGCCACGTAACTACTAAAACTTCTCCCCTTTCCCAACTAGCAGCCGCACCACACCTCCCACCTCCTGCTCTCCAGGCCGCGCCCCCCCAATAGCCCCCCAAAACCCTAGTTCGCCCTCCACCTTCCCCATGCCCCTCCAGCCACCTTCGCCCCTTCCCACTGCCTCTCACGCCCCTCCCATCATCCAGGCTCATCCACGGTGCCACCACGAGCCCACGTCGTCGTCCTCGACCTCGGCTTGAAGATTTATCTAGTTTGCTAGCTGCAGATTCGAGATAGCATCAGAAGCTTTAGTTGTAGAAGTGCCCCCGACTTCGACAGTTCGAATCAGAGTGAGCCCTCTTTTGTGGGTTTGTTCTGCTTCGAGTCTACTTCGATCCAGAGGTGGTCCTGCATCGTTTTGACATCAATAGAGCCCGTGACGTCATTTATCGTGTAGCTGCGCAAGGCGTGTGCGACCCAGTTCACACAGGGCGCGGACCCAAGAAGCAGAGCATGCCACGCCTCCCCTGGTGAACCTATGCTCATGAATATTTTCTGAGGCAACCCTCTTGTTGTCCCGGAACTTTTCCAATTGGTGCGATCCCATTCTGATCCCTGTGCTGGGCGTACCTCTCCGAGCACCCTACCCTTGTCTGGCTGCTCGCCCAGAAAATAGAACCTCGCCACAGAGTCGACCATGACCTGATCGGTGCTTCGATGACATTCAAATTTTAATGGTACATAGAGCTCCCTATCCGTCATCCAACCACGCTGGTCCTGCTCTGTTCTAAGGTCTGTAGCGAGCGTTCCACTGTCTGCACCGAGACTGCGCCAACCTGCCCTCCAGGATAGACATGCCCAGGTTAGCTTCTTAGGCCGGTCCCATCATCTACCGACCCCGGATCGCCACCAAACTTCACAGAGCGTGACTGCACTTCCACAGCGACGATTTGGCGAAAGAGGCACTTCGTTTTGATCTCTATGCACGGCGCACTAGTCGGCGCACTTCGGTTCTATCCTACAAAATAGCGTGCAGGGAGTGAGCTAAGCCTTCCCTTCCCCATGTTCCCCCTCCTACGTGAGGGTAGTGCTTTTACTGTGTACCCTTTCCCCTGAGCTCCCCCCTCCCTGCGTGGAGTGATTTGGTTTGGTTGTACTAGTAGGTCCGATCGGAAGCACCATCGATGAAGCGTGCTTGCCGGGTGCACATGCTTCCCGGCGAGCCCACCTCTCCGATCGGAGCCGACCCTTCGGATAGGGCTAGGTACGTCTGATTGCCACTCCTTCTTACTACTTTTCAAGTATTAGTTCCTATGTCGCGCCGGTGAGATGAGTGCCTGTTCCTAAAGTGAGTGATCTTGCTGCCGATGAGAAGAGTGACATTTGAACCAGTTCCCTCGGTACCAGTCTGCCTAGTTGCATCCGGTGCCCATCCCAGTCACCTCGGGTGGTCTCCATCACCCTCCTCGTAGTTTGGACCATGTCCAACGCCCCTTGATCCGCTGCTCGCCTAGCCACCACTTCGCTTTCCTTGAAGAGTTCACTTTTCGCGTGTGCCGTTGTCTTTCCGTCTAGGCGTTCGTGCTCTACAAGTTTGTTGGCTTTAGGTCCGAGTCTCCGACCGGGTCCGTCCCACATCAAATTTGGTATCAGAGCAAGTTATTCAGCTTGCCTTGCATGTCGAGTCCTAGCCCTATGTTTTTACCACTACCCCTTGTGTCATGCCCCATTGTCCCCCAAGCCTGGTCTGTCCATCATGTCGGGTCCCCCACCACCAACCTCTCCGATTGGCCAGCCATGACTCAACCTCATTCCACAGACCAAGATGCCCCTAGATTGGGAGTTTTCTGTTGTGTCCTTGCTCACTCTATTGAAGAGGACTAGCGAAGAATGGCCATCTTCCAAACCTACATCCAAATTGGGGAGCGTCTTTGTAATGTCATCCCAGACAATGGTAGCTGCATCAATTCCATCTCCATGGAGTTTGTCTCCCACCTAGGTCTACCCACGGTCAAACATCCAAAACCATATAGGGTAGCTTGGGTCGACAACACCTCCATTCCCGTGGAGGAAACTTGTCAAGTCCCCATCCGCTTTAGCACTTATCAAGGACAAATATGGTGTGATGTCCTCCCTATGCAAATTGGCAGCATTATCTTAAGGCGACCGTGGATCTTTGATGTAGATCTCACCATAATGGGGAGGACCAGCCAGTACTCATTCCTCCATAATGGACAAGATAGTCCTCACTCCTGTTCCACCATGATTGCCTCAGATCCAGAAGCCATCAACCCTCGAGGAGACTCCCCAACCCGCCCAAGAAGAGGCAAAGGCTAGCCCAAAGCCTCATGGGCCGCCCGGCCCCTCTGAAACCCACCAAGTGGCAACAACCACCGATGTGCCACCCAAGAAGAGTCTCCACATGGTCACCTACCAGCAATTTCAGGAAGAGCTTGCCCCAGGAGACCCAGTTTGTGCCATCATGGTCACTTTAGTTAGTGAGAAGGCACCCAAGCAATGCCCCGGGGAGGTCCAGGTCATCATCTCTGAATACCATGGCATTTTCCCCATGGACCTCCCCGATCAGCTTCCTCCCATGAGGGATGTGCAGCACGCTATTGATCTTGTCCCATGTGCCACCCTCCCCAACCTTCCTCACTATCGTTTGAATCCAACTAAGCATGCCGAACTCTGGCGTCAAATTGAGGAGCTCATTAGGAAAGGATTCCTTACAATAAGCAAGAGCCCTTGTGCCGTCCCGACCCTCTTGACCCATAAGAAGGATGAGACAAGGCGCATGTGTGTTGATAGCCGAGCCATAAACAAAATTATAGTCAAATACCATTTCCCCATCCCTCGGCTTGACGACATGCTAGATATGATTGCCGAAGCCACGATCTTCTCCAAGATAGATCTCAAAAGTGGCTACCATCAGGTCCAGATCCGTCCCGGAGATGAGTGTAAAACCACCTTCAAGACCAAAGATGGTCTTTATGAGTGGTTAGTCATGCCATTTGGGCTCTCAAATGCCCCTAGCACTTTCATGAGGCTCATGACGGAGGCCCTTCGGCCATTCATTGGGAATTTCCTTGTGATCTATTTTGATGACATCCTCATCTATAGCAAGACCAAGAAGGAACACCTAGACCATCTTAGGCAAGTTTGTGACACCCTAAGGAAAGAGAGGTTCTATGCCAACCTTAAGAAGTGTCATTTCTTCACTGATAAACTAATCTTCCTAGGGTTTGTCGTGTCTACTCAAGGGGTTTCGACCGACCCTAACAAAATCAAGGCCATCGTTGAGTGGCCCGAACCCCGAGCTCTCCACGATGCCCATAGCTTTCATGGCATGGCTTTTGGTCTATGAAGACTAGGTGCAATGGTGCACACACGGATTCAGAGGGGGGGTGAATGAATCCCCTTTTAAAAATTCTGCCCAATTTGAAAGTTAATCAGTAAGCTATGCGGAATTAAAACTGATTGACCTTAATGGAATGTGAAGCACATGATCAAATACTTAGTGGCTGACTTTGAGCTATGTTGAGGCACACTAACCAACAGATCATCGGTCTAAGCAGTGGACTACTCGGCAGCAACTGTTCAGTTTACAGAAATAATCTAGGTATGCAATGCATTCAAGAGACACTCAGGCAGACTTGATTGAAAGCAAACCTAGACATTCATCTAGCGTAAAATGAATGACCAATCAAACCATATATAGTGCACAGAATATTTTTAGGTGGTTCGGTCCTCCAGACCTACATCCACCCCACACTCCAACCACAGTATGGATTCCGCTGATACACAGCTTAAACTGCTGGGCCTTATAGCTTGCCTACAACCGCTTACTTACTGCTTGCTCCGCTGGGCAATATAGCTTAGCCACCGCTGATTCACAGCTTCAAACTGCTACGCCTTATAGCTTATGCCACCTACTGATTCACAGCTTCAAACCGTTGGGCCTTACAGCTTATGCCACCGCTGATTCACAGCTTCTGAAATGGAATGTAAAATGGAAAAACAAGGATAATAGAAATTAGCAACAGAAAGCTGAAATTAAAGCTCAGACATTATAGCTCTCTATGGAGCAATGTAGCTTGGATCTGATCCAGAAGCTACATATCTTCTTTCTCTTTCGATCCTGTTGCTGCACTCTCTTCTACTTCTTCAACCACACGAACTTCTGGAAATTCACTCTTACACGACTTCCAACTCTCTCAAGATCTCTGCTCTCAAAACTCTCTCTGAATCTTCTCAGTCTGCTCTCTCTCTCTACTCTCTTTTTCTTTCTCTCTTTTCCGCTAGCTTTCTGTCGCCCACACTTCTTTTCTTCTACTTCCTTCCCTTATATCTTTGTTCTTCTCTGTAGGTGCTTTTTATATGGAGAACAGGGGCGTCGGAGGTAATTTGATGAAGACGATGATGCTCTCTCCGTCAGATGGCTCCACGTGCTAGAATCCCAGCGATCTCCAAAGAGAATCACCTGGTCGTATGGAGGGAATGTTCCCGCCATAAGGTGAGCGCCTTAAAGCATTCACGTGTCAGGTAGGTTGTTAAGCTTTCCACGTGGCATTCCTTGGATCACGTGCCCCAACTAATCATTTGCATATGACTGTGGCAATGATTGGTCTTCACCTATTCGACCATGTTTCTGACTTAGCAGCTTGAAGAACTTGAGTTACTCGAACCTGGTTCATACTTAAGTCCATGCAGTAGAGGAGGCATTTAGTCAAGCACCTGGCTTAATTAAGTCTATGAATTCAGACGATCATATAGAGAATATTCAAATGTTTAGACAAATATTCATGGATGCACAAGTCAGCTGTGCAAACTTAAGCATAAGTCAGACACAGATTGACTTCATGATGCAGAGCATGTGAATGATGAAGTGTATACGCGTTAATATGTTGTGAATATAATAGAGAAGAGAACATAATGCATGCATTGGCTTTAACACACGTTTTAGTCTGCTGAAACGGACCTTAGCCGTAGACCATTCAAGCTAACACTGACTTGATGCAGATGACAAGGTCAGGTAGCACAGACTTTATTCATGAAGCAAAGCCAGCTAGCATGTACCTTACGTACAAGGCAAGGCTATCTAGCATCGACCTCAGTATGTATGAGATGTAACTAGCATCAACCTCGGCTATGTAAGAACACAACTAGCACCGACCCTGGCTATGCATCGACCTTCTATATGCGCAGGCACTATGTCACGCCCCGAGCACGGAAGATACCCGGGTCGTGGCCAGCTTATATAGAACCATTCAATGAGAGTAGTATACATATTTTTTTGACAAAAGATAGAGTGCGCAAAAGACTAAATAATGACTAAGTTTTAAATTTCTAAAATGATACCAATGTCCAAGATGACAATTCTTACAATTAACCAACTGATGGCAAACATACATTATTCAAACCCAATTACTAGTCTTCAAGCCTTAACAAATTTCCAATCGACTAGACCGACATAACTAGAAGAACAAGATAGTGACTCTAGATAAGCAAAGACGCGGCTAGCTAATAGTAGACGATTGGCGTTCTAGCACTCTTCACTCGATATCATTCACATTCGGATGGCGGTTGCTATCCAAGTTACCTAAAAAATGTTAGAATGCAACTGGATGAGCGAATCGCTCAATAGGAATTACATCTCAAGTTCGAGCAATCTTTAAGTGGTTTACATGTTACATGTAATGCCAGTATAGCTATGCATGATGAACAAGTAAGAAAATCAGGCATACAGGTATATCTATGCATGATGAACAAGCAAGAGATCAAGAACTGTATAGAGAGAGTATCACATGATTTCAAGTATTCGACAAGCAGGATATCAAGAAATAATTAGATGTTGATGCCACTTTTCAGGCAAGCAAGAACTCATGTACAAGCAAGTAAGAATCGTGTTAAACCAAGTAATATCAAGTACATGTCAATGGAATTGGCTATTTCAATCCAGCAAGTACCTTGCCCTTTTTCGGGCCACGCAAGTCAAGTATTGTCCATTCTGGGCCACGCAAGTCAAGTCAAGCAAGTAGAAAGAGTACGTTTGGAATGTCTCAAGTCAAGCAATTACTTCGGTGCAATGCTTAAACACCGTGGTCAATAAACTCCCACGGGCACAAGTACCTTCGGGCACTCCTCCTAGGACCAGACCGGGCCTTATATGCACAGCATTTCAATGTATTTCTTTTGACATCCACTCTCATTTATAGCCAATATTGAATTTCAAGGGTTGACCATTGTAAGAACATAAGATAGATTGTCATGGAATGGAGTTCAAAGGCATATATCATGCAGGAGATGAACTAAGGTTATGTCGGTATGAACCACGAGACAATTCAGGAATCAGAACGGAATTGGCAGCTAACAGGCTGCCTCACTGAATTGGCGCCTGAGGGTTGCCCAGTCTTTCAGGCTATCAGGAAATGGCGCCTGGGGGTCAGGTGGTCTCCATGGGAATTGGCGCCTGGGGGTCAGGCTATCATTTATGAAATTGGCGCCTAGGGGTTGCCCTGTCTTTCAAATTTATATAGATATGAAAACGGCACCCTTGTAGAGAGTCTCTATTTAAAGGATGACTCTCTAGAGGGTCACTATTCATGGAATTGGCGCCCCTGGCTAGGGCGCCAATTCATTTGGCCCCTATTTACACCAGGAAGGTACGTTTAGGACTCATGACACTATTCATAATGTAGAAGTTTCACGAAATCAGGAACCAAGGATATGGATAGACAGAAAAAATTATCGGGAGTTCAGAACTATGTTCATGCAAAATTGTTAGGTTTTAGTTCCATAGATATTAATTTCCCAACGTGGTGTATATAATTATTGGGAAAAGGAATTGGCGCCTCCCCAGGGGGTCTTCATTTAAATGACAACCCTCTGGAGGGACATCAAATGAAGTAAATGGTGCCCTGGTCAGGGGCGCCTATTCAGTTAGGTCATGCACTATTCACATTCCCAAAGTTTCTCGGAATCAAGAAGTAAGGACATGTATTGGTAGAGAAAAATGTCAGGATCACAGAAACATATTCAATCAAAACTTGTATGGTTTAGTTCAATAGATATAGATTTTTGAATGCGTTGATTACTAATTGCTGGAAATGAATTGACGACACTGTATAGTGTCTTCAATTAAATGGCGCCCTGGATAGGGGCGCCCCTTCAGGAAATGGCACCCTGGTCAGGGGCGCCCTTTACCTGAGGGCTGGACTTTCTGGGTTTTTAAAACATGTATGTATCTCTTGTAAAACATGTTATATACTAGGGCTAAACATGATGTTTTAAGGCTGTAAAAAACTGGTGTAATGAGATATATTTGAATCCCGTGAAATCAGTATAACAGACTATGTAACAGACTATGTAAAAATTGGTGTAACCGGCTATAGTTGCTCTACTTAAAACCCGTGTAACATACTATAGGAACAGGCTGCATGGCATGACAGATGGATTATACTAGCATGTTATCTTACCCTATTTTAGCTACAGGTTGGGCTAGATCTTGAGGACACCTACCTTTTTGACGTGAATACGTAGAAGGGATAATAAGAAAACCAAGCTTCACTGTAAGGCTTCAACAGCAGGAAGAAGAACGTAGTATGGAGATCCCCCTTCACGTACGTTCCTGGAAGGACCTTCTTTTACAGGTGGAGACGAAACAAATGTCGGCAATCACCTTCTAACCTCAGAAGGTTGGGTATAATTATAGGGAAGGAAAAACATAAGGGTCCATTGTCAGGGAAAAAGAAGCAATTAATGCTTCAATCGGTTGTCGGGTAAAAGGGTACGTTGCCAGTAAAAAGAGGATGTTCATGTTTACTTCTGGAAGGATGACATAATGGCATTCGGTTTGGCAGGTTGCTGGAAAGGAAATGGCATCTGGGGTTAGGGCGCCCCTTTGGGAATAGCGCCCAAGTCAGGGGTGCTATTTCCTCCTGCCCACTGTTCCTATTCCGAGCCATGCTGGGCGTATTTTCTATTCAGTGCCATGCTGGGTATTAAGATGTATTATTCTCTAGGTGTGTTTCATGTTCTATGCCATGCTGGGTATTAAAAGATGTTATTATATATGTATATGTAAGTGATTGGTTGGTAAAGAAGGATATATGTATACTGGGGGCTTTCATACCGTGGGTTGTGGCCCTGTGGCTTGAGAAATTGACGCCCTTGTCGAAAGGCCCTATTTCAGGTGAATAGTCTTTTTGGAACAGGAAGCCCCAATACATATGATGGCTTTAATTGTTGCATATTTATATAATGACCCTCATTGGGTATTCTACCTTTTTATTTGGCTTTCTTATAGAGTTATCTTCTTATAGAGTTATCTAAGGTTTTATTTACTTGGGAAAAAGTCTATTTCCTTATCATTTTTATCCGAGGTGCTACACCCTCCCCCACTTAAAAGCATTTGGTCCCCAAATTCAATTGCATATATGGAGACAAGGAGGGTGAGAAATACTTACAGACTAGAATAATTCTGGAAATCTCCTTCTCATAGACTCTTCGGTTTCCCATGTAGCTTCTTGTTGTAAGCATCGATCTCATTGGATTTCTCAAAACTCAGACTTCTCGGTCGAGGATCATCATCAGCTTCTGCTTATATGGTGCGGACATATGCTGCAATACGCATTGGTGGCCGAGGATACGCCGGGGCCCGCTTAGCTCACGAAGGACAGGGACGCCAAGTCAAGCAACTTATCTTCATTTTTTGCCTTTAACTCTTGTTGGGCCCTATTTAGAACATATGGACAATTATTGGGTTGTACTATTGTAATAAGGCTAATGGGCCTATGGTCTTGTAATGGGCTAGAATATTGGTCTAGAGTTATTGGGCTTTTAAATGGGCCAAGCCCATGGGCTAGTGTGAAAGGGGCTTGGTGGCTTGTAGGCTTCTAGAAGGGGGAGCCCCCTTTCTTGGTCCAAGGTAGGCCACCTACCAACTTGGACTTCCTTCCTTTGAAAATTCAAAGGAAGGAAGCTTCCTTGGCCCCCCCTTGGTCCCCCTCCCTCTCCAACTTGGCAAGTTCGCCCCCCCCCCCCTCACCCCTCCGCTCTCTCCCACGAGATTCCCATCCCCTCCCCTTGCCATTCTCTATTTAAGGGAGTGTATAGTGTCATTTGTAGAAAAATGAAGAAATTTTGTTGCAAATTGCTAAGAGAGCCCAAGGGCGCCCTACTTCTTTCTCCTCTCTCCCCCATGCAGAGTTGAAGGCTCCTTCTTCTAATGTGTGAAGTATCTCTTCTACCTCCTTCCTGAGTATGAAGCTCAACGCCGCCGACGCCGCCGCCATCGAGTTGCCATCGCACCACCATCGCCACCCGACGGAGTTCTGTCCAAATCAGGACAAAACCTCAAAGCCGTATTTTTATCTTTTGCTCATGTTGTCTGATCGAGCTCAAACATGAAGGGTTTGTACTCCCTGTCACCCCTAATCTCCAATTTAAATTTCGTGTCATTCAGACATCGTTTGGTATTTTTTCGTATTTTTGTTTTTTCCCCAGTAATCTACCAGTTTGCAGATCTGCGGGACAATGTCTTGTTGTGGTATTTTTCTCACCCCCTCAACCCTCTCCAGAAAATACCCAAAAAATCCAAAGTGTCCCTTACGTACCCCCCTTTCCACCATAATTTTTATGGAGTCTAGATCCTTGTTTTTCCCTTCGATCAAAATTTATTTTTAGGGAAAACTCAGTCTGTCCTGTGTGTCTGTCAGTCCGAGCCAGCAAAAACATCTATGGAACAATCATTTTAATTTTCAATCTATTCACTTGATGGATCTATAAAAGTTATATGTTGTAGCCCTCTGAGTCCTCTATCAATCGGTACCTCTTTTGCATCGATCCGACATCGTATCTAGCCGCAGAAATTCTTTTTGTGAAGGCGCGCAGAGTAAATCCGAGCACAGCCAGCACAACTCAGTCTGAGATTTAATTCCTCGGAAAATGCGTCGGCTCACCTTCGGCGACCGCCGCTCCCGGAGGTCGATCGAAAACCCATCAGAAGCATCCCAGCAAGCTGCCGCAGCAAGGAATCGACCGGAAGCCGCCGTCCCTATTGTTGAGTTCCCGTGCTATACCGAGTTGGAACAGTACCGAGTCGGACCAACAGCCCGTCTCCGCCCCAAATTGCTGCCCGTCAACCCAAGATCGGTCCTCCCGGGCCCCTTTGTAGCCCTTTACCTCCCTGCGTGGAGTGGGCAGTAAATTCATTTCTGTAATTGTTGTAATATTTTTATCGGGAGTTACCGTACTTGGCCGGGGTCGTCTTCCCCACGCCCGGAGTGTGGAGGTACACTCGTCACCCTGCTCGTAGGCACTTGCTTTACTCATATACTTTTGAATGCCGTTGGATGTGATAGGTTACTAGCTCGTTATATTCTATCACCGCTGCGAGTGAGTGAGTGACCCATCCCATGACACGATCCGAGTACACGCGAAAAAATTGATACCCGAAGCTCATTGCCGATTTCTCAACTGCGCATGATCCCACGTTTCCCTCGCTTAGGGACGTCCGCGAGCTAGAGTCACAGGTTCGCTAGTCCATCCCGCATCAAATTGGTATCAGAGATAGTTGAGTCTAGGGCAGTCTTTGCTGGAAAACAACAACAAAAAAAGAGTCTAAGTCGGTCCAAGGTTGCATTTGCATACCATTATTTGGTATATCAAAAGGTGTTGCCCGAACGTTAGGTAACGCCTATCGGGAAGGTCGCACATTTACGAGAGAGGATCTTCGGATCCCGTAACTCTGCCACGTACCGTCTATTGGTTGAGTCTAGGTGTGTAGTCGAGTCGACATTCCAACTTGTATTGTCATTTTCAGGTCATGTCTAGTGTCTTGTCACCACGTGTCTTCATGTCCACCATATAGCTTCCCGTGTCCCATGGATTACCAAAAGCCCACATCTTATGCATGGTGGCGATATGCCCAAAGATGGGAGGCCCAACCCCACCACCCCCGTAGGCCCACAACCTGGGACTTCTATGGCTCCAAAGTCCCGAGTGACTACCTAGAGTGGGAAGCCATTATGTACACATACTTTGAGTGTTACATTATGTCCGATGCCATGCAAGTCGACTTAGCCACAAGGTGACTCTTTTATGAAGCCGCCAAAACATGGAGGGACATAGAATATTTGAGGGAAATTAGGAGGCAAAGGCCTATAGAGTCGTGGCGAGAGATGAAGGGCGAGCTTAGGAGGGTCTACCTACCTGGCCTAGTCACCTCCAACCGACCCCACCCAATCTATTCCAATCAAGTGGGTCATAGTCGGAGGCAAAGAGCCCAACATGTAGACGAGCCTAAGCCCAATCCTAGGCCGAGTGACTACGGGCGAGTCCATCACGATACCCCTACTCCAAACCCGACCATTGTCGAACTTTTCAAAACCATTTCGGATCGGATGGATAGGATGTGTACTCAAATTGACGGATTCCTGCCCGAGCCTCACATCCCGGAGCCACCCCAAGGACCTCTTCCCCTCGAGGAGGACAGTCCTTCCCTACCCATGAGAGCTCCATTGCCATCACCCCCACCTTCCGATCTTTATTCGGAGCCATCTTATTTGGAGCCACCCCAGCCCGAGCCACCCGTGTTTCTAACGGGAAAACTTTTCATTGCCGAGCCACTACTTAGCTGGCTCAAGATAGGCTTGGTCCCACCTTGCTATCCATCCATGGACCCCACACTACCTTTAGTGCCCGTCAACTCATTCCATACCACATTCTGGTCTAGTCACCATGTTGATACATTGGATGACCTTCTTACGGGGTTAGATCGACAGTTGCAGTTGACGCACTTATTGGCCCCAGGCTTCGACCGACCCACAGGTCATAGCTTCACCCATCCCGCTTTAGGGTCTATTACCTCCATGTGCACCGAGCCCGACTTCATACCTTATTACCCGAGGGAGGAACCATACCTTCTCTATGAGATCACCATCCCACTTACCATAACGGATGAAGGTGACCACCTACACCTTCAAGAATTCCAAAATTGGGACCGTGCCCTATTGGAGCCCAGTTCGAGGGGTCATACTTTCTTTGATCCCTTCGACCCATTCCCTAGTGAACCCCTTGACCCACCACATTTATTCAACTTTTTCGAGGGTGTCCACTATCACATCCCTTTTCCACGGGCCGGGCCTTCTACACCCACCAAGCCCGTTCACTGGCGAGATACACCTACATATAGGGATGATGTAGAAGATGCATTCAACCCTCCTGGCCCCCCAAAACGTCCCAAATCCAAAGGACCATCCCATGATTGTACCGACATTTGGTTGCATCTAGTGTATGCATGGCACACATTCGGATGTCCTGGTCCACCGTTGCATATGAATGGGTCAGACTAACAGTAGGTTTGTTTAGGGTCGTGTGTGAGTCCGTGTTTTTCTTTATTTTGTCAAGATTGTCGAGTGCATAGTGAGTCTGCATGCATCGAGTCGAGTCAGTCTCATGTTAGCTCGCGATGTTAGTCCCTTTCGAGTGCGAGGCAAGTCGGATCTATTGCATACGTTGTAGACTTGTCGGAATTTGGGATCGGTTCTACCTCAACATATCGGATCTACTCACATAAAGGGACCCAGTGGTGATTCCTAGTGAGTCTTCGAGCCGCCTCCTCCTCTTTGAGAGTGGCCCCACCCCGGAGTGTCCACCTCTAGCCTCATTCCCACAACAGCATGTGCATATCAAATCTATACGGAATGAGCAGGTGACGGTTACCTAGAGTGGAGAGTACTTCGTGTTGCCAGGTCGGTGACAGATCCGTCGGAGCCACACGAGCAGTCACAC
Source organism: Amorphophallus konjac (assembly GCA_022559845.1). Lineage (NCBI taxonomy): Eukaryota > Viridiplantae > Streptophyta > Magnoliopsida > Alismatales > Araceae > Amorphophallus > Amorphophallus konjac. Next base: position 216,619,616 of record CM040124.1, on the reverse strand, counting down.
CCCCTACTCGACGGGGTCGAGTTCCTCCCACCCGGAGAGAATTGGTGCGGACACACGCCGCAATAAGCATTGGTGGCCGAGGATACGCCGGGGCCCGCTTAGCTCACGGAGGACAGGGATGCCAAGTCAAGCAACTTATCTTCATTTTATGCCTTTAAGTCTTGTTGGGACCTATTTAGAACATATGGACAATTATTGGGTTGTACTATTATAATAAGGCTAATGGGCCTATGGTCTTGTAATGGGCTAGAATAGTGGTCTAGAGTTATTGGACTTTTAAATGGGCCAAGCCCATGGGCTAGTGTGAAAGGGGCTTGGTGGCTTGTAGGCTTCTAGAAGGGGGAGCCCCCTTTCTTGGACCAAGGTAGGCCACCTACCAACTTGGACTTCCTTCCTTTGAAAATTCAAAGGAAGGATGCTTCCTTGCCCCCCCCCCCCCTTGATCCCCCTCCCTCTCCCACTTTGCAAGTTCACCCCCCCCCCTCACCCCTCCCCTCTCTCCCATGATATTCTCATCCCCTCCCCTTGCCATTCTCTATTTAAGGGGGTGTATAGTGTCATTTGTAGAAAAATGAAGAAATTTTGTTGGAAATTGCCAAGAGAGCCCAATGGCGCCCTCCTCCTTTCTCCTCTCTCCCCCTTGCAGAGCTGAAGGCTCCTTCTTATAATGTGTGAAGCATCTCTTCTATCTCCTTCCTGAGTGTGAAGCTCAGCACCGCTGGCACCATCAAGCCGCCATCGCACCACCATCGCCACCCGATGGAGTTCTGTCCAAATCAGGATAGAACCTCAAAGCCATATTTTTTTTCTTTTTCTCCTGTTGTCTGATCGAGCCCAAACTTCGAGGGTTTGTTCTCCCTGTCACCCTTAATCTCCAATTTAAACCAGGGGCACAAGTACTTTCGGGCGCTCCTCCCAGGACCAGACCGGGCCCCATTAATGTCAGGCAATGGGTCAGTGGATCATAAGATTCCAAGTATGTTTAGACATCCACTTAACACTATGGCCAATGAATTTCAAGAATAAGCTCATTTGTAAAAAGTACAGATTTGGCAAAAATCTCAGAAGTAGCAAGAGGAGTGAATAATAATTTTAAGACATCATGTTTAATGACATTAAGTCGTGGAATTCAAGAAAGAACGGTAATTAAGAAGAAAATTCAAGTAATTAGAGTTTAATAGAATTAATTTAATTTCATGGTTTAATCTTGTGTGGATTTGATTTACAAGTGTTTAGACATGATTACATGAAGTTTTTTGTACATTAGAGATGCATTAGTTTAGCCAAAATGGTAATTTATAATAAAAATCAGAATTTGTTTATAAAAATAAGTTTTTATGCCGAAAATAATTCTAACTTGTTGAAAATAATATTAACATGCTGAAAAAAAATTTCATATGTTATTTTACTGATAAGATGATAAAAAATAAATTTTCATGCTGGATTTAATTTTTACATGCTGAAAATTAATTTTTAACATGCTAAAATAATTCTCACTCATTAACTTACTGAGAAGATGATAAAGATAAGTTTACCATGTTTATTACAGAAATTCTCTGATAACAATATAAATTTTATCATGCTAAAAATCATTTTTTCTATATTTATTTACTAATTATTTTATAGAAAAATAGAATTATCATGCTGAAAAATACTTTTAATACATTGAAAATAATTCTAACATGCCAAAAATAATTCTAACATGCTAGAAATAATTTTATCAAGCTAGAAGAATTTTATCATGCTGGAAGTAATTTTCATGCATCAATTTACTAATTATTTAATAGGAAATTAGGTTTAGCTTGCACAAAAAATAGTTATAAATAGATTTTAGCATGTTAAAAATAGGTTTTATATCTCAGTATGTATAAAATAATTTTATCATGTTGGAAGTCATTTTTAACATGCTATAAATATTTTTCATGCATTAATTTACTAATATGGTTAAAATTAAATTTTTACATGTAAAAATAATTTCATTCTACAAAAATAATTTTAACATGCTGTAAGAATTAAAACATGCTACTATTACCTTTTCTTACTTTTGGTGACTAAATACTTATAATTATTGGAGATTCCAAATGTTATAATTCATATTGTGTTCATAATGTGTAGTGACTAATCTTTAGTCCCACATTGGAAGTTTAGAAAACTTGCATGGCTTTATATGTTGGAGAGCTCAGCCTTGGGTCAGGACCCAAGGGACATAGGATGTGGGTTCGAGTTGTGAGTTGAATTAATTGGATACGAAAATCTTAATATATTTATTTATTTATTTATTTATTTGTGCCGAGTCGAGCCGAGCCGAGCTACGGCTGAGGCTGGTTTTCTATATATATATTTTTATACCCAAAATAAAAAATTTTTTTGAACATGCTAGCTTATGCTAGCGCGACCTTGAAGATCGCACTACCCTCAGGTAGCGCGTTCTAGGAAGTCTATTCATATTTTAAAAATTTTTTTTTTGAACACGCTAGCTTATGCTAGCGTGACCTTAAAGATCGCGCTACCCGAGGGTAGCGCGTTCTTGGAAAATATATGCATATTTTAAACTTTTATGTTTGACCCCTGAGGGTTAACCCCTGAGGGCAAGAAAATACTCAATATGAACGCACTATGTCGGGGCAGCGCGTTCAGAACGCTCTACTGAGGTATAGCACGTTCTAGACCTGATGAAAAAATGAGAATACCCCTCCAATAAAATGACCATAACTTGCTCATTTCATAACGGAATTTAATAAATGAGCTATCAATGGAAAGAGGACAGAAAAATGAACAAGTGACATGCTTTAATTAGAGTTTAGCCTGAGAGACACCTACCTTTTTATGGATCTAAAGAAATATCCCCAAATATAAGAAAACCCTTTGATCTTCCAAATCTTCCTTCAAATCCTCACCAATCTCGCAGTAGCGTAACCTTAACCTCCATGGATGATTTGAGGATCGAATGGAGTTCTATTTATAGCCAAAACTTGGACAAATTCGTCAAGATTCCTTGCCTAACAATGCCAAACTTTCTAACTCCGAATTACAAGAAAATTCCAATTTTTCTTCTTAACCTAGCCTCCATTTGGTGTGAAATCAATGTAAAAACGGCTGGTCCAATGTGGGCTGTTAGGTAAGGGTTGATTTTTGTGCCAACCTTCTAGAAATGGGATTATTTTAATCCCTTAAATGGCATATTAAACATGTGTTACGAATTTAAGGTTATTTATCCTTTAATAAATCCTTTAATCCATTAATCCAACCCATTATGGATTATCCAATGGGTCAATTGTAATCCTAGTCCATTATATGGACTTTTATTGGGCTTACTATGATTTATCTAAGGTCTAAAGTATTTAATATCTATTTACTTCTAGTTAATTCAAGTAAATTCAATAAACTAGCTTATTTTATATAGTAAAAATGTAATTTGATTATTTCATGAAAATTTTAATTACATAATGAAATTGAAAAAAATTATTTCTCATTTTTAATTATTGGGTTTCTACAACTGCAGTGAACGAGACTGGAAGGACGTCTTCCACTCTGAAGACCACTAAGCTCGCGCCGAACCCTACAATTGGTTACAGGCCAACATTACCTTGTCCTCCTCAGCACAGTTCATGGAACTGAACACTCTCTCCATCTCATCGAGCCAACCTCGGGCCACATCTGGGTCTGGCTGGCCACCATAATAGGGTGGATGGAACTGCAAAAAGTCCCTCACTGCACGGCTAGGCCCACCCCTAGACGACGAACCCTCACCAACATCTCCGCCGAACTGCTGAGTCATGAACTGAAACATACGCCGAAAGAAATCCTCTGCCCCTGGAACTCTCGTTGTATCCCCTGCCTCAGTGGAAACCGGTGGCACTCTGCTCTGCTCCTCCTACTCCTCTGTCGACTGTCCCTGCTGAGAGCGTGGCCTCCGCCTCGGCGCCATACTCACATGTTGCAAAAGACAGAAGACACAGAAAATGGCAAAATCAATAAAACATACGATGCTTTAAACCAGTGCCGACTGTACATCATCATTGTGGACTAGTGGACCACTGTAATTATTTATGACTCTTGTATATATCCACAACCGCTGCTCTGATACCAACTGTAACGACCCGATATCCGAACACCGGGAAGGCCCGAAAACCCGAATCTCAAACCGCCACCCACGAGCCCGAAGACTCGGAAGGGTTAAAGGGATGGTGTGGAAATACACAAGAATCTAAAATAATTACATAATCACCCAATTAATATGAATAAGTAGAAAATACTAAATAACATGAAACAAATTACATGGTCCACAAAATAACAATAGTCTAGAATATAACAGTAGTCCACAGCTAGTACAGTCTAGAAAGAAAAGGGTACAACTACACAGGGCATACCCCGACTCTGGCAACTGTCAACTAACCCTGGGCAGTAGAGCCACGTGGAGCCTCAGAAGCGCTCCCCGGAAGCCTCGCCTCACCAGAAACCACGGAAAGACACAGGGAATGAGCCTCATGACAAAAGGCTCAGTAGGGATCACCCGGACCCCTACCTCACAAAATGAGAAACTGCACGGAAAGCAGTCAAAGGCTAACACTAACCAAATGTAGAGCGAAGGTCAACAATGTAGGTAAATGGGAAAGCTCAGCTACGTCAAGCACCGACCACGTGGCATAAAAACCGAGACAACCCGACAAAACACCAAGAGTCACTACCTGACAAGATAGGAGTACCACCCACTAGAAGCAAGGCCGGATGCACCCCCTAGCGTCTTACACCGCGTCTCAGGTGTCCCCCTCATCGCACCCTGGAGGAACGGGGAACCGTACAAGTAACCACTTAGCAAGGACAGGTCGGGGTCACGCTCATCAGCACAGGTCCACCGCCCCCGACCACATGTGCACACATAGACCATGTGTCCTAGGTCCAGCCCTCTGATTGGTTTTCCCCTCAGTCGGACTCTGGTTGCAGGACGTGGGACCCTACGGTAACCAGTCTAAAAATCGTCTCTCGGGGTAGCCTCGCCACCACTCCCTGGTGGGACCACTCACGTGTTGGAAGGCTACGAGTAGTTGAGGGCATAGTTTAAAAGGTCTTGAGGCGGTTGTGAGGCACTTTCTGTAAGCCGCATAAGGCATAAGTCTTAAGGCACAACAAGGCGTAAGCCTTAATAGAGAAGAAAATAATCTTAAAACCATAAAATGCTAAAAATAATAGTGATTTTCATGTGTTAATGCTATATCAACTCAATGATAAATTCATGTTATTTCAAAAGTACTAAATTATGAGACAGCTGTCTAGTGTAGTTGGTTCGTCACCCTTCCCCATATGGGGGGAGGGCCCGAGTTCGAGCTCGATTATCCCCTCCCTGTTAAAAAAAAGTACCTATCAAGAAAAAAAATATTGAATTATGTTTTAAGGACAACAAAAGAAACGTAAATCTTAGGAGTACCCTATAACACCTCATTACATCATCTTCTCAAGTGATGCACACGTCTCAATTAAATACTTTGAGGTGGTGAGGTGTACCACCTCAATCAAAAAAAAGTGTAAGCCTCAAGCAAAAGACATGAGGCGCATGCCTCAAGGCATTTTTTTAGTGTCTCACATTGAGGCTTAAGCCTTAGTGCCTTAAGGCGCCACCTTTTTAAACAATGGTTAAGGGTCGCAGAAGGAGTAAACTCTCTAGTCAACAGAAAATGACGCCTAAATCGGGCGAAGTACCAGGACTGCTCCTTGTACCGACACCGACTCACGGTGACACCCACCGAACTACGCCATGTCTCGGGGTCTCCAAGGCACCCACACACGGCCCCCAGATGATGCCCAGCATCACTAGGACCGTAGGTTAGCACGGAGATCGAGATTCACTCGCCCAAGATTTGAATCGACGAGAAATGAAATCCAATTGGCAATATACAAGTGGCGGTCCACTCTTGGACCGCTACTTAGACAAACGGTCTAATGCTAGACCCCAAGGGACGGGCACGTGAGAGTCTAGTGGTCTATCTCTAGGCCGCCAGCCCAAGCCTAGCGGTCCCATGCTGGGCGGCATGAGGCAAGAAACGATCATACCATGGACCGCATGCCAACACGTGACTCCCAATGGTCAACTCGCACCCCGAGGGTGCAACGGTAAAACAGTAGGAAACGGTCACGACTCGACCGCTTGCCAGGGGAAAACAGTCTATCGTGCGACCGCTTACCCCAACGAGTCTTCAACGGTAAAAAGTCAACGGTCAAAATGCCTCAAAGGCCGCACTGGACCATGGGGAAAATGGTCGGCTGATGGGCCGCTAGTTGGCCATCGCGGTCTATCGGGTGACCGCTAGGCCCAACTGACATTGGGCACCAGGAAACGGTCTCTCTAGGCCGCTTCTAGCAAGAAACGGTCTCTGGAACGACTGCTACCACTCCGAAGAATTGAGAACAGTGGGAATGGCCCAAAAATCCCATTCCACGCCCCATTCACCCCTAGGTGAAGGGGAAACAAAAGGGGAACCCTTCCCCATGCCCCATGGCACCATTTGATGCCAACAAACCACAAAATAATGGATTAAAATGCTAGATCCGACGCTCGAACCACAAATCATGGATTTCCCTTCCCGGCTTGAAATAACCCTCTCTCGGCCTCGCCTCTACCTAGAAATCACGGGGAAGGTAACAAACGAGCTAAGGATCCGTCACCCTACCTCGGGGTCACTTGAAACGCGGCGGATCACCGCCGATCTTTAAAACTCCGCTTGAAACCCTCGAGCTCCCTCGATCTCTCCACGAGCCACACGCCGCCACAATCACCACACCACCGCCGTCGTCGCTGCGCCGTCACCTCGCCGCCGTCCGCAGCCGGAGGGGAGGTCGCCGGGGTCGTCGTCGGAAGAGGGGGGGGTGCCACGGCCGGTTCGCTCATGGGAGAGGGGAGGAAGAAGAAAGAGAGAAGAAGAAGAAAAAAGAAAAAGAAAATGGGATATTTATAGAAAATTTGGATTTTTCTAAAAAATAGAGAAAAATAGAACAATACATTTCCTCGATCCTCGAAACATGGCGGGCGCACTGGTACCGTCCCGGAGTAGGAGGACGCAACGGTTTACCCGATACATGGTTCCGTAGGTCTTGTCAGGGAAAAACACGTGTAAACCGTAAAACACGTTCCGGGACCCCCAAAATTGATATGTAACCCACGGATCCAGATCCAAAAAGTGTCCGAAAAACTCGGGGCATTGCAATGGGCATGTAATGAATATTTTCTTATTTTCTGAACTCCGAAACTCTGTGTGTTGAATCATCTGTGCACGGTTGTGTGTGTGAAGAGTGTTGCGTTTGTAGCAACGTGTGTGTGTGTAGATATGTTGTTGGATCGTGTGGGAGACGACGTCTCCATGTGTGTTGGAGATTTTTCTCCGTGTGCTTTAGTTCGAAGTGAGTGAAGCCTCACCGGTTTGGTGAGGGGTGGACGTTGGGATCCTATCGCGGTCCCGAACCACCTTAAAATCCTTGTGTCTTATGGTTATTACCTGTGTCTTATTTTGTTCCAACACAACCGAGTGAGCTCGGGGAGATTGAGAGAACTAAAGTTATTTCTGTTCAGCTTATTTTCATCAACCTCGCTAATTGTGCTAAGAAAGTTTTAAAATATGTCATCTCGTTTACGGGACAATTCAACCCCCCTTCTTGTCCGCTCGCCAAGTGGGCCAACAGAGCAGAACGATTCGGATCAGTGCTAAACTATCCTAGTAGGAAAAGGAAACTTACACAATTTTCTTATAAGCAAACCAAGACGTATTCGCTTAGTTCGAGGATGAGTTTCCCGAAATTCCACCGGAAGTCATAACCCACCGACTAAAGTTGTACCCAAGCTGTCGCCCGGTCCAACAGCGTAGGAGACGCTGCAACCCCGAGCGACAAGCCATTATCAGGGAACAACTATAACGACCCAGAGTTCAGGATACCGATATACCGATAACATCGATACACCGATACCAAGAACTGGGGAAGCCACCCAAGAGGCTGATGAGGCCCCTGAAGGGTTAGTAGGGTTATGTCGAGGGAATGTATAACGAACTACAATTTGGAACGCGTAGATTACAATTGAGTAATAAAATTAACACAAGAGCGGAAGCAATTCAAAATAACCAGAGTGATATATATATACTAGTCCAGATAAACAAAAGTACTAGTCCACAAGAGTACAACTACACGGGGCATACCCCGGCAAAGGTACCACAAAAGCCTCAAAAAGGTGGCTCGACTAAAGCTGGCAGCTAGACGCGGTCTCCGAAACAGCTCACGAAGCACCGGGAGACGACGGGCGCGGCTCACCTGAGAGGAGAAGGGTGAGTCACAGCCAGACTCAGTAGGGGTCACGCGGATCCCTACCTCGCACTAACAAGCATTCATGCATAAATAAAAGCGATTAGAGCATGCATTTAATTAAAATAACAGGCAATGGCATGAACAAACCACTCAAGTAAAGCTGTAAACTCTAACTAAGCAAGTAGAACAGCTAACACATGCCAAAGCAAAACAAATGCAAGCGAGTAAAACTAAATCTACCAAAATAGAATAACCCTTAACTAATCCAAACAATAAGGAAAGACAACCACTGGAGCAGAAACCAGAAGCGTCCACTGACGACTTACACTGCGTCTCAAGCACTCGCAGTCGACAATGCGACAAGCTGAGCGCGTAAACAGTACCAAACCAAGTGACCAGTCGGAGTGGCACCCGTCGGTGTCAGTCCACAGTCTCCGACCACGTGTGCACACATTGACTCTAGCCTGAACCAGGCCCTCTAGCTAGTTTTCTCCCTTGGTAGGACGCTACCATTGGCTGGGAGCCCACGAAACTAGCTTACAAACCGTGTATGGGAAACACCCCTCCGCTATCCCCAAGCGGGTCGGCACTCAACAGACCTTAGGGCAACAACAGTGGTTCCATTGCATGGAAAGAAAAGCTATTCTATTGGTATAAGAAACATGCCATCGAACAATGAAACAACATAAACATGGCACATTTACGTAAAGGAACGCATAACAAATGGCTGGCAACTTATTAAACCCAACAGGCAAGCGGCGGTCGGATGCCCACGCGCTACATGAAAGTAACGGTCGGAGGCTGGCTCGTTACACCAAGAACGACACGTCTGTCTCCGTCCGTCACTCCCGCCTGAGTTCCAGATCAAAAGGCCCAAAAGGGAATGTGACGGTAGGGGCCCTGTGCGTTACATCGATGCAACGCGTTGGGTCACCGCCGTTACATCCACCCGAGGCCAAAAACCATCATACAGCGCTCGAAATCAGACGCAGGCGAAGCGACGCGCTCGCTCAGGCGTGTCGGACGGAAGCGACGGCCGATCGACTGGCCGTCGGGCTAACCGCCTCACCCGGTCAACGTAAAACGACGGACGAGTAACGGATGGGGACCCCACCGTTACTCTCCAAATAACGCACTCTCATCGGGCCGTTGTTTGGAAATGACACGTCCACTAAGGACCGTCAGGCGTGTGATGGTTCCTGGCAGGGCCGTCACACCACCTGGAACACGGGCGGGTACGGTTTGAAAACCGGAGCCCTCCCAGATGATAAAAATCGTCAGGTAATGTCGTAGAAACCTGTAACCCGTCAAACCATACAACCCAAACAACAAAATAACACCCAAATACCACACATGCAAAGCCCACAATGCATCGAATTCAAGAATTAAGCTAAAACCCCAAAGTTATGAAATATGAACATTAAGCATGCTACGGGGTTCTAATCAAACGAACGAGCTATAGGAAATGATCCTAGCGAGATCAGGATTCCATCCCCCTACCTTTTGCGAGCCGAAACCGGCGATAGGGCCGCATGTAAGGAGGTAGCTCACCGGGCCTTCAAGCTCCACCTCGCTCCCACGATCACCGAACCACGCCGAGATGGGTACCCACGCGTTCCACTCGACGCGAGGAATCCAACGACGCCAACCACGCTTCGAACCGACGTCGTCTCGCCCGAATCCCAAGAGAGAGAGGGAGAGGCAATCGGCCTAGAGAGAGAGAGCGTGAGGGTGAGTGAGATCGACGAGAGAGAGAGAGAGAGAGAGAGAGAGAGAGGGTGAGGGATTAAAAGAGAAGAAAAATAAAATTAAAATATATATAATATAATTATGTTATATATTAAAATCTTTTTAATCTCTAATAACCCTCAAAGCTCCAAATAAATCCAGAAAAATACATGAAAAATTCCTTAAAATCCAGGAAAATAGCCTGAAATTCCAGAACAAATACTAGAACAAAATCCATTAAGGATCCATTAAGGCACGGGCCTTACAGTCCCTCCCTCCTAATAAAAATTTCACCCTCGAAATTTACAACAACGGAAAAAGGAGGAAACTGAGAAAGAACATATACCTCCCTGGAATAAAAAGGGAAAAAGCTGACGCATCTCATCTTCGCGTTCCCAAGTGGATTCATTACCAGAGTGACGCTGCCAAGCTACTCTTACCAGAGGAATAACCGTATTTCTCAACCGCTGCTCACGACGGTCTTCAATTCTAATAGGGAACTCTGGTGCAGATAAATCAGCAGTCACCTCAGGCCAAACTGAATCATCGAGAACATGAGAAGCATCCGGCACATATTTCCTCAACTGAGATACGTGGAACACATCATGAACAGCTTGCATGGCCGCAGGTAGTTGTAGACGATAAGCCACCTGACCAATAGCTTCGATGAACGAAAAAGGGCCAACATACCGCGGACTAAGCTTTCCACGCTTCCCAAACCTGGAAACACCTTTCATCAGAGATATTTTAACAAACACCATATCTCCTAGCTCAAATTGTAGTGGACGTCTGCGCTGATCTGCATAACTTTTCTGTCGACTCTGAGCCGTCAACAATCTCTACATGATCAGACGAACCACATCAGAACACTGCTGCACCATATCAGGTCCGGTCAACAATCTGTCCCCAACATCAAACCAATTCAAGGGAGTACGACAAGGACGACCATACAGTGCTTCATAAGGAGCCATTCCAATACTGGAGTGAAAACTGTTATTATAGGCAAATTCAATAAGTGGCAAATGTTGACTCCACGAACCTTGCCAGTCAAGGCAACACAATCTCAGCATATCCTCTAAAGTCTGAATAGTCCTTTCTGACTGTCCATCTGACTGAGGGTGATACGCTGAACTGAATGCTAACTCAGTGCCCAAAGCTTTCTGGAAACTATGCCAGAAGCCGGAGGTAAAGCGTGGGTCACGATCTGACACAAGTGAAACAGGAACTCCATGCAATGGCACGATCTTCTGCACATACAGCTCGGCCAACCTCTGCACATTCCAGTAAATCTTAATCGGCAATAATCTGGCAGTTTTAGTCAATCTGTCAACAAGCAACCAGATACCATCAAAACCCTGAGAAGTTCGAGGCAAACCCACCACAAAATCTGTAGTAACATGGTCCCATTTCCACATCGGAATCTCTAATGGCTGAAGCAAACCACCTGGCTTCTGATGTTCGGCTTTAACCGGCTGACAAGTCAAGCACTTAGAAACAAATATAGCCACGTCTTTCTTCAAACCTGGCCACCAAAACTGCTTTTTCAAATTCTGATACATATTGGTGACACCTGGATGAATAGCAAAACAGGAACCATGGGCTTCACTCAGAATCTCATGCCTCAAATCATCATCAGCGGGAACATACCATCTGCCCTGAAAACTGACAACCAGCTCGTCATCAAATTCCACATCATATCTTGATATGACTCGGGCCAAATCAGAATCCGCTTGCTGAGCTTCTTTAATCTGTTGATAAAGAGCTGAACCCAAAATCAAACTAGCACAAACCGCCATCTTCGGATCAGAAGGAAACTCTACAATGAATGCCTCGCTCGGAAGCCATTTCCACAATTTCCATTCATGAAGCATCAAATGACTGACCTGCACTTTCCTGCTCAGAGCATCAGCCACCACATTCATTTTACCTGGCTGATAGGAGAGTGTGAAGTCAAAATCTTTCATGAATTCCATCCATCGGCGTTGCCTGAGATTCAAATCTTTCTGGGAGAATATATACTGTAAACTCTGGTGATCAGTAAAAATTTGAAATTTCTCACCATATAGATAATGTCTCCAAATCTTTAAGGCAAAAATAACTGCAGCTAGCTCCAGATCATGAGTGGGATAATTCTCTTCATGTCGTTTCAATTACCGAGATGCATATGCGATAACTTTACCATGTTGCATCAGCACTGCACCCAAACCTACTCGAGAAGCATCAGTACAAACCAAAAAACCACCCGAGTCGGAAGGCAAAGTCAACACAGGAGAAGAAGTCAATAGCCTTTTCAATTCAACAAAGCTAGCCTTACACTGATCCGACCAGACAAAAGGTACATCTTTACGATTCAGTCTAGTCATCGGGGCTGCAATCTTTGCAAAATCTTGGATGAATCTGCGGTAGTACCCAGCCAAACCTAGGAAGCTCCATATTTCAGTCACAGTTCTAGGCCTCTGCCAACTCAACACAGCATCAATCTTTGCAGGGTCCACTGCCACTCCGTCACCAGAAATCACGTGACCAAGAAAATGAATCTCTCGAAGCCAGATTTCACATTTACTGAACTTCGCATACAGCTCGTGATCTCTTAGAGTCTGCAGAACGATCCTCAAATGCTACGCATGATCTTCATCAGAGGCAGAATAGATCAAAATATCATCAACAAAGATCACCACAAACTGATCAAGAAAAGGACGAAAGATACGCTGCATCAGGTCTATAAAAGCTGCTGGGGCATTAGTCAGACCAAACGGCATGACCAGAAATTCAAAGTGACCATAACGAGTGCTGAAAGCCGTCTTCTCCACATCAGATTCCCGGATTCGCAATTGGAAGTAGCCAGACCGGAGATCAATCCGTGAAAAGATAGTAGCAGACTGTAACTGGTCAAACAAATCATCAATCCTGGGAAGCGGATACTTATTCTTGATAGTCACCTGATTCAATTGCCTGTAATCAATACAAAGCCTCAGGCTTCCATCTTTCTTTTTCGCAAATAGCACCGGGGCACTCCACGGAGAAAAGCTGGGGCGAATATAACCCTTTTCCAATAACTCAAGTAGCTATGCTCGTAGTACTTTCAATTCAGCTGGAGCCATTCGGTACGGTGCCTTTGCTAACGGGCCTGTACCTGGAATCAGTTCAATCACCATCTCTATTTCTCGCTCTGGGGGTAAGCCTGGCAACTCGTCAGGAAACACATCGGGGAACTCACAAACAAAAAGAATATCACTGACTTCCTATCGTGGTTTTTCAACAGCAACCACAGAAGCAAGAAACCCCTTGCAACCTACACTAAGCAACCTATAGGCTCGAATAGCAGAAATAATTATACGAGAAGAACGGGATCGAATACCTTGAAAATAAAAAGTTGATTTCCCCTGTGGCTGAAAATAGACTTTCTTTGATCTGCAGTCAACCACAGCTCCATAATGCTCCAACCAATCCATTCCCAGAATAACATCATAATCTGCCAGCTGTAATGCATATAATCTCGTCGGCAACTGGTGATTATCGATCATAACAGGAGACTCTTCCAAACACAGAGGTGTAATCATGAAATCTCCCAAAGGCATCTCAACATACATCTCACAAGTTATCTCTGAAGTCGGTTCCTCAATACATGCCATGAAATCCTCAGAAATAAAAGAGTGAGAAGCACCAGAATCAAATAAGACACGAGCTGAATGACCATAAAGCATAATCATACCTTCCACAAGATGGGCTGCAACAGCATCAGCTCTAGTCATATGTGAAACCTTGCCTTTCTGCTTCTTTGATCCGGCCGAAGATTGCTGAGAAGACGCCGACGCTTGAGAGAAGAACTGTTGAGCTTGCGGAGCAGGAGGAGGTTTGAATTGCGGCTGCTGAGGTTGAGAAAACTGAGGAACTTGCAATTGTTTCGGCCTCAGCGGGCAATCCCAAACCACATGACCTGGCTGGTCACACCGAAAGCAAACAACGGGAAGAGAACACGGCTGGCCCTTGTGATGACCACCGCATCTCCTGCACGTCCATGGCTGACTGACAGCTGAACTCTGACGAGTCTGAGTAGAAGGTGCCGTCGACTGCTGAACAACATCTGTACCGGACGGCTGCTGGAAAAACTTCTTCTTCTTCTTGAACCTCTTGAACTTGGTCTTGGAAAGAGAGGAAGCACTGCTAACCTCTGACTGGACTGAGGGAACACCTGGCACTGGCGGTCGGTACACCTGCTGAGACTGTACTGCAGGCTGAACTGACCCTGCCTGAGGATATCCACCCGGTCTCGTCATCTCCAGCTCAAGTGCCACAGCTGTTTGGCACGCACTATCAAGGTCTGAAACACGACTAGCAATGAGGGGCATCTTCAATTCTGGCCTCAAACCTTGCAAAAATTGCTATGTCTTCAATGCTTCACTAGCCAGCACATGGGGCGCATACTGACCCAATTCCATAAACTTATTCCGATACTCAAGCACAGTCATACTGCCTTGAGTCAGCTCCATGAATTGATACATTTTTGCCATTTGTAAACAGGAAGGAGTGTAGGCACGCTCAAAAGCAGCAACAAACTCTGCCCATGTGATCTGCCGAAGGGGTCTTGAATGAAAAGCGATCTGCCACTCGGCTTTCCACCACGTAATGGCCGTACCCTGGAGTTGAAAAGCGGCAGGCATAACTTTCTCATCTTCAGCACATTCCATCGAAACAAATACACGCTCAATAGCATCCAGCCATTGCCTCGCAACCTCGGGATCAGCTTGACCATCGAAAGGAGGCGGATTGAACATCAGGAATTCTTTCAAAGCCTTGCCTCGACTGCCAGGCACTTCAACCTGAGGAGCAACAATCGGCGCTGGAGGAGGAACAACTGGTGCAATGGGAATAGCAGGAACTGTAGGAGGAGGTGCAGAACCACTATCTTCCCTGAGCGCATCTCGAGGAGCACGAGGAACTCGAGGAGGTCTTCCTCGACGAGGCGACATAATTACTCTTCCGAGATCATAAAACAACAATAAAATCCATCAATCATATAGGAAACACCTAAGCCAGCAATAGACGACACAGGACTAGCTCTGGACAAACACAAATTTCAATTCCTTATACGATTCCGCAAACAACAGCTCTGATACCAACTGTAACGACCCAGAGTTCAGGATACCGATATATCGATAACATCGATACACCGATACCAAGAACTGGGGAAGCCACCCAAGAGACTGATGAGGCCCCTGAAGGGTTAGTAGGGTTATGTCGAGGGAATGTATAACGAACTGTAATTTGGAACGCGTAGATTACAATTGAGTAATAAAATTAACACAAGAGCGGAAGCAATTCAAAATAACCAGAGTGATATATATATACTAGTCTAGATAAACAAAAGTACTAGTCCACAAGAGTACAACTACACGGGGCATACCCCGGCAAAGGTACCACAAAGCCTCAAAAAGGCGGCTCGACTAAAGCTGGCAGCTAGACGCGGTCTCCGAAACAGCTCACGAAGCACCGGGAGACGACGGGCGCGGCTCACCTAAAAGGAGAAGGGTGAGTCACAGCCAGACTCAGTAGGAGTCACCCGGATCCCTACCTCACACTAACAAGCATTCATGCATAAATAAAAGCAATTAGAGCATGCATTTAATTAAAATAACAGGTAATGGCATGAACAAACCACTCAAGTAAAGCTGTAAACTCTAACTAAGCAAGTAGAATAGCTAACACATGCCAAAGCAAAACAAATGCAAGCGAGTAAAACTAAATCTACCAAAATAGAATAACCCTTAACTAATCCAAACAATAAGGAAAGACAACCACTGGAGCAGAAACCAGAAGCATCCACTGACGACTTACACTGCGTCTCAAGCACTCGCAGTCGACAATGCGACAAGCTGAGCGCGTAAACAGTACCAAACCAAGTGACCAGTCGGAGTGGCACCTGTCGGTGTTAGTCCACAGTCTCCGACCACGTGTGCACACACTGACTCTAGCCTGAGCCAGGCCCTCTAGCTAGTTTTCTCCCTTGGTAGGACGCTACCATTGGCTGGGAGCCCACGGAACTAGCTTACAAACCGTGTATGGGAAAAACCCCTCCGCTATCCCCAAGCGGGTCGGCACTCAACAGACCTTAGGGAAACAACAGTGGTTCCATTGCATGGAAAGAAAAGCTATTCTATTGGTATAAGAAACATGCCATCGAACAATGAAACAACATAAACATGGCACATTTACGTAAAGGAACGCATAACAAATGGCTGGCAACTTATTAAACCCAACAGGCAAGCGGCGGTCAGATGCCCACGCGCTACATGAAAGTAACGATCGGAGGCTGGCGCGTTACACCAAGAACGACGCGTCTGTCTCCGTCCGTCACTCCCGCCTAAGTTCCAGCTCAAAAGGCCCAAAAGGGAATGTGACGGTAGGGGCCCTGTGCGTTACATCGATGCAACGCGTTGGCTCACCGCTGTTGCATCCACCCGAGGCCAAAAACCATCGTACAGCGCTCGAAATCAGACGCAGGCGAAGCGACGGGCTCGCTCAGGCGCGTCGGACGGAAGCGACGGCCGGCCGACTGGCCATCGGGCTAACCGCCTCACCCGGTCAACGTAAAACGACGGATGAGTAACGGATGGGGATCCCACCGTTACTCTCCAAATAACGCACTCTCATCGGGCCGTTGTTTGGAAATGACGCGTCCACTAAGGACCGTCAGGCATGTGACGGTTCCTGGCAGGGCCGTCACACCACCTGGAACACGGGCGGGTACGGTTTGAAAACCGGAGCCCTCCCAGATGATAAAAATCGTCGGGTAATGTCGTAGAAACTTGTAACCTGTCAAACCATACAACCCAAACAACAAAATAACACCCAAATACCACACATGCAAAGCCCACAATGCATCGAACTCAAGAATTAAGCTAAAACCCCAAAGTTATGAAATATGAACATTAAGCATGCTACGGGGTTCTAATCAAACGAACAAGCTATAGGAAATGATCCTAGCGAGATCAGGATTCCATCCCCCTACCTTTTGCGAGCCGAAACCGGCGATAGGGCCGCATGCAAGGAGGTAGGCTCACCGGGCCTTCAAGCTCCACCTCGCTCCCACGATCACCGAACCACGCCGAGATGGGTACCCACGCGTTCTACTCGACGCGAGGAATCCAACGGCGCCAACCACGCTTCGAATCGACGTCGTCTCGCCCGAATCCCAAGAGAGAGGGGGAGAGGCGATCGGCCTAGAGAGAGAGAGCGTGAGGGTGAGTGAGATCGACGAGAGAGAGAGAGAGAGAGAGGGTGAGGGATTAAAAGAGAAGAAAAATAAAAATAAAATATATATAATATAATGATTATATATATTAAAATCTTATTAATCTCTAATAACCCTCAAAGCTCCAAATAAATCTGAAAAAATACCAGAAAAATTCCTAAAAATCCAGGAAAATAGCCTGAAATTCCAGAACAAATACTAGAACAAAATCCATTAAGGATCCATTAAGGCACGGCCCTTACAACAAGTAAGTGAAAAGTTACGCTCGGGAATATTGCGACCCACCCAATATCCCAACAGGGTAGCTAATGTGGTCCTTATTCCCAAAAGCAACGGGAAGTGGCGGATGTGCGTAGACTACACCGACCTTAACAAAGCTACACCTAAGGACAGCTTCCCCATCCTACGAATCGACCAACTGGTCGATGCCATGGCCGGACACGAGATGCTGAGCTTTCTGGATGCCTACTCTGGTTACCACCAAATTAGCATGCATGAACCCGACCAAGATAAGATAGCATTTGTCACAGATCACGGCCTATACTGCTACACATGCATGCCATTTGGGTTAAAAAATGCAGGGGCCACATATCAACGCCTGGTCAACCATATGTTCAACGCGCAGATAAGTCGCAACATGGATGTTTATATTGATGACATGCTCATCAAAAGCCTCAGAGCGGTCGAGCACCTCGAAGACCTGGTAGAGACGTTCGCAACACTCCAAAAGTACAACATGAAGCTTAACCCGAACAAGTGCGCGTCTGGGGTTAAGTCGATAAAATTCCTCGGGTTCCTCATGACCCATCGAGGAATCGAAGCGAATCCCGACCAAATTCAAGCAGTGTTGGAGATGAAACGACCGATGAGGGTGAGGGATGTATAGTGCCTTACCGGTCGCATCGCTGCCCTGACTCGATTCCTATCCCGAGCAGCGGAAAGATGCCTACCCTTCTTCCGACTCGTCAAGCAAGCGAACAAGGAGTCAGAGAAGAAATGGCAGATCAAATGGGACCAAGAATGTGAGCAGGTGTTCAAAGATATGAAACGGTACCTAGCATCCCCTCCCGTGCTCTTCAAGCCACAGAAGGGAGAGCAGTTGCTCCTATATCTGTCGGTGACCCCAAGCACGTTGAGCGATGTGCTCACGCGAGAGGAAGGCAATGCCAAGAAGCATGTCTACTATGTGAGCCGAGCATTACAAGGGCCAGAGTTTTGGTATTCGTGGATCGAAAATGTTAGAACCACCAATTTGGACACTAGCCCAATTGGGTACAATTCGGACCCATTAACACAATGAACTAGAAATCTAGACAGAACGTCGAAGGATCCTTAGAGAATTCATGACTCAACCTAGGAAGGTCGGAACTAGGTGAAACCAAAGCCCACACAACGTCCATGGGGCAAAGAACAACTTAGATGAAGATGATAACTTTGGAATAAAAGCCTAATCCCTGTAAGAGGGAGTTTATGATAATAGGTTGAAACAGTCACAATAAACACTATCACCGGTTGAAATAAGGATATCTTGGCCCATCGTTACCCAAATGGGTTGAAACTAGGTCCATTAGAAATATTGGGCCCTTAACCCAGACTCTCATGTTGAGATGGAAACCCAATTCGCACTAGAACCCGAGGTTCTGAGCCCTTTGCCACCAATTGTCACAGAGAGATGTGACTATTGAGAGAATTCACACGTAAATAATTAAAAATTCATAACTTCGTTTGTAGATAATTAAATGACCTGAAACTAAGGCCATAATCTTGAATGGGATTTTAGCTACAACTTCTATGTCAAGGTCTGGGCCAAATTCGAACTGGATACTAGAGTTATGCCCGAATTATCTCGGGCTACCGAAGGGTCACGATTGGAGCGCGGGAGAATAAATGTTAATGTTGAGAAAATCATAACTTGATCTAGAATTGATGAAACTAGATCAAACAATATCCCAAAGTTAGATATGGAAGTCCTCTTGATTTCATCTGAAGATGTCGCAACTCAAATCCTAACAGAAAAATGTGCCCACTTGCATCTATGACCGGGTAGACGAAGGGTCACATCTGTTCAAACCGAGGAGGTGCATGGCATTAACTCCTCTTCAACCAGCGACCTTGGGGGCTGGACTGAGCCTTGTAGGATGTGGGAAAAGCCCTTGGGAGGCTGGAAATCTATATAAGGAGGTAGGTTTCATGGGTATTAAGCCTTTAGCAACCCCTAATTTCAATTATCTACCATCTACGGTTCCTCTTGCGTAAGAAAGAGAGGTGAGGGACCTTGGCCCTGCGTAGGAGGATGATCCTGCAGTTCCTAGGACAACGGGGAAGTCTTGGGAGGATCCGGGGTGTGGAGCTCATCTTCGGATCAAAAGGGAGAAACATTAGGTGGATCTAGGGTGTGGATTTCATCTCTGGGTCATCAGTTTACCCCCTCTGAAGGCTGGCACCTGTCCTCAAATCGTAGGGGTCAACGAAGCATTAGAATATTTTTCAAATAAATTTCTACTTGTTATAGAGGGACTAAGGGCATGAGAGATTGATCACTATACTTACTTTTCATTTTTCTTTCATCATATTACGTACTATCGTGAGGTTTCTTCGAGTTTTATCGAAATTTGGGTCTTGCACTGACCTGCGTCGATGCAACACTGGGCTGCATCGACGTAGTCCCTTTAGTGTGGCCGACTGCATCGATGCAGCCAAGGGGTTGCATCGACAAAGCCTTCATGGAAGGGAGCATGCGTCGAGGCAGCCAGAGGCTACATCGACGCAGCCTCCCTTAGGGGGGGGGGCTGACTGCGTCGAGGCCGTCCCTGACCGCATCAAGGCAGTCAATACCCTGTCTCAAATTCCCGAAACCAAGAATACGAAAGTTTTGAGACGCCATTCCAACTCGAAAAAATATAAAAAATTGGAAATTTATAAAAGACTAAGTCAGTAACTTATGGTAAAGATTTCGTGCTCATAGAAATTATGCATTTGTAGTATGATTTATTTTCTACGCATGTGCAGCATAGTAATAAACCATACGGTAGCATGCTTACGGTATGATAAGAAGTATGATATTAACAATGTAATATGAATATGCATGTGAATGTTAATATGATGTGAATGTTATGAATGGAAAATAGCAGCATTCTGTGAGGTTGACTTCAGTCCCTTCTGCGGGACTGCGATACGTAACGTCATGGAAGTAAAAGAACCCGGGGGACGGTGATACATAACGCCCTGGTCAAAAATCCTATTGATTCGGCTAGTTCGTTCTGTGGGACGGCGATACATAACGCCACAGAACCCGAGGGATGGCGATACATAACGCCCCGTATGGCAGGAGTCTAGGTGAAAGTTCACTCTTGGGTCTGCGCAGTACTCTTTTATTCATATATGTCTGTGGGCCTCCTGTGTTTGCGACAGCTGTTTGATTTCACGAATAACAAGAATGTGAAGCTCATGAAAATGTGGTAATGTGTAAACTAATAATTCATCGCAGTTTTGGTACATGCATCGATATCTTATAAGTTAGCCAATGAACATGTATTTTCTTGTAGCAATTATTTTAAGTAGATGGTAATGAATGGATCATGAAGTAACTTTAGGTTTCTTTTTTTGAACTGTTGTATGTTAGATTGTAGCAAGGTTCGGTCGACTGACCCGGGCATTTCAGTCGATCGAATTTGCTAGTGATGGCTATAAATCGTTATAGTTCGGTCAACCGACCCGGGCATTTCGATCGATCGAATTTGCCAGTGTAGGCCGGCCTGTAACTTGTTACAGTTTGGTCGACCGATGGCCGTTCTACCTCCAGGATATTTCGTCAAGCTTGCCCACTTGGGTTCCATCCTTGCCCCATTATCCCTGAATTCTTGACTGACCTTAAGGATCATTACAGAGGATTTTAGAGAAATTATATGGGTCCTTTGTAAACTTTTGTTATGATCGTTGAAATTATATATATATATATATTGGTTATATGAATGCGAGTTAACCGTGATTTGATTAGGCTAATGTTTGCGACCGCGGGGAGTCACTTGTCGTTTTGTCCTCGTGGCGGGGGTGTTCACTCGCCTTTTACGGAAGGCCGAGATAGGTTGACTGGGCACGCGGGGATTCCGGGTATTGAGGAGAAGGCAGAGAGAATGATGGGAATGCATTGGAAGGTATGGTGTATGGTTCATCTATCTGGAAGACTGGGATAGGGATGGCTGGGTGGAATGCGGGCGTGCCAGTCGATTTCTCGATGATCACCTATGGAACCAAGGATTGATCGGGGAAGCGTTGCCAGGATGCGGCACGTGACTCGAGAGATCGGGTGACACATGGATAAAAGGGGTTCCACGGGAGCGAGTGCGCAGGCGATTGTGGGAATCGTGTACTGGACGTCTTTCCCCATCGGTCGTAAGCAACTAGTGTTTATTTTACATCGGATTGAATCCGAATACCTTTGTTTCTACTGCTGAAGTGAGAGTCAGGGACCGTGGGAGCCGCGACGTCGGGAGGGCTTAGTCCGTGCATCAGCGACAGGGCAACAGCAACACAACAGGGATAACTGGGGGCATAGAGACTGGTGCCTATGAGGAGGGGGATCCGCTCCCTGACTGGATTACATGACTTATATGCGTTTATACGGGGGTGTGAGAGCCCGATTACATTTTCTTGCAAGCCACGGGACAATTCCGACATTCATGACGGTCCCCGGGTCATTGCATTATTGTGTGGGTAGTTCCGTATGTGTACATAGTGTCCGTCAAAGGACCTGTGACTCAGTAGGAGGGCACCCGGGGGGCGTCACAATGTATTGCCGACATGAGACAGTGTCAAGGTCGGGGCAGTAGGGGTGCCATAGGTACCATTGTGCTTGGGAAGTTGAGTGGTCGGGTGTCGCGGGCCCCGATGTGACTGGAGTAGCTGGCAGTCGAGTGCCGGGGGCACCGTTGTGACTGGAGTTGTTGGCAGTCGGGTGCCGAGGACACCGTTGTGACGGAAGTAGCTGGGCAGTCGGGTGCCGATGGCACCGTTGTGACTGGGGTAGCTGGCAGTCGGGTGCCGGCGGCACCGTTGTGACTGGGGTTGTTTAGTGGTCCGGTGCCGTGGGCCCTGACGTGACAGGAGTAGCTAACAGTCGGGTGCTGGGGGCACCGTTGTGACTAGAGTTATTTGCAGTCGGGTGCTGAGGGCACCGTTGTGACTGAAGTAGCTGGGTAGTTGGGTGCCGGAGGCACCGTTGTGACTGGGGTAGCTGGCAGTCGGGTGCCGGAGGCACCGTTGTGACTGAAGGAGGCGGGCGCCGTGAAGAGGCTGAGGCCCGAGTATAGGTATGTGTGTTCAACTGGTTTCATGCTATATGAGAGCCACGTGGACTTTACAAATGGACCGAGGAGGCCGACGTACAATGGGCGCAAGCCGCGGGACAATTCCGACACGCGGGTCGGTCCCCGGGTCAATGCGGGATAAAGTGGATATCCACGTGTTTTACAGAGGCTCCCCGTGAGGAGATCGAGACAAGCTCGATTGCCTTGGTGGCCGGGGCGGTCGTGGGCTGGCGCCTGACGGAGGTTGGACGCGTCTCAAGGTGAGCGATCGGTTTCGAGCTCCGGAAGGTGAATGTCGTCATGCTGGGGAGTCGAGGCTGGCCCTGGAAATATTATTCCCGGGCAAGGGTCCGGATAACTCGAGTCATCAGTCCGAGCGGTCGACAGCTAGCTCAGAGCGGGTGGTGGGCACGTGGTTCCGTGTCGAATGTAGGTGTGGCATCATGGCGTATGCGTAGCCACCGTGGGTTGTCATACACTGGTGGACCTGGGATACGGGTGTGTTCGCCGTTGTCATAACGCCTTATACGCGATGGGCATGGACTTGTGTGCGATGGCTAGACGCCGCGTGAGGGGAGTACATATGACATACCCTCGGCGTGTATAAGCCGATCAACAAGCCAACCACGCGCGCACTTAGTTCCTCGCGTCCCCAACCCTTGCTGAAGGCCTCGGGAGTCCGAGGGCACAGCAGTTAGGTCGGAGGGTGTTGCATTGCATCCTTCATTTCATTACATGCCCTTCCATTGAGCCCCTTGGGGGATTTTATAGGGGAAGATGATGGGTCATGGGGGGTTTCGGCGGACAAGGCTGAGGGTTCAACTTGGTCCGGGTAAACCCCCTAAACAGTGTCATTTTTATTTTATTTTTGTATTTTTTTTGTGTGTGTTTTGTGTGTGTAACGGAGTGCGGAGAGGGGGTTTAGGCGGACTAGCCCAAGGGGCTGGGCTGGTCCGCCTAAACCCTTGGGTTTGGGCGGACTGGGGCCTTTTTTTGATTAAAAAGGTTTTTTTTATTTCATGGGGGTTTATGCGGACCAGCCTAAGGGGGTAGGGTGGTCCGCCTAAACCCCCTCCCCTAGGGGGTTTAGGCAAACCAGCCTGGGGGTCTAGGCTGGTCCGCCTAAACCCTCCCCCAGGTTTGGGTGTTTTTTAATTAAAAAATACTTTTTTTTTGTAATTGGGGTTTAGGCGGACCAGCCTTGGGGGTGAGGCAGGTCCGCATAACCCCTCCCCCAGTGGGGGTTTATGTGGGTTTGACCGAGGTTTCTAGCCGGGTTTGATTGAGGGTTTACCGTGGGTTTGACCGCGGGTTAGACTGGGGTTGACTGTGGGTAAGACTGGGGTTTGACTGAGGGTTAGACCCCGCGACCTAACCGTGCAGGTCGATCAGCTTGCGAGAGCGCACGATTGTGGTGCATGACGCGATGGGTTGCTGGGAGTCCCGAGTTGGGCCGGACTTGCTGTAGAGTGGCAGGAGCATACGCGCCTACCAGGTGCTCGGGGAAATTCCCGACACGCGTGCGTGGGCCGTATACGGGTGCTGTGAGCTCATGAAGCTTGTGGTTGGCCCGAATGGGTCTTCCTTTGACTTCAGAGGGCTAGAGGGAGGCGACTCGAGGGTAGACCCTGGCCTCATTGCTAGGCGCCACGTGGCATGGCATGTAGTCAGGGTGCCCCCGGGTCGGCTCGGGTAGCTATGTTGAATAGGGGTAAACCCGCAAACTGAGTGATCGGGGGTGGGCTCGATCGATCGTTGATATTGCCGTGGGTCACGGCTAGCTGGCTAGGACCCTCGGTTGGGCCCGGTGACTGGGGCGTCGACATGATGATGCCGCTTGTCTAGTGGTCGGGGGTGACCCTCGCTCCTTGGCGAAGAATCGTATGATGCGGCAGGCTGTTCTGAGTCCTGAGTTAACCCGATAGTTGAGGCGCTGGTGGTGTGACACCGTATGCAGGGTGTTCGGGGGTAAACCCCGAATCTTCACAGAGTGCTGTAAGGTACGGCAGGTTGTCCCGAATCCTGAAACCGGCCCGGTTGTTGAGAAACTGACTGGCATAGTGCCATTTGCTCAGGGCCGATGACCGATTGTTATGTTGCGCCGCTTGACCCGATGAAGTGTCTCGATTTCTGAGCTCAACTTGACTGGTATAGCAGCTTTGGTGATATGCCATTATGCTCTATATAAGGAGTATTTCCCTATGCTTAATCCTCGATTAATTTGAGAAAATAAGCCGGTGCCAACAAATGCCCCCCACAGGGAGTGCGTCGGAGGCAAAGACGACGGCGTGCGGCCCGTGCACCTTTCAAGTTTGATTTCTCCCGGCCCTGTTGGCGTGTGGGAGTTACTTGTTCTGGGGGTTAACCCTCCTGTTGTGGTCCTTCATGTGGCAGTGGTACCTTTGCAGAAGACCGTTGAGTCCGAGAGGTTGTAGAGCTGTATTTCAGAGAAATCTGAGTGGCTGGATACACGCGTGGTGCTTGAAGTTGTAGCCCGCTATCCGCGACTTGGGAATTCTATTCCCATTTGTCTCGCGTGTTGGGCTTGTGGCAGAGGCGCGCAGGGCCTATATCGCGGGATTAATCTTGTCTGGATGCCGAACTCTCCATACAGGTGGTCACTTTGGCGGTTGATGGTGTGACTGGGCTGGACACCAATGCCGATGGCGAAGAGAGGCCAAGGGAGCCTAGTGTAACAATGCTTCTGGCTTTGTTGCCTGTGTCTGGGGCCTGCCTTGCACAGCGGGCTTTGTGGATTTTCTGAGGAGAGACGGCTCGGTGGAAAGGGCCCTCCCCCATTAGAAATTTTAGACAGGGGTAGGCCAGGACTATCGAATCCATCCCGCCTCGCAGGGTGGCTGGCGAGCAATGGGAGACCACTTGTGGCTCCCCTTCCATTATCTGAGGTTGCACTGGCGGGAGCCATGTCTTGCCCCCAGAGGTGAACTTGTGGACTGAGATTTGTATTTTTTCAAGTTTTCCACCTTGTTTAAGTCAAGGAGTGCCTTGACTATTTTTCACTCCTTAGCATGTTCCCCTTTGACCGTGACTATAGATGAAGATGCTGGATAAGGGGGTTCGAGACTTCCCTGCCTTAAGAATTGGAGGGCCACCTATCCCTCAGCTTCTAGGATTGCTGGTTGGCGACGAGATGACCGCCGCTCTGACCGGGGCTTTGTGGTGAAGCCTATGGTCGGTCGTTAGCAGCCTACCACTACTGTGGTGGTTGATTCTTCTTGTGGGATGCTGTCATCGTCTGTTGACCACCCATGGGGGCTCATTTGCCAAGCTTGGCGCCCACCGTCCCATGGGACAGGCTGGTCATAGCTCTGAAGCATTGTAGCTGGAGTTGTGTTGTAGGGCACTTGCAAATCGTCATGTTATGATGATGGAGGCCACTTTGTCATGGCTGGATGTGACTGGGATTATAGCTGGTGGGTCAGGGGTTACAAGGGAACTGGGATTATACTAGGGCTTCGAAGTTGAGAGATTCCAACTCTTGCTAGGGCCGCCATTGCACGGTCAAAGTGGTAGGGATCGGTTGGTTGGCTGGTGGTGTTAGGGAATCCAGAAAGGCCGGAGTAACAGGGGGATGGATGACGTTAACTGAGAAGTGGGTAGCTGCGGAGCAGCCACGGGACCACACCCAAGAAGTACGGTGATCTGCCAACAGGGGCGAAGCTGCCGAAGATAATCGGTGTCGTAGGTGTGTTGATCTGATGCTGCTGGAGGCAAGATTCGGCGAGACATGTTGACCTGGTGTTGCTGGGGGCCGGCCTTGACAAGGGCCGTTGACCCGGTGTCTCAGGGAAGCATGCCGACCTAGGGTTGCTGTAGACCCTCCTCCGCGAGGCATTTTGGTCTGGAGTTGCTGGAGACCTGCCTCGGTGAGGCATCTTGGTCTGAGGTTGCTGGAGACCTACCTCGGCGAGGCATCTTGGTCTGTAGTCGCTGGAGACCTACCTCGGCGAGGCGTCTTGGCCTAGAGTTGCTGGAGATCTGCCTTGGTGAGGTGTTTTGGCCTAGAGTTGCTGGAGACCTACCTCGGTGAGGCGTCTTGGTCTGGTGTTGTTGAAGACCTGCCTCGGTGAGGCGTCTTGGTCTGGTGTTGCTGGAGACATTCCTCGGCGAGACGTCTTGGTCTGAGGTTGCTGGAGACCTGCCTCGGCGAGGCGTCTTGGTCTAAAGTTGCTGGATTTGCCCCCAGAGAGGGGTGTTGGCTTGGAATCGTATTCAGCCGATCTTCATGGGGTATGGCCAAAGGTTGATGCTGGCGGCTGACCATCATGGTGAAGTAGCAGAACTTGAGGTCGTCTGCCCCTTTAAATAGTACAATGACCACAAATGATGTTAGACACATAATCATCATAATATGGTGGATGGTACCTGTTAATTGATAGGATTGGTGCGCTGGATTCAGAGGGGGGGTGAATGAATCCCACCCTTAAAAACTTTTCGCTCAATAAAAACTAGAACAAGATCAACATGCTGGGTAACTAATCAGAATCTCTTTTGAACCGAAGAACAAACATCTATCTCGCGCCTAAATAATCAACTAGCGGAAGCGGAAAAAGGTAATCAACCTACTGCAAGATAGCAATATGAACGCTCAGACAATCTGTGAAAGGTGGTAGAAGACATGGAGCTAACGCACAAGGCAAACCACTGCACATATAATTTTTTAGGTGGTTCAGTCCTCCAGACCTACATCCACCCCTCACTCCCAACCGGAGGAGGCTTCCACTAGCACAAGTTGGAAACTGCAGACTCAGTCTGTGAACAGAATGCTGCCACACAGCTTCACCAGGGGAACAGCCTCCCCTCTTCCTCCACACCGGAGGGACACCCCAAGTAACTCCCAGCCACTTGGAAACCAGAGACCGAAGTCTCTCTTCCTCCAGACCAGGAGGGGACACACCAGTGACTCCCCGTCACCACTAAACCAGAGGTCACAGACCTCTCTTCCTCCAGACCAGGAGGGACCCGACCTCTATCCAGAGAATCGGAATAACAAAGATAACCAAATGAAAAAAGAAAAGTAAGAAAGGAAAAATACACGGCGATCAGAAAGCTGTAAAGAAAGATAACATAGATGTGGCTCCCATGGAGCTGACTGGCCTGGATTTGATCCACGGTCCAGTAGACAGATCTTCAGTCGAGACTTCTTTCTTCTTCTCCATGAACTCTCACTCTCTCTCTTCTCCTTCTCTTTTTCTCTTTCTTTTTCTGTCACTCGATCATGCAGGCTCTCTCTATCTCTTCTTTTCTCTTCTTCTTCTTTTTCCTCTTCTGCTGCTCTCTGCCTCACTTCTTCTTCACTCATAGTCTCGATCAGCCCTCTTCTGTTCTTATCTATCTTCTTCAGATGGAGGAAGGCTTATATTTATGGCAGCAGCAACTAGGGCGTGTGCTCTCCACATTTCCCGCCCTAAGAATTCGGACCACGTGGCAGCATCCAGCAGGCTGTCAGTACACGTGTCATCATCTAGGCACTGCCCTTATCCTCGGATCACGTGCCTTCATTAGGCTTCACGAAGGTTCCTGCCAGATAGAGAATCACATTATCAGTTTAAGTATATGCATTGCAGTGTATTGACTTCGCTGTATAGACTTGTGAAGGCGAATGCATTGTACAGACTTCATGAATGGGAATGCAATGTATAGACTTCAGACTGTATGGACTTGTGAACTCAAATGCGATGTACAGACTCTGAAGAACAGCAGCCAATGTATAGACTTAGGCAATGTAAGGACTTGCCAGTGTATGGACTTTATGAGCATTCAACAATGTGCAGACTTCGACAAATACAACGTGCAGCAGTGTATAGACTTGAATCACTAGATGCATCATGTACATGCTTCAACTCAATGTATAGGCTTCACGACTGAAGAATGCAATGCACTGAACAATGTATGGACTTAACGATGTGCAGACTTGCCAAGACAAATGAGCGATGTACATACTTGTGCAAGAAAAGTCTGTATAGACTTAGTCAGCAGACTAGCTCAATGTACATACTTGCTCGTTGTTCAGACATCATGGACGATGTACAGACATGCAAAGAGAAAGGCTGTACATACTTGATGAGCGATGCAAGGCAAAGGAATGTATATACTTCTAATGTATAGACTTGCCAACTGAGCGATGTACAGTCTTGAACAATGAAGCTCTGTACAAACTTGATCAAGGCAAGACAAGCGAGTGTATAGACTTTCAATGTATAGACTTGCCAAAGGGTCGATGTACAGACTTGAACAAGGCAAAGTCTGTACAGACTTTGAGGTTCACAATGTATGGACTTTGGCAACAGAACGGCTGTACAAACTTCCACTCAACTGCGATGTATAGACTTGCCAAGGGAAACGATGGTAAAGCTATCAATGTATAGACTTTGAGTGCAACGTCGGTAAAGCTACCGATGTATAGACTTGCAAGTCGAACTGGTGGCTATACAAACTTCACCTCGAGCTTCTACAGTGCAATGTATAGGCTTAGAATCATATGAACATGGCGATGTACATACTTTGCCTCGAGCTTCTACAGTGCAGTGTATAGGCTTAGAATCATATGAACATGGCGCTGTACAGACTTTGAGTGAGAGTCCAATGTGCAGACTTGCCACCGACCAATGTATTGACTTGATGGTTGTGAGACGATGGCCAAGACAATGCACAGACAGATGCATAGACTTAAGATGAGACGCTCAATGAGACGCTCAGTGTTTAGACTTATGTTGTGCAGACTTTGACTCAAATGTGCATATGAGACGCTGAACAAGACGATGCACAATGTATAGACATTAAGTGTAATGTAGAGGGCTGTACAAACTTGGATGAATAAACAAGCATGAATGTATAGACTTTGAAAGACACTGCATGAACAATCCAATGTACAGACTTCCAAATGAAGTGATGAACGACACAATGTATAGACTTGGCCCCTTGACGAATGTATAGACTTGGCTTCGTGCTTGCTACAGGACAATGTCTAGACTTGATGCAACTTCAAAGCACAATGTGCAGACTTTAGCAATGTAACGCAATGTACACACTTCATGAGACGATAGATGTACACACTTCAACTAAGCAAGCTACAGTTAATGTATGGACTTTATGAAGACGATGCATGAGACGTGAACCCTGTACTGACTTGGTGTGCCATGCATGAACAGTGCAATGTAATGGCTTGCGTGAATGCAACAGCGATGTTAAGACTTGGAAGCCGATGTGTAGACTTGCTGAGATGCAAGGCAACACAGACACTGGCTGTATAGACTTGCGTTCACACAGCAGTGTATGGACTTCGAATGCCTGCCTGCATGCGATGTACAGACTTCAGTTGAAGCCAACCGAAGAGTGTATAGACTTTATGAATGCATATGCCAAGACCAATGTACAGGCTTGAAGAGGATGCAAGCAGTGTATAGACTTAGAAGTCTAGGAGGGGTCGACCCATCTAAGAAGGGGGTCGACCCACTTTTGCATGCAGTGTACTGACTGTATGCTCAATGCAATTGTGCTGGCTCTGTTATATGAATGCATTGACCAGATGTCAGATTAATATAGTGGAATGTCATTCACAAGCACACATTCACCAATACATGAACACATATGAATGCACTTAACTGAATCAACAAGGTCTTTCATGCACACATGCATATGGTGACTTATAGTGTTTGCTATCATCAAAACCAATCAACCAATCATCAAGACCACAGGGGCACAACAATCTCCCCCTTTTTGATGATGGCAACACTATGAGTCACACCGACTCAAGTCAAAGCATTCTCCCCCTTTGACTTCAGCAAAAAGACATTAGTTTGAGAGAGAAAAAAAATAAGCAGATATGAAACAATTGAAATAACATTTCTCCCTTTAACTACAAGAAAGCACACTCTCCCCCAAAGAGCAATATGACTCAAATCAATTTCTCCCCTTTTGTTTTTTTTTTAAAACCAATCATGCAGAGGTATGAATGCAGAGATGCAGATGCAACAAGAAATGTAATACCTCCCCCTAAGAATATGAATGCAGGGTCACAATTGATATGAGTATGATTCAATATAAGAAGGAAGCTCCCCCTGAAAAGATACCAATTGATTTGCATCTGTTGCATTTCTCCCAATTGATGTGGTTGAGATGGAGACCATAGTGGCATTCAAGGGTAAGTTCAGGTCAATGAACCAAGGAGAGTGAGGAGAAGAGTTTCAAACACAAGAAGTTCAAAACAAGATTTTCAAGGAGATATCAATCTCATAAATCCAAAATATAATTTTTTAAAGTCTTCCATTATAAGGGCTTATGAATGAATTTTATTGATCATCATGGTTTAAACATGATGTATGCAAGGTTTATCAATAAAATTCTGTATTGATATCTAAAACCAAGGTTTAATAAAAATGAACCAAGCCATCATAATTCTATCTTGATTATCCTCCCTTTCACTTACACAATCAAATTTATTGACTTCTTTCAGAAATACATGCACTAGTATTGAGATCAAGCAATCATGAAGTCATGAGATTTTGTCTAGGGTTATAACAATTTAATTTTTCCATCAATATTCAAATATTGCAATTTGTTCAACAAATTTTCATGCTACAAATTTTACGAGTACTCTAGTTCAGTGTACACTTTGTAACTAGAGGATATACCTTGATCAGAGGCCAATATCCCTAAGCACTTAGTGTGACTAACAGTCATGCTTTATATGAACAGAGGTAGCATTTACACATCATGACATACTACAAATCATTTCTTTGATGAGTGAGTTGTATTTCTCAGTGTGCATGCCATTGATCTGCCTGATTAACAATCATTCTTAAGCAGAGTTAACTATGGCACCTCATGACACAGTCCTTTGGACATGTGTTTCTCAGTGACAAAAGTCATTGCTCTGACTGAAATTAACCCTTTAGACAATTCAGACAAATTCATTTGCTTCAAGTCAATAATAATTTCATGCACTTAACCAATTAAAGCCATGTATTCAATAGTGCATATTTCAGAAGGTTTTACAAGGCACATCATGAAAAAGTTGGTTAAGGTTTATTAAACATGATTCAGATATTTTTAAGAGAATTACAGACAAACTCCATGAATACATTAAACTTAAACCACATGAGTTATTTCAGACATTCATAAAATCGTAATAGAAGATTCCTAGTTCAAGTGTTTTCAGATTTATGATCGAAATAGTCCCATTGAAATCTTCATGATGAACTGATAGAATTCTAATACCAAATAATAGAAGAGATTTTGAAGCTCAATGTTTTCAGAATATGATCAAGGTTTGTCAACAAAATCAATAAGGAAGGATATGCAATGAATTCTGACAAGTGTATGCATTTGACAACCTATATGCAATGCATTGACTCCCCCTCACGACATGCATTCAGTCAATCTTTTTGGCCTTTTCAAAGTAGTGGAATGCAATGCTATTAACTACATGTATGCAAAGACATGCAAGGACTCAACATTGATTGCCATGCAAAGACATGCAATTTACTACCCCTGAAAATATGCAATGTTTGCCATGAAAGTTGAACATATGGATTTGTGATTCATGCTCATTCAGACTACCCTATCAAGCACTATGACCCATGGTATTAGGTGGAGACCCTGGTCTAAAAGACCATCTCACACATAGTAAAAGCCTCCAGACAGATTTCCCTGCCTTTTAGTGGCTTACTATTTAATATACCATAGAGATCAATCATGATAATTTAACATGCAGTCCTATATGCAATCCAGATTTTCAGTGAGCTATGCAACAGATAGATTTCAAACAACATTCATATGCAGTTCAGATTTTCAGAAGTTGCAATTTATTTTCAGAGATTATGCATATCAATAGTTATCAAACAACTGCAATTGGCATATGTATGCATCAGATGCAGACAACCCTTTAAACTCATATATGCACAGAACGCTCAGCAAGTGCATGATCAGAAACTAATGCAAATGGCAAATGATGAATGAATATGCAAAAATAGATTTAATGTGCTATGCAGTAAAACTAAAAACATGAAATGCAAGAAATTTACCTGAAAGGTTCAGGAAGGGGTTTTCATTCTTGAGTGCCTTGGACTAATCCCCTCTTTATTAATCAGCTTCCAAGGCACACCTGCAAGTTAGCAAACTATTTTACACACATAGGCACCCAAGAAGTCTTGGGTCCTGAATTGACAGTGACATTTCTAGCAGGTTTTCTCAACAAGTTTTGTGCATGAAGGTCATCAGATTTCATTAAATAGCAATTATTCATTGAATGACCAAAGCCACCACAATAACGACATGAAACAGAATTTTTGTTCTCATTGTACACATTAGCATGATCATGAAATCTATGTGTATGAGAATTAAAGTTTCTGTTGTTTGCATGAAGGTTCTGTCATTTGTTATCATTCGGCCAGCAATTTACAGCTTTGTAGCCAGACTTTTCATATTCAAAATGAGAAGAGTGATTTCTTCTCTTAAAAGGTCACCAGCACTCTCTAGCCAGATGGCCTGGCTTCCAACAGTTAGAGCATGCAACAGGCTTTCTGTTAAAGACAAATTCAGGTTTATCAAAAAAATTTCTATTTACAGGGAATCTACCAGATTTATAGTTAGACTTCCTTCCATGAGCATGCCAACATTCAATGGCCCTGTGGCCTATCTTTCCACATTCAAAGCATGAAATAGAATTTCTTCTACCAATATTCAACCAACATTCAATGGCCCTATGGCCTGTCTTTCCATAGTTGAAACATGCAGAATATTTTCTATTTACAGCAAATTTATTCCTATCAACATCATTATGGTTTGCAGGGAATTTAGCATGATGTGAAAAAGACATTTTCTTACCATTTGCAAACCAGCATTGTGCAATACTGTGTCCTAGTTTGCCACAGTGCAGACATTCAGTTTTCCTTTTCTGAGGTGAAGGATTTTTTTCATGAAATCTCCTAGCATTCATATCATCCTTCTCCATCAATTTACAATCATGCATCAAATGACCAAATCTATGACAGAAATGACAGATCATTATCTTTTTAGATGCATGTGAGTGTGTGTGAGGACTGTGATCAACATGCACTGATGTATCCTTTTTATTTATTTTCCATTTTCCAGTCCTTTTCTGATTTTTATCCTGTTTTTCTATTTTCTTAGCCTTGTACTGAGTTAGAGATGGGGTAGAAGGCTTTTCCTGTTCAGAAGATTTAACAAAAACAGTTTTCAGGTTGGTTCCATCAACCTTCCTCATAACTGGATTGTAACCCAGTCCCTCTTTCTTACAATTAACCTTCGTTCCTAGCATTTTCTGAACAATGGGATGTTTGTCTTTAGAGGTTGTGGCTACATTTGAGGCATTTACAAATGATGTTATCAACTTGCTTTGAAGCTCTTTCTTGTTGATCTTATTGTAGCCCAGCCCTTCCTTCCTAGAGTTGATTTTTATACCTAGTACCTTGTCTAGGTTTTTCTGCCCATCAACAAACTTTGACAGAGAGTTCCTCAAGTCTTGGATTTCATCTTCTAAAGAGGCAATGTGTAACTCGTAACTGGCAATCTCTTGCTCACTGTAATTCATAGCTTCATTCAAAACTTTGTTAGTAGTTTTATATTTCTCAACTTCCTGTTCTAGATTTCTCAGTTTATCAGAATCTTCAAAGCAAACAGTTTTTCCTCTTTCTAAGGCTAGAAGTCACTCAGACATAGTGGAGTTCAACACTTTTAACTTCTCATTTTCCTTAACCAAAGTATCATTTTGAATTAATTCATCAAGAAAAATCTGGTCATCTTGAGATACTTTTGGATTATTTGGAGTTTCATACTCCCTATGCAAGTTTTCAATATTTTTCTACAACTCCATGTTTACAGATTTTATAGCATCAGATTTTTCAATCAACAATGTGTTCTCCTTTTCAAGTTTCTCTAATTTTTCTTCATTTTCTTTAACAGATTTTCTAAGAGAGTCATTTTCAGATTTTAGCTTGTTTAAATCTGAGTTCTCACTTTCGAAATTTTTTAGCAATTTTTCATACTGGTCATGATAGTTAACAAGAGTCTGATTATCATTATTTGAACTGATTTTCTCTTTGAGTTCAGATATCTCAATTACATGATCTTGATTCTCAATTTTCAGCAACAAAATTTATTTTTTCAGCATTTGAAAATCAGACATACAAACATCATGAACATTTTTCAGTTCAATACAATTTTTACATGGAGAACTTGAACTATCTAACCCAGTACCATTCTTCAATTTTTTATACTATTTTCTTAACCTCTCATGTCACTCTAATAATTCAGCATATGCATTCTCCCAATCATCTAGACAAAAATTCTCGAAGAGATTTACCTCCTCATCATCATGTTCTTCTTCTTGATCGCTGCTTTGTCCACTTCCTCGAGCCATCATGCAGCTTGTTTAATTTCCTTTCCCAGCTCTCTTCATCATCTCCAATATATCACTTGCAGATCTGTAATCAAGGAAACATGAATGAAAGGCTTTGTCAGTAGCTACCTTCATCAGATTCCAAGCCTTCTGATTTTCTGCACACATAGATCGATGCTTATTAGTCCATTTGGACTGATCTTTGGGTAGTCTATGTGGACCATGTGAAATTAGTTTCCATAGATCTGGATCAGTACTCGTAACAAACATATGCAAGTTTTTACACCAGACATTAAAGTCCGTACCACTGAAAATCGGTGGATGAGCCATGAAGACAAATCAACAAGCAATTTTGTGAAACAATATGTAGAAGACAATGATGCACCAAAACGCTAGCAGGATCTTTCGCAGATCATTGGATCTGTAAGTCAGAAACTTGGCTCTGATACCAATTGATAGGATCGGTGCGCTAGATTCAGAGGGGGGGTGAATGAATCCCACCCTTAAAAACTTTTCACTCATTAAAAACTAGAACAAGATAGACAAGCTGGGTAACTAATCAGAATCTCTTTTGAACCGAAGAACAAACATCTATCTCGCGCCTAAATAATCAACTAGCGGAAGCGGAAGAAGGTAATCAACCTACTGCAAGATAGCAATATGAACGCTCAGACAATCTGTGAAAGGTGGTAGAAGACATGGAGCTAACGCACAAGGCAATCCACTGCACATATAATTTTTTAGGTGGTTCGGTCCTCAAGACCTACATCCACCCCTCACTCCCAACCGGAGTGAGGCTTCCACTAGCACAAGCTGGAAACTGCAGACTCAGTCTGTGAACAGAATGCTGCCACACAGCTAGACCAGGGGAACAACCTCCCCTCTTACTCCACACCGGAGGGACACCCCAAGTAACTCCCAGCCACTTGGAAACCAGAGACCGAAGTCTCTCTTCCTCCAGACCAGGAGGGGACACACCAGTGACTCCCCATCACCAGCAAACCAGAGGTCACAGACCTCTCTTCCTCCAGACCAGGAGGGACCCGACCTCTATCCAGAGAATCGGAAGAACAAAGATAACCAAATGAAAAAAGAAAACTAAGAAAGGAAAAATACACAGCGATGAGAAAGCTGTAAAGAAAGATAACATAGATGTGGCTCCCATGGAGATGACTGGCCTGGATTTGATCCACGGTCCAGTTGAAAGATCTTCAGTCGAGACTTCTTTCTTCTTCTCCACGAACTCTCACTCTCTCTATTCTCCTTCTCTTTTTCTCTTTCTTTTTCTGTCACTCAATCGTGCAGGCTCTCTCTATCTCTTCTTTTCTCTTCTTCTTCTTCTTCTTCCTCTTCTGCTGCTCTCTGCCTCACTTCTTCTTCACTCACAGTCTCGATCAGCCCTCTTCTGTTCTTATCTATCTTCTTCAGATGGAGGAAGGCTTCTATTTATGGTAGCAGCAACTAGGGCGTGTGCTCTCCACATTTCCCACCCTAAGAATTCGGACCACGTGGCAGCATCCAGTAGGCTGTCAGTACAGGTGTCATCATCTGTGCACTCCCCTTATCCTCGGATCACGTGCCTTCATTAGGCTTCACGAAGGTGCATGTCAGACAGAGAATCACATTATCAGTTTAAGTATATGCATTGCAGTGTATTGACTTCGCTGTATAGACTTGTGAAGGCGAATGCATTGTACAGACTTCATGAATGGGAATGCAATGTATAGACTTCAGACTGTATGGACTTGTGAACTCAAATGCGATGTACATACTCTGAAGAATAGCAGCCAATGTATAGACTTAGGCAATGTAAGGACTTGCCACTGTATGGACTTTATGAGCATTCAGCAATGTGCAGACTTCGACAAATACAATGTGCAGCAGTGTATAGACTTGAATCACTAGATGCATGATGTACAGGCTTCAACTCAATGTATAGACTTCACGACTGATGAATGCAATGCACTGAATAATGTATGGACTTAACGATGTGCAGACTTGCCAAGACAAATGAGCGATGTACATACTTGTGCAAGCAAAGTCTGTATAGACTTAGTCATCAGACTAGCTCGATGTACATACTTGCTCATTGTTCAGACATCATGGACGATGTACAGACATGCAAAGAGAAAGGCTGTACAGACTTGATGAGCGATGCAAGGCAAAGGAATGTATATACTTCCAATGTATAGACTTGCCAACTGAGCGATGTACAGTCTTGAACAATGAAGCTCTGTACAGACTTGATCAAGGCAAGGCAATCGAGTGTATACACTTTCAATGTATAGACTTGCCAAAGGGTCGATGTACAGACTTGAACAAGGCAAAGTCTGTACAGACTTTGAGGTTCACAATGTATGGACTTTGGCAACACAACGGTTGTACAGACTTCCACTCAACAGCGATGTATAGACTTGCCAAGGGAAATGACGGTAAAGCTATCAGTGTATAGACTTTGAGTGCAACGTCGGTAAAGCTACTGATGTATAGACTTGCAAGTCGAACTGGTGGCTGTACAAACTTCACCTCGAGCTTCTACAGTGCAGTGTATAGGCTTAGAATCATATGAACATGGCGATGTACATACTTTGCCTCGAGCTTTTACAGTGCAGTGTATAGGCTTAGAATCATATGAACATGGCGCTGTACAGACTTTGAGTGAGAGTCCAATGTGCAGACTTGCCACCGACCAATGTATTGACTTGATGGTTGTGAGACGATGGCCAAGACAATGCACAGACGGATGTATAGACTTAAGATGAGACGCTCAATGAGACGCTCAGTGTTTAGACTTATGCTGTGCAGACTTTGACTCAAATGTGCATATGAGACGCTGAACAAGACGATGCACAATGTATAGACATTAAGTGTAATGTAGAGGGCTGTACAAACTTGGATGAATGAACAAGCATGAATGTATAGACTTTGAAAGACACTGCATGAACAATCTAATGTACAGACTTCCAAATGAAGTGATGAACGACACAATGTATAGACTTGGCTTCGTGCTTGCTATAGGACAATGTCTAGACTTGATGCAACTTCAAAGCACAATGTGCAGACTTTAGCAATGTAACGCAATGTACACACTTCATGAGACGATGGATGTACACACTTCAACTAAGCAAGCTACAGTGAATGTATGGACTTTATGAAGACGATGCATGAGACGCGAACTCTATACTAACTTGGTGTGCCATGCATGAACAGTGCAATGTAATGGCTTGCGTGAATGCAACAGCGATGTTAAGACTTGGAAGCCGATGTGTAGACTTGCTGAGATGCAAGGCAACACAGACACTGGCTGTATAGACTTGCGTTCACACAGCAGTGTATGGACTTCGAATGCATGCCTGCATGCGATGTACAGACTTCAGTTGAAGCCAACCGAAGAGTGTATAGACTTTATGAATGCATATGCCAAGACCAATGTACAGGCTTGAAGAGGATGCAAGCAGTGTATAGACTTAGAAGTCTAGGAGGGGTCGACCCATCTAAGAAGGGGGTCGACCCACTTTTGCATGCAGTGTACTGACTGCATGCTCAATGTAATTGTGCTGGCTCTGTTATATGAATGCATTGACCAGATGTCAGATTAATATAGTGGAATGTCATTCACAAGCACACATTCACCAATACATGAACACATATGAATGCGCTTAACTGAATCAACAAGGTCTTTCATGCACACATGCATATGGTGACTTATAGTGTTTGCTATCATCAAAACCAATCAACCAATCATCAAGACCACAGGGGCACAACAATATCCCCCTTTTTGATGATGGCAACACTATGAGTCACACCGACTCAAGTCAAAGCATTCTCCCCCTTTGACTTCAGCAAAAAGACATTAGTTTGAGAGAGAAAAAAATAAGCAGATATGAAACAATTGAAATAACATTTCTCCCTTTAACTACAAGAAAGCACATTCTCCCCCAAAGAGCAATATGACTCAAATCAATTTCTCCCCTTTTATTTTTTTTTAAAAAATAATCATGCAGAGGTATGAATGCGGAGATGCAGATGCAAGAAGAAATGTAATACCTCCCCCTAAGAATATGAATGCAGGGTCACAATTGATATGAGTATGATTCAATATGAGAAGGAAGCTCCCCCTGGAAAGATACCAATTGATATGCATCTGTTGCATTTCTCCCAATTGATGTGGTTGAGATGGAGACCATAGTGGCATTCAAGGGTAAGTTCAGGTCAATGAACCAGGGACAGTGAGGAGAAGAGTTTCAAACACAAGAAGTTCAAAACAAGATTTTCAAGGAGATATCAATCTCATAAATCCAAAACATAATTTTTTAAAGTCTTCCATTATAAGGGCTTATGAATGAATTTTATTGATCAGCATGGTTTAAACATAATGTATGCAAGGTTTATCAATAAAATTCTGTATTGATATCTAAAACCAAGGTTTAATAAAAATGAACCAAACCCTCATAATTCTATCTTGATTATCCTCCCTTTCACTTACACAATCAAATTTATTGACTTCTTTCAGAAATACATGCACTAGTATTGAGATCAAGCAATCATGAAGTCATGAGATTTTGTCTAGGGTTATAACAATTTAATTTTTCCATCAATATTCAAATATTACAATTTGTTCAACAAATTTTCATGCTACAAATTTTACGAGCACTCTAGTTCAGTGTACATTTTGTAACTAGAGGATATACCTTGATCAGAGGCCAATATCCCTAAGCACTTAGTGTGACTAACAGTCATGCTTTATATGAACAGAGGTAGCATTTACACATCATGACACACTACAAATCATTTCTTTGACGAGTGAGTTGTATTTCTCAGTGTGCATGCCATTGCTCTACCTGATTAACAATCATTCTTAAGTAGAGTTAACTATGGCACCTCATGACACAGTCCTTTGGACATGTGTTTCTCAGTGACAAAAGTCATTGCTCTGACTGAAATTAACCCTTTAGACAATTCAGACAAATTCATTTGCTTCAAGTCAATAATAATTTCATGCACTTAACCAATTAAAGCCATGTATTCAATAGTGCATATTTCAGAAGGTTTTACAAGGCACATCATGAAAAAGTTGGTTAAGGTTTATTAAACATGATTCAGATATTTTTAAGATAATTACAGACAAACTCCATGAATACATTAAACTTAAACCACATGAGTTATTTCAGACATTCATAAAATCGTATAATAGAAGATTCCTAGTTCAAGTGTTTTCAGATTTATGATCGAAATAGTCCCATTGAAATCTTCATGATGAACTGATAGAATTCTGATACCAAATGATAGAAGAGATTTTGAAGCTCAATATTTTCATAATATGATCAAGGTTTGTCAACAAAATCAATAAGGAAGGATATGCAATGAATTCTGACAAGTGTATGCATTTGACAACCTATATGCAATGCATTGACTCCCCCTCACGACATGCATTCAGTCAATCTTTTTGGCTTTTTCAAAGTAGTGGAATGCAATGCTATTAACTACATGTATGCAAAGACATGCAAGGACTCAACATTGATTGCCATGCAAAGACATGCAATTTACTACCCCTGAAAATATGCAATGTTTGCCATGAAAGCTGAACATATGGATTTGTGATTCATGCTCATTCAGACTGCCCTATCAAGCACTATGACCCATGGTACTAGGTGGAGACCCTGGTCTAAAAGACCATCTCACACATAGTAAAAGCCTCCAGACAGATTTCCCTGCCTTTTAGTGGCTTACTATTTAATATACCATAGAGATCAATCATGATAATTTAACATGCAGTCCTATATGCAATCCAGATTTTCAGTGAGCTATGCAACAGACAGATTTCAAACAACATTCATATGCAGTTCAGATTTTCAGAAGTTGCAATTTATTTTCAGAGAT
This sequence comes from Amorphophallus konjac, assembly GCA_022559845.1. Lineage (NCBI taxonomy): Eukaryota > Viridiplantae > Streptophyta > Magnoliopsida > Alismatales > Araceae > Amorphophallus > Amorphophallus konjac. Next base: position 216,578,782 of record CM040124.1, on the reverse strand, counting down.
TATGCATATCAATAATTATCAAACAACTGCAATTGGCATATGTATGCATCAGATGCAGACAACCCTTTAAACTCATATATGCACATAACGCTCAGCAAGTGCATGATCAGAAACTAATGCAAATGGCAGATGATGAATGAATATGCAAAAATAGATTTAATGTGCTATGCAGTAAAACTAAAAACAGGAAATGCATGAAATTTACCTGAAAGGTTCTGGAAGGGGTTTTCATTCTTGAGTGCCTTGGATTAATCCCCTCTTTATTAATCAGCTTCCAAGGCACACCTGCAAATTAGCAAACTATTTTGCACACATAGGCACCCAAGAAGTCTTGGGTCCTGAATTGACAGTGACATTTCTAGCAGGTTTTCTCAACAAGTTTTGTGCATGAAGGTCATCAGATTTCATTAAATAGCAATTATTCATTGAATGACCAAAGCCACCACAATAACGACATGAAACAGAATTTTTGTTCTCATTGTACACATTAGCATGATCATGAAATCTATGTGTATGAGAATTAAAGTTTCTGTTGTTTGCATGAAGGTTCTGTCATTTGTTATCATTCGGCCAGCAATTTACAGCTTTGTAGCCAGACTTTTCATATTCAAAATGAGAAGAGTGATTTCTTCTCTTAAAAGGTGACCAGCACTCTCTAGCCAGATGGCCTGGCTTCCAACAGTTAGAGCATGCAACAGGCTTTCTGTTAAAGACAAATTTAGGTTTATCAAAAAAAATTCTATTTATAGGGAATCTACCAGATTTATAGTTAGACTTCCTTCCCTGAGCATGCCAACATTCAATGGCCCTGTGGCCTATCTTTCCACATTCAAAGCATGAAATAGAATTTGTTCTACCAGCACTCAACCAACATTCAATGGCCCTATGGCCTGTCTTTCCACAGTTGAAACATGCAGAATATTTTCTATTTACAGCAAATTTATTCCTATCAACATCATTATGGTTTGCAGGGAATTTAGCATGATGTGAAAAAGATATTTTCTTACCATTTGCAGACCAGCATTGTGCAATGCTGTGTCCTAGTTTGCCACAGTGCAGACATTCAGTTTTCCTTTTCTGAGGTGAAGGATTTTTATCATGAAATCTCCTAGCATTCATATCATCCTTCTCCATCAATTTACAATCATGCATCAAATGACCAAATCTATGACAGTAATGACAGATCATTATCTTTTTAGATGCATGTGAGTGTGTGTGAGGACTGTGATCAACATGCACTGATGTATCCTTTTTACTTATTTTCTATTTTCCAGTCCTTTTCTGATTTTTATCCTGTTTTTCTATTTTCTTAGCCTTGTACTGAGTTAGAGATGGGGTAGAAGGCTTTTCCTGTTCAGAAGATTTAACAAAAACAGTTTTCAGGTTGGTTCCATCAACCTTCCTCATAACTGGATTGTAACCCAGTCCCTCTTTCTTAAAATTAACCTTCGTTCCCAGCATTTTCTGAACAATGGGATGTTTATCTTTAGAGGTTGTGGCTACATTTGAGGCATTTACAAATGATGTTATCAACTTACTTTGAAGCTCTTTCTTGTTGATCTTATTGTAGCCCAGCCCTTCCTTCCTAGAGTTGATTTTTATACCTAGTACCTTGTCTAGGTTTTTCTGCCCATCAACAAACTTTGACAGAGAGTTCCTCAAGTCTTGGATTTCATCTTCTAAAGAGGCAATGTGTAACTCGTAACTGGCAATCTCTTGCTCACTGCAATTCATAGCTTCATTCAAAACTTTGTTAGCAGTTTTATATTTCTCAACTTCCTGTTCTAGATTGCTCAGTTTATCAAAATCTTCAAAGCAAACAGTTTTTCCTCTTTCTAAGGCTAGAAGTCACTCAGACATAGTGGAGTTCAGCACTTTTAACTTCTCATTTTCTTTAACCAAAGTATCATTTTGAATTAATTCATCAAGAAGAATCTGGTCATCTTGAGATACTTTTGGATTATTTGGAGTTTCATACTCCCTATGCAAGTTTTCAATATTTTTCTGCAACTCCATGTTTACAGATTTTATGGCATCAGATTTTTCAATCAGCAATGTGTTCTCCTTTTCAAGTTTCTCTAATTTTTCTTCATTTTCTTTAACAGATTTTCTAAGAGAGTCATTTTCAGATTTTAGCTTGTTTAAATCTGAGTTCTCACTTTCGAAATTTTTCAGCAATTTTTCATACTGGTCATGATAGTTAACAAGAGTCTGATTATCATTATTTGAACTGAGTTTCTCTTTGAGTTCAGATATCTCATTTACATGATCTTGATTCTCAATTTTCAGCAACGAAAATTTTTTTTTCAGCATTTGAAAATCAGACATACAAACATCATGAACATTTTTCAATTCAGTACAATTTTTACATGGAGAACTTGAACTATCTAACCCAGTACCGTTCTTCAATTTTTTATATTATTTTATTAACCTCTCATGTCACTCTAATAATTCAGCATATGCATTCTCCCAATCATCTAGATAAAATTCTCGAAGAGATTTACCTCCTCATCATCATGTTCTTCTTCTTGATCGCTGCTTTGTCCACTTCCTCGAGCCATCATGCAGCTTGTTTGATTTCCTTTCCCAGCTCTCTTCATCATCTCCAATATATCACTTGCAGATCTGCAATCAAGGAAACATGAATGAAAGGTTTTGTCAGTAGCTACCTTCATCAGATTCCAAGCCTTCTGATTTTCTGCACACATAGATCGATGCTTATTAGTCCATTTGGACTGATCTTTGGGTAGTCTACGTGGACCATGTGAAATTAGTTTCCATAGATCTGGATCAGTACTCGTAACAAACATATGCAAGTTTTTACACCAGACATTAAAGTCCGTACCACTGAAAATCGGTGGATGAGCCATGAAGACAAATCAACAGGCAATTTTGTGAAACAATATGTAGAAGACAATGATGCACCAAAACGCTAGCAGGATCCTCTGCAGATCATTGGATCTGTAAGTCAGAAACTTGGCTCTGATACCAATTGATAGGATCGGTGCGCTGGATTCAGAGGGGGGGTGAATGAATCCCACCCTTAAAAACTTTTCGCTCATTAAAAACTAGAACAAGATAGACAAGCTGGGTAACTAATCAGAATCTCTTTTGAACCGAAGAACAAACATCTATCTCGCGCCTAAACAATCAACTAGCGGAAGCGGAAGAAGGTAATCAACCTACTGCAAGATATCAATATGAACGCTCAGACAATCTGTGAAAGGTGGTAGAAGACATGGAGCTAACGCACAAGGTAAACCACTGCACATATAATTTTTTAGGTGGTTCGGTCCTCAAGACCTACATCCACCCCTCACTCCCAACCGGAGTGAGGCTTCCACTAGCACAAGCTGGAAACTGCAGACTCAGTCTGTGAACAGAATGCTGCCACACAGCTTGACCAGGGGAACAGCCTCCCCTCTTCCTCCACACCGGAGGGACACCCCAAGTAACTCCCAGCCACTTGGAAACCAGAGACCGAAGTCTCTCTTCCTCCAGACCAAGAGGGGACACACCAGTGACTCCCCATCACCAGCAAACCAGAGGTCACAGACCTCTCTTCCTCCAGACCAGGAGGGACCCGACCTCTATCCAGAGAATCGGAAGAACAAAGATAACCAAATGAAAAAAGAAAACTAAGAAAGGAAAAATACACAGCGATGAGAAAGCTGTAAAGAAAGATAACATAGATGTGGCTCCCATGGAGCTGACTGGCCTGGATTTGATCCACGGTCCAGTAGATAGATCTTCAGTCGAGACTTCTTTCTTCTTCTCCACGAACTCTCACTCTCTCTCTTCTCCTTCTCTTTTTCTCTTTCTTTTTCTGTCACTCGATCGTGCAGGCTCTCTCTATCTCTTTTTTTCTCTTCTTCTTCTTTTTCCTCTTCTGCTGCTCTCTGCCTCACTTCTTCTTCACTCACAGTCTCGATCAGCCCTCTTCTGTTCTTATCTATCTTCTTCAGATGGAGGAAGGCTTCTATTTTTGGCAGCAGCAACTAGGGCGTGTGCTCTCCACATTTCCCGCCCTAAGAATTCGGACCACGTGGCAGCATCCAGTAGGCTGTCAGTACAGGTGTCATCATCTGTGCACTCCCCTTATCCTCGGATCACGTGCCTTCATTAGGCTTCACGAAGGTGCATGTCAGACAGAGAATCACATTATCAGTTTAAGTATATGCATTACAGTGTATTGACTTCGCTGTATAGACTTGTGAAGGCGAATGCATTGTATAGACTTCATGAATGGGAATGCAATGTATAGACTTCAGACTGTATGGACTTGTGAACTCAAATGCGATGTACAGACTCTGAAGAACAGCAGCCAATGTATAGAGTTAGGCAATGTAAGGACTTGCCAGTGTATGGACTTTATGAGCATTCAGCAATGTGCAGACTTCGACAAATACAATGTGCAGCAGTGTATAGACTTGAATCACTAGATGCATGATGTACAGGCTTCAACTCAATGTATAGACTTCACGACTGATGAATGCAATGCACTGAACAATGTATGGACTTAACGATGTGCAGACTTGCCAAGACAAATGAGCGATGTACATACTTGTGCAAGCAAAGTCTGTATAGACTTAGTCATCAGACTAGCTCGATGTACATACTTGCTCATTGTTCAGACATCATGGACAATGTACAGACATGCAAAGAGAAAGGCTGTACAGACTTGATGAGCGATGCAAGGCAAAGGAATGTATATACTTCCAATGTATAGACTTCCCAACTGAGCGATGTACAGTCTTGAACAATGAAGCTCTGTACAGACTTGATCAAGGCAAGGCAATCGAGTGTATAGACTTTCAATGTATAGACTTGCCAAAGGGTCGATGTACAGACTTGAACAAGGCAAAGTCTGTACAGACTTTGAGGTTCACAATGTATGGACTTTGGCAACACAACGGTTGTACAGACTTCCACTCAACTGTGATGTATAGACTTGCCAAGGGAAACGACGGTAAAGCTATCAGTGTATAGACTTTGAGTGCAACGTCGGTAAAGCTACCGATGTATAGACTTGCAAGTCGAACTGGTGGCTGTACAAACTTCACCTCGAGCTTCTACAGTGCAGTGTATAGGCTTAGAATCACATGAACATGGCACTGTATAGACTTTGCCTCGAGCTTCTACAGTGCAGTGTATAGGCTTAGAATCATTTGAACATGGCGCTGTACAGACTTTGAGTGAGAGTCCAATGTGCAGACTTGCCACCGACCAATGTATTGACTTGATGGTTGTGAGACGATGGCCAAGACAATGCACAGACGGATGTATAGAAGATGAGACGCTCAATGAGACGCTCAGTGTTTAGACTTATGCTGTGCAGACTTTGACTCAAATGTGCTTATGAGACGCTGAACAAGACGATGCATAATGTATAGACATTAAGTGCAATGTAGAGGGCTGTACGAACTTGGATGAATGAACAAGCATGAATGTATAGACTTTGAAAGACACTGCATGAACAATCCAATGTACAGACTTCCAAATGAAGTGATGAACGACACAATGTATAGACTTGGCCCCTTGACGAATGTACAGACTTGGCTTCGTGCTTGCTACAGGACAATGTCTAGACTTGATGCACCTTAAAAGCACAATGTGCATACTTTAGCAATGTAACGCAATGTACACACTTCATTAAACGATGGATGTACACACTTCAGCTAAGCAAGCTACAGTGAATGTATGGACTTTATGAAGACGATGCATGAGACGCGAACTCTGTACAGACTTGGTGTGCCGTGCATGAACAGTGCAATGTAATGGCTTGCGTGAATGCAACAGCGATGTTCAGACTTGGAAGCCGATGTGTAGACTTGCTGAGATGCAAGGCAACACAGACACTGGCTGTATAGACTTGCGTTCACACAGCAGTGTATGGGCTTCGAATGCCTGCCTGCATACGATGTACAGACTTCAGTTGAAGCCAACCGAAGAGTGTATAGACTTTATGAATGCATATGCCAAGACCAATGTACAGGCTTGAAGAGGATGCAAGCAGTGTATAGACTTAGAAGTCTAGGAGGGGTCGACCCATCTAAGAAGGGGGTCGACCCACTTTTGCATGTAGTGTACTGACTGTATGCTCAATGCAATTATGCTGGCTCTGTTATATGAATGCATTGACCAGATGTCAGATAAATATAGTGGAATGTCATTCACAAGCACACATTCACCAATACATGAACACATATGAATGCACTTAACTGAATCTACAAGGTCTTTCATGCACACATGCATATGGTGACTTATAGTGTTTGCTATCATCAAAACCAATCAACCAATCATCAAGACCACAGGGGCACAACATTAATGTGCTGGTTGACAGCCGAGGTGTATCGATTAGGAAGTCCACTCGGCTGATTGCTGAGGTATATAGATTGGGAGCCACGATCAGCTGATCACTGAGGTGCCGATGAAGGGATTGTCGCTGGCCGACCATTGAGGTGTAATGATCGAAGTGTGTGATAGATCGACCCTCGGGGGTGCGTTGGTCTAGGGTTGCTGTGGACGGGCCTTCGAGGCATGTCCGTCTGTGAGGTATCTTGACTGGTTCATGTGGTTGTTGTTGTAGGTCCGCCTGGTTAAGGCATGTTAGTCTATTGCTGGGAACTGGAGGTCGGAGGCTGGAGGCTGGAAGGCAAAGATTAGATGCTGGGACTGGAGATTGTGACCTAGATACGGGAGACAAAGTACTGGGGCTGGAGATTGGGAATCGAGAACTGGACATCGGGACTAGATACCGGGACTAGAGACTGAAATCCGGCCACTAGGTGCTGGGATGGAAGGTTGGGACTGGGAACTGGATGTTGGATATGGCAACCGGTAATTGGATACTGTGTGCTAGGACTGGAGGCCTGCCCCTATGAGGCATGCTAGCCCATTGCAAGAAACTGGAATTGGAAATGGGGAATGGGAAATTAAATGATGGGAACTAGGCATTGGAATCGAAAACTAGAACTGGGAGCTGGAAGCGGAGTACTGGTGCTGGATATTGGGAATTGGGGTACTTGAACTGGATGTTGGAGGCTGGGTACTTGAACTTGGCATTGGAAACCGGATACTGGAAGCTGGATTTTAGAGCTGGGTATTAGACATTGGATACTGGAGGCTGGATATTGGAAGCCGGGTACTGGAAATTGGGTGCTAGAAGCTGGATATCGAAGGTTGGGTGCTGGAGGCCTGCCTGAATGAGGCATGTTGGCCTGGATGGCTGGAGACTAGAAGCTGGAGGACATTCCATAAGGTGGTGTTGACCTAGAGGACTGGGGACTGGAAGCTGGAGGCTAACCCGTAAGGGTGTGTCGGCCTGTATTGCTGGTGACTGGAGGGTAGAGGCCGACCTGCGAGGGTGTTTTGGTCCACGTTGCTGGGGACTGGAGGTCAACCCGTAAGGGTGTGTTGACCTATATCACTGGGGGTTGGGAGCTGGAGGCTGACCCGTGAGAGTGCTTCGGCCTATATTGCTGGAGACTTAAAGCTGGAGGCCGACCCGAGAGGGTGTGTTGGCCTATGTTGCTGGAGTATGGAAGCTGGAGACCGACCCGAAAGGGTGTGTTGGCCTATGTTGCTGGTATTGTTTAGCCTGGGGAGTTGGAGTTGAGGTTGGCTGGCACGTTGTCATGGTGGCATAGCCAGAGACCGGGACTGGGACTGGAGCTGGTTGGCTAACCGTTGAGGTGTTGTAGCCGGATACTGGGACTGGTAACTGGAACTAGAACTGGGCGGCTGGCCTGTGGAGGCGTTGTAGCCGGAATACTGGACTGGTGATTTGAACTGGAACTGGGAGGCTACCCTGTAAAGGCGTTGTAGCCAAAACTAGAACTGAAAATTGGGCGGCTAACCTGTGAAGGCGTTGTAGCCGAAGTTGGGACTGGAACTGGGTGGCTGACCTGTGAAGGTGTTGTAGCCGAAATTGGGACTGGTGACTGGGCAGCCGACCTGTAAAGGCGTTGTAGCCAAAACTGGAATTGGAGGCTGAGCGGCTGGCCTGCAAAGGCGTTGTAGCCGAAACTGGGATTGGAGACTAAGCGGCTGGCCTGCGAAGGCATTATAGCCGAAACTGGAACTGGGAGTTGGCGGCTAGCCTGTGAAGGCCTTGTAGCTGAAATTGGGACTGGTGACAGGGCGGCTGGTGATGTGACACAACCTCGGACCTAATGCAAGCAAGCACAATCGCATTCAAATGGGCCGAAATGGGCCACCGCTCTATCGACACTCACCCAAGCCCGGGGTAACTTGGCAATGCCAAGGTGAGGTTGAGGGGTTGGGCCCTTGCTGGTAGAGGGCCAGCGAGGCCAAGATGGGATTCCCAATGGGTATGGATGCCCAATTCAAGGGGGCCGACAAAGTGCCAAAGGCACCGGTTGTACTTCTCCCACGGTGATCACTCAAGACAACGGGGCTTGAGGACCGGGCTCTCACTCGCATAACCAGCGGAATTAAGAACAAATATTGAATGACAAGCACTAAATGGAGTGAAGGTTTGAGCACTTACTCGACCGGTTTGAAGAAATCGGTCCCGGTCGGAGACGAGGGCGAGCGGGGAGGCGGGTGGATCCCCACACGCCGCGCCGGGGTAGCTTGACCTGCCCACACAAGTTACAACACTACACCTCTCACAGGAGGGGGATCTTGGGGTGGGGGTTAAGGGATATTACAACCAAAATTACCTCCGCACAGGGAGGGGCCTTCAGCCGGCCAAGCGGGGAGGGGAAACTATGGTTAAAAGCATGGAACGATGAAGTCGCCGGTTCTGCCTGCTCTCTCCGAACAGGGACAGGTAGACGGTGTTGCTGCTGTAGAACTCGTTCAAGAATTTCGCTGATGATGAGACTAGTGAGGAAATCTTCGTAGCTGGGAAGGGAATGCCTCAGAATTTCTTCAATTTCTTCTGGTGCCGCTGCTGACCAGGATGGAGGTTTGAACAGAGCTTCAGATTCTCGGACCTGCAGTTGCATATTTCTAACGGCAGATTGCAGAGAATGCCCCGGCAGCTCCCGACCTCGGAATCAAGCGCCGTCAGAGTCGTTGGAATCGTGGATGAGTCCTCTTCACAGAAAAACTGACGGTGATGCTAAAAGATGCAGGAGAAGACCTGGAGGCTCTGAACAAAAATGACTGGTCGGTGTAGACTGTGGGGAAGCCGATCCATACAGCAGAGGGAGAAAATTGATAACTTATGCTACTGGATGCTGAACAGAGTTCCGCTTCTTGATTCGGAAAGTTGACAGGGCGATGAAGAACTTTGTAGAAGAGCCTTCGAACTGATTCGTCCAGGGTGAGTCGTGGCAGAGCTTCTACTCAGGTTCAGGGCTTCAGCAGAGGCAGTTCTGAGCAGTGGTGGGAGAACGTAGCTTTCGAACAGCACACAGCTTGGATGAAGACGAAGCCACTTCTGTTGAAAAGGAGACTGGTAGACGCTTCCAACGGTGGCTCTTGCGTCTTCAAACTCATCCGGAGGAGGTTGTGGTGGCCGCTGCAAGTTGCTGGTTCAGCTGCTACTTCTGGACTGCAAACAGCAGCTTTGACATAGCCTCCAAGTGACCCTAAAAGAAGAAGAAGGGGATAGTATATGGTGAAGGGGTGGATGAAGAATGGTGGGGGGAAGGTATAGGAGGTGTGGAGGGGTGCAAATGGTTGAGGGGAGGTGGAGGAAGAAGGGGAGGTCGCAGGTTTTCAGCTGGAGGAGGAGGGGTGGGGTATGCAAGGGTGGTGGAGAATGGGTGGAGAAAGGGGCGACCTAGCCTAATGGAGATGGGAGGGGGGCGGCCAAAGACTTGAAGGGATGGAGAATTCAAATTCAAAATGGTCTTGGAAGATGGGAGATGGTGTGGGGAAGAGGGGTGATTGTGTTGGAATGGGGAAGATTTGGTTGGAATGGGGGAGATGGTGTTGGAATGGGGAAGACTCTACCTTGGAACTAGGGGGGAAGTAAATGGGGTGTGGGGAAGTGGAGGGGCCTTAATGGAGGTAGGTGGGGGTTGGAGGTGGTTGGGAGGAGGAGGAGAGAGGAATGGGGCGAACCCCCCTTGGGGAAGAGAGAGAAAGAGAGAGAGGTGGGGTGGGGAATCACTCCCCTAGGGCTTCTCACCCAACTATAGGATTCACTCCACTAGAACTAAGTTTGAACACTCAAATGGAAATCTTTTGTATTGAATCATTCATTACCTCCAAATGAAGGAAATGGGACCCTATATATAAGAAACTCACATTTTACAATAAGTCCCTTACAAAAGACTCAATAGCAAATAACCGAAGGGGTAGGGGGGCTCATGGGCCAAGCCCGAAGAATTGGGCCCAATAGCACATTACACAGTCTAATGACACTCAATACTTAGGAAATAAATGCAAGACCTAGGGACATGACTTAAATAAACTAAAAATTACATCAAATGACTCAAGTAAATAGCATAAAAAGGATAAGTGGGCCTTTAGAGAGAGAGGCCCGAACTCAAATGATGCCGGAGTGTGAAGAAGACCCTAGCCAAAGGGAATTGTGGATGATGCCTTCATCAAATCCCCTGGGCTGTGAAGAGCTCGACTCCATCGAGCAGGGGTCCATCCGGCTGTGGTACTGCTCGAGGAGGTCCGGATCCAACCGCTGGAGATCCTCCCGACTCACCCAAGAATCCTCCGAAGGAGGCCGATCCTTCCACCTGACGAGATAGCGCTCATATACCTTGCTCCGAGTGGTAGTGACTTGTACATCCAATATTTGTTCAATTTGTTCACGCTGGGCTCTTTTGGTTGGTGGCCTCTCCTCACGGGTGGGTGCTCTCTCAATGGAAGAAGTAGGCTCAATCTCCTCACTAGGTACCACCGTGGGTCCCTTATATGGCACTAGGTTGGCTACATTGAATGTGGGACTTATTCCATACTCCTCAGGGAGATCTAACTCGTAAGCATTTGCACCAATGCGCCTCAAGACCTGGAAGGGACCAGCCCCACGTGGCCTCAGTTTAGAGTTGGCTCCCGGGGAGAGCCTCTCCATCCTTACCATCACAAAGTCACCCACATGGAATTCTTGGTGACACCGATGAGAGTCGGCCAACCTTTTATAAACCTCATTCTTTTTGCTGATGTGCTTGCGAATTTCTTCATGCAATTCTCTAATATGTTGTGCAAAAGACTCAGCTGAAATGGACACTCTAGCATGCTGGGGAAGGGGAATGAGATCGGAAGGCTTTCTTGGTTTGTATCTATGCACGGCTTCAAATGGACTTATTGATGGAGTTGTTATATGCAAATTCAGCCTGGGGTAAGATGAGATCCCAATTTTCGGGGCGATCCTCAACAAGACACCTAAGAAGGTTCCCTAGACTCCGATTGACAACTCCGGTTTGGCCATCTATTTGGGGGTGGTAGGCAGTGGAGAATTTGAGGAGGGTACCCATCATGTGCCAAAGAGTTTTCCAAAAGTAGCTAGTGAATTTGACATCCCTATCGGAGACTATGGTCTTAGGTAGCCCGTGGAGACGGACAACCTCATCAAAGAACAATCGGGCCACATGGGAGGCATCGGAGGTTTTGGAGCATGGGATGAAATGGGCCATTTTGGAAAATCTATCAACCACCACATAGATGGAGTCATGCCTTTTTTGAGTCTTGGGTAATCCTAGCATAAAGTCCATACTCAAGTCTTGCCATGGACGGTCGGGGATGGGGAGTGGGGTATATAGGCCAGTGTTTTGTTTCACCTGTTTGGCCGGAGCACATGTGCGACATTGACCCACTATTTTGCCTACATCTCTCTTGAGACTTGGCCAATAAAACTGACCCTCAACTAGAGCAATGGTCTTGTGAACCCCAAAATGACCGGCTAACCGTCCCGCATGTAATTCCCAAACCAAGAAATCTCGGAGTGAGGTCCGTGGAATGCAAAGCTTGGGTCCCTTGAAGAGGAACCCATCCTCTAAGACAAATCCCTCATGTTCCTTGTTAGAATGGGTGATCAAGGGGGTATAGATGTGCCCAAAGTCGGGGCAGCTTGGGTACTCATCCTTGACCCTATCAAATCCGCTCACTTCCACTTGGATAGTGGATAACAAGGAAACTTTCCTACTAAGGGCATCCGCCGCTCGGTTCTCACTCCCAGCTTTGTGTTTGATGACAAAAGTGTAGGATTGGATGAACTCAACCCATCGGGCATGTCGGACATTTAGCTTTTGTTGGGAGTTGAGGTATTTGAGGGCCTCATGGTCGAGAAGATGACAAATTCTTTGGGCAACAAGTAGTGCCTCCAATGTCGGAGGGACTGAACCACGTCATAGAACTCCTTATCATAAGTGGAGTATCTTGTCCTAGCATCACAAAGCTTCTCACTAAAGAAGGCTACCGGGTGTCCCTCTTGACTAAGAATCCCTCCTATCCCTATCCCGGATGCATCACATGTGACTTCAAAGACTTTAGAGAAATCGGGAAGGCATAGGACCGGGGCTTGGGTCAACTTTTCCTTAAGTTCTTGGAAGGCTTTAGAGGTTGATTTGGTCCATACAAAAGTTTCCTTCTTGAGACAATCGGAGATTGGGCCGGTGATAGTGCTAAATCCACGAATAAACCTCCTATAGAATGTTGCCAATCCATGGAAACTTCGGATCTCATGAAGGGTGTGGGGTTCCGGCCAATCAATGATAGCTTGGATCTTGTCGGGGTCCATGGAGACGCCTTTGGTGGACACCACAAATCCTAGGAAGGTGAGGGAGGTGGTCATGAAGTGGCACTTTCCTAAGTTGGTAAATAGGCTCTCTTGTCGAAGGATGGTACAAACTTACCTAAGGTGGTCAAGGTGGGCCTCTTGGGATTGACTATAGATGAGTATATCATCAAAGTAGACCACTAGAAAGATCCCAATGAATGGCCTAAGGACCTCCGTCATAAGACGCATGAAAGTACTTGGGGCATTTGAAAGCCCAAAAGGCATGACTAACCATTCAAAGAGGCCATCTTTGGTTTTGAAAGCCGTTTTCCACTCATCCCCGGGCCTTATCCTAACTTGGTGATAGCCACTCTTAATGTCAATTTTGGAGAAAATGGTGGCTCCGGCTAACATATCAAGCATTTCATCAAGCGTAGGAATGGGAAACATATACTTGACGGTGATTTTGTTAATGGCCCTACTATCCACACACATTCGCCATGACCCATCCTTCTTGGGAGTTAGAAGGGCCGGGACGGCACATGGGCTTTTGCTAATGCGAATGAAGCCCTTCCTAATGAGTTCCTCTATTTACCTCCGAAGTTTAGCATGTTCAGTGGGATTGAGGCGATAATGAGGAAGGTTTGGGAGAGTGGCCCCCGGGACTAGATCAATTGCATGTTGCACATCTCGCATGGGAGGGAGTTGGTCCGAGAGCTCTGTTGGGAACACATCATGGAATTCTTCTAGGAGTTGTTGGATTTCTATGGGATGTGGATTGGTGGAAGTGGGTTCTCCTAGGCAAATGACCACCGCACATAGTGGTGCTCCTTGAACTATCTCCTCTTCAAGTTCTTTCCTAGTGATGAGATGAAGACCCTTGGCCAACCCCGAGGTCCCACTTTGTTTGGGAGTTTGGGTGAGGGATGGGGTTGGAGGGGTGGAGTTCCCCGAAACTTGTATGGTGGTGGGGTGTTGTCCTTGAGGGGGAGTGTCCCTCTTGGTCATGGGACGAGGTGGGGAGGGGTTAAGACGGATAGTCTTACCCTCATGTTCAAAGGTGCATTTGTTGCTCCTACCCAAGATGGTGGCATCTACATCATAAAGCCAAGGTCTTCCTAGTAGGATGCTACCTACTTCCATGGGTATGATGTCACACCATATTTGACCATGGTATGAAGAGAAGGTGAGGGGCACAAGACATTGAGTGTTGACCGGGATGGAGTTGTTGTTGATCCATGAGACCCGGTATGGATTTGGGTGGGGAGTGATAGTAAGCCCAAGGAGCTTGACGGTATCGGGGGATACGGCATTGACACAACTCCCACTATCCAAGATCACTTTCCTTACATGACTCCCTATCTTGACAAAAGTGTGAAAGATTGAAGTTCGACGCCAATCCTCTTTTTGAGGTTTGGTGAGGGTGCATCTAATCACTCCTAGATGGGAGTTAGTAGATGGAGTGGTGTGATCTAGACCCGATTCAAGGTATTGGGTCTCATACTCTTCCTCCCAATCTAGTGAGGCTTCATGGTCCTCAACAATACTCTCAAGTTCCTTTTGGGGTGGAGCTTCTTCCTCAATAAGCAAGCTAGATAATCCCTTGGATGGACATTGCCCCGCAAAATGGCCAAACCCTTGACACCTAAAGCATTGTTGACGCCCGCTACCCAAAGTAGTTCCTACATTTGGGCCTCTGGGAATGTCTTCCCTCCGTGGGAGGGGGTGACTAGTGGTGGTTTTGTTTGGAGTGATAGTGGGAGGGGGGTTGTAAGGCCTTAATGGGGTGTTCCCACTTGGGTTATGGGCTTTCATGGGAGTGGCCGGAAAGGGCCGTGGTCCCATGTTTTTAGGGTCGACCGGTCGGGGAGTAGCAAATCGAGGGATCCTAGAGAATCTTTCTACATCCCTAGCTATTTGATAAGCTATCTCAAGGTTATCAACATCTCTCATAAAAAGCTCTCTCTTGATGTGACTTTGAAGTCCATTCCTAAAGCGAGACAAGGTAACGGCCGGGTCTTCATGAACTCCACACTTCAAAAGATAGGAGTCAAACTTCTCAATGTATTCAACCACGGTCTTCCCTTCTTGGGTGAGGCTTTGCCATTCATCTAAGAGCATTTGATGGTAGGATTGGGGAAGGTATTTGTTCCTAAGTTGATTCTTCATACCCTCCCAAGTATCAATAGGCTCTCCCCGCCTAATCCTTCTTAGACCATCTTGGTTTAACCAATAAGTTTTGGCTAATTTGATGAGATGTATTTTGGCCAACCTTACCCTCCTTTGGTCGGACATAGGGTACCATTCAAAGTATTGGTCCATGGCGGTTTCCCATTCTAAGTAGACACTTGGTTCATGGGAATCATCAAAGTTTGGGGCCTCTACTTTAATCATCCTTAAGAGAGGGTCATCCGGGTCGTCCCGTGGACGCCTTTCATGAATTGGATGGTGGCGGGGTCTCTCTTGGTCATGGTAAGGGTCAAGATCTAAGTCCTCCCTATAAATTTCAGCATGTGGATGATAGGCTCTTGGTCCATGGTTCCTAGGATGGAACTCTTCCCTATGAGGCTCAACATGTGGAGGGTGGACTCTTGGGTCTTTGTTCCTTGGGTGGAACTCATTCCTATGCAACTCACCATGTGGTGGATGAACTCTTGGCTCATTATTCCTTGGATGAGGGTCTTCCCTATGGGGCTCAACATGTGGAGGGTGAACTCTAGGCTCATTGTTCCTTGGGTGGAACTCATGCTCTTCTAGCCGAGCAATTCAAGTGTTAAGGGATTCAAGTTGGGCAAGAATGTTGGTAAGGGCAGCATCTACCCTATTCATTTGGCCTTGAGGTTCCTCCCTAAGAGCATCTTGATTGAGTTGACGATTGGGATCCATTGGTGGATTTGAAGATGAAGGATCGGGTCGGTAGCTAGCACCACTACGGGTGGACATGCAAGACAAGGGGCCAAAGATGTTGGACACATAATGCAATGGTCCTAGGACTTAGACTTGATAGACACAAGTCAATGACTTGCTCTGATACCAATTGATGTGACACAACCTCGGACCTAATGCAAGCAAGCATAATCGCATTCAAATGGGCCGAATTGGGCCACCGCTCTATCGACGCTCACCCAAGCCCGGGGTAACTTGGCAATGCCAAGGTGAGGTTGAGGGGTTGGGCCCTTGCTGGTAGAGGGCCAGCAAGACCAAGATGGGATTCCCAATGGGTATGGATGCCCAATTCAAGGGGGCCGATAAAGTGCCAAAGGCACCGGTTGTACTTCTCCCACGGTGATCACTCAAGACAACGGGGCTTGAGGACCGGGCTCTCACTCGCATAACCAGTGGAATTAAGAACAAATATTGAATGACAAGCACTAAATGGAGTGAAGGTTTGAGTACTTACTCGACCGGTTTGAAGAAACCGGTCCCGGACGGAGACGAGGGCGAGCGGGGAGGCGGGTGGATCCCCACACGCCGCGCCGGGGTAGCTTGACCTGCCCAAACAAGTTACAACACTACACCTCTCACAGGAGGGAGATCTTGGGTGGGGGTTAAGGAATATTACAACCAAAATTACCTCCGCACAGGGAGGGGCCTTCAGCCGGCCAAGCGGGGAGGGGAAACTACGGTTAAAAGCATGGAACGATGAAGTCGCCGGTTCTGCCTGCTCTCTCCGAACTGGGACAGGTAGACGGTGTTGCTGCTGTAGAACTCGCTCAGGAATTTCTCTGATGATGAGACTGGTGAGGAAATCTTCGTAGCTGGGAAGGGAATGCCTCAAAATTTCTTCAATTTCTTCTGGAGCCGCTGCTGACCAGGATGGAGGTTTGAACAGAGCTTCAGATTCTCGGACCTGCAGTTGCAGATTTCTAACAGCAGATTGCAGAGAATGCCCCGGTAGCTCCCGACCTCCGAATCAAGCGCCGTCAGAGTCGTTGTAATCATGGATGAGTCCTATTCACAGAAAAACTGACGGGGATGCTAAAAGATGCCGGAGAAGACCTGGAGACTCTGAACAAGGATGACTGGTTGGTGTAGACTGTGGGGAAGCCGATCCGTACAGCAGAGGGAGAAAATTGATAACTTCTGCTACTAGATGCCAAACAGAGTTCCGCTTCTTGATTCTGAAATTTGACAGGGCGATGAAGAACTTTGTAGAAGAGCTTTCGAACTGATTAGTCCAGGGTGAGTCGTGGCAGAGCTTCTACTCAGGTTCAGGGCTTCAGCAGAGGCAGTTCTGAGCAGTCGTGGGAGAACGGAGCTTCCGAACAGCACACAGCTCGGATGAAGACGAAACCACTTCTGTTGAAAAGGAGACTGGTAGATGCTTCCAACGGTGGCTCTTGGGTCTTCAAACTAATCCGGAAGAGGTCGTGGTGGCCGCTGCAAGTTGCTGGTTCATCTGCTACTTCTGGACTTCAAATAGCAGCTTTGACATAGCCTCCAAGTGACCCTAAAAGAAGAAGAAGGGGATAGTATATGGTGAAGGGGTGGATGAAGAATGGTGGGGGGAAGGTATGGGAGGTGTGGAGGGGTGCAAATGGTTGAGGGGAGGTGGAGGAAGAAGGGGAGGTCACAGGTTTTCAGCTGGAGGAGGAGGGGTGGGGTATGTAAGGGTGGTGGAGAATGGGTGGAGAAAGGGGCGACCTAGCCTAATGGAGATGGGAGGGGGGGCCAAAGACTTGGAGGGATGGAGAATTCAAATTCAAAATGATCTTGGAAGATGGGAGATGGTGTGGGGAAGAGGGGTGATTGTGTTGGAATGGGGAAGATTTGGTTGGAATGGGGAAGACTCTACCTTGGAACTAGGGGGGAAGTAAATGGGGTGTGGGGAAGTGGAGGGGCCTTAATGGAGGTAGGTGGGGGTTGGAGGTGGTTGGGAGGAGGAGGAGAGAAGAATGGGGCGAACCCCCCTTGGGGAAGAGAGAGAAAGAGAGAGAGGTGGGGTGGGGAATCACTCCCCTAGGGCTTCTCACCCAACTATAGGATTCACTCCACTAGAACTAAGTTTGAACACTCAAATGGAAATCTTTTGTATTGAATCATTCATTACCTCCAAATGAAGGAAATGGGGCCCTATATATAGGAAACCTACATTTTACAATAAGTCCCTTACAAAAGACTCAATAGCAAATAACCGAAGGGGTAGGGGGGGCTCATGGGTCAAGTCCGAAGAATTGGGCCCAATAGCACATTATACAGTCTAATGACACTCAATACTTAGGAAAATAAATGTAAGACCTAGGGACATGACTCAAATAAACTGAAAATTACATCAAATGACTCAAGTAAATAGCATAAAAAGGATAAGTGGGCCTTTAGAGAGAGAGGCCCGAACTCAAACGATATCGGAGTGTGAAGAAGACCCTAGCCAAAGGGAATTGTGGATGATGCCTCCATCAGCTGGCCTGTAAAGGCGTTATAGCCAAAATTGGAACTGGAGGATGGGCGGCTGGCCTGTAAAGGCGTTGTAGCCGAAACTGAAACTGGAGACTGGGCGGCTGGCCTGTAAAGGCGTTGTAGCCGAAATTGGAATTGGGAGCTGGCGGCTGGCCTGTGGAGGCGTTGTAGCCAGGAACTGGAACTGGAAGCTTGCGGCTGGCCTGTGGAGGCGTTGTAGCCGGCGCTAGAGTTGGAAGTTGGTGACTGGCTTATGAAGGCATTGTAGCCAGAACTGGGACTGGAAGCTGGCGGTCGGCCTGTGAAGGCGTTGTAACCAAAATTGGAGCTGGGAGCTGGCGGTTGGTATGTGAAGGCATTGTAGCCGAAACTGCGACTGGTGGCTGGGCGGCTGGCCTGTAAAGGCGTTGTAGCCGAAACTGGGACTATTGGTGTGTAGTAGCCAGAATACTGGAGCTGGTCGGCTAACCGTGGAGGTGTAGAGCCAAATACTGGAGCTGGAATTGGCGATGGCCGACCCTCGCGGGCGTAGTGGCCACCTGTGTTGTGGAGTGATGCTGAGGTCGCCATGGGCAAGATGTCACGATTGACGACTTCCATCAGTGAGGAGTACAGAGGGAGAGAGTTTTTTTTTGTTTTCTCTTTACCAGCTCCACCGCCCTTGCAGGTTTTCGCCAGTACTGGCCCCCTTTTACTTTTTTTGGTGTGCCCTTGCGGGTTTTCACACCGAGGGGTTACCCGATTTTGCCTAAGATGCCCTTTCGGGTTTTCACCTCAGCTGGGTTGGTGGCAATTGTTACCCCCAGTCGCCTCACGGAGGAAGTTGACTGAGGTCGCTAGGGTATCTCTATTTTTAACCCCATTTTTTTGACATGGGATCCTTGTAGCTGTCGTCCGTAGCATGCTGCCATCAGGGGACGTGACCTGGAGCTTGTGCTGTTGATGGCTTGTCGCCGTCGTAGCCATGGTAGTGGCTCTGTCTGATTACTAAGTAATCTGCAGTTTGACTGGTGATCTGGGAACTGGTGAGCCTTGGTGGCGCATTGCTGGAATTATGACTGGGATCTGGGAACTGGTATGCTTTTACGGCGTATTGCTGGAGTTATGTCTGGGTTCATGGCGACTTGACCATGACGGGTAGGTGACTGGGAATTATGGGTTTATGGATCCTCATGATAGATGGATCTAAGATTGATGTGGTTTAAAGGCCAACTGAGGTGGCATGTAGACTGAGGTTTGCTGGAATGAATGATTGGACTAATGCATGAATTGCTGGTGTATATGGGCCGACCATGGAGGTGTGAGGCCAGAGGAAGTGTGAGCCTACTGAGG
This sequence comes from Amorphophallus konjac, assembly GCA_022559845.1. Lineage (NCBI taxonomy): Eukaryota > Viridiplantae > Streptophyta > Magnoliopsida > Alismatales > Araceae > Amorphophallus > Amorphophallus konjac. The sequence goes on along the minus strand of CM040124.1, from coordinate 216,559,401 downwards.
TGGTGTATGGCTAAATGGGAAGTGTAAGATCAATGAGCTAGAGAGATGTACTGGCCAGAGACTGGTATAGGCCACCAAGGGAAGGGAGTGGCCCAGGGAGCTGGTTTAGGCCGAACGTGATGGTATATGGCCGATAGGAAGGTGCATGATTTACAAATTGGAGCAAGGCATTAGTCGAGGACTAGTATGGGCCAACTGGCCTGAGATATGATTACTGGAAGGTGGGTGACTCGTTTCCCCGGATGGAGGAGGAGAGAGTTTTTGTTCTCTTTACCAATTCTGCTGTCCTTTCGGTTTTTCGCCAGAGCTGGCCCCCTTTTGCTTTTTTTGATGCACCCTTACGGGTTTTCACATAGAGGGGTTACCCAATTTTGCCTGAGGTGCTCTTGCGAGTTTTCACCTCAACCGGGTTACTGGCCTTTTTACCCCTAGTCGCCTCCCTAAGAGAGAGGACGACTGAGTCCGCCGGGATTTCTCTATTTTTAACCCCATTTTTTTTGCTTACCTGGGAGCCTCTTGGCTGTTCGGTGACTGGCGCTGGGTGTCCTTAGCTTGCTGCTGTCAAAGGACGTTGCCGGTGGGATCATTGTTGTTGATCCTCTGTTGTTGATGCTGGAGTTGCTTGCTGGGGCTTGGCTGGTTGCCAAGCAATCTGGAGCTTCATGTAGACCTTTAGGCTGGCTGATCCATGTAGCTTGCAGCTGGAGCTTGGACTGAAGCTTGAACAGATCGGCTTTGATGATGCAAAGGCTGAGTTTCTAGGTTGTGGTGGCGTATAGGCCAAGAATTGACGTAGGCCGACCAAAGAGGTGTATTGGCCAAAGGTTATGGATTTACCTGACTGAGAAGGTGTATTGGTCAAGAACTGGGTAATGTGTAGGCCAAGCATTGTGGTGTTTTGGCTAGAGATCAGGTGTTAGAATGACTATGGACGTGTTTAGTCAAGGGTATGTGTAGGTCGACTGTGAAGGGGAATGACCAAAGTGGAGGCTCGACCGACCGTGGTGGCATATAGGTCAAAAGGGTAGTGGCAAACAGGGATAGTTTGAGACTAGGAGGAATGGGTAGGTCAACCATGATGGTGTATTGATCTGGATGCTGGGTGGTGACCAACCATGATGGTGTATCGGTCAAAGACTAGCTATAGGCCGATCGGTGTGGCGTGATGGCTAGTAGAAGGTATACTGACCCATTATTGTGGTGGACCGATCATAGATTTAGGGCGAGGTGGTTGGCTGTTCCTAGAGAGGAAGAGAGATTTTTCTTTTTCTCTTTACCAACTCTACCGCCCTTTCGGGTTTTTGCCAGAGCTGGCCCCCTTTTGCTTTTTCCGGTGCGCCCTTACGGGTTTTGACACCGAGGGGTAACCCGATTTTACCTGAGGTGCCCTCATGGGTTTTCACCTCAGCTGGGTTTGTGGCCTTTTTGCCCCCAGCCACCTTATGGAGAGAGTGGCTGGGTCCGCCGGGGCATCTCAATTTTTAGTCCCCCCCCCCTTTTTTTGGGGTACTTGCGAGCCTTGCGGCTGTCGTCCTTAGCTTGTTGCTTTCGGGGGACGTTGCCCGGGAGTTGCGTCATTGGCGACTTGTTGCTGTTGTAGAGGCGACTGTGGATGGACCCTCAACCGAGTAGCTCGGGACTTTACGGTGGATCCAGAGAATGGCTTGTCTTTGCTGTAGATGGCTGGGACTTTGACTGGGATCTGGGTGGCTCGACCATGATGAACATGATGGCAGAACCGCACTTGGACTGAGTATCTGCCTGGGTGTTGCTACACCTTGGGACATAATAAATACTAAAGGGATAGACTTCCCGCCAGGGTTTGCTGGTAGCCACCGGTGGAGGACCCGACGGAGCTTCACCGTCGTCACCAGTTGACGTTGGCAGGGATTCCACCGAGTCGTTAGCTGATGCATGTGGAGTTTCTTTGGAGCTACCGGGCGGGTGTCGGCGAGATTCACCCTCTTTCACTCTATTGGCTCTTGAGCTTGGTACCATTCTGGTGAGTGGAGGGACCTCTTGACTCGGGACCTCCAAATGGGTTGGGACTCTTTTCTAATGACACATATTCATCCGAGGAAGGACAGACGCTCCTCCTTGGAGTTGCCCCCATTGTTTGGGCTTGGAAGGCTGGATACTGGACCGGGGTGATTGCCCCCAGTGTGATACTGGTGTATCGACTTCTCTGAGCCTCACCTGGTCTTCTGGACGCAGGGGTGGCGGCGGTGGGTCACCCATTTTTGCAGCCGCTATGGCACCCCCTTTTTGTTTGCAGGGCCGAAGTTGACTCAGCACCAATGTGGTGGACCGAACGAAACCGGTCTGAGGTTGTCTGGAGCATGGCATTTCTGGTGAGTGCCGATGTAGTTGGAACTCGGGAGTGTAGTGCCCGAGATGGGGCCGACAGAATGGCGACCTAGAACTTGGTGTTCACTTGGTCCATTAGAGTTGTTGTCAGAACTCGGGGTTTGTGACCCATGTCGTGAACTGAGGATGTCAGCGGGATGGTGACCCAGAGCTTGACACCCATACTGGGTGTTGGCGAAGCTAGTGCCCGAGGCTGAAAGCCCATATTGGGAGTTGATGAAGCTGGGATCTGGGACTAGAAACCCAAACTTAGTGCTTGACGACACTGGGTTCCAGAGCTAGAAGCCCGTCTTGAATACTGATGGTGCTGAGACCCAGGACTAGATGTCGGTCTTGGGCGTTGTCGAAACTGGAACTCGGGGCTGGAGGCCCGTCTCGGGTGCTGATGAAACTAGGACCCGAGGCCGAATGCCTGTCTATGGTGTTAATAAAGCTGGGACCCGGGGTTGAATGTCCATCCTGGGCGTTGCTAGAACTGAGACCCAGGGCTAGACGCCTGTCTTGGGTATTGATGGAACTGGATCCCAAGGTAGGCGACCCGTCCTGGGAGTTAATGGAGCTGGAACCCGAGGAAGGAAGCCTTTCTTGGGTATTAATGGAACTAGATCCCAGGGTAGGCGACCTGTCTGGAGTGTCGATGGAGCTGGAACCCGAGGCTGAACGCCCGCCTTGGGTATTGATGGAACTGGATCCCAGGGTAGGTGACCCGTCCTGAGTGTTGATGGAGCTTGAACCCGGGGCTGAACGCCCGCCTTGGGTGATGCTAGAAGTGAGACCCAGAGCTAGATGCCCGTCTTGGGTGTTGCTGGAACTGAGACCCAGGGCTAGATGCCCGTCTTGGGTGTTGCTTGAACTGAGACCCAGGGCTAGACGCCCGTCTTGGGTGTTGAGGTGGCCTTGTCCCGAAGATGAAACCCTTTGCCGGGAGTTGGCCTTGCTAGATCGTAGGGGTAAAGACCTCGCTGTAAAGCTGGGAGGCCAAGGGGCCCAATGCAGAGAATCTGCATCGAGGACTGACCTTGACGAGACCCGGGGTCATCTACTCGAGCCAGATGCTGGGGAGCCTCGAACTCGGGGTTGAAAGCCCGTATTGAGTGTCGACTCGTCTGAGACTCGGGTCGAGAGGCCCGAATAGCATGCTGGGAGGCCTTGACCCAAAGGGTGGGAAACACGTGCTGGGGGTAGGCTTGGTTGGGACTCGGACCTGAGAGCCCGAGTGAGTTACTGAGGAACCGGGGTAGAAAGCCCATGTCGGGTGCTGGCGGAGCTGGGGACCTGGGGGTCAATGACCGCATGGGGCTCTGTTGCTGGAGGAGCGGATGGGCCAGCTACCTGTATGGGTAGTCACCAGACTGGGCTGCTTGTCGGCCACGGCAATGGTGCCCGAGGATCAGGGCGAGCTGAAGGCCAAGGCAGCATTGCCGAACAAGGTTGGTGTTGCCAACCGTGCGTGCCCGGCATGGATGGTGATGACGATTGGACCGCATGTCACTGTCGCCACCGGTTTGTTGTTGTTGTTGCTGGTGCAGGTTGGTTGCTCAATGATGACCGGTCGCATGTTGCATGATGGACGGGGGCCCACCTCTTCCTCTCCGATAAGAAAAGGTGAGGGCATTACGGCATGCACTTGGCGGGTATGACTCTTCGTCGGAAGAAAGAAGAAATGTAGGAGACGTCCCACCGGGCGTGCCATCCTTGTTTGCGACCGCGGGGAGTCACTTGTCGTTTTGTCTTCGCGGCGGGGGTGTTCACTCACCTTTTACGGAAAGCCGAGATAGGTTGACTGGGTACACGGGGATTCCGGGTATTGAGGAGAAGGCAGAGAGAACGATGGGAACGCATTGGAAGGTATGGCGTATGGTTCATCATTCTGGAAGACTGGGACAGGGATGGCTGGGTGGAATGCAGGCATGCCAGTCGATTTCTCGACGATCACCTATGGAACCAAGGATTGACCGGGGAAGCGTGGCCAGGACGTGGCACGTGGCTCGAGAGATCGGGCGACACGTGGATAAAAGGGGTTCCACTGGTGCGAGTGCGCAGGCGATTGTGGGAATCGTGTACTGGACGTCTTTCCCCACCGGTCGCAAGCAACTGATGTTTATTTTACATCGGATTGAGTCCGAATACCTTTGTTTCTACTACCGAAGAGAGAGTCAGGGACCCTGGGAGCCGTGACGTCGGGAGGGCTTAGTCCGTGCAACAGCGACAGGGCAACAGCAACACAACATGGATCCGCTCGGGGCAGAGAGACTGGTGCCTGCGAAGAGGGGGATCCGCTCCATGACTGGATTACAAGTCTTATATGCCGTGACAGGCGTTTATACGGGGGTGTGAGAGCCCGATTACAATTTCTTGTAAGCCACGGGACAATTCCGACATTCATGATGGTCCCCGGGTCATTGCATTATTGTGTGGGTAGTTCTGTATGTGTACATAGTGTCCGTCAAAGGACCTGTGACTCAGCAGGAGGGCACCCGGGGGGCGTCACAATGTATTCCCGACATGAGACAGTGTCGAGGTCGGGGCAGTAGGGGTGCCGTAGGCACCATTGTGCTTGGGAAGTTGGGTAGTCGGGTGCCGCGGGCCCCGATGTGACTGGAGTAGCTGGCAGTCGGGTGCCGGGGGCACCGTTGTGACTGGAATTGTTGGCAGTTGGGTGCCGGGGGCACCGTTGTGACTGAAGTAGCTGGGTAGTCGGGTGCCGGCGGCACCGTTGTGACTGGGGTAGCTGGCAGTCGGGTGCCGGCGGCACCGTTGTGACTGGAGTTGTTTAGTGGTCAGGTGTCACGGGCCCCGATGTGACTGGAGTAGCTGGCAGTCGGGTGCTGGGGGCACTGTTGTGACTGGAGTTGTTGGCAGTCGGGTGCCGGGGGCACCGTTGTGACTGAAGTAGCTGGGTAGTCGGGTGCCGTCGGCACCGTTGTGACTGGGGTAGCTGGCAGTCGGGTGCTGGAGGCACCGTTGTGACTGAAGGAGGCGGGCGCCGTGAAGAGGCTGAGGCCCGAGTATAGGTATGTGTGTTCAACCGGCATGCTATATGAGAGCCACGTGGGCTTTACAAATGGGCTGAGGAGGCCGAAGTACAATGGGCGCAAGCCGTTGGACAATTCTGACACGCGGGTCGGTCCCCGGGTCAATGCGGGATAAAGCGGATATCCGCGTGTTTTATAGAGGCTCCCCGTGAGGAGATCGAGACAAGCCTGACTGCCTAGGTGGCAGGGGCGGTCATGGGCTGGCGCCTATCGGAGGTTGGATGCTGCTCAAGGTGAGCGGTCGGGTCCGGGCTCCGGAAGGCGAATGTCATCATGCTGGGGAGTCGAGGCCGGCCCTGGGAATATTAATCCTGGGCAAGGGTCCTGATACCTCGAGTCATCAGTCCGAGCGAACGGCAGCTAGCTCAGAGCGGGCTGTAGGCATGCAGTTCTGTGTCAGAGTAGGTGTGGCATCATGGCATATGCGTAGCCACCGTGGGTTGTCATACGCGGGCGGACCCGGGATACGGGTGTGTTCACCGTTGTCATAACGCCTTATTCGCGACGGGCATGGACTTGCGTGCGATTGCTAGACGCCGCGTGAGGGGAGTACGTATGACATACCCTCGGCGTGTATAAGCCGATCGATAAGCCAACCATGCGCGCACTTAGTTCCTCGCGTCCCCGACCCTTGCCGAAGGCCTCGGGAGTCCGAGGGCGCGGCAGTTAGGTCGGAGGGTGTTGCATTGCATCCTTCATTTCATTCCATGTTGCCTTTTCATTGCATGCCCTTCCATTGAGCCCCTTGGGGGATTTTATAGGGGAAGATGAAGGGTCATGGGGGGTTTAGGCGGACCAAGTTGAGGGTTCAACTTGGTCCGGGTAAACCCCCTAAACAGTGTCATTTTTATTTTATTTTTGTATTTTTTTGTGTGTTTTGTGTGTGTAACGGAGTGAAGAGAGGGGGTTTAGGCGGACCAGCCCAAGGGGCTGGGCTGGTCCTCCTAAACCATTGGTTTAGGCGGACCAGACTGGGCCTCAAGTCTTGTCCGCCTAAACCCTTGGGTTTGGGCGGACTGGGGCATTTTTTTGATTAAAAAAGGTTTTTTTTTATTTCATGGGGGTTTAGGCGGACCAGCCTGAGGGGGCAGGCTGGTCCGCCTAAACCCCCTCCCCCAGGGGGTTTAGGCAGACCAGCCTGGGGGTCCAGGCTGGTCGGCCTACTGCCTAGGGGTCCAGGCTGGTCGGCCTAAACCCTCCCCGAGGGGGGCTTTTGGCGGACTGGGTTGGGTGTTTTTTTAATTAAAAAATACTTTTTTTATTGTAATTGGGGTTTAGGCGGACCAGCCTTGGGGGTGAGGCTGGTCCGTCTAAACCCCTCCCCGGAGGGGTTTACGTGGGTTTGACCGAGGGTTCTAGCCGGGTTTGACTGAGGGTTTACCGTGGGTTTGACTGCGGGTTTGACTAGGGTTGACTGAGGGTTAGACTAGGGTTTGACTGGGGGTTTGACATGTTATAAAATAGAGATTTTCTTCTGGGGGCTCCGCGCTATATAAGGAGTATTTCCCTATGCTTAATCCTCGATTAATTCGAGGAAATAAGCCGGTGCCAACAGCTACCTACTGAGCGTCACACTCACCCCCTATGTGACACACGTTTTCAAGAGATGCTGTAGAGGAGGTCGAGGAGGAGGCTACTGCCGAGGAGTAGTTTAGTCTTGCTTACGTCAGGGTAGGCCATGGATATCTACCTTTCATGTTATGGCTAGTTGTGGGTGGTATACCATGTATGAACTTATATGTATTTGGACAATGGTCATGTATCTTTTAGGATTATGAATGGTTGAAATGCCAATTACATTTCATGTGATTATGGTTTCTCTCTCTCTCATACGTATATATATATATATATATATATATATATATATATATTTGTGCTTCCGAGATACATACGGTGTTATGTCTCGAGGTTCGATGGAAGAAAAAAAAATATACCCATAAATTGGGGATCAGATCTCAAGGCGTTATAGAGTGGTATCAGACCACGAGAGAAAAACTATGGTTACAACCATTCCAATTTTCCAAATAGTAGAAGGAGATATGCTAGAGTGAAAAGGGGTAGAGTATATTTTAGAACCATTTAGAATGAACCCTCACATTTAATGATTGTCGTCTTCTCAGAGCTATGCCGCCGAGAAGGCAAAGAGATCTTCCCCAAGCTGATGAGAGAGGATCGGGGATGGATGACCCAAATATGGTGAATGATGGGGCTGTCAATACTCCGGCAGTCGGGGGCAGACAAGTGCCCAATGTAGGAATTAATCTGGAAGGATTTATGCAGAGTTTCCAATGACTGATGTAGGCCATGCAGCAACAAATGTTACAACCACTAGCGTCTGCACCGCGTCATGACTTACCTGCGCTTGGTCCATTTCTGAGGTTGGCACCTCCTATTTTTAAGTAGGAGAGCCGTCCAGAGGTGGCTGAGTCGTGTTTCAGCGAAATGGTAAAGAAATTCCGTGCGATGCAGTGCCCCGAGGAAGAAAGGGTAAATCTGGCAGCCTATATATTGCAAGATCAAGGTGACTTGTGGTGGAAGGCCAAGATGAGGACCACCTTCACAGGGCACGATGGTGACATATTATGGGAAGAGTTCCTAGCTATCTTTCGAGAAAACTATTTCCCTGAACATGTGCGAGATGCTAAAGAGCAAGAGTTCTTGAGCCTCGAACAAGGAAACATGTCCGTAGTAGACTATGAGGCCAGATTCTCCGCTCTGGGTCAGTATGCTCCACACATATTCGATGAGGCACGTCGAAAGGTGAAGAAGTTTGTCAACGGTCCGCGTAGCAGCATCCGACGCTATGTGACAACCCAAGACCCTGACTCCTACACTATGGCATTGAGGCTTGCTCATCTAGCCGAGCGAGAAAATGCAAGGTAATAGCTGAAACCATAAAGATTTAAGGGACACATTAAGTTTGGTTCTAATGAATATCCATGGATAGGTACACCGAGGAGAAGAAGATGACGGGCAAAAGGCCTATGCAGGCGGGAGAGAGGCAGGACAAGGGAAAGGTGGCACGCCAGGAGTCGGTACCAAGGGACAGGCCGGGGGTTCCATTTTGTGTCCATTGTGGACACAATCATCCGGGACAGGAGTGCTGGCGGACAAAAGGCAAGTGCTACGAATGCGGCGAGGCCAGACATATAGTGAGGAACTGCCCTAAAAAGGCTCAACAAAAGCCAGCACCACAGCAGGAGAAGATTTAGTACAGAGGGCGAGTTTATGCACTAATGCAAGAGGAGACGGACAATACCCCAACTGTGGCTGAAGGTACACTTCTTGTGGATAATGTTTATGCAAAGGTTTTGTTCGACCCGGGGGCTACACACACATTCATATACACTACTTTTGCTAAGCAACTGAAGAATAGACCCAAAGCCACATTCTTTGGGGAAATGGTAGTTAGTACACCAATTGGGAAACAAGTCCACACCAAGCTTGTGATCCCTACTTTAGACGTCAAAATCAATGGGAGGATATTGCTAGGAGAAGGATACATCCTAGAGATGGCCGACTTTGATCTCATTCTGGGAATGGATTGGTTAGACACGCACTACACTCTCTAAGACTACCGTCGGAAGAGAGTGATCTTTCAGATGTCGGGAAAGGAGACATTCTTCTTCCAATGCCCGAAAAATAAGTCGGGAAGGATGATGGTATCAGCCATCAGGGATTCCAAGCTGATTAGCAAGGGATGCGATTATCTCGTGCCAAGTGTGGTACTTGAAGAAGGCACTGTCATGATTCTGGAAGACTTGGACGTGGTCCAAGAATTTCTGATGTATTTCCCGAGGATCTATCGGGACTGCCACCAGTTTGAGAGTCGGACTTCTCTATTGAGCTGGTGCCAGGCACTGTACCTATCTCCATCCCACCATACAGGATGGCTGCAGTAGAGCTTGCCGAACTCAGGAAGAAATTACAGGAGTTGCTAGACAAAGGCTTCATTAGGCCCAATGTGTCTCCATGGGGAGCACCAATCCTGTTTGTGCGGAAGAAAGATGGGGCTATGCGGCTGTGCATTGATTACCGCAAGCTTAATCAGGCCACCATTAAGAACAAGTATCCTCTGTCGAGGATTGAAGAATTATTTGACCAGCTGTCATCCGCTAAGGTTTTCTCCAAGATCGATCTGAGGACAGGTTATCACAAAATCAGAATCAAGCCCGAAGATGTGTCGAAGAAGGCTTGCAGGACTCGTTATGGTCACTACGAGTTCTTAGTAGTACCATTCGGGTTGACCAAGATCCGGCTATGTTTCTCAGACATGTTAAATCCGAGAACGGCATATCTGTGGACCCCAACAAGGTCGAAGCAGTGACAAAGTGGGAAGCACCGAAGATAGTCATGGAGATCAGAAGCTTCCTTGGTCTAGCAGGCTACTACCATCGGTTCATCGAAGGTTTCTCCACCATTGTAGCCCCAATGACCAAGTTAACCCAGAAAGGAGAAAAAATTATTTGGTCAGAAGAGTGTGAAGATAGTTTTCAGATACTCAAGAAAAAGTTGACTTCAACCCTAGTATTGGCACTCCCTCAAGGGAATGATGGCTTCACTATTTATATAGACGCCTCCAGGATCGCCCTTGGCTGTGTACTAATGCAAGATGGCCGAGTGATCACCTATGCCTTGAGACAATTGAAGGACCATGAGAAGAACTACTCCACTCATGACCTTGAAATGGCAGCAGTGGTCCATGCTTTGCGCATCTTGAGACACTATGGGGTTCAGTTTGAGGTCTTCATTGACCATTAGAGCCTCAAGTATATCTTCACTCAGAAGGAACTCAATTTGAGTCAAAGGAGGTGTGTCGAATTGTTGAAAGACTATAACTTTACCTTGCAGTAACATCTCGGCAAGGCTAATGTGGTGGTGGATGCTCTCAGCCATAAATTGATGGCGTTGAGCTTGCATTGAGAATGGAATACGATGGAGGGTGTGATTGAATTACGACTCGAGAAAAGGAAGAAATTCGACCTCTTGGCTTGGGTGTCTGCTAGACCTACATACATAGACAAAATTGCTGAAGTGCAAAAGCAAGATATGGCATCGTAGAAGCTACTGAACAATGAAGACTTCCATGTGGGGATCGATGGGCTAATCATGTTCCAAGAAAGGATCTATGTACTAGATGATGTGGAATTGAAAAGGGAATTTATGTAGGAGGCTCACGGATCAAAGTTCTCCATCCATCCTAGAAGCACTAAGATGTTTCAAGATATGAAGAGGATGTATTGGTGGCCAAGAATGAAGCGGGACATAGCGGAGTTTGTGTCCAAATGTCTCACTTGTCAGTAGGTGAAGATTGAGCATCAAAGACTTGATGGCCCTCTCCAGACCATTGAGATGGCACAATGGAAATGGGAACAAGTCACCATGGACTTTGTGTCCGGTCTACCCATGACCAGAAGGAATCGTGATACCATCTGGGTAATTGTGGACAGATTCACAATGACTGCACACTTCCTGCCCATCAACAAGCAAACTCCAATTGAATCCTTAGCGAAACTGTTCATCGCTGATATCATTCGGTTGCATGGTGCACCTTTATCTATCAGCTCTGACCGAGACCCTCGATTCACAGTGAGGTTTTGGAAGAGTCTACAGTAGGCTATGGGGATAGTGTTACAGTTCAGCTCAGCATTTCATCCTCAGACTGGTGGGCAAACCGAGTGCACTATCCAGACTCTAGAATATATGCTGAGGGCATGTCGTATTGAATGGGGGGAGAATTGGGACGATCATCTGCCCCTGATAGAATTTGCATACAACAATAGTTACCATTCCGCCATCGGAATGACACCTTATGAAGCACTCTATGGGCGGCCATGTAGATCACTAGTGTGTTGGTATGAAGCTGGTGAAAAGCCGTTGTTCGGACCATAGTTGATACAGGACTGCTTAGAGAAGATATCTATGATCTTGCAATGACTCCTCACCGCCCAAAGTCGTCATAAAAGTTATGCAGACCAGCGGTAGAGAGAGTTAGCATTTACATAAGGGGACCGTGTGTTCCTAAAGGTGTCTCCTACTAACGGAGTCATGCGATTTGGAAAAAATGGCAAGCTCAGTCATAGATATATCGGACCTTTCGAGATTTTGCAAAAGGTTGGTGAGGTGGCTTATCGACTTGCACTCTCGCCTGCTCTGTCATATGTACCTCTGGTCTTCCACGTCTCCATGCTTAGGAAGTATGTCCTGGATGCCTTACATGTTATAGAACACAAGCCCTTTGAGGTTTGAGTAGATTTGTCTTATGTGGAGCAGCCCAGTGAGATCATAGACTGGAAGGAGCAGGTGTTGAGGAATAAAACCATTCGGCTGGTGAAGGTGTTATAGAAGAATTCTCGTTCCGAGGACGCAACATGGGAACCAGAGGAGAAGATGCGCCAAAAATATCCTCAACTATTCGGTAAGTACTCTTATAATTTTCAAGTTAATTTCGAGGATAAAATTATTTTAAGGGGGAAAAGATGTTAGAACCACCAATTTGGGCACTGGCCCAATTGGGTACAATTCGGACCTATTAACACAATGAACTAGAAATCTAGATAGAATATCGAATGATCCTTAGAGAATTCATGACTCAACCTAGGAAGGTCGAAACTAGGTGAAACCAAAGCCCACGCAACGGCCATTGGGAAAAGAACAACTTAGATGAAGATTATAACTTCTGAATAAAAAGCCTAATAGGGGGTAAGAGGGAGTTTATGATAATAGGTCGAAACAGTCACAATAAACACTGTCACCGGTTGAAATAAGGATATCTTGGCCCATGGTTACCCAAATAGGCTGAAACCAGGTCCATTAGAAAGATTGGGCCCTTAACCCAGACTCTCATGTTGAGATGGAAACCCAATTCGCACCAAAACCCGAGAATCTGAGCCCTTTGCCAGCAATTGTCACAGAGAGGTGTGACTGTTGAGGGAATTCACACGTAAATAATTACAATTTCATAACTTCGTTTCTAGGTAATTAAATGACCTGAAACTAAGGCCATAATATCGAATGGGATTTTAGCTACAACTTCTATGTTAAGGTCAAGGCCAAATTCTGACTGGATATGTCACGCCCCGAGCGCGGAAGATACCCGGAGATACGCGACGTGTCTATATCAATCATGTCAATCAGAGTGGTCGTGTATTCGACACAAAGACAGAGATGCGCAAAATAGCAAGATAACCCAATCCTTTATTTCATAATGGATAGACTATTACAAATCCAATACTCTGTTAAATAAAAAGGAAAAGAATACATAGTTGACTCAAGAAACTATGGAAAAGACTAGACGACACTTGTAGAAGCTCTATCACTTTCACTCTTGACCATTCCCATCCGATTGACTTCCATCGTCGTCGGACTTACCTGAAAAGTAAAAAGGGACAAACGGGATGAGCGAACGCTCAGTAGGAAATTATATCTCAAGTACTAGCAAGTGGTTTAAGTAATTACATTTTCATGGATGCAATAAAGCTATGCATGCTCGCATGAAACGACAAGATAGAGAGAATGTAATATCAAAGAAATAAGATGAACTTTCATGAACAAGATACAAGTTATTCAAGATATTCAAGCAAGTACCATTATCGAGTCATGTCAAGAACTTTGGCTATCATGTATCAAGCAAGTAAATTACCCTTTTTCGGGCCACGCATTTCATGTAAAGTCAAGTACGATTCAAGTACAAGATGTGTGTGGAATGTCCAATCAAGCAAGTCAAGTACTCGGTATAATGCCAGATACCTTATCATTTTAACTCCCATGGGCACAAGTACTTTCGGGTGCTCCTCCCAGGACCAGATCGGGCCCTATATGCGCAGGCATTTATCATGTGTTTTGACATCCACTCTTGTTTATATAGCCAATATAGAATTTCAATAATCAAGCTTGTAGATACGTATGACAACTTTGATAGAATAGAGTCCAAAATATGACAAAGGACATAGAATGGCGATAATAACGGTATAATCACGATGTCGGTAAAACTAGGTAGATTATGGTTCCTTTAACTTAGGTACCATGACAAATCAATATGGACATTCTTTATATAGAATTGAGGTCCACATGAACAGTATATCAAAGGTAAGATACCCTCATTCTTATCATAGAATTGAGGTTTACAAGAACGACATGATATGGCATGATATCATCATCCCATTAAGAATTTCTTATGATATACTCTTTGTATAATCATAAGGGCCGGTATACCATGTTTTCTTTAGATTGACATGGCAAAAACTGTGTAATGGGTTTTTAGGGTACAACCAGCTCAGTCGGCCTTGAGGGAATCCAAGGCTACGAGGAGTCTTACGGAGGTCTCTATGACTAACTTGCTAGTCCAAAGGAACGGAATGTCCAATGGAGAGCTTGTATGTCAATGAGAGTTGAGTGTGATCGATAAATCAACATGAAACGTGGGACTATACTCACGGAGTGGAGAATAGTGCCGATATATATATATATGTATAATATATAAACCATCGGTTAGCAAATCAGAGGAAAAATCAGTTTACAGTAAAATAACGACTTAGGTCAAGTCGTGTCTCAAGTAATTAACGCCTAACTGAAGGGCGTTTACATATATTGCCAATTTGCAGAATTTCCATTATTTCATTAATTTATCAAAAACACGCCTTTCCTGGGGGCGTTTCTTAAAAGTTGACGACTGCAGGGGCAGGCGTCTCATCATTTACATATTCGACAGGATATAATTATTCTCAGAAATTTATCAAAAACGCGCCCTTGGAAGGGGCGTTACTTTCTAATTCCATTTTTACAGAATATGTGAATTTCAGGTTTTTAACAGATACACGCCCTAGGAAGGGGCGTTACTTTTAATATTCACGCCTTGTACTGGGGCGTTAGAATATGGAAAACGACTTTGTCCAAGTCGTGAATTTCAAGGGATTTACGATATTTTAATAAATAATATTTCGAGAGACAGGAGACATGTCATGGCAGTAAAATTTAACAGGAATTCACAGAGTCATGCAAGATATTAAAAATCAATATTTCATATGTATTGTAATTTTTAAACAGGATCAATTATTAATCACATGCGATTCTTATGAAATTAACGCCTGCGTAGAGGGCGTCAAATATTAAATTGACGACCACTAGTATGGTCGTTTCTTTTAAATTAGCGCCCTAATCAAGGGCGTTTCTTTCAAAATATTTCAGAAAACGCGTGAAAACTATAATAATCATATGCATGACATGCTTATATATATATATATATATATCTTGCATTAATTTCATTTGGGCTACAGTAACTTGAGAAAACCTACCTTATGGTTTGATAATACTGATACTCTGTTTGGAACCTTCGTGGATGAAGAACCTTCGTTCTTCAGGAAGATATTGCCACAGCTACCTGTAAAGGAAGAGAAGATATCAATCTTCTTTACCTACGTAACCTGAAGGCAAGGGAAAAAGAAGAACTTTACCTATTCTTCGGCAACGATGGTGATGAAGACGATGATGATGAAGACCCTTTGTCTTCAAACACTAGAAGCAGCCACCTATAGCAAAGACGATGAAGGATGGTTAAAACCTCCTCATGTGTTTATCAAAAGCAAGGAAAGGAAGAAGAACTGTTTGTTCTTCACGTACCTAGCAGCAGACGTTCGATCAAATGGGTTTTAGGGTTCGATCGAACATGTTATTTATAGGATTTTGAAGTCCTAACAAGAGTAGGGTTTGATTGAGGGTAATATATCCTTAATAGAGTCCTTACTCTAATAGACACTTACTAGATTAGGTTAATCTTTCCTTGGATAAGTTCTGGGTTCGATCGGTTCACGAACTGAATTAACGCCTTAGGTCAGGGCGTGTATTCTTGAATTAACGCCTTGCATAAGGGCGTTTCTTAAAAAGCGCCTTGAAAAAGGGCGTTTCGTGTTTTAAAACACGCCCAAGATAGAGGCGTTTCTTTTACTTACCCATTTGGTCGCGTGAGAACTGACGACCGTAGGTGTGGGCGTCCTTTCTTTATTCACGCCATTGGTAGAGGCGTTTCTTTATAAATTAACGCCTTAATAAGAGGCGTTATTTTTAATTTTGTTTTATTTCATCCAATTAACCCTATTCCTTTTTATATATTACTTCAGTAATATATATGTTTTAATTCATTTCAATTATTCATTTATTAGGGTTGCTACACCCTCCCCCACTTAAAAGAATTTGGTCCCCAAATTCAATATATATATAATTATACACGCGGAGAGTGTAGGACATATACCTCTTAGAATAACTCGGGAAATCGTTTCTTCATAGATTCCTCGGTCTCCCATGTCGCTTCGCGTTCAGGATTCTTATTCCATTGCACCTTGAGCATGGGAATAACCTTATTCCTTAGAGCTCGTATTTCTCGATCTAATATCTTCAAGGGCCTCTGTTCATATGTGAGATCTTTCTGGATCACCAGATCTCCATGCTCAATAATATGTGACGGATCGTGCACATACTTCTTCAACATAGATATGTGAAATACATTGTGTACCTCGGACAACTGAGGAGGCAACGCGATGCGATAAGCAACCTCGCCAACTCTTTCGAGTACCTCAAATGGTCCGATGAATCTTGGCGTAAGCTTGCCCTTAACACCAAATCTTCGTATGCCACGTCCAGGGGATATTTTAAGAAATACATGATCTCCAACCTGGAATTCAAGATCTCTTCTCCTGGTATCAGCATAAGCCTTTTGCCTTGTCTGAGCAACTTGTAATCTTTCTCTGATTACCTGTATCTTCTCAGTTGTATCCCTTACCATGTCTGGACCTAATAGTTGTTCCTCTCCAACTTCGTTCCAACATATGGGAGATCGACAACTCCTTCCGTATAAGGCTTCGAAAGGTGCCATTTGGATACTAGCTTGGTAGCTATTATTATATGCAAATTCAACTAAAGGTAAGTGGTCATGCCAGCTTCCTCCAAAGTCAATAATGCATGCTCTCAGCATATCTTCAACAACTTGATTAGTTCGCTCGGTCTGACCATCCGTTTGTGGGTGAAAAGCAGTACTAAAGTTGAGCCTTGTCCCCAACGAATGTTGTAATCCCTTCCAAAAATGAGAAGTAAAACGGGGATCTCTATCAGACACGATTGAGACAGGAATTCCATGTATCCTGACTATTTCTTTAATGTATAGTGCAGCTAGCACATCAATCGACCATCGGCTTTTGATTGGCAAGAAATGTGCCGATTTAGTCAATCGATCAATGATAACCCAGATTCCATCATGTCCTCCTTTAGATTTAGACAAACCCATGATGAAGTCCATACCAATATCCTCCCATTTCCACTTAGGAATATCTAGAGGATGTAGTTTTCCCGCAGGCTTTTGGTGTTCCGCCTTGACCTGTTGGCATGTGAGACAGCGTGATACATAGTCCGCTATTTCTCTTTTCATATTGGGCCACCAAAAGTTCCTCTTTACATCTTGGTACATTTTAGTTGATCCAGGATGAATAGTGTATCTTGATCTGTGAGCTTCATCTAAGATCTTCTTCTTTAATTCCGGACAATCGGGTATACAAGTTCTATCTTTGAACGATAATCTTCCATCAGAAGTTAGTTGAAAATCAGATTGTCCTTCTAATCTGCCTTTGATTTCTATTAACATAGGATCGTCATCCTGAAGTGTTTGTATCTCAGATAACAAATCTGACTGTATGCTTACATGGGATAGTGTGACAAATTTGGATTCCGTGTCCAAGCTTATATTGAGCTCGGAGAATTGTTCAAGTAACCTCCATTCTTGTATCATACAATTTGCTATCTTTGCTCTCGGCTTTCGACTAAGGGCGTCAGCAACATAATTACCCTTTCCGGGATGGAATTGTATATTGAAGTCGAAGTCCTTGAGATATTCTAGCCAACGTCTTTGTCTCATGTTCAGCTCCTTTTGTGAAAATAGATATTTGAGACTTTTGTGATCGGAGTATACAGTAAACTGTACCCCATAGAGATAGTGTCTCCATATCTTTAGGGCAAATACTACCGCGGCCAATTCCAAGTCATGGACGGGGTAATTCTCCTCATGCTTCTTCAGTTGACGAGAAGAATATGCTATGACCTTCCCATGTTGCATTAGAACGCATCCGAGGCCAATGCCAGAAGCATCAGTGTAGACCTCGAATTTCTCTCCTTCAATTGGTAGGGCTAAGACTGGAGCTGTGGTGAGATGATCCTTGAGAGTTTGGAAACTGCTTTCACATTCCTCACTCCATTCATATCGGATCTCCTTACGAGTTAATCTTGTAAGTGGTACGGCGATCTTAGAGAAATCTTTGATAAATCGCCGATAATAGCCTGCAAGACCTAAGAAACTTCTGATCTCGCTTGCATTAGTGGGTCTCTCCCAGTTTCTCACAGCTTCAACTTTTGACGGATCCACAGATAAACCGTCCTTGGATATGACATGTCCGAGAAAAGCCACTTCTTCAAGCCAGAACTCGCATTTGCTGAGTTTAGCATATAATTGATTTGTCCTCAAGACTTGCAATGCAATCCTCAAATGCTCTTCATGTTCTTCCTTAGTCTTAGAATATATCAATATATCATCGATGAAGACTACTATGAATTGATCCAAGTAAGGCCTGAATATGCTATTCATTAACTGCATAAAGGCAGCAGGGGCATTTGTTAGTCCAAAAGGCATAACAACAAATTCGTAATGGCCATACCTGCTTCTGAATGCGGTCTTGTGAATGTCATCATCCTTGATCCTTAATTGATGATATCCCGACCGGAGATCAATCTTGGAGAAATATTTGGATCCTGAAATCTGATCAAACAATTCATCGATTCTCGGCAGTGGATACTTGTTCTTGATAGTAAGATGATTCAACTGTCGATAGTCAATACACAATCTCATGGATCCATCCTTCTTCTTTACAAATAAGACTGGTGCTCCCCACGGGGAAGTACTTGGTCTAATAAACCCCTTTCGGATTAGTTCCATCAACTGCTCCTTCAACTCCTTGAGTTCAGCAGGGGACATTCTATATGGTGCCTTTGAAACCGGACCAGCACCAGGGACTAAGTCGATGGTAAAGGCCACATCTCTTTGCGGGGGTAATCCCGGCAATTCTTCCGGAAATACGTCTGGGAATTCTCGTACTACTTGAACGTCTTCTATCTTGGTTTCCTTAGCTTCTTTATTAGTGACAAAAGCAAGGAAGGATACACATCCTTTCCTGACGAGCTTGCTTGCTCGAAGAGCCGAAATAAGAGGGGATTTGCTTCGACTCTTAGGACTAGTATAAGTCAGTTCCGGAAATTCCTTGAAAACAATCTTGCTATCACGGCAATCAACCGTTGCCTGGTATTTGGATAACCAATCTGCTCCTAGTATAACATCATATTCTTTTAGATCTAAGCAGATAAGATCAATAGGAAAATTCTTTCCTCGAACCAATACCTCACAATTTTGGTAATGATGTGTGATATCCGTCTCGTTTCCGAGAGGAGTAGACAATATTATCTTCATCCATTCTGGTTCTAGAGGTAATGGGTCAGCAAACTTCTTGGAAATAATGGAATGCGATGCACCCGTATCAAATAAGACATGTGCATATTTGGAACAAATTTTTAATGTACCTTCCACCAATCCGCCTTCTTCTTCTGGTTCGGTCTCTTGGATTGCATGAAGACGCGCGTTCCTTGTCACTGGGCGTTTACCCTCACCGTCTTGGTCATTCATTAATGGACAATCGGGAATCCGATGTTCACGACTCCCACAACGGAGACATGCTCCTAGTTTCCTCCAGCATTCTTCTGTTTTGTGACCAGCCTTGTCACAATGCTTGCATACTACGTTTGAAGGGGTAGTGGTGATAGAGAAAGGCTTGGATTTCTTGAACTTCTGATCTTGAGAGGAAGAACCTCCATTATTGGGCCTCTTCTTAAAGTTGGGTTTAAAAGAACCCGAACTTGTGACTTGCTCCTTTTTGTCTTTCCCACGGATCCTATCAGATAGTTCCGTGGCATCTTCAAGCAACTGAGCTCGGCGCACTATTTCAGTATAAACTTGAATATCCATAGGCGCCAGTTGAGTAATGTAGTGGGGCCTAAGCCCATTAAGAAATCTACGGGCTTTCATCTTTTCCGTGCCAATTAAATGCTTAGCATATCTAGACAGTCTAGAGAACTGTGCTTCATAATCAGCCACCGATAAAGATCTTTGCTTTAATGCGGCAAATTCGGCGGCCTTCTTTTCCTGGACCCTATCAGAGAAATATTTGGCGTTGAAATATTCAACGAATTCACCCCATGTAACTTGAGTTGGGTCAATAGTAGCTTCAATCGACTCCCACCAGCATCTAGCATCCTTTTCTAACTGGAAAGTAGCTAATAAGACTTTGTCCTGATCCGTGCATTGCATAACACGGAATATACGTTCAATCTCCCGAACCCAATGCTCGGCATCGTCTGGATCGGTCGATCCCATGAACTTCGGGGGATTCATATTCTTGAATGCTTGGTGTAAGCTTCCAGCTCGTGGAGCACCACCTTGTGCTACCTGTTGTAGCACTTGGGTCATCCCTTGAAGGGTACGCTGCATGTTGCGCCATTGAGCACGTTCGGCAGCCATTATCCTACAATTACAATAGCTATGTTAGTATTATGTCACTATAATCTTATAAAGGACTCATTGATCATTTAACCCTTGGTTCTACCCACTCTCACTTGGTTAAGGGTTTTGAAACCTATCCTTGGACTTGGGTTTCCTAGGAATTGAATACCTTAGGCTCTGATACCACAAAGACTGTCACGCCCCGAGCGCGGAAGATACCCGGAGATACGCGACGTGTCTATATCAATCATGTCAATCAGAGTGGTCGTGTATTCGACACAAAGACAGAGATGCGCAAAATAGCAAGATAACCCAATCCTTTATTTCATAATGGATAGACTATTACAAATCCAATACTCTGTTAAATAAAAAGGAAAAGAATACATAGTTGACTCAAGAAACTATGGAAAAGACTAGACGACACTTGTAGAAGCTCTATCACTTTCACTCTTGACCATTCCCATCCGATTGACTTCCATCGTCGTCGGACTTACCTGAAAAGTAAAAAGGGACAAACGGGATGAGCGAACGCTCAGTAGGAAATTATATCTCAAGTACTAGCAAGTGGTTTAAGTAATTACATTTTCATGGATGCAATAAAGCTATGCATGCTCGCATGAAACGACAAGATAGAGAGAATGTAATATCAAAGAAATAAGATGAACTTTCATGAACAAGATACAAGTTATTCAAGATATTCAAGCAAGTACCATTATCGAGTCATGTCAAGAACTTTGGCTATCATGTATCAAGCAAGTAAATTACCCTTTTTCGGGCCACGCATTTCATGTAAAGTCAAGTACGATTCAAGTACAAGATGTGTGTGGAATGTCCAATCAAGCAAGTCAAGTACTCGGTATAATGCCAGATACCTTATCATTTTAACTCCCATGGGCACAAGTACTTTCGGGTGCTCCTCCCAGGACCAGATCGGGCCCTATATGCGCAGGCATTTATCATGTGTTTTGACATCCACTCTTGTTTATATAGCCAATATAGAATTTCAATAATCAAGCTTGTAGATACGTATGACAACTTTGATAGAATAGAGTCCAAAATATGACAAAGGACATAGAATGGCGATAATAACGGTATAATCACGATGTCGGTAAAACTAGGTAGATTATGGTTCCTTTAACTTAGGTACCATGACAAATCAATATGGACATTCTTTATATAGAATTGAGGTCCACATGAACAGTATATCAAAGGTAAGATACCCTCATTCTTATCATAGAATTGAGGTTTACAAGAACGACATGATATGGCATGATATCATCATCCCATTAAGAATTTCTTATGATATACTCTTTGTATAATCATAAGGGCCGGTATACCATGTTTTCTTTAGATTGACATGGCAAAAACTGTGTAATGGGTTTTTAGGGTACAACCAGCTCAGTCGGCCTTGAGGGAATCCAAGGCTACGAGGAGTCTTACGGAGGTCTCTATGACTAACTTGCTAGTCCAAAGGAACGGAATGTCCAATGGAGAGCTTGTATGTCAATGAGAGTTGAGTGTGATCGATAAATCAACATGAAACGTGGGACTATACTCACGGAGTGGAGAATAGTGCCGATATATATATATATGTATAATATATAAACCATCGGTTAGCAAATCAGAGGAAAAATCAGTTTACAGTAAAATAACGACTTAGGTCAAGTCGTGTCTCAAGTAATTAACGCCTAACTGAAGGGCGTTTACATATATTGCCAATTTGCAGAATTTCCATTATTTCATTAATTTATCAAAAACACGCCTTTCCTGGGGGCGTTTCTTAAAAGTTGACGACTGCAGGGGCAGGCGTCTCATCATTTACATATTCGACAGGATATAATTATTCTCAGAAATTTATCAAAAACGCGCCCTTGGAAGGGGCGTTACTTTCTAATTCCATTTTACAGAATATGTGAATTTCAGGTTTTTAACAGATACACGCCCTAGGAAGGGGCGTTACTTTTAATATTCACGCCTTGTACTGGGGCGTTAGAATATGGAAAACGACTTTGTCCAAGTCGTGAATTTCAAGGGATTTACGATATTTTAATAAATAATATTTCGAGAGACAGGAGACATGTCATGGCAGTAAAATTTAACAGGAATTCACAGAGTCATGCAAGATATTAAAAATCAATATTTCATATGTATTGTAATTTTTAAACAGGATCAATTATTAATCACATGCGATTCTTATGAAATTAACGCCTGCGTAGAGGGCGTCAAATATTAAATTGACGACCACTAGTATGGTCGTTTCTTTTAAATTAGCGCCCTAATCAAGGGCGTTTCTTTCAAAATATTTCAGAAAACGCGTGAAAACTATAATAATCATATGCATGACATGCTTATATATATATATATATATATCTTGCATTAATTTCATTTGGGCTACAGTAACTTGAGAAAACCTACCTTATGGTTTGATAATACTGATACTCTGTTTGGAACCTTCGTGGATGAAGAACCTTCGTTCTTCAGGAAGATATTGCCACAGCTACCTGTAAAGGAAGAGAAGATATCAATCTTCTTTACCTACGTAACCTGAAGGCAAGGGAAAAAGAAGAACTTTACCTATTCTTCGGCAACGATGGTGATGAAGACGATGATGATGAAGACCCTTTGTCTTCAAACACTAGAAGCAGCCACCTATAGCAAAGACGATGAAGGATGGTTAAAACCTCCTCATGTGTTTATCAAAAGCAAGGAAAGGAAGAAGAACTGTTTGTTCTTCACGTACCTAGCAGCAGACGTTCGATCAAATGGGTTTTAGGGTTCGATCGAACATGTTATTTATAGGATTTTGAAGTCCTAACAAGAGTAGGGTTTGATTGAGGGTAATATATCCTTAATAGAGTCCTTACTCTAATAGACACTTACTAGATTAGGTTAATCTTTCCTTGGATAAGTTCTGGGTTCGATCGGTTCACGAACTGAATTAACGCCTTAGGTCAGGGCGTGTATTCTTGAATTAACGCCTTGCATAAGGGCGTTTCTTAAAAAGCGCCTTGAAAAAGGGCGTTTCGTGTTTTTAAAACACGCCCAAGATAGAGGCGTTTCTTTTACTTACCCATTTGGTCGCGTGAGAACTGACGACCGTAGGTGTGGGCGTCCTTTCTTTATTCACGCCATTGGTAGAGGCGTTTCTTTATAAATTAACGCCTTAATAAGAGGCGTTATTTTTAATTTTGTTTTATTTCATCCAATTAACCCTATTCCTTTTTATATATTACTTCAGTAATATATATGTTTTAATTCATTTCAATTATTCATTTATTAGGGTTGCTACAGGATACTAGAGTTATGCCCAAATTATCTCGGGCTACCAAAGGGTCACGATTGGAGCGCGGGAGAATAAATGTTAATCTTGCGAAAATCATAACTTGAGATAGCATTGATGAAACTGTGAAACAACATCCCAACGTTAGATATGGAAGTCCTCTTGATTTCATATGAAGATGTCCCAATTCAAATCCTAACAGAAAAATGCGCCCACTCGCATCTATGACCGGGTAGACGAAGGGTCAAATATGTTGAAATCGAGGAGTGCATGGCATTAACTCCTCTTCAACCAGTGACCTTGGGGGCTGGACTGAGTCTTGAAGGACGTGAAAAAAAATTCTTGGGAGGCTGGAAATCTATATAAGGAGGTAGGTTTCATGGGTAGTAAGCCTTTAGCAACCCCTAATTCCAATTATCTACTGTCTACAGTTCCACTTGGGTAAGAAAGAGAGGTGAAGGACCTTGGCCCTGTGTAGGAGGACAATCGTGCAGTTCCAGGGACGACAGGTGAAGTCTTGGGAGGATCTGGGATGTGGAGCTCATCCATGGATCTAAAGGGAGAAACATTAGGTGGATTTGGGGTGTGGATTTCATCCCCGGGTCGTCAATTTGCCACCTCCGAAGGTAGGCACCTATCCTCAAATCATAGGGGTCAACGAAGGAATAGAATGTTTTTCAAATAAATTTCTACTTGTTATAAAGGGACTAAGGGCATGAGGGATTGATCACTATACTTACTTTTCATGTTTATTTCATCATATTACGTACTATCATGAGGTTTCTCCGAGTTTTCTCGAAATTCGGGTCTTGCACTGACCTGCATCGATGCAACACTGGGCTATGTCGACACAATCCCTTCCGTGTGGCTGAATATATTGATGCTGCCAGGGGGATGATGCAGGACGAAATGAGACTCGATGCCAATTTGATGCAAGACGAGACTCGGACAGGCTAAGACTTACGACCGACTCCAAGTGCGGCCAGCACTAGCACCCTAAGGCAAGCCGAGCGGCTGACTACCGTGGTGTTCTCCGGGTGAAGATGTCTCTCAACAAGAAACTCGCTCTTGACCGACGATTGTCCCTATGAGATAAACGCGGGATCGCAGCGGTTAAGAAACCACTATCGCCTAGGGTGTTCAATTCAAGGTCGATGCTCGGCTGGCTACGGGACGGATACTCAAACTCACAAACGCGGTGATTTGAAATTTGGCAATGGCCCTATTCTCACAAATGCAGCATGATAGAAAATATACTAAACAAGCATTGTGAGTGTAGAAATGTTGCGCGTACCTCCACGACTAGCGTGTGGGGAAGAAATCCCGGCCGAATCTGAACAACCCCGATACACGTAACTAATTAATTGTTACAATTTCAGAAACTTGGCCCCCTCCACGCTGATAGGTTGCAATGCCTGGATACAGAAGGGGGGGGGGTGAATGTATCCTGCTCTAAAAATCGCCCAATTAAAACTCTAATGCTCAAGTATGCGGAAATAAAAGCAGATTATGAAATGTGCTGAAAATGCTTAGAAGCAACTCAGCAAGACAACACAAATCTATTAGCTCTCACACGCTCCTAAGTACGCATCTAAAGATCGCAGCAGAGAAAATAACATATAGGGAAAAACACACCACAAGAGAACACCAAGATTTTTAGGTGGTTCGGTCCAAAGACCTACGTCCACCCCTCACTCCAAATCGGAGTGAGGCTTCCACTAGCTAGGCTAGAAACTGCAGACTCAGTCTGCAACAAATTGCTGCCACACAGCTTGACAAGGGGAACAACCTCCCCTCTTCCTCCCAACCGGAGGGACACCCCAAGTGACTCCCAGCCACTTGGAAACCAGAGACGCAAGTCTCTCTTCCTCCAGACCAGGAGGGAACACCTAGTCTTGCAACCACAAGACCAGAACCGGAGGATCAATCCTCCCTTCCTCCAAACCGGAGGTAAACCTAGAGACCTAAGTCTCTCTTCCTCTGAAACCCAGAGGGAAGCACAGGTGACACCAAGCCACCTACAAACTAGAGGTCTCGGACCTCTCTTCCTCCCAACCGGAGGGAACCCGACCTCACACAAGAGAGTCAGAAGAACAACTGTTGAAGGTTTAAAAAGAAAAACAAAAATGCAGCAACAGAAAGCTGGAAGAATAAAATGCACAAAGGCTCTCGCAGGAGCTGGCTTGCCTGGATTTTATCCACAGTCTAGCAGGAACTGATCTTCAGTTGAAGCTTCCTTTGCTCTAGCTCTCTCTTCTTCTCACTCTTCTTTTTCTTCTCTTTCGCAGGCTCTATCTCTGTCTCTTCTTTCTTCTTTCTTCTTCTTCTTCTTCTGCTCACAGCCTCTATGCTTTCTCTATCTCTTCTTTCTCTTCTGCACCTCTTCTTTTAGTGATGGCTGCTTCTACTTCAGTCACTCTCTACCCTCCCTCTTCAGAGGAAGAAGACACATATTTATAGCAGCAGCAGATTAGGGCAGCGTGTGCTCTCCACGATTCCCGCCCAAATGCTTCAGTCCACGTGGAGGCTCCTCTGCATCTCGGATCACGTGCCAGATGCCAACCTCGTATCATGTGCCCCACTCTTCACAGGCTCCACGAACAGTACCTGTCACACAGTCATAGGAGATTAATCAGAAGGATAAAATGTATAGACTTTGAAGACTTAGCCAACGAGTGTATTGACTTGAACAGCTAGCCACGAGTGTATAGACTTAAGATGTGATAACAAGTGTGTAGACTTGAACATAGAAATGAATGTATAGACATTAGAACAGCAAAAGGTGCACTCTACTGAAAATGACACGGGGTACATAAGATGACTACAACACGAGATAAACAGAGAACTACACGAGGTACATACAGTATCAAAGCTAACACTATAAGGATAACGACACGAAGTCAGATGAGAACAGCACGAGGTAAGAGAGAACGACACGAGGTGTGGTCACAAAGCAAGAAAGACACGGGGTCTTCGAAGAAACAACACGAATACAGACGACTCGAAGACATAGGAGTGACACAGATGGAGCGACACGAGGTGGCACAGAAAGTAGCATGAGGTGCTGCAGTGTTCAGCACGCGATGGAACAAATAACGACACGAAGACAACTGGAATGATGCGTGTAGCAGTTCGTTGTACATACTTCCAATGTACAGACTTTGAAATAAAGAGTGTACAGACTTGAGAGATCAAGGCACGATGTATAGACTTTGCCCAAGGAAACAAATGTGTAGACTTTGGCTTGGAAGGAAGGTAAGGATGAGGCTGTAAAGACTTGGCCAATATGAGACACTGTACAGACTTTGTCAAGTGACTGGCTGTACAGACTTCAGAAGATGAAGACTCTGTATCGACTTGAAACAAAGGCAGTGTATAGACTTAAGCATTCTGAGCATAACAAAAGCAATGAATGTATAGACTCCATGATCAAAATGCAATGCTGACTGATGTATACACTTGGTAAATAGATTGATGCATGAACTACCCTGTACAAACTTTAAGACTTAATGAGCAACAAAAAGGGACAAAGCAGCATGGCGTCAACCCAGCTGTTCCACTGCGTCAACGCAGCAAGTAAGCCAACAACTACTATGTCAACGCAGTGTCCTTGTAACGTCAACGCAGCTAGTGAAGAGACAGCCAATGCGTCAACCCAATCTCCAACTGCGTCAACGCACTCATTGCACAGAACCCATATTAATGAAAGACAGACATGCAGACATGCAGACAT
This sequence comes from Amorphophallus konjac, assembly GCA_022559845.1. Taxonomy (NCBI): domain Eukaryota; kingdom Viridiplantae; phylum Streptophyta; class Magnoliopsida; order Alismatales; family Araceae; genus Amorphophallus; species Amorphophallus konjac. The sequence continues at coordinate 216,532,402 of CM040124.1, read as the reverse complement.
GGTGAGTGTACAATCTATGCCATGCTCACAGTTAAGTTGTTTTTTGTGTACCAAGTTCTGAATGAAGTAACCACATATGACATCAATTTGTCATCATCAACACATGTAAACTATATCATCATCAAAACATGAGAAAACACATATGACATCAAAAATATGAGAATCATAGTGTTTGTCATCATCAAAACACAATATCCAACAATCTAGCCATATTCATGAATAGCTATTCAAGCAAACAATCAGATATTCAAGCAGTCAAATAGTCAACACACCTCAGTGTGACTCATGGTGTGTCAGCCATCATCAAAACCACACAGGGGCACAACAATCTCCCCCTTTTTGATGATGGCAACACTATGAGTTACACTGACTCAGATTAGATTCTTCTCCCCCTTTGCCTTCATCAAAAAATGAAATAGGGAAACAATTCAGTAAAGCACAGGAAGGTTATACTTCCCTTTGGTTTGTTGATGGTGCGAAGAAGGCATTTTCTTTAGAGACATCTATCTTCCAAATGAATCCGTTCAAGAGCTTCTCCCCCTTTGACTTCAGCAAAAAGACATGAGTTGAAGAGGAAAGAATAAGACTGTATAAAAAGAGTGAAATAAAAGCTCCTCCTTTTGATCAATCTGCCCCTTTTGTCAAACAACTTATGCAGTGATGCATATGCAACAAATACTCCCCCTTTGACATGGCAGAAGATATAGAGCTAATGCAGACAAACAACATGATCAGACAATCTAGCACATTGTCCCCTTATGCATATAGTCTCTCAAACAGACCAGAGAATCTAGCCCTTATGATCTATGATGCAAGATACCAATTGTTAGGGTGCAAGAGAGATGAACTCTGGTTATCCAAAAACTGCAAGTACACATGATAAACTGAGAGAAGTGCTTCTCAAAAATGACAACCAGTCTTATACCACTGAATCAAAACACAGTGATAAAGAGCCATAGGATGAACAGATTCAATATTTAGTGAAAGTTGAGATATTAAACTTTTCAGCAAGATACTAACTTCATAGAACAAACTTTTAAGTTCTAGAGTCCTCCATTATAAAAGCTTATGAAACCTTGATTTTCAGATATGGTTTAAGAATGATGTAAACAGGTTTTTCAAAAAGAATTGTACTCATATCTGAACCAGCTCTTAATAAAAAGGAACTACAAGCTCATATAAAATTCTAGTTCAACCAACTTCCATCTTACTTAGTTTACTTTCCATGACAGTTTTAGGAGATACATAAGAGAATGCAACAGAATTTTACATTGTTCTTTCAGAATTTGATTTACACTTGTTCATAATTTTCTTTTTAAATGAACAATTTTGGTTTATCAACACCTTTTGACATGGGGAAACACCTTGATCAGAGGCCTGAATCCCCAGTTACTCAGTGTGACAACCGTATTGCTTCTCCCATTTTTTGGAGAACAGAGGTAGCATTAAAAGTATCTTTGGCATGAGGATACACCTTGATCAGAGGCCAGAATCCCCAGTTACTCAATACAACTATGCCATTGCTCTGCCATATTTTCATAATAATTTCCAATCATCTCTTTAAACAAAGTTAACCATGGTACTACATGACACAATCCTTTGGACATGTTTCTCAGTAACCACAGTCATTGCTCTGTCCATACTTTTACTTATAAAGGATTCAGAACAAGTTAGTTGTTTAGGAACAACCACATACACTATATATCTCAGTCAACGTAGACATGGATATCAACTTTTCAGATTTCAGAAAGTCTTACATGAATTTACATGAAGCAGACAGTTAAAGTTTATTAAGAGGTTGAAACAGATATTTTCAAGTTTCTTGTGACCAAACAAGAGTACATAAGACTTAAACCACTTCCAGTTAACAAATGTTCTTAAGCATGTATAATGGAAGGTTCCTCATTAAAGATATTTTAACTTTTATGAAGTAGTATTCAGGCTGAAGGTTTACTTCATATCTCAGCAGAGTAATTCAAGTGAGAATATTCACTAAACAGCATGATTCTGAAGAATTGTAGCAAATGAGCTGCTCTTGAGCAAAGAGGTTCAAAGTTGACTGAATAGAGAAAACGCTCTTATTCAGCAGATTTAGGAGAGACAAACAGATACCAATAAGGTAAGCATTCAGATTTTGAACAACTTCAGAAGTAGTCAAGAAATCATTTGATACCACTTTACATGATGGAATCACTGACACTTCAGATATGACAAGATTAATCATATAGCTGGAGAGGAACGGATTAAGCATGCTCCCCCTATCTATATGTAGTGACATTTCCCTTTCCCCCCCTTTTTTTTTGATTTTTCAAAGAAGTGATATGCTATGCAATGATTCCCTCTAACTAAAAACACTGAATCATCCTATATGTCATGCAGACAATGTAGATGATGAATGACTATGCAACAACAGATTTAACATGCTATGCAGTAAATCTAAAAACAGTTGAGTGATTTCAGATGTATGAATAACGCTCCCCCTAAATGTATGCATTCAATCTATCTTTTTTGGCTTTTTCAATGTAAAGAAATGCAATGCAATTAACTTCATGTATGCAGGGGCATGAAGTAAAATATTCACATGAAAATGTAGACATTCTCTGATATGCAAATTTGACCCTTGGTACTTGGCGGAGAACTTGGCCTAAAAGACCATCTCTCACATAGTAAGAACCTCTAGACAGATTTTCTCTGCCCTTTAGTAGCTTTTCATTTATATACCAAGTGGTCATGCATGACAATGCAATACAAACAGTCCTATATGCATCAGATTTTCAATGATTGTATGTCATGTGCATGTTTATGCCATTCTCATATATGCACACAGCTCACAGTACAAACAAGAAAGCCCACAAAGATCAATGCAATAGTCAAACCAATTAAAACAAAACATGTATGCATGAAGCTATGACTTCTCAGCTCAACCATAATTTTCATTTGAACAGATTTGAGAAATTTACCTGAATGGGGTTTTATCAACTTGGGTGCCTTAGTTTATTTCCCCCTTTTTATTCTTCAGCTTCCAAGGCACACCTGCAAGTTAGCACACTATCTTGCATGGGCAGGTACCCAAACAGTCTTGAGTCCTGCATGGTTAATAGTGACACCTTTGGTAGGTGTTCTAAACACCCTTTTCGCATTTAGGTCATCAGATCTCATTAGATGGCAATTATTCATTGAATGACCTAATACACCACAATAATAACAAGAGGCAGCAGATTTCAGATTTGTTTTATGCACATTCTGATTAGTATGAGTTCTATGTGCATTTGCATGAAATTTTCTGTTAACAGAATTAAGATTCTGCTTATCGACATAAGCCAGCCAACAGTCAGCAGCTCTATGGCCTAGCTTCCCACATTCAAAACATGCAAGTGTTTTCCTTTCAAAAATAAATTCATTTCCATCAGAAATATTTCTATTGACAGGGAATTTTCCAAGTTTATTGTTAAACTTCCTTCCCTGAGCATGCCAACATTGGGCTGCAATGTGGCCCATCTTGCCACAGTGAAATCATGAACTAGAATTTCTTCCACCAGCCCTCAGCCAACATTCAATGGCCCTGTGGCATGTCTTTCCACACTCAAAGCATGTAATGAGCTTACCTTTAAAAACAAATTTGTTCTTATTAGGACCATGTTGGCTTGCAGGAGATTTACCATGATATGAATGAGATGTTTTCTTATCATTTGCAAACCAGCATTGTGCAATTGTGTGTCCTAATTTACCACAGTGAAAACATTCTATTTTCTTTTTCTGAAATGAAGGATTTCTATCATGAAGGTTCCTAGCAGTCATATCATCCTTCTCCATCAATTTACACTCATGCATCAGATGACCAAATTTATGACAATAATGGCATGACATTTTCCTTTTAGATGCATGTGAATGTGTGTGTGAACTTTGAACAACATGCCCTAATGAACCCTTTTTATTTATTTTCTGTTTTCCAATCTTTTTCTAATTTTTGTTTTGTTCTTCAGTTTTCTGAACAATGGGCTGTTTATCTTTTGAGGTGGTGGCTACATTTGAAGCTTTTACAAAAGATGTCATCAACTTGCTCTGAAACTCTTTCTTATTAGCATTGTTGTAGCCCAGCCCTTCCTTCCTAGTGTTGATTTTTACACCTAGTAGCTTGTCTAGATTTTTCTGCCCACTTACAAATTTTGATAGAGAATTGTTCAGATCATTTATTTCAGATTGAAGAGAAGAAATCTGATGTTCATAGTTGACTATATCTTCTTCACAGACCAGAATCTGTTGATGCATCACATCATTCAAATTTTTAAGAGTTTCAATCTCTTGTTTCAATTTGAGCTCATTTTGATTTTCATCAACAGATTTTCCTTTTTCAAATGTCAGCAATCTCTCTGACATGGTGGAGTTCAACTGTTTCAGTTTCTCAATTTCTTCCTTTAGACTTGTGTTTTCCTGCTCAAGTTTATCATCATCAAATAATACATCAGTTAGGAAACTTAGATATTCTGAGTTACAGTTTTCGTAGTTTTCTTGAAATTTTAGATTCGCAACACTAATAGCTTCAAATTCCTCATTGATCAATCTGTTTTCACTTTCAAAACTGATTAGTTTTTGGTCAGATTCCTGACATTGTTTTCTGAGTTTAGTGTTTTCAGATTTAACATGATCAAGTTCTGATTGGATTCCATCTAGTTTAGACACTTGTCTTCTGAGTATTTCATTTTCAGTTTTCAGAATTTCAGGATTTTCAAGAATTTCAGTCCCAGAAATTGGATCCCCTAGATTTGTTATCTTCTTTATCAGACTTTTATTCTTCTTCCTCAGTTTTTCATGGGAGTGTAACAGATTAGCATAGGCATCTTCCCAGTCATCTAAAGTGAAATTCTCGAAAGGGTTTACCTCCACAGCATCTTCAAATTCATCTTGTTCACTGCTATGGTCGCTCTTATCAGCCATCAAGCAACTGTCCTCATTCATCCTCTGAGCTAGCTTCAACTGATCCAGAATGTCCTTTGCGGACCTACAGTCATAAAAACAAGAGTGTAGAGCCTTGTCAGTAGCTTCTTTTATTAATCTCAAAACTTTCTGATTCTCTCCATTTCTTGATCTGTCACTTTTAGTCCATTTGGACTCTTCCTTTGGCAGTCTGTGAGGACCATGTGAAATTAACTTCCACAGATCTGGATTCATCAAATTCACATAGTTATGTAGACTGCTAACCCATGAGTTAAAGTTAGAGCCATTAAAAACCGGTGGAGAGCCAATTGAATAAATCGGTAAGCAAACAAATATAGCAAAGAGTAAAATTAGAGAGCACCAAGGGACAACAGGATCCTCTGCAGATCGTTGGATCTGATCAATCAGAGAACTTTGCTCTGATACCAATTGATAGGTTGCAAAGCCTGGATACAGAAGGGGGGGGGGTGAATGTATCCTGCTCTAAAAATCGCCCAATTAAAACTCTAATGCTCAAGTATGCGGAAATAAAAGCAGATTATGAAATGTGCTAAAAATGCTTAGAAGCAACTCAGCAAGACAACACAAATCTATTAGCTCTCACACGCTCCTAAGTACGCATCTAAAGATCGCAGCAGAGAAAATAACATATAAGGAAAAACACACCACAAGAGAACACCAAGATTTTTAGGTGGTTCGGTCCAAAGACCTACGTCAACCCCTCACTCCAAATCGGAGTGAGGCTTCCACTAGCTAGGCTAGAAACTGCAGACTCAGTCTGCAACAAATTGCTGCCACACAGCTTGACCAGGGGAACAACCTCCCCTCTTCCTCCCAACCGGAGGGACACCCCAAGTGACTCCCAGCCACTTGAAAACCAGAGACGCAAGTCTCTCTTCCTCCAGACCAGGAGGGAACACCTAGTCTTGCAACCACAAGACCAGAACCGGAGGATCAATCCTCCCTTCCTCCAAACTGGAGGGAAACCTAGAGACCTAAGTCTCTCTTCCTCTGAAACCCAGAGGGAAGCACAGGTGACACCAAGCCACCTGCAAACTAGAGGTCTCGGACCTCTCTTCCTCCCAACCGGAGGGAACCCGACCTCACACAAGAGAGTCGGAAGAACAACTGTTGAAGGTTTAAAAAGAAAAATAAAAACGCAGCAACAGAAAGCTGGAAGAATAAAATGCACAAAGGCTCTCACAGGAGCTGGCTGGCCTGGATTTGATCCACGGTCTAGCAGGAACTGATCTTCAGTTGAAGCTTCCTTTGCTCTAGCTCTCTCTTCTTCTCTCTCTTCTTTTTCTTCTCTTTCGCAGGCTCTCTCTCTGTCTCTTCTTTCTTCTTTCTTCTTCTTCTTTCTTCTTCTTCTTTCTTCTTCTTCTGCTCACAGCCTCTATGCTTTCTCTATCTCTTCTTTCTCTTCTGCACCTCTTCTTCTAGCGCTGGCTGCTTCTACTTCAGTCACTCTCTACCCTCCCTCTTCAGAGGAAGAAGACACATATTTATAGCAGCAGCAGATTAGGGCAGCGTGTGCTCTCCACGATTCCCGCCCAAATGCTTCAGTCCACGTGGAGGCTCCTCTGCATCTCGGATCACGTGCCAGATGCCAGCCTCGTATCACGTGTCCCACTCTTCACAGGCTCCACGAACAGTACCTGTCACACAGTCATAGGAGATTAATCAGAAGGATAAAATGTATAGACTTTGAAGACTTAGCCAACGAGTGTATTGACTTGAACAGCTAGCCACGAGTGTATAGACTTAAGATGTGATAACAAGTGTGTAGACTTGAACTTAGAAATGAATGTATAGACATTAGAACAGCAAAAGGTGCACTCTACTGAAAACGACACGGGGTACATAAGATGACTACAACACGAGATAAACAGAGAACTACATGAGGTACATACAGTATCAAAGCTAACACTATAAGGATAACGACACGAAGTCAGATGAGAACAGCACGAGGTAAGAGAGAACGACACGAGGTGTGGTCACAAAGCAAAAAAGACACGGGGTCTTGGAAGAAACAACACGAATATAGACGACTCGAAGACATAGGAGTGACACAGATGGAGCGACACGAGGTGGCACAGAAAGCAGCACGAGGTGCTGCAGTGTTCAGCACGCGATGGAACAAATAACGACACGAAGATAACTGGAATGATGCGTGTAGCAGTTCGTTGTACATACTTCCAATGTACAGACTTGAGAGATCAAGGCACGATGTATAGACTTTGCCCAAGGAAACGAATGTGTAGACTTTGGCTTGGAACGAAGGTAAGGATGAGGCTATAAAGACTTGGTCAATATGAGACACTGTACAGACTTTGTCAAGTGACTGGCTGTACAGACTTCAGAAGATGAAGACTCTGTATCGACTTGAAACAAAGGCAGTGTATAGACTTAAGCATTCTGAGCATAACAAAAGCTATGAATGTATAGACTCCATGATCAAAATGCAATGCTGACTGATGTATACACTTGGCAAATAGATTGATGCATGAACTACCCTGTACAAAGTTTAAGACTTAATGAGCAAAAAAAAAGGACAAAGCAGCATGGTGTCAACCCAGCTGTTCCACTGCGTCAACGCAGCAAGTAAGCCATCAATTATTGTGTCAACGCAGTGTCCTTGTAACGTCAACGCAGCTAGTGAAGAGACAGCCAATGCGTCAATCCAATCTCTAACTGTGTCAACGCACTCATTGCACAGAACCCATATTAATGAAAGACAGACATGCAGACATGCAGACATGGTGAGTGTACAATCTATGCCATTCTCACAGTTAAGTTGTTTTTTGTGTACCAAGTTCTGAATGAAGTAAACGCATATGACATCAATTTGTCATCATCAACACATGTAAACTATATCATCATCAAAACATGAGAAAACACATATGACATCAAAAATATGAGAATCATAGTGTTTGTCATCATCAAAACACAATATCCAACAATCTAGCCATATTCATGAATAGCTATTCAAGCAAACAATCAGATATTCAAGCAGTCAAACAGTCAACACACCTCAGTGTGACTCATGGTGTGTCAGCCATCATCAAAACCACACAGGGGCACAACACACGCAGGGAGGTAAAGGGCTACAATAGTAAACTTCGGGGCCGCTAGAACACGAATTGACGGGCCGCACTAGTAGGAGACGAGGGAGGCGAGTCGGGGCCGATCGGGTGAGCCGATTGGAACCCGAGCAGTTCTGCCCTCGCTAGTCACCCGACGCAGCAAACTTGCAGAAGTTGGTATGGCTGGATCCAACATCCGATCAGGGTGCCGTTTGTTGGAGAATGTCGGTGACTGGATGAAGAGCACCTCAGACAAATGGCGCAATCAGATCTGATCAGATCTGGGTGTGATAGCACCTACACCAAGGCTCTGGTTCTGCTCACACAGAACTGCACAGGAAAACTAAAAATTACAGAATAAATAGCTCCGGTGTCTGAATGGATCACCGCTTGTTGGAGATCGTCGGCGACATTAGGAGGAAGGACCTGACCAAGGGGTTTGGTCAGATCTACAAAGACGAAGGCGAGTCTTCTTTTGCAAGTAGCCTCTGATTCTAGATCAAATCTGCACAGGTTGGCTTGCGCAGTCTCACCAAAAATGACGCCACGCCCAACACGGATCTCAGAATGATGAGTGCTCAACGGCGGTGCGAATAAGACAAGAAGATCTACAACAAATGAAAATCTTATAATTTTAGGATCTGAGAGTATATCCGTAGAATTCTCGAATCAGAGAATTTGAGATCTGGTTAGATCTGGACAGTAGGCTCGGACAGATTTGTGCGGCTTCACTATCGGAATTGTTGCCGGCGATCTTGAACTCTGAATGTGATGAAACCGGCACTGAATTGCTTCTGACTAGCAGATCTACCTTTGGTAAAATCAGCAGACTCAGAGCTACTCTGGAAGATGCCGTGGTTGACTTAAAAGATAAGGATGAGATCTGGGCAGGCAAATCTGGATCTGCACACGAGCGCGAATCGAACGATAACTTCGGCGTCGCACCGATAGGATGGGGAGTCACACCCCAACTAGATCCTGTCGCAGGATCTAGGTCTCTTGAGCTTCACACCCAAGAAAGGAAGGAGGAATCACTCACTTCTGCAAATTTTCTCTCACAAAAACTTCATAATTTCATTCCTTCTTCAAGAAAACTATACATGGCTTTTTATAGAAATACAAGAGGAAGAGGGGGGGGCTTGGAATGACATGGGGAGAAGGGAGAGAGGGGAGGGGTGGCCTAGAAAAGTGGGAGAGGGTGGAGGCTTGGTCTTGGTCGACCAAGAGAGGTGGGAAGGTAGAAGTAACCTTCCTTTGGTAAAGGAAGGTGGCAGGCCACCATTTGGACCAAGAAAGGGGTGCCCCTTTCCACTAGCCACCAAGCCACCCATGCATTCACACTAGCCTTGCCCCATTCACACTAGATTAACTCTTTCACACTTGTGACCCATTCACACTTATGACCCATTCACACGTGCACACCTATTCACACTATGCCCTTTTCACACTTCATCCCTCTTCGCCCATTTGACCCATTCAAAAAGCCCAATTTGAAGCCCAATAGTATTCTAGCCCATTAACTCTAACCTAGCCCATTTAACTATTACAATAGTAGATGGACTAAATAGGGCCCAAACAAGGCTAAAAAAGATGTGGAATGAAGGTCGATGTGTCCACGTCCTCCTCGAGCAAAAGGGCCTCCAGCTTGTCCTCACTCCCGGCGTGTACTGTGGCATGTGTCCGCACCAATTCTCCCCGAGTGGGAGGAACTCGACCCCGTTGAGTAAGGGTCTCGAGGCTTGAGCTGTCCGTGTGATCTAGGCATTGTCTAGCGTGGGGCGTCCTCTCCAACTCACTAAGAAGCATCAGTTGGCTCCGTTTCTGGTTGTGGTCACCTACTCATTCAGTATATAATCTATATGCTCGCATGATGTGACACCACCTTGGGATGATAGCCACAAGGCCAATGCTCCTTGGACCTAAGTATGCAAGCACAACCACAAGGCTAAGAAGCCTACGTAAACGGACACTCGTATGGCGCGCACACTCAACACGGGGGTGACGCGGGGATGCCGCGTCGAGGAAGTGGGACAAGACCCTTGCTGGTAGAGGGCCAGTAGAGTCCAAGGTAAACCTCCCCTTGGGGTAAGGATGCCCAACTCAATGAGTCGGTAATAGCCGAAGGGCGCGGGTTCACTCACTCACATCCATGGTGGTCGCACGAAGGCGGTGGAGCCTTGGGACCGGGCGCTCTCTCCCTTAACCGATGATGCAATTGGAGAATATTAAACGAACAAGCACTATTGGGAGCAAGGGACGATAGTTTACCTAGTCAGTTTGAAGAAACCGGCTCCGGTCGGAGACGTGGGTGAGCGAGGAAGCGTGATTCCCCGCACGCTACGCCGATGAAGCTTCAACCTGATTACCTAATTAACAAGCACTACACCCCTTTCAAGGGGGTTGGACTAGGGGTGGGGAATTGTAAGAATTACAATCAAACACTACCTCCATGCAGGGAGGGGCTGTAAGCTGGCCAGGCGGGGTGGGGAACTTAAGATAAAACCGAAATGGCGAGCTAAGCCAGTTCTGCTAGCTTTCTAGATAGTGAGATAGGCAGTCACTATCGGCTCCGCTACGGGCTCTCCTGAACTCCGTTGTTGACGAAACCAATGCCAAAACCTCCTGGGTTGGCCTAGGAGAACGTCAGAATTATTAGAGAATTTCTTGACATCGTCGATGGCTGGGGCAGGGTCTGGAACAAGATTGTTCGGTGCTGGTTCTGGTTGCTCTCAGTCTACTGCTACTGGAAGATGAAGGCGCCACGAACACTTCCGGACTCCGAATAAGGCGCGATCAGAACGTGTGCAACTGTGGACGAGTCCTCTTCGAGCCGGGACCAACGGGACTGTCGTCTGAGGTCGGAGCTGACCGTGAGGACTGGAACAGTAGAGGGGTGTCGAAACTGGCTAAGGGGAACTGACCTGGCCCACCTTGGGGAGAAAATCCGGAACTCTTGACTCCGGGGTCCAAAAATAGTTCTACTTCTTGGAGATGGAAGGGAATTTGAAGGAGAAGCCCTCAGCCAAGTGTCGCCTCAAGAAGCCTAGGGTTCTATTTGTGGAAGCCTCTGCAAATCGTTGCTGGTCGTCTGCCTGGGAGGAAATGCCCAGTCTGGCGAGATTGGCTCCTCTGGGCAGCCCGAAGTCGGTTGATGGCGAGACCACCTTCGTTGTAAAGCTGACTGGACAACGATTCCGACAGTATATGGTGCACCGCCTGAAGCATCACGATGACGCCGTGGCACTCTATGCAATTTGCTGGTACTCTGCTGCCTGCGAACTGAGAACAGGCTAGTGGTGTAGGGTTGTGTGTATGAGGGTGGGATGGCCAAGGGCAGCAAGGGGAAATGGGGAGGGCGACCAGATGGAGGAAGGGGGTGTTGGGGAGGGGTGAGGGGCAGCCAGCAAGGGAGGGAGATTCAAATTTGTCCTAGGGTTTGAGCCCCTTCAGCCTTGGGGAGATGAAGAGGTGCTTGGGGAAGGGAAATAGGTAGTTGGGGGTTGGATGGTGGAGCAAGGATTGGTGGAGGTTCTCTTGGGGCTGGGGTGGAGTAAAGACGGGGCTGTGGGGACTTGGAATAGACTTAATGGAGGAGTGAAGAGAGAGAAAGTAGGTGGGAGGGGAAGAGAGAGAGAGGGGCGACCCCCTTAGAGAGAGAGAGATATGAGAGAGAGAGATATATCAAGAGAGGGAGAGGAGATAAAATTCCAATGGAATTTCAAATTACATTGATCATCAAAGGTTACAAATGAGAGAGGGGAGGGTGCTATTTATAGGCACTGACAATTTCTAGGATCAAAACAACCCTGAACAAAAGAGGTAATGACCAGACTGTCCAAGGGGGGGCGCCCCTGGGCCTAGCCCACTTAATGGGGCCCATTAACCAACCTAGTCATCCTAATGACACTCAACTTAGGTAAATGACTGCCTAACCTAGGTACTGGACTCAAATAAAAGATAAATTACAATGATATGACTCCAATAAATTTACATATGACTCAAAAATAAATGACTAGATCATGTCGGACACCTCCGGGGGTGAGGAGAAGGGCCGTGAGTGCCGGAACGGATGGTGATGACCCCATCATCACGTTCTTGTAATGGGGCTGGAAGAGGTGGACTCTCGGGTGGTGTGTCACTCACAACAGGAGGAGAAGGCTCAAAGGCTCACTAGGGATCACCGCGGGGTCCCGAGATGCTACCAGATCTGAAACTTAGAACATCGAACTGAGACCATAGTCGTCTGGTAGTTCAATAATGTACGCTTTGGATCCCACTTGCTTCACGACTTGGAAGGGGTTGGCATCGTGGGCCTGGAGTTTCTTCACGGTCTCCAAGAGAAACCGTTAAGGTCTAGGCCTGATCATGACATACTCTCCCTTTCGGAACTCACGGGCACATCGGCGTGCGTCAGCTAATTCCTTTGAACCTGCGTAGCTGGCCTTTGACATGACGACTATGCAAACTCGACAAACAAACTATATAAATAAAGCAAACAGACTCATACATGACCCTAGACAAACCTAGACACCCATAAGTAATACAAACATACAAACGACACAACCCACAATTGGGCACTCCTAGACACCTATGTGTACCTAATGGCTTCCTATGGGATTTCAGAGGTTTGGGAGGATCATACCCAATTACACATTGTCCTGGGACTGAGTACCTGGGATGTTCACGTGCTCTTCTAATAGCTCATCAAAGAACTCCTCTGCAAGTTCTAGATCCGGCTCATAGCTGACCGGGACTAGCTCGGGTGTGGGGTCGCGGGCTGGAGTGTCTGAAATAACCAGCGATTCCCGAGTGGGACACTTGGCCGCATAATGGCCAATTCCGCAACACCTATAGCACTGGCCACGTGGCCCTGTGCTTGAAGATGGTCCACCGGTCATTGGCCCTTTTTCCTTATCTTCTCGACGGACCGGGGGTGGTGGGAGCAGGGGTCGGGCAGGCAACATGGGCTGCTGAGGGTGTGGGGTGAGGAATGGTGCCTGTTGGCGAGGAGGAGGGTCCATTGGAGGGAGAGGGCGAGGCCTGAGAGCAGTGGGGTCCTGGCGAGGGTGTTGGGATTCCGGGGGATGAGCCACCGAAAATCGGCTATAAGAACTGGGCGTGGTCTGAGAGTCGAACCCATGCGGATAGTTGGTCCCCGGTCGCTGGATGGGAGCAAACTCTGACTCAAACTGCTCCAACTCGAGAGCGACTTGATATGCGGCCTCCAGGGTGGTTACATTGCGGCGAAATAGTTCATACTGAAAGTGGGGCCGCAGACCATGATGGAAGTGAGAAATAGGCATCGTGCTCTCTTCCGAGATGTCACATCGTAAAAAATATTCATCAAACTCTGCGATGTACTCGGACACGGATCGATCCCCTTGGTTGAGATTCGGCCACCTGTCAATGAGCCTCTGACGGTACATGGCAGGAAGATACTTAAGCCGAAGCTTATTTTTCATCACATTCCAAGATTCAACTTGGGGCTCCTGGCGCTGAAAGAGAAAGCTCTCCACATTCCTCCAATAAGTTTGTGCTTGCCCTAATAGCTTCATTTTAGTGAACTTGACTCTCCGGTGGTCCGTCATCTCGAACCACTCGAAGTACCGGTCCATGCCGGCCTCCCAATCAAGATAGACCTTCGGGTCCAAGGGCCCGTCAAAAGTGGGAGGGTTTGCTCGCACGGTCCGGAGGACTCTATCGTCCTCTTCATCCCTCGGCAAATGAAAGCCACGACGGCGTCAGCCATACCCCTCGTAAGCATTATCGGACCCATAGTCCTCAAGATCGAGGTCACGGAGCTGTGGCTCGAGGGCCCGGTGAGGGGCGGGCTGAGAAGCATGTGCGGGTGGGTCCTGGGCCGCGGGAGCGGGCTGGACCTGGGCCATGGGAGCGACTTGGCTTTGGGCCGCCGCTGGAGTGGGTGCAGGTGGGCCATGGGTCACTCTAGGAGGGTCTCCGTGTGACATCCTATCCAACTGTATGACCAGACCTTGGACAGATCTGTCAGATGACTCCATCTGTTCCCCCATGGCGCTAAGTCAGCCATCCATACGGTCTGAGAATCTCCTAAAGGTCACCTCGGACTGGTCCATCTGGGCGATGATGACCATCATCGCCTCATGCAAGGAGTGTAGGTCTCCAGAGGCGTTATCCCGTGGGTTTGACATAGGCGCAGGGCGATGGTATTGGGTACCTTGCCGGGTGGGCATGCAATGACACAAAGCTTGGAATGCACTAACTAATGCAAACTAAGGAACCTAGACTCAACCAATATCCGGTACGTGGTCGAGGTGTTGATCCGAAGATCCAACTCACGCGAGTGTGCTACCTTCCCGATAGGCATAACCTATCATTCGGACAACACCTTTTGATATACCGAATAGAGGGATGACATGCAACCCTAGACTTAGACGATGCTATGATAGACTACCGTAGACTTAACCCACAGCTCTGATACCAATTTGATGCGGGGCGAAATGAGACTCGATGCCAATTTGATGCAAGACGAGGCTCCGATGGGCTAAGACTTACGACCGACTCGAAGTGTAGCCAACACTCCCACCCTAAGGCAAGTCGAGTGGCTGACTACCATGGCGTTCTCTGGGTGGAGACGTCTCTCAACAAGAAACTCGCACTAGCCCGACGATCGTCCCTACGAGGGAAACACGGGATCGCAGCGGTTAAGGAACCACTATCGCCTAGGGTGTTCAAATGAAGCTCGTGCTCGACTGGCTACGGGATGGATACTCAAACTCACAAATGCGGTGATTTGAAATTTGGCTACGGCCCTATTCTCACAAACATAACATGATGGAAAATATACTAAATAAGCATTGTGAGTGTAGGAACGTTACGCGTACCTCCACGACTAGTGCATGGGGAAGAAATCCCGTCTGAATCCGAACAACCCCGATACAAACAAATAATTAATTATTACAATTTCAGAAACATGACCCACTCCACGCAGATAGGTAAAGTGATACAAAAATAAAATTCAGGGTCATTGGAACACGGGTTGATGGGCCGCACTCGTAGGAGACGAGGGAGGCGAGTCGGGGCCGAGCGGGTGAGCCGATTGGAACTCGAGCGGTTCTGCCCGCGCTAGTCACCCGGCGCAGAAAACTTGAAGAAGTCGGTATGGCTAGATCCAACATCCGATCAGGGTGCCGTTTGTTGGAGAATGTCGGTGACTGGATGAAGAACACCTCGGCCAAATGGCGCAATTAGATTTGATCAGATATGGGTGTGATAGCACCTGTACCAGGGCTCTAGTTCTGCTCGCATAGAACTGCACAGGAAAACTAAAAATTTCAGAATAAATAGCTCCGACGTCTAAATGGATCGCCGCTTGTTGGAGATCGTCGGTGACATTAGGCGGAAGGATCTTATCAAGGGGTTTGGTCAGATCTACAAAGAGGAAGGCGAGGCTGCTTCTGTAAGTAGCCTCTGATTTTAGATTAGATCTGCACAGGTTGGCTTGCGCAGTCTCACCAAAAATGACTCCACGCCTAACACGGATCTCAAAAAGATGCGTGCTCAGCGGTGGTGCGAATAAGACAGGAAGATCTACAACCAATAAAAATCTTAGAATTTTAGGATATGAGAGTAGATCCATAGAATTCTCGAATCATAGAACTTGAGATCTGGTCAGATCTGGACAGCAGGCTCGGACAGATTTGCGCGGGTTCACCGTCGAAATTGTTGCCGGAGATCTTGAACTCCAATTGTGACGAAACTAGTGTTGAATTGCTCTTGACTAGTAGATCTACCTCTGGTAAAATGACCAGACTAAGATCTACTCAGGAAGAGGCCGTGGTGGACATAGAAGATAGGGATGAGATCTGGGCGGGCAAATCTGGATCTGCACACGAGCACGAATCGAACGATGACTTTGGCGTCGCACCGATAGGAAGGGGAGTCGCACCCGAACTAGATTATGTCGTAGGATCTAGGTCTCTTGAGCTTCACACCCAAGAAAGGAAGAAGGAATCACTCACTTCTACAAATTTTCTCTCACAAAAACTTCATAATTTCATTCCTTCTTCAAGAACACTATACATGGCTTTTTAAAGAAATACAAGGGGGAGAGGGGGGCTTGGAATGACATGGGGAGAAGGGAGAGAGGGGAGGGGCGGCCTAGACAAGTGGTAGAGGGTGGAGGCTTGGTCTTGGTTGACCAACAGAGGTGGGAAGGTGGAAGTAACCTTCTTTTGGTCAAGGAAGGTGGCAAGCCACCATTTGGACCAAGAAAGGGGCGCCCCTTTCCACTAGCCACCAAGCAACCCATGCATCCATACTAGCCTTGCCCCATTCACACTAGATTAACCCTTTCACACTTGTGACCCATTCACACTTGCACACCTATTCACACTATGCCCTTTTCACACTTGATCCCTCTTGGCCCATTTGACCCATTCAAAAAGCCCAATTTGAAGCCCAATAATATTCTATCCTGTTAACTCTAACCTAGCCCATTTAGCTATTACCATAGTACATGGACTAAATAGGGCCCAAACAAGGCTAAAAAAGATGTGGAATGAAGGTCAATGCGTCCACGTCCTCCTCGAGCAAAAGGGCCTCCAACGTGTCCTCGCTCTCGGCGTGTACTACGGCATGTGCCCACACCAGGGGCTGCGTTGACGCAACCTTCGTGGAAGGGAGCATGCGTCGAGGCTGCCAGAGGATGCATCGATGTAACCTCCCTTGGGGGGGCAGACTGCGTCGAGGTAGTCCCTGACTGCATTGAGGTTGTCAGTGCCCTATCTCAAATCCCCGAAACTAAGAATAAGAAAGTTTGAGAGGCCATTCCAACTCAAAAAAATCATATGGAAGCATGCTTACGGTATGATAAGAAGTATAATATTAACAATGTAATATGAATATGCATGTGAATGTTATGAATGGAAAACAACAACATTAAGTGAGGTTGGGCTTCGTTCCCTTCTGCGGGACGACGATACATAACGCCGCGGAAGTAAAAGAACCCAGGGGACGGCGATACGTAACGCCCTGGCCAAAAATCCTATTTATTCGGTTGGTTCATTCTGTGGGATGGTGATACGTAACGCCACATGACCCGAGAGATGGCGATACGTAACGCCCCGTGCGATAGGAGTCTAGGTGGGGGTTTGCTCTCGGGTCTGCACAATACTCTTTCGTTCGTTTGTATGTGTGGGCCTCCTGTGTTTGAGGCAACTGTTTGGTTTCACGAATAAAAAGAATGTGAAACTCATAAAAATGTGGTAATGTGTAAACTAATCATTCACCGCGGTTTTGGTACATGCATGGTGTTGACACCCGTTTTCAGCCTATAAGTCGAGTTATTTCTCTTATTCACCTCCGTGATACCCTAAATTAGCCATTTTTTTGGATCCTTCTTTGAGCCTATTTCTTGCCCATTTATTCACCATTTTTCAAGCCCATTAATTCTTGGAAGCTTTTATCTTCAATTCCCCAACTTTTGGGTCCGTTTCGGGTCAATTCGGAGCTCAAACGGACGACCGGAACTTCATCGCGCGGAGTCTACCAACCTGTTGGTAGCGGTCAACCCATGACTGCTACCTGCCCATTTTTAATAAAAATAATATAATATATATATATAATCCACTAGTAGCGGTCTAGTGAAGACCGCTACCTGATGGTAGCGTTCTTCACAAGACCGCTACCTCCAAATTTGTACCTGTTTTGCCCGTTCAGCCTCAAATCCCCTTGCGGTCAACCCTATGACTGTTTGGTGTCCCCTTGTGATCCTCCCATGACCGCTTGCTCCCCTGGCAGTCCTGTGATAGACCGTTTCCTCAACAGAAAGTCCAGAACCTCCTGAACTCTGATTTCTTCACCCGAAGACTCTCCGGGAGCCCTATCTTGATCCAATTTCAAGGAGATTGATCCTCCACCTCGGTTTCCTTCGATTTGAAACTCTTACCCTCACTATTATCCACAGATTAATTCATCTAAATCCCCTATTTTGGGTGTTTATCTCAGATTTAAACCCTAGGGATTTCTGCACCTCTATATAAAGAACCCAGTTCGCGGGTCGCGAAGGGGGGCTCTTCTTCAACCTAGGGCGAAGCCATGCTGCGACGCCGACTCAATCCTTCAGCCCTAGCTTGAAGAGGAAAGTATTAGCTTTCAATTTCACGCTCAAGGGCTTCCAATCACTCCTTATTCTCTTAGTTCTCTCCTCCTACTTTTTGCAAATCATCACAAATTCATATTTTTCTGCTACACATGCACTTTTCTCCGTTTTTGCATAGCATATTCTCGCAGTTGTGCTGCGTGATTTTTCCACATCTTGGTTTCGTTATCATCACAACACACACACCTATCTTTTCCACCCTTCCATACGGGTTAAAAATCTCCCCTCGGTGCATTCTTCCCCCTTTTCTACCCCTATTTTACTACTGCGGGATTGATACTACACTTGCATATTCTAATGGGTTTTTCTCTTGTTGTTTGACTTTGTTTTGCAGGAGAGCATGATTGAACGTGAGGCCCTCTTCTTCTAGTCGGCTGGAAGGAGAGGAGGTTGATTCCCCATCATTTCCCACACCCCATTGTCAAGCGCGATCAAGTCTTCATCATTTTTCAAGGTACAAGGCGCCGTTCCTCTCATCTTTTCATCCCTTTGTCATTGCTGCAACCTTGGTGGTGATCACGGTCAGTTCATCTCTTCCTTATTGCCCCTTATTCATACTTTCATACCTATTATATTATTTGTTTAGTTTGGGGGCGGGGTAAGAATAAAACTGATGGGGACATCCCCGACCATTCCATATTTTTTCGAGGATCCCGTTGCTCGCCGGCAGTGCTCCATCATGTTCGTCATATTTTTCTAAGTCATGACATGTAATTTTTATATTTTATTTGAGTCACAATTATGTAATTTTTTTTTTATTTGAGTCAAGTACCTAGGTTAAGGGAGTCATTTACATAAGTCATATGTTAATTTGGCCATTAGATTTGCTAATTGGACCCAGTTTAGTGGGCTAGGCCCAGGGGCACCCCTTTACCCTTGGTGAGTCTGGTCATTAGTCCAAAAGTCAGGGACTTACTATAAAATGTGGGATTCCTATAAATAGGACCCCAATCCCCCATTTGAGAGCTAATGAATAGCTGAAGAAGAAATTGAAATACAGTTTGATTGTTACTTGGAGTGAGAAACTCCCTCCCCCTCTCTCTCTCTCTAAGGGGCGACCCTTTCTCTCTCCTCCCTCATTCACTTCCCATTAAGACCCCTCCCCCCTTCCCCATACATCCATTCAATTCCCCTCAAACCCCAAGGTAGAATCTCCTCCTCCTAGGCACCCCTTCAATCTCCCAAGCAACCCTTCCTCTTCCCCAAGCAACTCTTCACCTCCCAAAGCACCCCTCCCTCTTCCCCAAGCCCAGACATCACTCCCCCACACCTTGGGGACCTCTCCCACCCTTTCCCCTTCCCACTTCCCCCACCTTGGTCGCACTCCTCACCCCCCCCCCCTTGGCTGGTCGACTAGCTCCCTTCCCCTCCCATACACATGTGAGCAGATTGCACCCCACCACCCAGATCCATCTCCACTTCGTCCCCAGCCCTAGCTCCGCCATCCCTTGCACTTCTCAGCCCCCCATAAACCCCCAACATCCCCCATCACCTTCCACAGCCATTAGACCCTCACCCCCTTGCTGTACCTTCGCCCCTTGCCACCCCTATCATCACCTATCACCACCCTGCTCAGCCCAGTTCGCAGGCAGCAGCAGAGGCACGAGTTGCAGGCTCGACCCCGACATCACCTCAAGGATTCAAGTGGCGTATCTTATATTGGTGGAAATATCATCCAAGCAGCTTTGCAGGTGAGGTGGTCTCGCCTCCATTCAACGTCCATGCTGTCCGGTGGAGCCATCCTCGCCAGACTGCGCAGATCATCTCCAGCTGACAGCCAGAGGTGACTTGCAGAATACCGCACGATCAAATCAGTGAAGTTCTTGGTGCGCCCTTGGGAGGACGACATCTTATGCAGATCCTCTACCAGACCCAAGAAGAAGGGAGTCGTTTGAGCACCGGATCACCACATTCTAGCATTTCTCCCCAGAGTGCGCAGGTTAGTCTAGTAGAACCAGTTCGGATACCCTTCCACCTCTCGTCACCTCGCGCTCTGCTCCGACCTCTCCTGGGGACCACTCTGGATTCTGCTCGAATAAGACTCATCCATGGACGCAATGGCTATGGTCCCACCTCAATCCGATGTCCCAGCTAAGAGTATGATCCCAACAAAGAGCTCTTTGGTCAGCCAGAATTGTCACCTACTTAGCTCCGCGAGATTCGATGGCCCGGCTTCGTATGAGCTTGAAATACGGCGATTATTCCTCCTGGTAATTCTTAACTTGATCAGCTTTCTAGATACACCAACCTCACCTCCGTTGGACATCCCAACAGAGAGTTCTACCTCCGACAAGGCGCTGCTTGTAGTCAGCCATGGTAGTGACTCAATCTGCGTAGGCCGGGTATCGATCTCCTTCGGCCACTCCGATCTCCCCACCCCGCCTAGCCGGCTGACCACCCGTCCCTACGTGGAGTTAGTTTTGGGTGTAATTTAATTTCCCTACCCCACGATCACCCTCCTGCGTGAGGTGTAGTGCATGTAATAGCAAGTCACCGATCGAAGCGACACCGACGCAGCGTGCGGGTGCGTACCCACGCCTCCCCGCTCGCCATCATCTCTGGCCGGGATCGGCATCTTCACACCGATCAGGTGAGCACGTGGTTACACCCTTGCTGGTTTTACCTTGCTTAGTTAGTATTGCTTTCTAATTGCCCGTCGATCGGTGAGGCGAGCGCTCGGTTCCAAATTTTCATCAAATTAAGCGACCACTGCGGAGCGAGTTGTGAGAGAGACCCTACAACCCACGCCCTTGGCGTGCTAGCCGCCCAATAAATTGGGCATCCCTGATCCATTGGGGTCCGTCCCAAGCTAGTCATACCCCTGGAACAGCAAGGTCCCACCTCGGACCCTTCCCACCATCGCTGGTTTGCCTACGAGCAACCGTGAACGCTACGCGAGTCGGTCCGCTAGAGTGAGTCTGCCGCTCAAGGTTGATTGCTTGCAAGTCTAGGTCCAAGGTGCATCGGTCTAGTGGCTATCACCCCCAAGGTGGTGTCACATCAAACTGGTATCAGAGTAAGTTCTCAACTTGTCTCTACAAGTTGGTCCTAGGGCGCATATGCATTTTGTGTTACCCGGTGCATCAACCGTGCCCACTAGCATGGCTACTCTTTGGTCATATCCATCCCACTCGGCCCTCCACAAGGGTCCGATCGACCCCCCCTTTGACATAATCCTATTTAAGGATCTCCTCTTTGATGGATCATGCCCTAGTACCTACCTAAAGTGGGAGGCTACCATGGAAAAAGACTTTGAGAGGACTATGGTTTATGGACACGCGAGAGTCTGCATGGCCAAGGGACGACTTCGGGGTCAACCCAAGAGTAAGTGGGAACACATAGTGGGCTTAAGGAGGGTTATGAGGCAAGAGCCCATATCCTCATGGGAGAAGATGAAGGTAGAACTTAGGAAGATCTACGCTCCCCAACGTCCCCCTTCCTACTCGGAGAGCCATAGCCCGAGGAGCACTACCACTCCTCCTTTCTCTCCCGGTCAGTCTAAAGCCACCTTAAGGGCCCATCCTCCACGACACCCCTCACCTTCTCCATTCCCACCCGGTCAACCCAAGACCTCCCTTAGGGCCGAAATTCCACCACTCCCAATAATTCCAACCCCGAACACCACCACCAACTCTCCCCAAATCCAAGGATGACCCACTTCCATCCCTCCACAACCGACCGATCCCAAGGGCAAGAGACCCCTAACCGACCCAGTTCCATCCATGAGGGCCACCACCCCCCAACCCACACTTCCTTATCTAGCCCTCACCCAAACCCAAGTGGCCTCGGCCTCCACCTCCCCATCTAACCCCACGTGGACCACCACTCCCCAACCTAAAGTCACTCACCCAACCCTCATCATTCAAACCCAAGTGGACCCCGTGTCCACCCCTCCACCTAAGCCCATGATGGCCACCACCCCCCAACCGAAAAATCCCTCACCAAACCCATACCCCACAAGCCCCATTGGTCCCCACCACTACCCCTCCATCGTCCCCTAAAAGGGACGCACCCCCCAAAATTAATCAACCCAAACCTCCTCACCCAACCCACCTTCCACTTCCAACCTCAATCCTACCCCAACCTAGGCCTCCACTACTTCCACTCCCAACCCTAACCCAAGTCCGACCTCGCTCACCACCCCAGATGCGCCATGCGCGGGCTATCACCAAACCACCCACCATAGATCCTCCTACCCCATTGGCAATAGAAGAAGTGGCCCACACACTCGGCCATGTGGGGACAAATGCCCCTCCGGACCCTACCCCCACCATGGAGACCACCCATGTCCAAGTTGAAGGAGAAGCCTCGCACGGTGGTCTTCACCCTACACCACCCTCTCTAGTTGGGGCCAAGTTCATCTTAGGAGAACCCCTTGTTAATTGGCTAAGGGAGAGCCCAATTAGAGAGATCACGACCCATGTTTGCCCTCCTATGGAGCAAAACCTCCCTATAGTGCCCTTCTGCTATCGCACCACCATCCAATCATCCTACCAAGTGGAGACTTTAGAGGATCTTCTTAAGGGCTTAGCATGGCAAATGGAGTTGACTGGCATGTTGACCACAGTGACCGACGGACCCGGGAGCATTGACCTCCTACACCTATGTGTCGGATCTATCACCTCGATTTGCACCGTTAGTTGCTACACTAGCGACCTTCTACTATTCCTCCCTACACCCGATGAGTCCAACCTTATCTTTGAATTGGAGTCCCTTATCTCGGGTAGAAAGGCAAACCTTCCCCTCAAAACCAACACCCCATCTCCCGTCACTCTTGGAGAAGACCCATTACCCAGTGAGAGAATTATGATGTGGGAACCTATTGGGGATGAACTTGTCATTGATCCCTTTGACCCCTTCCAATGGGAACTCTGGTACCCATGTGGCCCACTTGCATCACTTACCACCCACTATTTCTCACCCTCACCCACAAGGTTTGGTCAAGCCCACCTCTTCCTCGACCTGGCCCGCACAAGGGAGTCTATGACCATGGACGACCAACACCTTGGGAATGAGAAAGTACCCCACCCCAAAATATCCACCTTTCTAGACCCCTTTGACTCTTTTGAGTGGAAGATCAAGGGTCATCACCTTCCCCGACACGTAGAAGTCATCACTGGGATAGGACTACATGTGCCTTGGCATATCGCATCAACCAGCATGGTCAGTAAGTTAGGCCGTCTCATACCTGTCATTTCAGCTAGGATGCATGGTTGGTCCACATTTGGGTGTGCTGGCCCTCCCCCATCCGTCGTCGTCACCAAGATGGGTCTAGAGCATGATAGGAGCATTCATGGATGTCCGGGTCCCACGGCATTTCCCACACCCATGCACGATAGATTCACCTACGGATGCCCCGGTCCTCCTAAATCCGTCAAAGTCTTCATGGCATCAATGCATGATAGGTCTACATTTGGTTGTCCCGGTCCACCCTTACCCACACCCATTTTCACACCCACACTGCATCATAGTGCATGGCATAAGTGTTCAAGCAAGCATCTAGCAACGAGCGGTGAGTTTCACGAGAAGCGGGCAAACGCTCGCGAGCGCCACTTGGGATTCCATGTAGGCAACCTAGCAATGGTGAGATTGGAGTTGCTCTACCCTAGGCTCACCTCCAAATCGAGGGCACGCTGAGTTGGACCTTCTCGAGTTCCGAGTGGTTTGGGCAACACAGCTTATGGGTTGGGCTTACCGATGGGTTCTGGGATATACCCCACTTCCCACGTGGCAGACCCGGCACCCTATAAGGGCACCGTGGTAGATCCTAGTGAGTGCCTCGAGCCTCTACCTATCTTTGAGAGTGACACTTTCAGAGAGCCTCCACAAATCAGCTTAAGAGCCCGACGTGATCACATTGAGGCAATACTAGGCAAGCAGGGTTCCATCGCTGGCAAGAGGGTGTGCCCGAGCCACCTTGAGATGATGAAGGACCGTCCCCTGGTTGCGGATGTAGGGTTGAGTTGGGAGATCGTGCTTTGCCCGAAGCTATTTTGGTGTGCCGCCACCCCGGTGGACCCATACTCAATGGAGTCGAGTTCTTCGCACCTTGAGGGTATGATGGGGACATCCCCGACCATTCCATAATTTTTCGAGGATCCCGTTGCTCGCCGGCAGTGCCCCATCATGTTTGTCATATTTTTTTGAGTCATGGCATGTACTTTTTATATTTTATTTGAGTCATAACTATGTAATTTTTTTTTATTTGAGACAAGTACCGAGGTTAAGGGAGTCGTTTACATAAGTCATATGTCAATTGGGCCATTAGAGTAGCTAATTGGACCCAATTTAGTGGGCTAGGCCCAGGGGCACCCCTTTCCCCTTGGTGAGTCTGGTCATTTGTCCAAAAGTCAGGGGCTTATTGTAAAATGTGAGATTCCTATAAATAGGACCCCAATCCCCCATTTGAGAGCTAATGAATAGTTTAAGAAGAAATTGAAATCCAGTTTGATTGTTCCTTGGAGTGAGAAACTCCCTCCCTCTCTCTCTCTCTAAAGGGCGACCCTTTCTCTCTCCCCCCCCCAATTTCGAAATTCCTCTCTCTCCTCCCCCATTCACTTCTCATTAAGACCCATCCCTCCTTCCCCATACATCCATTCAATTCCTCTCAAACCCCAAGGTAGAATCTCCACCTCCTAGGCACCCCTTCAATCTCCCAAGCAACCCTTCCTCTTCCCCAAGCAACTCTTCACCTCCCAAAGCACCCCTCCCTCCTCCCCAAGCCCAGCCAGCACTCCTCCACCCCTTGGGGACCTCTCCCACCCTCTCCCATTCCCCCTTCCCCCACCTTGGTCGCACCCCTCACCCCCCCTCCCTTGTCTGGTCGACCAGCTCCCTTCCCCTCCCATACACCTGTGAGCATATCACACCCCACCACCCAGATCCATCTCCACTTCATCCCCAACACCAGCTCTGCCATCCCTTGCACTTCTCAGCACCTCATAAACCTCCAACATCCCGCTCCACCTTCCACAGCCATTAGCCCCTCACCCCCTTGCTGTACCTTCGCCCCTTGCCACACCTATCATCACCTTTCACCACCCTGCTCAGCCCAGTTCGTAGGCAGCAGCAGAGGCACCAGTTGTAGGCTCGACCCCGACATCACCTCAAAGATTCAAGTGACGTATCTTATATTGGTGGAAAGCTCGTCCAAGCAGCTTCGCAAGAGAGGTGGTCCCGCCTCTATCCTACGTCCGTGCTGTCCGGTGGAGCCATCCTTGCCAGACTGCTCAGATCATCTCCAGGAGACAACTAGAGGTGACTTGTAGAAGACCTCACGATCAGATCAGTGAATTTCTTGGCACGCCCTTTGGTGGAAAATATCTTTTACAAGTCCTCTACCAGACCCAAGAAGAAGGGAGTCGTTTGAGCACCGGAGCACCACGTTCCAGCATTTCTCCTCGGAGTGCCTAGGTTAGTCTAGCAGAACCAATTCGGATATCCTTCCACCTCTCGTCACCTCGCGCTCTCCTCCGACCTCTCTTGGAGACCACTCTGAATTCTACTCGAAGAAGACTCAACCACGGACACAACGGCTCTGGTCCCGCCTCAATCCAACGTCCCAGCTGAGAGTACGATCCCAACAAAGATCTCTCTAATCAGCCAGAATTGTCACCTGCGTAGCTTCGCGAGATTCGACGGCCCGGCTTCGTATGGGCTTGGAATACGGCGATTCTTCCTCCTGGTAATTCTTAACTTGATCAGCTTTCCAGAGACACCAACTTCGCTTCCGTTGGACAGCCCAACAGAGAGTTCTACCTCCGACAAGGCGCTGCTTGTAGTCAGCCATGGTAGCAACTCAATCTGCGTAGGCCGGGTATCGATCTCCTTCGGCCACTCCAATCTCCCCACCCCGCATGGCCGGCTGACCACCCCTCCCTACGTGGAGGTAGTTTTGGGTGTAATTTAATTTTCATACCCCACGATCACCCTCCTGCATGAGGTGTAGTGCATGTAACAGTAGGTCACCGATCGAAGCGACACCGACGCAGCGTGCGGGTGCGTACTCACGCCTCCCCGCTCGCCATCGTCTCTGGTCGGGATCGGCGTCTTCACGCCGATCAGGTGAGCGCGTGGTTACAACCTTGCTTAGTTAGTATCGCTTTCTAATTGCCTGTCGGCCGGTGAGGTGAGCACCCGGTCCCAAATTTTCATCAAATTAAGCGACCACCGCGGAGCGAGTTGTGAGAGAGACCCTACAACCCACGCCATTGGCGTGCTGGCTGCCCGTGAAATTGGGCATCCCTGGTCCATTGGGGTCCATCCCAAGTTATCCATACCACTGGAACAGCAAGGTCCCACCTCGGACCCTTCCCACCATCGCTAGTTTGCCTACGAGCAACCGTGAATGCTACGCTTGTAGCACCCCAAAAATTTAAATAGAGAATAAATGATAATAACTATATAATATTAGCCATGGAATGAAAATGATAATAATTTTCAAGAATGAAAAATGGAAATAGCTAAAATAAATCGATGGTCCTAAAATAAGATAGAAACGTTAAGGATACTAAATTGCTAGGACCCTTTTTACCCTAAAATGTGTAATTATGGGCATTAATAGAGGTATAAATAAATAATTGAGTAATAAAAATGGAGTATATCTTTTTACCTAATTGAGATAAATTGGAAATAAAATTCAAATATTTCGGAGGAATCTCATCCCAGAAAATATATATACGCAAACTATTAATGGTTATAAGCCGCGTATATGAGGTTTAATAAATAAGGTTAATAAATAATAAATGAACTTAGTTATATATCAAGATATTTGAAATATTAAAGAAAACTCCTGAGTAGTTGTATAAGAAAGTCAAATAATATTTTATATATATATATGTGTGTGTGTATATTTGTATACAACAAGGCCCAAACCATTTCCTATGTATATATGTATACGCTAGAGTTTAAAACCCAATACACCTAAACCCAATCCATGTCTACGTAACACATATAAGCTTTAAACCCATCAAAGCCCAACTCCCACGTAACAAGTCAACCCCAAGAACCCAACCCATGTTCACTTGTTACCCAATACACAAAGCCTTTTCTTCTAAAACCCACCTTTATATATATAGTGGGCCTCACGAGCATGGTCAAACCCATGCACCAACAGATTGGGTTTGTGGGCTCTCCATGTAACCTGCATAACAACCCAACCCACGAATGGGTTCAACGTGAGCAGGTCCTCTCTACCCCATGCATGTTCGGACGTGTTAGCTTTAGGGTTTTTAAAACCGTGTTTAGCAGGCGGCGGAGGAAATGGTAAGGAGAATAAAATCTGGAAGCCTTGCTTCCGTTTCAAATACTAAATTCACGAAAAACTCCATCCTCTATAAATAACCCACCGTTTTGGCGGAGCACCATTTGTTGATGCTTCTACACTTCGAGAAAGTGGCGCGGCTGCCGTTGGAGCCTTCACGGAGGATCAACCCTCCGTCCAGGGGTCTTCTTCCTCTCAGTCAGTCATCTTCTTTCCCTGGGCCCTCTTCCTCCAAACAGCCAATGCTGCTATAGACCCCTTGGAGTGGTCTTCTTCTTGCTGTTACTGGAAACAAGAAGATTCTTCTTCCTTTGGCTTCCATTCATCAATCGATCTTCACGTCAAAAGGCAGGTTATCTCTCCTAGACAAAACCCACTAAACTAGCTTGCCTACAAGCTAATCAATCGTCCAGCATGATCATCCTCATGTTCATGTTATTGCTAAACCCCTTGCATGGTTCTATATAGTACGAGGAAATTATTAGTTGTTTCTACATGCTTAAGAATTCCACACATCTTTAAAATTTTAATATATGATAAACCATGCAACATAAAATTTTGATATGTATATAAATTGAATCCTCATATTTCATTCTTAATTTTCATGTAATTTATTTTATAAAAATCTCACCATACGAAAAGGGGTACTGTTCACCCAAATGAACAGTAACCGTGTTAACCGTATATGTTAATCTCATGTTATACCTGTTGTGCTTATTAATTAATAATTACATGCACCTTGAAATTTTAATATCCGGTAAATCATGCAACATAAAATTTTGATATGCATATAAACTGGATCTTCATATTTTTCTCATAATTTTTATGTAATTTATTTCACAAAAATCTTGTTATATGAAAAGTGTCACTGTTCATCAAATGAATAGTAACCGTGACGTTCCACTATATATTAATCCCATGCAAAATTTTCTTTCTTTAATGTCAACTGCGTGAGTCACATGTTTTATTTCTAATAAATTATATCTAAACCTTGTAAAATTCATATCTTATGATCCAAATGAGTGACAATTTCAACTTACATATATTCATGACCTCTGAAAAATACTATTAATTTTCATATTTTCATATCTTGAAAATTATCATTCTTGCATGATTGCTACTTTTCACTTTCTTAGAGGAACAGTAACCGATTTAGCTATTTAAAAGAAGTTACGTCATTCTAGTCAGATGTTAATTCTTAATGTCCCCATAATTTCACATCTTGATTTAAAAACCCTGATTAACTAATCGACCTCCTTACATCCCTTTATTCATGTCTATAATTAACTTGCTAGACTATTATGATCTTTGTACCATTGTTCTCGTGTAAAAGCATCTATTATCAAACCATTAAGTATGTCTAGGATAATTTTATATGTGACTATATTAATTAATGTCCTTCTTTAAGTTATACCTCTTTCTGATAATACATCTTCTCTAATTAATTTATATTATTATTCTGATTAATAAATTTAAATTCACATCTTTCTCATGGATGCATACTAAAATAACTAGCGTCTCTTTATAGGGACGCTAATTCTAAATGACTTTATTTTAATATAGTTATCCTAGAGTGGCATCTTTTCAAAGAGACATGGATTCTAGAATTAGTGCCTTATCATACAGACGCATATTCTTGTAGTAAATTCCTTGCATGTTTTGATCCTATACCGCTAGATCTTTTGGCACCAGGGTCTCATGGCCGAGGCATGGTCCCTGTTTTGATTCATCGCTTATCCTCCACCTCTCGGTGAGGTTAGGACCCTCCACGGGATTTTCCTTCCTTCGGACTGGTGCTTTCTTTATTGAGACCTCTATAAGTCTCCGTTAGTCTAGGATTCCCTCAAGGTAGCCGAGCTGGTTGTACGCTTAAATCCCTGAAAAATTGTGTTTTGTCATGTCACTCTAAAGAAACATGACGCCCTAGCTATCATAGAGTGCCCTGATGGGTTTCTGTGAGAACCTAGACACTGCCCAGATTGGCATGTGGGACAGTCGTCGCCATTTCTTGAATTAGTGTGATAAACCCATGAGGAAGATCACTAGCTCATGAGGTAAAATGAACTAATGAATGAACCCATGAGGAAAGACCACTGGCCCATGCGGTATACTGAAACAAGCTATAAATAAGCCCATGAGGAAGACCACTGGCTCATGAGGCACATTAAATAAATAATGAATACGCCCATGAGGGAAGAACACTGGCTCATGCGGCATACTGAATAAATAATGAATGAACCCATGAGGAAAGACGACCACTGGCTCATGCGGTATACTGAAACAAGCTATAAATAAGCCCATGAGGAAGACCACTGGCTCATGAGGCACACTAAATAAATAATGAATATGCCCATGAGGGAAGGCCACTAGCTCATGCGGTATACTGAAACAAGCTATAAACAAGCCCATGAGGGAAGACCACTGGCTCATGCGGTGCACTGAATGAATAATAAATAAACCCATGAGGAAGACCACTGGCTCATGAGATTAAAGATATCATGACAACCTATGAGTAAAGACCACTGGCTCGTTAGGTGATTCTAGACTGACTTGAGTGCTTGAAAAATCATGAACCTCTACCCAAGAAAGGGTATTTACTTGATGATCAATTGTCTAATACCTCGTGATATGATATGGAAGCTTCTTGCTTGATATATCCTACAACTTAATTTTTGTGCTAGATATTTCATGCCTATCTCATTGCTATATTTTCTAGAGTTTCTCGCATTCACTCATGCATGATCATAGTACCTTGCATAAGATGTTAATTACTTTAAGCAAGTCTGGATCGTAGAGATGTAATTCCTACTGAACGTCCGCTCAACCAATTTTATTCTAACATTTTTCAGGTAATCAGGTGGCTAGCGAGACCGAGACTCACACGGGAAGGACAGGTGTGCAAGCGAGCTCTGGAAATTAGTGAACCCGAGTCTTTTATCTTTCTTGAGTCTAGCATGGTGTCTCTTATTTAGTTATCTTGTCTAAGTCTGTTAGTGCATCGTCTCCTTTTCTTTCATTGTGATGTAGTTGAGTCTTCAAGTTTTGGAATTTAAATTGTAAGAGACTTATATTTGAAATAAAATTTTATTATTGCTCCAAATTATTTGGTCTTATGAACCTACTCTTGATGATTCACGACTATTTAACTGTCACGTTCCGAGCAAACGACACGTTCCGCTGCTATCGGTTCGGGACGTGACAGAGGTGGTATCAGAGCATCAGCTTTCAATTCCTTAGGGCATTAAATCCAAGAGATAGGTTGAGTATCCTTGTGGTAATCCTATAGGAATTTCGTGAGAATCGGGTAGAGCCACGGGTTAAGTGTTAAAATATATTCACTCTCTAATTTAAAATGTGCTAATCCTAAAATATATAAGAAATTAATTCTTGTATTGTTTTGTAGAAATTTAACTCTCTAGCTAGATGGCAGCTGTGGGGATGGATTTTATTTAGAACATTTTATTTGATGTTTATTTGTTTATTTTGCTTGTTTATTTGGTTTATTAATTAGGCGTGCCAGTCACTGAGTGACAAGTTTATTTTACGCACCGTCTGACTAATCAGACGAAGATGGGTGATCGTGTCGGGACCCAGAACCCGCCGTACCATAAAGGCTACGGTGTTAATTACGCCCCTCCAAAAGAGGGACAACCCTTGATTAATCGCCAAAAATAGAATGACCATGGGGCCACTGGAATATGTGAAAGACGTGATTGCATGCAAGCACACAATATGGTAGCATTTATTTATTAGGCCGGTTCCCTGTACGTGGTGGAGAACGTAGGTGTAACGCCTGATAATTTTGAAATAGGAATAAATATATTTACGGTTTGAAAAGAAAAATAACATATACATGATGATATCTACATGTCTCTATAAATAGTTAATAAGATTCCTAGAATTTATAAAAGACTAGTTAATATTACCTTTTGGAATGGAAGTTAAAAATTTATCTAGGATCGAACCTGCCTCTGATACCCAGGACAAGGACTAATAAAAGTAAAAGAAATTATGAGGAATAAAAGCCCTATATACATACAAATTATTAATAGGTATATGAGGGTTAGTAAATAACCCATAGGTATATATATATATATATATATATATCAAGAGATATGAAACTCACACACATTGTAAGGGCCTTTAGAATACGTATATGATAAATAACAAGCATTGGGAAAAATGGATAGTAACATATTGACACAAATAAGGGCCCTTAAGTCTCAACCCACTCATCCAAATATCTGTGCATATATATATAATGTAATTAAATATAATACAACGTAAATAATCAAGGTCATCCTAAAAAGTTTGACAAAAGAACTCATGGACACTACTATAACATGTTATTTTTAAGTAGCCATTTAATGCACAACATAATTTTAATTGAATTGAGAATCATTAAATCTTGAAGAAAAGGTCAATTTATATTTTATTACTAATTTAGTAAATTTAATATTCTACAGTTGTTACATTATAAAGGGAGGATATATAAATATAAGATTTAATTACATTAAAGATATGTAAAAGATAAAAGAATGGGCATATATGCAATTTCGGTTCTTTCAAGGGCATTGAGAAAAGGCCAAAAACTCAATTGACGCCTCTTGGTACAGACGTATCTAACGTGAAACACGACTTAAAGCAAGTCGTTATTTACAAATTAGTAAAAATCAAATAAAGTATAAAGTTAAAGAGTTATAGAAATAATAGGGATATATATATAATATTAGTCTTTTGAAGGTTAAGTAAAAATGCCAAAAATGAAATGACGCCAACGTATGCATGCGTCAATTACATAGGAAACGACTTAAGCTAAGTCGTTATTTTATTCTAAAATGAATAGTGCCAATTTTTGAATTAAAGAATTTTTGAAAACTAATTATACGAAAAAATAGAGAAAAATGGAAAACTCGTACTCCTAAAATTTCTCATCTAGATCACATCAAAGAAAAAAGATAAAAATCTAGAAAGATGATTATACAAAATAGGGAAAGGTGAATGACACCCCTGTGCAAGTCGTCAATTAAGGAATTGATGACTGTGTATACAAGCGTCGTTTATGAAAATAACACCCCAACCTGAGGCGTCATTTTCAAAAGAGACAGTCGGTGTTATATGGGTAAGTATGTTTAGGGAAATGATCAATATTTAGTAAGAATTCTACCTAGGTAGTACTGTTCCTAATCGAACTCCTAAAAACCCCATTAGGAATTCTTCTCCTATAAATACCGACCCCTCCGTCGAGCCAACCTGCTGGCTCTTCTTCTTTAAACAAACACCTTGCGGTTGCTCAGTACGTGAAGAACATAAGTTCTTTAACTTCTTCCTCTTGCTGTTGTTCCTGTA
Source organism: Amorphophallus konjac (assembly GCA_022559845.1). Classification (NCBI taxonomy): domain Eukaryota; kingdom Viridiplantae; phylum Streptophyta; class Magnoliopsida; order Alismatales; family Araceae; genus Amorphophallus; species Amorphophallus konjac. The sequence goes on along the minus strand of CM040124.1, from coordinate 216,499,629 downwards.
TGCTGCTCGTTCGAGGTCTCTCTCTTGCTGCCACTACGTCAACGTGAACGTGCTGATCTTCTTCCTCCTCTCTTTCCTGCTGCTGCAGCGTTGGACGTGTGAAGGCGTGGCCTTCTTCCTCTTCTTCTAGCTTCTTCCTCCTGCGCGCTACCAGCAACGAGAAGAGCAAGGACGTGCTACTTCTTCCGCATCCTCTTCCTCCTGTTGCACAAGAAGGCAACCCTCCATACTCTGTTCAAGACAGAGTACCGTAACAACATACGAAGTCTTCTTCACTGTTTATCACATAGAGATTGATCCAAAGGTAGGTTTTCTCAATAATTGAAGCCCAAAGATAGTAGTAATTAATTTTGCATGTTTAAAACTCATGTTTTGTTACCATCGCTTGTTTAAGTGTAATTTACCGTTTAATTATCTTAATAAATTAAATAATTACATCATGTTAAAATTTTATACCCAAGTAATCACACACCAAAATTTTGGATAAATATACTTCTAAAATCTTCATGGTTATTCCTAAATTTCCATGCCTTACATGGTGTATTTACTATAAGTTTAAACAAGTTAAATCATTTAATATATATAATCAGTTACTCGGCGAATTCCAAAAGTTATTGTAGCATGCTAGTTATAGGTTTTTCTTTTGACGACTTGACTCTCATCACCGGAGCGTCCTTTGGCTATGAAATTTTATGAGTGTATTGTTGGGGAGGTGACCGAGATAGTGAGAGTGGTTGCACCATTTTTCGTGTCCCCTATCTCAAGATCCCCAATCTCTCAACAAAAAATTATTTTGAACATTTGGTTAGGTAGAGTTTTTCGAGCCCGTCATTTCGATATATAGAACGCGTGATTCCGACATGTGTACGTCGAGAACCGGAGGGTTGAAGTTTGACACCTTATTGAAATGACGACATGTTAAAAGTCGTCAACTTCTTTTGACGCCGCCGTACAAAGGCGTCAAAATCATTTATTATATATATATAAATAGACATATATATATACATATAACTTGTAATTATATCTTGGAAAATCCATATCTACTAGACTATGCAACAGAAATTTATAAAAATTATATTTTTGGAATCCTTGAATTTTTCTCCTAATTATCATATATTCTATTTTTCTAAATTATTTTATATAAATAAATGTCTCTTTGAATGTACAATTTTGAAATTATTCAATTAAATAGATAGTGACGTGAATTCTTATTAAATAAATTAAGTTAAAAATCATAAAATTAACGTCTCTCTATGTAGACGCTAATTAATAAATGATGTCACTCATGGGCATCAAACAATATAAGTTTATTTAATTATAGTTAATTATAGAATTGGATGGACATGAATTCTATAATTAACGCATTCATGTTCTCACCGTTTTCTTCCGATTTTGACCCATACCGCGGGTCTTCTGGCACTCTCATCTCACGTCCGTAGATGGAGTCCATGTTTCATGATTGGTTCATGTATACACCTCAACTCTCGGCGACATACGAGCTCTCTGTTGGACATTCCGTTCCTTCGGACTAGCAAGTTAGTCATCGGGACATCCGTAAGTCTCCTCGTAGCCTTGGATTCTCTCAAGGCCGACTGAGCTGGTTGTACCTTAAACACCTTGTACCCATTTAGTGCCACGTCACTCTGGAAACGTGGTAACCCGGCCCTTTCATGGTGTTATTCTTGACCCATGAGAGAAATTCTTTTTACCGGTGGAATGAGTGATCATTCCACTAGGTGATACATTGAATTGGGTAACTTATTGCTAAGTACCAATTATTCAGCTTGCATCATGTCCATTGAACTGGTGACTATCTTGCTAGTCATCTATTCAAGTTATTCATGGCAACCTATCTAGGTGCCAATTCCACCCAGTTTTTTTGACATGTCATAGTTTCTATGCTTTCACGTAGATTTTATCGCAAGTCTGTCCTTACTGAAGGGCCTTGCCCTTGAATTCCATAAAATCTTATCTTATCATCCTATTAAAGCTTGTTCTTGAAACTCTTTATTGGCTATCGTGGATGTCTAGATCTATCTTTAATGATGTGCATATAGGGCCCGATCTGGTCCTGGGAGGAGCACCAGAAAGTACTTGTGCCCATGGGAGTTATATTGATCACGGTGTCTGGCATTGCACCGAAGTGTATGACTCGTTTGATCTTTGGCATTCCACACAAACTCTCTCTCTCTTTCGTGATATTACTTGCGTACGTGACTTGACTTACGTGACTCGACTAGCGTGGCCCAGAATGGGCAAGTACTTGCGTGAAATAGCCAATATTCTATAAATCACTCTTGGATATCTCTTGCTTGAAAGTTTTTACATGAAATTGTCAAATTCTTGCTAGTTTTGTTTCACTTGCTCGGTTAATTCTACATGCATAGCCTTACTGCATTTACATGTGAAAATGTAATTACTTAAACCAATTGCTTGTTCTTGAGATATAATTCCTACTGAGCGTTCGCTCACCCAGTTTTATTTCAACATTTTTCAGGTAATCAGGTGGCTAGCGAGACCGAGACTCACATGGGAGGGGCAAGTGTACAAGCGAGCTTCGAAAACTAGTGAACCTGTGTCTTTTATCTTTCTTGAGTCTAGCTTGATGTCTCTTATTTAGTTATATTGTCTAAGTCTATTAGTGCATCATCTTCTTTTCTTTCATAGTGACGTAGTTGAGTCTTCAAGTTCTTGTAAGAGACTTATATTAGAAATAAAATTTTATTATTTCCCTAAATTATTTGGTCTTATGCCACTGCTCTTGATTATTCATGACTGTTTAATTGCCACGTTCCGAGCAAACGACACGTTCCGCTGCTATCGGTTCGGGGCGTGACAGAGGTGGTATCAGAGCTTCGGCCTTCACATCCTCAAGTTATTAGGTTCCAATGATAGGTCAAGTATCCTCGTCAATCATACCAGAGCTTCGGCTTTCAAATCCTTAGGTCATTACGTCCAAGAGATAGGTTAAGTATCCTTGTCGGTCATCCTATAGGAATTCCGTGAGAGATGGGTAGAACTTGGGGTTAAAGTTATGAAAGAAAGATAAAATATTTACATTTCATTAACATTAATTCTTGAATCAATAAATTATATCCCCACTCATCGTTGTAGGAACCTAGATAAAATGGAAGCGTCTAGGCCAAGCTTCATTCCCGAGATGGTACTAGTGGATGTCCAAGCTTACGCAGACCTTGTCAGGAGAGTTCAGGAGCTAGAGAAAGCAGTGGAAGAAAAAAAAAGAGTTGAAGGGAAAGCACATGATTCGGGGATGTTCAACACTACTAAGAAAAGGCCAAACGAGGGTGGTAGTTCCCAAGAATGTAAGAAGTGCAAACAGTGTAAGAAGTGCAAGTAGGGTAAAGATTTGGTAGCTCCTCGAGAGAGATGTCAGTATTGTGGTAACAAAAACCATCAGTCGGAGGAGTATTATCGAAAGACGGGAGCGTGTCTGTGTTGCGGGAGCTTGGAACATAAGTTAGTAAAATGTCCTACTAGGGACCGCCGAGGAAAGACTCAAGCCTCGGCAGAAGTCGATGTCGGGAGGGAAGGAAAAGCTATGGAAGGTACCCCTCACCCTTAAGCCTAAATTAATTCTTCCAAAAATTAGTTCTGTTCCACTCAATGTATATAGACTTCTACTACGCATTTTAGCTAGTTCTCCATCGTGAGTAAAGGATAATGTGAATTTGGGAACCAAATTCTTTTAAGTGGGGGAGGGTGTAACGTCCGATAATTTTGAAATAGGAATAAATATATTTACGGTTTGAAAAGAAAAATAACATATACATGATGATATCTACATGTCTCTATAAATAGTTAATAAGGTTCCTGGAATTTATAAAAGATTAGTTAATATTACCTTTTGGAATGGAAGTTAAAAATTTATCTAGGATCGAACTTGCCTCTGATACCCAGGACAAGGACTAATAAAAGTAAAAGAAATTATAAGGAATAAAATCCCTATATACATACAAATTATTAATAGGTATATGAGGGTTAGTAAATAACCCATAGGTATATATATATATATATATATATATATATATATATATATATATATATAATATATCAAGAGATATGAAACCCACACACATTGTAAGGGCCTTTAGAATACGTATATGACAAATAACAAGCATTGGGAAAAATGGATAGTAACATATTGACACAAATAAGGGCCCTTAAGTCTCAACCCACTCATCCAAATATCTGTGCATATATGTAAAATACAATCAAATATAATACAACGTAAATAATCAAGGCCATCCTAAAAAGTTTGACAAAAGAACTCATGGACACTACTATAACATGTTATTTTTAAGTAGCCATTTAATGCACAACATAATTTTAATTGAATTGAGAATCATTAAATCTTGAAGAAAAGGTCAATTTATATTTTATTACTAATTTAGTAAATTTAATATTCTACATTTGTTACATTATAAAGGGAGGATATATAAATATAAGATTTAATTACATTAAAGATATGTAAAAGATAAAAGAATGGGCATATATGTAATTTCGGTTCTTTCAAAGGCATTGAGAAAAGGCCAAAAACTCAATTGACGCCTCTTGGTACAGGCGTATCTAACGTGAAACACGACTTAAAGCAAGTCGTTATTTACAAATTAGCAAAAATCAAATAAAGTATATAGTTAAAGAGTTATAGAAATAATAGGGATATATATATAATATTAGTCTTTTGAAGGTTAAGTGAAAATGCCAAAAATGAAATGACGCCAACGTATGCATGCGTCAATTACATAGGAAACGACTTAAGCTAAGTCGTTATTTTATTCTAAAATGAATAGTGCCAATTTTTGAATTAAAGAATTTTTGAAAACTAATTATATGAAAAAATAGAGAAAAATGGAAAACGCGTACCCCTAAAATTTCCCATCTAGATCACATCAAAGAAAAAAGATAAAAATCTAGAAAGATGATTATACAAAATAGGGAAAGGTGAATGACACCCCTGTGCAAGTCGTCAATTAAGGAATTGACGACTGTGTATACAAGCGTCGTTTATGAAAATAACACCCCAACCTGAGGTGTCATTTCCAAAAGAGACAGTCGGTGTTATATGGATAAATATGTTTAGGGAAAGGATCAATATTTAGTAAGAATTCTACCTAGGTAGTACTGTTCCTAATCAAACTCCTAAAAACCCCATTAGGAATTCTTCTCCTATAAATACCGACCCCTCCGTCGAGCCAACCTGATGGCTCTTCTTCTTCAAACAAACACCTTGCGGTTGCTCAGTACGTGAAAAACATAAGTTCTTTAAATTCTTCCTCTTGCTGTTGTTCCTGTATGCTGCTCGTTCGAGGTCTCCCTCCTGCTGCCACTACGTCAACGTGAACGTGCTGATCTTCTTCCTCCTCTCTTTCCTGCTGCTGTAGCGTTGGACGTGTGAAGGTGTGGCCTTCTTCCTCTTCTTCTAGCTTCTTCCTCCTGCATGCTACTTGGAACGAGAAGAGCAAGGGCGTGCTACTTCTTCCCCATCCTCTTCCTCCTGTTGCACAAGAAGGCAACCCTCCATACTCTGTTCAAGACAGAGTACCGTAACAACATACGAAGTCTTCTTCACTGTTTATCACATAGAGATTGATCCAAAGGTAGGTTTTCTCAATAATTGAAGCCCAAAGATAGTAGTAATTAATTTTGCATGTTTAAAACTCATGTTTTGTTACCATCGCTTGTTTAAGTGTAGTTTACCATTTAATTATCTTAATAAATTAAATAATTACATCATGTTAAAATTTTATACCCAAGTATTCACACACCAAAATTTTGGATGAATATACTTCTAAAATCTTCATGGTTATTCCTAAATTTCCATACCTTATATCGTGTATTTACTATAAGTTTAAACAAGTTAAATCATTTAATATATATAATCAGTTACTCGGCGAATTCCAAAAGTTACTGTAAGATGCTAGTTATAGGTTTTTCTTTTGACGACTTGATTCTCATCACCGGAGCGTCCTTTGGCTATGAAATTTTATGAGTGTATTGTTGGGGAGGTGACCGAGGTAGTGAGAGTGGTTGCACCATTTTTCGTTCCCCCTATCTCAAGATCCCCAATCTCTCAACGAAAAATTATTTTGAACATTCGGTTAGGTAGAGTTTTTGGAGCCCGTCATTTCGATATATAGAACGCGTGATTCTGACATGTGTACGTCGAGAACCGGAGGGTTGAAGTTTGACACCTTATTGAAATGACGACATGTTAAAAGTCATCAACTTCTTTTGACGCAGCCGTACAAAGGCGTCAAAATCATTTATTATATATATATAAATAGATATATATATACATATAACTTGTAATTATATCTTGGAAAATTCATATCTACTAGACTATGCAACAGAAATTTATAAAAATTATATTTTTGGAATCCTTGAATTTTTCTCCTAATTATCATATATTCTATTTTTCTAAATTATTTTATATAAATAAATGTCTCTTTGAATGTACATTTTTGAAACTATTCAATTGAATAGATATTGACGTGAATTCTTGTTAAATAAATTAGGTTAAAAATCATAAAATTAACGTCTCTCTATGTAGACGCTAATTAATAAATGATGTCACTCATGGGCATCAAACAATATAAGTTTATTTAATTATAGTTAATTATAGAATTGGATGGACATGAATTCTATAATTAACGCATTCATGTTCTCACCGTTTTCTTCCGATTTTGACCCATACCGCGGGTCTTCTGGCACTCTCATCTCACGTCCGTAGATAGAGTCTATGTTTCATGATTGGTTCACGTATGCACCTCAACTCTCGGCGACATACGAGCTCTCCGTTGGACATTCCGTTCCTTTGGACTAGCAAGTTAGTCATCGGGACATCCGTAAGTCTCCTCGTAGCCTTGGATTCTCTCAAGGCCGACTGAGCTGGTTGTACCTTAAACACCTTGTACCCATTTAGTGTCACGTCACTCTGGAAACGTGGTAACCCGGCCCTTTCATGGTGCTATTCTTGGCCCATGAGAGAAATTCTCTTTGCCGGTGGAATGAGTGATCATTCCACTAGGTGATACATTGAATTGGGTAACTTATTGCTAAGTACCAATTATTCAGCTTGCATCATGTCCATTGAACTGGTGACTATCTTGCTAGTCATCTATTCAAGTTAGTCATGGCAACCTATGTAGGTGCCAATTCCACCCAGTTTTTTTGACATGTCATAGTTTCTATGCTTTCACGTAGATTTTATCGCAAGTCTGTCCTTACTGAAGGGCCTTGCCCTTGAATTCCATAAAATCTTATCTTATCATCCTATTAAAGCTTGTTCTTGAAACTCTTTATTTGCTATCGTGGATGTCTAGATCTATCTTTAATGTTGTGCATATAAGGCCCGATCTGGTCCTGGGAGGAGCACCCGAAAGTACTTGTGCCCATGGGAGTTATATTGATCACGGTGTCTGGCATTACACCGAAGTGCATGACTAGTTTGATCTTTGGCATTCCATACACACTCTCTCTCTCTTTCGTGATATTACTTGCGTACGTGACTTGACTTGCGTTACTCGACTAGCGTGGCCCAGAATGGGCAAGTACTTCCGTGAAATAGCCAATATTCTATAAATCTCTCTTGGATATCTCTTGCTTGAAAGTTTTTACATGAAATTGTCAAATTCTTGCTAGTTTTGTTTCACTTGCTCGGTTAATTCTACATGCATAGCCTTACTGCATTTACATGTGAAAATGTAATTACTTAAACCAATTGCTTGTTCTTGAGATATAATTACTACTGAGCATTCGATCACCCAGTTTTATTCCAACATTTTTTAGGTAATCAGGTGACTAGCGAGACCGAGACTCACATGGGAGGGACAAGTGTGCAAGCGAGCTTCGAAAACTAGTGAACATGTGTCTTTTATCTTTCTTGAGTCTAGCATGATGTCTCTTATTTAGTTATATTGTCTAAGTCTATTAGTGCGTCATCTCCTTTTCTTTCATAGTGACGTAGTTGAGTCTTCATGTTCTTGTAAGAGACTTATATTAGAAATAAAATTTTATTATTTCCTTAAAGTATTTGGCCTTATGCCACTGCTCTTGATTATTCACGACTGTTTAACTGCCACGTTCTGAGCAAACGACACATTCCGCTGCTATCGGTTCGGGGCGTGACAGTAGGTCCGAGGACCACCATCACACATAGTGAAGGCCTCTGGTCAGGCATAACCCGCCCTTCTGCCAATCACCGTTTGATATACCGAAGAGTCAGCTCATGCCAGCATGCACCAAGGTGATATATATATACATGAACATATATAATGCATACAATAAGAGCATGATAGAAAAAAGATTTAAATTAATCAATTTCTTTTTACTCGACCCATGGTCAATTAGGTTGACCAATCCCTGTCATAGAAGGCAAGGGTTGCCCCGGGAATGAATGCGGGGTTAAAATGGCGCAAAAGGAAACAATTGGCTCAAATCCGACGCGGTCAAGCGTAGGTATAGGCTAAAACGGCGCGAGGTAGCGTAGGTAAAAATGCTAAAATGGCACGGTATGGAGTGATGGGCTAAACCGGCGCGATGGGCTTTGGGTGCGCCGGAATAGAACCATTTGAAAATGTCTCATTTTGAGTCTAAAGCTAATACGGCGCGGGGGGGGGGGGGTAGCACGCCGTATTAGGGCGCGCCGGATCAGGAGCATGCCGGATTAAGCTATTTTCTTGCCCATTTCAATCCGTTTGAATTCCAGAGTTGCTTGTTAGCCCGTTTAACATTAATTAGGTTAGTTGATTATTGAACAGGAGTCCTGGATGCCCCAGAGGCAGAGTCATGAGTTCGTGCGAGGTTCATACTCGAGCATGGAGGTTCATTCTTTCAAAAGTATGCTTTATTTAGTCCAGATCACAAGGGTAACTGATTAGTTAAAACCTGGTGAAAATTGGGCAGCATCTCCCCATCCCTGAAGGATTGCAGGGGAGAAGCGGGGTCATACTCATGTGCGGAGTAAGCCCCTAACAAGCCGGACGGCACAACGGCGGCCAGCGGTTCCCAATCGGGTAGGAAACCCCGAGGACTAGCCTACGAGGGGCACCATGGTTCCGTGGGTTGAAATCGATCGGATGAGACGACCAATAAGGGAAGGAAAGCCCCGAGGACTACCCTACGAGGGGCCCACGACCTGTGGTCTGATCGCAATCCGAAAAGGGACGACCGGTAGGGAAGAAGAGTCCCGAGGACTAGCCTACGAGGGGTATACGACCCATGGCCACCACAATGTCCCTAAGGACAGTGGATTCACTGTCGGGCTAAACCCTGTCAATATTCACCTTATGGCCCATACAGATGGTACCCTTTGACCCAATGGCGGTTCTGAAATATCAATGGGGTATGTCCCCCTCCCCGGAGTATTAAAGCCAGTATTCTCAAGAGCAACGAAGCTCGGCAATCATGAATTATATGTAGAATAGGAGGGAATACAATAGCATAACATAACATCCGATGAGTTGGCAAATCATCACTCGCATGGTCAACAGATTAGTGCTCACGGGGTCAGTGGGTTAGCATTGTGAACTACGATGATGAAGACACAGAGAGCAGCCATCAGGACCATAAGCATATAATGAATGCATAGGCTGTGGAGGTGACCCTATTCCTTCTGGACTATGAAGAAGTGCTGTGGGGTGTTGACGGGCTCGACCTCATAACGGGAATAGGTAAAGATGCACACACGAGAGTGTCTCTAACCACAAAACCCTCGGCACATATACAGTGAGGCATGGCCATTACTCTGGAAGGGAGGAGCCCGAAGGAGGGGGTGACATCAATATGGCCCGTATGGCTCCCGGGCATGATCGGCATCACGAGATGAAAACAAAGTTAATACACGAGGCGACTGAAAATGTAAATCGAAGGAAAACTATAAGAAGCATAAGCAACCGCACAGATCATTCATTCCATCAACGGGAGAGTAGCTACATGGATCATCACAACCATTCGGCGCGGCCCGACATCGTTACTCGGTGACCGTTTCATTAGTTGCAGAGAAGGGATTACAGAGGCCAAAGAAATGAAGAGATGGTGAAGGGGGGAGATGGGCTCATGTCATCACCCCTCCCCCCTCACTTACATTATATCAGAAGAGAGAAACCAGAGAGAATTGTAGAAAGAAAATCGTGAAACCCACCTAAGCTTCTTCTCCAAAACAGAGTATCGGATGACGGGAGTCTCTTCTCCGGCTCCAGAGATATTCAGGCGAGCAGACGGGGAAGATGGTGACGAGAGCCTTCAATGGAAACCCTGCTTCTCCCTCAAGGTTCCTCCCTCCCTCAGACGAACGGGCTCTGATTGGCTCTCTTCAGATCCTTCTCTCGTATTGGCTCTCTCTATTTCTCTTCTCTTCCTTCTCCTCTCTTTGAACTTGGTCGGACCATTTAACTTATATAGATGGGGCTATTATGGCGTGAAGGATGCGCGCCATAGAAGTCCTCCTTTGGTCATTTTGGCGCGGCGGGAAGGAGGGCCATTTGACATTTTGGTGCGCCGGGGAAGAGGGCGCCGGAAAGGAGGGTGTGTCGGGGAAGGTAGCATGCCGTATTAATCTCCTTCGTCGCGTTTGTTCGACACGGGTCAGACGGTGGGCCTTAGACTAGCTCCAAGAGTTGACTTGGTCCTTCATCTCATCGCGGCTTCGCGAAATCGCAACGAGAAGTATTGGTAAAGCCTTTAGGCCACTAAATGGCCGATTCTAGAACCTTTTGTGCCTTTGGTTCAGACACTCGGGTTTTCCGCTGACATGGCCTTCGGCAATGTAATTTATGCTGCCGGTCCGGCTTCACTTGTATTTATAGCTTTTTGATTGCTTCTTCGGGGATGATCCCGAATACTCTTACGAGCTCTCGGGTCTTGCTTTAGCAGCTGTCCGTTGGAGCTGAGCATCTTCTCTTTTCTTATTTTCTTTGGTCTCATCTTTTGTTCGGCTTTCGCCATTCTTTCTCTTCTTTTCTTTCTTTTCTTCTCTGTCGGCACAGGAGCACCCGATCAGAACTTACGACCTGCAGAAGTAGAAGTCAGGAAGTATTAGGAATATTTTCAGTGTCAACAAATGCCCCCCACCCACGGGTGTCGCGATAGAGGGACGAAAGAGCGGGACATGCGGGTGTAGCCCATAGCCCGTATGAAATTATTGCATGGGTTTTTTATTTTTTATTTCATTTCTATTTATCATCATTCATTCATTTCTTATTTCATCATTCATTTTTATTATCTCTTTTTTATATATATAACCTCATTCAAGCACACAGGCACTCATCGACTGCAAGCATAGAGTAGATATATGTAGCATAGTTCCCCTATAACAGGGATAGGATAAGGACAGCGCCCACGATTCACGGACAGAGTGTGGCTCACGAAGCACAACTAAGGGAGATGTGCATACGTAAAGGGGACGCCGCGTAGAACATATGCATAGCATAAACCACAATCTACACCCAGGACTATTCCTCCATAGTGTGAAAGTGCAATTATATGGGTAGTGAACCCTAGACATAGGGACGTGCAGACGTTCTGAGTAGCACTAGAGGATTACTTTATCGCCTACACATATATTCGGGACTCTCGACTTTTGGTAGCTTCACACAACCCCCTTTTATTCTTAATTTCGAACTTCACCGTTCAATGCGAGTTTCCTCATGTGTCTCAATGGGGATTCCCGACTACTAGGATTCGTCCTTTATTATGATACTATTGTGGATTTCACCGTTTGGCGTGAGTCTCCTCATATGTCTCAATGGGGATTCCTGGCTACTAGGATTCATCCTATATTATGATATTATTACGGATTCCACCGTTTGACGCAAGTCTCCTCATATGTCTCAATGGGGATTCCCGACTACTAGGATTCATCCTTATTTTAATCGTGGAGTTTGCTGCACCGTTTTCGCACGAGTCTCCTCATTTGTTTCAGTGGGGATTCCCGACTACTTGGATTTGTTGGATTAGGTGGAATGTCAAACTAGAGGGGAGGGGTGAATAGGTTGACCCTTAAAAAAACTTTATGCAAGATCACACTCGAATTAAAGAGCAGAATGATAATTAGAAGTTCAATAACCAAACAGCATGAGAATCGTGCCTAATCAAGCATCTAACGAAAGGTAGATAATGTGAGAAATCAAACCACAAAAGGAACACAGATTTTTATGGTGGTTCGGTCTCCCTGTGGAGACCTACGTCCACCCCTCACTAAACTAGCGAGGATCCCTGCTGAGCTTTACAGCTTAGCTACACCGAGGAACTACTTCCTCACATACACCGCTGAGCATTACAGCTTGGCTTAACCAGAGGAACAGATCCTCTAACCCGCTGACAAACAGCTTGCAGGCAACACGCCCAAATTCCCTTGATCCAAGCACAGTCTGCTGGATCAAACCCCTCCCTCTACTCTAACCAGTACGAGGGAGCAACAATATAATAGAGTTCAAATCAAAAAGACAAGTAATAAACGAAATCACTCAGTAAATAAAAAGGCAATCTCAGATCTGTGAAGCAGCCGAATCTCTGGCTTGAATTCAGAAAACTGGAAGAAGAAGCTTCAACGATTAGCTGATCTTCTCCTTCTGAAATGCAGATGAGCTTCCAAGGATCGCTGCTCCTAGATCTCCTCCAGTCTTCAGCAGATCGATATGAGGATGAAGATGAACTCCCAGTTCCTCTCGTGAGCTTCTCTTCCTCAGCCTTGTCTGCAGCAGCTTCGAAATCTCTAACACCTTCCGTAATTCAGCAATTTTCGTGCTCATTTCCAGATCCATGCATATATACATCTAGTGGGCCCCAACCAGATATTCTGGTTAGTCCCCTGATTGCTACGTGTAGAGCCTTCTGGAATCGCGAGGGAAAAGATGAGCTCTCAAGTGCTTTTTGGCTGATGTGGCCTTTGACGTCACTACGATTGGGGTCCACCCAACTAATCTCGAAGGAAGTTCAGATGGCGTCAACCCATTGAGTCCCCAGGGTTGACGCAGCCTTGAAATGCCTCATATGGCTTGAATGTAAGACTGGATGCGTTGATGCATGGGGTCGCTACGTTGACCCACTGAACTGACCCAGAGCCAACTTCACATCAGAATGAGCTGCTGTGTCGACGCTATCCTTATGTAGCGTTGACGCACTGGGGTATTCTAGTGAACCATTAACATTGCCTTTTTAACTGCTACGTCGACGTTGCTCTACTATGGCGTTGACGCAGTGAAGTAGGTCTGTGAATTCCTTTGCTCCTTATGCTAATGAGTTGACGCTACAATAGCATGGAGTTGACGCAGTGAAGTGAATCTGTGAATCCCTCTTCAACTGATGCGGGGATGCCTTGAACTCCCAGCGTCGACCCTATTCCTTTCTTGCATCAAAAGGAAATCAAATGGAAGCGTTACTGAATCAAGACTTTATTTAACATTTTGGGTTGAATACTACATTCACATCTCATGGTTGTCATCATCAAAACCAGTGGCACAACAATCTCCCCCTTTTTGATGATGGCAACTATGAGGTGAATGCCATTGCATCTAAATAAAAGATGTATCATCCAGATCAAACAAGAAAGTTCAGATCAACAAGGAATTCAATTCATTGACTGAAACAAACACCAATTTTTGTCATTCATTTAAGTCCAGGGTTTTACATCATAGATAAAGACAAAAAGTAAGAAATTTCAGTCAGTCAACACATTTGATGCAGATGCAATGCAGTTCTAGTTTAGACTCGAGTTCATGTCTCTCCCCCTTTGACATCATCAGGAAGGGGAGTAGATGAGGAAGCCTGAAGTATAGTTGCAGACACAATATCCAACTGTTGCTGAAGCTGAGACATGGAAGCTGCCATAGTGTCCATCCTTTCAGAAAGCAGCTGATCTCTGTTCACCACAAACTTGTGGTATTCTTTAAGCTTAGTAGAAATACCATCAAACCAGTTGTGCAGTATATCAAACAGATAGTCCACCTGAGCTTTCTGCTAAGATCCCCATTCAGGTGCAGAGGAGGATGCTTCAGTTGGTGGAGGGCAGTACACATCACGCTGATCTTCAATGGTGGGTGGAAAGTTTTCTTTCAAAATATGCAGCACATCCACAACCTCATCACCGACTAGAGTGGTTCGTTCAAACAGTTTAGCAATATCCTGACCAAAAGATGTAATCTTTTCAAACAAAGTTTGGACCTTTTCACTGAACTCATTGTTCTTGTCAATCAGGGTGGAATATTTCAAGTTCAACTTGGATTGGTTTTCTCTAACATCATAGTTGTATGTCTGTACACTCTATATCTTGTGCAGACATTGTTGATGCACGTTTTGTAAGTTACGCATGACTGAACCAGCTTTCTGACAAGCTTGAAGAAGAGATTCCATAAATTCATGAAGCTTCTTGTCTGACTTGAATTTATCACGTGTGAACTTTTCCCATCTGCTGTCTAATTTCTGTTCAAGGTGTGACAGCCTCATATCCGTTGTTGAACTTAGGTGCATTATGGAGGAGTCAATACTCTTGAATTTTGTTTCCAAAAATTGAATGAGAGTAGGATTGATACCAGAAAAATCATTCTGAGAGTTGGCTGGAATCTCCTCAGAAGTAGATGTAGGTCCCCTTGGTGGAGAGGGTTCTGGAAGAGGACCTTGTACTATGACAAGTTCTCTGGAATCAACAGGAAACACAGGAGTATCATCTTGTACATTGTAATCATCCTGGATATTGCTGAACTCTTGGTATTCCATTCTGGCTGAACTAGCTTTAGGTCTATCTGCCCTAGCCTCTGGTCTTTCCATTCTGTTTAGACTGGCCTCTTGTTGAGTTTGTGTTGCAGTTCTGGCTTCATGACCAGTCTCCACTGAGGTAGGCACTGGTTTCTGACTTGGCAGAACCCTAACAGGCTGTCCATCTATAACTTTAAATCCCATGAATTTCTGAATGTAGGAAAGGGAGTATATGTTCCCTTTAGGAATAGTCAGTTTCTTCTCATTACCAAAATCTACTCCAACTTTTCGAAAAATGGCAGTTAATGGAGCAGCATATGGGAGTGTCCTAGATTGTGTTAAGCAAGTTCCCATGGTCTGAATGACTACATCTGACAATGAAATGTTTATCATTTTCAGCATGCAATACAGTAAAAATCTCTGCATCTCAGTGACACGTTCCCTACCACTGCTCTGAGGTGTTATCATTGATGTGCAAATATGGTGGAGCAGTCTATTGAATGGAGGGAACTGATTTGCTTTAAGACTAGATAAAAAAGTCTCCCTAATGACTGTAGGATCACTGGGTTTGTCAGTCAAAAGAGCATAAGCTGCATGTTCATCAAACTAAAAACTGTGTAATTGAACCCCATTCATTGGAATTTTCCAAGCTCTAGCAAACAGTTTGTTTGTCAATTCGAAACTAACATTCCTGACAGTTGAAGAAATTTTGGGGATCTGAGGTTCATACTTCAAATTGTGGTAAAATTCCCTAACTAGGGTGGGGTAATAAATCTTATGATTTGTAACAAAAGACCACCAACCCTGATAATCCAAAGTAGGGGGTGAGCTTTTCTCTTTTCCTTTTTGTTGTGGTGGAGCTGACACAGACGGCGTCTCCGCTTGATATTTAGTTCGAGGCTCAATCCTGCCCGTAGCAAAGATGGGATCTCTTTTCTGTAGACCCGTCTTGTTCTTCCCCTTCTTCTTTTGTTCCGGAGGCGCCATGGCAGAGAGAAAGTGCTGAGAAGGAAAGACGGAGAGATAGAAAACCACTAAGTTTTGGAAGGAACAAGTAGACGGCAGCGTTTACGCTGCGGGATTTTAAAGAAGGTGATAAGTTGAGTTCAGTTCAAAAAGGTGAACCGGTTCACTGTGCTGAACCGGACTGAGAAAAATTGGGAGTTATTGGATGACTGCGTTTACGCAGTGAGACACTGCGTCGACGCCACCAAGGCGAGTCAGAATTATAGTGTGAAGTAGATAGGAAATAGTGAAGATCCACAGTATGTAGGCATTCTAATGACATTGAAATTTGAAAGAGATGAAATTATATTCAGGGATTTTTAATCGATAAAATTCAAGTTCCCTTATGAGATATATGATGAGAAATTACGAGAGCCCCTAATTCATTTAATGATGTGGAGTAAAATAATCTTAAGACTTTGAGAAAAATCCTTGAATAAGAAGAGCATGATTATGGAATAAGGATTGAATAATTTTCACACTTGGAACTTTCTCAAATCATATCCCTAGAATGTTCAATTTCAAGATACCCTTATTGTTGTGAATTTAACTCGAATTGAGGATGAACTCAAAAGGATTCCATTTTGAGCTTCAGGCCAACCCTATATAAACATTGACATTTTTTAATTTTTCATCAATTGCAGTCAAGTGTAGCTAGCCTTTTGACACAGGTGCACATGTTTATCAGACACGAGAGTCCCCGGTTACTTAGCATAGCTAACTATTATGCACAACTGAAACAGAGTTGGCAACTCACTTCATGACATGTCTTTTAGCACTTCATTGGTGCATGAAGGTAGTTTCTCAGTGGAAAGTTACCATTGCTCTGCAATGAATTATTTTTCTTTTAAAGCAGAGGTAACAGCCCACATCATGACATTCTCATTAGCATTTCTTTGATGCATAGAGACAGTTTCTCAGTGAAGGCTTGCCATTGCTCTACAATTTATTATAGGTATATTTGTATATATAGGGTATGTTTCTTAAGCTTTCATTAACCCTATGCTGAGTTTAAAATCAATACATATGTTAAATTCATTTGCACAAAGGTCTCTTTACTTTTGATCATCATAGTTCAAGAAATGAAGAGTTCTCAGTTTTATTAAATAGTTCTGAAACTATTCCATATGCACAGCACTTTTGTGTTCATGAATTTTAGCATTCAAAGAACAGAAGATTTATAAAGCTCCAACCATTAATACAGCCTAGAGACAGTCAATAAAGATCACCACCTCTTATAAGGGAATTATCATTTTAGCTCCCCCTGAATCTATGACATCAATTCACATTTCAGATCTCAAGAGACTTCCCTCATACTCAAGATTGAGTGGTTCTTCACTACAAGTTGAAAAACTGAAAGTAGAAGCAACAAGGTTGATGAGGGATTGAGAAGACGACACCAAGAAAAGGATATGTGAAATCCAAAATTCAGAGCTGCGGTAACCCTTCTGAAGTAATCCCATTAATTCCAGAACTGATTTCCACCAGGTTTACATCAGTGTGTCAACTCATCCAAGTGACTGCGTTAACTCATTTAACCAGTCAGTTTAACTTGCAGCCTGTTTCAGAAGTTGTCTTTCAGTGTTGACTCAGTCTCATAAACCATTCTACAGATGCCTAGATAGCTGACTCTAACAGAACAGAATTGCATTCCTTAGCCTTACCTATGTTCAGAACACTAAGTCTGTACATCGGTAAAGTCTGCACATGGTTGCTTTGAAGCACGCTAAGTCTATACATTGCAGTGTGTCTGTGCTTCAAGCTTTCTAAAGTCTATACAATGCATCGTCTCATGCATCGTCTGGCAAGTCCATACATCGTGTAAGTCTATACATTGGCTTGTTCAAGCATTCGTCAAGTCTGTACAGCCTTTGCAACTCATCCAAGTCTAAACATTGCATATGGTTGTGCATCACGCAAGTCTACACATTGTCTGCCCTGCGTACACAAGTCCATACACTGCATTACAACCCAGCAAGTCCATACATTGCTTCTAGCATGCACATTCACACTTCATGTCTAAAAACCGATGCAAACTTTCCCTCCATTTATTCATGACAGACAATATGAATGAAGATGCAATTATTAAACAGATATGCTCAAAACTAAACTCCCCTTAAATCTGTGACTTATTTAGGGATCAGGCATTTGCAATTCAAGCAGGACATGCAATCAATTTATTTCTAGGCAAGGTTGATCAGACAAGCTTCAAGGAAGAAAACAAGCAATCAATTTAGGCAACAAAATGAGGATTGCACAAACCAAGCTCTCTCCTAAGCCAAGAGAATCTTTCATTATTCAGTGGCTTGATGAAAATGTCAGCTAGTTGATGTTCAGAGTCTACAAAAATCAATTTAAAGCTACCTTTATTAACTTCATCTCGCAAGAAGTGATGCCTTATTTCGATATGTTTGGTCCTAGAGTGCTTGATGGGGTTCTTTGCCAGGTTAATGGCACTTGTGTTATCACACAATATTGGGACACATCCAAGATCAGTTTGATAATCTTGGAGTTGGTGTTTGATCCACAACACTTGAGTGCCACAACTCCCTACAGCGACATATTCTGCCTCTGCAGTGGATAGTGCCACTGAGTGTTGTTTCTTGGATGCCCAAGTGTAGCAACCCTAATAAAAGAATAATTGAAATGAATTAAAACATATATATTACAGAAGTAATATATATAAAAGGAATAGGGTTAATTGGACGAAATAAAACAAATTAAAAATAACGCCTCTTATTAAGGCGTTAATTTATAAAGAAACGCCTCTATCCATGGCGTGAATAAAGAAAGGACGCCCACACTTACGGTCGTCAGTTCTCACGCGACCAAATGGGTAAGTAAAAGAAATGCCCCTATCTTGGGCGTGTTTTAAAACACGAAACGCCCTTTTTCAAGGCGCTTTTTAAGAAACGCCCTTATGCAAGGCGTTAATTAAAGAATACACGCCCTGACCAAAGTCGTTAATTCCATTCGGGAACCGTTCGTCCCAGAGCTTATCCAGGGTAATGGATAAGTATTAGAAAGAGTTAAAAGGTGGTAATGACTCTATATTGGAAGCATTACTTCCACTAGAACTCTAACCCTAATTGGACCCCCTAAATCCCTATAAATAATCTTCTGCTCGAACCCTAGAATCTATTTGGTCGACTGCTGCTACGGTATGTATAGAACCAAAGGTTATTCCTCATCGTTTTCTCTGTTGTACGATCGTGTGAAGAACATTAATTGATCTTCTCTTATTTGTAGGAAGTCTGCTTGTCGAACGTGAAGAACAAGGTACTGTTCTTCTATCTTTTCCCTAAAAACTTCGGTTATATCTGTGAAGATTATTTAAATATCTTCATCTTCCTTCCTTTTCTCTCCCTCTACAGGTTGACGGTAGAGTGAAGATTTCTGAAGAACGATTGTTCTTCTTCTTGCTGTTGCTACGGCTGTTATTGAGTTGCAGTTGAAGCTTCAGAGTATTAGGCTTCTCACCAAATCCTTCAGAGTTCATCTTCAAGTCTCAAAGTAGGTTTTCTCAAGTTATTGTAGCCCAAATGAAATTAATGCAAGATATATATATATAAGCATGTCATGCATACAGTTATTATAGTTTCCATGCGTTTTCTGCAATATTTTGAAAGAGACGCCCCTGTCAAGGGCGCTAATTCACATGAAACGACTCTTCCCAGGTCGTTAATTTCATGTTTAACGCCCCGTACTCAGGCGTTAATTTCTTTAAACCGTTAATCACCCATCTTAAGAATTGATTATCTATGAAATCATGATTATAAAATAATGCATGATCCTCTGTCTTCAACCTGCTAACTTTACTGTCATGATATTACATTCGTTCCTCTGTTATCCTGAAATTGTTACTGTCCTTAAAGTTTCTGAAGGAACTTGAATTAACGACTTGGACAAAGTCGTTTTCCACATATTAACGCCCCCTCATAGGGCGTGAATCTGAAAGGTAACGTCCCTTCCTAGGGCGTGTATCTGTTAAAATCCTGAAATTTACATATTCTGTAAAATGGAATTAGAAAGTAACGCCCCTTCCAAGGGCGCGTTTTTGATCTCAACTTTGAATAAACGCCCCCAGGCAAGGCGTGTTTTTGATAAATTAATGAAATAATGAAAATTCTGCAAATTGGCAGTATATGTAAACGCCCTCATGTTAGGCGTTAATTATTCAATACACGACTTTACTCAAGTCGTTATTTTACTGTAACCTGATTTCGTCTTGATTCTATTACCGATGGTTTCATATTATACATATATATATATATCGGCACTATTCTCCATTCCGTGAGTATAGTCCCACTTTTTACGTTGATTTATCGATCACACTCAACTCTCATTGACATACAAGCTCTCCATTGGACATTCCGTTCCTTTGGACTAGCGAGATAGTCATAGAGACCTCCGTAAGACTCCTCGTAGCCTTGGATTCCCTCAAGGCCGACTGAGCTGGTTGTACCCTAAAAACCCATTACACGATCCTTGCCATGTCAATCTAAAGAAACATGGTATACCGGCCCTTATGATTATACAAAGAGTATATCATAAGAAATTCTTAATGGGATGATGATATCATGCCATATCATATAGTTCTTGTAAACCCCAATTCTATGATAAGAATGAGGGTATCTTGCTTGATCCTATGTTCATGTGGACCTCAATTCTATATAAAGAATGTCCATATCGATTTATCATGGTACCTAAGTTAAGGGAACCATATTCTACCTAGTTTTATCGATATCGTGATTATACCGTTATTATCGCCATTCTATGTCCTTTGTCATATTTTTGGACTCTATTCTATCAATGTTGTCATACGTATCTACAAGCTTGATTATTGAAATTCTATATTGGCTATATAAACAAGAGTGGATGTCAAAAAACATGATAAATGCCTGCGCATATAGGGCCCGATCTGGTCCTGGGAGGAGCACCCGAAAGTACTTGTGCCCATGGGAGTTAAAATGATAAGGTATCTGGCATTATACCGAGTACTTGACTTGCTTGATTGGACATTCCACACACATCTTGTACTTGAATCGTACTTGACTTTACATGAAATACGTGGCCCGAAAGAGGGTAATTTACTTGCTTGATACATGATAGCCAAAGTTCTTGACATGACTTGTTAAACGTACTTGCTTGAATACCTTGAATACACTTGTCATCTTGTTGGAAGTTCATGATTAAGTCCATCTTATTTCTTTGATATTACATTCTCTCTATCTTGTCGTTTTATGCGAGCATGCATAGCTTTATTGCATTCATGAAAGATGTAATTACTTAAACCCCTTGCTAGTACTTGAGATATAATTTCCTACTGAGCGTTCGCTCATTCCGTTTGTCCCTTTTTACTTTTCAGGTAAGTCCGACGACGATGAAAGTCAATCGGATGGGAATGATCAAGAGTGAAAGTGATAGAGCTTCTACAAGTGTCGTCTAGTCTTTTCTATAGTTTCTTGAGTCAAATATGTATTCTTTTCCTTTTTATTAAACAGAGTATTGGATTTGTAATAGTCTATCCATTATGAAATAAAGGATTGGGTTATCTTGCTATTTTGCGCATCTCTGTCTTTGTGTCGAATACACGACCACTCTGATTGACATGATTGATATAGACACGTCGCGCATCTCCGGGTATCTTCCGCGCTCGGGGCGTGACAGTCTTTGTGGTATCAGAGCCTAAGGTATTCAATTCCTAGGAAACCCAAGTCCAAGGATAGGTTTCAAAACCTTTAACCAAGTGAGACTGGGTAGAACCGAGGGTTAAATGATCAATGAGTCCTTTATAAGATCATAGTGAAATAATACTAACATAGCTATTGTAATTGTAGGATAATGGCTGCCGAACGTGCTCAATGGCGCAACATGCAGCGTACCCTTCAAGGGATGACCCAAGTGCTACAACAGGTAGCACAAGGTGGTGCTCCACGAGCTGGAAGCTTACACCAAGCATTCAAGAATATGAATCCCCCGAAGTTCATGGGATCGACCGATCCAGACGATGCCGAGCATTGGGTTCGGGAGATTGAACGTATATTCCGTGTTATGCAATGCACGGATCAGGACAAAGTCTTATTAGCTACTTTCCAGTTAGAAAAGGATGCTAGATGCTGGTGGGAGTCGATTGAAGCTACAATTGACCCAACTCAAGTTACATGGGGAGAATTCGTTGAATATTTCAACGCCAAATATTTCTCTGATAGGGTCCAGGAAAAGAAGGCCGCCGAATTTGTCGCATTAAAGCAAAGATCTTTATCGGTGGCTGATTATGAAGCACAGTTCTCTAGACTGTCTAGATATGCTAAGCATTTAATTAGCACGGAAAAGATGAAAGCCCGTAGATTTCTTAATGGGCTTAGGCTCCACTACATTACTCAACTGGCGCCTATGGATATTCAAGTTTATACTGAAATAGTGCGCCGAGCTCAGTTGCTTGAAGATGCCACGGAACTATCTGATAGGATCCGTGGGAAAGACAAAAAGGAGCAAGTCACAAGTTCGGGTTCTTTTAAACCCAACTTTAAGAAGAGGCCCAATAATGGAGGTTCTTCCTCTCAAGATCAGAAGTACAAGAAATCCAAGCCTTTCTCTATCACCACTACACCTTCAAACGTAGTATGCAAGCATTGTGACAAGGCTGGTCACAAAACAGAAGAATGCTGGAGGAAATTAGGAGCATGTCTCCGTTGTGGGAGTCGTGAACATCGGATTCCCGATTGTCCATTAATGAATGACCAAGACGGTGAGGGTAAACGCCCAGTGACAAGGAACGCGCGTCTTCATGCGATCCAAGAGACCGAACCAGAAGAAGAAGGCGGATTGGTGGAAGGTACATTAAAAATTTGTTCCAAATATGCACATGTCTTATTTGACACGGGTGCATCGCATTCCATTGTTTCCAAGAAGTTTGCTGACCCATTGCCTCTAGAACCGGAATGGATGAAATTAGTATTATCTACTCCTCTCGGAAACGAGACGGATATCACACATCATTACCAAAACTGTGAGGTATTGGTTCGAGGAAAGAATTTTCCTATTGATCTTATCTGCTTAGATCTAAAAGAGTATGATGTTATACTAGGAGCAGATTGGTTATCCAAATACCAGGCAACGGTTGATTGCCGTGATAGCAAGATTGTTTTCAAGGAATTTCCGGAACTGACTTATACTAGTCCTAAGAGTCGAAGCAAATCCCCTCTTATTTCGGCTCTTCGAGCAAGCAAGCTCGTCAAGAAAGGATGTGTATCCTTCCTTACTTTTGTCACTATTAAAGAAGCTAAAGAAACCAAGATAGAGGACATTCAGGTAGTGCGAGAATTTCCAGACGTATTTCCGGAAGAATTGCCGGGATTACCCCCGCAAAGAGATGTGGCCTTTACCATCGACTTAGCCCCTGGTGCTGGTCCTGTTTCAAAGGCACCCTATAGAATGTCCCCTGCAGAGCTAAAAGAATTAAAGAAGCAATTGATGGAATTGATTCAAAAAGGGTTCATTAGACCAAGTACTTCCCCGTGGGGAGCCCCAGTCCTATTTGTAAGGAAGAAGGATGGATCCATGAGATTGTGTATCGACTATCGACAGTTGAATCATCTTACTATCAAGAACAAGTATCCACTGCCGAGAATCGATGAATTATTTGATCAGATTTCTGGATCCAAACATTTCTCCAAGATTGATCTCAGGTCTGGTTATCATCAATTGAGGATTAAAGACGAAGATATTCATAAAACTGCGTTCAGAAGCAGGTATGGCCACTATGAATTTGTTGTTATGCCTTTTGGACTAACAAATGCCCCTGCTGCCTTTATGCAGTTGATGAATAGCATATTCAGGCCTTATCTAGATCAATTTGTGGTGGTTTTCATTGATGATATATTGATATATTCCAAGACTAAGGAAGAACATGAAGAGCATTTGAAGATTTCATTACAAATCTTGAGGACAAATCAATTATATGCTAAGCTCAGCAAATGCGAATTCTGGCTTGAAGAAGTGACTTTTCTCAGACATGTGATATCCAAGGACGGTTTATCTGTAGATCCGTCAAAGGTTGAAGCTGTAAGAAACTGGGAAAGACCCACTAATGCAAGCGAGATCAGAAGTTTCTTAGGTCTTGCAGGCTATTATCGGCGATTCATCAAAGATTTCTCTAAGATCGCCGTACCCCTTACAAGGTTAACTCGCAAGGAGATCCGATACGAATGGAGTGAGGAATGTGAAAGGAGTTTTCAAACTCTCAAGGATCGTCTCACCACAGCTCCGGTCTTAGCTCTACCGATAGAAGGAGAGAAATTCGAGGTCTACACTGATGCTTCTGGCATTAGCCTCGGATGTGTCCTAATGCAACAAGGAAAGGTCATAGCATACTCTTCACGTCAGCTGAAGAAGCATGAGGAGAATTACCCCGTCCATGACTTAGAACTGGCCGCGGTAGTATTTGCCCTAAAGATATGGAGACACTACTTATATGGAGCACAGTTTACTGTATACTCTGATCACAAAAGTCTCAAATATCTATTTTCACAAAAGGAGCTAAACATGAGACAAAGACGCTGGCTAGAATATCTCAAGGACTTCGACTTCAATATACAATACCATCCCGGAAAGGGTAATTATGTTGCTGACGCCCTTAGTCGAAAGCCGAGAGCAATGATAGCAAATTGTATGATGCAAGAATGGAGGTTACTTGAACAATTCTTCGAGCTCAATATAAGCTTGGACACGGAATCCAAATTTGTCACACTATCTCATGTAAGCATACAGTCAGATTTGTTATCTGAGATACAAACACTTCAGGATGATGATCCTATATTAGTAGAAATCAAAGGCAGATTAGAAGGACAATCTGATTTTCAACTAACTTCTGATGGAAGATTATCGTTCAAAGATAGAACTTGTATACCCGATTGTCCGGAATTAAAGAAGAAGATCTTAGATGAAGCTCACCGATCAAGGTACACTATTCATCCAGGATCAACCAAAATGTACCAAGATGTAAAGAGGAACTTTTGGTGGCCTAATATGAAAAGAGAAATAGCGGACTATGTATCACGCTGTCTCACATGCCAACAGGTCAAGGCGGAACACCAAAAGCCTGCGGGTAAACTACATCCTCTAGATATTCCTAAGTGGAAATGGGAGGATATTGGTATGGACTTCATCATGGGTTTGTCTAAATCTAAAGGAGGACATGATGGAATCTGGGTTATCATTGACCGATTGACTAAATCGGCACATTTCTTGCCAATCAAAAGCCGATGGTCAATTGATGTGCTAGCTGCACTATACATCAAAGAAATAGTCAGGATACATGGAATTCCTGTCTCAATCGTGTCTGATAGAGATCCCCGTTTTACTTCTCATTTTTGGAAGGGATTACAACATTCGTTGGGAACAATGCTCAACTTTAGTACTGCTTTTCACCCACAAACGGATGGTCAGACCGAGCGAACTAATCAAGTTGTTGAAGATATGCTGAGAGCATGCATTATTGACTTTGGAGGAAGCTGGCATGACCACTTACCTTTAGTTGAATTTGCATATAATAATAGCTACCAAGCTAGTATCCAAATGGCACCTTTCGAAGCCTTATACGGAAGGAGTTGCCGATCTCCCATATGTTGGAACGAAGTTGGAGAGAAACAACTATTAGGTCCAGACATGGTAAGGGATACAACTGAGAAGATACAGGTAATCAGAGAAAGATTACAAGTTGCTAAGACAAGGCAAAAGGCTTATGCTGATACCAGGAGAAGAGATCTTGAATTCCAGGTTGGAGATCATGTATTTCTTAAAATATCCCCTGGACGTGGCATACGAAGATTTGGTGTTAAGGGTAAGCTTACGCCAAGATTCATCGGACCATTTGAGGTACTCGAAAGAGTTGGCGAGGTTGCTTATCGCATCGCGTTGCCTCCTCAGTTGTCCGAGGTACACAATGTATTTCACATATCTATGTTGAAGAAGTATGTGCACGATCCGTCACATATTATTGAGCATGGAGATCTGGTGATCCAGAAAGATCTCACATATGAACAGAGGCCTTTAAAGATATTAGATCGAGAAATACGAGCTCTAAGGAATAAGGTTATTCCCATGCTTAAGGTGCAATGGAATAAGAATCCTGAACACGAAGCGACATGGGAGACCGAGGAATCTATGAAGAAACTATTTCCCGAGTTATTCTAAGAGGTATATGTCCTACACTCTCCACGTGTATAATTATATATATATTGAATTTGGGGACCAAATTCTTTTTAAGTGGGGGAGGGTGTAGCAACCCTAATAAAAGAATAATTAAAATGAATTAAAACATATATATTACAGAAGTAATATATATAAAAGGAATAGGGTTAATTGGACGAAATAAAACAAATTAAAAATAACGCCTCTTATTAAGGCGTTAATTTATAAAGAAACGCCTCTATCCATGGCATGAATAAAGAAAGGACGCCCACACTTACGGTCGTCAGTTCTCACGCGACCAAATGGGTAAGTAAAAGAAACGCCCCTATCTTGGGCGTGTTTTAAAACATGAAACGCCCTTTTTCAAGGCGCTTTTTAAGAAACGCCCTTATGCAAGGCGTTAATTAAAGAATACACGCCCTGACCAAAGTCGTTAATTCCATTCGGGAACCGTTCGTCCCAGAGCTTATCCAGGGTAATGGATAAGTATTAGAAAGAGTTAAAAGGTGGTAATGACTCTATATTGGAAGCATTACTTCCACTAGAACTCTAACCCTAATTGGACCCCCTAAATCCCTATAAATAATCTTCTGCTCGAACCCTAGAATCTATTTGGTCGACTGCTGCTACGGTATGTATAGAACCAAAGGTTATTCCTCATCGTTTTCTCTGTTATACGATCGTGTGAAGAACATTAATTGATCTTCTCTTATTTGTAGGAAGTCTGCTTGTCGAACGTGAAGAACAAGGTACTGTTCTTCTATCTTTTCCCTAAAAACTTCGGTTATATCTGTGAAGATTATTTAAATATCTTCATCTTCCTTCCTTTTCTCTCCCTCTACAGGTTGACGGTAGAGTGAAGATTTCTGAAGAACGATTGTTCTTCTTCTTGCTGTTGCTACGGCTGTTATTGAGTTGCAGTTGAAGCTTCAGAGTATTAGGCTTCTCACCAAATCCTTCAGAGTTCATCTTCAAGTCTCAAAGTAGGTTTTCTCAAGTTATTGTAGCCCAAATGAAATTAATGCAAGATATATATATATAAGCATGTCATGCATACAGTTATTATAGTTTCCATGCGTTTTCTGCAATATTTTGAAAGAGACGCCCCTGTCAAGGGCGCTAATTCACATGAAACGACTCTTCCCAGGTCGTTAATTTCATGTTTAACGCCCCGTACTCAGGCGTTAATTTCTTTAAACCGTTAATCACCCATCTTAAGAATTGATTATCTATGAAATCATGATTATAAAATAATGCATGATCCTCTGTCTTCAACCTGCTAACTTTACTGTCATGATATTACATTCGTTCCTCTGTTATCCTGAAATTGTTACTGTCCTTAAAGTTTCTGAAGGAACTTGAATTAACGACTTGGACAAAGTCGTTTTCCACATATTAACGCCCCCTCATAGGGCGTGAATCTGAAAGGTAACGTCCCTTCCTAGGGCGTGTATCTGTTAAAATCCTGAAATTTACATATTCTGTAAAATGGAATTAGAAAGTAACGCCCCTTCCAAGGGCGCGTTTTTGATCTCAACTTTGAATAAACGCCCCCAGGCAAGGCGTGTTTTTGATAAATTAATGAAATAATGAAAATTCTGCAAATTGGCAGTATATGTAAACGCCCTCATGTTAGGCGTTAATTATTCAATACACGACTTTACTCAAGTCATTATTTTACTGTAACCTGATTTCGTCTTGATTCTATTACCGATGGTTTCATATTATACATATATATATATATCGGCACTATTCTCCATTCCGTGAGTATAGTCCCACTTTTTACGTTGATTTATCGATCACACTCAACTCTCATTGACATACAAGCTCTCCATTGGACATTCCGTTCCTTTGGACTAGCGAGTTAGTCATAGAGACCTCCGTAAGACTCCTCGTAGCCTTGGATTCCCTCAAGGCCGACTGAGCTGGTTGTACCCTAAAAACCCATTACACGATCCTTGCCATGTCAATCTAAAGAAACATGGTATACCGGCCCTTATGATTATACAAAGAGTATATCATAAGAAATTCTTAATGGGATGATGATATCATGCCATATCATGTAGTTCTTGTAAACCCCAATTCTATGATAAGAATGAGGGTATCTTGCTTGATCCTATGTTCATGTGGACCTCAATTCTATATAAAGAATGTCCATATCGATTTATCATGGTACCTAAGTTAAGGGAACCATATTCTACCTAGTTTTATCGATATCGTGATTATACCGTTATTATCGCCATTCTATGTCCTTTGTCATATTTTTGGACTCTATTCTATCAATGTTGTCATACGTATCTACAAGCTTGATTATTGAAATTCTATATTGGCTATATAAACAAGAGTGGATGTCAAAAAACATGATAAATGCCTGCGCATATAGGGCCCGATCTGGTCCTGGGAGGAGCACCCGAAAGTACTTGTGCCCATGGGAGTTAAAATGATAAGGTATCTGGCATTATACCGAGTACTTGACTTGCTTGATTGGACATTCCACACACATCTTGTACTTGAATCGTACTTGACTTTACATGAAATGCGTGGCCCGAAAGAGGGTAATTTACTTGCTTGATACATGATAGCCAAAGTTCTTGACATGACTTGTTAAACGTACTTGCTTGAATACCTTGAATACACTTGTCATCTTGTTGGAAGTTCATGATTAAGTCCATCTTATTTCTTTGATATTACATTCTCTCTATCTTGTCGTTTTATGCGAGCATGCATAGCTTTATTGCATTCATGAAAGATGTAATTACTTAAACCCCTTGCTAGTACTTGAGATATAATTTCCTACTGAGCGTTCGCTCATTCCGTTTGTCCCTTTTTACTTTTCAGGTAAGTCCGACGACGATGGAAGTCAATCGGATGGGAATGATCAAGAGTGAAAGTGATAGAGCTTCTACAAGTGTCGTCTAGTCTTTTCTATAGTTTCTTGAGTCAAATATGTATTCTTTTCCTTTTTATTAAACAGAGTATTGGATTTGTAATAGTCTATCCATTATGAAATAAAGGATTGGGTTATCTTGCTATTTTGCTCATCTCTGTCTTTGTGTCGAATACACGACCACTCTGATTGACATGATTGATATAGACACGTCGCGCATCTCCGGGTATCTTCCGCGCTCGGGGCGTGACACCAAGAAACCAAACACCCTCCCAAAAATTGGTAATAGCTACTTGTGCTTTTCCTGTCAAGTTTGCATCCAACATAGTCTGCATCTGAGTATGATACAAGATCAAAAGTGCAAGATGCAGGATACTAAATCCCTAAGTCTCGAGTTCCAGCAAGGTATCGAAAGATACGCTTGACAGACATCAAGTGGGATTCTTTAGGATCAGACTGAAACCTAGCACACATACATACACAAAATTGGATGTCTGGCCTAGATGCAATAAGATAGAGGAGTGATCCGATCATACCTCGATACGTCTTTGCATCTACTGATTTACCTTGCTGATCTGCATCCAAACTTGTATTGGTGCTCATGGGAGTGCTCATTGCCTTAAGATTCTCCATTTGATATTTCTTCAATAATTCAGAAATGTACTTTGCCTGGTTGATGAAGCATCCATCCTTGCTTTGGGTGATTAGTAGACCTAGAAAAAATTGAAGCTCACCCATGAGACTCATCTCAAATTCTGTGGTCATCAAATTTGAGAATTCATCACACATGTTTGGTTTAGTGGATCCAAAAACTATATCATCGACGTAGATTTGAACCAGAATAATGTCATTATTTCTCACCTTGGTGAATAGGGTTTGGTCCACTTTACCTCTTGAATATCCTTTCTCAGTGAGATAGGAGCTGAGTCTATCATACCATGCTCGAGGTGCCTGTTTGAGCCCATAGAGAGCTTTGTCTAATTTGTAAACATGGTTAGGGTAGTCTATAGATTCAAAACTAGGGGGTTGTTCAACATACACATCTTCTTTTATTAAACCATTGAGAAATGCACTTTTTACATCCATTTGATGGAGTTTTATTCCATGACAACATGCATATGCAAGTAATAATCTGATAGCTTCTAATCTAGCTACTGGTGTAAAGGATTCTTCAAAATCAATGCCAAATTCTTGGTTATATCCTTGTGCAACCAGTCTTGCTTTATTTCTTATCACAATTCCATTTTCATTTTGTTTGTTTCTAAAGACCCATTTAGTTCCAATTACTAAAAGTTCATTAGGTCTTGGCACAAGGTGGCACACTTTATTTCTTTTGAATTGATTTAATTCCTCATGCATTGCATTTATCCAGCAATCATCTTTCAGGGCTTCAGTTATATTTTTTGGTTCAATTTGAGATATAAGAGCCAAATTATCCATTTCTTCAATTGTTCTGAAATGAGATCTAGTTCTGGTAGGATCATGCAGATTACCAATAATGCTTGATAGAGGGTG
This sequence comes from Amorphophallus konjac, assembly GCA_022559845.1. NCBI lineage: Eukaryota > Viridiplantae > Streptophyta > Magnoliopsida > Alismatales > Araceae > Amorphophallus > Amorphophallus konjac. The sequence continues at coordinate 216,469,316 of CM040124.1, read as the reverse complement.
GTCCCTTAACATTCTAACATTAGTTAGAGAGTTACCTTCATTGTCATCTGCATTACCTCTAGTACTTGATTCAGCTAGATTTTCATTTGACCTTGGTTTTTCCTCTTGAGTATGTTGTTCTTCCTTTTCTTCAAGAAACTCACCATCATCTTTGTCCCTGCATGATAGTTCATCTTCAGACCTGGCATTCATTTCATCAAAGATAATATGTGGAGATTCTTCAACAGATTGAGTTTTGATATTTAGGACTCTATAGGCCCTAGAGTGATTTGAATATCCTAGAAATATGGCTGGTTCACTCTTAGGTTTAAATTTATCTAAGTCCCTTTTGTTATTATTTTAAACAAAGCATTTAGATCCAAAAACTCTGAAGTGCATAACAGATGGCTTCTTACCTTTCAACAACTCATATGGAGTCTTTTTGGACAGAGGTCTTACCATTGCCCAGTTTACAATGTAGCAAGCTGTGTTTACAGCCTCTGCCCAGAGCTTCCTTGGGAGTTGTCCTTCAATCAACATAGTTCTAGCCATCTCGACAAAGGTTATGTTTCTTCTTTCCACCACTCCATTCTGTTCAGGAGTTCTTGGAGATGAGAATTTGTGAGATATTCCCATTGCCCTGTAGAAACCATCGAATTCTGAATTTTCAAATTCTCCTCCATGATCTGACATGATAGATGAAATAGTGTACTTACCCTCCTGCTGAATTTTCCTGAAGAATACCTGAAATTCTTCAAATGCACATTCTTATGAGTTAAAAAGAACACCCAAGTAAACATAGAAAAATCATCTACCAGAACAAATCCATATTTATTGCCACTCAAACTTGCTGTTCTAGTAGGTCCAAACAAATCCATGTAAACAAGTTCAAGAGGTCTAGAAGATTGGTTTTCAATTCTGGATTTAAATGATTTCCTAGTATGCTTGCCTTGAGTGCATGAATTACAAATTTTGTCATTTTGCTTAAATGAAACATCAGGCAGACCATTCACCATGTTGAATTTGGCTAACTTATGCATGACACTATAGCTAGTATGACCTAGTCTACGATGCCACATCCAAGCCAGTTCACGTTTATTCACAGCTAGACAAAGATTGTTATGAGCAGGATCATCTAAATCTACCATGTACATGTTATTTATTCTTTTTCCAGAGAATTTGACACTTTCAGACTGCTTTTCAATAATGGTGCATGCATGGGAATCAAACACAACTTTGTGCCCCCTATCACACAGTTGGCTTATACTAAGAAGATTGTATTCTAATCCTTCAACAAGTAACACATCATCAATAGAGTTCAGGGGAGTTTTGCTAACTTTACCTTTTCCAATTATTTTACCTTTATTATTTCCCCCAAACGTGACATGTCCTCCTTCTTTCTCAACTAGGAGACAGAATTTTGCCATGTCTCCCGTCATGTGCCTTGAGCAGCCGCTGTCAAGGTACCATCTATTGTGTACAGCTGCAAGGCACTCCTGCAAGTCACATCAAACAAGAGATTTTGGAACCCAAATACACTTGGGTCCCATCAGACCATATGATTGCGTCAAGTAAGACAGCATACTTTTGGGAATCCAAATCTGTTGTTTTGAGGGTTTTTTATATGTTGGGTTCATAGATTTGAAATTTTTCTGATTTGGTTGAGGTACCCTTTGGAATTCTCTTTTTGAGCCATTTCTGTTGTTAGAGAAGTATGAAATTTTATTCTTGTTCTCATTCCAATAGTTATTGTGACTCCAAGAGGCATTGGGGAACCTGGGATGAGAAGTTCTAGAAAAATATTGAAGTCTTGAAGGAATGAAGGTTCGCTGCGAAGACCCTACCACATGATTGCGTTGACTCATCCACCTAGCCTTTAGGTCATATGGGTTCTGGTACATAGGGTGCATCGACGCACTATAGTGGCTGCGTCGGCTCATTCTCATGTTTCTGAAAGAGTGCCCACCAGGGAAGGGTGTATGCGTTGACACAGTGTGGACACTGCGTTGACGTGCCCAATGGTTTGTTCTAGCATTTTTTCTGTAGAACCCCTGGGACATGGGATGAGTGGACGCAGGATATTCAGTGCGTTGACGCAACTATCGTGTACCAGTCCTATTACTCCATAAATTTCTATATTCTTTATGCTGGGTTGATGAGCTAGGGTCTATAGGCTGACCTGAGGATTTTCTTCTGAACTTGGGCACATTCCTATGATGATTGGCATTAAGAGTATCATACATTTTCTCTTTGCCCTTTCTTTCCTGATTTCATTTGTCTGTTTTCCTTCTTCCTGATTTTCCTCACAAGACTTCTTTTCAGCCATTTGACTCTGCTCAGATATACCTTGTTAAGAAACAAATGTTATAAATCTAGTTCCTAGATCCTTCTTCTTAGTTGGATTATAACCAAGTCCTTATTTTCCAAAATTACCTCTTATTCCCATGATAGCTTCAAGATTATTTTTACCTTGAGTTAATTTCTCAAGAGATGTTTGTTTGCTTGAATTCTCATCTTACAGTTTCTTCAAATTTTCTTGGAGTTCCTAATTTACTCCTTGAATGGCTTCATACTTTTCTTCAGCAATTTTTACATCACTCTCCAATTTTTGCATTCTGAGTTTCAGGTCATCCTGAATTTTCAGTAAATATTCGTTTTCTCTATTCATTTCTATCAATTTATCTCTATGTTGGTCACTTTCATCAAGAGATTTTCTTAAACTGGTTATTTCAGCTTCTAGGCACTTGATTTTATCATTCAATGAATTTTCTTGATTAGTCAGATTCTTCTTTTTCTTGAGTGATTTATTTTCTTTCTTTACATGATCATACTTATCTAGCAATTCATTAAATGCTTCTTCCCAATCACTACAAGAGAAGTTTTCAGAAGAGGAAGTTACCTCATCCTTATCATCTCCATTAGCCATGAAACACAACTTGACATCAACCTCTTCTTGAGAAGTGCTTTCTTCTTCATCTTCATCTTTCTCCTCGTCACTCCACGTACTTATCATTGCCCCGGGCTTCTTGTTCTTCCATTTCGGTTGAACTTTCTTCACATTCTCTGGACATTCAGATTTTATATGTCCTTGTTTCCTGCATTGGTAGCAGACAACCTTGTCAGATTTCCTAGAGTTTTCTGATTTGAATTTTGAACTCTTTCTTACCTCTGATCTTCTGTTGTTTCTAAATTTACCATCCTTCCTTAGAAACCTCCTGAATTTTCTGGTGAGCATTGCTATCTCACCTGAGTCATCATCTGAGGTATATGAATGACTGTCATCTGAGCTATCCTTGCTACTTGGTCCTGCCTTCAATGCAAGAGGCTTTTTCTTTTTCACATCCTCATCTGTCCTTTTGAAGTTCAGCTCATAAGCCATCAAAGATCCGATAAGCTCATCAGGGGTAGTGGTTGGAAGGTTCCTAGATTCCTCAACAACAGTGGCCTTGGTGTGCCAAACTGGAGTTAGGGATCTAAGAATTTTCCTAACCAGTTCATAATCTGTGTAAGCCTTTCCTAGACCTTTAAGACCATTCACTAATAGGGTTAGTCTAGCATACATTTCAGATATGTTTTCCTCTGGTTTCATTCTAAAAGCTTCATATTCAGAAATTAACATATTGGCTTTTGTCTCCCTTACCTCGGACGTACCTTCATAAATGACTTGGAGTCTGTCCCACATTTCCTTGGCACTTGCACATGAGGATACTCGTGAAAACTCCATAGGATGCAATGAGCATTGCATGATGTTCATAGCTTGCCAATTGACATTGGACTTCCGAATCTGCTCCTTCACCCACAGTTCTTCATCTCCTTCTATCTGATATGGTCCCTTGCTCACGACTCTCCAAATCTCATGGTCCTGAGCTCTCAGAAATACCTACATCCGATGTTTCCAGTACGCATAGTTAGTGCCATCAAAGAAGGGTGGCCTATTCACTGCATACCCTTCAGGCATGAGCCCCTTGTTTTCCATTCTACCAAATCTCTCTGGGTTGTTAGACCCTTGACAAGAGAGCCGAGCTCTGATACCACGTGTTGGAATAGGTGGAATGTCAAACTAGAGGGGAGGGGTGAATAGGTTGACCCTTAAAAAAACTTTATGCAAGATCACACTCGAATTAAAGAGTAGAATGATAATTAGAAGTTCAATAACCAAACAGCATGAGAATCGTGCCTAATCAAGCATCTAACGAAAGGTAGATAATGTAAGAAATCAAACCACAAAAGGAACACAGATTTTTATAGTGGTTCGGTCTCCCTGTGGAGACCTACGTCCACCCCTCACTAAACCAGCGAGGATCCCTGCTGAGCTTTACAGCTTAGCTACATCGAGGAACTACTTCCTCACATACACCACTGAGAATTACAGCTTGGATAAACCAAAGGAACAGATCCTCTAACCCGCTGACAAACAGCTTGCAGGCAATACGCCCAAATTCCCTTGATCCAAGCACAGTCTGCTGGATCAAACCCCTCCCTCTACTCTAACCAGTACGAGGGAGCAACAATATAATAGAGTTCAAATCAAAAAGACAAGTAATAAACGAAATCACTCAGTAAATAAAAAGGCAATCTCAGATCTGTGAAGCAGCCGAATCTCTGGCTTAAATTCAGAAAACTGGAAGAAGAAGCTTCAACGATTAGCTGATCTTCTCCTTCTGAAATGCAGATGAGCTTCCAAGGATCGCTGCTCCTAGATCTCCTCCAGTCTTCAGCAGATCGATATGAGGATGAAGATGAACTCCCAGTTCCTCTCGTGAGCTTCTCTTCCTCAGTCTTGTCCGCAGCAGCTTCGAAATCTCTAACGCCTTCCGTAATTCAGCAATTTTCACGCTCATTTCCAGATCCATGCATATATACATCTAGTGGGCCCCAACCAGATATTATGGTTAGTCCCTTGATTGCTACGTGTAGAGCCTTCTGGAATCGCGAGGGAAAAGATGAGATCTCAAGCGCTTTTTGGCTTATGTGGCCTTTTACATCACTACGATTGGGGTCCACCCAACTAATCTCGAAGGAAGTTCAGATGGCGTCAACCCATTGAGTCCCCAGGGTTGACGCAGCCTTGAGATGCCTCATATGGCTTGAATGTAAGACTGGATGCGTTGACGCATGGGGTCGCTGCGTCGACCCACTGAACTGACCCAGAGCCAACTTCACATCAGAATGAGCTGTTGCGTCGACGCTATCCTTATGTAGCGTTGACGCACTGGGGTATTCCAGTGAACCATTAACACTGCCTTTTTAACTGCCGCGCCGACGCTGCTCTACTGTGGCGTTGACACAGTGAAGTAGGTCTGTGAATGCCTTTGCTCCTTATGCTAATGAGTTGACGCTGCAATAGCGTGGAGTTGACGCAGTGAAGTGAATCTGTGAATCCCTCTTCAACTGATGCGTGGACGCCTTGAACTCCCAGCGTCGACCCTATTCCTTTCTTGCAACAAAAGGAAATCAAATGGAAGCGTTACTGAATCATGACTTTATTTAACATTTTGGGTTGAATACTACATTCACATCTCATGGTTGTCATCATCAAAACCAGGGGCACAACAGGATTCACATTCCACTTACCATTATCATCATTTTTTCCATTTTTTTTAAAGGGGGCAGATAGCTTTTTCCTCACGATCACCCTTTACGCGAGTGTAGAGATTTAAGAATCCATGAAGTGTTCAGAAGAATTTATGACGTCCCTCTGACTAAGGACCATTGCTCATATTATGTGCGAAGTGTAGGAGTTTTGTCTAGGGTGTATTCAGTGAGTTATGCCAGCGACATGGCTACGACTCTTCCCTTGATCGTATGCACTCGCCGAGAATTGACTTTTCATTCCTTAGTGTGTGCCGTGACGCACACATACATAAAATCTGGGCAGCACTATTTAGCAAGGAAGTATGCGGCCTTAGAAATTTGAATGAAGTGTGTTAATACTATATTTCAGGCAGACATGCACGTGAGGCAAACAAGCACACAAATCACGTCATGATTATCATTTCTTCTTCTTCTCTTTTTTCATGCTTTTTTTTCTTTTCCTTTCTTCTCTTTTTTTTATTTTTTTTCTTTCTTTGCTATTTTTTTCTTTTTTTCTTTCTACTTTTTTTTCTTTCTTATTTTTATTTTCTATTTTCTAAAGGGCTTAATGGGCATGCCCGCAATGATTCTGGCGTCGGGAGCCCGATGCCATGGCAGTGGAGAGAAGGTGTCATATGTGGTAGTAAATCCCTAGAGGGATCACAGGTTGGTATAAAACCAAAGGAGGTCTTTTGGTTCGTTAGTTCGAACAACAGTTCCGAGCCAAGGGTAAGTGGTTTGTCGGCTTAGACCGAAGGTCTTGATGCCGAATGACTTGGCTTAGGCGTGAGGCCATGACGCCAAGAAAGGGCATTCGCCGGCTTAGGCAAGGAGCCTTGACACCGGACCACTTGGCCTAGACGGAAGGTCATGATGCCATGGGAAAAATATTTACTGGCTTAAGCATAGAGCCATGACGCCAGACAACTTGGCCTATACGGTGTGTCATGTTGCCAAAACAGAAATATTCACTGGCTTAGGCGGAAAGCCATGACGCCAAGATAGAATATCTACCGGCTTAGGCGGAAAGCCATGATGCCGGACAAGGATATTTAACGGCTTAGACATAAAGTCATGACGCCGTACAGCTTGGCTTAGGTAGAAGGCCATGACGCCAAGATAGAATACTTAACGGCTTAGATGTAGAGTCGTGACGCCGTACAACTTGGCTTAGGCATAGGGCCATGATGCCAAGGCAGAATATTTAACGGCTTAGACATAGAGTCGTGACGCCGTACAACTTGGCTTAGGCGTAGGGCCATGACGCCAAGGTAGAATATTTAACGGCTTAGACGTAGGGTTGTGATGCTGTACAACTTGACTTAGGCATAGGGCCATGACGCCAAGACAGAATATTTAACGGCTTAGACATGAAGTCATGACGCCGCACAACTTGGCTTAGGCGGAAGGCCATGACGCCAAGATATAATATTTAACGGCTTAGACGTAGAGTCATGACGTCGTACAACTTGGCTTAGGTGTAGGGCCATGATGCCAAGGCAGAATATTTAACGGCTTAGACATAGAGTCATGACGCCGTACAACTTGGCTTAGATGGAAGGCCATGACGCTAAGGTAGAATATTTAACGGCTTAGATGTAAAGTCATGATGCCGCACAACTTGGCTTAGACGGAAGGCCATGACGCCAAGGTAGAATATTTAACGGCTTAGACATAGAGTCATGACGCCATACAACTTGACTTAGACGGAAGGCCATGACGCCAAGGTAGAATATTTAACGGCTTAGACATAGAGTCATGACGCCGTACAACTTGGCTTTGATGGAAGGCCATGACGCCAAGGCAGAATATTTAACGGCTTAGACATAGAGTCATGACGCCGTACAACTTGGCTTAGGCATAGGGCCATGACGCCAAGGCAGAATACTTAACGGCTTAGACGTAGAGTCGTGACGCCGTACAACTTGGCTTAGGCGTAGGGCCATGATGCCAAGGTAGAATATTTAACGGCTTAGACATAGAGTCATGACGCCGAACAACTTGGCTTAGACGGAAGGCCATGATGCCAAGGCAGAATATTTCAACGGCTTAGACGTAAAGTCATGACGCCGCACAACTTGGCTTAGGCGGAGAGCAATGACGCCAAGGTAGAATATTTAACGGCTTAGATGTAGAGTCGTGACGCCGTACAACTTGGCTTAGACGGAAGGCCATGACGTCAAGGTAGAATATTTAACAGCTTAGACATAGAGCCATGACGCCGTACAACTTGGCTTAGACGGAAGGCCATGACGCCAAGGCAGAATATTTTAACGGCTTAGACGTAAAGTCATGACACCGTACAACTTGGCTTAGGCGTAGGGCCATGACGCCAAGGCAGAATATTTAACGGCTTAGACATAGAGTCATGACGCCGTACAACTTGGCTTAGAAGGAATTGTAGTGCCCCTGGCCCCTGTGGCTTGTGGTTTTGATGATTGGCTTTAGGGGTTTGTGATGATTGGTTTTAATGTGAGTTAATCACTGTGAGTCACCATGTAATATTCAGTCTGTCTTTCAAATGTTCATTCAGTCTTTCATATGTTCAGTCAGTTTATCTGCTTACATTGTGAGTCATTGTATTTGAAATTCAGATTGTTCAATCTGCTGCATAAAGCATTCATATGCATTTATAGACTCTGCACATTTGCATCAGGCAGCAAGTGTGTACAATGCCCTGTGTAGGCACGACAAGTCTATACACTGGTTGCACATTGCACAGCTGCAGGCACTTCTAAGTCTACACATCGTGCAGCTTGCTGGCATAGTCTGTACACTCATCTGTCTGCATGTGTCACCAAGTCCACACATTGCATCATGTGTTTCTTCATGAAGTCTATACATTGGCATGCTGCATCTCTTGAAGTATGTACATCCTCTTCAAGCATTTCAAAGGCTATACATTGCTGAGCGTCTCACTGACTGTCTCATGCAAGTCTATACATCCTGCACCGTCTCATGCACCATCTCAAGCCAAGTCCATACATAGTTCATCAGCACTTAGAAGTCTGTACATCGGTCCGTCTTATTCAACGTCTTAGTGCATTTAAAGTCTGGACAGCGTCCGTCTCAGCCAGCGTCTCATGCTGCATCTTAGGCAAGTATATACATCGCCTTCTGCAAGCTTTATCAACAAGTCTGTACATTGGGTTCAACTCTCCAAGTCTGTACAACCACACTCAATAGGTAAAGTCTATACATTCTTCAGCTGGAACTATGCAAGTCTGTACATCGTTAATTGCCAAAGTTTGTACATTGGCATCTGTTCCTACATTGCACTTCCAAGTCTGCACATTGGGTTCTTTACATACGTTCATCTTTGAAGTCTGAACATTGGAAGCTTTACCTGCGTTGCACTTCAATGTCTATACACTCACTGTCCTCCATTGTTTCAAGTTTGTACAGCCTTTCCATTGGAAAGTCTATACATTGGTCGTTGAATGATCTTCAAGTCTATACAGACCTTGACTCGCTCAAGTTTGTACATCGGCCTGCTATCTTTGACAAAGTCTTCACATCGCGAAGCCTATACACTCAACTCCTTCACACTTCAACAAAGTCTGTACAGCGGCTGTCTTCACATAGGAAGTATGTACAGCCGTTCACCTCGTGAAGTCTAGACATTTGATGTGCATGGTCTTGAAGTATTTAGGAAGTCAGTACTTTGGTCTACTTTGCATTGCATGAAGTATGTACATTGCACTGTAGCTACATTGTTTCAACTGAAGTCTGCACATCAGCCTGCAAGATTTCAAAGTATGTACATTGCACAGCATGCATCAACTCCAAGTAGGTACATCGTCTGTTCATGAAGTATATACATTGCTACAGCAACGCAAGTTTATACATCGTCCGTCTCATGCATTGTCTTAGGCTAAGTCTATATAGTGAATTGTCTCATTCAGCGTCTCATATGCACATTTGAGTCAAAGTCTGTACAGCCCAAGTCTGTACACTGAGGACGCTTGTTAGCCTTCGAGGTCTATACATTGTCTACAGTGCATCCAGCAAGTCTATTCATTGGAGTGTCTTGTTCAGCGTCTCATGGCAAAGTCTGCACATTCTATTGTTCAACGTCTGCATGCATTACATGAAGTTTGTACACTGCATCGTCTCAACTTGCGTCTCTCTGAGCATCCATTCACAGTAAAGTCTATACAGACTTCATCGTCTTAGGGTACGTCTCATGCTTTTACCAAAGTCTATACAGTCTGTTGCAGTGTTACACTATATGCTTCACTCTAAGTCTACACACTCATGAATGTCTCATCAAGTCCATACACTGGCCTTGAGCTGAGCAAGTCCATACATTGGCCGTTGTCCCTCAGGGTCTGTACATCGTAGTGAGTTGAAGGTTGACTAAGTTTGTACAGCCGTTGGCTTCTTATGTGAAGTCCATACATTGAGTAAAAGTCTGTACAGAGTTTGCATTGCATCTCATGAAGTCTACACATTAGTAAAGCTAGTGCATGCATTGTTCATCACCTGCCTTGTTCACTACGTCGACGCTGACACTGGATGCGTTGACGCATTGGCCAATTGCCAAGGGCGTGAGCATCTCGTTTGAGGAGCTGAGGCGACGCTGCACGTTGGAAGCGTTGACGCCTTGGGCTGATGTCCAAAAGTCTTTTGATCAACATCAAGTCTGTACAGCATGTAGTCTGTACATTGGTCTTTGTCTTGAACAGAAGGCCTAAGTCTACACACTCTCCTGTTCTGTTAATGCATTCATCCTCACAAGTATATACATTGCTTTTGCTTTATCTGCTAAAGTCTTCAAGTCTATACATTCTCTCATTGTACACACTTACTCACTTGCTGTTCTTCAAAGTATGCACATCGCATAGCTTCACATATTTGAAGTCCATATATTGGAGAGTTTGTACATTGCTGTCTGTCTGCAACGTAGAGTCTATACATTGCATGCTCGCTGCATCATCAAGTCTATACACTTGCTAGATTGATTTCAAAGTCTATACAATGCTTTGCATTCACAGAGTCTGTACAGGGTGTTTGGACTTGAACTGATGACTTATCCGATGCTATCTCTGACAGGGATTCTTACCGAGATTGATGACCTGGCTCGTGATCCCAGGAGGACGAGGTATGCAGATGCTGACACGTGGATGAAGCTGCCTCGGTTCTGGCGAATTCCTTGGGCGGGAAAATGTGGAAGCCACGCGCCTAGGAGCTGCTGCTGCTGCTACTATATATATGAGCCTTCTTCCACTAAAGAAGGGGATCGAAGATCAAAAGAAAAGGAGCAAAGTATATACATCCAGTCTGTGTGCAGCAGAGAGGATTCGATCCAGAGAAGAGAAGAGATAGAGAGAGAGCCTGCGAAAGAAGAAGAGCAGAAGGAGAAGAAGAGTAAGAGAGAGTTAGAGAGCTCGTGAGGGTTAAGAGAATAAGAAAGTGAGAGAGAAGAGAAGAGGAAGAAGAAGCTTCATCTGAAGACTAGTTCCTACTGGACCGTGGATCAGATCCAGGCCAGTCAGCTCCGTTGAGAGCCACATCTGTGTTTTCATCTTTACAGCCTTCTGATTGCTGTGTTATTTTCGTTTATTGTTTTCCTTTGTTTTCTGATTACCTTTGTACTTCCGATCCTCTGGACTGAGGTCGGGTCCCTCCTGGTCTGGAGGAAGAGAGGTCTGCGACCTCTAGTTTCCAAGTGGCTGGGAGTCACTTGGGTGTCCCTCCGGTTGGGAGGAAGAGGGGAGGCTGTTCCCCTGGTCAAGCTGTGTGGCAGCAACTGTTTGCAGACTGAGTCTGCTTGGTTCTACCGTTTGCTAGTGAAGCCTCACTCCGGTTGGGAGTGAGGGGTGGATGTAGGTCTGGAGGACCGAACCACCTAAAAATCTCTTATGCAGTGATCTGATTGTTTGCTTTGCTTCCGCTAGATGCTAGAATAGGCGCGCTCCAAGTGTTTGTATTTGAGTTGAATCGAATTGGTTCTATTCTGTGTCTATCTCTAGCATCCAAGTTTTTATTTGGCCATTATCATAGAGGGATAAATTCACCCCCCCTCTGTATCCGGGCCTAGCACCCTAACAGTTGGTATCAGAGCGGGTGTCTGCATTCAAGGTCCAGCGACCTACAGATCGATCTTGCAGTCTTAGGTGCTAATTTGTTTTAGTGCATCAATATTCTTGTTGCATTGAATCTATCTGCTATCTGTTTCAATGGTTTGTCCACCCGTCTTTAGTGGTTCTGATTTCAACCAGTGGCATAGTGCTTTACGTAGTTATGTTAATTCTGTTGATCCAGACCTGTGGAAAGTGATTTCACATGGTCCTCATGAATTACCAAAGAAAAGGTCCAAATGGACTGATAGTCACGAATCAATGTATGAGGAGAATCAGACAGCTATAAATCTGATGAAAGCAGCCACTGACAAAGCCTTTCACTCATGTTTCCTTGATTGCAGATCTGCAAGGGATATGTTAGAGATGATGAAGAGAGCCGGGAAAGGAAATCAAACAAGCTGCATGATGGCCAATAGAAGAAATCAAAGTGGCAACGATCAAGGCAGCAATCAAACTGAAGAAGATGATGATGATGAGGTAAATCTCTTCGAGAATTTTTCTCTAGAAGATTGGGAGAATGCATATGCTGAATTATTTGAATCTAATGAACTGTTAAGAAAACAGTATAAAAAATTGAAGAAGGTACTGGCTTAGATAGTTCAAGCTCTCCTTGTAGAAATTGTGTTGAATTGAAAAATATTCATGATGCCTGTATGTCTGATTTTCAAATATTGAAGAAACAAGCCTCATTATTGAAAATTGAAAATCAAAATCATATAAATATGATATCTGAACTCAAAGAAAAATTCGACTCAGATAATGATAATCAGATTCTTGTTGACTATCATGACCAGTATAAAAAATTGCTGAAAAACTTTGAAAGTGTGAACTCAGATTTAAACAAGCTGAAATCTGAAAATGATTCTCTGAGAATATCTGCTAATAAAAATGATAAAAATTTTGAGAAACTTGAGCAGGAGAAAAACTTGCTTGCTGAAAAACTTGAAGCCATCAAATCTGTGAATGTGGAATTACAGAAAAACATTGAAAAGAAGGAAAAAGATTTGAAGGAATTCAAGGCTGGAAGAAAACTTGAAACTAATTCAGAAGATCAGCTTCTAATAAATGAATTAGTTCAGAATGACAAACTTAAGCAAGAAAATGAGAAATTGAAAATGCTGAACTCCACTATGTCTGAGAGACTTCTAGCTTTAGAAAGAGGTAAAAGTGTTTGCTTTGAAGATTCTGATAAACTGAGCAATCTGGAAAATGAAATTGAGAAATATAAAACTGCTAACAAAGTTTTGAATGAAGCTATGAATTGCAGTGAGCAAGAGATTGCCATTTATGAGTTACAAATCACCTCTTTAGAAAATGAAATCCAAGACTTAAAGAACTCTCTGTCAAAGTTTGTAAGTGGACAAGAAAATCTGGACAGGTTGTTAGGAGTTAAGGTCAATACTCAAAGGGGAGGGTTAGGCTACAACAATGTCAATAAAAAGGATTTTGAAAACAAGCTGATGACATCTTTTATCAAAGCATTCGATGTAGCCACCACCTCAAAAAATAAACAACCAAATGTTCAGAAGAATCAGAAACAAACTGAAAAATTAAAAAAGGTTGATGGATCCAACTTGAAAACTGTTTTTGTTAAATCTTCTGAACAGGAAAAGCCTTCTACTACATCTTCAATTCAGTACAAGGCTAAGAAAATAGGAAAAGAGGATAAAAATCAGAAAAGGACTGTAAATCAGAAAATAAATGAAAAGGGTTCATCAGTGTTTGCTGATCACAGTCCTCACACACACTCACATGCATCTAAAAGGAAGATTATCTGTCATTACTGTCATAAAGCTGATCATCTGATGCATGAGTGTAAGTTGATGGAGAAGGATGATAAGAATGCTAGGAGATATCATGATAAAAATCCTTCATCTCAGAAAAGGAGAATTGAGTGTTTTCATTGTGGTAAACTAGGACACAAAATTTCACAATGCTGGTTTGTTAGTGATAAGAATAAATTTCATGCAAACGATCATGCTCTTAACAAGAACAAGTCTGTTCCAATAAACCAGCATATGACATGCTTTAATTGTGGAAAATTAGGTCATAAGAGATTTGAATGTTGGCTGAATGCTGGTAAGAAAAGTTCTAATTCATGCTTTCACTGTGGCAAGATGGGCCACATTTCAGCCCACTGTTGGCATGCTCAGGGTAGACAATTCAATTCTAAAACTGTTAAACTCCCTGCAAATGGAAATGTTTTTGGAAGTAATATTTTTAGAGGCAAGCACAATGAGTGCTTCAAATGTGGGAAGTATGGCCATACAGTCAAGGACTGTTGGCATATTAAGGTAGAAATATGAATCTCAAACATGCTAAATTCCCTGTAAGATAATTTGCAAATCTTTCATGTTATAACTGTGGGAAGCCAGGTCATAGGGCTGCAACCTGTTGGCTGGCAGGATATCAAAACCAAACTGGTTTTGGCAAACAGAATTTTTATTCTGTTAACAAAAAATCTCATGCTTATGCACATAGAATTCATGCTAACAAGAATGTGCATAAATCTGATCTGAAAACTGCTCCTAGAAATGTGCTGAGAAAACCTGCTAGGAGTAATACTGTTTTGTCAGGACCCAAGACTTCTTGGGCACATGTTTGTGCAAAATAACATTGCTATGCAGGTGTGCCTTGGGACTGGAATAAAAAGGGGTAATGATCCAAGGCACTCAAGAAGAGAACCCCATACTGAACTTTTCAGGTAAACTTCCTGCTCCTCTTGCTTTTAGTTTTAATGCATAGCAAGTTAAATCTGCTTTTGCATTTTCATTCATCATCTGCCATGTGCATTATTTTCTGATCATGCATTTGCTGAGAGTTCTGTGCAAATATCAGATTAAAAAGGGTTGTCTGTATCTGATGCATACATAGGCTAATTGCAATTGCTTGATAATTGTGTTATGCATAAACTCTGAAAATAAATTGCATTTCGAATTTTCTGAAAAATCTGAACTGCTTATGAGTGTGACTTGAAACTTGTGTGTTGCAATAGCTCACTGAAATTCTGAATTGCGTATAGGACTGCATGTTGAATAATTATGCATGACCTCAATGGTATATAAATGGTAAGGTACCAAAAGGCAGGGAGGTCTGTCTGGAGGTTCTTACTATGTGTGAGGTGGTCTATTAGACCAAGAGCTCCGCCTAGTACCATGGGTCATTTTGCTAGATAGGACAGTCTGAATGTGCATGAATCATTTGGTATCATATGTTCAGTTTTCAGTGCAAACATTGCATGTTTTCAGGGGGAGTTAGTTGCATATCCTTGCATAGCATTCAATGTGAGTCTTTGCATGTCCCTGCATACATATAGTGCATTGCATTTCCTTATATTGAAAATGCCAAAAAGAGAGTTTGAAGCATATTGTGAGGGGGAGTCAATGCATTGCATATAGGTTTTTTTTTTTTTGTGAACTCAGTCATCTAATAGATCAAAGGGAGAGTGCACCCCCATTCCAGAGGAAGGGAATGTTCCCACTCCACCTTCAAACTACCAAATGCTATTTTTATTACTAATTCAACAAAAGTACAGCTTCACATATAGGCCAACCTCATACGAACAATTTGAAAAATTGAAAAAAGCCTATACAACCGTGCAATATCCTATATCAAATAATTGAAAACCCCGGTCCGTGCAGCTTCATGTTGGGAAGTGAAGCTCTTGCAGGATATGCGATATCCGGTCCGTGCATATCTGGGAAGACACCCCATGCTCAATGCCAATCCCAGAGTCAGCATTCCTGGCCCATGCATTTCTTCTACAATAGAGATTATGCCACAGATGATGTCCGTGCAGCCAATCTTTAAATGAGTCATGCTACAGTACATTCCGGAAGCTAGGAAGCCCAAGTTTATCCACCAAGGCCGCCCCCCTGGCACTACAAGGAAGCTCCCTCATATTGCCGAACACCCTCTTGACAGCAGGATCACACGCATTATTAGCCAGACAATCAGCCACCGAGTTGCCTTCACGATATACATGAACAAATTTACAATTAATATCCTGCAGCATCCGAGTGATCCCTCTCCACCATGGATATATAGACCAGTGTGGCACAACCTTCTTGTGTATCGCCTGAACCAAGGATTCACAATCTGACATTACAATGGAAATATTATAACCGATCTCCAGGGCCATACTAAGACCATCATGCAAAGCCTGTGCCTCTGCCAGCAAGCTAGGACCAATGCCGTAGTAGAAAGAGAAGCCAGCAAGGAATTCACCTTTCATGTTTCTAATGCAACCTCCACCGCCACTGTGACCTGGATTGCCTTTAGATGCACCATCAATATTCAGACAGTAACCAAAGGTGGGAGGAGTCCAAAGCACAAGAAATGGTTGACGAACCTGCATCTTAGGCCAAACATTAAAGTTGCTGAGGATTATAGCTTCACTTTGCTTAATCGGCCGACGGAAAGTAACACTCTTAAAAGCAACAGCCAGATTATTCATAATCCGGAGTTTTATCTGTTCTTTGTTAATAGCAGCACCCTCAAAGCGAGCTGCACACCGTCCTTTCCAGATCTCCCATATGAGAAGCATGAAGGTATACATACCGGCAAATTGAAATGCAGATTGCATAGAAGTTGTTTCAATGAAACTCCAACAGCGAATAGTAATCTGACTACTCATATTTACCTTTGATCCGATTAAAGGAGCCATCCAAGCCCAAAGTGATTGCGCCAGATCACTGGATATGAATAAATGGTTTAGATCTTCAACACTGGCAGAATGACAACATTCACACTTCGAGATAAGTTGAATACCACAATCACCAATTCTGGAATCAACGGGGATTGCCCTATGTATCATTTTCCAAACAAAGATGGCAGCTCTAGGATTAATGCTATTGTGCCAGATCTTATACCATGCTCGCCGCTGAATACCCTGTGAGGCTGCAAGTTTATATGCAGAGGAGGAGGTGAAAATACCAGAGCCACTTCCAGTCCTGCAGCAGACATCCCGCACAGAGGTTAACGGACTCGGAATGTCTTCAGGGTTAATAGGGAGACAATGCCACAATATATGCTGGGGGTTGAGTATAATCTCCCTAACAGTAAACCGTTGTTGAGTAGTGATACAATTAACATTGTTCAATAAATGCATTAGTGGCCGATCACCAATCCAGATGTCCCGTAGGAAGTCAATACCTTCCCCACTACCGACCATCCATCTAGATTGAGCCAGGACAATTTCCTTTGCCTTGATAAAACTACTATTCGAAATACCACGGGGAAAGGGTTTCACAGTATCCATAAGGTGTAGTTTTAGAAACCTCTGTCTGGCATACCTGGACCAAAGGGAGCTTCCATGCATAATATTCCATAGCTGCTTGATAGTAAGGGACAGCTGGGTGTCCTCCAACCTCCGAACTCCCAAACCACCCTCAGCCTTAGACTTCTGGATATTCGACCAAGCAACCCAATGCCTCTTTTTGTTCTCGATGGTGCTACACCAAAAAAAGTTAGCACACATCCTATCAATCTGCTTACATATAGACGCAGGGATAGTCAAGGATGAAGCAAGATATATAGGCATACTCCCAAGAACAAATTTTATAAGTACAGCTCTTCCAGCTTGGGATAGCAAAGCCGTACGCCAACCAGCAAGCCTCGTGTTGATCTTATCAAGGAGTGGCCAGAAATCAGTAGACACAAGCTTGCCTGCCTTAAGAGGGATACCCAGGTAGGTGATGGCCCCCGTGTGACGCTTGTAGCCAGTGCGACGAATTAGCCTTTGCGTAACATTTCTTGACGCCTTTGATGATAGAATGAAACAACTCTTCCCTGCATTCACTGCTTGCCCCGAGCTTTCTTGGTACCGATTTAGGAAACACAGAAGTCTTCTTATATTCCTGTCAGCCGCATTGGTGAATATCATTGTATCATCAGCATACAGAAGGTGGGAGACCGCAATACAGCCACGTGGTGAATGGAAATATTGAAGAGTACCATTCAAATATAATTCCTTCAAACCTCTGCTCAGAACCTCAGATGCAATAATAAAAAGGATAGGTGCCAAAGGATCCCCTTGCCGAATTCCTCTAGATGACTTAAAATACCCCGTTAGGCACCCATTGAAAGAGGTAGAGAACCAGCAATTAACAATGAGCATACCCATATAAGAGATAAACCGATTACAGAAACCAAACCTCCTCATCACCTCAAATAAAAAGTCCCATTCCAATCTATCATAAGCCTCGGCCATATCAAGCTTAAATATCATGTAGCGTCCTTTGACAAAGGCACTTTGTTCATCAGATATGAGGTGGGGCAATAAAGGCGTCAGTCTACCACAGATGATACGCGAGACAATTTTGTAAGCAAAGTTGCATAAGCTAATGGGGCGAAAGTCACTGAAGGTGATGGGCTCTTTAACCTTAGGCACCATGGTAATAATAGGGGAAGTAATACCTTGAGGCAGTGGGAAGCCTTGGAAGAAACCTTGCACCGCCTCCACAACATCATCAGAAATTATCTCCCAACAAGTTTGGAAGAAAACACCAGTAAAGTCATCTGGCCCTGGAGCACTAGATCCCTTGAGTGTGAAAACGGCCTCCTTAATTTCCTCTCTGGAAGGAACAGCACATAAGGTTTGATTTTGTGATTCAGTAATAGCCTTGGGAAGGCATTTGAGTAGATCATTGTCCACACAGTGTGGAGCTAAGGTGAGGAGTTCTGAGTAGAACTCTGAAGCCTTAGCCTTAAGCACTTCTTGCTCTGAGCACCATACATTATCAATCTTCAGTCTTGATATGTGATTCCTCCTGTGATTAACCTGAACAACAGAATGAAAGAAGGAAGTGTTCCGATCGCCATTATCCAGCCAATCAATTCTTGACTTTTGTCACCAAAAAGTCTCCTCCTGGCGTAGAGCCATACGCAATCTAGCATTGGCTTCATTAAGCACCATTCTGGAAGAGTCGGTATGGGTTGTCAAATGCATACATGTGTCAGAACTCATTGCATATCCTCTCTTACTGATTTTGTTGACAAACTTTAATCATATTCTGAAAACTTTGAGCTTCACAATCTCTATTAACAATTGGTATTCCTCCTATCAATTGGTATCATTTGGGTTCAGAATTCCATCAATCCTTCATGAAGATTTCAATGGGCTATCTCGATCATAAATCTGAAAAATTTTGAACTAGAAATCCTCTATTATACACTTTTATGAATGTCTGAAATAACTCATGTGGTTTAAGTTTAATGTTCATGGAGTTTGACTTTAAAATCTCTTAAAAATATCTGAACCATGTTTAATAAACCTTAACCATTTGTTTCATGCTGTGTCTTGTGAAAAATTTCTGAAATCTGCACTTTTGAATACATGACTTTAATTGGTTAAGTACATGAAACTATTATTGATTTGAAGCAAATGAATGTCTCTGAAATGTCTAAAGGGTTTTATCTGTCAGAGCAATGACATTGGTCACTGAGAAACACAAGTCCAAAGAACTGTGTCATGAGGTGCCTTAGTTAACTCTGCATAAAATTCATTAAAAAATCAGGTAGAGCAATGGCATGCACACTGAGAAATACAACTCACTCATTAAAAGATGATTTGTAGTGTGTCATGATGTGTAAATGCTAACTCTGTTCACATAAAGCATGACAGTTAGTCACACTAAGGGCTTAGGGATATTGGCCTCTAATCAAGGTATATCCTCTAGTTACAATGTGTGCACTGAACTAGAGTGCTCGTAAAATTTGTAGCAAGAAAATTGTTGAACAAATCGAAATATCTGAATATTGATGCTAAAATCAAATTGCTACAACCCTAGATAAAATCATATGACTTCATAATTGCTTGATTTCAATACTGATGCATGTAATTTCGAAAGAAGTCCATAAATTTGATTGTGTAAGAGAAAGGGAGTTTTATCAAGATAAATATGAGGACTTGGTTCATCTTTATTAAACCATGGTTTTAGATATCAATACAGAATTTTATTGATAAACTCTGCATACATCAAGTTTAAACCATGATGTTCAATAAAGCTCATTCATAAGCCCTTATAACAGAAGACTTTGAAAACTTATGTTTTGGATTTATGAGATTGCTATCTCTCTGAAAATCTGACTGAAGTTATTGAGATTGGAGCTTCTTTGAAAATCTGCTACTTGAAACTCTTCTGATCAATATCATTGATTCATTGACCTGAACCTCTCCTTGTTATCCATCTCAGAAGATTCCACTTATTGAGGGGGAGCTTCCATGTTCTATGCATCATGCTGCATAAAAAAACTCTTAAAGGGGGGGCATTGTGTTCTTGCATTCATATTCTTAGGGGGAGCTCTTGCATCTTGGTATCAAAGGGGGAGATTTTTGCCAAAGGGGGAGAATTTTATTCAATCATTGCATGTTGTTTTGCTTTCACTTCTCAAACTATTTTCTTTTTGATGAAGTCAAAGGGGGAGAATAGTTTGAGTCATCAGAATGACTTTCATAAGAATGTATTACATCATCAGAATGACTCACTGTGTATTGTTGCCATCATCAAAAAGGGGGAGATTGTTGTGCCCCTGGCCCCTGTGGCTTGTGGTTTTGATGATTGGCTTTAGGGGTTTGTGATGATTGGTTTTAATGTGAGTTAATAACTGTGAGTCACCATGTGATATTCAGTCTGTCTTTCAAATGTTCATTCAGTCTTTCATATGTTCAGTCAATTTATCTGCTTACATTGTGAGTCATTGCATTTGAAATTCAGATTGTTCAATCTGCTGCATAAAGCATTCATATGCATTTACAGACTCTGCACATTTGCATCAGGCAGCAAGTGTGTACAACGCCCTGTGTAGGCACGACAAGTCTATACACTGGTTGCACATTGCATAGCTGCAGGCACTTCTAAGTCTACACATCGTGTAGCTTGATGGCATAGTCTGTACACTCATCTGTCTGCATGTGTCACCAAGTCCACACATTGCATCATGTGTTTCTTCATGAAGTCTATACATTGGCATGCTGCATCTCTTGAAGTATGTACATCCTCTTCAAGCATTTCAAAGGCTATACATTGCTGAGTGTCTCACTGACTGTCTCATGCAAGTCTATACATCCTGCACCGTCTCATGCAGCATCTCAAGCCAAGTCCATACATAGTTCATCAGCACTTAGAAGTCTGTACATCGGTCCGTCTTGTTCAACGTCTTAGTGCATTTAAAGTCTGTACAGCGTCCGTCTCAGCCAGCGTCTCATGCTGCATCTTAGGCAAGTATATACATCGCCTTCTGCAAGCTTTATCAACAAGTCTGTACATTGGGTTCAACTCTCCAAGTCTGTACAGCCACACTCAATAGGTAAAATCTATACATTCTTCAGCTGGAACTGTGCAAGTCTGTACATCGTTAATTGCCAAAGTTTGTACATTGGCATCTGTTCCTACATTGCACTTCCAAGTCTGCACATTGGGTTCTTTACCTACGTTCATCTTTGAAGTCTGAACATTGGAAGTTTTACCTACGTTGCACTTCAAAGTCTATACACTCACTATCCTCCATTGTTTCAAGTCTGTACAGCCTTTCCATTGGAAAGTCTATACATTGGTCGTTGAATGATCTTCAAGTCTATACAGACCTTGACTCGCTCAAGTCTGTACATCGGCCTGCTATCTTTGACAAAGTCTTCACATCGCGAAGCCTATACACTCAACTCCTTCACACTTCAACAAAGTCTGTACAGCGGCTGTCTTCACATAGGAAGTATGTACAGCCGTTCACCTCGTGAAGTCTAGACATTTGATGTGCATGGTCTTGAAGCATTTAGGAAGTCAGTACTTTGGTCTGCTTTGCATTGCATGAAGTATGTACATTGCACTGTAGCTACATTATTTCAACTGAAGTCTGCACATCAGCCTGCATGATTTCAAAGTATGTACATTGCACAGCATGCATCAACTCCAAGTAGGTACATCGTCTGTTCATGAAGTATATACATTGCTACAGTAACGCAAGTTTATACATCGTCCGTCTCATGCATTGTCTTAGGCTAAGTCTATACAATGAATTGTCTCATTCAGCGTCTCATATGCACATTTGAGTCAAAGTCTGTACAGCCCAAGTCTGTACACTGAGGACGCTTGTTAGCCTTCGAGGTCTATACATTGTCTACAGTGCATCCAGCAAGTCTATTCATTGGAGTGTCTTGTTCAGCGTCTCATGGCAAAGTCTGCACATTCTATTGTTCAACGTCTGCATGCATTACATGAAGTTTGTACACTGCATCGTCTCAACTTGCGTCTCTCTGAGCATCCATTCACAGTAAAGTCTATACAGACTTCATCATCTTAGGGTACGTCTCATGCTTTTACCAAAGTCTATACAGTCTGTTGCAGTGTTACACTATATGCTTCACTCTAAGTCTACACACTCATGAGTGTCTCATCAAGTCCATACACTGGCCTTGAGCTGAGCAAGTCCATACATTGGCTGTTGTCCCTCAGGGTCTGTACATCGCAGTGAGTTGAAGGTTGACTAAGTCTGTACAGCCGTTGGCTTCTTATGTGAAGTCCATACATTGAGTAAAAGTCTGTACAGAGTTTGCATTGCATCTCATGAAGTCTACACATTAGTAAAGCTAGTGCATGCATTGTTCATCACCTGCCTTGTTCACTGCGTCGACGCTGACACTGGATGCGTTGACGCATTGGCCAGTTGCCAAGGGCATGAGCATCTCATTTGAGGAGCTGAGGCGACGCTGCACGTTGGAAGCGTTGACGCCTTGGGCTGATGTCCAAAAGTCTTTTGATCAACATCAAGTCTGTACAGCATGTAGTCTGTACATTGGTCTTTGTCTTGAACAGAAGGCCTAAGTCTACACACTCTCCTATTCTGTTAATGCATTCGTCCTCACAAGTATATACATTGCTTTTGCTTTATCTGCTAAAGTCTTCAAGTCTATACATTCTCTCATTGTACACACTTACTCACTTGCTGTTCTTCAAAGTATGCACATCGCATAGCTTCACATATTTGAAGTCCATATATTGGAGAGTTTGTACATTGCTGTCTGTCTGCAACGTAGAGTCTGTACATTGCATGCTCGCTGCATCATCAAGTCTATACACTTGCTAGATTGATTTCAAAGTCTATACAATGCTTTGCATTCACAGAGTCTGTACAGGGTGTTTGGACTTGAACTGATGACTTATCCGATGCTATCTCTGACAGGGATTCTTACCGAGATTGATGACCTGGCTCGTGATCCCAGGAGGACGAGGTATGCAGATGCTGACACGTGGATGAAGCTGCCTCGGTTTTGGCGAATTCCTTGGGCAGGAAAACGTGGAAGCCACGCGCCCAGGAGCTGCTGCTGCTGCTGCTATATATATGAGCCTTCTTCCACTAAAGAAGGGGATCGAAGATCAAAAGAAAAGGAGCAAAGTCTATACATCCAGTCTGTGTGCAGCAGAGAGGATTCGATCTAGAGAAGAGAAGAGATAGAGAGAGAGCCTGCGAAAGAAGAAGAGCAGAAGGAGAAGAAGAGTAAGAGAGAGTTAGAGAGCTCGTGAGGGTTAAGAGAATAAGAAAGTGAGAGAGAAGAGAAGAGGAAGAAGAAGCTTCATCTGAAGACTAGTTCCTACTGGACCGTGGATCAGATCCAGGCCAGTCAGCTCCGTTGAGAGCCACATCTGTGTTTTCATCTTTACAGCCTTCTGATTGCTGTGTTATTTTCGTTTATTATTTTCCTTTGCTTTCTGATTACCTTTGTACTTCCGATCCTCTGGACTGAGGTCGGGTCCCTCCTGGTCTGGAGGAAGAGAGGTCTGCGACCTCTAGTTTCCAAGTGGCTGGGAGTCACTTGGGTGTCCCTCCGGTTGGGAGGAAGAGGGGAGGCTGTTCCCCTGGTCAAGCTGTGTGGCAGCAACTGTTTGCAGACTGAGTCTGCTTGGTTCTACCGTTTGCTAGTGAAGCCTCACTCCGGTTGGGAGTGAGGGGTGGATGTAGGTCTGGAGGATCGAACCACCTAAAAATCTCTTATGCAGTGATCTGATTGTTTGCTTTGCTTCCGCTAGATGCTAGAATAGGCGCGCTCCAAGTGTTTGTATTTGAGTTGAATTGAATTGGTTCTATTCTGTGTCTATCTCTAGCATCCAAGTTTTTATTTGGCCATTATCATAGAGGGATACATTCACCCCCCCTCTGTCTCCGGGCCTAGCACCCTAACAAGAATGCCATGACACCAAGGCAGAATATTTAACGGCTTAGACGTAGAGTCATGATGCCGTACAACTTGGCTTAGGCATAGGGCCATGATGCCAAGGCAGAATATTTAACGGCTTAGACATAGAGTCATGACGCCGTACAACTTAGCTTAGACGGAAGGCCATGACGCCAAGGTAGAATATTTAACGGCTTAGACATAGAGTCATGACGTCTTACAACTTGGCTTAGGCGGAAGGCCATGACGCCAAGGTAGAATATTTAACACCTTAGACGTAGAGTCGTGACGCCGTACAACCTGGCTTAGGCGTAGGGCCATGACGCCAAGGCAGAATATTTAACGGCTTAGACATAGAGTCATGACGCCGTACAACTTGGCTTAGACGGAAGGCCATGACGCCAAGGTAGAATATTTAACGGCTTAGACATAGAGTCATGACGCCGTACAACTTGGCTTAGGCGGAAGGCCATGACACCAAGGTAGAATATTTAACGGCTTAGACGTAGAGTCATGATGCCGTACAACTTGGCTTAGGCATAGGGCCATGACGCCAAGGCAGAATATTTACCGGCTTAGGTAAAAAGCCATGACGTCGGGCAACGATTACTTTTGTTGGTTAACGTGCCGACCTAGATGAAAGGTCATGATGCTGACGAATGGTCTGTACATCGGCCTAGACGGCAGGTCATGATGCCGATGATAGAAGGGGTCTTTTTGTTGTATGGTCAGACTGAAGGTCCGAGCCAAAGATGAAAGGGTCTTTTTATTGACTGACTGGACGAAAGGTCCGAGCCAGAGGTAGAGGGGTCTTTTTGTTGTGTGGTCGGACGGAAGGTCTGAGCCAAAGGTGAAAGGGTCCTTTTGTTTACTGACTGGACGAAAGGTCCGAGCCAGAGGTAGAATATGAACGTTATCCTGACGGGATGTCGGAGTCAACAAACCTTACCTAGGCGGTATGTCTAGGAAAGGGTAGAAATAAAGCATTATTGTCGTCTCGACGTCATGTCGAACACGACCAACCTGGAAGAGACGAAGGGTCTGGGCCAGGGCAGAATATGGTCGTTGACTTGACAGACTTGCCAAAGTCAACTAACTTGGAAAAGGAGTGAGGCCTGAACCAACGGCAGAATATAACGTAGGTGTTGGCTTGACGTCCTGTCCAAGTCAACGAACTTGGCAAAGGCGTGAGGCCTAAGCCAAGGGTATAATGTAGGATAGGTGTTGACTCGACGTCATGTCGAAGTCAACGAACTTGGCAAAGGCAGGAGGCCTAGGCCAAGGGCAGCATACATGATAGATGTTGACTTGACGCCATGTCAAAGCCAACGAACTCGGCGAAGGCGTAGGGCCTAAGCCAAGGGCATAATATAGGATAGGTGTTGACTCGACGTCATGTCGAAGTCAATGAACTTGGCGAAGGCGTGAGGCCTAAGCCAAGAGTATAATGTAGGATAGGTGTTGACTCGACGTCATGTCGAAGTCAACGAACTTGACAGAGGCGTGAGGCCTAAGCCAGGGGCAGAGTATAGGATATGAATGTTGACCCAACGGGGTGTTAAAGCTAATAAACCTTAATTAGAAGGCATGTCCAAGACAAGGGCAGACATAAAACAATGTTGTCATCTCGACGTTATGTTGAAAATGACCAACCTGGGAGAGACAAAGGGTCTAGTCCAGGGCAGAATATGGTCGTTGACTTGACAGACTTGCCAAAGTCAACCAACTTGGAAAAGGCGTGACGCCTAGGCCAAGGAGAGAATGTAGGATATGGATGTTGACCGGACGTCGTGTCGGAGTCAACGTACTCAGTAGAGGCGTGAGGCCTAAGCCAAGGGTATAACGTAGGATGGGTGTTGACTCGACGTCAGGTCGAAGCCAACGAGCTCGGCGAAGGCGTGGGGCCTAAGCCAGGGGTATAATGTGGGATAAGAGTTGAATCGACGTCATGTCGAAGCCAATGAACTTGGCAGAGACATGAGGCCTAGGCCAAGAGCAGAATATAGAATGGGTGTTGACTCGACATCATGTCGAAGCCAACGAACTTGGCGAAGGCGTGAGGCCTGAGCCAAGGGTAGAATATGGGATACGCGTTGACTCGACATCATGTCGAAGCCAATGAACTTGGCAGAGGCATGAGGCCTGAGCCAAGGGCAGAACATAGAATAGGTGTTGACCCGACGGAACGTCGAAGTCAACGGGCCCTGCCCCGATAGAAGATTTGGGGCGAGTATTGACCAGAATGCAGACGTATGAGAGGCCCAAACCCAAGGCTAAGCATCAATGTCAACCTCGATGAAGTGTCGGAGTCAACTAACCTTGCTCAGACAAAAGGTCGGAAACAGGGGCAGAACGTATAAATGCAGATGTCGACCCGACGTCACGTCGGGGTCAACCAACCTAGCAGAGACATAAGGTCTGAGCCAGGATAGAATATGGGCATTGACCCGTGGAGATGACGGGATCACCAAACTTTGCCCAGACAGAAGGTCTGAGACAAAGCGATGAGGTCTTTTATTGGTTTATTAGTTTGGATTGGTTGAGTTTACTGATTTGATGAGTCGATTGACTTGTTGGGTTTATTAGGTCTGTTGGATTTTATCGATTCCATTGGGTTTATTGATTTGTTTGGTTTTATTGGGCTTATCGGGTTTATTAAGTTTGTTGATTCATTGAGTTTATTGAATTTTTTTTTTGGTTTATCGATTTATTGAGTTGATTGATTTTGCTTAGCTTATTGGATTTATTGAATTGTGTTGGGTTTATTAAATTTATTTTAAATCATCATTTTCTTTTTTTATTCATTTTCATCATTCATTTTTTTTATTCATTTCTTTCTTCTTTTCATTTCCTTTTTTTTTGTTAACATTATTTTCGTTTGTTTTTGTTGGGCTCCCTGACGCAGTCTCGTCTGCGATGCGGGATATTTTATTTGGTGGGACTATTAATGAATTTGACTGTTTATTATGCTGGTGGGGCCAAGGATCGATGTCCAAGAGCCTCGCGGGTTTGGCTAGGGCGGAGTGCCTCGGGCCAAGGAAAAAGGTTTCATGAGTTCTGCCCAGTGGAACAAAGGGTAATTTTGGAGCTCGGCTAAGGCAGAGCACCCCTGGCCAAGGGAAAGCTTTATGGACACAGCCCGACGGGACTGATGGATAAATTTTGAGCTCGACAAGGGCAGAGTGCCTTATGCCAAGAAAAAGGAGATTTTATTGGGCCGACATTGGGCAAGAAATCCGAACCGGCAGTGATGGGAGAGCCCCGTGGGACAAATATGGCATTATCACGGCGTAATGTCGAAAGGTAATGAGAATGGATTGGATGGGAGCGTAGGTCCCAGATCAAGGGTGGAAGCTTAGTCCCAGTGGGACTAGTGGGGAGTACCCCTGTAGGATAGGAGGGCGGTGAGGCACCATGAATTCTGCTAGGACCAGGGGTGCTGAGATAGGCCACTAGAAGCCGAAAGGCGCTTATTTGTTGGCTTGATGAGGAGAAAGGAGCCGAGAGTGCAGACAACTTGGGAGGACTTGTTCTTTTCATTCCCCAACAGGGTTTGGACCCGTATTTGAAACAGGAGGCCTAGTGGCTAATGAAGGTCCTTTAGCGTCGGTGGGACTGTTGATTAACATGATCCCCCTGGGAGTATTTAGTGACAGCTATACATCATATCAATAGCTATCTTCTTTTGTCATTGATTCCTTCAGGAGATGCTCCAAATAGCTTCGGTTTGGGCCTGCGACGGTTACGCCAATTGTCCTCCTCTTGACGCCTATTCCTAGAAGCTACAGTTGCAGGGTCTTCCTACCTCCACAAATGATGTAGTCATTTTATTATCCCCTAGGGCATTCACCATGCTTTTTTTTTTACAGTCCAAGGTGGGTGCACAGGAGAGCGCTCACACCCTCAGAGAGGGGATGAGTGGTTCACTCCACCATACCAACCCCACAATGGTAGTTTTTTTTATTTGGCATGGACCAAGACATGAGGGGAGTCACATCTCCCTCGACATATGTAGCCATCAAGGCCACCTTCATTTTATCTCAATTTTTTTTGGAAGACCCGACCTTCTGAGAGACGACATCTCAGATTTAATAGGTGGAGCCCTATGTTTATATGTGCAAATTTCATTTTCCCACCTTTTTCTTGCTCATTTTTTTTCTTTTTTTTTTTGTGCCTGCCCCCAGAACAAGACCTTTCCTTTCTTTTTTTTATCTCTTCTTTTTTTGCTTCATTTGCCATTCTTCTTTTTGTTGGTAAGCATCCGCATTCAAGCTATGCGGGCTTGCTAGACATCGGCTTCAGCCAGATTTGTGAGGAGCAGTTGAGGCGGTAACGCTGCGCGGGGCTGCTCTTTTGAGGACAGATATTTGATGAGGGCACGATGGGTCCACCGTATACTCGGCCATCTGTAGTTCGCCTTTTTTGATCAGGCCTTCAATAATGTCCTTGAACACATAGCAATCCTCAATGGGATGCCCCAATATTTGGTGATAAGGACAGAATCGTGGATCGTCATTTCTTTTGGCATCGCCTGGCTTCTTCGGCTCTGGAAGCACTACTTTGCCGCATTCACAGGCCCATTGAAAAAGTGCCCTAGTCTTGTCCTTTGGAAAGGAGTATGATTTCATCGTTTTGCCTCTTAATGAGGGCCCTTGTTTTGTCGGCTCGGTAGAAGACGCCTCTTTCATTTTCTTCTTCTGTTTCTCGAAGGTTTCAAAATTTAAGGTGCAAATTTCTTCTTGTGCCGGGTGTTTGCCAGTTGGCTCATTCTTTTGGTTTGGGGCTATCGAAGCCGGGCAGAGCCTTGCAAGAACTACTTCGGCATTGGCTGCAATGTCACCCAGTTGTTCGAAGGTCATGATTTCAATGTCAATGACCCATCGTAGAATTTCTATTCTCAAATTTTCTTTGCAGATTTGAACAGAGTCCCCGTAGCTCGATGGATGTCTGCACCCTTCACGGAGATTCCTCCACCTTCTTATGTAGTCCATGACAGACTCATTATCTTTTTGTTTTGCTGCTTGTCATCCGGCCTCGATGACTTCCCCTTCGGCAATCTTCATAGCCGCGGTTTGTTCCGCCTTCAGCTTGTCCATCTGCATGTGCGGCCTTATTTGCACCATCTTCGGAGATGCCTTAGTTGCCCCCTGACATGCCCGTGGGATTGTATGTTTGAGTGGTTGAGGGAGGATGCCCCATGTAAGATCATGTCCTATTCGGGGTATGACTGGCCGCACTGAAGCTTCAAGTGAGCTAGCACTACCTTGTGTCGGCTCATGTAGATGTCCTACCAGTTGCGGCATAGGTGGACTTAAATTCATTTCATTCAACTGCCTCTGTAACATTTTAATTTCCTGTTGCTTCTGGTGTAGCAGTGCCATCACAGCGGGGCCTTGCCAAGAGGGGCCGGGAGTGCTATCTTGCGCCTCCGGTTTGACTAGGGTGGGTGGCATCCCATCATTGTTGCTGGACGCGCCCGATTTCTTTGACATGAACTCCCTGGGTTTTATGCCTTCGAGCCTAGGAGGAACACAGTATTGTGTCCCCTTGTTGGCTGGTGGGTGTCTCGGTATTCTCCTGGATCCGGTAACATGGTGGGAGGCAGAAGCTTTAGCCTGATTTGCTCCTTTTGGCATAAAGCAAATTTCTTCATCTTCTTCATCAGCAGCTTGAGCCACACTAGACGGTGCTGACAACATGTTGCAAGAGAGAGCAACATCTCTTATTTTACCTTTTGTATTCTCATTTTCCTTCTCCCATATGGCTGGCATCTGCCCCCGTAGTGGGTCGTTTGGTGCATTGAACGCCCTTGCCTTTTCTTTAATTCTTTTTGTTAGCCCGTGAGATTCATCGTGTCTTTGAGGGGCATGCTTCTTGAGCTGCATAGGTCGACTCTTGAGCTGCTCATGCTTATCAAGCCCACTTATAATAGCTTGTGGCCGCTCCATGGCTGAGCTAGCTTCTTCATGTTCCCGCGACGGGGTTTGTTTCTTCTCTTTATTGTCAGTTGACCCTTTGATAGCCATTGGACAGGCTGTTTGAAGGTGGGCAGAGACTGCAAGAGGCAGAGTAGGCCAGTCCATGGCTCCACTAACCTGGACTCTCGGAGCAGGAAGGGATACTGATCTTGTTCATTTCTTTATTGACGATGTTTGCCAATTTCTTTGCTTTTCTTTAGGCACTAGGGCACAATCTTCATTGGTGTGCCGGCTACAAGCCTCTGGCGCTTCTTTGGGCGACCGTTGGCATACATATATAATGTTAATTGATGCCTCCTGTGTAGGCACTTCATGAGGGCGCGGAGGGTCGACTCTGTCCTCCCCCGTTTGTAGCTCCCCTCTTTTTATTAATCCTTGGGCGATGTCTTTAAATATTTGGCAATCTTCAATAGGATGCCCCAATATTTGATGGTAGGGGCAGAAATGAGGATCATCTCTTCTTCTGACGTCATCAGGCCTCTTTGGCTTCGGAAGCCTGATTTTGCTACATTTGACAGCCCACTCGAACAATGCTCGAGTCCGGTCCCGGGAGAAGGCATAGAGCTTCTTTTCTTTATTCTGCCAGAGAGGCCTTTCTCGACATTCAATAGGTTCATTGGAAGGAGGATTGTGCATCCATTTGTGCCTTTTCGCTATGAGGCTGATAGCATGAATCGCTTTCAGTATCGGCCGTTTATTAACCTGCTTGGCTTCATGACTTGAGTCAGCAGAAATGGAGGGATATCTTGTGAAGAAATCTTCAACCTCCGTGGCAATATAACTTAATCGGTCAAAAGACCGAACTTCTATTCCGATCATCTTTTCCAGAATCTCATTCTTCAGATTTTGTTTGCATATTTATATTGCATCTTTCAGTTGCGGAGGGCACCGACACCTCATGCAGAGATCCTCCCATCTCTTGACATATTATGTAGCTGTTTCATCATCTTTTTGCTTGGCTGCCAACAGCTCAGCCACGGTCACCTCTGCCTCGATGACGTGGAATCTTTCACTGAATTTCTGCTGCATGTCTGGCCAGTCATGGATAGACCTGGCCGGCAAGTCAGAGTACCATTCAAAGGCAGGTCCTGTCAATGAAGATCCAAAGAACTTCAGTAGGTACGACTCGTCTACCGCCAAGTCGCCCATGACGGCTATATATTGTGCAACATGCTCTTTCGGGGAGCCTTGCCCATTGTATTTGTCAAATTTTGGGAGTTTATTGACGTCGGGTGGCAGTCTTTTGGCAGCATGATGGGTTGGATATGGCACTTCATATATGTCGAAGGGGGCGTAATCATCACCACCCCTCTTTGCCAGCCTTGCTTCAATCATCTGCTCAACCATTAACTTATTCACCATAGCTGGCTCTTCTAGCTGAGGGCAGAAGTGGGTGGGCTGCATCAATAATGCGGCCGAAGTCATGGCATTAGATGGCAAAGGCTCCAACAAGGGAGCTTGTCGCTGCATCTAAAGGGGCATTGGCCGTGCTGGCTGGAGCCACTGGGAATAATGCTGAGGAGTAGCCCAATTCTGAGCTGCAGTTTGTAGAATGGCCTGTGAAGGAGCACCCCCGGGGTTGAAACCTTCATGTGATGGCTCGGCTCGTGCCCTCGGTTCCTCGAGCGCCATAGCGTGCCCAGTCTTTTCATTCAATTTTCTCTTAAGCAGTTCTACCTCCTACTGGTACCTTTGCAGCATCATCAGCACGGCAGGGTCCATAGCTGTTTTGCTACTGATGCTCTCGAGTGCTTCACCAAAGGTGCATCCAGACAGGGGTACCCCTTCTTCTTCAGATGCCATTGTCTTGGTATTGAGAGTAGTGTTATCTTCATCAGCAACCCACTTGTCCTTAGCGACTTGCAGTAACTCAGCCTCAATTTTGCCCCGCCCTGTCACCGGGTCTTCTCTTTCGGCAACCTCGGCCAGCCGTTCTGGTTCATTTAGCAGGGCGCCATGCCCGCTCATCACCCCTGTCATATTATAGATGAGGATTTGCATTCTTCTGCTGTACTTTCTGACTCCCCTTTGGGCCTGACTAGGGAGAGTTGGCCCTTCATTTGTTGAAATTCTTTTCATCTTTTCATTTTATGAAGGCCTTTCAAAGCTTCCAGCCCCACCTTGCTTCTCTTTTTCATTCGCCACCATGGGTGACATTTTGTCTTTTTCTTCTTCTTCGACCCTGACGACACGAAGCAATCTTTGCTGGCCCAGGGAGGAATTCTTGAAGTTACAGAAATATTCCCGAACCCTCTTTGTCATGTCTTCCTGACGACACTCTGGAGAAATGGCAGGAGATAGCACTTGGACTCTGACAGACAGCATATGTGAAAGCCGTATCAGCTTGGCAGCTTGATTGAAGTTTCTTGAATATTTGGAAATATTAGCCTGCCTTGCACAGGCCCTGGCGGTGGGTGGAGGAGTTGCAATCATGACTTCCTCCGCATGCATATTCTCTTTGCCCCCTCTATTAGGAACATCCGCCGAATCTTTGAAGCCTTGTGAGGTTGGTGCAGGGCCTCGGATCCTCTTGGGAACCCAAATTTACTTAAACTTTGGTAAGTTCGGGATTGGCCTCCCCTGCTTGTTGTCATTAAAATTCACCCTTCGGCTTGCCATCACTTGGAAGGGGTTGTGAGTGGGCACAGTCGGGATGATCCGATCCGGCAGAACTTCGGCACCGCGACCTTTGAAGTAGACTCGGATGCCCCCGATTAACGAGGACTTCCCAGATGCTGAAAGTTGACTCCGAGGAGCAGCAACAATTCTTCCTCTGGAGCGCTTCTTGTTGACCCTAGCAGGCTTCTTCTCATGTGCCGTAGTTGGGCAAACAATGTGGCAGACGTGGCAGCCCACGATCACCGAACTTTTCAGTATAGTTTTCTTAATTCGGCCCTCACTTCGGCGGGCCGCAGCTTTGTTCTTCTTCAGCTCCGCAGCTCCAGAACTCTCCACATCTAGGAGATCCGTGAATGCAACTCCCAAGAAGTTGGGGAGGCCAACGACCGGGGGAAAGTTGCCGAAGGTAGTAGGTACGGCAAGGTAGCCGTATGCAGCATGGTCGGCCACGATTTGGGGACCGAAAACAACTCCAGACAGTCTGCTCGCCATCACTTCAACCTACAAAGAAGAGAAACAAGACGAATGAATAATTAGCGTTCGAGGTAGTTTGGTGGGGGCCCCATGGTCCCTCTATTTTGGCGAAAATATGAAGGGAGGTTGAGTCCCACTGGGCGTGCCAGCTTGTGGGGATGGATTTTATTTAGAACATTTTATTTGATGTTTATTTGTTTATTTTGCTTGTTTATTTGGTTTATTAATTAGGCATGCCAGTCACTGAGTGACAAGTTTATTTTACGCACCGTCTGACTAATCAGACGAAGATGGGTGATCGTGTCGGGACCCAGAACCCGCCATACCATAAAGGCTACGGCGTTAATTACGCCCCTCCAAAAGAGGGACAACCCTTGATTAATCGTCAAAAATAGAATGACCATGGGGCCACTGGAATATGTGAAAGACGTGATTGCATGCAAGTACACAATATGGTAGCATTTATTTATTAGGCCGGCTCCCGGTACGTGGTGGAGAACGTAGGTCCGAGGACCACCATCACGCATAGTGAAGGCCTCCGGTCAGGCATAACCCGCCCTTTTGCCAATCACCGTTTGATATACCGAAGAGTCGGCTCATGCCAGCATGCACCAAGGTGATATATATATACATGAACATATATAATGCATATAATAAGAGCATGATAGAAAAAAGGTTTAAATTAATCAATTTCTTTTTACCCGACCCATGGTCAATTAGGTTGACCAATCCCTGTCATAGAAGGCAAGGGTTGCCCCGGGAATGAATGCGGGGTTAAAACGGCGCAAAATGAAACAATTGGCTCAAATCCGACGCGGTCAAGCGTAGGTATAGGCTAAAACGGAGCGGGGTAGCATAGGTAAAAATGCTAAAACGGCGCGGTATGGAGTGATGGGCTAAACCGGCGCGATGGGCTTTGGGCGCACCGGAATAGGGCGCGCCGAAATAGAACCATTTGAAAATGTCTCATTTTGAGTCTAAAGCTAATACGGCGCGGGGGGGGGGGGTAGCGCGCCGTATTAGGGAACGCCGAATTAAGCTATTTTCTTGCCCATTTCAATCCGTTTGAATTCCAGAGTTGCTTGTTAGCCCCTTTAACATTAATTAGGTTAACTAATTATTGAATTGGAGTCCTGGATGCCCTAGAGGCAGAGTCATGAGTTCGTGCGAGGTTCATACTCGAGCACGGAGGTTCATTCTTTCAAAAGTATGCTTTATTTAGTCCAGATCACAAGGGTAACTGATTAGTTAAAACCTGGTGAAAATTGGGCAGCATCTCCCCATCCCTGAAGGATTGCAGGGGAGAAGCGGGGTCATACTCACGTGCGGAGTAAGCCCCTAACAAGCCGGATGGCACAACGGCGGCCAGCGGTTCCCAATCAGGTAGGAAACCCCGAGGACTAGCCTAAGAGGGGCACCATGGTTCCGTGGGTTGAAATCGATCGGATGAGACGACCAATAAGGGAAGGAAAGCCCCGAGGACTAGCCTGCGAGGGACCCACGACCCGTGGTCTGATCGTAATCCGAAAAGGGACGACCAGTGGGGAAGGAGAGCCCCGAGGACTAGCCTACGAGGGGCATACGACCCATGGCCACCACAATGTCCCTAAGGACAGTGGATTTTCTGTCGGGCTAAACCCTGTCAATATTCACCTTATG
The DNA here is from genome assembly GCA_022559845.1 of Amorphophallus konjac. Taxonomy (NCBI): domain Eukaryota; kingdom Viridiplantae; phylum Streptophyta; class Magnoliopsida; order Alismatales; family Araceae; genus Amorphophallus; species Amorphophallus konjac. The sequence goes on along the minus strand of CM040124.1, from coordinate 216,434,778 downwards.
GCCCATAGGGATACTCATCACTCACAGATGGAACCCTTTGACCCAATGGCGGTTCTGAAATATCAATGGGGTATGTCCCCCTCCCCGGAGTATTAAAGCCAGTATTCTCAAGAGCAACGAAGCTCGGCAATCATGAATTATATGTAGAATAGGGGGGAATACAATAGCATAACATAACATCCGATGAGTTGGCAAATCATCACTCGCATGGTCAACAGATTAGTGCTCACGGGGTCAGTGGGTTAGCATTGTGAACTACGATGATGAAGACACAGAGAGCAGTCATCAGGACCATAAGCATATAACGAATGCATAGGCTGTGGAGGTGACCCTGTTCCCTCTGGACTATGAAGAAGTGCAGCGGGGTGTTGACGGGCTCGACCTCATAACGGGAATAGGTAAAGATGCACACACGAGTGTGTCTCTAACCACAAAACCCTCGGCACATATACCGCGAGGCATGGCCATTACTCTAGAAGGGAGGAGCCCCAGGGAGGGGGTGACAACAATATAGCCCGTATGGCTCCCGGGCATGATCGGTATCATGAGATGAAAACAAAGTTCATACATGAGGCGACTGAAAATGTAAATTGAAGGAAAAGTATAAGAAGCATAAGCAACCGCACAGATCATTCATTCCATCAACGGGAGAGTAGCTACATGGATCATCACAACCATTCGGCGCAGCCCGACATCATTGCTCGGCGGCCATTTCATTAGTTGCAGAGAAGGGATTACAGAGGCCAAAGAAATGAAGAGATGGTGAAGGGGGGAGATGGGCTCATGTCATCGCCCCTCCCCCCTCACTTACATTAGATCAGAAGAGAGAAACCAGAGAGAATCGTCGAAAGAAAACCGCGAAACCCACCTAAGCTTCTTCTCCAAAATAGAGTATCGGATGACGGGAGTCTCTTCTCTGGCTCCGGAGATATTCAGGTGAACAGACGGGGAAGACGGCGGCGAGAGCCCTCAGTGGAAGCCCTGCTTCTCCCCCAAGGTTCCTCCCTCCCTCGGACGAACGGGCTCTGATTGGCTCTCTTCAGATCCTTCTCTCGTATTGGCTCTCTCTATTTCTCTTCTCTTCCTTCTCCTCTCTTTGAACTTGGTCGAACCATTTAACTTATATAGATGGGGCTATTATGGCGTGGAGAATGCGCGCCATAGAAGTCCTCCTTTGGTCATTTTGGCTCACTAGGAAGGAGGTCCATTTGACATTTTGGTGCGACGGGGAAGAGGGCACCGGAAAGGAGGGCGCATCGGGGAAGGTAGCACGCCGTATTAATCTCCTTCCTCACGTTTGTTCGACACAGGTCAGACGGTGGGCCTTAGACTAGCTCCAAGAGTTGACTTGGTCCTTCATCTCATCGCGGCTTCACGAAATCGCAACGAGAAGTATTGGTAAAGCCTTTAGGCCACTAAAGGGCCGATTCCAGAACCTTTTGTGCCTTTGGTTCAGACACTCGGGTTTTCTGCTGACATGGCCTTCGGCATTGTAATTTGTGCTGCCGGTCCGGCTTCACTTGTATTTGTAACTTTTTGATTGCTTCTTCGGTGATGATCCCAAATACTCTTCCGAGCTCCCGGGTCTTGCTTTAGTGGATGTCCGTTGGAGCTGAGCATCTTCTCTTTTCTTATTTTCTTTGGTCTCATCTTTTGTTCGGCTTCCGCCATTCTTTCTCTTCTTTTCTATCTTTTCTTCTCTATCGGCATAGGAGCACCCGATCAGAACATACAACCTGCAGAAGTAGAAGTCAGGAAGTATTAGGAATATTTTCAGTGTCAACAGTAGCTGAGCAAAATAAATGGCATGAGATGGTCCAAGGATTGTCTCAAGCCCTCCAACATGTGGCTCATGGTGTAGCGGATCGTGGTGCGGGAGAATTGAACAGAAATTTTCAAGGACTGAATCCCCCTAGGTTTGATGGATCCACCGACCCTGACAAGGCGAAACATTGGGTAAAGGAGATTGAGAGGATATTCCGGATAATGCAATGTTCCGACCAAGAGAAGGTTCTATTGGCTACATTTCAGCTAGAAAAGGATGCTAGGGCATGGTGGGAGTCCGTAGAAGCAACATTGCCGGAAAATCAAGTATCATGGGCAGAATTCTTAACATATTTTAATGATAAATATTTTTTCCAGAGAATTAAAGAAAGGAAGGCTGTAGAATTTGCATCGTTGAAACAAAGGAGTATGTATGTGGCTGAGTATGAGGCCCAATTCTCAAGGTTATCTGGTTATGCGTCTCATCTGATTATGACTGAAAGAATGAAGGCTAAAAGATTTATGAATGGGTTAAGACTTCAGCTCATTCTCCAGTTGGTGCCAATGGATATACAATCTTATCCGGAGATGGTTAAAAGAGCTCAATTGTTAGAGGATGTCTTGAAGATGATGGAAAAAATCAAGGCTCGGAGAGGAAACAATGAGTTAGCAAGGAGAACCGAGACTAGTAGGAAGAGACCTAATGGTAGTGATGGGTCGTCAATTGGCAAGAAGATAAAAAGTGGAGATAGACAGGATGGAGTGTCGCAAAAGAGGTGTAAACATTGTGGGAAAAGAAATCCACGGTCGGAGGAATGTTGGTGGAAGGTAGGTGTATGTCTTCGTTGTGAAAGCAAGGACCACAAGGTAGCAAGTTGTTCTCTTCCAAAGGATCAACCTCCGAAGGTTAAAAATCTCGATGGGGCACGACATCAAAGAAGGCTTCAACCATTGAACGAACTAACTGATGGAGTAGCGAGAGGTACCCCTTAACTTTAAGCTAGTCCTATTTGTTTCTATTAGGAGAATAGATTCCATTCATTACCCTTTTAGCATATTGTTGGTCATGGTGTAATAATTTTAAGCTGTTTTGGATGAAAAATAACATGTGAATTTGGGGACCAAATTTTTTTAAGTGGGGGAGGGTGTAGCACCCCAAAAATTTAAATAGAGAATAAATTATAATGTAGTGCCCCAACATTTATATAAGTAATTTCTAGGTTATTTAATAATTTTCTAGAATTGATAAAGGCCTAAATAAATTAATAAATGGATTATTAGATTAATAAGTTATTATAAGGCCCAATTGTGTTAAATAATTAGCCTAGCCTATTCAAGTAAGACTCAAAAGGTTTAAGGACCAAGTCCATTAAGTTTGACCCATATTCTAGAATGTTATTTAGCTTATTCATGGATTTTAAAGGATAAATATCCCTTAATTAGATAATTAGAAGGATAAACGAATAAAAGAGTTTTAATAAATTGAAACTCTATACACGTTTGATGTAACGGTCAATCGGGCGACCGCTACAGCTATGTAACGCACTAGACCTGATGTGTTACACCTCTGTCAGTTCCGTGAATGGAGGAACTTGCAAAAAGATCGGATCTTTGGGATCCTATCTGTAAGAGACCTAATTAGGAGAACATGTAAAGTTATTAGGGACTCTTAGGGATCAAGTTTTGGCCAACTAAGGACTCTGGAATCGATCTAATCCTCAAACCCTAGCCAAATCCCTATAAATAAGACCCAGTTCTAAACTGAGCGACCCTTACTTTTGGCTCGTGAAGAATCAAGGTAAGGAGATAGAATTTCAGGTAAGTTCTTTAGAAGGTTTTGTTTATAACACTTTAGACTAATAGCTCTCTAAATTTCGTGCTAGGATATCAACCAACCAAGGAGATTGAAGCTTCCAAAGTTGCTGGTCGGACCTTAGGAACCCAGGAAACTGAACGCAAGTCCTCTGAAGATCAGGAGATTTGGACATCTAAACGAGGTAATTAGAGTTCAATTATTTAGAACTTTTTGTTCCCCGTAGTTTCATCTTCTTACCCTCAAAATTTCACATCCTTAGGTCAAGAAGTTGAGGAGCTAGAGCAGCAAGAAGTATCTGGAAACTCATTGGAAAGAGAAAACTAGAGCACGTCTTTCAGACTCAAATCAGAAGTTTAAAGCCCAGTTAAGAAGTAGGTCATCTCATGATTAGCAAAAACATCTTGTTATGGATAAAAGTCCTCTAATTGTGCTTGATTTCATGCACTATAGATCATGGATTTCATGTTTTAGTGGGTTCATGCATACATACATATCCTTAGCCCTAATCAAAGATCAAAGATATTATCTTTTCAATTCACTACAACCTATGCATCTAGATGACATTTACTTCGTTTTGTCATGATTGGGGTAGTTAAATCTTTTCAAAACATGACATGGTTTCAAATCATAGTCTTTTAATTTCTTTATACTGTTAGCAGGGACTCTAACGCATCATACTTAGACCGTCATAACACTGTAACGGTCTTACGATAAACCGTCACACTCTGTTGTATGAAAATTTGCTCTGCGTCTCTGAGGGACCATAGATGGAGCGTTACAATACTGTAACGGCCCCACGATAAACCGTCACAATCACTATGATGCCCCCACTCTCGACCGTCAGGAGAACTATAGACAGAATTGAAAAACGGTCAATTTACTTATAAATAAGCCTAGTTATCTAAGTTTTGACATGATATCATGACTTTGAGTTTATTTATTGATTCATGATAGGAATTACATGATTACAAACCTTTTAAGTTATTTTGAGTTATTTTCATTGACTAACTTTATAGTTTTGTATTTAAATCATTATTTTTTTCCAATATTGCATTGACGAAGTTTTATTTTGGTTTCACATTGCTACACATTCTCTCTCTATCAATAGACTCATTTTCTTTAAGTACATAGCGCATATTCCGGTATGTTGTCCATTAGTTCACACTTTGCACTATAGGAACATTATTCTTAGACACGAGGAACTTTCTATTGGATATTCCTTCCAATGGACTAGGAATTCTTGTTTCAAGGCCTTCGTAATTCTCCGCGAGCCTGGGATTCCCACTAGGATGCCGAGTTGGTTGTACCATGAAAGCCCAATCATTAGAAAGCACTGTCGATGGTTTCTGATTTTCGGATATGTAACGAATCAAGGTTGGACCGTCAGGCTCATCTAACGGCCTAATAAACAACCGTCACATATACTAAGTCCATCTTTATTTCTTTCGGATTCAGAGCATTGTAACGGCCCAATACTGGAGCGTCACGTTATGTAACGGCCCAGTACAAGACCATCATAGCTCTATATTTTATTAACCCAAGGTTTGACCCACGGGTTGATATTCTAAGGTTCCTAGATGGATTGATAATGGTCTAGGACTTACCAAATTGATTCAAGATACCTAATTTAATTTATGGAAAGCAATAAATGTATTGTTATGCTGCCGATTTATTTCCATGAGCATAACATAGTATAAGTCATTCTTGATCTTTCATATTCTAAATTGAAGCGTTCATTCATTGATTATTATTGTCATGAACTTACTGAACTTATTGCATTCTTGGCAATACTTTATTGTTACATGCGTGGAAGTAGCTTGATTTATACTTGAAGATGCGATCGAGCACTGATTGTGTTCAAGGGCTCTATGCTAATCCCCTCGGCTGATTGTCGGAAACATACTATGATAAACTATAGGGTATGATGCTACTGGCGTCGCATTGCGCTGGGAGTACTTTCTTTATAAATAAGTGAAAATCCACGGCACGACATGACATTCTTGTACATGACTTTCTTACTTGATATTCCACAGAAATTCACGAAGTACTTGCTCATAAACAAAAGATACTAGAGTGAAGATTATGTGGCTTGCTAGTACATTCTCGATACATTCTTATTTATGAAAGGCCAATATCATGTTCTTGTTACGTTCTTGCTAGTTCATTCTTGCTCTCATTCTATCTTACATGATCGTTTTGTTACTTTGGTTACTCGTATGATTGATCGCATTTCGCATGATTTTATCTAAATTCTTTAGAGCTAAAATGCTAATTACTTTAATAGTGCTAATCATGTTGATGAGAAGATACCTACTGGACAAGTGTGCTCATTACCTATTTTTAATCTTTTTCAAGAAATGAAAGTGATTCGAATTCGGATTCGGGTTATACAAGTAGCGGGTCCGAGAGGGAATGAAAGTGTTGTCAAGATGAGAGTGAAGACTTAGGAAAGTCTATATTGTTTAGATCGAGTCTTTGTAATTTCTTATTTCTTGAGTCTAGTGGAATGGAAAAAGTATGAAAATGTTATTGTACTTGAATACTCGATTTACTAATGAAATAAAGTTGGAGTTTGATTAATTATTATGCGATTGCATTCTTATGTGTGATTACCTTGCGCTCTGATCATTCTTGCTTGCAAGAGGCTTACCATGCCGACTGTTCGCGTTCCTCGAGCGAGTCTTCCGCTGTAATAATGGCTTGGGACGTGACAGATAATAACTATTTAATATTAGCCATGGAATGAAAATGAGAATAATTTTCATGAATGAAAAATGGAAATAGCTAAAATAAATCGATGGTTCTAAAATAAGATAGAAACGTTAAGGATACTAAATTGCTAGGACCCTTTTTACCTTAAAATGTGTAATTATGGGCATTAATAGAGATATAAATAAATAATTGAGTAATAAAAATGGAGTATATCTTTTTACCTAATTGAGGTAAATTGGAAATACAATTCAAATATTTTGGAGGAATCTCATCCCAGAAAATATATATACGCAAACTATTAACAGATATAAGTCACGTATACGAGGTTTAATAAATAAGGTTAATAAATAACAAATGAGCTTAGTTATATATCAAGATATTTTAAATATTAAGTAAAACTCCTAAGTACTTGTATAAGAAGGTCAAATAATATATATATATATATATATATATAGATATATATATATATGTATATTTGTATACAACAAGGCCCAAACCATTTCCTACGTATATATGTATACGCTAGAGTTTAAAACCCAATACACCTAAACCCAATCCATGTCTACGTAATACATATAAGCTTTAAACCCATCAAAGCCCAACTCCCACGTAACAAGCCAACCCCAAGAACCTAACCCATGTTCACTTGTTACCCAATACACAAAGCCTTTTCTTCTAAAACCCACCTTTATATATATAGTAGGCCTCACGAGCATGGTCAAACCCATGCACCAACAGATTGGGTTTGTGGGCTCTCCATGTAACCTGCATAACAACCCAACCCACGAATGGGTTCAACGTGAGCAGGTCCTCTCTACCCCATGCATGTTCGGACGTGTTAGCTTTAGGGTTTTTAAAACCGTGTTTAGCAGGCGGCGGAGGAAATGGCAAGGAGAATAAAATCTGGAAGCCTTGCTTCCGTTTCAAATACTAAATTCACGAAAAACTCCATCCTCTATAAATAACCCACCGTTTTGGCGGAGCACCATCTGTTGATGCTTCTACACTTCGAGAAAGTGGCGCGGCTACTGTTGGAGCCTTCACGGAGGATTAACCCTGCGTCCAGGGGACTTCTTCCTCTCATTCAGTCGTCTTCTTCACCTGGGCCCTCTTCCTCCGAACAGCCAATGCTGTTGTAGACCCCTTGGAGTGGTCTTATTCCTGCTGTTACCGGAAACAAGAAGATTCTTCTTCCTTTGGCTTCCATTCATCAATCGATCTTCACGTCAAAAGGCAGGTTATCTCTCCTAGACAAAACCCACTAAACTAGCTTGCCTACAAGCTAATCAATCGTCCAGCATGATCATCCTCATGTTCATGTTATTGCTAAACCCCTTGCATGGTTCTATATAGCGTTAATAGTTGTTTCTGCATGCTTAAGAATTCTACACATCTTTAAAATTTTAATATCTGATAAACCATGCAACATAAAATTTTGATATGTATATAAATTGAATCCTCATATTTCATTCTTAATTTTCATGTAATTTATTTTATAAAAATCTCACCATACGAAAAGGGGTACTGTTCACCCAAATGAACAGTAACCGTGTTAACCGTATATGTTAATCTCATGTTATACCGGTTGTGCTTATTAATTAATAATTACATGCACCTTGAAATTTTAATATCTGGTAAATCATGCAACATAAAATTTTGATATGCATATAAACTGGATCTTCATATTTTTCTCATAATTTTCATGTAATTTATTTCACAAAAATCTTGTTATATGAAAAGTGTCACTGTTCATCAAATGAATAGTAACCGTGACGTTCCACTGTATATATTAATCCCATGCAAAATTTTCTTTCTTTAATGTCAACTGCGTGAGTCACATGTTTTATTTCTAATAAATTATATCTAAACCTTGTAAAATTCATATCTTATGATCCAAATGAGTGACAATTTCAACTTACATATATTCATGACCTCTGAAAAATACTATTAATTTTCATATTTTCATATCTTGAAAATTATCATTCTTACATGGTTGCTACTTTTCACTTTCTTAGAGGAACAGTAACCGATTTAGCTATTTAAAAGAAGTTACGCCATTCTAGTCAGATGTTAATTCTTGATGTCCCCATAATTTCACATCTTGATTTAAAAATCCTGATTAACTAATCGACCTCCTTACATCCCCTTTATTCATGTCTATAGTTAACTTGCTAGACTATTATGATCTTTGTACCATTGTTCTCGTGTAAAAGCATCAATTATCAAACCGTTAAGTATGTCTAAGATAATTTTATATGTGACTATATTAATTAATGTCCTTCTTTAAGTTATACCTATTTCTGATAATGCATGTTCTCTAATTAATTTATACTATTATACTGATTAATAAATTTAAATTCACATCTTTCTCATGGATGCATACTAAAATAACTAGCATCTCTTTATAGGGACGCTAATTCTAAATGACTTTATTTTAATTTAGTTATCCTTGAGTGGCATCTTTTCAAAGAGACATGGATTCTAGAATTAGTGCCTTATCATACAGACGCATATTCTTGTAATAAATTCCTTACATGTTTTGATCCTATACCGCTAGATCTTTTGGCACTAGGGTCTCATGGCCGAGGCATGGTCCCTGTTTTGATTCATCACTTATCCTCCACCTCTCGGTGAGGTTAGGACCCTCCGCGGAATATTCCTTCCTTCAAACTGGTGCTTTCTTCATTGAGACCTCCATAAGTCTCCGCTAGTCTTGGGTTCCCTCAAGGCAGTCGAGCTGGTTGTACGTTTAAATCCCTGAAAAGTTATGTTTTGTCATGTCACTCTAAAGAAACATGACGCCCTAGCTATCATAGAGCACCCTGATGGGTTTTTGTGAGAACCTAGACACTGCCCAGATTGGCATCTGGGACAGTCGTTGCCATTTCATGAATTAGTGTGATAAACCCATGAGGAAGATCATTGGCTCATGAGGTAAAATGAACTAATGAATGAACCCATGAGGAAAGACCACTGGCTCATGCGGTATACTGAAACAAGCTATAAATAAGCCCATGAGGAAGACCACTGGCTCATGAGGCACATTAAATAAATAATGAATACACCTATGAGGGAAGACCATTGGCTCATGCGGCATACTGAATAAATAATCAATGAACCCATGAGGAAAGACCACTGGCTCATGCGGTATACTGAAACAAGCTATAAATAAGCCCATGAGGAAGACCACTGGCTCATGAAGCACACTAAATAAATAATGAATACGCCCATGAGGGAAGACCACTGGCTCATGCGGTATACTGAAACAAGCTATAAACAAGCCCATGAAGGAAGACCACTGGCTCATGTGGCGCACTGAATGAATAATAAATAAACCCATGAGGAAGACGACTGGCTCATGAGATTAAAGATATCATGACAACCTATGAGTAAAGACCACTGGCTCGTTAGGTGATTCTAGACTGACTTGAGTGCTTGAAAAATTATGAACCTCTACCCAAGAAAGGGTATTTACTTGATGATCAATTGTCTAATATCTCGTGATATGATATGGAAACTTCTAGCTCGATATATCCTGCAACTTAGTTTTTGTGCTAGATATTTCATGCCTATCTCATTGCTATATTTTCTAGATTTTCTCGCATTCACTCATGCATGATCATAGTAGATTGCATAAGATGTTAATTACTTTAAGCAAGTCTGGATCGTAGAGATGTAATTCCTACTGAGCGTTCGCTCATCCAGTTTTATTCCAACATTTTTCAGGTAATCAAGTGACTAGCGAGACCGAGACTCACACAAGTGGGACAAGTGTGCAAGCGAGCTCTGGAAATTAGTGAACCCGAGTCTTTTATCTTTCTTGAGTCTAGCATGGTGTCTCTTATTTAGTTATCTTGTCTAAGTCTGTTAGTGCGTCGTCTCCTTTTCTTTCATTGTGATGTAGTTGAGTCTTCAAGTTTTGGAATTTAAATTGTAAGAGATTTATATTTGAAATAAAATTTTATTATTGCTCCAAATTATTTGATCTTATGCGACTACTCTTGACTATTCACGACTGTTTAACTGCCACGTTCCAAGCAAAAGACATGTTCCGCTGCTATCGGTGTGGGGCGTGACAGAGGTGGTATCAGAGCATCGGCTTTCAATTCCTTAGGCCATTAAATCCAAGAGATAGGTTGAGTATCCTTGTGGTAATCCTATAGGAATTTCGTGAGAATCGGGTAGAGCCACGGGTTAAGTGTTAAAATATATTCACTCTCCAATTTAAAATGTGCTAATCCTAAAATATATAAAAAATTTATTCTTGTCTTGTTTTGTAGAAATTTAACTCTCTAGCTAGATGGCAGCTGAGCAAAATAAATGGCATGAGATGGTCCAAGGATTGACTCAAGCCCTCCAACAGGTGGCTCATGGTGTAGCAGATCGTGGTGCGGGAGAATTGCACAGAAATTTTCAAGGACTGAATCCCCCTAGGTTTGATGGATCCACCGACCTTGACAAGGTGGAACATTGAGTAAAGGAGATTGAGAGGATATTCCGGATAATGCAATGTTCGGACCAAGATAAGGTTCTATTGGCTACATTTCAGCGAGAAAAGGATGCTAGGGCATGGTGGGACTCCGTAGAAGCAACATTGCCGGATAATCAAGTATCATGGGTAGAATTCTTAACATATTTTAATGATAAATATTTTTTTGAGAGAATTAAAGAAAGGTAGGCCTCAGAATTTGCATCGTTGAAACAAAGGAGTATGTCCGTGGTTGAGTATGAGGCCCAATTCTCAAGGTTGTCTCGTTATGTGCCTCATCTTATTATGACTGAAAGAATGAAGGCTAAAAGATTTATGAATGGGTTAAGACTTCAGCTCATTCTCCAGTTGGTGCCAATGGATATACAATCTTATCCGGAGATGGTTAAAAGAGCTTAATTGTTTGAGGATGTCTTGGAGATGATGGAAAAAGTCAAGGCTCGGAGAGGAAACAATGAGCTAGCAAAGAGAACCGAGACTAGTAGGAAGAGACCTAATGGTAGTGATAGGTCGTCAATTGGCAAGAAGATAAAAAGCGGAGATAGACAGGATGGAGTGTCGTAAAAGAGGTGTAAACATTGTAGGAAAAGAAATAATCGGTCAGAGGAATGTTGATGGAAGGTAGGTGTATGTCTTCGTTGTGGAAGCAAGGACCACAAGGTAGCAAGTTGTTCTCTTCCAAAGGATCAACCTCCGAAAGATAAAAACCTCGATGGGGCACGACATCAAGGAAGGCTTCAACCTTTGAACGAACTAACTGATGGTGTAGCGAGAGGTACCCCTTAACTTTAAGCTAGTCCTATTTGTTTCTATTAAGAGAATAGATTCCATTCATTACCCTTTTTGCATATTGTTGGTCATGGTGTAATAATTTTAAGCTGTTTTGGAAGAAAAATACCATGTGAATTTGGGGACCAAATTTTTTTAAGTGGGGGAGGGTGTAGCACCCCAAAAATTTAAATAAGAATAAATGATAATAACTATATAATATTAGCCGTGGAATGAAAATGAGAATAATTTTCATGAATGAAAAATGGAAATAGCTAAAATAAATCGATGGTCCTAAAATAAGATAGAAACGTTAAGGATATTAAATTGCTAGGACCCTTTTTACCCTAAAATGTGCAATTATGGGCATTAATAGAGGTATAAATAAATAATTGAGTAATAAAAATGGAGTATATCTTTTTACCTAATTGAGGCAAATTGGAAATACAATTCAAATATTTTGGAGGAATTTCATCCCAGAAAATATATATACGCAAACTATTAATGGATATAAGCCGTGTATACGAGGTTTAATAAATAAGGTTAATAAATAATAAATGAGCTTAGCTATATATCAAGATATTTGAAATATTAAATAAAACTCCTAAGTACTTGTACAAGAAGGTCAAATAATATTATATTTATGTGTGTGTGTGTGTGTGTGTGTGTGTGTGTGTGTATTTGTATGCAACAAGGCCCAAACCATTTTCTACGTATATATGTATACGCTAGAGTTTAAAACCCAATACACCTATACCCAATCCATGTCTACGTAATACATATAAGCTTTAAACCCATCAAAGCCCAACTCCCACGTAACAAGCCAACCCCAAGAACCCAACCCATGGTCACTGGTTACCCAATACACAAAGCCTTTTCTTTTAAAACCCACATTTATATATATAGTAGGCCTCACGAGCATGGTCAAACGGTTAGGGTGCTAGGCCCGGATACAGAGGGGGGGTGAATGTATCTCTCTAGAAAATATAGCTCAAATTAAAACTCTAAAGCTCAGATATGCGGAATAAAGACTAATGAGCTTTCCAAGATGAAATGATAAGGCAACAAATGAACAAACAGTTGGACTGCACCAATGCAGCCACCTGAACAACCAGAAACGAAGGCAGAGCTAAACAACCCAAACACACTTAGCAGAATATAATGCTCAAAAATAACTCTCTAGATAATGCAACTAGCCAAGCATGCACAACCTGTGAATGGGAGGTAGAAGATATGAAGCTAACGCAAGGCAAACCATTGCACAAATAATTTTAAGGTGGTTCGGTCCTCCAGACCTACATCCACCCCTCACTCCCAACCGAAGTGAGGCTTCACTAGCCAATGCTAGAACCAAGCAGACTCAGTCTGCGAACAGTTGCTGCCACACAGCTTGACCAGGGGAACAGCCTCTCCTCTTCCTCCCAACCGGAGGGACACCCCAAGTGACTCCCAGCCACTTGGAAACCAGAGACCGAAGTCTCTCTTCCTCCAGACCAGAGGGACCCCTGGACTTGCTACCCACAAGCCCAGAACCGGAGACAAGTCTCCCTTCCTCCAAACCGGAGGGAACCCACAAGTAGCTCCCAGCTACTTGCAACCGGAGATCAGATCTCCCTTCTCTTGACCCACCAGGAGGAACCCAACCTCAGTCCAGAGGATCGGAAGTACAAAGTTGGAAAGATAAAAAGGAAAATAAGAAAGGATGAAAAATCACAGCGCCAAAAGCTGGAAATGAAATACAAGTAATGTAGCTCTCAAGGGAGCAGGTCTGGCTTGGATTTGATCCAAACGCCAGAGGATAGATCTTCAAGCTTTTCCCATTTCTTCTCTACGAGCTCCTTCTCTCTCTCTCTCTCTTTCTCTTCTGCTTCTTCACTCTTTTTCTTCTTCTTTCGCAGGCTCTCTCTGCCTCTTCTCTTCTCTTCTCTTCTCTGCAACTCTTCTCTTCTGCTGGATCGAACTCTCAGCACTTCTGTACTTCTGCTATTTTTGCTTCTCTATTTTCGATCACTTTCCTTCAGACAACCGAGACTCCCTTTTATAGCAGCTCGAGCAGAGGCAGCATTGGGCGCGTGTGGCCTCCACATTTCCCGCCCAGGTATTTGGCCACCTGTCAGCATCTCAACCTCTAGGATCACGTGTCAAGTCTTGATGGCCTCGTCCATTAAACCTGTCAGATAATCAGTCGAATAACCTGTCAGATAATCAGTCGAAGACAGTATCAGCTTAAAGCAATGTTCAGACTTCATTCAGCAGGCAAGGCACACATAGATGGATGTATAGACTTTGTGTGAAGGATAGAGTGTATAGACTTAGTTAGTTCAGTGCAATCCATAGCAATGTATAGACTTAGGCGTTCTGTTCAAGACAAAACCAATGCATAGACTTCATGCTGTACAGACTTGATGTTGATCAAAAGACCTTTGGACATCAGCCCAAGGCGTCAACGCTTCCATCGTGCAGCGTCGCCTCAGCTCCTCAAGCGAGATGCTCACGCCCTTGGCAACTGGCCAATGCGTCAACGCATCCAGTGTTAGCGTCGACGCAGTGAACAAGACAGAAAGCGAAAGACGCACAATTGCGTCTACTCAGTCAGCCAAGTGCGTCAACGCACTAAAAGCACAGAACCCATGAAGACAGACAGGCTGTACATACTTGATGCTCAGGGACGATTGTATAGACTTGAACGTGCACTGTGGATGTATGGACTTGATGATCCACTGTGGATGTATAGACTTGACTGAGTGAAGTCGATGTACAGACTTGCCTATGCGAAGCCACTGTACAGACATTGAAAACGTGAAACCAGTGTATAGACTTGGTGAAATGATGTCCAGTGTATAGACTTGCAGATGCGAAGCCGATGTATAGACTTAGAAGGATTTGAACGGGAGAGTGTATGGACTTGGTTCCTGTAGCAGTGTATAGAGTTGAAGGTCTGAAGGCGATGTATAGACTTGGTGAACACTGCAACAGTAATCGGATGTATAGAGTTGAAGTTTGATAATCCAGTGAATAGAGTTGAAGCATGGAAGGATGTATAGAGTTGAGCTGTACAGACTTTGGCAATGTGTAGGCTTAAATGGTCGGGCAGTGTACAGACTTAGAGTATGAAGACCAGTGTATAGACTTCAATTAGAAGATGCCCGATGCCAATGTACAGACTCAATGATATGAATCCAATGTACAGACTTTGAGGGATGTTAACAATAAGGCATGCTGTACAGACTTACTCAATGAAGCTGATGTATAGACTTGAACACTGCGAAGATCAGACTTTAGCAGTGTATAGGCTTAGAGTGTAGCTAAAGCTTCGAGCGTAGGAATAGGCCAGAATGTATAGACTTTCAATGAAGGGGCGTTGTGTAGACTTTGGAAAGTCTGAGCTATTGTACAGACTTTGCCTTAACAATGAATAGGCAAACGGGTGTACAGAGTTGGCCAAAGCAGCAATGTATAGAATTGAAACGCTTGAAGATCGGCTATACAGACTTTGAAAAAGGAGCGATGTACTTTACTTCGAGAAATGATGCACTGTTCACGCTGTACAGACTTGATGTTGAAAGCTGAGGGCACAGTACGATGTACAGACTCAGATTCTAGACCATTGGCTGTACAGACTTTGGAAGAAGACCAATGTATGGACTTCAGGTGAAGATCAATGTATGGACTGTAAACAACCGATGAATGAACTGAGGGGTCGACCCATCAGCACAAGGGGTCGACGCACCACTGACCATACCAATGAATAAGTGCAGCAAGATTCAAGAGGCACCATGACTGAACATAATCAAATATGCAATGCCATATCAGAACTTATGAAGAACTGTATTATGATCAGAAAGTGAATAATAGCATGATGACTCACACAGCAAGATGACAAGGTGAATAATAGCATGATGACTCACACAGTGAATAACTCACCTCAAAGACCAATCATCAAAACCACCATTAAAACCATCATCAAAACCACAGGGGCACAACAATCTCCCCCTTTTTGATGATGGCAACACTACACAGTGAGTCAATCTGATGACTCAAACTATTCTCCCCCTTTGACTTCATCAAAAAGAAAATAGTTTGAGAAATCAAAGCATGTATAAAAATTCAGTCAATTTCTCCCCCTTGCAAGAACATGATTCTCCCTCTTTAAGAGTGTCAGCAAGAGCATGAGTTAGAGATGATCAAAAGGAACATGTATGCAATGATTGAATGATATTCTCCCCCTTTGGTATAATCAAAATAAACCATGGGAAGGGGTATGAATGTAGATGCAGATACCAGAAATATGAATGCAAGAGCACAATTCTTCTCCTTCTATGCAGCATGATGCATATGACAAGGAGGCTCCCCCTCAATAAATGGAACCTTATGAAATGAATGAGAAGGAGACACTACCAAAAAAAGCGGGATTTCAGGCGGATATTTCAGACAGATATTTTTCCGTCGTAAAATCCGTATGTATTTTTGACGGATTAGTTTCCGTTACAAATTCCGTTGTTATTAACGACATACTATATTCTCTCTGAAGATCCGTCTATAATTATAGACGGAATATATTCCGTCTTTATATCCGTCGTGATTTGAGACGGATATTCAGACGGAAATAATCCGTCTGAAATCCGTTACAAATATTCTTTACCTCCATCGAAACTTTCCCCCCTTCTCCCACGACGGAGCTTTCCCCCCTTCTTCCCCCCTTCCCCCGCGATCTCCGTCTCACTCCCACTCTCCCTCTCACTCTCTTTCCACTATCTCCTTCCCAAGGAGAGATTGCCAGTGCCGTACTCGCTGTCGCGGCCAAAGCCGCCCTCGCCATCGTCATCGAAGCCTTCCTCGTCGTCGTCGTCCCCGCAGAGCCCCCCTCACCGTTGCCGTTGAAGCCGTCCTCGTCGTTGCCATTGAAGCCGTCCTCGTTGTCGCCTCCAGTGTCGCGTTGTCGCCATCCTCCAAGCCATCCTCTCTGGTCTGGTAAGCCCCCTCCCTCACCCTCTCTCTGTAAAACTCTCCCTACCTGACGCGCCTCCACCATCGCCATTGTTGCATTTGTTGTTCCTTTTTTTTTAAAGCTTGGGGATCATCAGGGAGGGCGGGGGTTCTAGCCGATCCGGGAGGGGGAGGTTGGTCTGGCAGGGAGAGGGGTTCCAGCAGCGGTTTTCGGGAAGGAGGGTCAAGAGCGGAGGGGGCCGGGGGGTGCTCTGGCAGAGGGCGGTTCAGGCGCGCAGTGGGATCCGGCAGGGAGTCCAGGGTGGGGGCTGTGGGTTAGGAGGGTGGGGGGGTTCCGATGGGGGGTCTGGAGGAGGGTTTCGGTGGGTGAGGGGCTGCTCTGGGAGTGGGGATTTCAGGGAGGGGGTCTCCGGTGGGGGGTCCGGGGTGGGGGCTACTGGCTGGGAGGGTGCGAAGTTCCAGTGGGGGAGAGTCTAGGGGAGGAGGGTTCGATTGCGGTAGGTCCGAGGGGGGGCTACTCTAGGAGTGGGGTGGTTCAGAGAGGGGGGATCCAACAAAGGGTCTGGGGTAGGGGCTCATCTCTGGGAGGGTGGGGGGTCCGGGGGAGGAGAGTTCAGGCGGATCTAGGGGGGCTACTCTGGGAGTGGGGGGTTAAGAGAGAGGTGCTACAAGGGGTCCAGGGTGGGGACTACTGGTTGGGAGGGTGTGGGGCCGCGAGCTCACCCGAATATTGCTAGAGGGCGAAAGGGGGTAGGGAGGGGTTGGGATGACTTTTGGTCGAAGGGTGGGGGTGGGGGTGGGGGTGCAATATCACCGGAGCCACTCCGGCGTGTGGTGGGGGTCAGTGGGAAGAGACTGGGGAGGGGGGCTCCAATAAGATGGCATTGGCAGCCATCATGAGGGGGATCAATATGAATGCAGGGCTTAAGCAGAGCCCAAGTGGCAGCTGACAGCTTGCTATGTAAGAGAAGGTGAGTGGTTGACTCAATCTAAGCATTTGGACAGCATAAGTTTATGGATTTTTAAAACTTTGTGGATTTTTATTGCATGTAAATATATTTTTAAATCTGATTTTAATAGAAATTTGATGTTAATTTGACTAAAAAATGTAGATTGTTTAGCTTCGATGTTCTTCATTTGAAAATTTTTATAATTTGGGTGTTATTTAATTTGATATGTCCATAATGATAATTACGTTGTTATTTAATTTTATGTTATATAAATGCATGGGGTATTCCCTGTGAGCTGAGGTGCGTGGGTGCGACCTAACATTACACGCACCTCAGGAGAGCGCGTTAAAACCGTGTCAATGTGCCTTCTCGTTCAAGACTTTGGGTTTGATGTGTATGTTCTCATTTGTTTATGAGAATATATATATCTACCTCAAAGTCTTGAATTGTCCCGTTTGGACAGTCTGTGAATGTTTGATCGCACTTAGGCAGTCATTTACTATATGTGTTTGTATGGTTTGTTGAGAATTTCGGTTGTGTCTCCTCACTCTTCTCTGATATACCATTATTGATTTTGAGTGTTTTCTTAACCACTTACTTGTAAGTGTTTAAGAAAATTTCAAAATCAATAAATATATATGGTATATCGGAGAAGTGTGGGGAGATGATGTCGAAATTTTTAGCAAATCGTGCAGCACATATGGTAAGTGATTGTGCGATCAAACCTTCATGGATGGGTTAAAAAGTGATAATCTAATCAATATTCCTCTTCCAACTGCAAATGGTCTATGATGAACGATGTGAGGAAAGGGTCGGGTGTAATATTATGAGTAATGATTTGAAAGTTAGGATGTGTATTGTCATTTATTGGGTGCAGGCAAAATGTCGACAGATCGTTCATGGATGTATCGTAGAATAGTTGACCGGGTGGTGTCAGATGACTTTAAGCTTGGGGTTGAGAGTTTCATTCAATTTGCATTGGGGAATCCAAATGCAGCAATAGATTACGACGGTCACATTCGATGCCCTTGTTCAAGTTGTAGAAACTTGAGGTGGTGTTCAACATGGGATGTGCAACATCATTTGTACACGAAAGGGTTCGTGGATGGTTATACGAATTGGACGTGTCATGGTGAGCAATTCTTGTGGTATGAGCCCGACAATATTGCAGGCACAAGTGGGTACGTGGATATGGTTGTAGATGTTGATGGTCCTAGTTTTAATATTCACGATAAAGCGCCAAATAAGACAGCCGGAAGATTTTATGAACTACTTAGGGATGCTGATGAGCCGCTGTGGGATGGTTGTGAAAATCACACTCGATTGTCTGCAGTGTCACAGTTGTTGAACTTGAAATCTGAATTTCACATCAGTGAGACTTGTTTTGACCGTCTCCTCCTCTTGATCAAGAGTATGTTGCCTCGAGACGAGAAGTTGCCAGAAACTTTTTACCGTGCAAAAAAGATGGTCAATGACTTAGGACTTGGATATGTGAAAATAGATGCATGTCCGAATCATTATATGTTATATTACAAAGATGATGCAGATAAGATATCATGTTCCATTTGTGGCCATGACAGATTCAAACCTAAGGGGGGGGGGGGTCAATTCAAAGGCAAAAGATGTACCTTACAAGGCGTTGCGATACTTCCCTCTTGTGCCTAGGCTGCAGCGACTGTAATGCCCCGGGTTTTTCGGATCCTTCTTATCGGGTTTCGGATTTGGTTTTTTGGAGTGTCTGACTCTGTTGTGTCTAAAATTTTATTTCGGACATCTTTCGTGTTCGGATCGGCGCGATCCGGAGTCGTTTCGGAGGCCCGGAGGCGTTCCGCGGCTTTTTCCGCGTGTGTTTTCCGATTCCCGGCGTGGGTTTCGGCTTTCCCTTCGGAACCTCGTTGCGGGTGAACCGGGCCGTTCACCAGGGCGCGAGTGGTACCGTTGCGATCGGTGCGTTTCGAGGATCGCAAAGGTGTGATTTTCTATTTTTCTGGATTTTTCCGAAATTCCGGGGTTTCCCTATATATAAGCCTTTTCTCTCTCCCCCTCTCATTTCTCTCTTCCCTCCCTCTCTCTTCTCTCACGCCCTCTTTCTCCCCCCTCTTCTCCGGCGGCCGACGGAGCGAGGCGGGGGCGAGGTGGCGTGGGCGAGGATGCGGGCGAGGACAGGTGAGGATCGAGGCGGAGGAGGCGCGTGGAAGCTTGGTGGCGCGATCGCGAGCCGGCGAGGGTTTCGCGACGTTTTCTTCGTGGATCGGCGTCCACGACGCGTCGTTTCTTCGGTGGAGGTAGGGTGATGGACCCTCAGCCCGTGTACTTCCTTTCCCGCGAGTTTCGTATGCCGTGGTGAGCCGAGCGGGCTAAATGGGGCGTTTTGGGCAAAATGCATGTTTTTGGGGTGTGAGCCGGATCTCCCGTTTTATGGTGTTTTTGGGCGATCCAGGGGTTTAGATGCATGTCTAGGGACTTGGGGAAGGTTTCCCCTTCACCTGGGGGTGAACGGGGTGTGGCATTGCTTTTCCCGCGGTTTCTACCATTTTCGGCCGCGGACTGAGAACGCGCTATACTCCAATAGCGCGTTCTTGTTCGTCGTGCTGCCCTGTCCGAGCGCGTTCATCGGAGAAGATGAACAGTGAGGCGGTTCCCGTCGCGCTATGGTGTCCTAGCGCGTTTTGCATTGTCGCGCTAGGGATACCTAGCGCGATCTGCGTTGTCACGCTAGGGATACCTAGCGCGATGCTCCCTGTTGCGCTAGGGTTCCCTAGCGCGTTCCGGCTTGTCGCGCTAGGTGATCCTAGCGCGATCTTACCTGTTGTCTTGTGCTCCCCTTGGGCCGTGTGTGCCTTGGACACCCAATGGAGTTCCGTGACCGTGTTTTGGGGTGTCTGGAGGTTCCGTTTACCTCGTTTTGCGTGCTCGTGCGCTTAAGGGTCCGGGTGACCTTTTAGCGTCCGTTCGCATTGTGTTGGTCTCCGGTCGACCCGGTTGGGACCCAATGGTCGACCTCCGGCCTTGTGAGTATCCCGGACACCCCATGGGTTCTGTGTCTGTGTTTTTTTTGGGGTGTCAGGAGGGACCGTGTTACCTCGATTAGCGTGCCCGTAGGTGTGGTGGGTCCGGGTGACCCCACGTGTTCCGGGCTCTTGTGTTACGCTTGATCGAGTCACCGTGTGTCGGTGTGTGTGCGGTGGGGTCTCCCCAGCATATCGTGGGTTCCTTTGGAAGGCGATTCCCGTGTGGGCCATGTGTTTGGCCTTGGACTGTGAGTCCAGTTGTCCGGCCTGGGGCTGGAGGTTTCCCGCTTGCTTCAAGATGGGAAATCATCGTGGCAGCTTGTGTGCTACCTTGGGAATCGTGCTTCTGTGTTTTTCGTGTGGCCCATGTGAGTGGCCTTTGTCCCTTGTGTTCCCTTCCCAAGGGAATGGTCTTGGCAACTCGTGTGTTGTCTCGGTATTCGTGATATCGTGGTTTTGGACCTAGAGATTGGGCTAGATCGACGGCCTTGTGCTGTTGCGTGCAACGGTCTTGACCCCGAGTCTGGTGACTCAAGGACCGTTGGCTGTAGTGTGTCTAGAGGACTGTCTAGAGTCTAGTGGCGTAAGTGCCACTCGAGTTTTCTCGACTCTCGCGCACGGTGCGTGCGTGGCCGTGGACTGTGAGTCATGTTTCTTCTCCGACTGTGGTCACCGTGCGACGGGGCCAGTATGCGGGGTTGTCCCCGTACGTCGTCGGATTCGGACGTTGTTTTCCGTTGAGTTGAGAGTCTACTCCTTCAGTGACCCTCCACTAGTCGTAGCCTACCAGTACGCGTGTGCTGGTCGCACCAGGGAGTGGTGTACGGGCTTACCCTGAGGACGGTGTTAGACTGGTTACCGTCGGGCCCCTCGTCACATCAGAGTCCAGTGCCAGGGGAAAACCAGTCAGAGGGCCAGACCTAGGACGCGTGGTCTGTGTGTGCACACGTGGTTGGGGACAGTGGACGCACGTCGACGGGCGTGACCCCAGCTAGTCACTTGTTTGTGGTTACTTGTACGGTGTTCGCGCCTCGGGTAGGACCTACCACGTCAGGCGGTTCACCTGCGGTGCGGTGTAAGACGTCAGGGGACGCTACCGGCTGTGCTTCTAATGGGTGGTACTTTTGTTGAGTACGGAGTGACAGACTGTCAGTCTCTGTGTCTTTGACCTTCGGGTTTTTGGTCGTGTTGACCGGTGAGTTCGGTTGTTTCACCTTGGCGCGTGTGTCGGTTCTTGCACCGTGAGATAAGTGCTAGTGGCTTTACCGAGGTTGGGTCTTGTTGTGCGGTACCCGCGATCGGATGGTCGGGGTTGCACCTTGGATAGCGTGTCCAGGTCGGCTGTGTCCGGGGGACAGGCCTCTACGGCGTGATTGCCGTGTGTTCTTACTTCGGTAGGTGGTACTAGCATGGTTCGGTAGCTTCGACTGCGTGATCGAGGTCTGCCTTCTAGCAGTAGGAGTAGCTGTAGTGCCGAGTTTTGACCGGCCACCGGTTTGCTATTCCTGCTGTAGTTGTAGCTCTCCTTTCCGCTACCGCCGTTGTTTCCGGTTGGGGTTCCGCGGGATCCCTGCTGAGTCTCTGTTTTGGAGACTCATTCCCTGCTTTTCAGGTGTTGCGGTTCTTCCTCGTGGTTCGAGGATGCGGAGCGGAGGTTCTCAGTTGCCAGCCTGCCAGGCCGAGTGTTCACTTGGCATGTGGTACGTTTTTACTACTTTAGACTGTACTTTCTGTTGGACTGGACTCTGTTGTAGCTGTAGTTGTTCTTTCTTTCAGCTTGTTGTTGTTGGTTGTCCTGCTTTATTTCCTATTTCTTTGTGCCTCCACACTCCTTTTAGCCCTTCCGAGCCCTCCCGGCTCGTGGGCGGCGGTGCGAGTCTCGGGTTATCGGGCCTTCCCGGTAATCAGAATCTCGGGTCGTTACAACTGGTATCAGAGCGGTGGTTGTGGACGTACATAGGAATTCGAAATATTGCAGTGATCAGAGTCCATAAGGTCCAGTACAGTCGGCAGCTGGCTTAGGATTTTGTGCTTGTTTTTCCGCCTTGCTTCTCGCTTGAGAGCTTGGGTGCGCTGTGCGGCGCTGTGAAGGTGGTTGCTGTCCGCGGCTTTCGTGCCAGCGTAGGGTCTAAGGATCGAGGTCGAGAGCCTTCTCCCTCATCGGTGGTGGCCCTGGTTGTGCTACGTTGGGCAGAGGTTGCTGGCAGGCGTGAGCCCGCGGTGCTGCGTTCGAGGAACCTGCAGCATGGTTAGGTGGCTGGAGAGGATTTTCCGTGGTTAAGTGACTGTGAGTGTGCTCTGAGTGAGCTGCTGTCGGTTTTGGCCACTCCAGCTTGAGGTTTATCCAGCCCCTGAGGTGTTCAGGTCGTGGTTTAAGGTGGCAGAGCGGGTGTTCTCATCGAGAAGTGTGCTCGGGTGAGCGGAGGATCTTCTCGGTGAGCTGCTGTTTCATCGAGCCTGATGTCCTTGTCGTGCTCTGTGGCGTTAGAAATGACATGTTGGTCCCGGTTGTTTTGTGGAGTTCGAGGTAAGATTGGGCTGTGGTGTCCCAGTAAGTCTTGCTCCTGCGCTCTTGTGTGCGTTTGGGTTGTGTTTGCCCTGGAGTTGGCTTGAGATGTGAAGGCTCCGCGGTGAGTTTCGGGACTCGAGGATGAGCGTTGGCAGTTGCCGGTTATGGCTCGTGTTGCGGCTCTTGGCATGCCGTGTTGTAGTTCGAGGAATTGCAGCGGTGATGCATCGAGAGGTGCTGTAATGGTGGTCCGACGTGACACTCGTCGAGTGTGTCGGAGGCGCTGACCTAATGGAAGCGATGATTTTCCTTGGTGCTGGATGGTGCTGTTTCCAGCGTGCGCGAGGTTCAAGGTCAGGTCGAGCGTGGAGTTCTTCTGTTGGTCGGAAGTGCGCTGGTTTCTCCTTTGGTTGGAGAGATTGCGTTCGGCTAAGGATCGTCGTCTTGCATTGTGTGTTCGGATTGGTTGGCCTTGTGTGCCATGAAGTCCGTGCGAGACGTGCTCCTTGTCTTGGCAGGGTGGTTGCCTGTGAGAAGTCGTGCCCATTCCCTTGTTGTGTGAGGGTGCTGGCGCTGTGCCGGAAGGATGAGTGCTGGGTGGGCGGTGTTCACTTTCTCGGCTGTGCGCGCGGATCAGAGTGCGCAGCGGAAGCTTGGTGGGCTTGTAACCCATTGGTTCAGGATCGTAGCGTTGGTTGCTACGGGCGGATTCCTGAATTTGCGTTAAGCATCGGAGGATTGGTTCCTCGGTGTGAAACGTGTTGTTGCCGTGCCGTTGCCCGAGATATCGTGGTGGTGGGCACTGGCAGGATGGAGTGTTGGGAAATGTGCTGGCTAGTGCGCCGCATGAGTACCATGTTCCTGTGTTGGAAGCCGTGTCAGGCGTCGGTGTTGGACCTGGATGAGGTTGTTGAGGATGTCGCCTGACGATGGGTGAGGACGTGTTGGTCAGAGTCGGTGGCTTGGCGCCCGACTTGTGTTCCCAGTCGTGTCCTCGGATGAGATCGTGCTTTGAGGAAGTGGTCTCTGGCAGGCCGTGGGTTCCTGTTGGTTCTACGGTCTTATCGGATTGTGGCGGTGAGATGTTTGTTGCTTTGGTGGTCCTTGATAGGACGTTGGTGTCGTAATGGTTATCCCTGGTTGGTGACCAGCATGGGATGGTTTCCCTGTGAGTCTGAGTCCTGTGAGGTGATGACTGAAGACACCAGGATCCGTCATTTGGCTTCGTCGTGCTGCTCGAGATGTGGCATCGGTCTGTGTGGGAGTCGACGGATGGCTTGCTGAGGTTTGGAATGTTTCCTTTGGACCCGGTCAAGGACCAGGAAAGAAGGAAGAAGCTGAGCAAGCGGAGGTTTTCCATTGACGAGCATTTGGTGACCAGTATATGGTCTTTTTAGAGGCAGAAGATGCTGGTTGTTGGGGCTCGAGCGTGGTGAGAGCCGTGTGCCAGCGAGACCTTTGGCGGTCGTTTCTGTGATGTGCCTTTCCGGATGGGATCAGGACTTCGTCAAAGTTTGTCTTCTGACAAGAGTTGGCATAGTGTGTTGCGGTCTATGGAGAGGACTGCTTGAGCTGTTGGAGGCTCTGTTTTAGTTGCTCCCTTGAGGAGGGTGTGCGACTTGTCAGCTGGCTGTGAGGCTGATGTGCGATTTGTCTGCCGACCATTGGATGAATCGGTAGCTGTTGCTCGTGTCGAGGGTTGTGATTCCTCGGTGAGCGAGATCGTGGCTGCGGCGCCATGATTGGTTCTCGCGTTGTCTGAGGTGATGCCGGACTGTGTCCTTTGCTATATGCCTGCTCTGTTGGCCTGTGTGCTCGGCGCGAGGAGCGAGGTGTTGCTTGTGATTGTAAGTCTGGCTGTGTCCCTCAGGATTGGTGTTTTCGTGAGAATCGAGGTTTTCTATGCTGGGGCTCTGACAGCGTGTCAGTTGGTTCAGTGTTCTTCCCCTGTGACTTCGTGCTTGGTCCTGAATTTCGAGGACGAAACTCCTTTAAGGGGGGAGGGCTGTAATGCCCCGGGTTTTTCGGATCCTTCTTATCGGGTTTCAGATCTGGTTTTTCGGAGTGTCTGACTCCGTTGTGTCCGAAATTTCGTTTCGGACATCTTTCGTGTTCGGATCGGCGCGATCCGGAGTCGTTTCGGAGGCCCGGAGGCGTTCCGCGGCTTTTTCCGCGTGTGTTTTCCGATTCCCGGCGTGGGTTTCGGCTTTCCCTTCGGAACCTCGTTGCGGGTGAACCGGGCCGTTCACCAGGGCGCGAGTGGTACCGTTGCGATCGGTGCGTTCCGAGGATCGCACGGGTGTGATTTTCTATTTTTCTGGATTTTTCCGAAATTTCAGGTTTTCCCTATATATAAGCCTTTTCTCTCTCCCCCTCTCATTTCTCTCTTCCCTCCCTCTCTCTTCTCTCACGCCCTCTTTCTCCCCCCTCTTCTCCGACGGCCGACGGAGCGAGGCGGGGGCGAGGTGGAGGTGGAGGTGGCGCGGGCAAGGATGCGGGCGAGGACAGGTGAGGATCAAGGCGGAGGAGGCGCGTGGAAGCTTGGTGGCGCGATCGCGAGCCGGCGAGGGTTTCGCGGCGTTTTCTTCGTGGATCGCCGTCCACGACGTGTCGTTTCTTCGGTGGAGGTAGGGTGATGGTCCCTCAGCCCGTGTACTTCCTTTCCCGCGAGTTTCGTAGGCCGTGGTGAGCCGAGCGGGCTAAACGGGGCGTTTTGGGCAAAATGCATGTTTTTGGGGTGTGAGCCGGATCTCCCGTTTTATGGTGTTTTTGGGCGATCCAGGGGTTTAGATGCATGCCTAGGGACTTGGGGAAGGTTTCCCCTTTTGTTTCCCCTTCACCTAGGGGTGAACGGGGCGTGGCATTGCTTTTCCCGCGGTTTCTACCGTTTTCGGGCGCGGACTGAGAACGCGCTATACTCCAATAGCGCGTTCTTGTTCGTCGCGCTGCCCCGTCCGAGCGCGTTCATCGGAGAAGATGAATAGTGAGGTGGTTCCCGTCGCGCTATGGTGTCCTAGCGCGTTTTGCATTGTCGCGCTAGGGATACCTAGCGCGATCTGCGTTGTCGTGCTAGGGATACCTAGCGCGATGCTCCCTGTCGCGCTAGGGTTCCCTAGCGCGTTCCGGCTTGTCGCGCTAGGTGATCCTAGCGCGATCTTACCTGTTGTCTTGTGCTCCCCTTGGGCCGTGTGTGCCTTGGACACCCAATGGAGTTCCGTGACCGTGTTTTGGGGTGTCTGGAGATTCCGTTTACCTCGTTTTGCGTGCTCATGCGCTTAAGGGTCCGGGTGACCTTTTAGCGTCCGTTCGCATTGTGTTGGTCTCCGGTCGACCCGGTTGGGACCCAATGGTCGACCTCCGGCCTTGTGAGTATCCCGGACACCCCATGGGTTCTGTGTCTGTGTTTTTTTTGGGGTGTCAGGAGGGACCGTGTTACCTCGATTAGCGTGCCCGTAGGTGTGGTGGGTCCGGGTGACCCCACGTGTTCCGGGCTCTTGTGTTACGCTTGATCGAGTCACCGTGTGTCGGTGTGTGTGCGGTGGGGTCTCCCCCGCATATCGTGGGTTCCTTTGGAAGGCGATTCCCGTGTGGGCCATGTGTTTGGCCTTGGACTGTGAGTCCAGTTGTCCGGCCTGGGGATGGAGGTTTCCCGCTTGCTTCAAGATGGGAAATCATCATGGCGGCTTGTGTGCTGCCTTGGGAATCATGCTTCTGTGTTTTTCGTGTGTCCCGTGTGAGTGGCCTTTGTCCCTTGCGTTCCCTTCCCAAGGGAATGGTCTTGGCAACTCGTGTGTTGTCTCGGTATTCGTGATATCGTGGTTTTGGACCTAGAGATTGGGCTAGATCGACGGCCTTGTGCTGTTGCGTGCAACGGTCTTGACACCGAGTCTGGTGACTCAAGGACCGTTGGCTGTAGTGTGTCTAGAGGACTGTCCAGAGTCTAGTGGCGTAAGTGCCACTCGAGTTTTCTCGACTCTCGCACACGGTGCGTGCGTGGCCGTGGACTGTGAGTCCTGTTTCTTCTCCGACTGTGGTCACCGTGCGACGGGGCCAGTACGCGGGGTTGTCCCCGCACGTCGTCGGATTCGGACGTTGTTTTCCGTTGAGTTGAGAGTCTACTCCTTCAGTGACCCTCCACTAGTCGTAGCCTACCAGTACGCGTGTGCTGGTCGCACCAGGGAGTGGTGTACGGGCTTACCCTGAGGACGGTGTTAGACTGGTTACCGTCGGGCCCCTCGTCACATCAGAGTCCAGTGCCAGGGGAAAACCAGTTAGAGGGCCAGACCTAGGACGCGTGGTCTGTGTGTGCACACGTGGTTGGGGACAGTGGACGCACGTCGACGGGCGTGACCCCAGCTAGTCACTTGTTTGTGGTTACTTGTACGGTGTTCGCGCCTCGGGTAGGACCTACCACGTCAGGCGGTTCACCTGCGGTGCGGTGTAAGACGTCAGGGGACGCTTGATGGAGACATCACCCACGACTCCCTTTGGCTCGGGTCCACTTCTTCACATTCGGGAGCTAGTTGAGTTTGGGCCTCACTCTATTAAGGCCCCTTATCCATTTTGTAGTTTTCCTTTGAGTCATTTTGATGTATTTCCATTTTATTTGAGTCATTTCCCTAAGTCTAGCACTTATTTTCCTATGTTTGGTATCATCATGATGTCTAATGTAAGCTATTGGGCCCCATTCGTTGGACTAGGCCCATTAGCACTCCCAACCCCCTTGGTTATTTGTAGTTGTTTATTTTGTCAGGGACTTATTGTAAAGAGTGGGTTGCCTATATATAGGACCCCACTCCCCTCATTTGAAGTTAATGAATGATTACATCCTTTTGAGTTAAACTTGCCATTTGAGTTCAAATTGGAGTGATTCCTCTAGTTTTTGGGTGAGAGGCCCTAGGGGAGAGATTCCCCACATATTCCCCTCTTAATCTCTCTATTTCACCCCTCTTTCTCTCTCCTCCAACCCCAAATACGAATTTCCTTCTCTCTCCTCCCTCCTCCCATCCACTTCCAACCTCCAACCACCTCCTTTAATGCCCTCCACTTCCCCATGGCCTCCATTACTGCACTCCCTAGTTCCTAGGTAGAAGTCTCCCCATTCCAACACCTTCCTCCACCTTCCAACCAAATCTACCCCATTCCAATGCAAGCACTCCACTTCCCAACATAATCACCCACCTTCCAAGACCTTTTGAATTTGAAATCCACCCTTCCCTCCACTCACTTGTGCCCCCTCACCTTCTCCTCTCACCCCCCCTTCCCCAAATTCGTAGCTCTTCCCCCTCCACCTGCTAGCACTTGCTTCCAGCCATTCTCCACCTCATTCCACATCACCATTAGCTCCCTTCTCCACCCCACAAGAGCCCCCACTCTCCCTTAGGTCATTCCTACCATTTCCCTCCACCATAGAAGCCACATCTCCCTCTCATTTCTTCTAGTAGGTTGGAGCTGTGCAGATCTGCAGACCAGCCCTTGTTGCAGCGTCAACCACGGAGTCATCCTAGTTCTTCAGAAGGCGTGGCCTACCTTTCTGGAAAGGCCTTCCAGTCTACTTCGCAGGCGAGGTGGAATCAACACGATCGGAGCTCGGAGCTGCCAGATAGAGCCATTCTCCCAACAGTGCGCAGAGAGGTCTTCATCCTGGACCAGAGCGTGGAAGATCCTTCTGCCACGACAAACCCCAGCGGATTCAGGCTGAAGCCCCTTCATCAAAGTTCTTCCTCTACCGGTCATCTTTCAAGATCAAGAAACAGAACCCCGTTCGGCCACCAGAGGAAGAAGTTACGAATTTTCTCCCCCGATCTATCTAGTTCTGTTTTCTGCTGTCTACTCCGACCAGTACCCACTCTTCTGGGTACCCCGGCCATCCTCGACCTCTGAATGCATCTCCGTCACCTCCTTCTGAAAGCTACCTCGACCACGAAGATGATGCCGCTGGTTTCGTGCTGATCGGAGCTCGGGAGGGCGCTCAGTCACTTCTGCAACTTGCTGTTACAGTCCAGACAGTACCTGCGGCCAGACAGAGGAGGCTACTTCCTGTTGCTGGTGCAGCCACCTCCGACCATCTGAGCTTCCCCAAAAAATTCTGGAGTCCACCTCTTCCAGTCAGGAAGCTTCAGGAGCTGGTTTCGATCAATTTGGAGTCCGGACAAGCCCGGCATAGCCATCACAGCGACCCCCTGTCCAGAATTCCAGATTGAAGCTGCAACTTCCCTAGTTCTCATTTCTCTTCGTTTCGGTCCACCAACCCCTCCCCGCTTGGCCGGCTGAAGGCCCCACCCTGCGTGGTGGTAGTGTTTGAATGTATCATATTAACCCCTACCCCAAGATCCCTCCTCCTGCGAGAGGAGTAGTTTTGTAAGTGGTTTGGCAGGTCAAGCGACACCGCCGCGGCGTGTGGGGAACCACCGCCTCCCCGCTCGCCCTCGTCTCCGACCGGGACCGGTTTCTTCAAACCGGTCGAGTAAGTGTCTCTTCCTTGCTCACCTAGTGTAGCTCTCTCAATATTTGATTCATGCACCGCTGAATTCGTGAGGAGCGCCCGATCCTCAAGTCCATGACTTAGAGTGATCGCCGTGGGTTAGTGTGACCCGGTGCCCGAGTGCACTTTGTCGGCCCCAATCGAATTGGGCAACCAACCTTGGGGAATCAATTCTTGGCCTTGCTGGCCCTCTACCAGCAAGGGTCCATTCCCATAAGTCACCCTTGGTATCACATAGTCACCCCGGGAATAGAGTGCAACGAAGAGAGCGGTGGCCCATTAAGGCCCATTTGGATGCTTAGATGTGCTTGTTTGACTAAGTCCGAGGTTGTGTCACATCAAGTGGTATCAGAGCAAGTCCTTGACTTGTCTCTATCAAGTCTAAGTCCTAGTACCTTTGCATTGTGTGTCCAACCACTTTGGCCCTTTGTCTTGCATGTCCACCCGTAGTGGTACTAGCTACCAACCCGGTTCTTCATCTTCGATTCCAACCATGGATCCCAATCCTCACCATCTCAACCAAGATGTTCCTAGGGAGGAACCCCAAGAAAGGGTAGAGGCTGCCCTCACAACCATCCTTGCCCAACTAGAGTCCCTTACCAACCGAATTGCTCGGTTAGAAGACCAAGGGTACCACCCAAGGAACAATGAGCCTAGAATTCCCCCTCCACAAGATGAACCTCATAGGGAAGATCCTCACCCAAGAATCAATGAGCCAAGAGTCTCTCCACCACATGGTGATTATCATAGGAATGGTTTTCCCCAAAGGAACCAAGGCCCAAGAGTCCACCCTCCACATATAGAGCCTCATAGGGATGAGTTCCACCCAAGGAACAACGGCCCAAGAGCCCATCACCCACATGCTGAATTTTATAGGGATGAAATGGACTATGACCATTATTATGAGTATGAGATACCTCGCCCCCATCAAAACCATGACCGGCGTCCACGGGATGATCCGGATGACCCCCTTTTAAGGATGATCAAGGTAGAGGCCCCAAACTTTGACGGTTCACATGAACCTAGTGTTTACCTAGAATGGGAGACCGCCATGGACCAATACTTTGAATGGTACCCCATGTCCGACCAAAGAAGAGTTAGATTGGCTAAGATGCATCTCACTAAGTTGGCCAAAACTTATTGGCTAAATCAAGAGGGTCTAAGGCGGATTAGGAGGGATGAGCCTATTAACACTTGGGCGGATATGAAGAATCTACTTAGGAACAAATACCTTCCCCGAACCTACCACCAAATGCTCCTAGATGAATGGCAAAGCCTCACCCAAGAAGGAAAGACCGTGGTAGAGTACATTGAAAAATTTGACTCTTATCTTCTAAAGTGTGGAGTCC
The DNA here is from genome assembly GCA_022559845.1 of Amorphophallus konjac. NCBI lineage: Eukaryota > Viridiplantae > Streptophyta > Magnoliopsida > Alismatales > Araceae > Amorphophallus > Amorphophallus konjac. The sequence continues at coordinate 216,403,979 of CM040124.1, read as the reverse complement.
ATGAGGATGCGGATGTCACCTTATCCCGCTTTAGGAATGGGCTTCAAAGCCACATCAAGAGGGAACTATTCATGAGAGATGTTGATAACCTTGAGATAGCTTACCAAATTGCTAGAGATGTGGAAAGGTTTTCTAAGAGTTCCCGATTTATCCCTCCCCGACCCACCGACCCCAAAAACATGGGACCACGTCCCATTCCACCCACCCCCATGAGAGCTCCTAGCCCAAGTGGGAATGCCCCTTTAAGGTCCTACAACCCTCCCCCACCCATCACTCCAAACAAACCCGCTCCTAGTCACCCTCTTCCACGGAAGGATGACAACCCCAAAGGCCCAAGTGTAGGAGCCACCCCGGGAAGTGGGCGCCAACAATGCTATAAGAGTCATGGGTATGGTCATTTTGCGGGGCAATGTCCATCTAAGGGGCTATCTAGCTTGCTTATTGAGGAAGAAGTCCAACCCCAAAAGGAACAAGAAAATGTCATTGAGGAACATGAAGCCTTAATAGATTGGGAAGAGGAGTATGAAGCCCAATGTCTAGAGTCGGGTCTAGATCATTCCACTCCTTCAAACAACTCCCATCTAGGAGTCATTAGGTGCACTCTCACCCAACCTCAAGAAGAGGATTGGCGACGGACTTCAATTTTCCACACCTTTGTCAAGATAGAAAACCATGTGAGGAAAGTGATCTTGGATAGTGGTAGTTGTGTTAATGCCGTATCACCCGACACCGTCAAGCTCCTTGGGCTTACTCTCACTCCCCACCCAAGTCCATACCGGGTCTCATGGATCAACAACAACTCCATCCCGGTCAACACCCAATGCCTAGTGCCTCTCACTTTCTCTTCCTACCATGGCCAAATATGGTGTGACGTCATACCTATGGAAGTGGGTAGCATCCTTTTAGGAAGACCTTGGCTCTATGATGTGGATGCCACCATTCTAGGAAGAAGCAACATATGCACCTTTGAGCATGAGGGTAAGACTATCCGTCTTAACCCTTCCCCACCTCGTCCCATGCCCAAGAGGGACACTCTCCCTCAAGGATCACACCCCACCACTCCACAAGTCTCGGGGAACTCCACCCCTCCAACTCAAGCCCTTATCCAAACCCCAAAACAAAGTAGAACCACGGGGTTGACCAAGGGTATTCATCTCATCACTAGGAGAGAGCTTGAAGAGGAAATTGCTCAAGGGGTGCCTTTGTGTGCGGTTGTCATATGCTTAGGGGAACCTACCCCTTCTAATCCCCATCCCATAGAGATCCAACAACTATTGGAAGAATTTCATGATGTGTTCCCGGAAGAGCTCCCGGACCAACTCCCTCCCATGCGTGATGTGCAACACGCAATCGACCTAGTGCCGGGAGCCACCCTTCCAAATCTTCCTCATTATCGCCTCAATCCTACGGAACATGCCGAACTTAGGAGGCAAATAGAGGAACTCATTAGGAAGGGCTTCATCCGCATTAGTAAGAGTCCATGTGTCGTCCCGGCCCTCCTTACCCCCAAGAAAGATGGATCGTGGCGGATGTGTGTGGATAGCCGGGCCATTAACAAGATTACCGTCAAGTATAGGTTCCCTATCCCTAGGCTTGATGACATGTTGGACATGCTAGCTGGAGCCACCATCTTCTCTAAGATAGATCTCAAGAGTGGTTACCACCAAGTTAGGATAAGGCCCGGGGATGAGTGGAAAACGGCCTTCAAGACCAAGGATGGTCTCTTTGAGTGGTTAGTCATGCCATTTGGGCTTTCTAATGCCCCAAGTACTTTCATGCGTCTTATGACGGAAGCACTTAGGCCTTTCATTGGGAACTTTCTAGTGGTATACTTTGATGATATTCTCATCTATAGCCACACCCATGAAGCCCACCTCAAACACCTTAGGAAAGTTTGCACCGTCCTCCGGCAAGAGAGCTTATTTGCCAACCTAAGAAAGTGTCATTTCATGACCACTACCATCACCTTCCTAGGATATGTGGTGTCAACCAAAGGAGTCTCCATGGACCCCGACAAGGTCCAAGCTATCATTGATTGGCCTGAACCCCACACCCTTCATGAGGTTAGAAGTTTCCATGGGTTGGCCACATTCTATAGGAGATTCATTCGAGGGTTTAGCACTATCACCGGCCCAATAACTGATTGTCTCAAAAAGGGAACCTTTGTTTGGACCAAAGCCGCCTCTAAAGCCTTCCTTGAGCTTAAGGAAAAGTTGACCCAAGCCCCGGTCCTATGTCTTCCCGATTTCTCTAAAGTTTTTGAGGTCACTTGTGATGCATCCGGGATTGGGATAGGAGGGATTCTTAGTCAAGAGGGACACCCGGTCGCCTACTTTAGTGAGAAGCTATGTGATGCTAGGACTAGATACTCCACCTATGACAAGGAGTTCTATGCCGTGGTCCAATCCCTCCGACATTGGAGACATTATTTGCTTCCCAAAGAGTTTATCATCTTTTCCGACCATGAGGCACTCAAATACCTCAATTCCCAACAAAAGTTGAATGCCCGACATGCCCGATGGGTTGAGTTCATACAATCCTACACCTTTGTCATCAAACACAAGGCCGGGAGTGAGAATAAGGCCGCGGATGCCCTTAGTAGGAAGATGTCCTTGTTATCCACTATCCAAGTGGAAGTGATTGGCTTTGACAAGGTCAAGGATGATTATCCTAGTTGCCCCGACTTTGGACAAATCTATGCCAACTTGACCACTCATTCTAGCAAGGAGCATGAAGGATTCATTTTAGAGGATGGGTTCCTCTTCAAGGGACCAAGGCTTTGCATTCCTCGGACATCTCTTCGAGACTTCTTGGTTTGGGAATTACATGCCGGTGGGTTAGCCGGTCATTTTGGGGTCCACAAGACCATTGCCTTAGTTGAGGGTCAATTTTATTGGCCAAGCCTCAAGAGGGATGTAGGCAAAATAGTGGGTCAATGTCGCACATGTGCTTCGGCCAAACAAGTAAAACAAAACACCGGCCTATACACCCCACTTCCCATTCCCGACCGCCCATGGCAAGATTTGAGCATGGACTTTGTGCTAGGTTTACCCAAGACCTCTAGGAAGCATGACTCCATCTATGTGGTGGTTGATAGATTTTCCAAAATGGCCCACTTCATCCCATGCTACAAAACCTCCGATGCCTCCCATATAGCCCGGTTATTCTTTGATGAGGTAGTCCACCTCCATGGGCTACCCAAGACCATAGTCTCCGATAGGGATGTCAAATTCACTAGCTATTTTTGGAAGACTCTTTGGCACATGATGGGTACCCTCCTCAAATTCTCCACTGCCTACCACCCCCAAACGGATGGCCAAACTGAAGTGGTCAACCAGAGTCTAGGGAACCTCCTTAGGTGTCTTGTTGAGGATCGGCCCGGAAATTGGGATCTCATCTTACCACAGGCTGAGTTTGCATACAATAATTCCGTCAATAAGTCAATAGGGATGAGTCCATTTGAAGCAGTGCATGGGTACAAACCAAGAAAGCCATCCGATCTCATTCCCCTTCCCCAGCATGCTAGAGTGTCCATTTCTGCCGAGTCTTTTGCACAACATATTAGAGAGTTGCATGAGGAAATCCGCAAGCACATTGGCATGAAAAATGAGGCGTATAAAAGGTTGGCCGACTCTCACCGGCGTCACTTAGAGTTCCAAGTGGGTGACTTTGTGATGGTGAGGACGGAGAGGCTCTCCCCAGGAGCCAACTCCAAGTTGAGACCACGTGGGACTGGGCCCTTCCAGGTCTTGAGGCGTATTGGTGCGAATGCTTATGAATTAGATCTCCCCGAGGATTATGGGATAAGTCCTACATTCAATGTCGCCGACTTAGTGTCTTACAAGGGCCCCACGGTGAGACCTAGTGAGGAGATCGAGCCCACTCCCTCCTTTGAGAGAGCACCCACCCGAGAGGAGAGTCCACTAGCCAAAAGAGCTCAGCGTGATCGCATTGAACAAATATTGGATGAGCAGGTCACTACCACCCGGAGCAAGGTCTATGAGCGCTATCTCGTCAGGTGGAAGGATCGGCCTCCGTTGGAAGACTCATGGGTAAGTCGGGAGGACCTACAGCGATTGGATCCAGATCTCCTCGAGCGGTACCTTAGCCGGATGGACCCTTACTTGACGGAGTCGAGCTCTTTGCGGCCCAGGAGATTTGATGGAGGCATCACCCACGACTCCCTTTGGCTCGGGTCCACTTCTTCACATTCGGGAGCTAGTTGAGTTTGGGCCTCACTCTATTAAGGCCCCTTATCCATTTTGTAGTTTTCCTTTGAGTCATTTTGATGTATTTCCATTTTATTTGAGCCATTTCCCTAAGTCTAGCACTTATTTTCCTATGTTTGGTATCATCATGATGTCTAATGTAAGCTATTGGGCCCCATTCGTTGGACTAGGCCCATTAGCACTCCCAACCCCCTTGGTTATTTGTAGTTGTTTATTTTGTCAGGGACTTATTGTAAAGAGTGGGTTGCCTATATATAGGACCCCACTCCCCTCATTTGAAGTTAATGAATGATTACATCCTTTTGAGTTAAACTTGCCATTTGAGTTCAAATTGGAGTGATTCCTCTAGTTTTTGGGTGAGAGACCCTAGGGGAGAGATTCCCCACCCATTCCCCTCTTAATCTCTCTATTTCACCCCTCTTTCTCTCTCCTCCAACCCCAAATCCGAATTTCCTTCTCTCTCCTCCCTCCTCCCATCCACTTCCAACCTCCAACCACCTCCTTTAATGCCCTCCACTTCCCCATGGCCTCCATTACTCCACTCCCTAGTTCCTAGGTAGAAGTCTCCCCATTCCAACACCTTCCTCCACCTTCCAACCAAATCTACCCCATTCCAATGCAAGCACTCCACTTCCCAACATAATCACCCACCTTCCAAGACCTTTTGAATTTGAAATCCACCCTTCCCTCCACTCACTTGTGCCCCCTCACCTTCTCCTCTCACCCCCCCTTCCCCAAATTCGTAGCTCTTCCTCCTCCACCTGCTAGCACTTGCTTCCAGCCATTCTCCACCTCATTCCCCATCACCATTAGCTCCCTTCTCCACCCCACAAGAGCCCCCACTCTCCCTTAGGTCATTCCTACCATTTCCCTCCACCATAGAAGCCACATCTCCCTCTCATTTCTTCTAGTAGGTTGGAGCTGTGCAGATCTGCAGAACAGCCCTTGTTGCAGCGTCAACCACAGATTCATCCTAGTTCTTCAGAAGGCGTGGCCTACCTTTCTGGAAAGGCCTTCCAGTCTACTTCGCAGGTGAGGTGGAATCAACACGATCGGAGCTCGGAGCTGCCAGATAGAGCCATTCTCCCAACAGTGCGCAGAGAGGTCTTCATCCTGGACCAGAGCGTGGAAGATCCTTCTGCCACGACAAACCCCAGCGGATTCAGGCTGAAGCCCCTTCATCAAAGTTCTTCCTCTACCGGTCATCTTTCAAGATCAAGAAACAGAACCCCGTTCGGCCACCGGAGGAAGAAGTTACGAATTTTCTCCCCCGATCTATCTAGTTCTGTTTTCTGCTGTCTACTCCGACCAGTACCCACTCTTCTGGGTGCCCCGGCCATCCTCGACCTCTGAATGCATCTCCGTCAACTCCTGCTGAAAGCTACCTCGACCACGAAGATGATGCCGCTGGTTTCGTGCTGATCGGAGCTCGGGAGGGCGCTCAGTCACTTCTGCAACTTGCTGTTACAGTCCAGATAGTACCTGCGGCCAGACAGAGGAGGCTACTTCCTGTTGCTGGTGCAGCCACCTCCGACCGTCTGAGCTTCCCCAAAAAATTCTGGAGTCCACCTCTTCCAGTCAGGAAGCTTCAGGAGCTGGTTTCGATCAATTTGGAGTCGGGACAAGCCCGGCATAGCCATCACAGCGACCCCCTGTCCAGAATTCCAGATTGAAGCTGCAACTTCCCTAGTTCTCATTTCTCTTCGTTTCGGTCCACCAACCCCTCCCCGCTTGGCCGGCTGAAGGCCCCACCCTGCGTGGTGGTAGTGTTTGAATGTATCATATTAACCCCTACCCCAAGATCCCCCCTCCTGCGAGAGGAGTAGTTTTGTAAGTGGTTTGGCAGGTCAAGCGACACCGCCGCGGCGTGTGGGGAACCACCGCCTCCCCGCTCGCCCTCGTCTCCGACCGGGACCGGTTTCTTCAAACCGGTCGAGTAAGTGTCTCTTCCTTGCTCACCTAGTGTAGCTCTCTCAATATTTGATTCATGCACCGCTGAATTCGTGAGGAGCGCCCGATCCTCAAGTCCATGACTTAGAGTGATCGTCGTGGGTTAGTGTGACCCGGTGCCCGAGTGCACTTTGTCGGCCCCAATCGAATTGGGCAACCAACCTTGGGGAATCAATTCTTGGCCTTGCTGGCCCTCTACCAGCAAGGGTCCATTCCCATAAGTCACCCTTGGTATCACATAGTCACCCCGGGAATAGAGTGCAACGAAGAGAGCGGTGGCCCATTAAGGCCCATTTGGATGCTTAGATGTGCTTGTTTGACTAAGTCCGAGGTTGTGTCACATCAACGCTACCGGCTGTGCTTCTAATGGGTGGTACTCCTGTCGAGTACGGAGTGACAGACTGTCAGTCTCTGTGTCTTTGACCTTCGGGTTTTTGCTCGTGTTGACCGGTGAGTTCGGTTGTTTCACCTTGGCGCGTGTGTCGGTTCTTGCGCCGTGAGATAAGTGCTAGTGGCTTTACCGAGGTTGGGTCTTGTTGTGCGGTACCCGCGATCGGATGGTCGGGGTTGCACCTTGGACAGTGTGTCCAGGTCGGCTGTGTCCGGGGGACAGGCCTCTACGGCGTGATTGCTGTGTGTTCTTACTTCGGTAGGTGGTACTAGCGTGGTTCGGTAGCTTCGACTGCGTGATCGAGGTCTGCCTTCTGGCAGTAGGAGTAGCTGTAGTGCCGAGTTTTGACCGGCCACCGGTTTGCTGTTCCTGCTGTAGTTGTAGCTCTCCTTTCCGCTACCGCCGTTGTTTCCGGTTGGGGTTCCACGGGATCCCTGCTGAGTCTCTGTTTTGGAGACTCATTCCCTGCTTTTCAGGTGTTGCGGTTCTTCCTCGTGGTTCGAGGATGTGGAGTGGAGGTTCTCAGTTGCCAGCCTGCCGGGCCGAGTGTTCACTTGGCATGTGGTACGTTTTTACTGCTTTAGACTGTACTTTCTGTTGGACTGGACTCTGTTGTAGCTGTAGTTGTTCTTTCTTTCAGCTTGTTGTTGTTGGTTGTCCTGCTTTATTTCCTATTTCTTTGTGCCTCTACACTCCTTTTAGCCCTTCCGAGCCCTCCCGGCTCGTGGGCGGCGGTGCGAGTCTCGGGTTATCGGGCCTTCCCGATAATCGGATTCTTGGGTCGTTACAGCGACTGTATATGTCCTCAAAGACGGCTCGGCATATGACATGGCACACCGAAAGAGTACGTCGTGCCGATGATATAATCAGTCATCCTGCCGATGGTGAAGCTTGGACTCACTTTAGTCGTACTCATCTTGCCTTTTCAAGGGAGTCACGTAATGTTCGATTGGGTTTATGCACAGATGGCTTTAATCCATTCGGTGGTTCAGTGGCAGCTTATTCTTGTTGGCCAGTGTTCATGACACTGTACAACCTTCCGCCGCACATGTGCATGAAGCGAGAAAATCTGTTTTTGTCCCTAGTAATTCCTGGTCCAAAAAGTCCCGGAAAAAATTTGGACATATATCTCAGACCGTTGATTGATGAGCTCAAATTTGTATGGACTGATGGAGTTGTTACTTATGATGCATATAGGAAGAAAAATTTTATTATGAAGGCTGCACTGATGTGGACAATAAGTGACTTCCCTGCATATGGAATGCTATCTGGTTGGAGCACACATGGGAGGCTAGCATGTCCTTACTGTATGGAAGATACCAAATCATTTTAATTGAAACATGGGGGGAAAAGCTTCTGGTTTGATTGCCATCGGCGGTTGCTACCAAGTGACCATCCTTTTCGAAGGTAAAAAGACTCGTTTAAAAAAAATACTGTTGAAATGGATGAAGCTGACTTGCAACGGGTGTCGGGTCTACATATGGCGTCATGGGTGCACAATTTACCAGATGTAGTTTAATTGTCTGGTAGCACACGGCAACTCCCTAATTTTGGAAAGGATCACAACTGGGTCAAGAAAAGCATTTTTTGGGAATTACCTTATTGGTCAACTCTTCTTGTACGACACAATCTGGATGTCATGCATACCGAGAAGAATTTTTTTGATAATGTGTTCAATACGATCATGAATGTTAAAGGGAAAACAAAGGACAACGCCAAAGCACGTATGGATTTAAAGATGCTTTGTAGACGTCCAGAACTGGAACTACAAAGTGTCAATGGCAAAACTGTGCAGCCTAAAGCAACTTATGTGCTTCATGATACACAGATCAAGGAAGTATGCCAGTGGTTGAAACAACTGAGATTCCCAGATGGATATGCATCCAACATAGCCCGTTGTGTGAATGTTAATGAGGAGAAAATATATGGTATGAAAAGTCACAACTGTCATGTGTTCATGGAGAGGCTACTGCCCATTGCATTTCGTGATTTGTTGCCAAAGCAGATATGGGGAGCACTAGCTGAGATGAGTCAATTTTTCAAGATTTTATGTGCATCTGAACTCAGACTTCGGGATGTACAAACTATCGAACAAGAAGTTGTCACAACCATTTGCAAGCTAGAGAAGATATTTCCTCCGGCATTCTTTGATTCGATGGAGCACCTGGTCGTTCATTTGCCATATGAGGCTATCGTCGGAGGTCCAGTACAATTTCGATGGATGTATCCATTTGAGAGGTATGTGACAATTTTTGTTAACTTATAAGTCGTCCATAGCCGCTACATATTGTTGCCATCTGACTTGTTGTTGTAGGTGCATGCATGAATTAAAAATGAAAGTTCGCAACAAGGCACAGGTGGAGGGTTCGATTGCTGAGGCATACATTCTTGAAGAAATTTCAAACTTCTGTTCTATGTACTTTGAGATAGAGATTCAAACTCGTCGTACTCGACCTCCACGTAATGATGATGGGGGAGTGGATGAATCGTCCGATCGGCTCTCCATATTTAAACATCCTGGACGTGCGTTCAGACGTTGCTTGACTCGCACGCTCGAAGATAGAGAGTTACACGCCGCTGAGATATATATTCTTTTGAATTGCCTCGAGATTGAACCTTATGTTGAGTAAGATCTTAATTCACATTTCCAGCAACTCCATAAGTCTATACATCCTCAAAGTCTATACAACATTGACTTCACAAAGTCTATACATTGGCTTCCTCAAAGTCTATACATTGGCTTCCTCAAAGTCTATACATCCTCAAAGTCTATACATTGGCTTCCTCAAAGTCTATACATTCACTTCCTCAATGTCTATACATTGGCTTCCTCAAAGTCTATACATTCACTTCCTCAAAGTCTATACATTGGCTTCCTCAAAGTCTATACAACATTGACTTCACAAAGTCTATACATTGGCTTCCTCAAAGTCTATACATCCTCAAAGTCTATACATTGGCTTCCTCAAAGTCTATACATTGGCTTCCTCAAAGTCTATACATCCTCAAAGTCTATACATTGGCTTCCTCAAAGTCTATACATTGACTTCCTCAAAGTCTATACATTCACTTCCTCAAAGTCTATACATTGGCTTCCTCAAAGTCTATACATTGGCTTCACAAAGTCTATACATTGGCTTCCTCAAAGTCTATACAACATTGACTTCACAAAGTCTATACATCCTCAAAGTCTATACATTGGCTTCCTCAATGTCTATACATTCACTTCCTCAAAGTCTATACATTGGCTTCCTCAAAGTCTATACATTGGCTTCACAAAGTCTATACATTGGCTTCCTCAAAGTCTATACAACATTGACTTCACAAAGTCTATACATTGGCTTCCTCAAAGTCTATACATTGGCTTCCTCAATGTCTATACATTCACTTCTCAAAGTCTATACATTGGCTTCCTCAAAGTCTATACATTGGCTTCACAAAGTCTATACATTGGCTTCCTCAAAGTCTATACATCCTCAAAGTCTATACATTGGCTTCCTCAAAGTCTATACATTGACTTCCTCAAAGTCTATACATTCACTTCCTCAAAGTCTATACATTGGCTTCCTCAAAGTCTATACATTGGCTTCACAAAGTCTATACATTGGCTTCCTCAAAGTCTATACAACATTGACTTCACAAAGTCTATACATTGGCTTTCTCAAAGTCTATACATCCTCAAAGTCTATACATTGGCTTCCTCAATGTCTATACATTCACTTCCTCAAAGTCTATACATTGGCTTCCTCAAAGTCTATACATTGGCTTCACAAAGTCTATACATTGGCTTCCTCAAAGTCTATACAACATTGACTTCACAAAGTCTATACATTGGCTTCCTCAAAGTCTATACATCCTCAAAGTCTATACATTGGCTTCCTCAATGTCTATACATTCACTTCCTCAAAGTCTATACATTGGCTTCCTCAAAGTCTATACATTGGCTTCACAAAGTCTATACATTGGCTTCCTCAAAGTCTATACATCCTCAAAGTCTATACATTGGCTTCCTCAAAGTCTATACATTGGCTTCCTCAAAGTCTATACATCCTCAAAGTCTATACATTGGCTTCCTCAAAGTCTATACATTGACTTCCTCAAAGTCTATACATTGGCTTCCTCAAAGTCTATACATTGACTTCCTCAAAGTCTATACATTGGCTTCCTCAAAGTCTATACATTGACTTCCTCAAAGTCTATACATTGGCTTCCTCAAAGTCTATACAACATTGACTTCACAAAGTCTATACATTGGCTTTATCAAATTTTTTTAATCATTTTTTTTACAGGGTGCTACATTTATATTGCAGACAATTTGATTCAGAATTAGTTGAAAAATGTCTAAATATCAAGGATGTGGAGATTGAAAAAGAACGTGAGAAGTTTTTTCCAAATGGCTAAGAAACCGAGTTAGTGTGAACTCTGAATATATATGTTTGTATTTACGTATGTTGAGGTAATTGTTATTATTTTAACTACTCTAATTTGAATATAGGTTGAACAAGGTCTCATTACTGATGAAAGAGTACAACAGATAAGTTATGGCCCCTCGAACCAGACACGTGCCTATCCGGGATATATTGTGAATGGATACAAATTTCATACAAGGGATTATGGGCGAAATAAGTCTACGATGAACAGCGGCGTATATGTGAAGGGAAGTTTATACAATGAAATGGAATTGGACTACTATGGTATTCTTGAAGAAGTCTTAGAACTTCAGTATTTGGGACAAGACAATCATGTATACATATTTAAGTGTCAATGGTTTGATCCTAATTCTGTTCTACATGACACAAATTATGGGATTGTCAATGTCAAGCATAGGTTTAAACTTAAGACCTATGAACCATTCATTTTAGCCGCACAAGCCCTGCAAGTGTACTATTCAAGTTATCCATCATCCAAGAATAGAGATTGGTGGGCAGTTTGCAGGGTTAATTCAAAACTCTTTCCCACTTATGAGTTAACTATGAGTGGAGATGTCTCAGAGGTTGCTCGTGCTGAATATTATCAATCAGACGAAGTTGGCGTTGTCGGTTCCTCTAGGTTTAATATGGACGAATCTGATGAGCCACTGTCATTACGTACGCGAGATGGCGTGGAAGAAGTCGATCCGACGGAGCTAAATGTTGATGTTAGAGGGGAGGAAGAATCAGATGAAGACGAAGATTTTGAATCTCATGAGACTACTATGGATGACGAAGATGATGAAGTTGAGCTAGATATATCAACATGAGGGAGGCATGTTTTGATAATTTAGTAAGAAGATTCTTACTTTTAAGCATAATTTTAAATAACATTTGTCTAGCCTTATATAATTGTGGATTAATATGTATTAATTGTTTTGTTATTCATAAGGAAATGGTGCGAGGAGGTCGTACTAGGGGTGGGAGGAGATCTAGCAGTGAGAGGGGCACTACTACCTCCTCGCTACCATCTTCTTCAAACACATGTATATTTGATCAAAAAGTTAGCTATATAAATATTTTAATTATTGACAAACTTAAAAGAATTTATTTATAGGTGCAAGTGTCGGCTCACCACCACTTGTACATACGCCACCACCTCCCGCTACATGTATGTATATTTTAATTTAAATTCTTGAACATTTGTTCTACTTATGAAAATAAGTTCTTGCAGGTCTCAGTGGCCTCCCACCTGTTGTGCAGACGCCACTCCCACCACCTCCCGCTGCAGGTATGTATATTTTAATTATATGTTCGTAATATTTGTATCACTCCACATGACAATAAATTCTTGCAGGTCTCAGTGGCAAAAAGACTCGAGGATCATGTATGTATATTTTAATTTAAATTCTTCAATATTTGTTCTACTTATGACAATAAATTCTTGCAGGTCTCAGTGGCCTCCCACCTGTTGTGCATAGGCCACCCCCACCACCTCCCGCTGTAGGTATGTATATTTTAATTATATGTTCGCATTATATGTATCACTCCACATGATAATAAATTCTTGCAGGTCTCAGTGCCCTCCCACCTGTTGTGCATACGCCACCCCCACCACCTCCCGCTGCAGGTATGTATATTTTAATTATATGTTCGCAGTATATGTATCACTCCACATGACAATAAATTCTTGCATGTCTCAGTGCCCTCCCACCTGTTGTGCATACGCCACCCCCACCACCTCCCGCTGCAGATATGTATATTTTAATTATATGTTCGCAGTATATGTATCACTCCACATTACAATAAATTCTTGCAGGTCTCAGTGCCCTCCCACCTGTTGTGCATACGTCACCCCCACCACCTCCCGCTGCAGGTATGTATATTTTAATTATATGTTCGCATTATATGTATCACTCCACATGACAATACATTCTTGCAGGTCTCAGTGCCCTCCCACCTGTTGTGCATACGCCACCCCGACCACCTCCCGCTGCAAGTATGCATATTTTAATTATATGTTCGCAGTATATGTATCACTCCACATGACAATAAATTCTTGCAGGTCTCAGTGCCCTCCCACCTGTTGTGCATACGCCACCCCCACCACCTCCCGCTGCAGGTATGTATATTTTAATTATATGTTCACAGTATATGTATCACTCCACATGACAATAAATTCTTGCAGGTCTCAGTGCCCTTCCACCACCTCCCACTTGTACAGGGCCCACCCCCACCAGTCAGCCCCTTGACGATGTCGGCAGTTATCACGAGGGAGGCACGACCCATGATAGACGTCGCCCGTGTTGGGTATCCGGGTAAATCTATAAGGTTATATTACATTAATTAGCCCTCAACTGTCTAATATGAATATTTTGACATTTGCAATTGCAGTATGAAATTTGAACCCCATAGCGCTGTCCATCATTCCACCGAACTCATGTTGGCACATGTGCCCGGGGCAGCTTCCACTTTCAGAGATTTTCCGATGTCCGTCCGCGATTCATTGTACAACATGTTCTTAGTAAGTAATTACGTCATTTAATTCAAGTATTTCCCAAAGTCAATTTACAACTTTATACTAAGTGTGAAAAGTAATTGATTTACAGCGGTCTTTTCAATTCACATGTGGACATGACGCGGCGAGATGTCGTCGTGCCTGGGAGTCTACTATGCTCTCAAGTTACAAGAGGAGAATACATGAGGCCCGAGCACACGCTAAAAAATTGAGTGGGGGGAGTGAAGACCGACAATTGTGGAAGGCGCATCGCCCTCTATGGATGAGGCAGGAGGATTGGGAGATATCTTGTGACCATTTTGCCGACCCCAAGTGGATAGAAAAGTCCGAAAAAGCCAAAGCAAACAGGACGTCAAAACCAGGTTCAAATTTGCATACGAGTGGGTCCATCTCTTATGCGGCTCATAAAAAAAAATTGGTAAGTAATATACCAATTTATCTTCTTACAATTTATCCCAATATTTGACTTTTTTTTTACTATGAATTGTATAAAAGGCTGTGGAGCTTAATCGACCTCCGTCGTTCCTCGAGGTGTTCGACAGAACACACAAAAAGAAGGGGACTAATGATTTTGTGAGTGACACAGCTAAGTCAGCAGCGGTAAGTTTATCTACATATGTAACTTGTACCGTTCATTTAAATTGGCATGTAATTCATATGAAATTGACTAGTTATTTTATTCAATTTGTAGGAAACATATAGCAAAGCAGTGACAGAGAAGTACGGGGAGGGAGACACGCAGCAGCCGGAGTTCGATCCGGTGGAGTGGGTGGCAGCAGCTGGCGTACCGAAGAAAGGCCGACTATATGGTTTTGGGGAGAGCCTAGACGCAAGCGCGGTGACATCAGCGTGTGCGAGTTCTAGCTATACTTCTTCCAGTGGCAGTGCCTTCACTATACCTTCCGTTACCCCCAGCGCTTCTGCCAGCGACATGATGGACATGGTCCGATCGCAGATTTCTGATATGCAACGGCAGCAGCAACATTTCCAGCAAGAGATCTCTAGCCAAGTGTCAGTATTCTTGTAGGCAATTAGTGGCCTCCTCTCCCAGAGCAGAATGGTCCCTCAGAAATCAACCACCACCACACCACAGCCCGCACAGGTGAGTGTTTACTATGTTTTTATTTTTATGGAATTACTCAATTATGTTCATTATTCATTTTAAAACTCATTTACTTCAGAAGAATTGAGAAAATCCGGGGGCCGGGGGTCTAAAACTTGAAATACCGACCGGACGGCCGTGCCGATCATTCCAACACTACCGGGGAGATGAAAGTGACTTGTCAGAACTGACGGAATCCAAATCGGATGTCCGGTTTGAGCTCAGCGCTCAAAGTTCAGTTTTAAAATACACTTAGTTTAAATGAACTACCAGGTCGGGTCCGGATGTCTAAAATTGGAAATACCAGTCGGACGGCCATACCGATCATTCCAACACGACCGGGGAGATGAAAGTGACTTGTCAGAACTGACGGAATCCAAATCGGATGTCCGGTTTGAGCTCGGCGCTCAAAGTTAAGTTTTAAAATACACTTAGTTTAAAGGAACTACCAGGTCGGGTCCGGGGGTCTAAAATTGGAAATACCGGTCAGACGGCCGTGCCGATCATTCCAATGCGACCGGGGAGATGAAAGTGACTTGTCAGAACTGACGGAATCCAAATCGGATGCCCGGTTTGAGCTCGGTGCTCAAAGTTCAGTTTTAAAATACACTTAGTTTAAATGAACTACCAGGTCGGGTCCGGGGGTCTAAAATTGGAAATACCGGTCGGACGGCCGTGCCGATCATTCCAACACTACCGGGGAGATGAAAGTGACTTGTCAGAACTGACGGAATCCAAATCGGATGTCCGGTTTGAGCTCGGCGCTGAAAGTTCAGTTTTAAAATACACTTAGTTTAAATGAACTATCAGGTCGGGTCCGGGGGTCTAAAATTAGAAATACCAGTCGGACGGCCGTGACGATCATTCCAACACGACCGGGGAGATGAAAGTGACTTGTCAGAACTGACGGAATCCAAATCGGATGCCCGGTTTGAGCTCGGCGCTCAAAGTTCAGTTTTAAAATACACTTAATTTAAATGAACTACCAGGTCGGGTCCGGGGTCTAAAATTGGAAATACCGATCGGACGGCCGTGCCGATCATTCCAACACTATCGGGGAGATGAAAGAGACTTGTCAGAACTGACGGAATCCAAATCGGATGCCCGGTTTGAGCTCGGTGCTCAAAGTTCAGTTTTAAAATACACTTAGTTTAAATGAACTACCAGGTCGGGTCCGGGGGTCTAAAATTGGAAATACCGGTCGGACGGCCGTGCCGATCATTCCAACACTACCGGGGAGATGAAAGTGACTTGTCAGAACTGACGGAATCTAAATCGGATGTCCGGTTTGAGCTCGGCGCTCAAAGTTCAGTTTTAAAATACACTTAGTTTAAATGAACTATCAGGTCGGGTCCGGGGGTCTAAAATTGGAAATACCGGTCCGACGGCCATGACGATCATTCCAACGCGACCGGGGAGATGAAAGTGACTTGTCAGAACTGACGGAATCCAAATCGGATGCCCGGTTTGAGCTCGGCGCTCAAAGTTCAGTTTTAAAATACACTTAGTTTAAATGAACTATCAGGTCGGGTCCGGGGGTCTAAAATTAGATATACCAATCGGACGGCTGTGCCGATCATTCCAACACGATCGGGGAGATGAAAGTGACTTGTCAGAACTGACGGAATCTAAATCGGATGTCCGGTTTGAGCTCGGCGCTCAAAGTTCAGTTTTAAAATACACTTAGTTTAAATGAACTATCAGGTCGGGTCCGGGGGTCTAAAATTGGAAATACTGGTCGGACGGCCGTGCCGATCATTCCAACGCGACCGGGGAGATGAAAGTGACTTATCAGAACTGGCGGAATCCAAATCGGATGTCCGGTTTGAGCTCGGCGCTCAAAGTTCAGTTTTAAAATAGACTTAGTTTAAATGAACTGCCAGGTCGGGTCCGGGGGTCTAAAATTGGAAATACCGGTCGGACGGCCATGCCGATCATTCCAACACGACCGGGGAGATGAAAGTGACTTGTCAGAACTGACGGAATCCAAATCGGATGTCCGGTTTGAGCTCGGCGCTCAAAGTTTAGTTTTAAAATACACTTAGTTTAAATGAACTATCAGGTCAGGTCCGGGGGTCAAAAACTTGAAATACAAGTCGGACGGCCGTGCCGATCATTCCAACGCGGCCGGGGAGATGAAAGTGACTTGTCAGAACTGACGGAATCCAAATCGGATGCCCGGTTTGAGCTCGGCGCTCAAAGTTCAGTTTTAAAATACACTAAGTTTAAATGAACTACCAGGTCGGGTCCGGGGGTCTAAAATTGGAAATACCAGTCGGACGGCCGTGCCGATCATTCCAACACGACCGGGGAGATGAAAGTGACTTGTCAGAACTGACGGAATCCAAATCGGATGTCCGGTTTGAGCTCGACGCTCAAAGTTCAGTTTTAAAATACACTTAGTTTAAATGAACTATCAGGTCGGGTCCGGCGGTCTAAAATTGGAAATACCGGTCGGACGGCCGTGCCGATCATTCCAACACAACCGGGGACATGAAAGTGACTTGTCAGAACTGACGGAATCCAAATCGGATGCCCGGTTTGAGCTCGGCGCTCAAAGTTCAGTTTTAAAATACACTTAGTTTAAATGAACTACCAGGTCGGGTCCAGGGGTCTAAAATTGGAAATATCGGTCGGACGGCCATGCCGATCATTCCAACACTACCGGGGAGATGAAAGTGACTTGTCAGAACTGACGGAATCCAAATCGAATGCCCGGTTTGAGCTCGGCGCTCAAAGTTCAGTTTTAAAATACACTTAGTTTAAATGAACTACCAGGTCGGGTCCGGGGGTCTAAAATTGGAAATACCGGTCGGATGGCCATGCCGATCATTCCAACACTACCGGGGAGATGAAAGTGACTTGTCAGAACTGACGGAATCCAAATCGGATGTCCGGTTTGAGCTCGGCGCTCAAAGTTCAGTTTTAAAATACACTTAGTTTAAATGAACTATCAGGTCGGGTCCAGGGGTCTAAAATTGGAAATACCAGTCGGACGGCCGTGCCGATCATTCCAACGCGACCGGGGAGATGAAAGTGACTTGTCAGAACTGACGGAATCCAAATCGGATGCCCGGTTTGAGCTCGGCGCTCAAAGTTCAGTTTTAAAATACACTTAGTTTAAATGAACTACCAGGTCGGGTCCGGGGGTCTAAAATTAGAAATACTGGTCGGACGGCCGTGCCGATCATTCCAACACGACCGGGGAGATGAAAGTGACTTGTCAGAACTGACGGAATCCAAATCGGATGTCCGGTTTGAGCTCGGCGCTCAAAGTTCAGTTTTAAAATACACTTAGTTTAAATGAACTATCAGGTCGGGTCCGGGGGTCTAAAATTGGAAATACTGGTCGGACGGCCGTGCCGATCATTCCAACGCGACTGGGGAGATGAAAGTGACTTGTCAGAACTGGCGGAATCCAAATCGGATGTCCGGTTTGAGCTCGACGCTCAAAGTTCAGTTTTAAAATACACTTAGTTTAAATGAACTGCCAGGTCGGGTCCGGGGGTCTAAAATTAGAAATACCGATCGGACGGCCGTGCCGATCATTCCAACACGACCGGGGAGATGAAAGTGACTTGTCAGAACTGACGGAATCCAAATCGGATGTCCGGTTTGAGCTTGGCGCTCAAAGTTCAGTTTTAAAATACACTTAGTTTAAATGAACTGCCAGGTCGGGTCCGGGGGTCTAAAATTGGAAATACCGGTCGGACGGCCATGCC
The DNA here is from genome assembly GCA_022559845.1 of Amorphophallus konjac. Lineage (NCBI taxonomy): Eukaryota > Viridiplantae > Streptophyta > Magnoliopsida > Alismatales > Araceae > Amorphophallus > Amorphophallus konjac. The sequence goes on along the minus strand of CM040124.1, from coordinate 216,385,658 downwards.
GATCATTCCAACACGACCGGGGAGATGAAAGTGACTTGTCAGAACTGACGGAATCCAAATCGGATGTCCGGTTTGAGCTCGGCGCTCAAAGTTCAGTTTTAAAATACACTTAGTTTAAATGAACTATCAGGTCAGGTCCGGGGGTCAAAAACTTGAAATACAAGTCGGACGGCCGTGCCGATCATTCCAACGCGGCCGGGGAGATGAAAGTGACTTGTCAGAACTGACGGAATCCAAATCGGATGCCCGGTTTGAGCTCGGCGCTCAAAGTTCAGTTTTAAAATACACTAAGTTTAAATGAACTACCAGGTCGGGTCCGGGGGTCTAAAATTGGAAATACCAGTCGGACGGCCGTGCCGATCATTCCAACACGACCGGGGAGATGAAAGTGACTTGTCAGAACTGACGGAATCCAAATCGGATGTCCGGTTTGAGCTCGGCGCTCAAAGTTCAGTTTTAAAATACACTTAGTTTAAATGAACTATCAGGTCGGGTCCGGCGGTCTAAAATTGGAAATACCGGTCGGACGGCCGTGCCGATCATTCCAACACAACCGGGGACATGAAAGTGACTTGTCAGAACTGACGGAATCCAAATCGGATGCCCGGTTTGAGCTCGGCGCTCAAAGTTCAGTTTTAAAATACACTTAGTTTAAATGAACTACCAGGTCGGGTCCAGGGGTCTAAAATTGGAAATATCGGTCGGACGGCCGTGCCGATCATTCCAACACTACCGGGGAGATGAAAGTGACTTGTCAGAACTGACGGAATCCAAATCGAATGCCCGGTTTGAGCTCGGCGCTCAAAGTTCAGTTTTAAAATACACTTAGTTTAAATGAACTACCAGGTCGGGTCCGGGGGTCTAAAATTGGAAATACCGGTCGGATGGCCATGCCGATCATTCCAACACTACCGGGGAGATGAAAGTGACTTGTCAGAACTGACGGAATCCAAATCGGATGTCCGGTTTGAGCTCGGCGCTCAAAGTTCAGTTTTAAAATACACTTAGTTTAAATGAACTATCAGGTCGGGTCCGGGGGTCTAAAATTGGAAATACCAGTCGGACGGCCGTGCCGATCATTCCAACGCGACCGGGGAGATGAAAGTGACTTGTCAGAACTGACGGAATCCAAATCGGATGCCCGGTTTGAGCTCGGCGCTCAAAGTTCAGTTTTAAAATACACTTAGTTTAAATGAACTACCAGGTCGGGTCCGGGGGTCTAAAATTAGAAATACTGGTCGGACGGCCATGCCGATCATTCCAACACGACCGGGGAGATGAAAGTGACTTGTCAGAACTGACGGAATCCAAATCGGATGTCCGGTTTGAGCTCGGCGCTCAAAGTTCAGTTTTAAAATACACTTAGTTTAAATGAACTATCAGGTCGGGTCCGGGGGTCTAAAATTGGAAATACTGGTCGGACGGCCGTGCCGATCATTCCAACGCGACTGGGGAGATGAAAGTGACTTGTCAGAACTGGCGGAATCCAAATCGGATGTCCGGTTTGAGCTCGACGCTCAAAGTTCAGTTTTAAAATACACTTAGTTTAAATGAACTGCCAGGTCGGGTCCGGGGGTCTAAAATTGGAAATACCGATCGGACGGCCGTGCCGATCATTCCAACACGACCGGGGAGATGAAAGTGACTTGTCAGAACTGACGGAATCCAAATCGGATGTCCGGTTTGAGCTCGGCGCTCAAAGTTCAGTTTTAAAATACACTTAGTTTAAATGAACTATCAGGTCAGGTCCGGGGGTCAAAAACTTGAAATACAAGTCGGACGGCCGTGCCGATCATTCCAACGCGACCGGGGAGATGAAAGTGACTTGTCAGAACTGACGGAATCCAAATCGGATGCCCGGTTTGAGCTCGGCGCTCAAAGTTCAGTTTTAAAATACACTTAGTTTAAATGAACTACCAGGTCGGGTCCAGGGGTCTAAATATTGTTTCAAGCTAGTAGTTGATCTATAAAATCTGCAGTTATCAATTTGATATGTTTGATTTATATTTATACTCATTTCTTCGCACTAATTTTTTTATCTATAAATGAATGTTATTATTTTTTTAATGTAGGGGGATCCTTCTGCGGGCAGCGATAGAGGAGATGAGCAGGGCAGTGACGATATGGATGATGAGGATATTGACGATGTACCAGATATTTCTTGATGTTTTAATGATATTTGTTTTATGTTATTCAGACGGATCAGCAGGGTTAATGTGTTTTTTTTGTATTTATTTGATCAGCATGGTGGAATTTTTTTATTGGTGGTGTTTATTTATTTGAACATCTATGTTGATGTTGAGTTTTTTTCGGTGGTGTTTATTTATTTGGGTACGTTGATGTTGAGTTTTTTTTTGTGGTTATCAGTAGGTTCCCAATAATTTTTTTTAACAGGTTTATTAGATAAATAAACGTAATATTTAAAAAATATATATTTTTGATTTCAGACGGATTTTCACTCCGTCGCTATTTCCGTTTGGAATAGCGACGGTAATTTCAGACGGAAATTAATATCCGTTGTGATTTCCGTTTTAAACACCGACGGATTTAGGACGAATTTGCATATGGAACCGTCGTCGGTAGTTACGACGAAAAAGTAATCCGTCGTAATATCCGGCAGATATAGCGACGGATTTCAGACGGATTACTGACGGTATTTACAACAGATTATAAATCCGTCTTAAAAACCGTATGAAATACAGACGGATAATTTCAGACGGAAAGTTACATACGGAAATTTTATCGTATGAAATTTAGACAGAATTTGTGACCGAAATTTATTCTGTCTTAATTTCAGACGGAATTTCAGACAGACAAATTAACTGTCACAAATTTGTGACTAAGAATTTCAGACGGTCGATTCCCGTCTTAAATCCGTCGGAATTCCGTTACAAATATGGTTTGCGACGGATTTTCAGACGGATTTGAGATGGATAACGTCCGTCTGAAATCCCGCTTTTTCTGGTAGTGAGACCACAGGGGCAAACAAGGAGAAGTTCAGGTCAATGAGCAGAAGAGGTTCACTTAGCAGATTTTTTAAAGAAGCTCCAATCACAGAAAATTCAGTCAGATTTTCAGAGAGATATCAATCTCATAAATCCAAAACATAAGTTTTCAAAGTCTTCCATTATAAGGGCTTATGAATGAGCTTTATTGAACAGCATGGTTTAAATATGATGTATGAAGAGTTTATCAATAAAATTATGTATTGATATATAAAACCATGGTTTAATAAAAATGAACAAAGCCCTCATATTTATCTTGATAAAACTCCATTTCTCTTACACAATCAAATTTATTGACTTCTTTCGGAATTACATGCATCAGTATTGAAATCAAGTAATTATGAAGTCATATGATTTTGTCTAGGGTTATAGCAATTTGATTTTCACATCAATATTCAGATATTTCAATTCGTTCAACAATTTTTCATGCTACAAATTTTACGAGCACTCTAGTTCAGTGCACACCTTGTAACTAGAGGATATACCTTGATCAGAGGCCAATATCCCTAAGCACTTAGTGTGACTAACTGTCATGCTTTATATGAACAGAGATAACATTTACACATCATGACACACTACAAATCATTTCTTGATGAGTGAGTTATATTTCTCAGTGTGCATGCCATTGCTCTGCCTGAATTTCAATTATTCTTAATAAGAGTTAACTATGGTACCCCATGACACAGTCCTTTGGACATGTGTTTCTCAGTGACCAAGGTCATTGCTCTGACAGAAAATACCCTTTAGACATTTCAAAAAAAATTCATTTGCTTCAAATCAATAACAATTTCATGTACTTAACCAAATAAAGTCATGTATTCAATAATACAGATTTCAGAGGATTTTACAAGACACAGCATGAAACAGATGGTTAAGGTTTATTAAACATGCTTCAGATATTTTTAAGAGATTTTAAAGCCAAACTCATTGAATACATTAAACTTAAACCACATGAGTTATTTCAGTCATTCATAAAAATGTATAATAGAAGATTTCTAGTTCAAGAGTTTTCAGATTTATGATCGAGATAGTCCCATTGAAATCTTCATGACAGACTGATAGAATTCTGAAGCGAAATGATACCAATAGATAGGAGAGATTTTGAAGCTTAGTGTTTTCTGAATATGATCAAGGTTTGTCAACAAAAATGATAAGAAGGTATATGCAATGAATTCTGACAAATGTATGCATTTGACAACATATATGCAATGCATTGACTCCCCCTGACAACATGCATTCAGACAATCTTTTTGGCATTTTCAGTTTAAGGAAATGTAATGCACTATATGTATGTAAAAACACATGCAACTAACTCCCCCTGAAAACATGCAATGTTTGCCATGAGAAACTGAACATGTGATTCTAAATGATATAGTGACTTGTGCACATTCAGACTGTCCTATTCAGCAAAGTGACCCATGGTACTAGGCGGAGCACTTGGTCTAAAAGACCACCTCACACATAGTAGGAACCTCCAGACAGATTTCCCTGCCTTTTGGTACCTTACCATTTATATACCATTGAGGTCATGCATGATAATTCAACATGGGCAGCATGCATGGATCAAATTTCAACTTATCATATTTTTCAGGATGCAATGGACAGATTTTCAATGAACTATGCAATATACAAATTTCAAGCCACATACATAAGCAGTTCAGATTATTCAGAATGCAATTTGTTTTCAGAGTTTATGCATTTCAACAATTATCAAACAACTACAAATGGCAGATATGCAAGAATACATCAAATCAGATATGCAATGAGTTTCAAAATAAGAAATGCAGAGAATTTACCTGAAGAGTGTGAGAATGGGGTTTATCAACTTGGGTGCCTTGGTTTATTAACCCCTTTTATTCTTCAGCTTCCAAAGCACACTTGCAGGTTAGCAAACTTATTTTGCACAAACAGGCACCCAAGAAGTCTTGGGTCCTGACATGACAGTATTACTTCTAGTAGGTTTTCTCAGCAATTTTTGTGCATGAAGGTCATCAGATTTCATCAAATAGCAATTATACATTGAATGACCAATTTGTCCATAGTAAAGGCATGAATTAACAGATTTCAAATTAGATTTATGCACATTTTTATAGACATGATACCAATTGTTAGCATGAAATCCATGTGCATATGCATGAAACTTTTTGTTGTTGACAGAATTAAAATTCTGTTTACTAAGACCGGCCAGCCAACATTCAGCAGCTCTATGGCCTGGCTTCTCACAGTGATAGCATGCATGAGACTTTCTGTTAATGGCAGGGAATTTAACCATTTTAGAATTTAATTTTCTACCCTGAGCATGCCAACAATCAATTACCCTGTTGCCATGCTTTCCACAGTGAGAGCATTTGAGAGAATTTCTTTTAAAGGAGCCTGACCAGCATTCAGAGGTCTTGTGACCAATTTTGTTGCAGTTAAAACAGATGATGTGCTGGTTCATTGAAACAGGTTTGTTTTTATTAGGAACATGTTGGTTTGCAAAGAATTTAGCATGATATGGATAAAAGGTTTTCTTACCACTTGCAAACCAGCAATGAGTAATTGAGTGTCTTAATTTCCCACAATTTGAACATGTGACACTCCTTTTCTGAGGGACAGGGAACTTGACCTACGAATTCCTACGATCCATTTTTCTAGCTTTCAGATCATCTGATTTCATCAATCTACATTCATGCATCAAATGGCCAGGTTTATGACAGTAATGACATATCATTTTCTTTTTGGATGCATGTGAATGTGTGTGAGTACTGTGATCAATATGCACTGATGAACCCTTTTCATTTATTTTCTGATTCACAGTCCTTTTCTGATTTTTATCATGTTTTCCTGTTTTCTTAGCCTTGTACTGAGGTGGAGATGAGGTAGAAGGCTTTTCCTGTTCAGAAGTTTTAATGAAAACAGTTTTCAGCTTGGATCCATCAACCTTTTTCAACTTTTCAGTTTGTTTTTGGGTTCTCTGAACAGTAGACTGAGAAACATGTGACTTCTGAGAAGTGTGAGAAGTAGAGCTAGCAACAAAAGATGTACGCATTTTATTTTCAAAATTCTTTTTATTTACAGGATTATAACCTAACCCCTCCTTCTGAAAATTGACTTTTACTCCCAGCAGTTTGTTCAGATTATCTTGCCCACTAACAAACTTTGACAGAGAGTTCTTTAAGTCTTGGATTTCATTTTCTAAAGAGGTGATTTGTAACTCATAACTGGCAATCTCTTGCTAACTGCAATTCACACACTCAGTTAACACATTGTTAGCAGTTTTGTATCTTTCAACTTCCTGTTCCAGATTGCTCAGTTTATTAGAGTCTTCAACACAAATACTTTTTCCTCTTTCCAAAGTAAGAAGTCTTTCAGACATAGTGAAGTTCAGCATTTTTAACTTCTCATTTTCTTCCTTGAGTTTGTCATTCTGAACTAATTCATTTATCAGAAGTTGATCTTCTGAATTGACTTCATGTTTTCTTCCAGTCTCAAATTCCTTTAATTCTTTTTGCTATTTCTCCAGATCTTTCTATAATTCTATGTTTACAGATTTTATGGCATTCATTTTTTCAGTCAGCAATGTGTTCTCCTGTTTAAGTTTCTCAAATTTTTCATCATTTTTATTGGAGAACTCTCTAAGAGAATCATTTTCAGATTTCAGCTTGTTTAATTCAGACTTAACACATTCAATTTCTTTCAGCAAATCCTTGCTCTGAACAGAATCATGACTAGCTAGACTAAGCTTCTTTTCAAGTTCAGAGATTTCTTTCACATGATCTTGATTCTCAGTTTTCAATAATGAAATTTGTTTCTTCAACATTTGAAAATCAGACTTACAAGCATCATGAACATTTTTCAATTCAACACAATTTCTACATGGAGAACTTGAACTATCTAACCCAGTACCCTTCTTCAATTTTTTATATTGTTATCTTAACAGTTCATGAGATTCAAATAATTCAGCATATGCGTTCTCCCAATCTTCTAGAGAAAAATTATCGAAGAGATTTACCTCATCATCATCATCTTCTTCATTTTGATTTCTGCCTTGATCGCTGCCACTTTGATTGCTTCTGTTGGCCATCATGCAACTGTCCACATCTATCTCCTGAGTTCGCTTCAGTGTATCCAAAATATCTTTAGCAGAACTGTAATCAACGAAACATGAGTGAAAAGCTCTATCAGTAGCTGCCTTCATCAGATTTATAGCTATCTGATTTTCTTCATGCAGTGATTTTTGACTGTCAGTCCATTTGGACTTTTTCTTTGGTAGTTCATGAGCACCATGTGAAATTACTTTTCACAGGTATGGATTCACAGATTTGATATAATTCTTCAGACTAGCGAACCATGCATTAAAATGTGTACCACTGAAAATCGGTGGATGAGCCATGAGAACACAACAGATTAATGCAATAGGAATATTGATGCACTAAAAACAAATTAGCATCGAAGACTACAAGATCGGATCTGCAGGTCGCTGGACCTTGTATGCAGACACCGCTCTGATACTAACTGTTAGGGTGCTAGGCCCGGATACAGAGGGGGGGTGAATGTATCCCTCTAGAAAATATAGCCCAAATTAAAACTCTAAAGCTCAGATATGCGGAATAAAGACTAATGAGCTTTCCAAGATGAAATGATAAGGAAACAAATGAACAAATAGTTGGACTGCACCAATGCAGTCGCCTGAACAACCAGAAACGAAGGCAGAGCTAAACAACCCAAACACACTTAGCAGAATATAATGCTCAAAAATAACTCTCTAGATAATGCAACTAGCCAAGCATGCACAACCTGTGAATGGGAGGTAGAAGATATGAAGCTAACGCAAGGTAAACCACTGCACAAATAATTTTAAGGTGGTTCGGTCCTCCAGACCTACATCCACCCCTCACTCCCAACCGGAGTGAGGCTTCACTAGCCAATGCTAGAACCAAGCAGACTCAGTCTGCGAACAGTTTCTGCCACACAGCTTGACCAGGGGAACAGCCTCCCCTCTTCCTCCCAACCGGAGGGACACCCCAAGTGACTCCCAGCCACTTGGAAACCAGAGACCGAAGTCTCTCTTCCTCCAGACCAGAGGGACCCCTGGACTTGCTACCCACAAGCCCAGAACCGGAGACAAGTCTCCCTTCCTCCAAACCGGAGGGAACCCACAAGTAGCTCCCAGCTACTTGCAACCGGAGATCAGATCTCCCTTCTCCTGACCCACCAGGAGGAACCCGACCTCAGTCCAGAGAATCGGAAGTACAAAGATGGAAAGATAAAAAGGAAAATAAGAAAGGATGAAAAATCACAGCGCCAAAAGTTGGAAATGAAATACAAGTAATGTAGCTCTCAAGGGAGCAGGTCTGGCTTCGATTTGATCCAAACGCAAGAGGACAGATCTTCAAGCTTTTCCCATTTCTTCTCTACGAACTTCTTCTCTCTCTCTCTCTTTCTCTTCTGCTTCTTCACTCTTTTTCTTCTTCTTTCGCAGGCTCTCTCTGTCTCTTCTCTTCTCTTCTCTTCTCTGCAACTCTTCTCTTCTGCTGGATCGAACTCTCAGCACTTCTGTACTTCTGCTAATTCTGCTTCTCTATTTTCGATCACTTTCCTTCAGACAACCGAGACTCCCTTTTATAGCAGCTCGAGCAGAGGCAGCACTGGGCGCGTGTGGCCTCCACATTTCCCGCCCAAGTATTTGGCCACGTGTCAGCATCTCAGCCTCTAGGATCACGTGTCAAGTCTTGATGGCCTCGTCCATTAAACTTGTCAGATAATCAGTCGAATAACCTGTCAGATAATCAGTCGAAGACAGTATCAGCTTAAAGCAATGTTCAGACTTCATTCAGCAGTCAAGGCACACATAGATGGCTGTATAGACTTCGTGTGAAGGATAGAGTGTATAGACTTAGTTAGTTCAGTGCAATCCATAGTAATGTATAGACTTAGGCGTTCTGTTCAAGACAAAACCAATGTACAGACTTCATGCTGTACAGACTTGATGTTGATCAAAAGACCTTTGGACATCAGCCCAAGACGTCAATGCTTCCATCGTGCAGCGTCGCCTCAGCTCCTCAAGCGAGATGCTCACGCCCTTGGCAACTGGCCAATGCGTCAACGCATCCAGTGTCAGCGTCGATGCAGTGAACAAGACAGAAAGTGAAAGACGCACAATTGCGTCTACGCAGTCAGCCAAGTGCGTCAACGCACTAAAAGCACAGAACCCATGAAGACAGACAGGCTGTACAGACTTGATGCTCAGAGACGATTGTATAGACTTGAACGTGCACTGTGGATGTATGGACTTGATGATCCACTGTGGATGTATAGACTTGACTGAGTGAAGTCGATGTACAGACTTGCCTATGCGAAGCCACTGTACAGACATTGAAAACGTGAAGCCAGTGTATAGACTTGGTGAAATGAAGTCCAGTGTATAGACTTGCAGATGCGAAGCCGATGTACAGACTTAGAAGGATTTGAACGGGAGAGTGTATGGACTTGGTTCCTATAGCAGTGTATAGAGTTGAAGGTCTGAAGGCGATGTATAGACTTGGTGAACACTGCAACAGTAATCGGATGTATAGAGTTGAAGTTTGATAATCCAGTGAATAGAGTTGAAGCTTGGAAGGATGTATAGAGTTGAGCTGTACAGACTTTGGCAATGTGTAGGCTTAAATGGTCGGGCAGTGTACAGACTTAGAGTATGAAGACCAGTGTATAGACTTCAATTAGAAGATGCTCGATGCCAATGTACAGACTCAATGATATGAATCTAATGTACAGACTTTGAGGGATGTTAACAATAAGGCATGATGTACAGACTTACTCAATGAAGCTGATGTATAGACTTGAACACTGCGAAGATCAGACTTTAGCAGTGTATAGGCTTAGAGTGTAGCTAAAGCTTCGAGCGTAGGAATAGGCCAGAATGTATAGACTTTCAATGAAGGGGCGTTGTGTAGACTTTGGAAAGTCTGAGCCATTGTACAGACTTTGCCTTAACAATGAATAGGCAAACGGGTGTACAGAGTTGGCCAAAGCAGCAACGTATAGAATTGAAACGCTTGAAAATCGGATGTACAGACTTTGAAAAAGGAGCGATGTACTTACTTCGAGAAATGATGCATTGTTCATGCTGTACAGACTTGACGTTGAAAGCTGAGGGCACAGTACGATGTACAGACTCAGATTCTAGACCATTGGCTGTACAGACTTTGGAAGAAGATCAATGTATGGACTTCAGGTGAAGATCAATGTATGGACTGTAAACAACCGATGAATGAACTGAGGGGTCGACCCATCAGCACAAGGGGTCGACGCACCACTGACCATACCAATGAATAAGTGCAGCAAGATTCAAGAGGCACCATGACTGAACATAATCAAATATGCAATGCCATATCAGAACTTATGAAGAACTATATTATGATCAGAAAGTGAATAATAGCATGATGACTCACATAGCAAGATGACAATGTGAATAATAGCATGATGACTCACACAGTGAATAACTCACCTCAAAGACCAATAATCAAAACCACTATTAAAACCATCATCAAAACCACAAGGGCACAACACAAACCCATACACCAACAGATTGGGTTTGTGGGCTCTCCATGTAACCAGCATAACAACCCAACCCACGCATGGGTTCAACGTGAGCACGTCCTCTCTACCCCATGCATGTTCGGACTTGTTAGCTTTAGGGTTTTTAAAACCGTGTTTAGCAGGCGGCGGAGGAAATGGCAAGGAGAATAAAATATGGATGCCTTGCTTCCGTTTCAAATACTAAACCCACGAAAATATTCATCCTCTATAAATAACCCACCGTTTTGGCAGAGCACCATTTGTTGATGCTTCTACACTTCGAGAAAGTGGTTCGGCTGCTATTGGAGCCTTCACGGAGGATCAACCTTGCGTCCAGGGGTCTTCTTCCTCTCAGTCAGTCATCATCTTCCTCTGGGCCCTCTTCCTCCAAATAGCCAATGCTGCTATAGACCCCTTGGAGTGATCTTCTTCCTACTGTTACCAGAAACAAGAAGATTCTTCTTCCTTTGGCTTCCATTCGTCAATCGATCTTCACGCCAAAAGGTTGGTTATCTCTCCTAGACAAAACCCACTAAACTAGCTTGCCTACAAGCTAATCAATCGTCCAGCATGATCATCCTCATGTTCATGTTATTGCTAAACCCCTTGCATGGTTCTATATAGCGTTATTAGTTGTTTCTGCATGCTTAAGAATTCCACACATCTTCAAAAATTTAATATCCGATAAACCATGCAACATAAAATTTTGATATGTATATAAATTGAATCCTCATATTTTTCTCTTAATTTTCATGTAATTTATTTTATAAAAATCTCACCATACGAAAAGGGGTACTGTTCACCCAAATGAACAGTAACCGTGTTAACCGTATATGTTAATCTCATGTTATACATGTTGTGCTTATTAATTTATAATTACATGCACCTTGAAAATTTAATATCCGGTAAATCATGCAACATAAAATTTTGATATGCATATAAACTGGATCTTCATATTTTTCTCATAATTTTCATGTAATTTATTTCACAAAAATCTTGCTATATGAAAAGTGTCACTGTTCATCAAATGAATAGTAACTGTGACGTTCCACTGTATATACTAATCCCATGCAAAATTTTCTTTCTTTAATGTCAACTGCATGAGTCACATGTTTTATTTCTAATAAATTATACCTAAACATTGTAAAATTCATATCTTATGATCCAAATGAGTAACAATTTCAACTTACATATTTTCGTGACCTCTGAAAAATACTATTAATTTTCATATTTTCATATCCTAAAAATTATCATTCTTGCATGATTGCTACTGTTCACTTTCATAGAGGAACAGTAACCGATTTAGATATTTAAAAGAAGTTACGCCATTCTAGTCAGATGTTAATTCTTAATGTCCCCATAATTTCACATCTTGATTTAAAAACCCTGATTAACTAATCGACCTCCTTACATCCCCTTTATCCATGTCTATAGTTAACTTGCTAGACTATTATGATCTTTGTACCATTGTTCTCGTGTAAAAGCATCTATTATCAAACCGTTAAGTATGTCTAGCATAATTTTATATGTGACTATATTAATTAATGTCCTTCTTTAAGTTATACCTCTTTCTGATAATACATCTTCTCTAATTAATTTATATTATTATTCTGATTAATAAATTTAAATTCACATCTTTCTCATGGATGCATACTAAAATAACTAGCGTCTATTTATAGGGACGCTAATTCTAAATGACTTTATTTTAATTTAGTTATCCTTGAGTGGCATCTTTTCAAAGAGACGTGGATTCTAGAATTAGTGCCTTATCATACAGACGCATATTCTTGTAGTAAATTCCTTGCATGTTTTGATCCTATACCGCTAGATCTTTTGGCACCAGGGTCTCATGGCCGAGGCATGGTCTCTGTTTTTATTCATTGCTTATCCTCCACCTCTCGGTGAGTTTTGGACCCTCCGCGGGATATCCCTTCCTTCGAACTGGTGCTTTCTTCATTAAGACCTCCATAAGTCTCTACTAGTCTTGATTCCCTCAAGGTAGCCGAGCTGGTTGTACGCTTAAATCCCTGAAAAACTGTGTTTTGTCATGTCACTCTAAAGAAACATGACGCCCTAGCTATCATATAGCGCCCTGATGGGTTTCTGTGAGAACCTAGACACTGCCCAGATTGGCATCTGGCACAGCCGTTGCCATTTCTTGAAATTAGTGTTATAAACCCATGATGAAGACCACTAGCTGTGACGACCCAGAGTGCCAGATACCGATATACTGATAACATCGATACATCGATACCAGGGACTGGGGAAGCGACCCAAGAGGTTGATGAGGCCCCTAAAGGGTTAGTGAAGTTTATCGAGGGGATGCATAACCAATTGCAATCACAAGCGTGCATATTAGATTCAACATTTAAAATTTTAGCAGGAGAGCGGAAGCAATTTAAAATAAACAAGTGCTAAATATATATACTAGTCCAGAGGCACAAGAGTGCAGCCCAAATGTACAACTACACGTGGCATACCCTGGCAAAAGTACACAAGAGAGCCTAACAAGGCAACTCGTCTACTGCTGGCAGCTAGGCACGGTCTTTGGGCACACGGGAAACACTGGGAGACGACGGGCGCGGCTCACCTGAAAGAAGAAGGGTGAGTCATAGCCAGACTCAGTAGGGGTCACGCGGATCCCTACCTCACACTAAACAAGCATACATGCAAAAATAAGGGCAATTAGAGCATGCATTGAATTAAATAACAGGCAATGGCATGAATAACTAATCACAATAAAGCTATAAAATCTAACTAAACAGATATAACAGCTAATGCATGCCAATAACGAGTAAGTCTAAATGACTGAAACTAAATCTACCAGTAGAATATGCCTCAACTAATCCAAGCAGCAGGGAGTAGGACAACCACCGAGAAGAGAAACCAGATGCGTCCACTGACGAATTACACTGCGTCTCAAGCACTCGCAGTCGGCAACACGACAAGCTGAGCATGTAAACAGTACCAAACCAAGTGACCAGTCAGAGTGACACTCATTAGTGTCAGTCCACAGCCTCTGACCACGTGTGCACACACTGACTCTTGCCTGAGCCAGGCCCTCTAGCTAGATTTCTCCCTTGGTAGGACGCTACCATTGGCGAGGAGCCCACGGTACTATCTTAAAAACCGTGTGATGGGAAACACCCCTCCGCTATCCCCAAGCGAGTCGGTACTCAAAGACCTTAGGGCTACAACAGTGGTTCCATTGCAAGGAAAGAAAAGCTACTCTATTGGGATTTAAAAACATGCCATTATATAATAGAATAACATAAGCATGGCATATAAACATTTCGAGAAGCATTAAAGAATAGGCCGGCAGCTTTTTGAAACTAACAGGCGTTTGGCGGTCTGCTGCCACCGCGTAATAGGTGTGTGATGGTCGGGGAAGGGCGCGTTACATCGGCTGTGACGCGTCCGCCCCTGGCCGTTACAGCAATCGAAGCTCCAGCTCAAACTGATCAAACGGGATGTAACGCGCTCGCGGTGGCGCGTTACATCACCCTGACGACCGGCCGACAGGCCGTCAGGTCCACCCGAGACCAAAACTAACGCTAACAGTTTTTTAAACATTCAGAAAATGGTGTAACGCGCTCGCCCAGGTGCGTTACAGCCTCCTGACGGCCGCCCGACAGGCCGTCAGGCCAACCGCCTCAACGGGTCAACGGAATTCAACGGAAATGTAACGGTCGGGAGCCTGACCGTTACACTCACTGTGACGCGCCTCCAAAGGGCCGTTACAGTGACGTAACGCGTCCGCTATGGACCATTACGGATGTGACGGTTCCTGGAAGGACCGTCACACCGTCTGAGTTATGGATGGGTTATGTTTGAAAACGGTTCCCCCCCCCTCGGGCGATCGAAATCGCCGGGTAACGATGAAAACCTGTAAAACCTGTCAAACCACACGTCCTAAACAACATAATACCAACAAAATAACAACATGCAACGCCTACAATGGCTTAAACATGAAGAACGAAGCTTAAACCCTAAACATAGAAAATAACCAATATGCATGCCACATGGGTTTAAACAAGAAACCAAGCTATAGGAAATGATCCTAGCAAGTTCAGGATTCCATCCCCCTACCTCGTACAAGCCGAAACGGCCGATTAGGCCACATGCAAGAGGAGGGTACCGTCGAACCTCCACACTCCGTCTCGCTCTCAGGAGCCACGAAACACGTCAAGGTGGGCGTCCACGCGTTCCTCTCGACACGAGGAATCCACCGGCACCTTCCACGCCTCGAACCGTCGTCGTTTCGCCTGAATCCCAAGGAGAGGGGAGATGGGCGATCGGACGAGAGAGAGAGAGAGCGTGAGAGATTGTGATCGACGAGGGGAGAGAGAGAGGGGGTGAGGGATTAAAGGAAAAAAATAAAGTTAATATATATAATATACTTATTATATATAAAAACCTTATTATTTCCATAAAACCTCAATTAAATCCAATTAAATCCGGAAAAATACCAGAAAAATTCCTAAAAATCTAGGAAAATAGCCGGAAATTCCAGAATGAGTTCTAGGTCCGAACCACTAAGGATCCATCAAGGCACGGGCCTCACAGTCCCTCCCTCCTAATAAAAATTTTACCCTCGAAATTTACAATAAAGGATAAGGAGGAAACTGAGAAATGGAATAATACCTCACTGGAATAAGAAAGGAAAAAGCTGATGCATCTCATCTTCACGCTCCCAAGTAGACCCATTACCAGAGTGACGCTGCCAAGCAACTCTTACCAGAGGGATAACCTTATTTCTCAACCGCTGCTCACGACGGTCTTCAATTCTGATAGGAAACTCTGGCGTAGACAAATCAGCATTCACTTCGGGCCAAACAGAGTCATCAAGGACATGGGATGCATCAGACACATACTTCCTCAGCTGAGAGACGTGGAACACATCATGAATAGCTTGCATAGCCGCTGGTAGTTGCAGACGATAAGCTCCCTGACCCACAGCTTCAACAATAGGAAACGGGCCAACATAACGCGGACTAAGCTTTCCACGCTTCCCAAATCTGGAAACACCTTTCATCGGAGATACCTTGACGAAAAGCATATCTCCTGGCTCAAACTATAGTGGGCGTCTGCGTTGATCTGCATGACATTTCTGTCGACTCTGAGCCGTCAACAATCTCTACCGAATCAGACGAACCACATTAGAACACTGTTGTACCATATCAGGTCCCGTCAAAAGTCGATCCCCAACATCAAACCAGTTCAGAGGAGTAAGACAAGGACGACCATACAGTGCCTCATAAGGAGCCATGCCAATACTGGAGTGAAAACTATTATTATAAGTAAATTCAACAAGTGGAAAATATTGACTCCACTAACCCTGCCAGTCAAGGCAACACGATCTCAGCATATCTTCCAGGGTCTGAATAGTCCTCTCCGACTGTCCATCTGACTGCGGATGATACGCTGAACTGAATGCTAACTCAGTGCCCAAGGCTTTCTGAAAACTGCGCTAGAAGCCGGATGTAAATCGTGGATCACGATCTGACACAAGTGAAATAGGAATTCCATGCAGTGGCACGATCTTCTGAACATAAAGCTCGGCCAACCTCTGCACATTCCAAACAACGTTTATTGGCAACAATCTGGCAGTTTTTATCAATCTATCAACAAGCAACCAGATACCATCAAAACCTTGAGAAGTCCGAGGCAAACCCACCACAAAATCTGTAGTAACATGATCCCATTTCCACATTGGAATCTCTAATGGCTGAAGCAATCCACCTGGCTTTTGATGTTCAACTTTAACCTGCTGACAAGTCAAGCACTTAGAAACAAATATAGCCACATCTCTCTTCATACCTGGCCACCAGAACTGCTTCTTCAAATTCTGATACATCTTGGTGACACCTGGGTGAATAGAAAAGCGGGATCCATGGGCTTCACTCAGAATTGCAAAACTCAAAGAATCATCAGCGGGAATATAAAATCTTCCACGGAAACTGGCAACCATCTCGTCATCAAATTCAACATCATATCTTGATATAACACAAGCCAAATCAGAATCAGCTTGCTGAGCTTCTTGAATCTGCTGATATAAAGAAGAACCCAAAGTCAAACTAGCACAAACCGCTGTCTTCGGGTCGGCAGGAATATCCACGCTAATCGCCTCGCTCGGAAGCTGTTCCCAAAGTTTCCATTCATGAAGCAACAAATGAATGACTTGCACCTTCCTGCTCAGAGCATCAGCCACAACATTCATTTTACCCGGCTGATAGGAGAGTGTAAAGTCATAATCTTTCATGTATTCCATCCATCGCCTCTGCCTGAGATTCAGATCTTTCTGGGAGAATATATACTGTAAACTCTAATGATCAGTAAAAATTTGAAATTTCTCACCATACAGATAATGTCTCCAGATCTTTAAAGCAAAAATAACTGTAGCTAGCTCCAGATCATGCGTGGGATAATTTTCTTCATGCTGTTTCAATTGCCGAGATGCATAAGCAATAACCTGACCGTGTTGCATCAGCACTACACCCAAACCCACTCGAGAAGCATCTGAGCAAACCATAAATCCACCCGAGCCGGAAGGCAAAATCAACACTGGAGAAGAAGTCAAGAGTCTTTTCAATTCAACAAAGCTATCCTCACACTGATCCGACCAGACAAAAGGTACGCCTTTACGAGTCAGTCTAGTCATTGGGGCTGCAATCTTTGCAAAATCTTGGATGAATCTGCGATAGTACCCAGCCAAACCTAGAAAGCTTCTTATCTCTGTTACAGTTCTCGGTCTCTGCCAATTCAAAACAGCTTCAATCTTTGCAGGGTCCACTGCTACTCTGTCACCAGAAATCACGTGGCCAAGAAAATGAATTTCCCGAAGCCAGAATTCACATTTACTGAACTTCGCATAAAGCTCGTGATCTCTTAGAGTCTGCAGAACGATCCTCAAGTGCTGCACATGATCTTCGTCAGAAGCAGAATAAACCAGAATATCATCAACAAAGATCACCACGAACTGGTCTAGAAATGGACGAAAGATACGCTGCATTAGGTCCATGAAAGCTGCTGGGGCATTAGTCAAACCAAACGGTATTACCAGAAATTCATAATGACCATATCGAGTACTGAAAGCTATCTTCTCCACATCAGATTCCCAGATCCGTAATTGAAAATAGCCAGATCGAAGGTCAATCCATGAAAAGACAGTAGCAGACTGTAACTGGTCAAACAGATCATCCATCCTGGAAAGCGGATATTTATTCTTAATAGTCACCTGATTCAGCTGTTTGTAATCAATACAAAGTCTCAGGCTTCCATCTTTCTTTTTCACAAATAGCACTGGAGCACTCCACGGAGAAAAATTGGGGCGAATATACCCCTTTTCCAGTAATTCAAGTAGCTGTGCTCGTAGTTCTTTAAGTTCTACTGGAGCCATTCGGTACGGTGCCTTTGCTAACGGGGCTGTACCAGGAATCAGTTCAATCACCATTTCAATCTCTCGCACTGGAGGCAAGCCTGGCAACTCGTCAGGAAACACATCAGGGAACTCACAGACAATAGGAATATCACTGACGTCCTATCGTGGTTTCTCAACAGCAACCACAGAAGCTAAGAATCCCTGGCAACCTGCACTAAGCAACCTATAGGCTCGAATAGCAGAAATAATCATGCGAGAAGAACGGGATCGAATACCTTGGAAATAAAATGCCGATTTCCCCTGTGGCTGAAAATAAACCTTCTTTGATCTGCAATCAACCACATCTCCATATTGCTCCAACCAATCCATACCCAGAATGACGTCATAATCTGCCAGCTGCAACGCATACAATCTCGCCGGCAACTGACGATTATTAATCATGATAGGAGATTCTTCCAAACACAGAGGCGTGATCATAAAATCTCCAGAAGGCATCTCAACATACAATTAACAAGTTATCTCTGATGTCGGCTCCTCAATACATGCAATGAAATCCTCAGAGATAAAAGAGTGAGAAGCACCAGAATCAAATAAGACACGAGCTGAATGACCATAAAGCATAATCATACCTTCCACCAAATGGGATGCAACCGTTTTAGCTCGAGAAATATGGGAAACCTTGCCCTTCTACTTCTTAGATCCGATTGAAGACTGCAGGGAAGATGCTGAAGCTTGCGGATAAAATTGCTGCTGAGGTTGAGGTACAGAAGGAGGTCTAAACTGCGACTGCTGAGGCTGAGGAAAATAAAGGAGCCTGCACCGGCTTCGGCCACAACGGATAATCTCGAACAACGTGACCAGGCTGCTCACAGCGAAAACACACAATAGGAAGAGAACACAGCTGACCCTTATGGTGACCACCGCATCTCCGACACGTCCACGGGTGACTGATAGCGGAACTCTGACGACTCTAGGAAGAAGGCGTTGTCGGCTGCTGAACAGTACCCGCACCGGGAGATTCTTGCTGAAAGAACTTCTTCTTCTTCTTGAACTTCTTAAACTTGGGCTTAGAAGAGGAATAAACACCGCTAACCTCTGACGCGACTGAGGGGACTCCTGCCACTAGCGGTCGGTAAGTCTGCTGAAACTGCATCTGTAGCAACCCTGGTAAAATAAAAGGAAGATTTCAGGAAAGATTAAGTAAGTAAATGACAAGAACCAAAATGAATAAATAATAAGTCAAAAGTAAGTAACGTCTCTCAACAAGGCGCGATTTAAATAAGAAACGCCTTCACCTGAGGCGTTAATTCAAAAAGTGACGCCTACACTAAAGGGCGTCAAAATTTCAAAACGTCCAAAACGAATAAAAGGAAAGGGAAAGAAACGCCCTCTTCTTGGGCACGAATTGTAAAAGAAACGGCATTGATCAAGACTTCAATTAAAATGCACGCCCTAACCTAAGGCGTTAATTGCACTTGTGTTCCATTCGAACCAGGAGACTATCCAGGGTAAGTTTTAGGATTGCTACGTGTTCGATTGACTATGGTAAGGACTCTATCAAGGAAACTAGAGTTCCAATCGAATTCTAACTCTATTGGGATTCCTAAAACTCTATAAATACCTTTCTAATCGACCTTGATTGCTATTTTGGCGATCTGCTATTACTGTCATCCGTGAAGAACACAGGTTTATTCTTCCTTGTTCCTGCCTTACCTTCGGTTATGTATGATGAAGGAAAATTAATGATCTTCAACTTTTCCTTCTGTAGGAAGTTTGCAGCAAGTAGTAACTCTATTGTCAAAGGGAAGAACGTGGGTTCTTCATCAACATCGTTTTCCCATAAGACTCTGTTTAGAACAGAGTATCGTTTTCTCTTCACATCCTTCACGTATTTTCATCCAGATCATCATCAGGTAGGTTTTCTCAAGAACTGTAGCCCAAACTAGTTTAAGATTCCTAATATTATCATCTGTCATCCATGCCTATAGTTTTACTGCGTTTTTCAATGTTTTCTGGGAAATTTCAAAAGAAGCAACCCTATCTAGGGCGCTAATTCTTGTTATGACGCCCTGCCCAGGAGTCGTCAATTCCATATAGTTAATAAATACCCATCTTTAAAATTCAAAATCTATGTAATCACGAATCTAATATTATGCATGATCCTACCTACTAAATCTTGCTATTTTTCTTGTCCAGTTCTGTGTCTTGCAAAGTACCTTAATTGTTCATGTTCCTGAAAACCAAAGTTAATTAACGACCTTCCCAAGGTCATCTCTTATGAAACTAACGCCCCATCAAAGGGCGCTAATTTAAAATTAACGCCCCTGTCCAAGGCGCGTTTTGTTAAAATTCCAGAATATTGAAATTTCTGCAAAATAGAAATATAGAATGGACGACTGCTGGAAAAGCCGTCAAATTATGAATACACGACCTAGTAAAAGGCGTTAATTCATTAAGTAGTGACTTAGGCTAAGTCACTATTTTCCTGTGATACTATTTTACACTATTACTGTTAACCGAGGGTTTCATATGTATATATATATATATATATATATATATATATATATATATATATATATATATATATATATATATATATATCGGCACTATATTCCAGTCCGTGAATATAGTCCCATGTTTCATGATGATTTATCGCATTACCCACTAACTCTCGGTGACATACAAGCTCTCCATTGGACATTCCGTTCCTTTGTACTAGCAAGTTAGTCATTGGGACCTCCCGAAGACTCCTCGTAGCCTTGGATTCCCTCAAGGCCGATTGAGCTGGTTGTACCATAAAAACCTTTCACACTATTTTGCCATGTCACTCTATAGAAACATGGTATACCGGCCCTTATGATATGCTAATGGATATCATGAGAATATTCTTGATGGGATAAGAACATCATGCCATTAATTTGCTTTTCATGTGGACCTCAATTATATATAAAAAGAGTGACCATCTACATATGGGCACTTATTTGTTATGGTACCCGGTTAGGGAACCAATTCCACCCAGTTTATCGACATGTCATGGTTTATATACTTTGTGTGAATTTTATCGCCAGTATGTCCTTACTCAAGGGCCTTGCCCTTGAATTCCATAAAAATCTTATCTTATCATCCTATTAAAGCTTGTTCTTGAAACTCCTTATTGGCTATAAATTATTGTGGATGTCTAGATCTATCTTTAATGCTGTGCATATAAGGGCCCGATCTGGTCTTGGGAGGAGCACCCAAAAGTACTAGTGCCCATGGGAGTTGTAATGATCACGGTGTCTAGCATTGCACCGAAGTACTTTTTCTCTTGATCTTTGGCATTCCACACACACTCTCTCTTTCTTGCGTGCATGACTCGACTTGCGGGACTTTACTAGCGTGGCCCGACACGGGCAAAGTACTTGCGTGAAATAGCTAATAATGTATAAAGTCTCTCATGAATATCTCTTGGTTAAGACTCGCTTGGATGTTTTACACGACGTGTTATCTATTGATTAGTTATTTCTACATGCATAGCCATAGTACATTTACATGTGATAAATGGTAATTACTTAAACCCATTGCTAGTTCTTGAGATATAATTTCCTACTGAGCGTTCGCTCACTCAGTGTTTCCCTACTTTTCAGGTAAGTCCGACGACGAGACTCAATCTGACTGGGAAGGTCAAGAGTGAAAGAGATCAGAGCTTCTCAAAGCGTCAACTAGTCTTGTCTTTTCTATATTTTCTTGAGTCAATTGTGTACTTTTCTTTTTAGTAAGTGTAGCAATTTCATGGGATTGTAATAGAAATACTCTTGTGAAGGAATAAAAGGATTGGGTTATCTTTATTCTCGCGCATCTCTGATTTAGTGTCGAATACACTAATACTCTGATTGACATGATCGATATAAACTCGTCATGCGTCTCCGGGTATCTTCCGTGCTCGGGGCGTGACAGTTTTTGTGGTATCAGAGCCTAGGGTATTCAATTCCTAGGAAACCCAAGTCCAAGGATAAGTCTGAACCTCTAACCAGTGAGATTGGGTAGAACCAAGGGTTAAAGTCAAATAGAATTAAAAGCCTTTAAACGCAATCACATACTAATAGCTATTGTAATTGTAGGACAATGGCTGCCGAACGTGCTTAATGGCGCAACATGCAACGCACTCTTCAAGGCATGACCCAGGCACTTCAACAAGTGGCACAAGGAGGTGCACTACGTGGAGCTGGAAATCTCCACCAAGGCTTTAAGCACATGAATCCTCCAAAGTTCGTAGGATCTACTGATGCGGACGATGCCGAACACTGGATCCGGGAAACTGAACGGATCTTTCGGGTTATGTAATGCACGGATCAAGAGAAGGTCCTGCTAGCAACTTTTCAATTAGAAAGAGACGCCCGATACTGGTGGGAGTCAGTAGAAGCCACATTAGATCAAGGACAAGTTACTTGGGAGGAGTTTGTTGAACATTTCAACAATAAATATTTCTCAGATCGAGTTCAAGAGAAGAAAGCCGCTGAATTCGCCGCACTTAAGCAACGATCTTTGTCGGTGGCTGAATATGAAGCGCAGTTCTCAAGGCTATCTCAGTACGCTAAACACTTAGTTAGTACTGAGAAGATGAAAGCTCGAAGATTCCTTAATGGGCTCAGGCCCCAATATATCACACAACTGGCACCGATGGACATACAAGTCTATTCGGAGATGGTTCGACGAGCCCAATTACTAGAAGATGCCACGGAACTATCTGATAGGATCCGTGGGAAAGACAAGAAGGAGAATGTTACTAGCTCCGGCACCTTCAAACCCAATTTCAAGAAGAGGCCAAGTAATGGAGGTACTCCCTCCCAGGAGCAAAAGTTCAAAAAGACCAAACCTTTCTCCATCACCACTACACCTTCTAAGGTGGTATGTAAGCACTGTGATAAGGCCGGGCACAAGGCCGAAGAATGTTGGAGGAAACTTGGAGCGTGTCTCCGTTGTGGGAGCCGTGATCATCGGATTCCCGACTGTCCCCTACTCAATGATCAAGCCGGTGACGGAAAGCGCTCGGTAACAATGAATGCTCGTCTCCAAGCTATTAAGGAGGCGGAACAAGACGAAGGCGGACTCGTAGAAGGTACACTGAAAGTTTGTTCCAAGTCTGCACATGTCTTATTTGATACGGGTGCATCACATTCTTTTATTTCCAAGAAGTTTGCTGACCCACTTCCTATGGAACCGGAATGGATGAAAATATTTTTATCTACTCCTCTCGGAAACGAAACCGATATTACTCACCATTATCAAAAACTGTGAAGTCTTGGTAAAAGGAAGAAATCTTCCTATCAACCTCATATGTTTAGACCAAAAGGAATATGATGTCATATTGGGAGCAGACTGGTTGTATCAGGCAATTGTGGATTGCCGTAACAGCAAAGTT
The DNA here is from genome assembly GCA_022559845.1 of Amorphophallus konjac. Classification (NCBI taxonomy): domain Eukaryota; kingdom Viridiplantae; phylum Streptophyta; class Magnoliopsida; order Alismatales; family Araceae; genus Amorphophallus; species Amorphophallus konjac. Next base: position 216,362,311 of record CM040124.1, on the reverse strand, counting down.
ACTTTCAAGGACTTTCCAGAACTAGTCTATTCTAGCCCTAAGAGTCAGAGCAAGTCACCTCTCATTTCGGCTCTCCGAGCTAGCAAGCTAATAAGGAAAGGATGTGTATCTTTCCTTGCATTTGTCACCATTAAGGAGACTAAGGAGACTAAGCTAGAAGACATCCCAGTTGTGCAAGAATTTCCGGACGTGTTTTCGGAGGATTTGCCTGGATTACCCCCACAAAGAGAAGTGGCCTTCACCATCGACTTGGTCCCTGGTGCTGGACCAGTTTCTAAGGTACCATATAGGATGTCCCCTGCCGAACTCAAGGAGCTGAAGGAGCAATTGATGGAACTTCTCAAGAAGGGATTTATTAGACGAAGCACTTCCCCGTGGGGAGCACCTGTGCTATTTGTAAAGAAGAAAGATGGATCCATGAGGTTATGCATCGACTATCGACAGTTGAATCATCTCACTATCAAGAACAAGTATCCACTGCCGAGAATCGATGAGTTATTTGATCAAATATCTGGATCCATGTATTTTTCGAAGATTGATCTCAGGTCGGGATATCACCAACTAAGGATCAAAGATGAGGACATTTATAAGACCGCGTTCAGAAGCAGGTATGGGCACTATGAATTTGTTGTTATGCCTTTTGGACTAACAAATGCCCCTGCTGCCTTTATGCAGTTGATGAATAGTATATTCAGGTCTCATCTAGATCAATTCATAGTGGTTTTCATTGATGATATACTGATCTATTCAAAGACCAAGGAAGAGCATGAGGAGCATTTGAGAATAGCATTACAAATATTAAGGGTAAATCAGTTATACGCAAAGCTCAGCAAATGTTAATTTTGGTTAAGAGAAGTAGCTTTCTTGGGGCATGTTATATCAAAAGACGGTTTATCCGTAGATCCATCAAAGGTTGAAGCAGTAAGGAATTGGGAAAGACCGACCAATGCTAGCGAGATCCGTAGTTTCCTGGGTCTTGCGGGCTACTATCGGCGATTCATCAAGGATTTCTCCAAGATAGCCGTACCACTCACTAGGCTAACTCGCAAGGAGATACGTTATGAATGGAGTAAGGAATGTGAAAGAAGCTTCCAAGCTCTCAAAGATCATCTAACTACTGCCCCGGTTTTAGCTTTACCAATTGAAGGCGAGAGATTCGAAATATACACCGATGCATCTGGCATTGGCCTCGGATGTGTTTTAATGTAACAAGGGAAGGTTATAGCCTACTCTTCTCGCCAATTGAAGAAGCACGAGGAGAACTACCCAGTTCATGATTTGGAATTGGCTGCGGTAGTATTTCCACTGAAAATATGGAGACATTATCTATACGGAGTGCAGTTTATTGTATACTCTGACCATAAAAGTCTTAAGTATCTCTTCTCTCAGAAGGAATTGAATATGAGGTAAAGACGTTGGCTAGAATATCTTAAGGACTTCGACTTCACTATACAATATCATCCGGGAAAGGGTAATCCTGTAGCCGATGCCCTCAGTCGAAAGCCGAGAGCACTACTAGCCAATTGTATAATTCAAGAGTGGAAGTTGCTAGAACAATTCTCTAAACTTAATATAAGCATGGACAAGGACAGTAGGTGTGTCACCTTATCCCATGTGAGCATACAGCCAGACTTGCTATCCGAAATACAAGGACTTCAAGGTAGTGACCCCGTATTAGTGGAAATCAAGGGGAAAATGGAAGAACAACCTGATTTCAAAATAGCACCAGATGGAAGATTGATGTTCAGAAATAAAATATGTATACCAAATTGCCCAGAGCTAAAGAAGAAAATCTTAGATGAAGCTCACAGATCAAGGTACACGATTCATCCAGGATCAACTAAGATGTATCAAGATTTGAAAAGGACCTTTTGGTGGCCCAATATGAAAAAAGAAATAGCGGATTTTGTGTCTCTCTGTCTCACATGCCAACAAGTCAAAGCAGAACACCAAAAACCTGCCGGTAAGCTGCATCCTCTAGATATTCCCAAGTGGAAGTGGGAGGATATCAGTATGGACTTCATTATGGGTCTGTCCAAATCAAAGGGGGGATATGACGGAATATGGGTTATCATCGACCGATTGACCAAATCGGCACACTTTTTGCCAATCAAGAGTCGATGGTCAGTTGATGTTCTTGATGTATTATACCTTAAAGAGATAGTCAGGTTACATGGAGTACCTATCTCAATCGTGTCTGACAGAGACTCCCGTTTTACTTCTCAATTTTGGAAGGGTTTACAACATTCACTGGGGACGAGACTTAACTTTAGTACAGCTTTTCATCGTCAAACGGATGGTCAGACCGAGAGAACTAATCAGGTGGTTGAAGATATGCTCAGAGCTTGCATCATTGATTTTGGTGGAAGCTGGCATGATCACTTGCCTTTGGTTGAATTTGCATACAATAACAGCTATCAGGCAAGTATACAAATGGCACCTTTTGAAGCTTTATACGGAAGGAGTTGCCGATCGCCTTTGTGCTGGGATGAGGTTGGTGAAAAACAACTATTAGGTCCAAACATGGTAAGGGATACCACTGAAAAGATTCAGTTGATTAGAGAAAGACTTCAAGTTGCTCAGTCTAGACAGAAGGCTTATGCTGATACACGAAGAAGAGATCTCGAATTCCAAGTGGAAGATCACGTATTTCTCAAGATATCACCTGGACGTGGAATAAGGAGATTTGGTGTTAAGGGCAAGCTTACACCAAGGTTTATCGGACCTTTTGAGATACTAGAAAGAGTTGGCGAGGTTGCCTACCGCATCGCTTTACCTCCTCAATTGTCCGAAGTTCATAATGTATTCCACATATCAATGTTGAAGAAATATGTGCATGATCCGTCACATATCATTGATCATGGAGACCTGGTGATTCAAAGGGATCTCACTTATGAGCAAAGGCCTATGAAGATCCTCGATCGCGAGGTACGAACATTAAGGAACAAAATTATTCCCATGGTTAAGGTGCAATGGAGTAAAGGTACAGAACACGAAGCGACATGGGAAACCGAGGAGTCTATGAGAAAACGATTCCCAGACTTATTCTAAAAAGGTATGTATTCTACACTCTCCACGTCTATATGTGATTGAATTTGGGGACCAAATTCTTTTAAGTGGGGGAGGGTGTAGCAACCCTGGTAAAATAAAAGGAAGATTTCAAGAAAGATTAAGTAAGTAAATGATAAGAACCAAAATGAATAAATAATAAGTCAAAAGTAAGTAACGCCTCTCAACAAGGCGCGATTTAAATAAGAAACGCCTTCACCTGAGGCGTTAATTCAAAAAGTGACGCCTACACTAAAGGGCGTCAAAATTTCAAAACGTCCAAAACGAATAAAAAGAAAGGGAAAGAAACGCCCTCTTCTTGGGCGTGAATTTTAAAAGAAACGGCATTGATCAAGACGTCAATTAAAATGCACGCCTTAACCTAAGGTGTTAATTACACTTGTGTTCCATTCGAACCAGGAGACTATCCAGGGTAAGTTTTAGGATTGCTACGTGTTCGATTGACTATGGTAAGGACTCTATCAAGGAAACTAGAGTTCCAATCGAATTCTAACTCTATTGGGATTCCTAAAACTCTATAAATACCTTTCTAATCGACCTTGATCGCTATTTTGGCGATCTGCTGCTGCTGTCATCCGTGAAGAACACAGGTTTGTTCTTCCTTGTTTCTGCCTTACCTTCGGTTATGTATGATGAAGGAAAATTAATGATCTTCAACTTTTCCTTCTGTAGGAAGTCTACAGCAAGTAGTAACTCTATTGTCAAAGGGAAGAACGTGGGTTCTTCATCAACATCGTTTTCCCAGAAGACTCTGTTTAGAACAGAGTATCGTTTTCTCTTCACATCCTTCACGTATTTTCATCCAGATCATCATCAGGTAGGTTTTCTCAAGAACTGTAGCCCAAACTAGTTTAAGATTCCTAATATTATCATCTGTCATCCATGCCTATAGTTTTACTGTGTTTTTCAATGTTTTCTGGGAAATTTCAAAAGAAGCGACCCTATCTAGGGCGCTAATTCTTGTTATGACGCCCTGCCCAGGAGTCGTCAATTCCATACAGTTAATAAATACCCATCTTTAAAATTCAAAATCTATGTAATCACGAATCTAATATTATGCATGATCCTACCTACTAAATCTTGCTATTTTTCTTGTCCAGTTCTGTGTCTTGCAAAGTACCTTTATTGTTCATGTTCCTGAAAACCAAAGTTAATTAACGACCTTCCCAAGGTCGTCTCTTATGAAACTAACGCCCCATCAAAGGGCGCTAATTTAAAATTAACGCCCCTGTCCAAGGCGCGTTTTGTTAAAATTCCAGAATATTGAAATTTCTACAAAATAGAAATATAGAATGGACGACTGCTGGAAAAGCCGTCAAATTATGAATACACGACCCAATAAAAGGCGTTAATTCATTAAGTAGTGACTTAGGCTAAGTCGCTATTTTCCTGTGATACTATTTTACACTGTTACTGTTAACCGAGCGTTTCATATGTATATATATATATATATATATATATATATATCGGCACTATATTCCAGTCCGTGAATATAGTCCCATGTTTCATGATGATTTATCGCATTACCCACTAACTCTCAGTGACATACAAGCTCTCCATTGGACATTCCGTTTCTTTGGACTAGCAAGTTAGTCATTGGGACCTCCGTAAGACTCCTCGTAGCCTTGGATTCTCTCAAGGCCGATTGAGCTGGTTGTACCATAAAAACCTTTCACACTATTTTGCCATGTCACTATATAGAAACATGGTATACTGGCCCTTATGATATGCTAATGGATATCATGAGAATATTCTTGATGGGATAAGAACATCATGCCATTAATATGCTGTTCATGTGGACCTCAATTCTATATAAAAAGAGTGACCATCTACATATGGGCACTTATTTGTTATGGTACCCGGTTAGGGAACCAATTCCACCCAGTTTATCGATATGTCATGGTTTATATGCTTTGTGTGAATTTTATCGCCAGTATGTCCTTACTCAAGGGCCTTGCCCTTGAATTCCATAAAAATCTTATCTTATCATCCTATTAAAACTTGTTCTTGAAACTCCTTATTGGCTATAAATTATTGTGGATGTCTAGATCTATCTTTAATGCTGTGCATATAAGGGCCCGATCTGGTCCTGGGAGGAGCACCCAAAAGTACTAGTGCCCATGGGAGTTGTAATGATCACGGTGTCTAGCATTGCACCGAAGTACTTTTTCTCTTGATCTTTTGCATTCCACACACACTCTCTCTTTCTTGTGTGCATGACTCGACCTGCGGGACTTTACTAGCGTGGCCCGACACGAGCAAAGTACTTGCGTGAAATAGCTAATAATGTATAAAGTCTCTCATGAATATCTCTTGGTTAAGACTCGCTTGGATGTTTTACACGATGTGTTATCTATTGATTAGTTATTTCTACATGCATAGCCATAGTACATTTACATGTGATAAATGGTAATTACTTAAACCCATTGCTAGTTCTTGAGATATAATTTCCTACTGAGCGTTCGCTCACTCAGTGTTTCCCTACTTTTCAGGTAAGTCTGACGACGAGACTCAATCTGACTGGGAAGGTCAAGAGTGAAAGAGATTAGAGCTTCTCAAAGCATCAACTAGTCTTGTCTTTTCTATATTTTCTTGAGTCAATTGTGTACTTTTCTTTTTAGTAAGTGTAGCAATTTCAAGGGATTGTAATAGAAATACTCTTGTGAAGGAATAAAAGGATTGGGTTATCTTTATTCTCGCGCATCTCTGATTTGGTGTCGAATACACTAATACTCTGATTGACATGATCGATATAAACTCGTCACGCGTCTCCGGGTATCTTCCGCACTCGGGGCGTGACAGCATCGCCGGCTGAACCAATCCCATTTGTGGATACCCTCTAGGTCACGCCATCTCCAGCTCAAGTGCCACAGCTGCCTGGCACGCACCATCTAAATCAGTAACTTGACTCGCAATCAAAGGCAACTTCAACTCGGGCCTTAACCCTCGCAAGAACTGCTGTGTTTTCAAAGCTTCATTAGCCAGCACATGGGGTGCATACTGACCCAATTCTATAAATTTGTTCTGATATTGAAGCACGATCATATCGCCTTGGAATAATTCCATGAACTGGTACATCTTCACCATCTGTAAGCAGGCAAGAGTATGGGCACGCTCGAAAGCTGCAACAAACTCTGCCCAAGTGATCTGCCGAAGGGGCCAAGAATGAAATGCAATCTGCCACTCGACTTTCCACCACGTAATGTCTGCACCTTGGAGTTGAAATGCGGCAAGCATAACCTTCTCATCTTCCGCGCACTCCATAGATAGGAACACGCGCTCAATCGCATCCCGCCACTGTCTCGCTACCTCTGGATCTGGCTGTCCGTCGAAAGTAGGCGGATTGAACATAAGAAATTCTTTCAAAGCCTTGCCCCGACTACCAGGCACTTCAACCTGAGGAGCAACGATTGGTGCTGGAGGAGGAACTACAGGAACAGCAGGAACAGCAGGAACAACGGGAACTGCAGGAGGTTGAGTAGAACCACTCTCCTCTCTAGGCGCACGCCTAGGGGCTCGAGGATGTCTTCCTCGACGAGGTGGCATGTTGCACCCGAAAAACATAAAACAACAACAAATCCATCAATCACATGGAAAACAACCTAAGCCCGCAATAGACAACACGAAGGACTAGCTCAGGACAAATGCAAATTTCAATTCCTTATACAAATCCTCAACTTCGCTCTGATACCAACTGTGACGACCTAGAGTGCTAGATACCGATATACCGATAACATCGATACACCGATACCAGGGACTGGGGAAGCCACCCAAGAGGCTGATGAGGCCCCTGAAGGGTTAGTGAAGTTTGTCGAGGGGATGCATAATGAATTGCAATCACAAGCGCGCATATTATATTCAACATTTTAAAATTTAGCAGGTGAGCAGAAGCAATTTAAAATAAACAAGTGTTAAATATATATACTAGTCCAGAGGCACAAGAGTGCAGTCCAAAAGTACAACTACACGGGCCCCGGCAAAAGTACATAAGAGAGCCCAACAAGGCAACTCGTCTACTGCTGGCAGCTAGGCACGGTCTCCGGGCACACGGGAAACACCGGGAGACGACGGGCGCGGCTCACCTGAAAGAAGAAGGGTGAATCACAGCCAGACTCAGTAGGGGTCACGCGGATCCCTACCTCGCACTAAACAAGCATACATGTAAAAATAAGAGCAATTAGAGCATGCATTGAATTAAATAACAGGCAATGGTATGAATAACTAATCACAATAAAGCTATAAAATCAAACTAAACAGATATAACAGCTAATACATGCCAATAATGAGTAAGTCTAAATGACTGAAACTAAATCTACCAGTAGAATATGCCTCAACTAATCCAAGCAGCAGGGAGTAGGACAACCACCGAGAACAGAAACCAGATGCATCCACTGACGACTTACACTGCGTCTCAAGCACTCGCAGTCGGCAACACGACAAGCTGAGCACGTAAACAGTACCAAACCAAGTGACCAGTCAGAGTGACACTCGTCAGTGTCAGTCCACAGCCTCTGACCACGTGTGCACACACTGACTCTCGCCTGAGCCAGGCCCTCTAGCTAGATTTCTCCCTTGGTAGGACGCTACCATTGGCGAGGAGCCCACGGTACTAGCTTAAAAACCGTGTGATGGGAAACACCACTCCGCTATCCCCAAGCGGGTCGGTACTCAAAGACCTTAGGGCTACAACAGTGGTTCCATTGCAAGGAAAGAAAACCTACTCTATTGGGATTTAAAAACATGCCATTATATAATAGAATAACGTAAGCATGGCATATAAACATTTCGAGAAGCATTAAAGAATAGGCCGGCAACTTTTTGAAACTAACAGGAGTGTGGCGGTCTGCTGCCACCGCGTTACAGGTGTGTGACAGTCGGGGAAGGGCGCATTACATCGGCTGTGATGCGTCCGCCCCTGGCCGTTACAGCCACCGAAGCTCCAGCTCAAACTGATCAAACAAGATGTAACGCTCTCGCGGTGGCGCGTTACATCACCCTGACGGCCGGCCGATAGGCCGTCAGGTCCACCCGAGACCAAAACTAATGCTAACAGTTTTTTAAACCTTCAGAAAATGGTGTAACACGCTCGCCCAGCCGCGTTACAGCCTCCTGACGGCCGCCCGACAGGCCGTTAGGCCAACCGCCTCAACGGGTCAACGGAATTCAACGAAAATGTAACGGTCGGGAGCCTGACCGTTACACTCACTGTGACGCGCCTCCAAAGGGTCGTTATAGTGACGTAACACGTCCCCTATGGACCGTTACGGATGTGACGGTTCCTGGAAGGACCGTCACACCGTCTGAGTTACGGATGGGTTATGTTTGAAAACGGTTTCCCCCCCCCCCGGGCGATCGAAATCGCCGGGTAACGACGAAAACCTGTAAAACCTGTCAAACCACACGTCCTAAACAACATAATACCAACAAAATAACAACATGCAACGCCTACAATGGCTTAAACATGAAGAACGTAGCTTAAACCCTAAACATGGAAAATAACCAATATGCATGCCACATGGGTTTAAACAAGAAACCAAGCTATAGGAAATGATCCTAGCAAGTTCAGGATTCCATCCCCCTACCTCGTGCAAGCCGAAACGGCCGATTAGGCCACATGCAAGAGGAGGGTACCGCCGAGCCTCCATGCTCCGTCTCGCTCTCACGAGCCACGAAACACGTCAAGGTGGGCGTCCACGCATTCCTCTCGACACGAGGAATCCACCGGCACCTTCCACGCCTCGAACCGTCGTCGTTTCGCCTGAATCCCAAGGAGAGGAGAGATGGGCAATCGGACAAGAGAGAGAGAGCGTGAGAGATTGTGATCGACGAGGGGAGAGAGAGAGGGGGTGAGGGATTAAAGGAAAAAACTAAAGTTAATATATATAATATACTTATTATATATAAAAACCTTATTATTTCCATAAAACCTCAATTAAATCCAATTAAATCCGAAAAAATACCAGAAAAATTCCTAAAAATCCAGGAAAATAGCAGGAAATTCCAGAATGAGTTCTAGGTCCGAACCACTAAGGATCCATCAAGGCGCGGGCCTCACACTAGCTCATGAGGTAAAATGAACTAATGAATGAACCCATGAGGAAAGACCACTGGCTCATGCGGTATACTGAAATATGCTATAAATAAGCCCATGAGGAAGACCACTGGCTCATGAGGCACACTAAATAAATAATGAATACGCCCATGAGGGAAGACCACTAGCTCATGCGGCATACTGAATAAATAATGAATGAACCCATGAGGAAAGACCACTGGCTCATGCGGTGTACTGAAACAAGCTATAAATAAGCCCATGAGGAAGTCCACTGGCTCATGAGGCACGCTAAATAAATAATGAATTCGCCCATGAGGGAAGACCATTGGCTCATGCGGTATACTGAAACAAGCTATAAACAAGCCCATGAGGGAAGACCACTGGCTCATGCGGTATACTGAAACAAGCTATAAACAAGCCCATGAGGGAAGACCACTGGCTCATGCGGCGCACTGAATGAATAATAAATAAACTCATGAGGAAGACCACTGGCTCATGAGATTAAAGATATCATGACAACCTATAAGTAAAGATCACTGGCTCGTTAGGTGATTCTAGACTTACTTGAGTGCTTGAAAAATCATGAACCTCTGCCTAAGAAAGGGTATTTACTTGATGATCAATTGTCTAATACCTCATGATATGATATGGAAACTTCTTGCTCGATATATCCTGCAACTTAGTTTTTGTGCTAGATATTTCATGCCTATCTCATTGCTATATTTTCTAGATTTTCTCGTGTTGTGATGCAAAGCCCAGATTCAGAGGGGGGTGAATGAATCCCCGAACAAAAACTATTATGGAATAAAACTTTTTCCTCGATTCAATGTAGTCTCATGGGACTACTAAACTTTTCAAAACACTTGCCACGAGTAACACTAAGAAGTAAATGCTTCTGCTAAACGTTCTGTCATACACTTGTCAGTTAAAAATGAATCCAAGTAGAAAACACAAATACTGAAATGGAGTGCCCAAGCAACCTGAGAAGAAGGGGGAAGACGATATGGAGTAAGTACTCAAATCAAACCACAGTGCACCGGGATTTTTTAGGTGGTTCGGCCCACAGACCTACGTCCACCCTACACTCTAACCAGAGTGTGGCTTACTGCTGCCAAACAGCTTGAAACTATTGGGCGTCACAGCTTGCCTACAACGCTGCCTAACATCTTAAACCAGAGGAATACACTCCTCTCTTCTTCCAACCTGGAAGGAACCACTAGTGACACCCAGTCACTAGCAACCAGAGACCCAAGTCTCTCTTCCTCTAAACCAGAGGGAAACCACAAGCGACACCCAGTCACTTGCAAATCGGAGGACCAATCCTCCCTTCCTCCAAACTGGAGGGAACCTAGCGACACCAAGTCACTAGCAACCAGAGACCCAAGTCTCTCTTCCTCTAAATCAGAGGAAACCCCGACCTCAAAACTAGAGAATCGGAAAACACGCTGAGCAGATGGAAAGAACAAATGAAAAAGCAAAGTTAAAAACAACTGTAGCTCCGAAGAGCAATTCCAAAACAAGTCTTTAAGGAAAACTCTCTCTTCTCCTTCCTTAGTATTCTCTTCACTTCCCAAATTTCCCTCTCTCTCTTCTTCTTCTGCTTCTGGCTCTCGTATTCTTCTCTTTGGATGCACTCTTCTTTCTTCTCTTTGTCTCACAGTTTGATCGATCGCAGATGAGGCCTTTATATAAGGCATCAGGCAGGGTCCCACGATTTCATGCCTAGAGCGTGAATGAAGTTCATTCCCCCCTTTTTTAGAGAAATCATGCGTCAGGTGCAGATGAAGTGTTGATCCACATGATAGAGGATGCTTCCCTAGGATCACGTGCCAGTCATCAGCACACTGGGTCCATCCGCTAGTCATTCACCACTTCTGGGAGCACGTGCCTGGTCTTAGCTCAACCTCACGTACAGACTTTAACCTGTTAGTCATAAAGAAGGCATTTCGTCAAACACACTGTTGTCAGCTAGTTCTTAATATGCACAAACTTAATAGAAGCTTAGGCGTGAAGAATGCTAGAACATAACAATGTGCTTAGGCTTCAATTGCACATATGAATGAATGTGCAACTGAGCATGCACCGATGTTGTCTGCTTAACAACACGGTATACGCAGATGTTGAATGCATGAAACACTAAACTATTGACTGACGTTGCTTGAACCAAAGAACACATGGCACTGACCTATATGCATGAAGCACCAACGTGCACCGACCTGATGTTCTATAGAAGAGGGAATGCACCAACCTATATAACATGCATGCAGCTGTGGAACGCGCTTTCTCATTCTCTTCTTTATATATATATATATATATATATGTGGATTATTTATTGATTTATTGGCGTGCCAGTCACCGGGGTGACAATTTTATTCGGCGCTCGATCTGACTTTTAATCAGTCGATTGTGAAGTTCGAGTCGGGACCCGAAGTCCGTCATACCATAAAGGCTATGACGTTAATGACGCAATTCCTAAGAAGGACAACCCTTGATTAAACGCCAAAAATAGGAGGAAGGTAGCGGCAAAAATAAGACTCAAACGAGAGAGACGGTTGGTTCATCAGCAGGGCGCTAAATGGCCTGAGTGAAGCAAGGATACATCAAATGCGGAGCAAATCCAGCGGCATGTCCCCATTACCTTGGACTATGCCAGATGGGGATAGGAAACCACCCATGCAGCGGCAGGGTGGGATCCATAAAAGATCGGGTATATCTAACCCGGAATCCGGATAAGGACCGGTGCGACATGACACACCCTGTGCAGGCGTGATGTCTTATTGATATCCCCCTTCGGAAGACCATCGGAGAACATGCAAGGGCAGAACTCCGTGGGCCAGTGGGGTTAGGAGAGAATACCATGATCACTCAAGGTGATACGAATGAATTTTGGCAGCATATCCCCTTTATCCTGGATTATGCCAAGAGGAGATAAGCCATCATCCACGGGATGCCGGGATGAAAGCCGGAAAAGAAGGGGGCACCAGGCCCGGGGCTATCACCCACATCCATAGCACCGATTTATGTTCCTTCAGAACCCGTCGGAGCACATGTAGTGACATAGCCCGTTTGGTCCATAAGGTTATAAAGAAATCCGGATCGGAACAGAACAATGTAGGGGAGGTCCTCCCCATTGATTTATTTTCTGAGGGATGCCAAGTGTTCTCCGTATATCCCTTGGATGGGTACAACATGGGGATAAAGGTTTAGGCCAAGAAGAAAGAGGTTCTCGGCGTAAGGATCAGGAGTATGGCCCGGCTTCTCAGCGTGGGCTAAAGGGAGCTCCCGGCGCGCCATGAAGGGGGTTATCGGCCTAGGCCAAAGGGAGGAAGAAGAGGATCTCGGCGCGGGAGTTCCCGGCGCGTGCCGCGCCGGGAACTATTCACGCCGAGAAGGTGCTGGGCTTGAGCGCCGTGAGGGCTCATGGGGTTTTACGGTACCCTATTTTGGGGGTTTTTCACGGGATTCAGACATGGCCTGGGGAATGGATTCAGGAGGCAAGTGAGGAAAGAGCCAGGGGCCTACCAGGTTGACAGCAGAGGGTCACAGATGAAAGGGGTTCAAGGGATCAGAGTCACCGGGCCTTCGAGCTCTCAGGAATAGGCTTCACGCCATCAGTATTGCCGACCATCCAGGAGATCGAGAGACGACAAACTCTGATCCCTGCAATGGCCCTAGTGGCTTGAGAAATTTGAGAAGAAAATCACGGACTCTGCGACGTTTAAATCATCGATGACATCGAGGGAGAGAGGGGGGAAACAAGGCCCAGAAATCCACAGTGAGGATTGGGGCTTTGTTGGCTCTGTCCCATCTTAAACAGGCATGCATATAAGGGGAGCCGGCAGATGATTAACGTGTCGAGCTTGGATGAATTGAATTGGGCGGCATATCCCCTGGGCTTATAGACATGCCAAATAGGGATAGGAAGCCATCCACGTAGCGACGGGATGGAATCCAGACAAATAGCGGGGGATTTTCCCCTTTGAACTCCCTGCTCGGTTGGAGGGTCTATGATATTCGTTTTCCCGATGGATAGAGTCAAGCGGGGTGCGTATCGATCACACTCCCTTGGCCTTCCGGGGTTCACCCTATCGGATAGAATTTTGGCAGCGTTTCCCCTTCTTTCGGGTCATGCCAAAGGAAATAGGCCGTCATCCACGGGTACGGGATGATAACCGAAAAGAAGGCTTGGGCTCCCTGATGATGCAGGTGCCCATGGCAATGCTTGCTATCCCCTCAAGAACCGTCGGGGCTTATACAGTGGTATGGCCCCTTAGGTTATAGGGTTATGAATGGATTTGATCTAAGATGATGTGGGGGGGGTTTTCTCCCGTTAATCTCATCCCTGAGGTACATATGGCGACCATGAATATCCCCTTCAGCCGATATAACAGGTTGGACAAGGGTTGAAAGGCAGATGAAGAGACAGGCTCCTGGTATGAGTGTATTGGCCTGAAAGGAGGATCGCGGCGTGGATTGATTAGCCAAAGAGGGGCTCTCGGCATAGGAAGATGAACAGGCAAGGGGGTTCTCGGCGCGCTGGTTCCCGGCGTGCTCACCATTGCGCCGAGGGCTGTTGCTGCCGAGAAGCTCCGACAGCCCTGTTTTGGAATTCAGATTTGATTGGGACCGTATCTGGGGATCAAATCAGTCTGGCACTGTGGACTTCGATGCCATGGCATTGGGGTTTTGCTGAGGGACCGAAGGGTCAAGGTCATCACTTATCAGAACCTCCTGGGATTGCATTCGTCTACAGACGGGACACATCTTCTATAGCCAGCAATTCAGGAAATCAGGAGATTGATGTCTCCGATTCCTAAACGGCTTGGGGGCCTCGCAAGAAACTCAGATGCCTGTGAAGAATCTGCCATCGAGACAGGAGGGGAGAGGGAAACAGGACCCAATAACCCATTAGATAAGGATTGGGGCCCTGACTTCCTTCCTCTTTGAAGCACAGACTCACGGGGATGACTCTGAAAAATGAAACGTCTAGAATATTGGACGTTCAGATGAAAGATACATTCATAGAAAGACAGAGGGCAAAACTTTGATTGCCTAATATCAAGCATGGCAACCACTAAATTTCATCTCATTATCACCACTTACATCGACTGCAAGGCTAAAGCCGAGAAACAGGTAAGGGGAGGAACAGAGGCAGGGAAGAAAAGAACTCTCGACCTCATCTGAATAGCTAAAGCATGAAGGCATATACCATTACATACAGAGGAAATCAAAATAAAAGCAAACATGGGGGGGAGGGTGGAGCATTGACTCCTCTCCCTCCCCCGAGCAGCCCACCTGGAGCTTCTTCTTCTTCTTCTCTTCTTCTTTCTTTTCAGTAGGGTCTCTTCTCTCTTTTCTATCTATTTTCTGGATGAGGTTTTCTTTTCTCTCCTCCGTCCTCTTGTTCATCTCGAGAGAAAGGGGGTTTTATAGGCATAGCACCCCCTCCCTATCGGCATGATCATCTCGGCGCCCGGTTGATGAGCTCCCGACGTGCCTTATTCGGAGGCAGTAGGCTTCCCGGCGCCCCTTCCTCATATGGGTATTGTTGGGCTCTCAGCGCCACACGGTTGGGCCCGTTTAGATCTTTTAGTCTTTTATGCTTCCTCATCAGTAAACTTGAGCTGTTAAGGCCGCTTAATCTGTCCCTTCATTTGTCGGTCCCTCGAGTCCGTCAGGCTAGGCAAAGGCCCATCAATTGGTGAGTTAGCATAGCTTCATCAGAATATTTCTGGGGATTTTCATCAGTCTGTGGACTGCAGTTCTTCATCAGTACTGCCGTCTGAGCGACGACAATACCGGACATCAGCTTGGCCGGGGAGGGCTTCAGCCGGGTGACAGCTTCAGTAATGGACTCTCCGTAATCCTAGTTTTGCAGGAGTTCCTCGGGTCTTCATTTCTGATTCAATCTGATCTTTCGTCTCATTTTTATCTTTGATTATATTTTCGGTGTCAACAAATGCCCCCCACTTGTAGGTAGTGGGAGTGCAGAATAAATGGCACGGTGCCTGAAGGTGCGTAATTCAGCATCTGAACCCATTTCTCAGTTTGGGACTGCTAATCATCTTTCATTTTGCAGCTTGGAAGCTTCTTGGAGTGATCAAGGGTTGTGGAACGCGCTTTCTCGTTCTCTTCTTTATATATATATATATATATATATATATATATATGTGGATTATTTATTGATTTATTGGCGTGCCAGTCACCGGGGTGACAATTTTATTCGGCGCTCGATCTGACTTTTAATCAGTCGATTGTGAAGTTCGAGTCGGGACCCGAAGTCCGTCATACCATAAAGGCTATGACGTTAATTACGCCCTTCCTAAGAAGGACAACCCTTGATTAAACGCCAAAAATAGGAGGAAGGTAGCGGCAAAAGTAAGACTCAAACGAGAGAGACGGTTGGTTCATCAGCAGGGCGCTAAATGGCCTGAGTGAAGCAAGGATACATCAAATGCGGAGCAAATCCAGCGGCATGTCCCCATTACCTTGGACTATGCTAGATGGGGATAGGAAACCACCCATGCAGCGGCAGGGTGGGATCCATAAAAGATCGGGTATATCTAACCCGGAATCCGGATAAGGACCGGTGCGACATGGCACACCCTGTGTAGGCGTGATGTCTATTTGATATCCCCCTTCGGAAGACCATCGGAGAACATGCAAGGGCAGAACTCCTTGGGCCAGCGGGGTTAGGAGAGAATACCATGATCACTCAAGGTGATACGAATGAATTTTGGCAGCATATCCCCTTTATCCTGGATTATGCCAAGAGGAGATAAGCCATCATCCACGGGATGCCGGGATGAAAGCCGGAAAAGAAGGGGGCACCAGGCCCGGGGCTATCACCCACATCCATAGCACCGATTTATGTTCCTTCGGAACCCATCGGAGCACATGTAGTGACATAGCCCGTTAGGTCCATAAGGTTATAAAGAAATCCGGATCGGAACAGAACAATGTAAGGGAGGTCCTCCCCATTGATTTATTTCCTGAGGGATGCCAAGTGTTCTCCGTATATCCCTTGGATGGGTACAACATGGGGATCAAGGTTTAGGCCAAGAAGAAAGAGGTTCTCGGCGTAAGGATCAGGAGTATGGCCCGGCTTCTCGGCGTGGGCTGAAGGGAGCTCCCGGCGCGCCATGAAGGGGGTTATCGGCCTAGGCCAAAGGGAGGAAGAAGAGGATCTCAGCGCGGGAGTTCCCGACGCGCGCCGCGTCGGGAACTATTCACGCCGAGAAGGTGCTGGGCTTGAGCGCCGTGAGAGCTCATGGGGTTTTACGGTACCCTGTTTTGGGGGTTTTTCACGGGATTCAGACATGGCCTGGGGAATGGATTCAGGAGGCAAGTGAGGAAAGAGCCAGGGGCCTACTCGGTTGACAGCAGAGGGTCACAGATGAAAGGGGTTCGAGGGATCAGAGTCACCGGGCCTTCGAGCTCTCAGGAACAGGCTTCACGCCATCAGTATTGCCGACCATCCAGGAGATCGAGAGACGACAAACTCTGATCCCTGTAATGGCCCTTGTGGCTTGAGAAATTCGAGAAGAAAATCACGGACTCCGCGACGTTTAAATCATCGATGACATCGAGGGAGAGAGGGGAAAAACAAGGCCCAGAAATCCACAGTGAGGATTGGGGCTTTGTTGGCTCTGTCCCATCTTAAACAGGCATGCATATAAGGGGAGCCGGCAGACGATTAACGTGTCGAGCTTGGATGAATTGAATTGGCCGGCATATCCCCCGGGCTTATAGACATGCCAAATAGGGATAGGAAGCCATCCACGTAGCGACGGGATGGAATCCAGACAAACAGCGGGGGATTTTCCCCTTTGAACTCCCTGCTCGGTTGGAGGGTCTATGATATTCGTTTTCCCGATGGATAGAGTCAAGCGGGGTGCGTATCGATCACACTCCCTTGGCCTTCCGGGGTTCACCCTATCGGATAGAATTTTGGCAGCATTTCCCCTTCTTTCGGGTCATGCCAAAGGAAATAGGCCATCATCCACGGGTACGGGATGATAACCGAAAAGAAGGCTTGGGCTCCCTGATGATGCAGGTGCCCATGGCAATGCTTGCTATCCCCTCAAGAACCGTCGGGGCTTATACAGTGGTATGGCCCCTTAGGTTATAGGGTTATGAATGGATTTGATCTAAGATGATGTAGGGGGGGTTTCCTCCCGTTAATCTCATCCCTGAGGTACATATGGCGACCATGAATATCCCCTTCAGCCGATATAACAGGTTGGACAAGGGTTGAAAGGCAGATGAAGAGACAGGCTCCTGGTATGAGTGTATTGGCCTGAAAGGAGGATCTCGGCATGGATTGATTAGCCAAAGAGGGGCTCTCGGCATAGGAAGATGAACAGGCAAGGGGGTTCTCAGCGCGCTGGTTCCCGGCGTGCTCACCATTGCGCCGAGGGCTGTTGCTGCCGAGAAGCTCCGACAGCCCTGTTTTGGAATTCAGATTTGATTGGGACCGTATCTGGGGATCAAATCAGTCAGGCACTGTCGACTTCGATGCCATGGCATTGGGGTTTTGCTGAGGGACCGAAGGGTCAAGGTCATCACTTATCAGAACCTCCTGGGATTGCATTCGTCTACAGACGGGACACATCTTCTATAGCCAGCAATTCAGTAAATCAGGAGATTGATGTCTCCGATTCCTAAACGGCTTGGGGGCCTCGCAAGAAACTCAGATGCCTGCGAAGAATCTGCCATCGAGACAGGAGGGGAGAGGGAAATAGGACCCAATAACCCATTAGATAAGGATTGGGGCCCTGACTTCCTTCCTCTTTGAAGCACAGACTCACGGGGATGACTCTGAAAAATGAAAAGTCTAGAATATTGGACGTTCAGATGGAAGATACATTCATAGAAAGACAGAGGGCAAAACTTTGATTGCCTAATATCAAGCATAGCAACCACTAAATTTCATCTCATTATCACCACTTACATCGACTGCAAGGCTAAAGCCGAGAAACAGGTAAGGGGAGGAACAGAGGCAGGGAAGAAAAGAACTCTCGACCTCATCTGAATAGCTAAAGCATGAAGGCATATACCATTACATACAGAGGAAATCAAAATAAAAGCAAACATGGGGGGGAGGGTGGAGCATTGACTCCTCTCCCTCCCCCGAGCAGCCCACCTGGAGCTTCTTCTTCTTCTTCTCTTCTTCTTTCTTTTCAGTAGGGTCTCTTCTCTCTTTTCTATCTATTTTCTGGATGAGGTTTTCTTTTCTCTCCTCCGTCCTCTTGTTCATCTCGAGAGAAAGGGGGTTTTATAGGCATAGCACCCCCTCCCTATCGGCATGATCATCTCGGCGCCCGGTTGATGAGCTCCCGACGTGCCTTATTCGGAGGCAGTAGGCTTCCCGGCGCCCCTTCCTCATATGGGTATTGTTGGGCTCTCGGCGCCACACGGCTGGGCCCGTTTAGATCTTTTAGTCTTTTATGCTTCCTCATCAGTAAACTTGAGCTGTTAAGGCCGCTTAATCTGTCCCTTCATTTGTCGGTCCCTCGAGTCCGTCAGGCTAGGCAAAGGCCCATCAATTGGTGAGTTAGCATAGCTTCATCAGAATATTTCTGGGGATTTTCATCAGTCAGTGGACTGCAGTTCTTCATCAGTACTGCCGTCTGAGCGACGACAATACCGAACATCAGCTTGGCCGGGGAGGGCTTCAGCCGGGTGACAGCTTCAGTAATGGACTCTCCGTAATCCTAGTTTTGCAGGAGTTCCTCGGGTCTTCATTTCTGATTCAATCTGATCTTTCGTCTCATTTTTATCTTTGATTATATTTTCGGTGTCAACAAATGCCCCCCACTTGTAGGTAGTGGGAGTGCAGAATAAATGGCACGGTGCCTGAAGGTTCGTAATTCAGCATCTGAACCCATTTCTCAGTTTGGGACTGCTAATCATCTTTCATTTTGCAGCTTGGAAGCTTCTTGGAGTGATCAAGGGTTGTGGAACGCGCTTTCTCGTTCTCTTCTTTATATATATATATATATATATATATATATATATATATATATATATATATATATATATGTGGATTATTTATTAATTTATTGGCGTGCCAGTCACCGGGGTGACAATTTTATTAGGCGCTCGATCTGACTTTTAATCAGTCGATTGTGAAGTTCGAGTCGGGACCCGAAGTCCGTCATACCATAAAGGCTATGACGTTAATTACGCCCTTCCTAAGAAGGACAACCCTTGATTAAACGCCAAAAATAGGAGGAAGGTAGTGGCAAAAATAAGACTCAAACGAGAGAGACGGTTGGTTCATCAGCAGGGCGCTAAATGGCCTGAGTGAAGCAAGGATACATCAAATGCAGAGCAAATCCAGCGGCATGTCCCCATTACCTTGGACTATTCTAGATGGGGATAGGTAACCACCCATGCAGCGGCAGGGTGGGATCCATAAAAGATCGGGTATATCTAACCCGAAATCCGGATAAGGACCGGTGCGACATGGCACACCCTGTGTAGGCGTGATGTCTATTTGATATCCCCCTTCGGAAGACCATCGGAGAACATGCAAGGGCAGAACTCCTTGGGCCAGCGGGGTTAGGAGAGAATACCATGATCACTCAAGGTGATACGAATGAATTTTGGCAGCATATCCCCTTTATCCTGGATTATGCCAAGACAAGATAAGCCATCATCCACGGGATGCCGGGATGAAAGCCGGAAAAGAAGGGGGCACCAGGCCCGGGGCTATCACCCACATCCATAGCACCGATTTATGTTCCTTCGGAACCCATCGGAGCACATGTAGTGACATAGCCCGTTAGGTCCATAAGGTTATAAAGAAATCCGGATCGGAACAGAACAATGTAGGGGAGGTCCTCCCCATTGATTTATTTCCTGAGGGATGCCAAGTGTTCTCCGTATATCCCTTGGATGGGTACAACATGGGGATCAAGGTTTAGGCCAAGAAGAAAGAGGTTCTCGGCGTAAGGATCAGGAGTATGGCCCGGCTTCTCGGCGTGGGCTGAAGGGAGCTCCCGGCGCGCCATGAAGGGGGTTATCGGCCTAGGCCAAAGGGAGGAAGAAGAGGATCTCAGCGCGGGAGTTCCCGACGCGAGCCGCGTCGGGAACTATTCACGCCGAGAAGGTGCTGGGCTTGAGCGCCGTGAGAGCTCATGGGGTTTTACGGTACCCTGTTTTGGGGGTTTTTCACGGGATTCAGACATGGCCTGGGGAATGGATTCAGGAGGCAAGTGAGGAAAGAGCCAGGGGCCTACCAGGTTGACAGCAGAGGGTCACAGATGAAAGGGGTTCGAGGGATCAGAGTCACCGGGCCTTCGAGCTCTCAGGAATAGGCTTCACGCCATCAGTATTGCCGACCATCCAGGAGATCGAGAGACGACAAACTCTGATCCCTGCAATGGCCCTAGTGGCTTGAGAAATTCGAGAAGAAAATCACGGACTCTGCGACGTTTAAATCATCGATGACATCCAGGGAGAGAGGGGGGAAACAAGGCCCAGAAATCCACAGTGAGGATTGGGGCTTTGTTGGCTCTGTCCCATCTTAAACAGGCATGCATATAAAGGGGAGCCGGCAGATGATTAACGTGTGGAGCTTGGATGAATTGAATTGGGCGGCATATCCCCCGGGCTTATAGACATGCCAAATAGGGATAGGAAGCCATCCACGTAGCGACGGGATGGAATCCAGACAAACAGCGGGGGATTTTCCCCTTTGAACTCCCTGCTCGATTGGAGGGTCTATGATATTCATTTTCCCGATGGATAGAGTCAAGCAGGGTGCGTATCGATCACACTCCCTTGGCCTTCCAGGGTTCATCCTATCGGATAGAATTTCGGCAGCGTTTCCCCTTCTTTCGGGTCATGCCAAAGGAAATAGGCCGTCATCCACGGGTACGGGATGATAATCGAAAAGAAGGCTTGGGCTCCCTGATGATGCAGGTGCCCATGGCAATGCTTGCTATCCCCTCAAGAACCGTCGGGGCTTATACAGTGGTATGGCCCCTTAGGTTATAGGGTTATGAATGGATTTGATCTAAGATGATGTAGGGGGGGTTTCCTCCCGTTAATCTCATCCCTGAGGTACATATGGCGACCATGAATATCCCCTTCAGCCGATATAACAGGTTGGACAAGGGTTGAAAGGCAGATGAAGAGACAGGCTCCTGGTATGAGTGTATTGGCCTGAAAGGAGGATCTCGGGGCGGATTGATTAGTCAAAGAGGGGCTCCCGGCATAGGAAGATGAACAAGCAAGGGGGTTCTCGGCGCGCTAGTTCCCGTCATGCTCACCATTGCGCCGAGGGCTGTTGCTGCCGAGAAGCTCCGATAGCCCTGTTTTGGAATTCAGATTTGATTGGGACCGTATCTCGGGATCAAATCAGTTTGGCACTGTGGACTTCGATGCCATGGCATTGGGGTTTTGCTGAGGGACCGAAGGGTCAAGGTCATCACTTATCAGAACCTCCTGGGATTGCATTCATCTACAGACGGGACACATCTTCTATAGCCAGCAATTCAGGAAATCAAGAGATTGATGTCTCCGATTCCTAAACGGCTTGGGGGCCTCGCAAGAAACTCAGATGCCTGTGAAGAATCTGCCATCGAGATAGGACGGGAGAGGGAAACAGGACCCAATAACCCATTAGATAAGGATTGGGGCCCTGACTTCCTTCCTCTTTGAAGCACAGACTCACGGGGATGACTCTGAAAAACGAAACGTCTAGAATATTGGACGTTCAGATGAAACATACATTCATAGAAAGACAGAGGGCAAAACTTTGATTGCCTAATATCAAGCACGGCAACCACTAAATTTCATTTCATCTCATTATCACCACTTACATCGACTGCAAGGCTAAAGCCAAGAAACGGGTAAGGGGAGGAACAGAGGCAGGGAAGAAAAGAACTCTCGACCTCATCTGAATAGCTAAAGCATGAAGGCATATACCATTACATACAAGGAAAATCAAAATAAAAGCAAACATGGGGGGGGGGGGGGGAGGGTGGAGCATTGACTCCTCTCCCTCCCCCGAGCAGCCCACCTGGAGCTTCTTCTTCTTCTTCTCTTCTCCTTTCTTTTCAGTAGGGTCTCTTCTCTCTTTTCTATCTGTTTTCTGGATGAGGTTTTCTTTTCTCTCCTCCGTCCTCTTGTTCGTCTCGAGAGAAAGGGGGTTTTATAGGCATAGCACCCCCTCCCTATCGGCATGATCATCTCGGCGCCCGGTTGATGAGCTCTCGGCGCGCCTTATTCGGTGGCAGTAGGCTTCCCGGTGCCCCTTCCTCATATGGGTATTGTTGGGCTCTCGGCGCCACACGGATGGGCTCGTTTAGATCTTTTAGTCTTTTATGCTTCCTCATCAGTAAACTTAAGCTGTTAAGGCCGCTTAATCTGTCCCTTCATTTGTCGGTCCCTCGAGTCCGTCAGGCTAGGCGAAGGCCCATCAATTGGTGAGTTAGCATAGCTTCATCAGAATATTTCTGAGGATTTTCATCAGTCAGTGGACTGCAGTTCTTCATCAGTACTGCCGTCTGAGCGACGACAATACCGGACATCAGCTTGGCCGGGGAGGGCTTCAGCCGGGTGACAGCTTCAGTAATGGACTCTCCGTAATCCTAGTTTTGCAGGAGTTCCTCGGGTCTTCATTTCTGATTCAATCTGATCTTTCGTCTCATTTTTATCTTTGATTATATTTTCGGTGTCAACAAATGCCCCCCACTTGTAGGTAGTGGGAGTGCAGAATAAATGGCACGGTGCCTGCAGGTGCGTAATTCAGCATCTGAACCCATTTCTCAGTTTGGGACTGCTAATCATCTTTCATTTTGCAGCTTGGAAGCTTCTTGGAGTGATCAAGGGTTGTGGAACGCGCTTTCTCGTTCTCTTCTTTATATATATATATATATATATATATATATATTGTGTGTGTGTGTGTGTGTGTGTGTGTGTGTGTGTGTGTGTGTGGATTATTTATTGATTTATTGGCGTGCCAGTCACCGGGGTGACAATTTTATTAGGCGCTCGATCTGACTTTTAATCAGTCGATTGTGAAGTTCGAGTCGGGACCCGAAGTCCGTCATACCATAAAGGCTATGACGTTAATTACGCCCTTCCTAAGAAGGACAACCCTTGATTAAACGCCAAAAATAGGAGGAAGGTAGCGGCAAAAATAAGACTCAAACGAGAGAGACGGTTGGTTCATCAGCAGGGCGCTAAATGGCCTGAGTGAAGCAAGGATACATCAAATGCGGAGCAAATCCAGCGGCATGTCCCCATTACCTTGGACTATGCTAGATGGGGATAGGAAACCACCCATGCAGCGGCAGGGTGGGATCCATAAAAGATCGGGTATATCTAACCCGGAATCCGGATAAGGACCGGTGCGACATGGCACACCCTGTGTAGGCGTGATGTCTATTTTGTGCGGAGTCGGAAAAGAAAATGCTGACCCGGGCCCCGGAGTTCACACCTGCTCGGTGGGATACTGCCAGTGGCCGAGTTCATAGGGAGAAGCCCGGCTATGGTCTCTTCCTGGCACCAGTAAAGTGGGGGTACCGCGAAGAGCCTTTTGTGCTGAATTGTTCAGCCGTTCAGTTCAAGTATCACTTGGCCGCTGGTTGGTTTGGAGATACCAAGATCACTGACGCCCACCTATTTCGAGTAGGAGCAGTGGAGTTTACTGAGTTTGTTCTGAAGGAATATGCCCCTCTGCTGATCAGAGCCGAGGTACATCATAGTGTCTTTGCTTCCAGATTTCGATATCCCATATCCCGAGGGTTATGCTGTGGAATGTTTGAAGTGTTCTGCCCTTTATTCAACATATTTTATACAGCAGAGGGTGAGACATCTCTTGACGTCTGGAGTCTATCACAGCTTTCCAGACTGCCTATTGATGGCGAGCCGTATGAAGAAGTCTGCTTGGCAGATTCTGAGAAGGATAGTTCCGATGGTGAAGGCAAGTATTCCCTTGGCTTCTCATACCGGTATCTAATGAAGGCATATCGCTCCATCTGTCTGGCATACAGTAGAGGGTCCTCCCAAGGCTATCATCCCCGAGAGAAAGGCAGCAAGCTGAGGGTCCGGATAGGGCAGTGGATTCAGTATTTCTTTGACGGCCCCTTGAAATATGCAGATTTCCCTTCCATGGGTCCGACGGCCAGCAAGCAGATAAGGACTCCTCGCTATAAGTCAGAGCTACCATCTTCATTGCGCCGTGCAGGCAGAGGTGGTCCCAACCCAGCAGGTGTAGACCCCATCACACATTGCGCGGCTTACTTCACATTCTGGTTGTGCACTTTCGCTCTCCCTCAAGGGGACGAGACAATCATCCTGCCAGAAGCTATATACCCGGCCTGTCAGATGGCCTGGGGAATGAGGTTGTCGCTCTGCCCGGTGGCCTTGTGTTTAATCTACAAATCTTTGGGAGATTTGTACAAGCATCGGACTCCCCGTTCTTTGAGGACTGTGGGTCCTTTTCATTTTTTCAATGCCTGGGTCTGCAGTTTATTTCCTGAATTGGCTCCCAGAACTTTGCAGGCAGATACGGTATTGCCCAGAATGATTGAGTTTGCCAGTGCTGAACTTGGTCCTTTCTATGATCAGCTATTCCAAATAAGGGGCCGACTGATAAAGGTGCCGGTGGATGCCCCTGGCAGCATTCATTTCTGGAGCTTGGCGGCAGGTTCAGCTCCTTTGATTCATTCTCAGAGAGAGTGCAAGCTGGAAGAGGTAGTGACCTATGTCCATCCTGTCTCAGGGCTTAATACTGCTCGCTCTATTCTGGAGCCGGAGCTGGTCAGATGGGCCATGGCCATTCGGCCTAGTGTCTTAGTTTTCAGAAAGGGTGGTCTGCTTCTTCTGGAACCATACTATCCATTCCGCTTTGGGCGGAACTTTGGTTATGACCAGCATATCCCTACATCAGTCGCTCAATTTCCCCTGGATAGCCGAGCTAAGCATGGGTCCGCCATTGTCGGCGATGGCCGGTTGTGGTGGGATTTATATCATCGCCAGGATGGCGCAGTTTTCAGAGTTCCCACCGTTTCCAACCGTGTACCCCGGGTAACATCAGAATACATCAAATGGTGGAACATTCGAACCAGCTTTTACAAGGATAGTAGAGGTGCATTCTGGGACGTGGCCGGTGTTCCTTTTTGAAACAACAGCCCGGATCAGTGTTTGACATCCCCGAGGCCCACCTGAAGAGGCTTTATTCACAGCACCAGAGGGAGGCGGAGAAATATCTGGTCCAGCGTCGGGCTTTGAAAGAAAAAGATTCCGACCCGCCTGCTCCTGTCTTTGCTGCTATCAACGAGGACACTTTCATGCAGAGCTTGAAACATCTGTGCCGTGTGGGGGGTGCTCGTTTGGAGGCGCAACAATACCCATTTCCTGTCGAAGAGCCGCTCCCGGCAGTAGTCCCTTGGAGGGGTCCGACAAATAGATTTCATCCATATAGGACGTTTGTGCGTAGGGAGGACAGGACTCAGACGTACTACAAGCAAACGTCTTGGCTGTTCATTCTGCTGAACTTGAGCTTGTGAAAGGGGTGGCATCTTCTCGATAGATTAGATATAAATCGTCGGATATAGGCCAGACGCCCTTACAGGGATCTCAACTCGTGCAGATTCCTTGGTGGAGGGAGCTCCTGGATAGATTTAATCTTAGATGGGTCGATTTCAATGCCCCTATGACGGACAATAAACCTGAGGAATTTTCCACTGGACACGCCGAAGGCGCATTTCATAGGGTTCATTTTGAGCTCATATTTGCGCAATCTCTGGAACACCATCCTCAGGTCTTGCAAATGATCTTCTCTTCTGCTGGTTTTCACCACCAGATCGTCAATGTAGCACTCTACTTTCTTGAAGAGCAAATCATCAAAGATCTTTGTCATGGCTCTTTGGTAGGTAGCGCCGGCATTCTTGAGGCCGAACGGTATCCTTTTGTAGTGGAATATCCCCTTCGGGGTGCGGAATGCAGTGTGCACTCTGTCTTCTTCAGCAATCCAGATCTGGTTGTATCCGGATGACCCATCCATAAATGATAGGGCCTCATGGCCAGTAGTTGCATCGATCATCACCTCAGTGATTGGCACCGGGAAATCATCTTTCGAGCAAGCCTTATTAAGGTCCCAGAAATCAACACATATTTTGATCTGCCCATTCTTCTTCTTTACGGGCACTATATTTGCCAGCCATGTAGTATACTGGTTTTCTTCGACAAACCCTACATCAATCAGCTTGTCAACCTCTTTGTTAATCTGATTTATCAGTTCCGGACGCATTCTCCTGGAAGGCTGCTTTACAGGGTTAGCCTCTGGGTTTATTGCCAATCGATGCTGCGCCACATCAGAACTCAGTCCCGGCATTTCATCATATGTCCATGCAAAGCAGTCTCAGAATTCCTTCAAAAACTGTATATACTGTTCCCTAGTAGCTGGCTCCAGCAGTGCACTGAGGAATGTCGGCCTTGGCTCATCTGCGGTTCCCAGATTTATTTCCACAAGCTCATCGACGGTGGCCTGACCTTCGTCTTCGACCTCGGGCGGGGCTTCTTGCAAGTCAATGAAGCCTCCCGGGATATAATCTTCTACAGTTTCATGATTCTCTGTTTCATCATACTGGTCATCAGCGGGTGCTGGCTCATCATATACGGCCAAAATTGTTGTATTCTGTTCAGTGTGCCCCGAGGACGTAACTGGATCAGCAGGAAACTCAAAGACGGAGTCTTCCGCCCTTAGAGGCTCTTCTGATGCAGACTCCCTTGAGAGATCATCATTCTATAGAGCCCGAACTTCTTCTAGGATGCGCTCAAACTCCAAGCATTCCCTCAGCTCTTTGGCTGCTTGGTCTTCATCCGGGGTTCCCGTGTCAAACTTTGCTTCAGCATGGAACAGATCTTCTTTGGAAGGTAGGTCTTCCCAGCACCAATCTTTCTTTGTTTCATCAGACGTTCCCGTCCCTGGTTGATTGTCTAGGGCTTCATTGTCTGTCATGGACTGATAAATGATTTCTTCATCTTCCGAAGGGTACGGGTCGTAGCCCACCCCAGGGGAATCTTCATGCTGGTAGAAGGTAGAGATGACATCCACCTCGGCCTCATAGTATTCTTGTAAAGTATAGCCCAGTCCCGGGTGCTGTGTGATCTTCCTCAATTCTTTATTATCTCGAGGCGGATCCCATAACTCCTTGAATGCTTTCTTCTGGGCAGCAGACTGTAGTGATGGCATTTTCATCTTAGAGAACATCTGCAAAACCCGCTGGGTAGTACAATCCAAGCCTGTAATCGGCACCATCCGATTCACAGCTTCTTCAGGGACCATGCAGTCTTGATCATCTTCCTCGACTGACTCCCCGGTGTAGAATATAATGGGAGGCTCGCAGAAGCGAGGGACTTCCATAGTCCTCAGTGGTAGCACCGTCTGGTACCCAAGGTTGACGATGGGTTTAAATAAACCTTGTGGAACCTTCACCTGTATGTACCTATCTTTCATTTCTTCATCGGTGTCTTCTGGACGGATGCTAGGAGGGGTGATCCGAGCAAAGTCACCAGCGTAAGAGATGTGAGATACTTCATGCTTTTTAATATAGCCCCTGGGTGGCGGTGGAGACCAATTTTTTGCCTTCGTCGCCGGCTTCTTCTGGCTGGCCACAGCCTCTTTCTTTTCACCCTTCTGTGACACCTCGGTGTAGTAGGATGCATCGAGCATATGACACTCGAATACTTCGAAGGGATGCAGATCTGTAAACACCCTTTGGTGAGGACACGCGCCACCTTTCTCGACGGAGCACGCGGAGCACGCCGGCATCTCTTTGGCTCGGTGACTACGGCATGGTTTAGAGGACCTTCTTTTACATGATGGCCATACCAGGCCTTGGTTTAGTCCCTGCGTGGACATGTTTATTCTTTATTGTGGACCTTTGTAGGCCAATTGGGGCCAATTAGACCTTTATTGGGTGTGCTAGGCTCATTGGTTGGGCAATAGGACTAGTGGGCCACTTCTTGGTCCAACCTTTTGGCCCATTAGGGTTTTGGGCGCCCCCTCTCATCTCCTCCAAGAGGAGGAGGAGGCAGCCGCCACCCTACCTTTTTTTTAGGAAGTAGATTGCGCACCCCCCTTTTTTTTCCTTCCCATTCGATCCCTTCCCCCCCTTTGGCCGCCCCCCTTTCCCCCCTTGCTAGGGTTGAAACCCTAGCATTCCCCCCCTCCATATATAAGGTCTTATGTACTTTCTTTAGAAATTAATGAATGAAATATTTTGATTGAGCAGCCATTTGCGCAGCCACCCCTTGGAGAGGGCGACCCTCTCTTCCTCCTCTGCTCCTGCGACGGGAGCAACCCCGGGGTGCGACTCCCCATCCCCTCGGTGCGACGCCGAGGTTCTTCCTCCCTTCTACTTCGTCTCCGGTTCGAGTTCGCGTGTTCTAGATTCGGCCCCGAGTTGCAGCGGCGTCCCCATCCGGTGCGGGTCGAATCCGAGCCCCTCCTTTTTTTGGTGGATACTTCTACGAGTCGGCAGCGCGTGGGCTTTGGTTTCGCCTCGATCCGAGGTCGGCACCACCCGTGGCGAGTTTTCTCGTGAGCTAGCGCAGGAGCCTCCCTCTCTGCGCGCCCAGATCCACCCTCCTTCTTGCGAAAATCCCACAGGACGGACAACTCCGAGTTTGGAGCTGATTTCTTCAGGGTGCGGCCATGGCTTCCACGGACGGAATCTGAGCACGCCTTTTGGCCGAGGCTTCCTGCTGCGACCTAACTACGCGCCCTCGCTGACGGCGCCCCAATCAGACTCCGGATCCATTCGTGGGAACGTTTACCACCGAGTTGCGCGTTGCTGCGATTCTGCAGATCGTCATTCGGACCCTCCTCGTGGCCAACCCTTCACCGAGTGCCGCCCGTCAGCCTGTGTATCGGCCGCCCCGAATGGAATTGTTGTAGCCTGTTATCTCCCTGCGAGGAGTGGGCACCATTGCTGGCTTGTACCTATTCTTTCATTGTGTGTATCGGGGTTGTCGGTCTCGGCCGGGGTTCCTTCCCCACGCCTAGGCGTGGAGGTACGTGCGACGCTTCCCCCCCTTGGCATTTTGCTTTACTAGTATGTGATCTTGTATGCCGCGTGAGAGTGTAGGGATCCTAGCTAGCATTCAACACCGCGAGATCGTGAGTGAGAGTATCCCATTCCGTGGCCCTAGTCGAGCACCGAGCTCGGACTAGACTCCTATAGTTGCGCGTCGGCTCCTTTGCCGCTTTGATCCACTCGCTTCCCTCATAGGGACGACCGTGGACTTGGGTTTCTTGTTGAGAGACGCCTCTCTTCGGAGGAATAGTACGGAGGTCGAGCTCTCGGCTTGCCTTGTCACGTGTGAGTGCTGGCCGCACTTGGTCTTCATCATAGGTTTAGTCCATTTGTCAGTTCCGTCCCGCATCAAATTTGGTATCAGAGCTTAGGGAACCAGTTTGTTCTAGCAAATTGGGGTCTTAGGTCATTTGAGTCTTTAGGTTGTCTAGAGTGCAAATTAGAGCATTAGATCTGTCTAAGTTGCATGTAAGTCATTAGGTCTATTTTAGGTGCATTTGAATCCGTATTCTTCCCCAGTTTCCTTCACCATTTTGAGTTGTGTCTAGTCCCATCCCTTAGTTGTCCTACATGTCCCTTCCATAGCCCTAGGGCGTGCATGTGTATTTAGAGTCCTCAGGTGCTTCATCATGGCTACTCCTTACATCCTCCACAAGGGTCCGACCGACCCTCTATTCCTGGACATCATTGTAGATGGGGACCTTCGCTTTGATGGATCGAGCCCTAGAGCCTATCTAAAGTGGGAGGCTACCATAGGAAAATACTTTGAGAAGAATTGGATATATGGTTCCGAGAGAGTCAACATTGCCAGGGGTCAACTTTCACCTCAAGCTAGGGAAGTGTGGGATCACATAGTAGGTCTTAGGGCAGGTTGGAGGCAAGAGCCCATACACTCATGGGAGGAGATGAAGGTAGAATTTAGGAGGATCTACGCTCCCCAACGCTTCGCCTCCTACTCAGAGACCCATAGCCCGAGGAGCACTACCACTCCTCCTATCTCCCTCGATCAGTCTAAGGCCACTCTAAGGGCTCAACCTCCGCAACGCCCATCACCTCTTACCCCCAACCGAGCACATCATAGTTGGAGGAGCAAGGTGCCACCTGTCTGTGAGTCTAAGCCCGAGACTAAATCTCATGATTACCAGCAAGTCTCCCCGAATGCCCCTAACTTGAGAGATCTCCCCTTCGCAGAACTCCTGCAACTCGTTAGGGAGAAACTAGAAAGGATGGGCACTCCTATGGGATCATCGATTTCCCCTAGCCCACAGTCCGCTCCGCCTCCGTGCTCATGCCTGCCACCACCCCAGCGATCCACTCCGCCTTTTGTTCCAGTGATTTACGAGGCTGAACAGGAATTGATTGAGGAGTATCTAACGGGGGTCGAGGAGTTAGGGAGTGACCCCATGGAGCACCCAGTCGTGCCTGAACCTTTGGAAGTTAAGACCGACACTCTCGGCCTCAGACCCTCGACTGAGAGCCAGGGGCCCCTCCACATCATAGAGGACTCAGTTTCCACTCCCGAGAGAGAGGCTTCACCCTTAGACCCTCATATAGAGACATTCTTACCTTCCGAGGGTGAACTGGTCATTGGAGAGTCTTTAGCTAGCTGGCTAAGGGAGGGTCCACTTCTAGATGTCTCCATTCCTTGCTATACACCCATGGGACCAGCCCTCCCAATAATACCCCTTAACTCCTTTCACACCACTTTTCGGTCCTTCTGCTTTCTTGAAAATGTGAAGGACTTCCTTAGGAGTTTAGATTATCAATGGGAGTTGACTTATATGTTGACCTTAGGGTCTGACCAACCCTATAGTCATAGCTTTACACTCCCTGCTTTGGGGTCTATTACCTCGGTCTACACCATAGGACATATCACATCCGAGGTCCTTTTATTATTTCCCATACCCGTGGAGGTTGATTTTGTCCCCGCTTATGGTTTCACGGTCCCGAGGGAGGAACCTAGCCTTCCTTGCCTTCCTCATGAGCCTCTTGCCCCATACATGAGAGTGCCTGAAGGTGATTATCTGCACCTGGGTGAATGTCGCACATGGGCAAGTATAGTGAAGGGACCTGTCGGGAGGGGTCATCATTTCTTTGACCCTTTCGATCCCCTCCCTAGTGAGCCTCTCGACCCATATTCTTTTCCCCACCTTGTCGAGGAGGTCCACTATCATACACCACCTAGGCCTTCTAGTCAACACCTCACCTTACCGGCATCCAGATGCCCGAGCTTAGGAGGCCAGGGACACATGTCTCTTCCCCATGTTTCTTCATGTCCACCATCATATAGGGGTTTGTCTCATATAGGGAATGTCATGAGTGAGTTTGGGC
Source organism: Amorphophallus konjac (assembly GCA_022559845.1). Classification (NCBI taxonomy): domain Eukaryota; kingdom Viridiplantae; phylum Streptophyta; class Magnoliopsida; order Alismatales; family Araceae; genus Amorphophallus; species Amorphophallus konjac. The sequence goes on along the minus strand of CM040124.1, from coordinate 216,330,796 downwards.
AATTTAGTCCCCATGAGTCTACCACATTCCGTAGGACACCCATGCATGATAGATACAACTTTGGTTGTCCTGGTCCTCCCCGTGTTGTCCAGTCATGTAGGCGTCATAGACATGCTGGGTCTATGTTTGGATGCCCTGGGCCACCCATGCATTCATATCGGTATGAGTCCACGCCACTAGTTTGGAGTCTACATCATCATCACCCCCTCGAGGCCAGCAACGCACGTTATAAGGAATTAGCTGACGCGCATCGACGCACCCGTGAGTTCCAAGTGGGAGAGTACGTCATGATCAGGGTTAGACCTGAACGGTTCCCTTCGGGGGCCGTGAAGAAACTCCAGGACCGCGGTGCCGGACCCTTTCGAGTCTTGAAGCGAATTGGGTCGAATGCGTATGAGATTGAGCTGCCAGACGACTATGGGATCTGTTCGACGTTCAATGTTTCAGATCTGGTGGCATATCGGGATCCCGCGGTGATTCCCAGTGAGCTTTTTGGGCCTACCCCTCATGTTGAGAGCATTACACCTTCTGAGCGTCCACCTCCTCCAGCCCCATTACAGACACGCGAGCATATAGATTGCATACTGGATGAGCAGGTGACCACGACCAGGAGCGGAGCCTACCAGCGCTTCCTAGTGCGCTGGAGAGGGCGCCCTACGACAGACGACACCTGGATCACACGTGGAGAGCTGGAGCTGATCGACCCGGACCTGCTGGAGCATTATTGGAGCGATCGTGACCCTTACTCGACGGGGTCGAGTTCTTCCCACCCGGGGAGAATTGGTGAGGACACGTGCCGCCTTTCTCGACGGAGCACGCGGAGCACGCCGGCATCTCTTTGGCTCGGCGACTACGGCATGGTTTAGAGGACCTTCTTTTACATGATGGCCATACCAGGCCTTGGTTTAGTCCCTGCGTGGACATGTTTATTCTTTATTGTGGACCTTTGTAGGCCAATTGGGGCCAATTAGACCTTTATTGGGTGTGCTAGGCTCATTGGTTGGGCAATAGGACTAGTGGGCCACTTCTTGGTCCAACCTTTTGGCCCATTAGGGTTTTGGGCGCCCCCTCTCATCTCCTCCAAGAGGAGGAGGAGGCAGCCGCCCCCCTACCTTTTTTTTAGGAAGTAGATTGCGCACCCCCCTTTTTTTTCCTTCCCATTCGATCCCTTCCCCCCCTTTGGCCGCCCCCCTTTCCCCCCTTGCTAGGGTTGAAACCCTAGCATTCCCCCCCTCCATATATAAGGTCTTATGTACTTTCTTTAGAAATTAATGAATGAAATATTTTGATTGAGCAGCCATTTGCGCAGCCACCCCTTGGAGAGGGCGACCCTCTCTTCCTCCTCTGCTCCTGCGACGGGAGCAACCCCGGGGTGCGACTCCCCATCCCCTCGGTGCGACGCCGAGGTTCTTCCTCCCTTCTACTTCGTCTCCGGTTCGAGTTCGCGTGTTCTAGATTCGGCCCCGAGCTGCAGCGGCGTCCCCATCCGGTGCGGGTCGAATCCGAGCCCCTCCTTTTTTTGGTGGATACTTCTACGAGTCGGCAGCGCGTGGGCTTTGGTTTCGCCTCGATCCGAGGTCGGCACCACCCGTGGCGAGTTTTCTCGTGAGCTAGCGCAGGAGCCTCCCTCTCTGCGCGCCCAGATCCACCCTCCTTCTTGCGAAAATCCCACAGGACGGACAACTCCGAGTTTGGAGCTGATTTCTTCAGGGTGCGGCCACGGCTTCCACGGACGGAATCTGAGCACGCCTTTTGGCCGAGGCTTCCTGCTGCGACCTAACTACGCGCCCTCGCTGACGGCGCCCGGATCCATTCGTGGGAACGTTTACCACCGAGTCGCGCGTTGCTGCGATTCTGCCGATCGTCATTCGGACCCTCCTCGTGGCCAACCCTTCACCGAGTGCCGCCCGTCAGCCCGTGTATCGGCCGCCCCGAATGGAATTGTTGTAGCCTGTTATCTCCCTGCGAGGAGTGGGCACCATTGCTGGCTTGTACCTATTCTTTCATTGTGTGTATCGGGGTTGTCGGTCTCGGCCGGGGTTCCTTCCCCACGCCTAGGCGTGGAGGTACGTGCGACGCTTCCCCCCCTTGGCATTTTGCTTTACTAGTATGTGATCTTGTATGCCGCGTGAGAGTGTAGGGATCCTAGCTAGCATTCAACACCGCGAGATTGTGAGTGAGAGTATCCCATTCCGTGGCCCTAGTCGAGCACCGAGCTCGGACTAGACTCCTATAGTTGCGCGTCGGCTCCTTTGCCGCTTTGATCCACTCGCTTCCCTCATAGGGACGACCGTGGACTTGGGTTTCTTGTTGAGAGACGCCTCTCTTCGGAGGAATAGTACGGAGGTCGAGCTCTCGGCTTGCCTTGTCTCGTGTGAGTGCTGGCCGCACTTGGTCTTCATCATAGGTTTAGTCCATTTGTCAGTTCCGTCCCGCATCACCCTTTCTTCTTTTCCTTCATGGCAGTATTTGATGCACTGATGTAGCGTGGATGGCACTATCTGATATTCATGCAGCCATGGTCTCCCTAGCAGGGCCTTATACGTGGTGTTGGAATCGATCACATAAAATCGTACCACGGTAGTGAGGTCGCCCAATGTGAGGTTGAAATCAGCCACCCCAAGAGGTGTTTCACATTTCTGGTTGAACCCTGCAATTTTCATATCTCTGACCTTGGTAAGCTGCATATCAAAGTAATATTTCTGATAGATGCGGTATGGGAGGATGTTCACAGCAGCCCCGGGATCTATCAATATCCTGCTCAGCGGCTGACAGTTCAGGGAACCCTTCATATACAGCGGCCTATTATGACCGGAATTCGGGATTAGCATATCATCTTCTGTGAATGTGATCGATGGCCCAGAATTCACTTCTGTTAAGAGTGCCTCATATTGTGCCGACGACTGCAAGGCATCCACAATTGCTTGGCGGGCTTCTTCACTCAGAGAGAGGATTTCCCAGATGGAGAACCTGGTAGGGAGCTTCTTCAACATCTTCATGATTCGACTGCCTACTCGGACATTAGACAATCTCATTTCTTCTGCCCATCGGGGTCTTGGAGGTTCATGTGGTGCCTGTGGCCTTTGCTGCCCAGTCCCAGTTTCATTCTCTTCCCCTATTTCCCAGGAGGCTTCTTCTGTAGCAACAGCCCCTGGCTTTGCTAGAGGGTCACTTCCTTCATTTTCTTCATGCTGCTTCTGCTTCCTAACCGCAGTCTGCTGGCATTTATTACTTTTAGCTAGAGCAATGTGAGCCAATTGCTCATTCTCCAAACTGGACAAGAATTCCAGGAATGAAGGAGCTTCTTCTTTCTCTTGGTACAAGCTGGCAGGGGGAGGAACCTGGACACCTCGTACCTCTGGTTCTGGGATCTGGTAGGGTTGCTCCCCTCTGAATATAATATTATGATTAGCTGGTGGTGGGCGCCCCCATCTTTTCCCAGAACGTGTTGCATGGGCTGAGGTAGAGGCCTCAGCATGGTTGGCTTCTAGCGGGGCATTTGATGCTTCAGCCTCATCATCCTCCCCAGGCAAGGAAAAGGGCACTGACAGGGTGTTACATTGTACTGTCGTGACTTTCTTTCCCTTTTTGGGCTTGGGCCGTCTCTTCTTCTTCTGGGAATTTGGCTTTGCCAGCTCCTGCCCCCAGAAGGGCTTAGTCTCATCTTTTCTTTGTTCTGCCTCTGGCTGCTCTTCAATTTTCAATTCTTCGAGCTGCTCCCAGAGTATACAGTCTTTTACCAGCAGGTGTTTGGGCTTTTTTTGCTCATATTCATCGAGCTCATTGATATACTGATGTAGACGCCTGGCTGCAGGACTTACTTCTTTATGTGCGGGTAGGGGAGTTTGTCTCCTCTGGTTATGAGTAGGGATCCGGATGACTGGCCCGGTCTCAGCTGTGCGCCATACTGGCTTTGCTGGAGGCGGTTCAGGCCTTGGTGTGACACCTCGAATAATCACCCCGCTGGTACTGGCTGCGGGAGTTTTCCTGCTATTCTTTATGGGTTTCGTCTGCCATCCCTCCTGATCCTTCAGTGAGGTGAGGAAACAAGCTTCATAGGTATGCCTAGTACATTCCTCAATGGCTTCCTTAGGCAGCTGCTGGTAAACTGAGATCATATTGGCGGCCATTCTCCAGGACGGAGGCTCATGTGGATGAGGCGGCTTTACCTGATAATCTCCCAGCTGCAGCTCACCCTTTTTAACCATTCCTTCCATGATATCTTTGAAGACATAACAGTCCTCAATTGTGTGCCCTAGAGCACGGTGAAATGGACAGAACAGCGGATCATCTTTCTTTGCTGCATCCTCGGGTCTCTTCGGTTCAGGCAATGTTACCTTGTTGAACTTATATGCCCAGTTAAATAGTGCTGCCGTCTTCTCCTTGGGAAAAGAGTAAGCCTTCTTCATCTTGTCTCTTAGAGAGACCTTGTCTTTTCTTTCTGCTGCACCCTCAGGCGGGGGAGCTTCATCTGCCCCCTTCTTCCCTTTCTGTTGCTCGAAGGTTCTGAAATCGACGGTGTTGGCCTCAGAATGTGATGGTCGTCGATCATTAGATTTACCTTTCAGCACATTGGCAACATTGGCGGTTGGACGTTTGGACAAGAACGTCTCAACCTCCGCCACTATATTGTTTAATCGGTCAAATGTTCTGACATCTGCACCAATCATCTTTTCTAGCACCTCTCTCCTGAGGCTCTGTTTACATATCTGCACTGCATCTTCTTGATGGGGGGTCTTCTGCATCTCATGGCTAAGTTCCTCCATCTTTTGATGTAGTCCAGTGCAGTTTCATCTTGCTTCTGCCTGGTTGCATATAGCTCTGCTATTGTGATTTCTCTTTCAGTGACATGAAATCTATCGCGGAATTTTCTCTGCATATCAGGCCAATCAACCACCGATCCAGCTGACAGGCTTGAATACCATTCAAAGGCTAACCCAGTAAGGGATGAGCCAATGAACTTAAGCAGATAAGCTACGTCGACTGCCAGGTCGCCCATAATTGTGGTGTAGTAAGCTATGTGCTCTCTGGGGGAGCCCTGGCCATTAAATTTTTCGAACTTAGGCGGCTTACTGATGCCTGGAGGTAGTCTCTTAGCAGCATATTTGTAACACCCGAGAATATTAAATAGAAATATACAAAATAATAATAATAATAATAATATAAATTACCAAATTATTTATGAATTTATTCACTTAATTACAAGTATAAATTTATTCACTTAATTATGTTACTCTAAAGGAATTATAATAAGCACCTCCATTAGAAATCATGTTTCTAAAAGGACCCCAAAAAGGGCTTTTCTAAAGAATCTTACAAAGTAAGTATTATAGGAAAGATTAAAGTAGAGAAAGGGTTATTCTCACTAATGTTTCTAGAAGACTTAGACACGAACAGCCTGGCTTCGCTGGCACCCTTTGTCCCCGGATCTGGTCTCCCTACTTCCGGATCTGGTTCCCCAAGGAAATAATTAGAGTATGTGTGCTTAGCCTATATCTAAAGGCTACTGGCAGCGCTGGCAGAGGCTACTGCGCAAGGATATTGGGAAAGACGTAAAGTCTGCTTGGCTTCTTCTTCTCCCTTCTATTTTATTTCTCCGATCACATCAACAGGTAGGTTGTCTCACTCAAGCCTCAAGTATAAAAAAATCTGAATTTTTAATCTCTTATTCTTGCAAATCGGATTGCCAATAAACCTGCAAAAACGAGCATATTTCCTAGCAATTTTGATCATCTTTTTCCCCTTTGTTTTGCTAATCTTAAACCTACAAATCTGAAGTTGAAAAGCCAGCCGAACCATAGCCTTTCAATCCCTGCCAATCGGCCTTTTAAAACCTGCAATCTATCTACTTTAAACTTGATTTTCTGATCCTTCTAAACTTGGAAACTTGAGGATTTAAAACCAACACAACCACCCTCTATTTTTGTTAATCTTAAACCTGAGAGTTTGAAGTTTAAAACACAGCACAACGTGACCCTCCAAACCTGTCCATCGGACCTTTAAAATTTGCAAACTCGGAGGTTTAATCCTGTATAAAACAAGCCCATGTTTCCTGTGTTTTAATCTCCTTTTTAAGCTGCAAATTTGAGGTTTAAAATCTGAAGTTCTGATATCTTTTAACCCTTTAAAAACAGCTTTAAAACACCGTGTCTTAACCCTTCTAAACCTGGTATTCCATTCTTTTTTTTTACACCTACATCAACAGAGCTTAACATCTACCGTTCTTATCCATGTTAACCCTGCTATTCGGGTCAACTTTGAAACCTGCATTTTTTCCTATAAACTTGCTTATGATGCTTTTAAACCTGCACTGTTATTCTTCAAAATTGTGGTTTTGATTATTTTACACTTTCAAACTTGGGGATTTTAAAACCAAAAAAAAAATGGAGGGGGGAACGACCCTATGTTTTTATTAATCTCAAACTTGAGAATTTTGAAGTTAAAACATGACCCTTCCATCCTTTGTCCATCAAACCTTGTAAGCCTGCAAACTCCAAGTTTTAAACTTACGAAAGAGTCCATATTTCTGTTAGTTTTTAAACCTACAATCTTTAGTCCTTTGAACCTACGTTTGATTCAGTTTAAAACCTGCCATGTTAAATCCTTTTAAATCGTGCATTTTTATCTTTTTTAACCCTACGAAATTGATCCTTTCACACCTGAGCACATTAGTTCAAAAAAAAAAAGAAGTCTTACCGTATGCTACCAGTAATTTAATAGCATGCTAAATCCTATTCAACATCCTCTGTAGCATGCTAATCCACCTGTCTACCATGAATATTTGACCATGAACCATGAACCTGTTACCGTGGACATATATATATCATTACACTAGTTTTACAGTTCATACTCATGCTAATGACATGTTAATATTCATGTTAATGACATGTTAATCACATATTAATCATGTTAATCACATGCTAATCAAGCTTAATCATGTTCCATATATATATATAGGCTCTGGAAATTTTGAACCAGTCATTAACGAATGAATTATGCACCCTATCTATCTTAATCCATCTAAATCATATGTTAATCCTGTCTTAATCCATCTTAATCATGTGTTATCATGAGACTACACTGTGCAGCAGAAAAGAAGACTATCTGATGCACCGAATAAATGTCAACACTAGGTGTCAACATGTGGTGTTGACACCTGTGTCGACACCTGCAAACCGAGTTGAAGAAAACAATCCAAAACAACCCCTGGACTCATTGGAAATGACGCCCTTGACCAAGGCGTCGATTCTGTGAAAGACGAGTCCCCAGACGTCGTCAATTGAATGACGACTTTGAGGAAGGCGTCATTTCGTGTTCTTACGCACGAATCCTGATTCTTCTGAAAAGTGCACGGACCGTTTTAAAACATGCACGAACCTCTCTGTTTCAAACATGCACGAACCATTTTTATAAAACATGCACTGATTTCTTTCAAACATGCATGGACCCATTGTTTTTATAAAAGCTGCACGAACCTGTTTTGTGCACGGACCTTGAACATGTTTCTTACAAAAGTGCACGGACCTCGTTTAATCCGCATGGACCCTTTAAAAGGTGCATGGACTTGGCTTTATGAAAACATGAACGAACCCCTATTTTTGAAAACTTGCACGGACTCTGCATATTTAAAACCTACACAGACCTATTTTTATGAAACCATGCACGGACCATCCATTTGAACATACACAAAATAGGCTTGAACCATCTTGGGTTTTTCCAATGACTGTAGATAACATGGTATTAGTATATACATATATTATATACAGTTAGCAGGATATTATATATCTAGAACAAGATATAAATGACGCCCCTACACTGGGCGTCTATTACATAATTGACGGCCTAGGACAGGGCGTCTATTAATGATTTAACGCCCCCTGGAGAGGGCGTCATTTATAGAACCCAGAAAGCTAAGTGTCGACACCAAGTGTCAACACATAAATAACGCCCCAAGACAGGGCGTCTATTAATGAATTAATGCCCGCTGTACAGGGCGTCTCCTGAAGAATTAACGCCCCCTGATGGGGCGTCAATTATAAAAAGGCCAGAAATGGTACATGTACATGCATATGTATTTTTGAAATCCCTTCCATGAAATCTACCTGATACATACATGGTCAAACCTTGAACCTCTAAACTATCATTTGGGGATGCACTGTCGGAGCTAAGTGCCATGCGGGGCAACCCGTAGGGGCCACCTCTAGAATCCTCCATAACCAAATGGCTAGTTAATCTTGTCTATATTACGTTTCTAGATTTTTTTGCAATTCCATATTGGCTATAAATGAGAGTGGATGTCAAAATAAATATGAAATGTTGTGCGTATAGGGCCCGGTCTGGTCCTGGGAGGAGCACCCGAAGGTTCTTGTGCCCATGGGAGTTATAAATGACCCCCGATGTTTAGCATTGCACCGGAATACTTGCGTGACTCGGACACCCTCACTCTCTTCTTGCCTGACGTGTTTGACTTGCTTGACTTGTGGCCCGAGAAAAAGGGCAAATTACTTGCTTGATTCAAATTGAATTAAATAGCCAATTCTATTGACATTGCCTGATACTACTTGCTTGGGACTTGCTTATGCAAACTGTTACTTGTATATGAATCCTCACTCGAATATGACTACTTGTTTATACATGAGTCTGCTTGCCCTAAAGGTGGCATTTACAACTACAAGTTCTTGATAGATTACACAGTACTTGATCCCTTACTCGTCCTTCCTGCATGGATATAATGTCTTATCTTCTTAGCTATATCGGTAAATCATGAAATCTGTAATTCACTTAAAGATTGCTCGAACTTGAGATGTAATTCCTACTGAGCGATTCGCTCACCCTGTTGCTTCATAACTTTTTCAGGTAATTCGGATAGCGACACCTTCATAGAGGGGAATGGAACCGAGTGATGAGCGCCAGATTACTTCAGTGTCTTTTGATTTTTAGTTGAGTCTGTATCTGTACCTTAGTTATAGAATTGTCGAGGCATGTAGCCTATGTGATGTTTAGTGGAAGCATCTTTGTAATAATTGAATTTGGTATTATGGAAATAAATTAGTTGATTGCGCATTCTGTTATTTAAATTATCAAATTCTATCGCTCCCATGACACTATTGATATAGACGCGCCACGCCTCCGGGAAATCTTCCGCGCTCGGGGCGTGACAGTCTTCGTGGTATCAGAGCCTAGGATTTAAAACCTAGGGATAACTAAAAGGAAAGGATAGAAATTGAATCTGGCAAACTAGAGTCTAAGGATAGATACACCTTACCCGGTGAGATGGATAGAGCCATGGGTTAGACTTTATACTTTGAGGTTTCTACTTTGACCTTAACAGTAAACCTGACCTTTAACACTCGATCTTGATATTCTTCTATAGGATCATGGCTGCCGAAAGAGCACAATGGCGCGAGATGCAGCGCACCGTGCAAGGCCTTACACAGGCGCTATAGCAGGTGGCCCAAGGCGGAGCAAACCGTGGAGCGGGTGATCTCCATCGGAGTTTCCGTAACATGAACCCGCCGAGATTCATGGGTTCATCCGACCCCGAGGATGCCGAGAACTGGTTAAAGGACATGGAGCGAATATTCTGTGTGATGCAATGCATGGACGGGGAACAAGTTTTACTGGCCGTGTTCCAACTGGAACGAGAAGCCCGATGCTGGTGGGAATCTGTTGAAGCAACACTGCCAGATAATCATGTTACATGGGAGGAATTCAAGGAGCATTTTAACACCAAGTATTTCTCCGAGCATATCCAGGAGAAGAAGGCCGCCGAATTCGCCGTTCTAAAACAGCGGGCCTTGAAAGTGGCCGAATATGAGGCCCAATTTTCGAGACTATCCAAGTATGCACCTCACTTGGTGTGTACGGAGAAGATGAAGGCAAAAAGGTTCCTCAACGGGCTTCGGCCCTACTATATTACTCAACTGGCACCGATGGACATTCAAGTCTACTCGGAGATGGTTCGGCGTGCCCAATTGCTAGAAGATGCCACCGAATTATCCGAGAGGATCAGAGGAAGAGACAAGAAGGAACCCGTCACCAGCCCGGGAAAATTTCGTCGACCATTCAACAAGAAGCGGACCTTCATGGGAGGAGAGCACTCCAAGGCACCGAAATTCCAGAAGACTAGCAAGCCATTCTTCACCGCCACCCAGTCACAATCAAAGGAAATTTGTAAATACTGTGACAAAGCTGGCCATAAGACCGAGGAATGCTGGAGGAAGTTGGGAGCTTGTCTCCGATGCGGGAGTCAGGAACACCAGATCCCAGACTGTCAACTGATAAAAGAGCAGGACGCCAAAGATGAAAAGCGTCCGATGAAGAAGCAAGGCCGTCTACAAGCTCTCCGAGAGAAGGAACCAATGGAAGGTGGAATTGTGGAAGGTAACCTCACTATTTGTTCAAAAACTGCACAAGTTTTATTTGATACCGGAGCCACTCACTCATTCGTTTCCAAGAAATTTGCTGCTTCATTTTCTAAGGAACCTGAACTGATAGATTTAATTATATCTACACCTCTTGGGAACGAGTCTGATATCACCTATCAATATACAAATTGTAAAGTGATGGTTAGGGGAAACAATTTACCTGCTGACCTGATATGTCTAGATATGGAAGGTTATGATGTCATATTGGGTGCTGATTGGCTATCCACTTACCAAGCAACGGTTGATTGCCGGTATGGCAAGGTCACTTTTGCGGAATTTCCAACGCTGGTTTACACTAGCCCTTGGAGTAGATCACCTCTTATATCGGCCCTCCGAGCTAGTAAACTTGTGAGTAAAGGATGCATGGCTTTCTTAGCATTCGTAACTGTCACTGAGGTCGAGAAGACTAAACTCGAAGACATCCGCGTAGTTCAGGATTTTCCCGACGTCTTTCCTGAGGAATTGTCTGAATTGCCCCCGGAAAGGGAAGTGTCGTTCACAATCGATCTTGTCCCTGGTGCTGGTCCTGTTTCAAGGGCACCGTATAGAATGTCTCCTGCTGAGCTTAAGGAGCTAAAGGAGCAGCTGATGGAGTTACTGCACAAGGGTTTCATCAGGCCGAGTACTTCCCCTTGGGGAGCACCCGTACTATTCGTCAAAAAGAAGGACGGATCGATGAGACTATGCATTGATTATCGACAGCTCAATCATCTTACAATCAAGAACAAGTACCCGTTACCGAGAATTGACGAGCTGTTCGATCAATTATCTGGAGCTACATATTTCTCCAAGATTGATCTCCGTTCTGGTTATCACCAATTGAAGATCAAAGAAAAGGACATTCATAAAACTGCGTTCCGAAGCAGGTATGGGCATTACGAATTTACTGTTATGCCTTTCGGACTAACAAATGCCCCCGCAGCTTTTATGCAGTTAATGAATAGCATCTTCAGGCCCTACTTAGACCAATTTGTTGTGGTCTTTATTGATGATATTCTGATCTATTCAAAGATCGAAGAAGATCACGAAGAACATCTCAAGAAGGCATTACAGATATTGAGGGAAAATAAATTATATGCCAAATTTAGCAAGTGTGAGTTTTGGCTCGAGGAAGTACCTTTCTTAGGCCATATTATTTCAAGGAAAGGGATTTCTGTGGACCCGTCAAAGGTCGAAGTCGTGAAAAACTGGGACCGACCCACAAATACAACAGGAATTCGAAGCTTCTTGGGTCTAGCTGGTTACTACCGGCGTTTTATCAAGGACTTCTCCAATATTGCGGTTCCTCTGACCAGGTTAACCCGCAAGGAAGTGCCATATGAGTGGAATGAAGACTGTGAGAAGAGTTTCCAAGCCTTAAAGGATCTCTTGACCACTGCTCCAGTCTTATCATTGCCAATTGAAGGAGAAAAATACGAGGTATACACTGATGCTTCGGGTATTGGCCTCGGATGTGTATTGATGCAGAATGGGAGGGTCATTGCATACTCTTCCCGGCAATTGAAGAAGCATGAAGAGAACTACCCGGTTCATGACTTAGAACTGGCCGCGGTAGTATTTGCTTTGAAAATCTGGAGGCATTATCTCTACGGAGAACAATTCACTGTATACTCCGATCATAAAAGCCTCAAGTATCTATTCTCCCAAAAGGAGCTAAACATGCGGCAAAGGCGATGGCTCGAATATCTTAAGGATTTCGACTTCATTATACAATACCATCCTGGTAAGGGTAATTCTGTAGTTGATGCCCTTAGTCGAAAGCCAAGAGTAATTCTGGCCAACTGTATGATACAAGAATGGAAACTGTTGGAGAAATTCTCTGAGCTTGATATCGGAACAGACGAGAAGAACAAGTGTATTATTCTATCCCACATGAGTCTACATTCAGACTTGCTACCTGAAATCATGAAGCTCCAAGAAGAAGACCCTGCACTAGTAGAGGTAAAAAGCAAGCTGGATGAGAGACCTGATTTCAAACTGGCACCTGATGGTAGATTGCTATTCCATGAACGGACATGTGTGCCCGACTGTCCTGAATTGAAGAAGAAGATTCTTGAGGAAGCTCACAGATCAAGGTACACTATCCACCCTGGATCTACTAAGATGTACCAAGACTTGAAAAGAATTTTCTGGTGGCCTAACATGAAAAGGGAAGTAGCAGACTTTGTGTCTCGTTGCCTCACATGCCAACAAGTGAAGGCAGAACATCAAAAACCCACCGGAAAGCTACATCCGCTGGATATTCCCAAGTGGAAGTGGGAAGACATTGGCATGGACTTTATCATGGGTTTGCCCAAGTCTAGGGGCGGATATGATGGAATTTGGGTAATTATCGACCGGTTAACTAAATCGGCCCATTTCTTACCCATCAAAAGTCGATGGTCAGTTGACGTACTTGCTGCCCTGTATATTAAGGAGATGGTTAGATTGCATGGAGTTCCCGTCTCGATCGTATCTGACCGAGACCCACGCTTCACCTCTCATTTTTGGAAGGGTCTACAACACTCTCTAGGGACGAAACTTAATTTCAACACTGCTTTCCATCCCCAGACAGATGGTCAGACTGAAAGGACAAATCAGGTTGTTGAAGATATGTTAAGGGCATGTATTATAGATTTCGGCGGAAGCTGGCATGACCACTTACCACTAGCCGAATTTGCATATAATAACAGCTATCAAGCTAGTATTCAAATGGCTCCTTTCGAGACGCTTTATGGCAGGAGTTGTCGTTCTCCAATATGCTGGGAAGAAGTCGGTGAAAGACAAATTCTAGGCCCAGATATGGTTAGAGATTCGACTGAGAAGATACACCTTATCAGAGAGAGACTCAAGGTAGCTCAATGCAGGCAAAAATCTTATGCTGATAACAGAAGGAGAGATTTGGAATTTCAAGTGGGTGACCATGTATTTCTCAGGGTATCTCCCGACCGAGGCATTAGAAGATTCGGTGTTAAGGGCAAGCTTACACCAAGGTTTATCGGTCCATTTGAAATATTGGAAAGAGTGGGCGAGGTGGCTTACCGCATTGCCTTACCTCCTCAACTCTCGGAAGTGCACAATGTATTTCATATATCTATACTGAAGAAATATGTGCACGACCCTTCTCACATCATCAATCATGCTGAATTGGTGATTCAAAGGGATCTTACTTATGAGCAAAGGCCGATGCAGATCCTCGACCGCGAAGTTCGAGTTCTAAGGAGCAAGACGATCCCTATGGTAAAAATCCAATGGAATCGATGCTCGGAGCAAGAAGCAACTTGGGAGACCGAGGAATCTATGAAGAGAAGATACCCAGAACTATTTTAGTCGGCAAGTATCTTATACTTTCTACAGTATCCTTATGTAGTTGAATTTACCCTTATACCATTGAATTTGGGGACCAAATTCTTTTAAGTAGGGGAGGGTGTAACACCCGAGAATATTAAATAGAAATATACAAAATAATAATAATAATATAAATTACCAAATTATTTATGAATTTATTCACTTAATTACAAGTATAAATTTATTCACTTAATTATGTTACTCTAAAGGAATTATAATAAGCACCTCCATTAGAAATCATGTTTCTAAAAGGACCCAAAAAGGGCTTTTCTAAAGAATCTTACAAAGTAAGTATTATAGGAAAGATTAAAGTAGAGAAAGGGTTATTCTCACTAATGTTTCTAGAAGATTTAGACACGAACAGCCTGGCTTCGCTGGCACCCTTTGTCCCCGGATCTGGTCTCCCTACTTCCGGATCTGGTTCCCCAAGGAAATAATTAGAGTATGTGTGCTTAGCCTATATCTAAAGGCTACTGGCAGCGCTGGCAGAGGCTACTGCACAAGGATATTGGGAAAGATGTAAAGTCTGCTTGGCTTCTTCTTCTCCCTTCTATTTTATTTCTCCGATCACATCAACAGGTAGGTTTTCTCACTCAAGCCTCAAGTATGAAAAAATCTGAATTTTTAATCTCTTATTCTTGCAAATCGGATTGCCAATAAACCTGCAAAAACGAGCATATTTCCTAGCAATTTTGATCATCTTTTTCCCCTTTGTTTTGCTAATCTTAAACCTACAAATCTGAAGTTGAAAAGCCAGCCGAACCATAGCCTTTCAATCCCTGCCAATCGGCCTTTTAAAACCTGCAATCTATCTACTTTAAACTTGATTTTCTGATCCTTCTAAACTTGGAAACTTGAGGATTTAAAACCAACACAACCACCCTCTATTTTTGTTAATCTTAAACCTGAGAGTTTGAAGTTTAAAACACAGCACAACGTGACCCTCCAAACCTGTCCATCGGACCTTTAAAATTTGCAAACTCGGAGGTTTAATCCTGTATAAAACAAGCCCATGTTTCCTGTGTTTTAATCTCCTTTTTAAGCTGCAAATTTGAGGTTTAAAATCTGAAGTTCTGATATCTTTTAACCCTTTAAAAACAGCTTTAAAACACCATGTCTTAACCCTTCTAAACCTGGTATTCCATTCTTTTTTTTTTACACCTACATCAACAGAGCTTAACATCTACCGTTCTTATCCATGTTAACCCTGCTATTCGGGTCAACTTTGAAACCTGCATTTTTCCCTATAAACTTGCTTATGATGCTTTTAAACCTGCACTGTTATTCTTCAAAATTGTGGTTTTGATTTTTTTACACTTTCAAACTTGGGGATTTTAAAACCAAAAAAAAATGGAGGGGGGAACGACCCTATGTTTTTATTAATCTCAAACTTGAGAATTTTGAAGTTAAAACATGACCCTTCCATCCTTTGTCCATCAAGCCTTGTAAGCCTGCAAACTCCAAGTTTTAAACTTACGAAAGAGTCCATATTTCTGTTAGTTTTTAAACCTACAATCTTTAGTCCTTTGAACCTACGTTTGATTCAGTTTAAAACCTGCCATGTTAAATCCTTTTAAATCGTGCATTTTTATCTTTTTTAACCCTACGAAATTGATCCTTTCACACCTGAGCACATTAGTTCAAAAAAAAAAAGAAGTCTTACCGTATGCTACCAGTAGTTTAATAGCATGCTAAATCCTATTCAACATCCTCTGTAGCATGCTAATCCACCTATCTACCATGAATATTTGACCATGAACCATGAACCTGTTACCATGGACATATATATATCATTACACTAGTTTTACAGTTCATACTCATGCTAATGACATGTTAATACTCATGTTAATGACATGTTAATCGCATATTAATCATGTTAATCACATGCTAATCAAGCTTAATCATGTTCCATATATATATATAGGCTCTGGAAATTTTGAACCAGTCATTAACGAATGAATTATGCACCCTATCTATCTTAATCCATCTAAATCATATGTTAATCCTGTCTTAATCCATCTTAATCATGTGTTATCATGAGACTACACTGTGCAGCAGAAAAGAAGACTATCTGATGCACCGAATAAATGTCAACACTAGGTGTCAACATGTGGTGTTGACACCTGTGTCGACACCTGCAAACCGAGTTGAAGAAAACAATCCAAAACAACCCCTGGACTCATTGGAAATGACGCCCTTGACCAAGGCGTCGATTTTGTGAAAGACGAGTCCCCAGACGTCGTCAATTGAATGACGACTTTGAGGAAGGCGTCATTTCGTGTTCTTACGCACGAATCCTGATTCTTCTGAAAAGTGCACGGACCGTTTTAAAACATGCACGAACCATTTTTATAAAACATGCACTGATTTCTTTCAAACATGCATGGACCCATTGTTTTTATAAAAGCTGCACGAACCTGTTTTGTGCACGGACCTTGAACATGTTTCTTACAAAAGTGCACGGACCTCGTTTAATCCGCATGGACCCTTTAAAAGGTGCATGGACTTGGCTTTATGAAAACATGAACGAACCCCTATTTTTAAAAACTTGCACGGACTCTGCATTTTTAAAACCTACACAGACCTATTTTTATGAAACCATGCACGGACCATCCATTTGAACATACACAAAATAGGCTTGAACCATCTTGGGTTTTTCCAATGACTGTAGATAACATGGTATTAGTATATACATATATTATATACAGTTAGCAGGATATTATATATCTAGAACAAGATATAAATGACGCCCCTACACTAGGCATCTATTACATAATTGACGGCCTAGGACAGGGCGTCTATTAATGATTTAACGCCCCCTGGAGAGGGCGTCATTTATAGAACCCAGAAAGCTAAGTGTCGACACCAAGTGTCAACACATAAATAACGCCCCAAGACAGGGCGTCTATTAATGAATTAATGCCCGCTGTACAGGGCGTCTCTTGAAGAATTAACGCCCCCTGATGGGGCGTCAATTATAAAAAGGCCAGAAATGGTACATGTACATGCATATGTATTTTTGAAATCCCTTCCATGAAATCTACCTGATACATACATGGTCAAACCTTGAACCTCTAAACTATCATTTGGGGAAGCACTGTCGGAGCTAAGTGCCATGCGGGGCAACCCGTAGGGTCCACCTCTAGAATCCTCCATAACCAAATGGCTAGTTAATCTTGTCTATATTACGTTTCTAGATTTTTTTGAAATTCCATATTGGCTATAAATGAGAGTGGATGTCAAAATAAATATGAAATGCTGTGCGTATAGGGCCCGGTCTGGTCCTGGGAGGAGCACCCGAAGGTTCTTGTGCCCATGGGAGTTATAAATGACCCCCTGTGTTTAGCATTGCACCGGAATACTTGCGTGACTCGGACACCCTCACTCTCTTCTTGCCTGACGTGTTTGACTTGCTTGACTTGTGGCCCGAGAAAAAGGGCAAATTACTTGCTTGATTCAAATTGAATTAAATAGCCAATTCTATTGACATTGCCTGATACTACTTGCTTGGGACTTGCTTATGCAAACTGTTACTTGTATATGAATCCTCACTCGAATATGACTACTTGTTTATACATGAGTCTGCTTGCCCTAAAGGTGGCATTTACAACTGCAAGTTCTTGATAGATTACACAGTACTTGATCCCTTACTCGTTCTTCCTGCATGGATATAATGTCTTATCTTCTTAGCTATATCGGTAAATCATGAAATCTGTAATTCACTTAAAGATTGCTCGAACTTGAGATGTAATTCCTACTGAGCGATTCGCTCACCCTGTTGCTTCATAACTTTTTCAGGTAATTCGGATAGCGACACCTTCATAGAGGGGAATGGAACCGAGTGATGAGTGCCAGATTACTTCAGTGTCTTTTGATTTTTAGTTGAGTCTGTATCTGTACCTTAGTTATAGAATTGTCGAGGCATGTAGCCTATGTGATGTTTAGTGGAAGCATCTTTGTAATAATTGAATTTGGTATTATGGAAATAAATTAGTTGATTGCGCATTCTGTTATTTAAATTATCAAATTCTATCGCTCTCATGACACTATTGATATAGACGCGCCACGCCTCCGGGAAATCTTCCGCGCTCGGGGCGTGACAATATTGGGGAGGATATGGCACCTTGTACACATCATAGGTACTAACATCATCGCCAGTCTTCTCAGATAGCTTCATCTCCATAATTCTTTCAATCATCAGCTTGTGGGCTACGGCTGGATCTATGTCTTCTGGGAAGAAGTGAGCTTGTTGCTGACTATGAGGAGTTGTCATCACAGTGGCGCGCAAGGTGGGCGCGGTAGGCTGTGTCTGAGACGCAGAGGGCTGAGCTACTGTTTGCTGTGGAACAGGTTGGCTCGGCGCTTTGCCCTTATCATCCAGGAGAGGATTAGCTGGGATAGCCGCCTCTGTTGAGCTGGAAGTATGCCCGACAGGCTCGGCTTGTTTGGAGACCGGTGTAGCTTCATGTCTCTCATTGAGCTGTCTTCTGAGAGCATTGATCTCCTGCTGGTATCTTCTGAACATCATCTGGATCATGGGATCCAGGGTGGACGGGATATGTATATCTTCTGAAGTCCCTTCAGCATCATCAATGAAGGGATTATCTTCTTCTTCCGTTGTCATCACATTAACTGTCATAGTGGTGATCTTGCAGGCTTCACCATTAGTCTTCATTTTATCTTTTGCCGCCTGGCCTCTTCTTGTGATAGGCCCGGGTCTGGTTGCCAGCCTGAGTAGCACGTCCGGTTGAGTTGGTAGCATGTCTTGCTCCCTGACAAGTCCAGCCATGTTACAGGTGAAGATCTGCATCTTTCCCTTCTACCTGTAGACTTTTCTTTTTGCCTGGTCGGGATATTTGAGTCGGTCAAAGATCGATATTCTTTCTTCAGATTCTTCCCCACACAGGTTTTCTTTCCCATATCCGGCCCTGCGGCCTTCCCCATAATCATTGGAATCGGAGGAGGAGAATCCGAGCATCACTTCTTGAAGGGTTTCTTCCTCTTCTTCATCCACGGTGCCCAGGGCACGGGATAATCTTTGCTGACCGAGGGCAGAATTCCCCAGGTAGTGGAAGTAGTCTTGAGCCACTTGCTTCATCTCTTCTTGATTGTGCCTTTGTGGCTCTGGTTGGAGCATCAGTCTTTCCTGGCCTCTTTGCTGATGAGCCAGTCTTGCCACCTGAGCATTCAGATGCTCGGCTTTGGAATATCTAAATATATCAGCCTGTCTGGCACAGGCTCTTGGTCTTCTTGGAATGGCAGCAGCGACTGGTTCGCTTGTTCTCATTCTTTCTTCTTTCTCAAATCTTCTGTCGCCATCCTGGCAGTAGTTGGCAGTAGCATCATAGTTCTTCCTTTGCCATCTTCTGCCCCCAGCCCTGGGATGGGGGACCGAGAGGTCTTGCTTTCGCTCATATTTTCTGCCCCTAATCCTGGGGCGAACAGTGGTCAGATTTCTTTCTTCATTTTCTTTCTCATCTTTCTTACCCCAAGCCCTGGGGTAAACATCAGCATCATCTCTTATGTCTTTTCCTTCTCTTCTTCTGCTTTCTGCCCTGAAGCGGGCAACAGCATCCTCGGTAGCTTTCCCCTCATCTCGAGTTGGGGCCCAGCTCTGAATCTTCTTTGGTCGCCAGACCTGTTTACATCTTGCTGGCTTGGGCGCCAGCGGCTTCCTCTCATCAGTTTCCCCGTTGGCCCTCCTGGTGGCCAGAACTTGGAACTTGTTGTTGATCTGGACGGTCGGGACAATCCTGTCTGGCCGGACTTCTCTCGGGCGACCGTTGAGGTTCACCCTAACGTAACCCATCATCATCGTCCTCCCAGAATTTGAGAGACGACGGTCGGCAGCAGCATACCGGCTCCTCCGGTTAGTTCTTTTCTTCATTTGGGCAGCAGCGGGGACCGTGTCCCTCCTCTGTACATGATGAACATAGCAGGCGACGGCTGTCGAGGTCGTCCTCTCTGGTAAGCTACCCTTGTTATCAGTAGTCTTCATCGGGGCACTTGCAGCAGTGCCTTGCTCGTTGTTGTCGACCTGCAGAAGGCCGGTGAAGACAAGGCCCAGACAGTTGGGCAGCCCGACAGCAGGGGGCATCGACCCGAATGACAGCGGTACCGCCAGGTAACCCTCTCGGACATGCACATCGATCGGTTGTTGGTCGAAGCACACGGACATGAGTCCAGTAGTCATTGTAGCTTCCTGGAAATAAGGAAAGCGCACAGAATCAGAAATTTGAGGGGGGCCCGCTGGGCCTCCTATTTTTGGCGTAGAGATGAAGGGAGACTCGGTCCCACCGGGCGTGCCAGACTTGTGGAACGCGCTTTCTCGTTCTCTTCTTTATATATATATATATATATATATATATATATATGTGTGTGTGTGTGTGTGTGTGTGTGTGTGTGTGTGTGTGTGTGTGTGTGTGTGGATTATTTATTGATTTATTGGCGTGCCAGTCACCGGGGTGACAATTTTATTAGGCGCTCGATCTGACTTTTAATCAGTCGATTGTGAAGTTCGAGTCGGGACCCGAAGTCCGTCATACCATAAAGGCTATGACGTTAATTACGCCCTTCCTAAGAAGGACAACCCTTGATTAAACGCCAAAAATAGGAGGAAGGTAGCGGCAAAAATAAGACTCAAACGAGAGAGATGGTTGGTTCATCAGCAGGGCACTAAATGGCCTGAGTGAAGCAAGGATACATCAAATGCGGAGCAAATCCAGCGGCATGTCCCCATTACCTTGGACTATGCCAGATGGGGATAGGAAACCACCCATGCAGCGGCAGGGTGGGATCCATAAAAGATCGGGTATATCTAACCCGGAATCCGGATAAGGACCGGTGCGACATGGCACACCCTGTGCAGGCGTGATGTCTTATTGATATCCCCCTTCGGAAGACCATCAGAGAACATGCAAGGGCAGAACTCCGTGGGCCAGCGGGGTTAGGAGAGAATACCATGATCACTCAAGGTGATACGAATGAATTTTGGCAGCATATTCCCTTTATCCTGGATTATGCCAAGAGGAGATAAGCCATCATCCACGGGATGCCGGGATGAAAGCCGGAAAAGAAGGGGGCACCAGGCCTGGGGCTATCACCCACATCCATAGCACCGATTTATGTTCCTTCGGAACCCGTCGGAGCACATGTAGTGACATAGCCCGTTAGGTCCATAAGGTTATAAAGAAATCTGGATCGGAACAGAACAATGTAGGGGAGGTCCTCCCCATTGATTTATTTCCTGATGGATGCCAAGTGTTCTCCGTATATCCCTTGGATGGGTACAACATGGGGATCAAGGTTTAGGCCAAGAAGAAAGAGGTTCTCGGCGTAAGGATCAGGAGTATGGCCCGGCTTCTCGGCGTGGGCTGAAGGGAGCTCCCGGCGTGCCATGAAGGGGGTTATCGGCCTAGGCCAAAGGGAGGAAGAAGAGGATCTCGGCGCGGGAGTTCCCGGCGCGCGCCGCGCCGGGAACTATTCACGCCGAGAAGGTGCTGGGCTTGAGCGCCGTGAGGGCTCATGGGGTTTTACGGTACCCTATTTTGGGGGTTTTTCACGGGATTCAGACATGGCCTGGGGAATGGATTCAGGAGGCAAGTGAGGAAAGAGCCAGGGGCCTACCAGGTTGACAGCAGAGGGTCACAGATGAAAGGGGTTCGAGGGATCAGAGTCACCGGGCCTTCGAGCTCTCAGGAACAGGCTTCACGCCATCAGTATTGCCGACCATCCAGGAGATCGAGAGTTGACAAACTCTGATCCCTGCAATGGCCCTAGTGGCTTGAGAAATTTGAGAAGAAAATCACGGACTCCGCGACGTTTAAATCATCGATGACATCGAGGGAGAGAGGGGGGAAACAAGGCCCAGAAATCCACAGTGAGGATTGGGGCTTTGTTGGCTCTGTCCCATCTTAAACAGGCATGCATATAAAGGGGAGCCGGCAGACGATTAACGTGTCGAGCTTGGATGAATTGAATTGGGCGGCATATCCCCCGGGCTTATAGACATGCCAAATAGGGATAGGAAGCCATCCACGTAGCGACGGGATGGAATCCAGACAAACAGCGGGGGATTTTCCCCTTTGAACTCCCTGCTCGGTTGGAGGGTCTATGATATTCATTTTCCCGATGGATAGAGTCAAGCGGGGTGCGTATCGATCACACTCCCTTGGCCTTCCGGGGTTCATCCTATCGGATAGAATTTCGGAAGCGTTTCCCCTTCTTTCGGGTCATGCCAAAGGAAATAGGCCATCATCCACGGGTACGGGATGATAACAGAAAAGAAGGCTTGGGCTCCCTGATGATGCAGGTGCCCATGGCAATGCTTGCTATCCCCTCAAGAACCGTCGGGGCTTATACAGTGGTATGGCCCCTTAGGTTATAGGGTTATGAATGGATTTGATCTAAGATGATGTAGGGGGGGTTTCCTCCCGTTAATCTCATCCCTGAGGTACATATGGCGACCATGAATATCCCCTTCAGCCGATATAACAGGTTGGACAAGGGTTGAAAGGCAGATGAAGAGACAGGCTCCTGGTATGAGTGTATTGGCCTGAAAGGAGGATCTCGGCGTGGATTGATTAGCCAAAGAGGGGCTCTCGGCATAGGAAGATGAACGGGCAAGGGGGTTCTCGGCACGCTGGTTCCCGGCGTGCTCACCATTGTGCCGAGGGCTGTTGCTGCCGAGAAGCTCCAACAGCCCTGTTTTGGAATTCAGATTTGATTGGGACCGTATCTGGGGATCAAATCAGTCTGGCACTGTGGACTTCGATGCCATGGCATTGGGGTTTTGCTGAGGGACCGAAGGGTCAAGGTCATCACTTATCAGAACCTCCTGGGATCGCATTCGTCTACAGACGGGACACATCTTCTATAGCCAGCAATTCAGGAAATCAAGAGATTGATGTCTCCGATTCCTAAACGGCTTGGGGGCCTCGCAAGAAACTCAAATGCCTGCGAAGAATCTGCCATCGAGACAGGAGGGGAGAGGGAAACAGGACCCAATAACCCATTAGATAAGGATTGGGGCCCTGACTTCCTTCCTCTTTGAAGCACAGACTCACGGGGATGACTCTGAAAAATGAAACGTCTAGAATATTGGACATTCAGATGAAAGATACATTCATAGAAAGATAGAGGGCAAAACTTTGATTGCCTAATATCAAGCACGGCAACCACTAAATTTCATTTCATCTCATTATCACCACTTACATCGACTGCAAGGCTAAAGCCGAGAAACGAGTAAGGGGAGGAACAGAGGCAGGGAAGAAAAGAACTCTCGACTTCATCTGAATATCTAAAGCATGAAGGCATATACCATTACATACAGAGAAAATCAAAATAAAAGCAAACATGGGGGGGGAGGGTGGAGCATTGACTCCTCTCCCTCCCCCGAGCAGCCCACCTGGAGCTTCTTCTTCTTCTTCTCTTCTCCTTTCTTTTCAGTAGGGTCTCTTCTCTCTTTTCTATCTGTTTTCTGGATGAGGTTTTCTTTTCTCTCCTCCATCCTCTTGTTCGTCTCGAGAGAAAGGGGGTTTTATAGGCATAGCACCCCCTCCCTATCGGCATGATCATCTCGGCGCCCGGTTGATGAGCTCCCGGCGCGCCTTACTCGGAGGCAGTAGGCTTCCCGGCACCCCTTCCTCATATGGGTATTGTTGGGCTCTCGGCGCCACACGGCTGGGCCCATTTAGATCTTTTAGTCTTTTATGCTTCCTCATCAGTAAACTTGAGCCGTTAAGGCCGCTTAATCTATCCCTTCATTTGTCGGTCCCTCAAGTCCGTCAGGCTAGGCGAAGGCCCATCAATTGGTGAGTTAGCATAGCTTCATCAGAATATTTCTGGGGATTTTCATCAGTCAGTGGACTGCAGTTCTTCATCAATACTGCCGTCTGAGCGACGACAATACCGGACATCAGCTTGGCTGGGGAGGGCTTCAGCCGGGTGACAGCTTCAGTAATGGACTCTCCGTAATCCTAGTTTTGCAGGAGTTCCTCGGGTCTTCATTTCTGATTCAATCTGATCTTTCATCTCATCTTTATCTTTGATTATATTTCCGGTGTCAACAACAGCGCCAAAGCTTGCACCGACGTTATCTGCTTAATGCAGATGAGCACCGACTATGTTCTAGCCAACACATGCACCGACTTAATCAGGACTTGCACCGAGATGACCGTGCAGGAAGTATTGCACAGAGTCACTATCGTGCAGCGCCAATGATTGCACCGACTAGATCAGAGTGCAACACTAAGTTGCACTGACTCAATTCGTACGAAGGCTAGGAATGCACTGACTTTGAGAACACTGTAAATAAGAACATGCACCAACTCAATGAGCCTTAGCCCAGAGTGCATCCACTTCTATTCATGCACGATGATGAAAATAGTTGCACAGACCTAATGAAGACTCCGATAGAAGTTGCAAGCACTGTGCGACCCTTGGACTTACAAATGCATCGACATCGTGACATTTAGACTCATGTATGCACAGACTCACTCTACAGCAAGACTCCAGTGCACAGACATTCTTTGCTAAGAATATAGGATATGCACAAACCTAATGAGGCCTAAGAGACATATGCAAATGCATAGAAATATGCAAAGGCACTATTCCAGGATGAGCATGCTTGCTATAAGCCAAATGCAATAGGGAAATACAGAATGCATTTTGATTTCAACATGATTCATAGATTGTCAACATCAAAACCCGGGTCCAACATCTTGCATTCACTCATGCATGATCATAGTACATTGCATAAGATGTTATATACTTTAAGCAATTCTGGATCGTAGAGATGTAATTCCTACTAAGCGTTCGCTCATCCAGTTTTATTCCAACATTTTTCAGGTAATCAGGTGGCTAGTGAGACCGAGACTCATACAAGAGGGACAAGTGTGCCAGCGAGCTCTGAAAATTAGTGAACCCTAGTCTTTTATCTTTCTTGAGTCTAGCATGGTGTCTCTTATTTAGTTATCTTGTCTAAGTCTGTTAGTGCGTCATCTCCTTTTCCTTCATTGTTATGTAGTTGAGTCTTCAAGTTTTAGAATTTAAATTGTAGGAGACTTATATTTGAAATAAAATTTTATTATTGCTCCAAATTATTTGGTCTTATGTGACTACTCTTGATTATTCATGACTGTTTAACTGCCATGTTCCGAGCAAACGACATGTTCCGCTGCTATCGGTTCGGGCTGTGACAACGCGAGTCGGTCCGCTAGAGTGAGTCTGCCGCTCAAGGTTGATTGCTTGCAAGTCTAGGTCCAAGGTGCATCGGTCTAGTGGCTATCACCCCCAAGGTGGTGTCACATCAAAAACATCCACAACCCTTATTTTTTGGCAATCACGGTGGGATGCCTAGTGCCCATCACGTTATTCATGCTCTCCTGCAAGTTTGGTGTGTTTATGTGCATGTTTAGATAGAGTTTTGCCCATTTTTCTACAATTCTGGGTGCTTTCTGGTCTGTCAAGGGGTTGCGGTCCTTTCTGAGGCCACCAGACACCTCTAGCGGCCATCACAGGGCCGCCAGGCCTCTCTGCTGGCTTGGCAGTCTTCCAGGAGATTGCATGGTGATAAAAACGGTCATCTAGAAGACCACTTTCTGATTCTGGCAGGTCTCCGCATAGGCTCACGGGGGGCGTCTTTCTTGGGTGATTTAGTTGACCTCCCAAGGTCAGGTCGCTCCGTTCTTGGGCCCATTATGTAGCCCTTTGTATTGTATTTCATTTCATATATCATATGCATTATTTGGGTCATGTTTGCATAATTTAATTGTGTCATCATTTTAAGTTTTATGCATAAAGTTTACAGGCAGGCCCAGGGACAGACTCACAGGTACATCTTTGAATAATGATTTGATTGGGTTCCCGAGGTCTGATTGCTTACTTATTGCTTCCATCTTGTTTCCCTTTGTATTGTCTTTCATTCCATATATCATTTGCATTATTTGGGTCACGTTTGCATAGTTAAATCTTGTCTTCATTTTCGGGTTTTGTGTATAAAATCTGCATGCAGGTCCAGCGGTAGACTCACAGGTACGCTTTGCATTGATGATTTGATTGCCTTCCGGGTTTTGATTGTGCTTGTTTCTGGTCTTGCCTTGTGGTCCTTTGTATTATCTTCATTTTCATATACTGTGCGCACCCATATCATTGTGTTTGCATAGTTTAATCTTGCCATCATTTTTTAGCTTTATGCTAGATTTCTACATGCACTCCGGTGCACATAGGGTCATGCATTGCATATTGTAGTTGCATTTCTACCTTGGTAAGTGATCCTCTCGCCTCCATATTCCTTGGGATCGACTAGGTGATCTTATCATGGACCTCCGTAAGTCCCTGTGAGCCGATTGTACCTTTCCACCCCTTAGGTTTACATTTTGCATATGTGTGAGGGAGTTAAACCTAGTCAACCCAAAGTTTAGACCTTATTCCCATAGGATAGCTATCTTGAGAGAATTACTCTTAATTCAAAACATTAAATGGTCCATTGAAACTTCAAAATAACTTACTGATCATATCAACTTGTTTGACTTTGGTGAAACCCCCTTTACATATTGTTGTTATGCGTTCATATTGTTTGGCATTCGTTGCATAATCCCTCACACTTTGTGTGTTGTATTTCCCTCATCATCTAGTTTGTCTCATTTGTTTGCATAGTCCTCCTCTTTGTGTTATCTTGGTCTGTCCACCCGTCTATCTCAGAGTCCAGTAGCGGTCCTTGTCGGGCCGTTTTTGTCCATTAGCGGTCTCCCCAGGACCGCATCTTCCCCTGTGGGCCACATTCTCTTTCTTGGCCCCCTCCTCATTAAGCCCTTGCTTCTCGAGCTGTATTCCCATTGATATCTTGTAGAAAGTCTCCATTTGCCCTCATGGAGCATCGCCATCCCATGTATCATTCTCCTTCCCAGTCTTATTCCTATTCCCGCGTGGAATCTTCTTCCTACGCGGGCCCATCTTCCCGTGACCCCCCCGACCCATCCGAGGGGCAAGCCAACCTTATGGCCCATGTCTCTGCCCTTGTTCACCAAATGGACCCGGCCCAGGCCCAACATCTTATTGCAAATCACCTTAATGGGCCTCATCATCATAATGGGCCTTCCCCTCATAATGGGCATTCTTACCTTCATGGGCCCCCTTCTTCTCCTTCCCATGCGGCCGGCCCAACTTCTAATGGACACGTTTATCTTGATGGGCCTTCTCCATCCCATACTATTGGCCCAGTTTCTAATGTCCAATCTCACCTTCATGGGCCTTATTTTCTTAATGGGCCTCATTCTTTGTCTCCTCATGCCGCTGGCCCAATGGGTCCTTATGCTAATGCTTCTTCTAGGCCCACATACCCTACCATTCCTAGAATGAGCCCTTCTTCTTCTCAACCCGGATCCTTTCATCCGGCCCATCCTGGTCCAAATTCACAACCTCTTGCTCAAGCTGGCCCATACCATTCTCGATCTCTCCGTAGCCCGGAGATGATTTCTCAAGCCCAACGCCACCTTGATGAGCTTCAACGCCGAATTGATCCCAAGTCCTCCTTAAGTGTTCCATTCACTTTTCAAGATCTTCGGCTTCCGCCGTCTTCACAAATTTCTGCATATCGCCGCTATGGTCGAACCGGTGACCCGTTTGTGCACTTGAAGGAGTTCGTTTATGAGTCGGCCCAATTTCGACACGACCAACGTTTGATGGCTTATTTTTTTGGTCTGTCATTGGAAGGCCCGGCTCGGGATTGGTTCTTCTCTCTTCCGCAAGAGCAGATCGTGGATTTTCAAGCCGTCCAAGAAAGATTCATTCAGCAGTTTCAAGACCAGGTTAGGCTCAGGTTCTCTGTTATGGATCTGGCCCATGAAAAGATGAAGCCCGGTGAGGATTTCTCAACCTTTGCCAACCACTGGCGTCGCCTGGCCACGCAAGTCCCGGGACATATTCTGGAGGGAGAGCAAATTAAGATGTTAATATCCAATGCAACGCCGAAATATCAGTTTAGCTTAGCCCTTAATGATATAACTTCCTGGCAACAACTATACAGCCGAGCCCGCTTCATTCGCCAACAAATCTAGGGTTCTTTTGACACCGAGTCTCCTCCACCATCCACATATCAACCCTCCGCGAGCCAACCCTACGCTCCCATGAGTCAACCTTCCATGAGTCGGCCTTACACCATATCCACCTCCACGTATCAGACCTCCACATATCAACCCTCCACGGGTCAGCCGTCTACTTATTCATATCCTCATGTGTCTGCGCATGTGCCTTCACCTTCGGTCAAGGGAACACCTGACCCTGAGCAAGTGGATGGCGTCCACTATATTCCCGCTCCACATATGCCCTCACCAAATTCCTCCGCCACTAGCCAAGCACTCTTGCCTATGCAATCCCCACAACCCTCTCCACAACCTCTTCCATCTCATACCCCTCGGCATCCACCTTGCTCGAAGCGGGCTCATCATCTTCCATTGCCGAAGTCTTTTATCGACATTTTCAGGGCTTTGATGGCCACTCACGCGTTACATCTCCCTCCGGTTATGCCTTTCCGACCAGCGGTCAGGAATTTACTTCAGTTCTGTGAATTTCATTGCCAACAGGGGCATTTGGTCGAGGATTGCCTCGAATGTCGAGAGTTTATTTATGACTTGGAAGATCTGAAGAGGATTAATTGGTCCGTAATTCGCAAGGTTGTTCTACATCTTTGCAAACAACAACAACAACAACAAGCAGTGCCGCCCAGGCAGCCGCCTCCAATTCAAGGCCAGGGGCACCCCTGTGATTCTTAATCTCGCACTGCACCCGCTCCATCTACATATACCCCATCATCTTTGCTACCTCCTACCCCATCTCCATCATCTCTGGAAACCCAAGCCTTTGCTCTGGCTAGTGCCTCCCCTTTTTCTTCTACCCTCGTTTCTACTCTTGACGATGCCCGACGTGTCGTGTCGATACGCCGACGGTGGGCGCCACGGCCTTCCTCTTCACCTTCCCCATCTCCGACACCACCTCCACTACCCTCATTGCCTACGCCATCTCCACCACCCTCACCATCGCCTAAACCTCCATCATCTCCACCATCACCTTTGCCCGAGCCTGAGCAAGCTTCGCCTTTGCCGCCCTCACCCGAGCCTATCATTATCGCATTGCCTTTGCCACCACTTGACGTCATTACACCCATTGAAGCCTCCATGTCTTCCAAACCTTCTCCTCCGCCTTGCAAACCTACTACCTCCACTTCTCCATCCATTC
Source organism: Amorphophallus konjac (assembly GCA_022559845.1). Classification (NCBI taxonomy): domain Eukaryota; kingdom Viridiplantae; phylum Streptophyta; class Magnoliopsida; order Alismatales; family Araceae; genus Amorphophallus; species Amorphophallus konjac. The sequence goes on along the minus strand of CM040124.1, from coordinate 216,301,808 downwards.
CCACCCGACGGAGCGGGTGTGCGCTACCTTTGGTGCCCCTCTGGTCTGGTCCCCGAGGAGATAATGAGCCAAGTCAGGATGATTCTATGCCGGTTCTACATTTCAAGTTTCAAGACTTTATCTGTCGGATGCTGGTCCGTAATCTGGTCTCTAGCTATTTTGGGGATAATGTGCCTGTACTTCCAAAGACCGTTTCTAAGAAGAGTTCTCTTGCACTGGTGCTAGTTTCTTCTCGAGCGAGGCCGATGGCAATTTCTTTGCTCGCAGGTGGGTTCACCATTAATGCTTTTATTTCTTCTCGCTCCATTGTTGTTCTGATAACTAGCCGAGAGGGGTTCTCTACCCAAGTTGTGCTAACACGTACGGCCGCCAAAGGTTTGATGCATTCTATATTCAAGGGGCAATTGGCCGTATTCTCAGCATTCTCCAAGGACATTCTGCACATTCTATGCAATCTCCCTCGGTTTATTAGCAAGCCAGGCACGTCAACGCCATGTATCACCCTCCCTAAGTTTCATCCTTCTCTTCTATCAAGGGAGTTGTGCTTCACGGCTGACCACCAAGTGGAGTTGCTGAATCTCCATGTCTTGGTGCCGAGTGACAAGACTATGTGGTTCCATGATGTTCAGCATTTTGAGGAGTTCTCTATCCAAGAATGTCCAACTGTTGTTAGCACCCGATGTCTAGGGGCAACTGCCTCGGTGAGGCTGCATGTTCATAGCCAGGCCAGGCCATCTGCTAGATGGGCTCGATATTTGAGAAGACATTGCAAGCCAAGAAGCCTGAAGTTCCGAGCCTACGCCAGGCGGGTCCATCATGAAGAGATTTTTGCTAAGAAGAGAAGGCGGTGCAAGTTCAAAGGCTGTCACCTATGCACTTGAGGGACCACTACTCCATCTCCTTCTTCTTTTCATTCATCTTTCTTTCTACTCAGTTCCCAGCCTTGGGTGGTGTACCTTTCTCCTTCTGATCATATTTCCATTATTTTCTCCTCTCTTCCGGGGTCCGCGAACCGCTATTCCTCTTCTTCCCATCTGGGGTCCCCGGATTTTCCCTTCTCCCACAATTCTAGGCCACGACCTATGTCATCCTTTCATCCTGATTTCGGGACATCACCTGATTCTTCTTCCCCGGGACTCCCAGGTGTTGCTTCTGATTCTTCTCCGACTTTATCGAATGACCATCATTATCCCTCTCCGACCCAGTCGGATATCTATCATTAGTCTTCTCCGACCCTGTCGGATGTCCACAATTCTTCTCCTCCGACCACGTCGGATGATCTCTCCTTTTCTTCCTCATCTTTGCCACAATCTACTCATCATCTTTCTATTCCGTCTTCCTCACCCTTTCGGGGTTTTTACTCTTTTTCTTGTTATTTTCGAGGCTTTAGCCCACCTTGATCTCAGTTAATCTTTTTTATTTTGTATCTGGTTCCTTGTTATCAGGGCCTCTGCACCATAACGAGGGAGTTTTAGCCCTCGTCTCTCTTCCTTTTTATCCTTTTTCATCCAGTTTGATGTTTGCCGCTCCTCCTTGTCGAGGAATCATGAAATCTTGCTATCCTTTACATTCTTTATCATGTTAAGCAAGGGATACAAAGCTCGTGCTGCTCAAAGCTCGATGATCAAGCTCTTGCTTCAGGATGCTAATTTTCACGCTATGGATCTGCAAGGTATCTTTATTTTATGCAGGAACATGCTATTATTTCTATTACTATTATTCCTACGCATTGTTATGATAATGTTGTTTCCTCAACATGGTTGAGTGGCTTTAGTTCATTAAGTTTGCTTAGTTCTGTCAAAAAAAATAATGAGTTTGCTTCTATAGCATTCTTAGGTTGATGATAGCTCCGTGCTGGGAGTCTAGTTTCTTTCCCTGATCGTTGAGGGTGATATTTTAACATGGGTTTTTCACACACTGCACGGCAAGCCATAATTGATTTTCCTTTGAGCAACACCGTTGCTACTTTGGCCATACTTTGGGTATGTACGAAGTCTTTTCTTTTCTCTGCTCGGCCAAGTGCAGGGGCAAGAGATTGATGGATGAGATAACCAACCTTGGCGCTCCCTAATACGAGAGAGGTCTCAAATAGGGGCAGTCTTGACCCTTGAAAAATGAGCTTTCATGATATATCTAGCTAATAAGAGCTCTCAAATTCAATGAATCAATATGTAAAATTATGAATCAAAGACATGGCAAGAGTGGCAGTACAGTTCCCTACGGGACATCATGAGCCCGGTCGCATGTGTGCCTGATAAATATGGGTCTCAAAATCAAAGATACAAAGCTCCGGTGCAACCGACTGTATCTTTGAGGGGTAGTGCTCTGGGAAGAATTCAAATCCTGATGTCTCCCATCCTGCAATAAGCTTGTCCCCTTTGTTCTTCTGCTTCTCCCTCTTAGGCTGGCTTGAATCCCGAGCATGGCCTTAGTGACGTGGGATGGACCCGATCGGAGACTCGGACCTAAAGCCAGCAAACTCGTAGAGCACGAACCCCTAGATGGAAAGACAACCACACACGTGAAAAGTGAACTCCTTAAGGGGAGCGAAGTGGTAGCTAGGTGAGCAGCGGCTCGAGAGGCATCAAACACGGTCCGAACTGCGAGGAGGGTGATGGAGACCACTCGGGATGACTGGGATGGGCATCGGATGCAACCGGGCAGACCAGTACGGAGGGAACCAGTTCAAATGTCACTCTTCTCATCGGCAGCAAGATCACTCACTTTGGTGGATCATTTAGGAACGAGCACTCATCTCACCGGTGCGACATAGGAACTAATACTAGAAAAGCAGTAAGAAGGAGTGGCAACCAGGCGTACCTAGCCGTACCCGAAGGGTCGGCTCCGGTTCGAGCCGTGGGCACGCCGAGAAGCGTGTGCACCTAGCAAGCACACAACATCGATGGCGCTTCCAGTCAGACCTACTAGTACAACCAAACCAAACCACTGCACGCAGGGAGGGGGAACCTCAGGGGAAGGGGTACATAGTACAAGCACTACCCTCTTGCAGGCGGGGGATCACGGGGAAGGGAAGGCTCAGCTCACTCCCTACACGCTATTCTACAGGATAGAACCGAAGTGCGCCGACTGGTGCGTCGCTTACAAATATCAGATGAGGTGCCGCTTGCTCTAAATCATCGCTGTGGAACTGCAGTAATGCTCCGTGAATCTTGGTGGCAATCCGGGGTCGCTGGAGGATGGGACCGGCCTGAGAAGCCAACCTGTGCAGGTCTGTCCTGGAGGGCAGCTTGGTGCAATCTCGGTACAGATAGTGGAACACTCGCTACAGACCTCAGAACGGAGCGGGACCAGCGTGGTTGGATGATGGACAGGGAGCTATACGTACCATTAAAATTTGAATATCATTGTTGCACCGAGCAGGTCGTGGTCAACTTTATGGCGAGGTTCTATTTTCTGGGCGAGCAGCCAGGTAGGGGTAGGGTGCTCGGAGAGGTACGCCCAGCACAGGGATCAGAACATGATCACACCACTTGGAAAAGTTACGGGATGATGAGAGGGTCGCCTCAAAGAAGATTCATGAGCATAGGTTCACCAGGGGAGGAGTGGCACACTCTATTTCTTGGGTCCACGCCCTAGGCAAACTAGGTCGCACAGGCCTTGCGCAGCCGCACGAGAAATGACGTCACGAGCTGTGTCGATGTCGAAATGATGCAAGACCACCTTTGGATCGAAGTAGACTCGAATAAAAACAAACCCACAGAAGAGGGCTCACTCTGATTCAAACTTTGGAAGTCGGGGGCGCTTCTGCAACCAAAGCTTCTGATGCTATCTTGAATCTGCAGGCAGCAAACTAGATAAATCTTCAAGTTGAGGACGAGGACGACGACGTGGGCTCGCGGTGGCGCCCTGGACGAGCCTGGATGATGGGAGGTGCGTGGGAGGCAGTGTGAAGGGGCGAAGGTGGCTGGAGGGGAGTGGGGAAGGTGGAGGGTGAACTAGGGTTTTGGGGGGCTATTGGGGGGCGCGGCCTGGAGAGCAGGAGGTGGGAGGTGTGGTGCAGCTGCTAGTTGGGAAAGGGGAGAAGTTTTAAGAATTACATGGGGATTTAGCTGAGGTGGCAGGAGTTTTAGGAGATAAGGAATTAATTTGGTGGAGGGAGGGAGGAATAATAATGAGAATGATTTGAATTTTTGTTGGGATAGGGAAGGGGGATGAGGAGGGGGGTGTGCAAGTTTCCTAGGGAGGGGGAGAGAAAATAGGAAAGGAGAGAATATCTAGGAGAGGAAGGAGGGAAGGAGGCTGATGTGGCAAGGAGGATAGAGGATAGAGGAGATGTGGTTCGACCAAGAGTTGGAGAGAGAGAGAAGTTGGAGTGTAAGAGATAGAGAGAGAGAGAGAGGGATGCACAAGAAATAGAAAGGGGGGGAGGGAACTCAAGATATTTTTCTCTAGACCAAAATTCTTCAACTTTTCATTAGCCAAAGATATAGCCCTTGGCTCCCTGTTTATAGGAGAGGCCAGGGATGACAAAAGTCCACAAATGCCCTTTACAAACACAAAATGACCCCGCTATCCTATGGGGTGAACATAAGCTACTAATGACCTATAACCGAGCTAGACTCAACATCGGCCCTTTGGGCCTTATTTAGCTGGCCCATTAAGACTCACATGACTCAAATGGAATAAAATAGACTCAGTTAACACTAATTGGACTAAAATAAAAAAAAGGATCCCACCGAAAAGAGGCTCTATGACCTCAAGGGGTGGGGAACTCTCCCAACCAAAGTGATGGGGCGGCCGTGTTCCCACCAATCGTCTCAGGGCACGAGTGACTCGACTCCGTCGAGTAAGGGTCACGCTGGCTGTAGTACTACTCCAGAGTGTCCGGGTCGATGCGCATCAGATCCTCCTTGCTTATCCACACGTCTTCAGACTGGGGTCGACCCTTCCACCAGACTAAGTAACGCTGGTATGCCTTGCTCCTAGTGTTGGTAATCTTCTGATCCAGTATTTGTTCCACCTGTTCGCGCCGTGCTCTCATGGGGGCCGGTGGACACACGGGGGTGGGCTCGCTCACAAGGGGGGATGCATGCTCGAAGGGGTCACTAGGTATTGCTGCCTGGACCTTGTATGGTACAAGGTCTGCCATATTGAACGTGGTGCTCACCCCATATTCCTCGGGGAGGTCTATTTCGTAGGCGTTAGAGCCTATCCTCCTCACGACTCGGAACGGTCCGGCTCCATGGGCACTCAACTTGGAAATGGCTCTGGGGGAGAGCCTCTCTGTCCTAACCATCACTAGATCACCCTCTTGGAATTCATGGTAACACTTGTGGGCATCTGCCTGCCATTTATAAGCCTCATTGCTTGATTGAATTTGCAGGCTAATTTGCTCATGCAGGTGACGTACTCTTTATGTAATACCCCAAGATTTTATAAATAATATTATTGAATTTTTTAGAAATATATTCAGATTTTCTAAGATTTTTCTAGAAATAAATAGAATTAATTCAAGGCTAATGGGTAATTAAATCAAATTATTAAAGCCCAATATTTATTTAAATGAGTCTAATCTTTTAAATAGGCCCAAATGACCCAAAACCAAGCCCACAAGACTTAGAATATGATAATTTCGGATAAATTACCATTTATCGAACTTTTAAGGGATAAATAGGCCAATAATAAGAGATAATATCAAAAGAGTTTGGAAATTGTTCAAATTCGGCGCCCAACAATAGAAACGGTCTATCGGGTGGTTGCATGGGAACTAAAAATGGTCTAGACGAGACCGCAAAGCGCTGTAGATTCTGTGAATAGAAGAAGGCATGAAAAGATGGAAACTTTGGCATCCTAATCACTTGGGATCGATGCAATCTATTAGCTAGAAGGTTCTAAGATAGATTTAGATCGATTTTATGACCTAATGAGGACTCTATGTTCGTTCTAATCTATGGAAACCCTAGCTAACCCTATAAATAGACCCCAGAACCAACATGCGTGACCCTTACTTTGGCTCATGTGGAACTAAGGTAAGGAGGATGAATTAGAGGTATGTTCTATAGAAGTTTTTGTTCATAATACTAAGGTCTAACTACTCTCAAAATTTCGTTCTAAGAGATCAAGTCTACAGAAAGTTAAGGGCGTCTAAAGTCGCTAGTTTGGCATAAGAATCTCAGGAAATTATGTGACCGGGCCAGATTGATCAGCAAGATAGAAGCCCTAAATGAGGTAATTAGATAGGGGTTCTTTAGAGTTATTGTAGCTTATAGTACCATTTTCTTACCCTTAAAATTTCGTGGTCATAGGTAAAGGGATTCAAGAGTTAGAAGGCCACGAAGTTGCTGATTCAGTTCAGGATAAGCAATAACTAGGGTCAACTTTCAGCCCTTAATTTATTGTTTAAGGACAAGACCAGAGGTAGGTTATCTCATGAACGGTTTAAACTTGATGTCAAGAATAAAAGCCCTCTTCTTGCAGTCAATTTCATGTTTTCTACACGGAGTATTTGATGTTTTATTTTGACTATGCATCTAGGATTACATAGCATGCATGAACCTTACCTTTAAAACAAGGAAATGGTAATTCCAGTTTATTTCACTCAAACCCATGCATCTCCATGTCTTAGTATGGTATTATTAGGCCGTATTTACCTGTTGCCATGTTTTATTATGCATGTAAAGGCCCTAGATTAGTATATATTTCAGTTTTATTTCTGTTTGTAGTAGACAGGAAGAAACGGTCTTCCACAGACAGCATATGTTTCCTTAACAGCCCTGCGATAGACCGCTAAGCCCAGTGAAACAGTCATCCCGTGACCGTTTGGGTTTCTGAGTTCTATATAGATATGTTAACCCGAAACATATTGCAAAATAGCTTTAATTATCATATAGTACGCCTAGCTAATGAGGTTTTACTCCTGTTTTAAGTATTATATCATACACTTGGTTACATTTATTGTTCATCTTAGTTGATTCATGTTCTTTTTGCACTTGGGACTTATTTTAAACTTATGATTAATTTCATGCCAAAATATTATAATTTTGTAACTAAATGGTTTCTATGTTGTGTATATAGTACATATGGTATTTTGACCGTACGTTTCACTATTTCACTCTATCTCGAGTCATTTTCTTAAGTACATGGCATATACTCCGATATGTGACCATTAGTTACACTTTGCACTTATAGGCACACTCTCTTGGACTTATGAACCTCTCCGCCAGATATTCCTTCTATCGGACTAGGGGATTATGTTTCAAGGCCTCCTTAAGACTTCGTGAGCCTGGGATTCCTATTAGGACGCCGAGCTGGTTGTACCATCAAAGCCAATTGTCTAGAAAGCACTTTACCGGTGTTTTATGTATTCTGGACCCTGGCGGCCCTATGGATGACTGCTAAAAGGAATCAAGCGGCCATTCACTAGACCGCATAGCTCCAGAAAGTTTTCATGCGTCGACACTTATTTTTCATGCATCGGTTCTAATTATGAAACGGTCTAGACTCTGACCACTTTCTGCATGAAACGGTCCAGTAAACGACCGCTTTATCTCCAAACCTGCCTAACCCGAGGTTTGACCATTGGGGTTGGTTTTCCTAAGTTCCTAGATGGTATATTGATTATCTAAAGCCTGTCACCTTATTCCAAAGTAATCTAAATAAATTATGGAAGTTAATAAATATACCGTTATGCTGCCGGATTCCTTCCGTACCATGACCTTGTTATTAATGCATTCTTTGAATTCTCATGTTCATAATTGGTATGTTCTTATCTTGATGTTGTCATCATGAGCTTAATTGAATTATTACATTATTGGCCGTACTTTATTGATATACTCGTGGAAGTAGCTGGATTTATAACTTGAAGATGTAAGATCGGGCACGGATTGTGTCCAAGGGCTCCATGCTAGCCCCCACGGCCAATGGTCGGAAACGTGCTATAAACCATGGGGTACGATGATACTGGCGTCGCATTGCGCTGGGAGTACTTTCTCTTATAAATGAGTGAAATTCACGAGACTTCTTATGAAAACTACATGCTTGTTAATGAATTTCTAGTACATAGCCTTTACAAGGTTGTGTAAAGTACTTTCTAGTTACATGCTCGTACATTCTTGTTCATGAAAGGCCAAATTTACGTCTACATGATTAATCTTGATTTTTCATGGTCTATACTCGCTCACATCTACTTAGTTATTTCATGATTCTTGGTTATCTTGGTTTATATCACTTATTTATCACATTCTTATTTTTATCTTAATTCTAGAGCTAAGACGCTAATCATTTAAATATTACCTTCATGTTGATGCGAAGATACCTACTGGACAAGTGTGCTCATACCTATTTTTTTGTCTATTTCAAGAAGTACTAGTGAATCGGATTCAAATTATGCTAGCAGCGGGTCCGAGAGTGAATGAATATTTTCAAGATGAGAGAAGCCTTAGATGATCAAAGTGTCTAGTCTAGTCATATTATAATTTTGATTTTCTTGAGTCATAGTGATGGAAGTTGTCAAGAAGTGATCTTATGTAAATTGATTACGGTTATGAAATAAAGTTGGAAACTTGAGAAAAATTACTTGTGCAATTACTTCTATGTGATTGTCTTGCGCTCTGATTTCTTGCTTGCGAAAGGCTTACCATGCCTGCTGTTCACGTTCCAATATTCCTTCTGCTGTATTAAAAGCTCGGGGCGTGACACTTTATGCAAAGGCCTCAGTTGACTCAGAAACTCTAGCTTGCAATGGTAGGGGAATAAGGTCGACTGGCTTCCGGGGCTTCCTACCATGCACTATCTCAAATGGACTTAACCCTGTGGACCTATTGACTGATGCGTTGTATGCAAACTCTGCCCGGGAAAGAATCTAGTCCCAAGTCCCCAGGTGTTTTCCTACTAGACATTGTAATAGGTTCCCTAGACTTCTATTGACGACCCCGGTCTGTCCGTCAGTCTGGGGATGGTAGGATGTGGAGAACTTAAGGAGGGTGCCCATGAGGTGCCACAAGGTCTTCCAAAAGTAACTAGTGAATCGAACGTCCTGATCAGTGACAATGGTTTTTGGTACACCATGACGACACACAATCTGATCAAAATAGAGGTGGGCGACCTTGGTGGCGTCGGACGTTTTAGAGCAAGGAATGAAGTGAGCCATTTTGGAGAAGCGGTCTACTACAACAAGGATAGAATCATGCCTCTTGGCAGTCCGGGGTAGTCCAAACACGAAGTCGATACTAACGTCCTCCCAAGGATGCTCGGGAACCGGAAGGGGAGTGTAGAGGCCAGTGTTTTGCTTAACCTACTTGGCCGAAGCGCAAGCACAACATTGGGTGACAAGCTTGGCTAGATCCTGATTGAGGCTAGGCCAGTAGAATTGTTCCTCTAGGGCTTCAATGGTCTTGTTGTGCCCAAAGCAGCCTCTCAATCCTCCCGCATGCAGTTCCTACGTTAGGAACTCTCTGACCGACGTATGGGGCAGACATAAGCGTCGGTTACAGAACAGATACCCATCATGTAGTTGGTACCCATCCATCTCTCTGAGTGGCCCGGACACAAGAGTGGAGTAGATGTGACCAAAATCTAGGCATGTGGGGTACTTATCCTTGAGCCGATCAAATCCGATCACTTCGGCCTCAATGATTGTGAGGAGAAGGGCCCTTCGACTGAGGGCATCAGTGGCCCGGTTTTCCACATCGACTTTGTGTTTTAACATGAAGGTGTAAGACTACAAAAACTCAACCCACCTGGCATGCCTATCATTCAATTTCTTTTGGGAGTTGAGGTATCTTAGGGCCTCGTGATATGAGAAAAGGACAAACTCTTGAGGGAGGAGGTAATGTCTCCAATGCTTCAAGGATTGGACAACGGCATAAAATTCCTTATCGTAGGTGGAATACCGAAGCCGGGCATCATTTAATTTTTCAATAAAGTAGGTAACGTGGTGCCCTTCTTGGCTGAGGACTCCTCCTATGCCCACTTCGGATGCATCACAAGTAACCTCAAAGACCTTGGAGAAATCTAGGAGGTGAACGATTGGGGCTTGGGCCATCTTCTCCTTTATCTCTAGGAAGGCTCTTGAAGTTGCCTTGGTCCATTCAAATGAGCCCTTCCTGAGGCAGTCCGTGATTGGAGAAGTGATGGTGCTGAAACCCTTGATGAACCTCCTATAGAAAGTAGCCAGTGTTGGATATTGTGTTTTGATGATGACAAACACTATGACTCATATGTATGATGTCATGTGTGTTTTTATGATTCCATATGTGCTTATTGCATACAATATGTGTCTTGTTTCATACAGTGTTTGTTGTGTGCATATAATGCTCATATTGGTGTCACATATGAGTTACATGGAATGAACTGCTGCACATCTACATCTTAGTTCATATGTGGTTATCTGTGTATATCCGTGCATACTCGTGCATGTCTGTGCATGTATGCGGATGTCTCTGTATAAGCATCGCATAGAATCCGGTACAACTGCTCATATAAGTCAATGCATCATAGGTCAATAGAAAGTCAACACGTCTACATAAAGTCTGTGCACATGACATTTTAATGAATAACATGTGTGCATGGCATTTGGTCGAATAGGTGGTGTGCATGTCATTGGTCTGTGCATCAGTTCAGTCTTGTAACAAATCGGTGCATCTTCTTGACCTTAGGTCGATCTCAGTTCTCAGAAGTTCAAAAATAATGTTAACCTTAGTGTTCAGCATGTTCATGGTTAAACTCGATGCTAGCATCACACATATTGCATTCATGGTCGGTGCTAGTTGCATTCAGGGTCGGTGCTAGTTGCACCTTCTGCAGATAAACTCGGTGCACATTTTGATATGCGCACATATGAAGGTCGGTGCACCTGTGAGCATTTTTCATATAAGGTCAGTGCACATTTCAGTTCATACTGGACCTGAGTTAGTGCATATCTTCCTTAGTCCTACTAGGGTCAGTGCATAGTTTGCACGTTTTGCATTGTCATAAGGTCGGTGCATTCTCTGCTAATATGCATATCAGGTCGGTACACCTTCTAAGGTCAGTGCATATTTCTTATCATACATGGAAGGTTAGTTCATATTTCTTATTACGAACGCTAAGGTCGGTGCATAGTGTGTAGCACCCCGGATAAAAATGATAAGGAAATAGACTTTTTCCCAAGTAAATAAAACCTTAGATAACTCTATAAGAAGGCCAAATAAAAAGGTAGAATACCCAATGAGGGCCATTATATAAATATGCAACAATTAAAGCAATCATACGTATTGGGGCTTCCTGTTCCAAAAAGACTATTCACCTGAAATAGGGCCTCTACACAAGGGCATCAATTTCTCAAGCAATAGGGCCACAACCCACAGTATGAAAGCCCACAATATACATATATCTCTCTTTACCAACCAATCACTTACATATACATATATAATAACATCTTTTAATACCCAGCATGGCACGAAACAGGAAACACACATATAGAATAATACATCTTAATACCCAGCATGGCACTGAACAGGAAACACACCCAGCATGGCTCGGAATAGGAACAGTGGGCAGGAGGAAATAGCGCCCATGACCTGGGCGCTATTCCCAATGGGGCGCCCTAACCCCGGCGCCATTTCCTTGCCAGCAACCTGCCAAACCAAATGCCATTATGTCATCCTTCCAGAAGTAAACATGAACATCCTCTTTTTGCTGGCAACGTACCCTTTTACCCGACAACCGATTGAAGCATTAATTGCTTCTTTTTCCCTGGCAATGGACCCTTATGTTTTTCCTTCCCTATAATTATACCCAACCTTCTAAGGTTAGAAGGTGATTGCCGACATCTGTTTCGTCTCCACCTGCAAAAGAAGGTCCTTTCAGGAACGTACGTGAAGGGGGATCTCCATCCTACGTTCTTCATCCTACTGTTGAAGCCTTGCAGAGAAGCTTGGTTTTCTTATTATCCCTTCTACATATTCACATCAAAAAGGTAGGTGTTCTCAAGATCTAGCCCAACACGTAGCTAAAATAGGGTAACATAACATGCTAGTATAATCCATCTGTCATGCCATGCAGCCTGTTCCTATAGCATGTTACACGGGTTTTAAGTAGAACAATTATAGCATGTTCCACAAGTTTTTACATAGTCTGTAACGTAGTCTGTTATACTGATTTCACGGGATTCAAATATATCTCATTAAACCAGTTTTTTATAGCCTTAAAATATCACATTTAGCCCTAGTATATAACATGTTTTACAAGAGATACATACATGTTTTAAAACCCCAAAAAGCCCAGCCCTCGGGTAAAGGGCGCCCCTGACCAGGGCGCCATTTCCTGAAGGGGCGCCCCTGTCTAGGGCGCCATTTAATTGAAGACACTAAACAGTGTCGTCAATTGATTTCCAGCAATTAATAATCAACGCATTCAGAAATCTACATCTATTCAACTAAACCATAAAATTCTCGCTTGAATATGTTTCTGTGATCCTGAGATTTTTCTCTACCTATACATGTCCTTACTTCCTGATTCCGAAAAACTTTGAGAATGTGAATAGTGCATGACCCAACTGAATAGGCGCCCCTGACTAGGGCGCCATTTACTTCAATTGATGACCCTCCAGAGGGTCGTCATTTAAATGAAGACCCCCTGGGAAGGCGCCAGTTCCTTTTCCCAATAATTATATACACCACATTGGAAAATTAATATCTATGGAACTAAAACCTAACAATTTTGCATGAACATAGTTCTGAACTCTTGATAATTTTCTCTATCTATCCATATCCCTGGTTCCTGATTTCGTGAAACTTCTACATTATGAATAGTGTCATGAGTCCTAAATGTACCTGCCTGGTGTAAATAGGGGCCAAATGAACTGGCACCCTAGCCAAGTGCGCCAATTTCATGAATAGTGACCCTCCAGAGAGTCGTCCTTTAAATAGAGACTCTCTGCAGGGGCGCCATTTTCATATCTATATAAATTTGAAAGATAGGGTAACCCCCAGGCGCCAATTTCATAAAAGATAGCATGACCCTCATGCTCCAATTCCCTGAGAGAGTGCCTGACCCCAAGGCGCCATTTCTTGAATGCCTGAAAGACTGGGTAACCCCCAGGCGCCAATTCAGTGAGGCAGTCTGTTAGCTACCAATTTCGTTCTGATTCATGAATTGTCTCATGGTTCATACCGACATAACCTTAGTTCATCTCCTGCATGATATATGCCTTCGAACTCCATTCCATGACAATCTATCTTATGTTCTTACAATGGTCAACCCTTGAAATTCCATATTGGCTATAAATGAGAGTGAATGTCAAAAAAAAATACATGGAAATGCTGTGCATATAGGGCCCGATCTGGTCTTAGGAGGAGCGCCCGAAGGTACTTATGCACATGGGAGTTTATTGACCACAGTGTTTAAGCATTGCACCGAAGTACTTGCTTGACTTGCTTGACTTGAGACATTCCACACGTACTCTCTCTACTTGCTTGACTTGACTTGCGTGGCCCAGAATGGGCAATACTTGACTTGCGTGGCCCGAAAAAGGGCAAGGTACTTGCTGGATTGAAATAGCCAATTCCATTGACACGTACTTGATATTACTTGCTTGAACACGAATTTTACTTGCTTGAACACGATTATTACTTGCTAGTACATGAGTTCTTGCTTGCCTGAAAAGTGGCATCAACATCTAATTATTTCTTGATATCCTGCTTGTCGAATAATTGAAATCATGCGATACTCTCTCTATACAGTTCTTGATCTCTTACTTGTTAATGATGCATAGATATACCTGTATGCCTGATTTTCTTACTTGTTCATCATGCATAGCTATACCGGCATTACATGTAACACGTAAACCACTTAAAGATTGCTCGAACTTGAGATGTAATTCCTACTGAGCGATTCGCTCATCCAGTTGCATTCTAACATTTTTCAGGTAACTTGGATAGCGACCACCATCCGGATGGGAATGATACCGAGTAAAGAGTGCTAGAACGCCAATCGTCTACTATTAGCTAGCAGCGTCTTTGCTTATCTAGAGTCATTATCTTGTACTTCTAGTTATGTCGGTCTAGTCGATTGGAAATTTGTTAAGGCTTGAAGACTAGTAATTGGGTTTGAATAATGTATGTTTGCCATCAGTTGGTTAATTGTAAGAATTGTCATCTTGGACATCAGTATCATTTTAGAAATTAAAAACTTAGTCATTATTTAGTCTTTTGCACACTCTGTCTTTTGTCAAAAAAATATGTATACTGCTCTGATTGAATGGTTCTACATAAGCTGGACATGACCCAGGTATCTTCCGTGCTCGGGGCGTGATAGCCTTCGTGGTATGAGAGCCTAGGATTTCAATTTCCTAAAAAAAAAAACCCATGTCCAAGGATAGGTTTATACCTTACCCTGTGAGATGGATGGAGCCATGGGTTAAGTTCTATATTGACATTTGACCTTATAATTAAACCTGATCTTTATTATGCTTAAACCCTTTTGTAGGATCATGGCCGCTGAAAGAGCACAATGGCGCAAGATGCAGCGCATCGTGCAGGGCCTTACACAGGCGCTACAGCAAGTGGCGCATGGCGGTGCTAACCGTGGAGCCGGTGATCTCCACAGGGGTTTACACAACATGAACCCGCCAAGGTTCACGGGTTCATCTGACCCTGAGGATGCCAAAAATTGGTTTAAAAAAATTGAACGAATTTTCCATGTGATGCAATGCACAGACGAGGAGAAGGTTCTACTGACAATATTCCAACTGGAGCGGGACGCTCGATGTTGGTGGGAATCTGTGGAAGCAACATCGCTCGATGACCACGTCACATGGGATGAATTCGCTGAGCATTTCAACAACAAGTACTTCTCCGACCATATCCAGGAAAAGAAGGCCGCGGAATTTGCTGCATTGAAACAACAGACCTTCAAAGTAGCCGAGTATGAGACCCAGTTTTCAAGACTAGCTAGGTATGAACCCCACTTGGTGTGTACGGAGAAGATGAAGGCTAAAAGGTTCCTCAACGGGCTTCGACCCACTACATTACACAACTTGCACCGATGAACATCCAAGTCTACTCGAAAATGGTTCAGCGTGCGCAGTTGCTCGAGGACGCCACCGAATTATCAGAGAGGATCCGAGGAAGGGACAAGAAGGAACCGGTCACAAGCCCGAGAAATTTTAAAGCATCATTCAATAAGAAGCGGTACTATAGTGGAGGGGAGTCCTCCAAAGGAAAGAAATTCAAAAACAATGTCAAGCCATTCTCTACCGCCACACCTTCCAAGGAAGTTTGTAAGTACTGTGACAAAGCTGGTCATAGGACCGAGGAATGCTGGAGGAAGCTAGGAGCCTATCTCCGATGTGGAAGCCGAGAACATCGGATCCCTAATTGCCCACTAATGAATGAGTAAGCCATTAAAGATGAGAAGCTCCCGGCAAAGAAGCAAGGCCATCTGCAAGCTCTCCAAGAGACGGAACCAATAAAAGGAGGAATCGTGGAAGGTACACTAATCGTTTGCTCTAAGACTGCTAAAGTTTTATTTGATACTGGAGCAACACATTCATTTATTTCCAAGAAATTTGCTGCTACATTTACTAAGGAGCCTAAATGGTTAGCCTTAGTCATATCTACACCTATCGGGAACAGGGCCGATATCACACATCACTACCCAAACTGTGAGATTATGGTTAAAGGAAATAATCTACCTGCCGACCTAATTTGCCTAGATATGGAAGTGTATGATGTCATACTAGGTGCTGATTGGTTATCCACATACCAAGCAACTGTAGATTGCCGGAATGGCAAGATAACTTTTGTGGATTATCTGGAACTAGTGTGCATTAGCCCTCGAGCTAGATCACCTCTTATATCAGCCCTCCGAGCTAGTAAACTTATAAGCAAAGGATGTATGGCTTTCATTGCATTTGTAACTACCATAGACATCAAGGAGTCTAAGCTTGAAGACATCCGTGTAGTTTAAGATTTTTCTGACATTTTTTCAAAAGAATTACCCGGCTTACCCCCGGAGCGAGAGGTGTCGTTCACCATCGACCTTGTCCCTAGTGCTGGACCTGTTTCCAAGGCACCTTACAGAATGTCTCTTGCTGAGCTGAAAGAGCTAAAGGAACAATTAATGGAGCTACTAAACAAGGGTTTCATCCTGCCAAGTACCTCCACAGGGGGAGCGCCTGTGCTATTCGTCAAGAAGAAGGATGGATCGATGAGACTCTACATCGACTATCGGTAGTTAAACCACCTTACAATCAAGAACAAGTACCCACCGTCAAGGATTGATGAATTGTTCGACCAAATATCTGGAGCTAAATATTTCTCCAAGATTGATCTTCGATCTGGTTATCAGCAACTGAAGATCAAAGACGAAGACATTCATAAAACTGCATTTCGAAGCAGGTATGGGCATTACGAATTTACTGTTATGCCTTTCGGACTAACAAATGCCCCTACAACTGTCATGCAGTTAATGAACAGCATATTCAGGCCTCACTTAGACCAGTTCATTATGGTCTTTATCGAAGATATTTTGATTTATTCAAAGTCTGAAGAAGACAATGAAGAACATCTTAAGAAGGGGATGCAGATATTGAGGGAAAACAAATTATATGCCAAATTCAGCAAGTGCAAGTTCTGGCTCGAGGAAGTATCCTTCTTGGGCCATATAATTTCGAAGAACGGAATTTTCGTGGACCCATCAAAGGTCAAAGCGGTGAAGAATTGGGAGCGACCAACAAATGCAACGGGAATTCGAAGTTTCCTTGGGCTAGCTGGTTATTACCAGTGTTTCATCAAGGACTTCTCAAGAATTGCTATTCCTCTCACCCGATTGACTCGCAAGGAAATACCTTATGAGTGGAAGGAAGACTGTGAGAAGAGTTTCCAAGCTTTGAAAGATCTCTTGACCACTGCTCCAGTCTTATCATTGCCGATTGAAGGAGAGAAGTACGAGGTATATACCGATGCTTCTGGTATTGTCCTCGGGTGTGTATTGATGCAAAATGGGAGACTCATTGCATACTCTTCCCGGCAACTGAAGAAGCATGAAGAGAACTACCCGGTGCACGATTTAGAACTAGCCGCAGTGGTATTTGCCTTAAAGATCTGGAGACACTACCACTACAGAGAACAATTCATTGTGTACTCCGATCACAAAAGCCTCAAATATCTATTTTCCCAGAAGGAAATAAACATGCGGCAGAGGCGTTGGCTCGAGTATCTCAAGGATTTCGACTTCACTATACAGTACCATCTCGGTAAGAGTAATTCTGTAGCCGATGCCCTCAGTCGAAAGCCGAGAGTAATAATGGCCAGTTGCATGATTCAAGAATGGAAGCTGAAGAGGCGTGATCTCGCGCTGGTCCTGAGGGGATGGAGGATCACCGGGTAGTGAACTGCAAGATAGGGAAACGGATCAGCGGGCCCAGGGAGAGTCCCTGGAGAAACCCTCCGATGCTTAAGTCAGTGGAGCTATGGCGGGAGCAATAAAGGGAGGTGAGAGCTTGTGCGCGATATCCCTCTCCACCAAAAGGGGTGAAGTGGTTCTTGCTCAGGAACTTTGAGCGTATGATTGCCCTTACCTTCGTCGGAGGGTCTCCCTGGTTTAAATAGTACGCCGTCTCCAGGAGTCTTGTAAGCCGAGGGGTTTTAGGTGGGGGTTACGTCCTCATCGTGGGCTTTTATTGCCTTATCATGGGAGCGTTATCACCTTGGGGAAGAAGAAGTCCCTTGCCTTCCTGAATTCCTGCCTGCTGTGGACTCTTAACGGCTGTAAAGGATAAGCTCAGAGAGGCCAGCCCTATCGGGCGATAGGCTTAGCTCGGAAGAGGATGGGTCGGATGGGTCGGTGTATGCCTTCTTCTCCCGGGCGGAGATATGGCTTGGGCTGGACCTTTCCTATGACCTGACCGACACTCGGGCCCTCTGAGCCTAGAGGCCGCCTAGGAAGGTTGTGTCCTCGAGTGATTTTTTATTGGGCTTTCATCCCTGAGTGGGCCCTGTGGGCTGTCACTTAGGTGAGCTTGGCCTCGTTGGGTCCTGTCGGGCCTAATCGGGCTGCTCTTTGAATGGGCTACAGAAATCCCCCTCTCCACTTGTCCCCCTCCGACTCCCGAGCCAAAGGAGGCTCAGACGAGTAGTATTTAATGGTTTTGGACCGGCGTGGCTCTGGTGGGTGGAGATCTGGCGGTGTTATGAAGCCACATGCCATGGTCACCTAGGCCCGTAATAATTATGATCCTGTCGGATTTGAAATGAAGGGGCCCCCTTTTTCTCGGAGGTCGGAATGACGCACCGCCTCCCGCGAGGGTTAATAGGCGTTGGGCGCTGGTTGTCATTCCAGACTCTCTAGGGTTTTGGCTTTCCTTCGCTTCTTTACTTTTGGGGCTCCTTGATGCGCCGTGAAGACACAGCGGAGGAGCAGAGACTTGCAGCGGCGTTTGAGAAGTTGGCGAGGATAACTGCGGAGGCGGTCCGGCAGCTTCCTCCTCCCCTGGAATCTTCGAGATCCCTTAAGAATTCTTCTTCCAGCTCTTCCTCGGAATCCATGGCGGACCAGCGTTTGTGTGCTGAAGGATGGGGCGACGAACCGGTGGCGAGAGGGCCCGTCCCGAATCGCAGCGAACTGGGGGAAGCTGAGGTGAAGAGGCTGGAGCACAGGTTCCGTCTGCCTCTTAGGTATAACCTCATTGCTGCTGCCCCGTATGAGACGAGTCTGGATGACCGCACGGGCCACATCTGCACCTTTCTTCTGACGTGGAAGAGCAGGTTTCTCCTCCCCTTCGAGCCCTTCATCCTCACACTCAATTTTTTTCAGTTGGCGCCCATTCACTTGGTTGCCAACTCGTACCTCCTCCTTTCTACCTTTCGAATTCTCTGCCGTCAGTGCGGGGTTCCTCCTTCTCTGGACCTTTTCCATTATTTCTTTGAGTTGAAGGTGCATCCGTCGGCGGGGAAAGGTTTTTACTTCATCCAGGCAAGGAGGAACATGAGCTGCATTTCGCTGGCGGCGAAGGATTCCTCGCATAAAGGGTGGAAGACCCAAATTTTCTGGGTGAAGATACATTTAGTGAAGGAAACCTGGAGATGCCAAGTGATGCCCAATTTCCACCCGAATATCCCTCCCCGGCAGGAGGAGTTCCCTTCAGATGTGGAGGAGTATGCCGCTCGTCTGCTGAAGAGTCGTCAGTCCACCGAGGAACTGGTGACACCGGAGAATATCGAGCGGTGTCTCCTTCCGCGGCTGAAGCTGTCAGGTACCACCACTTAGATCCTCCTCAGGATGTGGAGGTTGTCCTTCTCTTCTTGATTGCGCCTTCTTCTTTGTTGCAGACACCAGGCGGGAGCCTCTGGAGGAGGTCGCCGAGGTCATTGACCTTGGCGACGACTCGGCGGCGGATGAGCCGGGCGTCCCTGTGGGTCGCTCCCAAGGCCGGGATAAGGGCAAGGGGGCGGCTTCCGAGGGGGCCTCACGGTCGGGCGGCGCAAAGCGCAAGGATCCCATGGAGGGGAGGTTGCGGGAAGTCGCGAAGGCCAGGAAATGGGCCAAGAAGGCCGGTCTCCTCATCACTGCCGGGGGCGACTCTGGTTCGGCTGCGCTCCCCTCTCGGGGGCAAGATGGGGCCGACCCAACCGGGCTGGCTCCCCCATCCGCCGAGCGAGAGAGGGCCGAGGAGACCAGGGGACCCTCAGAGGATGGTGACGATGGGTTGGGTCTCCCCTCGGTGGGAACAGA
The DNA here is from genome assembly GCA_022559845.1 of Amorphophallus konjac. NCBI lineage: Eukaryota > Viridiplantae > Streptophyta > Magnoliopsida > Alismatales > Araceae > Amorphophallus > Amorphophallus konjac. The sequence continues at coordinate 216,282,134 of CM040124.1, read as the reverse complement.
GGGGGCCGAAGTAGAAACAGCCGAGGCCGAGATCGGGGGACCGGTCGAGGCGGGTGATGTCTCGGGTGGCGACGCGCGGGCCGAGATGGTTGAGATTGGGGGTTCACCTGCAAGGGTGTCGCAACCCCAAGCGTCCGAGGTTCCTGGTGCAGCCTAGCTCGTGACGTCGGTCGAGGTCGGGGGTTCGCCTATGGAGGCGTCGCAACCCCAACCGACCATGGAGCGCGGGGAGGCCGTTTCCGCCGTTTGACCTGAGTCTTCCAGTGCGGCGCCATGGGCGGAGCGGGTGCCCATGCCGGTGGCCTTGGAGAGGCTCGGCGTCTCGAGCGCTCTGTATCAACTTTGCTGCGAGGTGTTCGCGAGGATGAAAGGGGGAGACAGGCGTCATTCTCCTCCCGGGGTTCTCGACGTCATCATGGAGGGCGGCTTGGTCATGGCCCGGATGGGGGCCACGATGGCGGAGACTTACGCCCGAACGGAGTCAGAGCGGTCGAACTTGGCTTGGACCCTCGGAGGGTGTGAGAGGAAGCTGGCTCGACTCAACGAGGCGCATGAGGGGCTCCGTCAGGAGTTCTCTGTGACTAAGGAGTCATTGCGATCGAGCCGCCTGGAGGTCGGAGTGCTGACCAAGCAGCTGGCCAAGGCCCGGGAATCGCTTGAGAGGAAAAGCAAACTCCTTGAGGAGGAGCGCCTTTACCATCTCGAGCTGGACGGCCGTTGGGAGGCTGAGCGTGCCGAGCTAGTGGACCGAGCGAAGCCAGCGGAGCGCCTTCGTTTCGAGGCCGAGGCCGACCGAACTGAGACGGAGGAGCGATCGGCGGAGGTCAAGGAGCGGGCGGCCGAGGCTGAGCTGAAGTCGACTGAGGCAGAGAGGCAATCGGCGGAGGCCGAGGAGTGTGCGGTCGAGGAGGAGCGGAAGTCAGCCGAGCATGCCGAGAGAATGGGGCTGGTCGGAGCGGAGGCGATCGAGCAATACAGGGGCTCGGAGGCCTACCTAGCCAACCTGCAGGAAGCTACCCTTCCACACTACGAGGCAGCGCTTCGTCGAGGCATCCGCAAAGGGTTTGAGCAGGGTTACCACCGGGCCATTGCCTATGCCTAGGCACATGATTCCGGGATCGACTTCCCCTCTGGCTAGTGCTATGACTCGGACGAGTCATCTTCTAGCTCCTCTACGTCGGGCGGGGAAGATCCAGAGAGCTCTTCTCTGGGGGGGTCACCAACTCCGGCTGCCTCGGGAGGGCTCGCGACAGAGGCAGTTCCCGCGTAGGCGGGGTCAGTGCCAAGGCCGGCCGTCACCGAGGGTGCCGGGGGTGAAACACCAGTGCCTTCCGTTCCCGAGCTTCAAAGTGGGCCCGAGGCCTGATGTATCGCTCTATTTTGCCTTCTTCCTTTGTTTGTCTCTTTTCCATTTCTGAAAAAAGAAAGATTTTCCTTTTTGTAAGGCAATAAATGACTTACTTGCTTCTTGCCTTCCTTGCCGTGATTCGATTAGCATATCTGCAGTAGTTCGAAATTGCCGATACGTCGTGCGTGGTTTTCGCATGCTGGTTGGATGGATTCCTGACAGTGTGTCTTTCCATTTTATCACGCTTTGAATGCCAGGCCGCTTCGTGTATTCCGCTGAGGCGAAAAATGAGAGATTTGAGGTGACCGTTCAGAGGGAAAAATTCCTTTGGCGTGTTTTCGAGGGGGGAGTCATTTAAGGCAAGTAGGCTCCCTTAGCCTATAAAAAGACCGAAGGGCGTCCCTTCCTCTCCAGCGCTTAGGATTTTCACTACCAGTCTTTCCTCGCCCCTTCTTCATGTTGCGTTGTGCCGTTGCATTCGGAGCATGGAGGATCCTTCGGAAGACGACGCTGCCGGTGATGGAGGAGCAGAGAGTTCTTGCTGCTTTGGGCTGTTGAGCAGGTCCGATGGTCATCGCGCGGGGTTGAGACGGGTCCGATGGTCGTCGCGCAGATCTGGAGAGGGTTCGATTTGCGGAGGCACGCCGTTTACCCTTTACCAGTTCCCGCGAGGCTTCCCGGGGGGCGCAGAGATGGAGGACGGATGGGGGCATCCGGGACACCCGCCGCCACTCTCTCTCTGCTAGCTCCAAGGGTGGGGAGGAAGCAAATTAAGCTCCCTCCTTTTTGGGCCCTCCCCTGTCATTTCTTTCACTCTGCGGAGGCTGCTTGCTCTCTGTACGTTCCAAAGGTTTGGCAGGTTGGGAAGGAGGAGGCCTTCATAGGCGTTCCTTCCCTCTTCCTCTTCCAAGTTCAACTTGGAAGGTAGCCTTCCTTCTTTTTAACCCCTCTGTCACCTTTATCACGGGCCACCCGAGCCAATTGGGTCGACCGCCCTTTGATCGAGCCAGTTTCTGCGCGAGGCAGAGTCAGTGGCTGGACGCAAGGAGATCAAGACCGAGTCGGCCGAGCGATGGCCTCTTGCGGTGGTGCTAGATGGATTTTTTGCTTTTTGCTATGCGATGTACTGGCTTTTGCCTTTTTCATGTACCAACAATTGTTTGAATGAAAAGGTGAGAGTTTTATTTCCCTCAAATTGTTTGCATGCACATCTTTAAAAGTAGAACTTGCGTAGTATGGCTACGTTCCACGTCCGAGGGATGGGTTCCCCTTCCATTGTAGCTAGCCTGTACGCACCTTTCCCGAGCGTCTCGACCACTCGGTAGGGGCCTTCCCAGTTAGGGGACAGCTTGCCCGCCGCCTCTAGTGGTCAAGAGGCTTCGGCTTTCCTGAGGATGAAGTCTCCTGGTTGGAAGTGCTTGTCTCAGACTTTGGCGTTGTAGTATCGAGTGAGGCGGTGCTTGTATTCCATTGCTCGGATGCTGGCGATCTCTCGGAGTTCATCTGCTAGGTCGAGATTGTCGAGTAGCTTTTGCTCATTTACCTCGGGCGAGAAACAGATGACTCGGAGAGAAGGTTTGGTGACCTCTAAAGGAATAACGGCGTCCGTGCCATATACCAACTGGAAAGGACTCTCACCGGTTGCCGTTCTGGGAGTCGTCCTGTGTGACCAAAGTACGCTAGGTAGTTCCTCGAGCCAGCTACCCTTGGCCTTGCTGAGTCTGGTCTTTATGTCTTTTAAGATAGTCTTATTGGCATTTTCGACCAGCCCGTTGGCCTGAGGGTGGGCGACCGAAGTGAAGTGGTTGCGAATACCTAGGTCGGTGCATCGGTCTCAAAAATAGCGAGAATCAAATTGCCGACCATTATCGCTCACTATCACCCGGGGGATGCCGTAACGACAGATGATCGACTTCCAGACGAAACTTCAGACGATTGTCTCAGTGATCCTTGCCGTGGCTTCGGCCTCGATCCATTTGGTGAAGTAGTCGATGGTGACGATGATGAACTTCTTTTGAGACTGAGCCGTAGGGAACAGCCCGAGAATGTCGATTCCCCACCGAGCGAAGGGATAAGGCTCGGTAAGGGTGACGAGCTCCGTAGCCGGCTGATGGACTAAGTAGTCGAATCACTGGCATATGTCGCACTGTTGTACATGGACCGTGCAGTCGCGCTGCAGGGTGGGCCACCAGTAACCTTGCCATAGCAGGATCCTGGCGAGCGACCTTCCTCCTGAATGCACTCCGCATAGACCTTCAGGAATCTCTTGGATGGCTCGGCTGGCTTCGTCGGGGCCGAGACACTTCAGGAGGGGACCGGAGAAAGATCTCCGGTAGAGAGTGTCATCTAGAATGACGAAGCGCCGGGCTAGGTACTTCATTCTGCGGGCTTCTCATCGGTCGGAAGGCTCTTGGGAGTCCCGGAGCCACGACAGGTAGGGGGTACGCCAGTCGCTGAGAATGGCCGAGTCAACAGCGAGGAGATCTGAGTCAATGCTCGGGCGCTCTAGCTCTTCAAGGAGGACCGATCGGGTACCTTCCAGGTCGAGGGATGAGGCCAACCGAGAGAGGGAGTCCGCTCGGGAGTTTTCCTCCCGAGCTATTCGGACTACCTCGAATCCCTCGAATTGTTGGGCCAGGTCTCTGACCAGCAGGAGGTATTTGATCATTGGTGCCTCTCGAGCTTCGTATTCGCCGTTGACTTGGCTAGCGACCAGCTGGGAGTCGGTGTGGATTTTGACTCGCTCAGCCCCCAACCGTCGGGCCCTGCGTGCTCCCGAGATAAGGGCCTCGTACTCGGAAGCATTGTTGGATGCCTGAAAGTTGAATTTCAAGGCATACTGTAGTTCTATTCCTTCGGGGGACCTTAGGAGGATTCCGGCACCACTACCGACCGAGTTGGAAGATCCGTCAACGAATAGTTCCCAGGTTGACCCGGTCGCGGACGGGGATCTTTCTTCAGTCGAGATGGTACTCTCGGTGATGAAGTCGGCAAGCGCTTGGCCTTTCACAGCTGAGCGCGGCCGATAGGAGATGTCGTAGGCCCCGAGCATGATGGCCCATTTGACGAGTCACCCTGAAGCTTCGGGGTGGGCCAGAATATTCTTCAATGGTTCGTCGGTCAGCACGGTGATGGGGTGCCCCTGGAAATAGGGTCGGAGGCGCTTGGCAGAGGTAACCAATGCTAGCACGAGCTTCTCGGTTGCGGGGTACCTCCTTTCAGCCTCACTGAGCACCTTGCTGGTGTAGTAGACCGGCCTCTCGATTCCCGAGTCATTTCTGATTAGGACCGAGATGACTTTAGATGGTGTTGCCGGGAGATAGAGCAGCAAGACTTCACCCGGAACGGGCTTGGAGAGCACCGGGGGCGAGGCCAGGAACTCCTTGAGCTCGGCAAACACTCTCTGGCATTCCTCATCCCATGCGAATGCAGCAGATGCCAATTTGGGCCCCCTCAAAAGCTTGAAGAAGGGCAGGCATCGTTCGGCCGCACGGGACAGGAAGCGGTTGAGAGCGGCGACACGCCCAGTTAGGCGCTGGACGTACTTGATGCTGGTGGGTGGACGCATGTCCAGGATGGCCTGGACCTTGTCGGGGTTGGCTTCGATCCCACGCTAAGTGACCAAGAAACCCAGGAACTTCCCAGATCTCACTCCGAAGGCGCACTTGGCTGGATTGAGCTTCATGTTTTATTGCAGGAGGGTGCCGAAGGTTTCAGCGAGGTCGGTGAAGTGGTCTTGGGCCTTGGGGGTCTTGACGAGCATGTCGTCAATGTAGGCTTCGATGTTCCGACCTAGTTGGTCCTCGAACATGACCAACCTTTGATACGTAGCTCCAGCGTTCTTCAACCCGAAAGGCATCCGGGTGTAGCAGTATACGCCGTAGTCGGTGATGAAGGCGGTCTTCTCGACATCTTCTGGGTCCATCCTAATCTGATGGTAACCTGAATAGGCATCTAGGAAGCTGAGTATCTCATTGCCCGAGGTTGAGTCAACCAATTGGTCGATGCTCGGTAACAGATAGCAGTCCTTAGGAGTGGCCTTATTCAGATCAGTGAAGTCCACGCACATTCGCCATTTGCCCGAAGCTTTAGGCACCAGGACGACATTGGCTAGCCACGTCGGGTACAGGACTGGTCTGAAGAGGCCAGTCTCTTGTCCCTTAGTGACCTGCGCCTTGATGATCGCCTGCTTTTCGGGTGCATGCTTCCTTCTGCGTTGCTGAACGGGCTTCACGACAGAGTCGAGGTTGAGCTTGTGCATTACAGTCTCCTCTGGTATCCCAAGGAGTTGATCATCGGACCAAGCAAAAACTCGGATGTACTCAGAAAGGAATTCCTTATATTGCTGCTGAACCTTGGGCGGTAGGTCGGCTCTGATCCTTACTCCTAGGGTCGGGTCATCGTTTAGGAAAACCGTCAATAATTCGCCACCAGGTTCGGTGGTTGCGGTTTTATCCTCGACTCCCCGGGGGCCCTTGTCCTTCCCGTCTGGCCTTGTGGCCTCTACCGAGATATTGTAGCACCTTCTGGCCGTGGCTTGGTTACCTCGGACTTCCCCCAACCCATTTTTGGTGGGGAACTTCATTTTCTGGTGATAGGTAGACGGTACTGCCTTTATTCGGCTGAGGATTCCCCGGTCGAAGATGGCGTTGTACGCTATCATACCCTTAATCACTATGAAGTCCACCATGACCGTAACGGTTTTGGGTGGGGTGCCAAGGGTAACCGGCATGCTTAGGGCTCCCTCGGGATAGGTGGCCAGGCCATTAAAGCCGTAGAGGGGGGTTCGGACCGAGCGGAGTTTGGATGGATCCTCCCCCATCTTGAGGAAACAGTCATAAGATAGTACATCAGGGGCACTCCCATTGCCAACCAGAATCCTATCTATGTTACAATGGTTTATCATAGCCAAGATCACGAGGGCGTCGTCATGCGGGGTGCTCAGCCCTTCCAGGTCTCGGTCGGAGAAGACTATGACCTGGGGATCACTTGGCGGGGCCTTGGGAGGCTCTATGGCTCGGCTCGCCCGCTCGGCATGACGCTTCCTTCCTCGGCTGCTGTCGCCTCCTGATGCCATCCCTCCGGAGATGACGTTGATGTGGATCCCTCGGGGGGCGTTGTCAATCTCCTCTGCGGCGCCTCGATCTTCTTTACGCTCGGCAGCGAACCGAGCTAGGTGACCCAGACGGATGAGGCGCTCGATCTCGTCCTGGAGCTGGTGGCAGTCACCGGTGTGGTGCCCGTGATCACCGTGGAATAAGCAATGCTTGTCACGGCTGCGGTTCTTCGACCTCATCGGCTCAGGTTGGTGGAGAAGTCCTGAGTCTTTGATGTCTTCATATATCTCATACACCGGTGTGGCTAGTGGGGTGTACCGCTCGTACTTCCGCTTGCGTTTCCCATCACGGTCTCTCTTCTTCCCCGAACCTGAGTTTGGCTCGGAAGCCCGCTTCTTGTCCCCCTCCCGGCCCGGGCCAGTTGCATCTCGGTAAGCGTTGAGCACCTCTTCGCACTCGGCGTGGCGCAATGCCAGAGTCACTAGCTCGGCAAGGGTCGAGGGAGGGTGGAGGACAAGTTTGCGACGGAGATTCTCGTCCCAGGTGCCCCCAGTCAGTGCAGTTATGGCTGAGGCCACGTCCAGGCAGGGGATTCTCAGGGCTTCCTATTTAAATCTGCGAATATAGGCCCGGAGACTTTCCCCTTGCGCCTGTTTGAGGGCCAGGAGCCCCGCTACCGACCTTGGGGGGGCACTTCCGGCGAAACTCTCTTTGAAGACTCGCACAAATTGCCTGAAGTCTCGGATGGATCCGGGGGCGAGGGCCCGGAACCATGCTTGAGCGCCTTGGACCAGGGTGGTCAAGAAGGCTCGGCACTTGATGGCATCGGACGCTCCGTGCAGGGTCATCAGAGCGTCGAAGCTGTCGTAGTGATCGGCCGGGTCGCCCTGGCCGTCGTAGGGCTTGAAGGTAGGGATGGAGGTTCTGGGAGATACCTCTGCCTTCAAGATGTACTCGGAGAACGGGGATTTCTCCCCGTCCTCTGGAAAAGAGGTCTTCTGCAGGGCGCGGAGGGCGCGCTCCTATTCTGCGAATCGTCACTCGAAATCTCATAGTCGGAGGGATAACTCCGGCTGCTACCGCGTCATGGGGCTGGGGGGAGCGTCTTGACGATCTCCGGTAACATCAGTCTCCGGGTTCAGACGGCGCGCCCCCAGTTTTCCTCTCCTCGGCGTGGAGGAAGCCTCTTGCTCCGGAGGCAGAGCATGCGAGGGGCCTCCAATCCGGTTGCGGATGATTTGCTGGCCGCGGAGGGTGAAGCGGCCTCCGGCGGTGTGCTGGGACATATTTTCGTGGGGAGGGCTCCCTGTCGGAGTGCGGGACCTTCCATCCCTAGCTGCCTGGGCCCTCATGAGTTCCATGAGGACATCCAGTTTCGCGTTGAGGGCCTGGAAGGCTTCGGCGCCACCGTTGGGTGGTAGCCCTACCGCTGCAGGAGGGGGTGGTGGATCGTCGGCGGGGGCGCTGGCGTTGGAGGGAGGGTTCTGTGAGGCCCGAGAGGGGCAATCCCCTGCTGCTACCATGGCCTTTCCCCTATCGTCGACGGACCTCCTCCCTGAGCTCCTTCGCACCATACTGGCTCTTTGTACGTTTCCCACAAACAGCGCCAGATGAAGAGACGTGATCTCGCGCTGGTCCTGAGCAGATGGAGGATCACCAGGTAGTGAACTGCAAGATAGGGAAACGGATCAGGGGGCCCAGGGAGAGTCCCTGGGGAAAACCCTCCGATGCTTAAGTCAGTGGAGCTATGGTGGGAGCAATAAAGGGAGGTGAGAGCTTGTGCGCGAGATCCCTCTCCACCAAAAGGGGTGAAGTGGTTCTTGCTTAGGAGCTTTGAGCGTCTGATTGCCCTTACCTTCGTTGGAGGGTCTCCCTGGTTTAAATAGTACGCCGTCTCCAGGAGTCCTGTAAGCCGAGGGGTTTCAGGTGGGGGTTACATCCACATCGTGGGCTTTTATTGCCTTATCGTGGGAGCGTTATCACCTTGGGGAAGAAGAAGTCCCTTGCCTTCCTAAATTCATGCCTGCTGTGGACTCTTAACGACTGCAAAGGATAAGCAATCGTCGGCCGTTCCGAGCTCAGAGAGGCCAGCCCTATCGGGCGATAGGCTTAGCTCGGAAGAGGATGGGTCGAATGGGTCGGTGTACGCCTTCTTCTCCCGGGCGGAGATATGGCTTGGGCCGGACCTTTCCTGTGACCTAACCGACACTCGGGCCCTCCGAGCCTAGAGGCCGCCTAGGAAGGTTGTGTCCTCGAGCGATTTTTTATTGGGCTTTCTTCCCTGAGTGGGCCCTGTAGGCTGTCACTTAGGCGAGCTTGGCCTCGTTGGGTCCTGTCGGGCCTAGTCGGGCTGCTCTTTGAATGGGCTACAGAAATCCCCCTCTCCAGAAGCTATCAGAGGAATTCTCTAAACTCAATATTAGCACTGACGAGCATGACTGGTGTATTACTCTGGCCTATATGAGTCTGCATCCGGATTTGCTACTAGAAATTCAGAAGCTACAAGAAGAAGATCTTGCATTAGTGGAGATAAGGGACCAGCTGGAGAAGAGACTTGATTTCAAGCTGGCACCCGATGGAAGACTGTTATTCCATGAACGGACATGTGTACTCGACTGTCCCGAGTTGAAGAAGAAGGTCCTTGAAGAAGCTCATCGATCGAGGTACACGATCCACCCTGGAGCCACCAAGATGTACCAAGACTTGAAAAGGACCTTCTAGTGGCCTAATATGAAAAGGGAGGTAGCAGACTTCGTACATCGCTGCCTGACATGTCAACAAGTGAAGGCGGAACATCAAAAATCCGCCAGAAAGCTGCATCCACTAGATATTCCCAAGTGGAAATGGGAAGACATTGGCATGGATTTTATTATGGGCTTGCCCAAGACTAGAGGTGGACATGATGGAATTTGGGTAATTATCGACCGCCTAACTAAATCGGTTCATTTCTTGCCTATCAAAAGTCGATGGTCGGTTGATGTCCTTACTACCTTGCATATCAAGGAGACGGGGAGTTCCCGTGGCGATCGTATCCGACCGAGACCCACGCTTCACCTCTCATTTCTGGAAGAGTCTACAACAATCTCTGGGGACGAAACTCAACTTCAGCACTGCTTTCATCCCCAGACAGATGGACCGACAGAAAGGACAAATCAAGTTGTTGAAGACATGTTAAGGGCCTGCATTATAGATTTCGGCAGTAGTTGGCATTACCACTTACCCTTGGCCAAATTTGCATATAATAATAGCTATCAAGCCAATATCCAGATGGCACCTTTCGAGGCACTCTATGGCAGAAGTTGTCAATCTCCAATATGCTGGGATGAAGTTGGTGAAAAGCAAATCCTAGGCCAAGATATGGTGAAAGACTCAACTAAAAAGATACACCTCATTCGGGAAAGGCTAAAGATGGCACAGTCCAGGCAGAAGTCATATGTTGATAATAGGAGAAGAGATCTGGAATTCCAAGTTGGAGACCATGTTTTCCTCAAGGTCTCTCCGGGTCGAGGTATTAGAAGATTCGGTGTTAAGGGCAAACTTACACCGAGATTCATTGGTCCATTCGAGGTATTGGAAAGAGTGGGCGAGGTAGCTTACCGCATTGCCTTGCCTCCACAACTATCAGAGGTGCACAATGTATTCCATATTTATATGCTGAAGAACTATGTGCACGATCCTCTCCACGTCATCGACCACACTAACTTGGTGATACAGAAGGACAATACATATAATGATGCGGGACGGACCAGCGAACCTGTGACTCTAGCTCGCGGACGTCCCTAAGCGAGGGAAACGCGGGATCGTGCGCGGTTGAGAAACCGACAATGAGCCTCGGGTATCAGTTTTTCCACGTGTACTCGGATCGAGTCACGGGACGGGTCACTCACTCACTCGCAGCGGTGATAAAATATGACGAGCTAGTAACCTATCACATGCAGAGGCATTCAAAAGTATACGAGTAAAGCAAGTGCCTACCAGAAGGGTTGAGAGTGTACCTCCACGCTCCGGGCGTGGGGAAGACGACCCCGGCCAAGTACGGTAACTCTCGGTAAAAATATTACAATAATTACATAAATGAATTTACTGCCCACTCTACGTAGGGAATTAAAGGGCTACAAAGGGGCCCGGGAGGACCAATCTTGGGTTAACGGGCAGCAATTTGGGCAGGAGACGGGCTGCTGGTCCGACTCAGTTCAGACTCGGTACTGTTCCAACTCGGTATTGTTCCAACTCGGTACAGCACGGGAACTCAGCAACTGGGATGGCGGCTTCCGATCGACTCCTTGCTGCGGCGGCTTGCTGAGATGCTTCTGATGGGTTGCCGATCGACCTCCGAGAGCGGCTGTCGCCGAAGGTGAGCCGGCGTATTTTTTGAGGAATTAAATCTCGGACTGAGTTGTGCTGGCTGGGCTCGGATCTACTCTGCGCGCCTTTACGAAAAGAATTTATGCGGCTAGATCCGATGTCGGATCGACACAAAAGATGTACCGATGGATAGAGGACTCAGAGTGATACAACATATAATTTTTATAGATCAATCAAGTGAATGGATTGAAAATTAAAATGACTGTTCCACAGATGTTTTTACTGGCTCGGACTGACAGACACACAGGACATACTAAGTTTTCCCTAAAAATGAATTTTGACCGAAGAGAAAAACAAGGATCTAGACTCCATAAAAATTATGGTGGAAAGGGGGGTACGTAAGGGACACTTGGGAATTTTTAGGAATCTTCTGGAGAGGGTGAATGGGGTGGGAAAAATATCACAACAGGACACTATCCCGCAGATCTGCAAACTAGCAGATTACTAGGGGGAAGAACAAAAATACGAAAAAAATACCAAATGATGTATGAGAGTTGATTGACCACGGTGTGGCATTGCACCGAAGTGCATGACTTCCTAGATTTTACGTCATTCCACTATTCGTACTCGTTTAGTTGTTACTTGTTTACTTGAAAATTACATGAATTACTTGACTTGCGTGAAATGGCCAATTACATGAAATTCTTTACTTGTTCAAAGTCATTACTTGGAAATTCATCTTGATGTCATAGTATCTCAATTACTTGGAAATCCATTCATGTTTATACACTTCCCGATACAAGTTAGAAAATTGCTTAAATCGTTAATACTTAAAGATTGCCTAGTTCTTAGAGGTATAAAATCCTACTGAGCGTTTAGCTCACCCTACGTTTTGGTTAATTGTTGCAGGAAATAAAAATGAACTAGGGAATGGATAAAAGTGAGGGAGTGATTTTTCTTTTTACCTAGGTTTATGTAGATCACTAGTGTTTTTACAAGAATGGTGTATTTTGGATTGGAAGTTGTAATTTGCCTTTATGGCTTATGAATTAGCAATGTAAACTTCATTTTGATGGAATAAAAGTATCATTTTTCCCATTCATTTCTGTCTTTAGAAATGAAATTGTACATGCTCTGATCGACACGATTGTTTACGACTCGCTCACGTTCTCGATATTCCTCGTCGGGGCGTGACAGTCTTTGTGGTATCAGAGCCTAGGTTACATAAAATCCTAGGTTTCACAATTTTAGGTTCATTCTTAAACTTAGGTTAGGTTTAAGATCAATATCTAAAAATTGGATAGGTCTTAAAAACCTTCCCGGTAAGATTTGGGTAGAAACACGGGTTAAGTTTTAAGAAAAAGGAAATTATCAGGAAATAAATTCCAAAACAAAAATAATAAACTTTGGAATTATGGTTTCAGGCTAATTCTTGTAAATGGCCGCCGAGAGAGCTCAATGGCGCGAGAAGCAGCGCACCGTTCAAGGCTTAACCCAAGCCCTCCAACAGGTTGCTCAGGGAGGAGCAAACCGAGGAGCTGGTGATTTGCATAGGAATTTCCGAAGCATGAACCCTCCCAAGTTTGCTGGATCTACGGATCCGAATGAAGTCGAACACTAGATTAAAGAAATCGAGAGGATTTTCCAAGTCATACAATGTGCCGACGAGGAAAAGGTCCTACTCGCTACTTTCCAACTAGAAAAAGATGAACGTGCCTGGTAGGAATCGGTCGAAGCTACTTTACCGTACGACCAAATTCTATGGGAAGAGTTCGTGGAACACTTCAATAGTAAATATTTTTCCGACCGAGTGTAAGAAAGAAAGGCCGTCGAATTTGCCGCTTTGAAACAAAGGGGATTATCGGTTGCGGAATATGAAGCTCAATTTTCGAGGTTATCTCGGTACGCTCCACATCTCGTGGGTACCAATAAAATGAAGGCACGGAGATTTCTTAACGGCCTTAAGCCTCAATATATTACTCAACTCGCCCCGATGGATATCGAAATTTATTCTGATGCGGTACGGAGAGCACAACTTCTAGAAGATGCAACGGAGTTATCAGATCGCATTTGAGGAAGAGAAGCCAAGAGAGAGCAAGTTACGGGAACCGGAAGTTTCAAACCTTCCTTCGGGAAGAAAAGGCCCAATGACGGGTGTAACTTCATCAAGGACAGGCGTAATTTCAATAAAGGTGGACGTAACTTTCAAGGGGACAAGAAGCCGAGGACATTCGACAAGCAAATTGTCCCTATATCGGCAACATCAAAGGAACTATGCAAATATTGCGAGAAGCCCAGGCACAAATCTGAGGAATGTTGGAGAAAGCTCGGCGCATGTCTTCGATGTGGGAGTCGGGAGCATAGGATCCCGAATTGTCCTCTTCTCAACGAGCAAGCTCCACCACCGGCAAAACTTCCTATTATTGCCAAAAAGCAAGGAAGACTCCAAGCTCTCATGGATGCGGAACCTATCGAGGAAGGAGGCATCGTGGAAGGTACTCTTTTCATATACTCTAAGCCTGCCTCTGTCTTATTTGACACCGGAGCTACACATTCATTTATATCTAGAAGATTTGCTGGTCTTTTACCTATGAAGCCTATTCCATTAGATTCTACACTCACTATTACTACCCCTATTGGAACGGGAACGGAGATTAAACATTTCTATCCTGCTAGTGAAGTTCAAATTAGCGGTTATAACTTACCCGCTGATTTGGTATGCATGGAGATGGACAGATATGATGTAATTTTGGGTGCCGACTGGCTATCTACATATGGAGCTAGTGTCAATTGCAAGATGGGTATGGTAACTTTTATTGGTTACCCCGACCTTCTATTTTATGGCACCAGGCATTCCAAGCACATATCTCTTATTTCGGCCCTCAAAGCCGAGAAATTGTTAAGGAAGGGTTCTGCCGGTTTCTTAGTTTCTATCACTATGACTGAGCACACGGAACCCATTTTAAAGGACATTCCTATCGTTCGGGATTATTTTGATGTATTTCCGGACGAGTTGCCTGGTATTCCTCCCAAGAGAGAAGTTGTTTTCTCTATTGATTTAATTCTGGGAGCTGCACCAGTTTCTAAAGCTCCGTATCGGATGTCTGCTGTTGAAATGAAGGAGTTAAAGGAACAACTACTGGAGTAATTAGATAAGGGGTTTATCACCAAGTACTTCACCTTGGGGAGCCCCGGTCCTCTTTGTTAAAAAGAAGGATGGTTCGATGAGGTTATGTGTTGATTATCGGCAATTGAATCAACTTACCATCAATAATAAGTATCCATTGCCGAGGATTGATGAATTATTCGACCAGATTTATGGAGCTCGATATTTCTCAAAGATCGATCTTCGATCTGGTTATCATCAATTAAAGATCAAGGAAAGTGATATTCACAAGACTGCATTTCGGAGTAGGTATGGGCATTACGAGTTCACCGTTATGCCTTTCGGCTTAACAAATGTGCCTGCCGCATTCATGCAATTAATGAACAGCATATCCAGGCCATACCTCGATCAATTTGTGGTTGTCTTCATCGATGACATTTTGATCTACTCCAAGTCAAAGGTTGAACATGAAGAACATCTCAAGAAGGCCCTTCAATTATTAAGAGATCACAAGCTTTATGCCAAATTAAGCAAGTGTGATTTCTGGTTGGAGGAAGTTTCTTTTCTTGGTCACATAATTTCCCGCAATGGTATCGCCGTCGATCCTTCAAAGGTCGAAGCCGTAAAGAACTGGGAAAGACCTACTAGTATGACGGAAATCTGAAGCTTCTTGGGATTGGCTGGATATTACCGAAGATTTATCAAGGATTTCTCAAAGATCGCAGTATCTTTAACAAGATTGACAAGGAAGGAGAATCCTTTTATATGGTCTGAGGAATGCGAGAAAAGCTTTCAAACTTTAAAAGATTGTCTGACGATTGCTCCTATTCTCACATTACCTACGGAAGGAGGAGGATTCGAAGTGTATGCTGATGCATCCGGAATTGGCCTAGGTTGCGTATTAATGAAACATGGCAAGGTTATAGACTACTCTTCACGGCAATTGAAGAAGCACAAGGAAAATTATCCTGTACATGACCTAGAACTGGCAGCTGTGGTCTTTGCCTTGAAGATCTGGTGACATTACCTCTATGGCGAAGCCTTTATGGTGTATTCTGATCACAAGAGTCTCAAATATTTATTCTCTCAAAAGGAGCTCAATATGAGACAAAGACGGTGGTTGGAATATTTAAAGGATTTCGACTTCTCTATACAATATCACCCCGGAAAAGGTAATGTCGTAGCTAATGCATTTAGCCGTAAGCCGATGGCTTTATTATCAAGCATGATGGTTAAAGAATGGCATCTACTTGAGCAAATGGCCAACTTAAACCTCAATATGAAGGGGAAAGAAGGCGGAGTCTTTATTGCTAATATTCGACTCCAACCCGAGTTACTCTCGGAAATCAAGGAATGGCAAGTTGATGATCCGATGATCGTTGAAATTAAAGAGAAACTAGATCAACTACTGGATTTCCTTCTAGCTGATGATGGAAGGCTATTATTCAAAGGAAGAACTTGTATACCCGATTATTCTACTATCAGGGGTAAAATCCTGGAGGAAGCACATCGACCTAGGTATACTATTCACCCCGGTGCTACAAAAATGTACCAAGACATCAAGAGAATATTCTGGTGGCCGAATATGAAGAGAGAGGTAGCCGAGTTTGTAAGCTGATGTTTGGTTTGTCAACAAGTCAAGGCCGAACACCTCAAACCGGCTGGCAAGCTTAAGCCTCTCGAAATACCAGAATGGAAATAGGATAGTATCGGTATGGACTTCATTGTTGGATTGCCGAAGACCCGAAGTGGTTTTGATGCTATATGGGTAATTATGGATCGGCTAACAAAGTCCGCTCACTTTTTACCTATCAAGACTAAATGGACCGTGGATGTTCTAGCCGCCTTATATATCAATGAGATCGTAAGGCTGCACGGTATTCCAAGCTCTATTATTTCAGACCAAGATCCAAGATTCACCTCTCATTTCTGGAAGAGTTTACAATCGTCTATGGGTACTAGACTAAGATTTAGCACTACTTTTCACCCTCAGACGGATGGACAAACCGAGAGGACGAATCAAATTATTGATGATATGTTGAGAGCCTGCATGATTGACTTCGGTGGTAGTTGGCATGAACACTTACCGCTGACTGAGTTCGCTTATAACAAAAGCTATCAATCGAGTATTCAAATGGCACCATTCGAAGCATTATATGGCCGAAGTTGTAGATCGCCCCTATGCTGGAGCGAGGTTGGTGACAAAGGATTGATTGGTCCCGACATTGTACAAGACACAACTGACAAAATCCCGTTGATACAAGAAAGGCTAAAGGTCGCTCAATCACGGTAAAAGAGCTACGCCGACAACCGGAGGAGAGATCTTGAATTCCAAGTGGGGGAGCATGTCTTCTTAAATATCTCACCCACACGAGGAATTAGAAGATTCGGCATCAAAGGAAAGCTAAGTCCGAGATTTATCGACTCTTTCGAGATTCTGGAGAGAATCGGCGAGGTAGCATACAAGTTGGCTTTGCCTTCTCAACTGGCCAGTGTACATGACGTATTCCATGTATCCATGCTAAGGAAATACGTCTATGATCCTTCACATGTGATTCAATTTGAAGAATTGAAACTCCAAAAGGACTTATCATATGAATAAAGATCGATCAAGATACTTGATCGAAAATTACACCAACTGAGAAATCGGGCCATACCGATGGTGAAAGTCCAATGGAGCAAGCGTGGATTCGAGGAAACAACCTTGGAATTGGAAGAATCCATCAAGAAGAAATACCCGAATTTAATCTCAGGTTAGAAATTCGACCTTTCTACTCGAATCTTTGACTTTTAGTTATATAATATGAATTTGGAGGATCAAATTCTTTTAAGTGGGGAAGGATGTAGAAACCCAAAAAATAAAAATGAGAAATAATTTTTTTCAATTTCATTATGTAATTAAAATTTTCATGAAATAATCAAATTATATTTTTACTATATGAAATAAGCTAGTTTATTGAATTTACTAAAATTAACTAGAAGTAAATAGATATTAAATGCTTTAGACCTTAGATAAATCATAGTGAGCCCAATAAAAGTCCATATAATGGACTAGGATTACAATTGGCCCATTGGATAATCCATAATGGGTTGGATTAATGGATTAAAGGATTTACTAAAGGATAATTAATCTTAAATTCGTAACACATGTTTAATATGCCATTTAAGGGATTAAAATAACCCCATTTCTAGAAGGTTGGCACAAAAATCAACCCTTACCTAACATCCCACCTTGGACCAGTCGTTTTTATATTGGTTTCACACCAAATGGAGGCTAGGTTAAGAAGAAAAATTGAAATTTTCTTCTAATTCGGAGTTAGAAAGTTTGGCATTGTTAGGCAAGGAATCTTGACGAATTTGGCGAAGTTTTGGCTATAAATAGAACCCCATTCGACCCTCAAATCATCCCTGGAGGTTAGGGTTACGCTGCTGCGAAGATTGGTGAGGATTTGAAGGAAGATTTAGAAGATCAAAGGGTTTTCTTATATTTAGAGATATTCCTTTAGATCCGTAAAAAGATAGGTGTCTCTCATGCTAAACTCTAATTAAAGCATGCCATCTTGTTCGTTATTATGTCCTCTTTCCATTGATAGCTCATTTATTAAATTCCGTTATGAAATGAGCAAGTTCTGGTCATTTTATTGGAGGGGTATTCCCATTTTTTCATCAGGTCCAGAACGTGATATACCTCCGTAGCGCGTTCTGAATGCGCTGTCCCGACATCGCGCGTTCATATTGAGTATTTTCCCGCCCTCAGGGGTTGACCCTCAGGGGTCAAACAT
Organism: Amorphophallus konjac; assembly: GCA_022559845.1. NCBI lineage: Eukaryota > Viridiplantae > Streptophyta > Magnoliopsida > Alismatales > Araceae > Amorphophallus > Amorphophallus konjac. Next base: position 216,264,536 of record CM040124.1, on the reverse strand, counting down.
AAAATTTTAAAATAAATAAATAAATAAATATACTAAGATTTTCGTATCTATTTAATTCAAATCACAACTCGAGCCCACATCCTATGCCCCTTGGGTCCTGACCCAAGGGTGAGCTCTCCAACATATAAAGCCATGCAAGTTTTCTAAACTTCTAATGTGAGACTAAAGATTAGTCACTACACATTATGAACACAATATGAATTATAACACTTGGAATCTCCAATAATTATAAGTATTTAGTCACGAAAAGTAAGAAAAGGCAATAGTAGCATGTTTTAATTCTTACAGCATGTTAAAATTATTTTTGTAGAATGAAATTATTTTTACATGTAAAAATCTAATTTTAACTATATTAGTAAATTAATGCATGAAAAATATTTCTAGCATGTTAAAAATGGCTTCCAATATGATAAAATTATTTTATACATACAGAGATATAAAAACTATTTTTATCATGTTAAAATCTATTTAAAACTATTTTTTTGTGCAAGCTAAACCTAATTTCCTATTAAATAATTAGTAAATTGATGCATGAAAATTTCTTCCAGCATGATAAAAGTTCTTCTAGCATTATACAATTATTTCTATCATGTTAGAATTTTTTTTGGCATGTTAGAATTATTTTCAGTGTATTAAAACTATTTTTCAGCATGATAATTCTATTTTTCTATCAAATAATTAGTAAATAAATATAGAAAAATGATTTTTAGCATGATAAAATTTATGTTGTTATCAGAGAATTTCTATAATCAGCATGGTAAACTTATCTTTATCATATTATCAATAAGTTAATGAGTGAGAATTATTTTAGCATGTTAAGTATTAATTGTAGCATGTTAAAACTTAATTTTCAGCATGTAAAAATTAAATCCAGCATGAAAATTTATTTTTTATCATCTTATCAGTAAAATAGCGTATGAAAATTATTTTCAGCTTGTTAATATTATTTTCAACAAGTTAGAATTATTTTCGGCATAAAAACCTATTTTTATTACCAAATTCTGATTTTTATAATAAATTACCATTTTGGCTAAACTAATGCATCTCTAATGTACAAAAAACTTCCTGTAATCATATCTAAACACTTGTAAATAAAATGCACACAAGATTAAACCATGAAATTAAATTAATTCTATTAAACTCTAATTACTTGAATTTTCTTCCTAGTTACCGTTCTTTCTTGAATTCCATGACTTAATGTCGTTAAACATGATGACTTAAAATTATTATTCACTCCTCTTGCTACTTCTGAGATTTTTGCCAAATCTGTACTTTTTACAAATGAGCTTATTCTTGAAATTCATTGGCCATAGTGTTAAGTGGATGTCTAAACGTACTTGGGATCTTATGATCCACTGACCCAATGCCTGGCATTAATGGGGCCCGGTCTGGTCTTGGGAGGAGCGCCCGAAAGTACTTGTGCCCATGGGAGTTGATTGACCACGGTGTGACATTGCACCGAAGTGCATGACTTGCTAGATTTTACGATATTCCACTATTAGTACTCGTTTATTTGTTACTTGTTTACTTGTTTATTTGAAAATTACATGAATTACTTGACTTGCTTGAAATGGCTAATTACATGAAATTCTTTACTTGTTCAAAGTCATTACTTAGAAATTCATCGTGATGTCATATTATCTCAATTACTTGGAAATTCCATTCATGTTTATACACTTCTCGATACAAGTTAGAAAATTACATAAATCGTTAATACTTAAAGATTGCCTGGTTCTTAGAGATATAAAATCCTACTGAGCTTTTAGCTCACCCTATGTTTTGGTTAATTATTACAGGAAATAAAAATGAACAAGGGAATGGACAAGAGTGAGAGAGTGATTTTCTTTTTTACCTAGGTTTATGTAGATCATTAGTATTTTTACAAGAATGATGTATTTTGGATTAGAAGTTGAAATTTACCTTTATGGCTTATGAATTAGCAATGTAAACTTCATTTTGATGGAATAAAAGTATCATTTTTCCCATTCATTTCTATCTTTAGAAATGAAATTGTACATGCTCTGATGGACACGATTGTTTACGACTAGTTCGCGTCCCGATATTCCGCGTCGGGGCGTGACAGCAGTTGATTGTGTGGCCGGACTTTGTTAGGGTCTTCGAGCGTACTTACTGCCCATCCTATGTTGGTACGCAGAAGATGCGTCAGTTTCTGGAGCTGGTTCAGGGCGACATGTCAGTGTTGTAGTACAGGGCTCGGTTTGTTGAGTTGGGCCGTTATACTCCCTATATCATGGAGAATAAGGGGCTGAAGATCGAGCAGTTCGTCTAGGTTTGAGGCAGGATCTGAGGCACCTCTTGATGGTGAACACTACAACTGATTTAGAGACAGCTTCCCGTGTTGCGGCATCATTGGAGCTGGATATGCAGAATATCCAAGGACTAGTTGGCCAGGGCGAGTCCCTGTCACGCCGTAGCCAGCAGACGGCTACTTTGTAGCAGAGCACCTTTCAGCACGCTACGAGTAGTTCGGGAACATCAGCGCTGGCGGCGTCAGCAGTGGGATCTGCATCTTTTATCTCGAAGGTCAAGAAGTTCTTTAAGAGAGGTTTTGGTAAGAAGCGCAAAGAGGGCAGAGATCAGAGGTAGGCGTCTGCAAGCAGTGTTCAGCAGCTGATTCCCTATCAGCGTCAGGGATCAGTCGGTGGTTCGCGGGGGTCGTGTCCCCGGTGCGGCGGTTCTCACCCGCTCAGGCAGTGCACGGCACCAGTGATTTGTTTCAGATGTAACCAGGCATGGCATATGGCACGTGACTGTCCTTTGAGGCCGCAGTAGCAGCAGCAGCAGCCGCAACAGAAGGGGCAACACCCGCCACTACCCCGGTCAGCGAGTGTGGGTAGCCAGAGGTCTCACGGCAAGATTACACACATGACCAGGGTAGAGGCAGAGTCGTCGTAGCTTGTGGAAGGTACTGTTATGATTTTAGGTTGCGCAGCTCAAGTTTTTTTTGATTCTGGAGCGTCGCATTAGTTTATTTCGGAGGATTTCACGCTGGGTATTGAGGAGCCGGTAACCCAGATGTCCTGTGATTTGGCGGTAGAGTTACCCACTGGTGATTTTATGATCACCACGTATTTTTTTGAGAAGGTGCCCGTGTGGGTGGAAGGGCGGAGCTTGCCGGCCAGGCTTTATGCGTTACCACTTGTTGACACCTAAAATATAACAGAGAATGGAAATGAGACATAATGGAAGATTGAGTGAGAGATGAAGATCCCGGAGATTCCTACAAAACCAGGATTACGGAAGATTCGTCATTAAAGCTACCACCCGGCTGAGGTCCTCCCCGGCCAAGCTGATGTCCTGTGTTGTCATCCCCCAGATGGCAATACTGATAAGAATCGCAGTCTATCGACTGATGAAAACTCCAGAGGTATTCTGATAAGATTATGTCAACCCATCAACTAAAAAGACCTTCACCCGTTCTGGCGGATTCGAAGGACTGACAAATGAAAAGACAGATTAGGCGTCCCTGAAGCCTAGTGATAAAAAGAAGTAGAGCAATAAGAAAAGGAGTCGGGGGCCTAAATGGGCCATGGCGCCGAAAGCCCTTCACCACGGCCCAAGACTGGCGCCGAGAAGCCTTTGCGCCGGGAAGCCTCCCCGGTTGACAAGAGCGCGCCGGGAAGTCGCTTTCTGCGCGCCAGGAAGGGCATGCCGAGAAGGGGGCTGTTGTGCCTATAACCCCCCCCCCCCCCCTTGTTCATCACGAACAGAGGGACACACACCAAGAGAAAGAAAAAAAGAAGAAACCTCATCCAGAAAATAGATAGAAAAAAAGAGAAAGAAAAGGGAGCGAGTGAAGAAGTTGCTGCGAAGCTCGAGAGAAGGAGAAGGTGGGGTGCTAGGGAGGGAGAGGAGTCAATGCTCCGCCCTCCCCCATCCTCCTGCTATTCCGAATGGGTTTTCTTTTCTTCTCTCATGTATTCTTTCTACCCTTGTATGTGGGATTTCTTCTACTCGAAGGATGTTCAAAGTCCCCTTTCGACTATCGTCCGAGTTATCTCGCTGTAGCCAATGAAGTATGAATAATAAAGATGGTGGAATGAGTAGAAGCTCGAGTTTCTTTCTCTCACCCCTCTCTGATGATCGTGGTAGCTATCATTTCGGTTGTGGATTTTGATCGATGAGTCAATGATTTCAGGTGTCTGTCGGTAGTCCTGGCGGCTGATAGGTACTCCCTGCTGCTTGCCTCTCTCGCAGCCCCGGGGGAGTTGGTACAGAGCCCCGATCCTCACCTCCATGGATCCCTGGGCTTTGTCCTCTCTATCTCTCTCTCTAAGGGTATCTGTCGTCCCCTGCATACATTGATTGCTCGAATGCTTAGGACTCTGATAATCCCTTGTGTTTATACGCATGCCTGTTTAAGATGGGACAGAGCCAACAAAGCCCCAATCCTCACTGTGGATTTTTGGGCCTTGTTTCCCCCCTCTCTCCCTCAATGTCATCGATGATTTAAACGTCGCGGAGTCCGTGATTTTCTTCTCAAATTTCTCAAGCCACTAGGGCCATTGCAGGGATCAGAGGTTGTCGTCTATCGATCTCCTGGATGGTCGGCGATACTGATGGCGTGAAGCCTGTTCCTGAGAGCTCGAAGGCCCGGTGACTCTGATCCCTCGAACCCCTTTCATCTGTGACCCCCTCTGCAGTCAACCTGGTAGGCCCCTGGCTCTCTCCTCACTTGCCTCCTGAATCCATTCCCCAGCCGCTGTCTGAATCCCGAGAAAAATCCCTAGAACAGAGCACCGTAAAACCCCATAAGTCCTCACGGCGCTCAAGCCCAGCACCTTCTCGGCGCCAAACTCTCCCGGCGCCATGAATAGTTCCCGGCGCGGCCCTCAGCGCGTCGGGAACTCTCGCGCCGAGATCCTCATCTTCCCCCTTTCAGCACATGCCGAGAGCCCCCTTCGTGGCGCGCCAGGAACTCCCTTCAGCCCGCACCGAGAAGCCATGCCATATTTCTGAACCCTCACACCGAGAACCTCTTTCTTCTTGGTCTGAACCTTGATCCCCATGTTGTACCCACCCGAGGAATATACAGGGAGCATTTGGCATCCCTCAGGAAATAAATCAATGGGGAGGACCTCCCCTACATTGTTCTGTTCCGATCCAGATTTCTTTATAACCTTATGGACCTAAAGGGCTATGTCACTACATGTGCTCCGACGGGTTCCGAAGGAACATCAATCGATGCTATGGATGTGGGCGATGGCCCCGGGCCTGGTGCCCCCTTCTTTTCCGGCTTTCATCCCGGCATCCCGTGGATGATGGCTTATCTCCTCTTGGCATAATCCAGGATAAGGGGATATGCTGCCAAAATTCATTCACATCACCTTGAGTGATCATGGTATTCTCTCCTAACCCCGCTGGCCCACGGAGTTATGCCCTTGCATGTTCTCCGATGGTCTTCCGAAGGGGGATATCAATAAGACATCGCGCCTGCACAGGGTGTGTCATGTCGCACCGGTCCTTATCCGGATTCCGGGTTAGATATACCCGATCTTTTACGGATCCCATCCTGCCGCTGCATGGGTGGTTTCCTATCCCCATCTGGCATAGTCCAAGGTAATGGGGACATGCCGCCGGATTTGCTCCACATTTGATGTATCCTCACTTCACTCAGGCCATTTAACGCCCTGCTGATGAACCAACCCTCTCTCTCGTTTGAGTCTTATTTTTGCCGCTACCTTCCTCCTATTTTTGGCATTTAATCAAGGGTTGTCCTTCTTAGGAAGGGCATAATTAACGTCATAGCCTTTATGGTATGACGGACTTCGGGTCCCGACTCGGACTTCACAATCGACTGATTAAAAGTCAGATCGAGCGCATAATAAAATTGTCACCCCAGTGACTGGCACGCCAATAAATCAATAAATAACAAATCCATATATATATATATATATATATATATATATATATATAACTAAAAAAGCGCGTTCCACAAGTCTGGCACGCCCGGTGGGACCGAGTCTCCCTTCATCTCTACGCCAAAAATAGGAGGCCCAGCGGGCCCCCCTCAAATTTCTGATTCTGTGCGCTTTCCTTATTTTCAGGAAGCTACAATGACTACTGGAATCATGTTCGTATGCTTCGACCAACAACCGATCGATGTGCATGTCAGAGAGGGTTACCTGGCGGTACCGCTGTCATTCGGGTCGATGCCCCCTGCTGTCGGGCTGCCCAACTGCCTGGGCCTCGTCTTCACCGACCTTCTGCAGGTCGACAACAACGAGCAAGGCACTGCTGCAAGTGCCCCGATGAAGACTACTGATAACAAGGGTAGCTTACCAGAGAGGACGACCTCGACAGCCGTCGCCTGCTATGTTCATCATGTTCAAAGAAGGGACACGGTCCCCGCTGCTGCCCAAATGAAGAAAAGAACTAACCGGAGGAGCCGGTATGCTGCTGCCGATCGTCGTCTTTCAAATTCTGGGAAGACGATGATGATGGGTGATGTTAGGGTGAACCTCAACGGTCGCCCGAGAGAAGTCCGGCCGGACAGGATTGTCCCGACCGTCCAGATCGACAACAAGTTCCAAGTTCTGGCCACCAGGAGGGCCAACTGGGAAACTGACGAGAGGAAGCCGCTGGCGCCCAAGCCAGCAAGATATAAACAGGTCTAGCGACCAAAGAAGATTCAGAGCTGGGCCCCAACTCGAGATGAGGGGAAAGCTACCGAGGATGTTGTTGCCCGCTTCAGGGCAGGAAACAGAAGAAGAGAAGGAAAAGACATAAGAGATGATGCTGCTGTTTACCCCAGGGCTTGGGGTAAGAAAGATGAGAAAGAAAGTGAAGAAAGAAATCTGACCACTGTTCACCCCAGGATGAGGGGCAGAAAATATGAGCAGAAGCAAGACCTCTCGGTCCCCCATCCCAGGGCTGGGGGCAGAAGATGGCAAAGGAAGAACTATGATGCTGCTGCCAACTGCTGCCAGGATGGCGACAAAAGATTTGAGAAAGAAGAAAGAATGAGAACAAGCGAAACAGTCACTGCTGCCATTCCAAGAAGGCCAAGAGCCTGTGCCAGACAGGTTGATATATTTAGATATTCCAAAGCCGAGCATCTGAATGCTCAGGTGGCAAGACTGGCTCATCAGCAAAGAGGCCAGGAAAGACTGATGCTCCAACCAGAGCCACAAAGGCACAACCCAGAGGAGATGAAACAAGTAGTCCAAGACTACTTCCACTACCTGGGGAACTCTACCCTCGGTCAGCAAAGATTATCCCGTGCCCTGGGCACCGTGGATGAAGAAGAGGAAGAAACCCTTCAAGAAGTGATGCTCGGAGTCTCCTCCTCCGATTCCAATGATTATGGGGAAGGCTGCAGGGCCAGATATGGGAAAGAAGACCTGTGTAGGGAAGAACCTGAAGAAAGAATATCGGTCTTTGACCGACTCAAATACCCCGACCAGGCAAAAAGAAAAGTCTACAGGCAGAAGGGAAAGATGCAGATCTTCACCTGTAACATGGCTGGACTTGTCAGGGGGCAAGACATGCTACCAACTCAACCGGACGAGCTACTCAGGCTGGCAACCAGACCCGGGCCTGTCACAAGAAGAGGCCAAGCGGCGAAAGATAAGATGAAAACTGATGATGAAGCCTGCATGATCACCACTATGACAGTTAATGTGGTAACAACGGAAGAGGAAGATAATCCCTCATTGATGATGCTGAAGGGACTTCAGAAGATGTACAGATCCCGTCCACCCTGGATCCCATGATCCAGATGATGTTCAGAAGATACCAGCAGGAGATCAATGCTCTCAGAAGATAGCTCAATGAGAGACATGAAGCTACATCGGTCTCCAAGCAAGCCGAGCCTATGGGGCATACTTCCAGCTCAACAGAGACGGCTATCCCAGTTAATCCTCTCCCGGCTGATAAGGGCAAAGCACCGAGCCAACCTGTTCCACAGCAAACAGTAGCTCAGCCCTCTGCGTCTCAGACACAGCCTACCGCGCCCACCTTGTGCGCCACTGTGATGACAACTCCTCATAGTCAGCAACAAGCTCACTTCTTCCCAGAAGACATAGATCCAGCCGTAGCCCACAAGCTGATGATTGAAGGAATTATGGAGATGAAGCTGTCTGAGAAGACTGGCGATGATGTTAGTACCTATGATGTGTACAAGGTGCCATATCCTCCCCAATATGCTGCTAAGCGACTACCTCCAGGCGTCAGTAAGCCGCCTAAGTTTGAAAAATTTAATGGCCAGGGCTCCCCCAGAGAGCACATAGCTTACTACACCACAATCATGGGCGACCTGGCAGTCGACGAAGCTTATCTGCTTAAGTTATTTGGCTCATCCCTTACTGGGTTAGCCTTTGAATGGTATTCAGGCCTGCCAGCTGGATCGGTGGTTGATTGGCCTGATATGCAGAGAAAATTTCACGACAGATTTCATGTCACTGGAAGAGAAATCACAATAGCTGAGCTATATGCAACCAGGCAGAAGCAAGATGAAACTGCACTGGACTACATCAAAAGATGGAGTAACTTAGCCATGAGATGCAGAAGACCCCCTCATCAAGAAGATGTAGTGCAGATATGTAAACAGAGCCTCAAGAGAGAAGTGCTAGAAAAGATGATCGGTGCAGATGTCAGAACATTTGACCGATTAAACAATATAGTGGCGGAGGTTGAGACGTTCTTGTCCAAACATCCAAGCGCCAATGTTCCCAATGTGCTGAAAGGTAAATCTAATGATCGACGACCATCACATTCTGAGGCTAACACCGTCGATTTCAGAACCTTCGAGCAGCAGAAGGGGAAGAAGGGGGCAGATGAAGCTCCCCCGCCTGAGGGTGCAGCAGAAAGAAAAGACAAGGTCTCTCTAAGAGACAAGATGAAAAAGGCTTACTCTTTTCCCAAGGATAAGATGGCAGCACTATTTAACTAGGCATATAAGTTCAACAAGGTAACATTGCCTGAACCGAAGAGACCCGAGGATGCGGCAAAGAAAGATGATCCGCTGTTCTGTCCATTTCACCGTGCGCTGGGGCACGCAATTGAGGACTGTTATGTCTTCAAAGATATCATGGAAGGAATGGTTAAAAAGGGTGAGCTGCAGCTGGGAGATTATCAGGTAAAGCCGCCTCATCCACATGAGCCTCCGCCCTGGAAAATGGCCGCCAATATGATCTCAATTTACCAGCAACTGCCTAAGGAAGCCGTTAGGGAATGTACCAGGCATACCTATGAAGCTTGTTTCCTCACCCCACTGAAGGATCAGGAGGGATGGCAGACGAAGCCCATAAAGAATAGAAGGAAAACTCCCGCAGCCAGCACCAGCGGGGTGATTATTCGAGGTGTCACACCAAGGCATGAACCGCCTCCAGTAAAGCCAGTATGGTGCACAGCTGAGACCGGGCCAGTCTTCCGGATCCCTACTCACAACCGGAGGAGACAAACTCCCCTACCCGCACATAAAGAAGTAAGTCCTGCAGCCAGGCGTCTACAGCAGTATATCAATGAGCTCGATGAATATGAGCAGAAAAAGCCCAAACACCTGCTGGTAAAACACTGTATACTCTGGGAGCAGCTCGAAGAATTGAAAGTTGAAGAGCAGCCAGAGGCAGAACAAAGAAAAGATGAGACTGAGCCCTTCTGGGGGCAGGAGCTGGCAAAGCCAAATTCCCAGAAGAAGAAGAGACGGCCCAAGTCCAAAAAGGGAAAGAAAGTCACGACAGTACAGTGTAACACTCTGTCAGTGCTCTTTTCCTTGCCCGGGGAGGATGATGAGGCTGAAGCATCAAATGCCCCGCTAGAAGCCAACCATGCTGAGGCCTCTACCTCAGCCCATGCAACACGTTCTGGGAAAAGATGGGGGCGCCCACCACCAGCTATTCATAATATTATATTCAGAGGGGAGCAACCCTATCAGATCCCAGAACCAGAGGTACGAGGTGTCCAGGTTCCTCCAGCTGCCAGCTTGTACCAAGAGAAAGAAGAAGCTCCTTCATTCCTGGAATTCTTGTCCAGTTTGGAGAATGAGCAATTGGCTCACACTGCTCCAGCTAAAAGCAATAAATGCCAGCAGACTGCAGTTAGGAAGCAGAAGCAGCATGAAGAAAATGAAGGAAGTGACCCTCTAGCAAAGCTAGGGGCTGTTGCTACAGAAGAAGCCTTCCGGGAAACAGAGGAAGAGAATGAAACTGGGACTAGGCAGCAAAGGCCACAGGCACCACATGAACCTCCAAGACCCCGATGGGCAGAAGAAATGAGACTGTCTAATGTCCGGGTAGGCAGTCAAATCATGAAGATGCTGAAGAAGCTCCCTACCAGGTTCTCCATCTGGGAAATCCTCTCTCTGAGTGAAGAAGCCCGCCAAGCAATTATGGATGCCTTGCAGTCGCCGGCACAATATGAAGCACTCTTAACAGAAGTGAATTCTGGGCCATCGATCACATTCACAGAAGATGATATGCTAATCCCGAATTCCAGTCATAATAGACCGCTGTATATGAAGGGTTCCCTGAACTGTCAGCCGCTGAGCAGGATACTGATAGATCCCGGGGCTGCTGTGAACATTCTCCCATACCACATCTACCAAAAATATTACTTTGATCTGTAGCTTATCAAGGTCAGAGACATGAAAATTGCATGATTCAACCAGAAATGTGAGATGCACCTCGGGGTGGCTGATTTTAACCTCACATTGGGGGATCTCACTACCGTGGTACGATTCTATGTAATCGACTCCAACACCACATATAAGGCCCGACTGGGGAGAACGTGGCTGCATGAATATCAGATAGTGCCATCCACGCTACATCAGTGCATCAAATACTGCCATGAAGGAAAAGAAGAAAGGGTGTTTGCAGATCTGCATCCCTTCGAAGTATTCGAGTGTCATATGCACGATGCATCCTACTACACCGAGGTGTCACAGAAGGGTGAAGAGAAAGAGGCTGTGGTCAGCCAGAAAAAGTCAGCGACGAAGGCAAGAAATTGGTCTCCACCGCCACCAAAGGGCTATATTAAAAAGCATGAGGTAGCTCACATCTCTTATGCCGGTGACTTTGCTCGGATCACCCCTCCTAGCATTCACCCGGATGATATCAATGAAGAAATGAAAGAAAAGTACACACAAGTGGAGGTGCCGTAGGGTTTATTTAAACCCATCGTCAGCCTTGAGTACCAAACGGTGCTACCACTGAAGACTATGGAAATCCCTCGCTTCTACGAGCCTCCCATTATATTCTACACCAGGGAGTCAATCGAAGAAGATGATCAAGATTGCATGGTCCCTGAAGAAGCTGCAAATCGGATGGTGCCGATTACAGGCTTGGACTATACTACCTGATGGGTTTCGCAGATGTTCTCTAAGATGCAGATGCCATCGCTACAACCTGCTGCCCAAAAGAAGGCGTTCCAGGAGCTATGGGATCCACCTCGGGATAATAAAGAACTGAGGAAGATCACTCAACACCCAGGATTGGGTTATACCCTTCAAGAATACTATGAAGCTGACATGGATGTCATATCTGTCTCCTACCAGCATGAAGACCCTCTCGAGGTGGGATATGACAAGTACCCCTCGGAAGATGAAGAAATCATTTATCAATCCATAATGAACAATGAAGCCCCAAACAGTCAGCCGGAGACGGGGACGTCTGATGAAGCAAAGAAAGATTGGTGCTGGGAAGACCTACCTTGCAATAAAGATCTGTTCCATGCTGAAGCAAAGTTCGACACGAGAATCCCGGATGAGGATCAAGCAGCCAAAGAGCTGAGGGAATGTCTGGAGTTTGAGCGCATCCTAGAAGAAGTCCGGGCTCTGCACAATGATGATCTCTCAAGGGAGTCTGCATCAGAAGAGCCTCTAAGGGCGGAAGACTCCGTCTTCGAGTTTCCTGCTGATCCGGTCACGTCCTCGGGGCATACTGAACAGAATACAGCAATATTGGCCGTATATGATGAGCCAACAACCGCTGATGACCAGTATGATGAAACAGAAAATCATGAAACTGAAGAAGATTATATCCCGGGAGGCTTCATTGACTTGCAAGAAGCCCCGCCCGAGGTCGAAGATGGAGGTCAGGCCACCGTCGATGAGCTTGTAGAAATAAATCTGGGAACCGCAGATGAGCCAAGGCCGACATTCCTCAGTGCACTGCTGGAGCCAGCTACCAGGGAACAGTATATACAGTTTTTGAAGGAATTCCGAGACTGCTTTGCATGGACATATGATGAAATGTCGGGACTGAGTTCTGATGTGGCACAGCACCGATTGGCAATAAACCCAGAAGCTAGCCCTGTGAAGCAGCCTTCCAGGAGAATGCGCCCTGAATTAATAAATCAGATTAACAAATAGGTTGATAAGCTAATTGATGTAGGCTTTGTTGAAGAAAATCAATACACTACATGGCTAGCCAATATAGTGCCCGTAAAGAAGAAGAATGGGCAGATCAGAATATGTGTTGATTTCCGGGACCTTAATAAGGCTTGCCCGAAAGATGACCTCCCAGTACCAATCACTGAAGTGATGATCGATGCGACTACTGGTCATGAGGCCCTATCATTTATGGATGGGTCATCCGGATACAACCAAATCTGGATTGCTGAGGAAGACAGAGTGCACACTGCATTCCGTACCCCGAAGGGGATATTTCACTACAAAAGGATGCCGTTCGGCCTCAAGAATGCCGGCGCTACCTACCAAAGAGCCATGACAAAGATCTTTGATGATTTGCTCTTCAAGAAAGTAGAGTGCTACATTGACGATTTGGTGGTGAAAACCAGCAGAAGAGAAGACCATTTGCAAGACCTGAGGATGGTGTTCCAGAGGTTGCGCAAATATGAGCTCAAAATGAACCCTATGAAATGCGCCTTCGGCGTGTCCAGTGGAAAATTCATCGGGTTTATTGTCCGTCATAGGGGCATTGAGATTGACCCGTCCAAGATTAAAGCTATCCAGGAGCTCCCTCCACCAAGGAATTTGCACGAGTTGAGATCCCTGCAAGGGCGTCTGGCCTACATCCGACGATTTATATCAAATCTATCGGGAAGATGTCACCCCTTTCACAAGCTCATGATGAAAGATGTGCCGTTCCTCTGGGGAGATGGCTGTCAGGAAGCCTTTGAGAAGCTGAAAGAATACCTCAAGACCCCTCCGGTGCTGGGGGCACCAATTAAGGGCAGGCCCTTGATACTGTATATCGCAGCCACATACTATTCCCTGGGGGCAATGCTGGCACAGATAAGTGAAGAAGGCAAAGAACAAGCCTTATACTATCTGAGCAGGAGGCTGATTAGAACTGAAGAAAGCTACAGCTACATAGAGAAGACCTGCTTGGCACTAGTCTTTGCTGTCAAAAAGCTCCGACACTATATGTTGTCACATGAAGTCAGATTGATATCTGCAGCAGACCCGCTCAAATACATATTGACTCAGCCACTACTGAAAGGCCGGTTGGGCAAATGGGCAGTGATCCTGATGGAATTCGATATTACCTATACACCCCAGAGGGCGATAAAAGGACAGGCCATGGCTGATTTCTTTGCAGAGCATCCTGTGCTGGAAAATGATATGCTAGGGACTGAGTTACCCGATGATGAGACACTCGAGGCCTGCCAGACCCAGTCAGTTATGTGGTAACTATTCTTTGATGGAGCATCTAGAACAGAGACAGACTCCGATGGAAAGACCAGAATATGGGCTGGAGCCAGTATTGTGCTGAAATCACCAGAAGGGGTGGTCGTGCATACTTCCTATTCTATAAACAAGCCCTGCACCAATAATGAGGCCGAGTATGAAGCTCTGATAATCGAGCTATATGTCAGCCTCAACATGGGTATCCAAATGCTTCAAGTATTTGGGGATTCAATGCTGATAATAAAACAGATCCAAGGGGAGTTCGAAGTGCGGAAGCCAGAACTGAATCCCTACCACCAAGAAGCTGTGCGCCTCATGGTGAAATTCTACCATATTGAGCTCAAGCATGCGGGCCGTGGACACAATGCCCAGGCTGATGCATTGGCAAAGCTGGCCATCTCACTAGCAGTTCCGCCAAATAAGACATTGAACATTATCGTTGTGAACCGGCGGCAAGTCCCCAGTATACTAGAAGGGTGCCCCGAAGAAAACGAAGGTGCCACCATCAGCACAGAGCAAGCGCCTGATTGGAGACAGCACCTGCTGCAGTGGTTTCTACACCAACAACTGCCGCAGATAAGAGAAGAAAAGATGAAACTCATAAGAATCAAAGATTCTTATGAACTCAGGAATGGAATTTTGTTCCGAATAATGGCAGATGCACGCAAGAAGATTCTACTCCGCTGTCTGTCCACTGAGGAATCCTGGCAAGCGATGAAAAAGATACATGCTGGGACAGCAGGTGCCCACCAGGCTGGTCCCAAGATGAAGATAGAAATCAAGAAGTTGGGCTACTATTGGCCCACCATGTTTGAAGACTACTATAAATTTGCAAAATCATGCCAGAAATGCCAGGAGCATGCTACTGTGCCTAGAAGGCCTCCTACCACTCTGCACCCTACAGTTCCCAGCTGGCCATTTGCACAATGGGGAACTGATGTAGTCGGGCCACTGCCGACTTCCTCGGTCGGACATAAGTACATACTGGCCATAACATATTACTTCTCCAGATGGGCGGAGGCTATAGCATTAAGAGAGGTGACTGGTGAACTGGTCGCCAGATTCATCAAGCAGAACATTATCTTCCGGTTCGGGATCCCCAGCCGAATAATATCTGACAATGGAAGTCATTTCAGAAATCAGAAGGTCTATCGGCTTGCTGAGAAGTATAAGATCGAATGGAGAACCTCCACTCCTTACAATCCACAGGCAAACGGATTGGCAGAAGCTTTTAACAAGACTCTCTGCACCTTGCTGGCCAAGGTCGTCAGTTTTAATAAGAAGGACTGGGAAGAGAAAATGTATGAAGCTCTGTGGGCATACCGTACTGTCTTCAAGACACCTACAGGGTGCTCACCATACTCGCTGGTATATGGCTCAGAGGCAGTGGTTCCGCTAGAGCTGGAAGTCCCGTCACTCAGAGTGGCAGTCCAATATGGCCTGGCCCGTGGCGAACAGACCAATGCATAAAGAAGACTAGAAGAACTGGCTGAATTGGAAGGGAAGCACCTCCGAGCTCAGAAGAGTATCCAAATGTATCAGGCCCGCATGGCCACTGCATTCAACAAACTCGTAAGAGGATGATAATTCAAGAAAGGTGACCTCGTCATGGTCAAGAAAAAAGAAGTCATGGCGTCCAACCTAAAAGGAAAGCTGAATGCTAATTGGGAAGGTCCTTATGTGATACAGAGGGTCTACGAAGGAGGGGCCTACGTGGTTGTTAACCATCGAGGGGAAATCCAATTCTAGCCACTCAACGGAAGACATCTAAAGCTGTATCATGCTGCACAACCAACATTCCCCGAGTAATCGGACAAAGGCTACCCTTTCTTGGTCTAGCGGCACACCGCCCTGGCCAAGCTACCTTTTTCTTGGTTTAACGGCACTCCGCCCTAACCGAGCTACCTTTTCTTGGTTTAACGGCACTCCGCCCTAACCGAGCTACTCTTCCTTGGTTTAGCGGCACTCCGCCCTAGCCAAGCTGCCCTCTTCCTTGGTCTAGCGGCACTCCGCCCTGGCCAAGCTACCTTTTTCTTAGTTTAGCGGCACACCGCCCTAGCCGAGTTACCCTCTTTCCTTGGTCTAGCGGCACACCGCCTTGGCCAAGCTACCTTTTTCTTGGTTTAACGACACTCCGCCCTAACCGAGCTACTCTTCCTTGGTTTAGCGACACTCCGCCCTAACCGAGCTACCCTCTTTCCTTGGTCTAGCAGCACACCGCCCTGGCCAAGCTACCTTTTTCTTGGTTTAGCGGCACTCCGCCCTAACCGAGCTACCCTCTTTTCTTGGTCTAGCGGCACACCTCCCTGGCCAAGCTACCTTTTTCTTGGTTTAACGGCACTCCGCCCTAGCCGAGCTACCCTTCCTTGATCTAGCGGCACTCAACCCTAGCCAAGTCACCCCTTATCGTGATATAATAACATTCTGACCTGTCACTCTCTAAAAAAAAGAGAGAGAGAAGAAAAGAAAAAGAAAAAGGGAAGAAGAAAAAGAAGAGACAAAATGGGGTTAAAAATAGAGATACCCCGCCAGGCTTGTTCAGGCGTTCTGGACAAGGGCAAAAATGGCCAAAACCCAGCTGTGGTGAAAACCCAAAAGGGCACTGCATGCAAAATCGGGTACCCCGCCACGTGAAAACCCGAAAGGGCGCGTGGGCAAAAGCAAGAGGGGGCTGGCTCCGGTGAAAACCCGAAAGGGCACTTGGGTCAGTAATGTGGTAACCCCAAAGAAAGCCTCGTCTCCCACCATAAACTCCTCGTCGATCGGCCGGCACCTTGTCCGATCAACGATTAAACCCACTCAGTATAGACCCTACGTCTATCCTGATGAGACCCTCATTCACCCTATCCAAAGTCCCACCATGGTGAAACTCCCCGTTGATCGACCGACATCATGCCTAATCAATGATAAGACATGTCCAGTTTAGACCTTACGCATATCCTGATGAAACCTATGAATTCCTTTGCATTGGTATAAACCCAATACCGATGATGAAACCCACCTTTGGTCGACGGGCTCGCCGCCCGATCGACAAAGAAACCGGTCCGGTTTAGACCTTACGTCTGTTCCGACTAGATCTACATATCTCTTTACGTCCCGCCGTGATGAAACCTGCTGCTGGTCGATTGGCACACTGCCCGATCGGCGATGAAACCTGTCCGGGCTAGACCCTACGTCTATCCCGATGGAACCTATGAAATCCTTGCATTGGTATAAACCCAATACCGATGATGAAACTCACTGCCGATCGACTGGCACACTGCCCGATCGGCGATGAAACCTGTTCGGGCTAGACCCTACGTCTATCCCGATGGAACCTATGAAATGCTTGCATTGGTATAAACCCAATACCGATGATGAAATTCGCTGCCGATCGACTGGCACACTGCCCGATCAGCGATGAAACCTGTCCGGGCTAGACCCTACGTCTATCCCGATGAAGCCTATGAAATCCTTGCATTGATATGAACCCAATACCAATGATGAAACCTGCTATCGGTCGGCTGGCGCGCTGCCTGATCGACGCTAAAATCCATCCAGGGTGGACCTTCCGTCCGCTCTGACATAGCATAACACTGCTCTTTGAATCTATTCAGACCCTCCGTCTGGATAGATCATGAAACTCTATTCCCTTGCGTTAATGTTAAACCCCACATTAACGATGAAACTCATGTTCTCAGCAAGCGGCCTCGTGCCCGAGCTGCTACTTATATCATCTAAATCGATTCGAACCTTTCGTCTGGATAGATAATGAAACCCTACTTCCCTTTGCATTGATGTTGGCACCCACATCAATGATCGTGTGTCCACAATAAACATATGGCGCCATGGTCCATAGGATGAAAGTTCTGGTCCTGGAAAAGATAATGAAAAAGGAAAAGAGAAAGAAAACGACAAAAAGAAAGTATAAAAAAAAATGGGGTTGAAAATAGAGATACCCCACCAGACTTGTTCAGGCATTCTGAACAAGGGCAAAAAGGGCTAAAACCCAGCTGTGGTGAAAACCCGAAAGGGCACTGCAGGCAAAATCGGGTACCCCGTCACGTGAAAACCCGAAAGGGCGCCTGGGCAAAAGCAAGAGGGGGCTGACTCCGGTGAAAACCCGAAAGGGCACTTGGGTCAGTAATGTGGTAATTCAAAATTCCATGCCAACCGGCACGCTACCTTTACCTCCTCTTTATTGATGAAGCCTTCCGTCGGTCATCTGGCTCTATGCACCACTGATGATAAATCCTTTCTGAGACAGACCTTACGTTTGCCCTGATGAAATCTACATACCCCCTTTCACATGTCCCACCAATAATGAAACCCATCACCATTCTGATGAAGCCTGTCCAGCTCATACCTCACGTCTGTCCTGATGAAAACTCTTAAACCTTCCTTTGATCGGTCGGCCCCTTTGCCCGATCAACGATGAAACCCTACCAGGATAAACCCTACGCTTATCCTGATGAAACCTATTTGGCCAAGTCCCACCCACGATAGAACCTGCTGGAATAGACCTTACGTCTATCCTGACAAGACCTACACCTCTACCTACATCCCAGCTATTGGTCGACCGGCACCTCGCCCGACCAATGATGAAACCCTACCCAGTTTAGACCTTTCGTATATTCTGATGAAAATTGAGCTCTTCTTTGCATCGATATAAACCCAATATCGATGATGAAACCAGCTACTGGTCGACCGGCACCTTGCCCGACCAATGATAGGACCCTACCCAGTTTAGACCTTTCATCTATTCTGATGAAACTTCAACTCTTCTTTGCATCGATATCAACCCAATATCGATGATGAAACCAGCTATTGATCGACCGGCACCTCGCCCGATCAATGATGAAATCCTGCCAGTTTAAACCTTTCGTCTATTCTGATGAAACCTATGGAGCTCCCTTGCATCGATATGAGCCCAATATCGATGATGGAACCAGCTATTGATCAACCGGCACCTCGCCCGATCAGTGATGAAACCCTATCCAGTTCAGACCCTACGTCTGTCCTGATAAAAACTACACACCCTTTAATGTCCCGCCTGCTATAACCTCTTCCCAGTCTAGACCATACGTCTACTCTGATGGAACCTCTTTATTCATATTCCTGCAAGTTGTCTCCCCCGCGGCACATATGGCCAAGAAGGACGTTTGCTGCTACCAACAGAATTCGGTTTAAGCACCTCCTCGGATGCCGTCACGCGGTGGAGCGAGTCCCCCATCCTTTCTATGAAGGGGTGGACGCTCTCCTGCCTAGTATGAGTCATTCGCATGAAGGACTGCTAAAACCACTACCCCACTTCCCACAGTGATAAAACCACATGCAAAAGAAAAAAAAAGATGGATACATATAGAGCCAAAGAGTCCTTTTCATTAAAAAAGGGAGTACATAGAGGGTCCCCGAGGAGACATTGTATCACAATAGAAGACAAAAGAAAAAAGAAAAGAAATGATTCATGGCCGCCGGAAGATGTCTTCGAAGGCCGCCCCTAGTTCATGAAGTCGAGCCTCCTCCTCCTACAGTCGAACAGACTCGTCCCGAAAGGATGCCACCTGCCCCTCCAATAGAGCTGCTTCTTCCTCGAGCTGCGACCGGGAAGCTGTTATCTGCGGCAGCTCAGCTCGGAGACCAGACAGTTTAGCCTCCAGAATGGTTATTCGGCCGCGCACGAACTGCTCCCGCTGCGCCAGAGACTGCAGTTGGCACTGTCGCTCCTGAAGAATAAAGTTCATTTTTTCTAGCTCAGATTTGCACTCCATCCTTTACAACTTCAAAGCCGCCAGTCTGTCAGACATAATGTGTGCCAGGAAATCCCGGCGATGTACAAATTTCAACAACAACAGAACCCGCTGGGTCCATATTTCTAGAGGACAACCCATTGCCTGTAAACCGGCGGTGAAACGCTCAGCTATCTCCTTCAACTGCGGATCAGTTAGTCCGGGCTGGGATTCCACTAGCTGGCGCAACATGTCCAGATGTTGCCAGACAAAACTCTCAGGTGAAGCAAAGCCAGGCAAGGGAAGTGGAGCCACTTCAAAGGTTACTTCACTGTCAATGTCTGCCCATAGGGTGATATCTGGCTGAGAAGAAGAAGACGGGAGGTCTGCTGAAGGCGCCAACTGAGCTCTCTCCACAACCTCTGACGAAGCCGAGGGACCTTCCACCTCCATCTCCTCGAGGGTCACCGTTTGAATGCTCGCGGGGGTGACTCCAGTAAGTGCCGGAGTGGTTGCTTCCTGGGTCTCTAATGCAATACCCGCACCTTCAACATCCTCTTCGCAGGGTACCTCCTCCTCAGATTCTGAAAGTATGGAGATAGATTCCGGGGCAGTTATAGACAAAACTGCAATTTCTGTAACGGCTACCTCTCCTTCTTCCACCCCCGCTGCAACAGCCAGTTCCTTCAATGTCAAGGCTGCAGGGGTCACAGCCCGGAGAGGCAAGGGTTCACTCTCCATGATTGATGTTATGGGAATTGCCGATTCAGGCGCAATGGTCAGCACTGCGGCCGGTATAAAGGCGGAACCCCTAAGTGGGTCCATCTCAGCTCTGAAATCCAGGACCTTGATGAGAGCCGGGCTTTCCCCCGAAGTCCTCAAGTCCAACAATGCTAAGTCCGTAGAGGACTGCACCCTCACCGGCACAGGGCAGATTATCTCAGGAACGCCTGCCCGGGCTACTATCGAAGCAGGAACAATGGCCAAGGCGTCAGACAGAGTGGCTTCAAAGGCTGTAGTCATCACCGGGCTAGCAACAGGGGATTCCTGTGAACAGATCAATACAGCATCAAGCAGCAGATAAAAAGGGGAAACAATGAGGAGAAGAAAAGAGACTCACTTCTAATGTAATGTCAATGTCCTCAAAGGAGTGCAGAGGAGAAGAAAGTCCCGCTGCTGAAGCAACAAAAGGAGGAGTTATATCTGCCTCGGTATCCAAGCCGGCGAACTCTTCTTGTAATTCCTCCTCAGGAGATAGCACCAGTAACTTGGAGGGGGTGAATAATGGAACAATGGCGGTGCATGCGGATGGGGCCTCTGATTTGGAAACACCCTCCGTCTCGCTCTCGCTGAAACCTGCTTCTTCTCCATCTGCCTCAGAAGAGGTCGCGGAGCTACTAGAAGAGATTTCTACACTATCCACGGGCGGGACCGCCATTTCTAACGTCTGCCTGGAAGAAGATCGGGTAACTATACGCCTCACAGGGATGAGGCCCTATTTCGTCTGGGTCTTATGACCCTCCTGTGGCTGAGTGATATCGCCAGCCTCTCCCGTAATTTCAGTCTCCTCCCCGACCGTCACTATAGGGAAAAGCTTGTGAGAGGGACAATGAAAAGTAATTGAAATATGCATGAAAAGATGAAAAAGGCATGCTTACCCTCCGCCTCACTAGCCGGCATGGGAGAAGGCAGCCTGGTCTCCACCACAGAAGATGCCACAACTGGCTCTTGGGCTGTGCAAAAGGGAGGGGTCAGATTCAAGGACTTCTTTGAAATCCAGCAAAAGAGGATAAAGAATGCAACTGCAGGCTATTGATGTTACCCAGAACCGATGTCTGAGTAGCCTCCCTTTGAGATTCGAACTCATCAAATGAGGGAATATCTGGGAGAGGGGTCCCAGTGTCCATCGCTACCGAAGCCGACTGCTGAGCATGAGCCTTCTTGGCCTTCCTGGCCTTCCCGATTGTAGCCTTGACTGCAGAAACCTTTCTCTTCTTGCCAGGAGGCAGGGGAGTGGTAGTCGGTGCTGCTACAGGGACTTCAAAATAAGTAGGCTTCTCAGCCTGCGCAATGATCTTTCTGTATAGCCCCTGTCGCTTTATATCCGGCCTGTCTGTTGAAGACGGCAGAGAAGCAATGAGGTCAGTGAATGCAGAGTTTAAATATTTAGCAGAAAGCAATACAATCAGAAAAGAAAAGATCATACCTGCGGGGCCATCATAAAAGATAGAGAGCGGCCAGTACAGATAAGCTACCTCCTTGGAGAGGGAAGCAGCCTCCTTGATAAGCCAACAGACATCACCAAATGTCTGGCATTTCTCCACTAAAGCTGCTAGATCACTATGACCACGTGAGTCAAGGCATCGAAATAAGTCGAGGTGGTCCATGCCCCAACCGTCGACATAATGAAAGGAGATGAACAGTGGCTTATTCAAGATGCCGGCTAGCGGGCTTTCCGCAGACAACCCATGTAAATTCAGCAGAATGAACAGCCAAGACGTTTGCTTGTAGTACGTCTGAGTCCTGTCCTCCCTATGCACAAACGTCCTATATGGATGAAATCTATCTATCGGACCCCTCCAAGGGACTACTACCGGGAGCGGCTCTTCGACAGGAAATGGGTATTGTCGGGCCTCCAAACGAGCGCCCCCTACACGGCACAGATGTTTCAAGCTCTGTATGAAAGTGTCCTCGTTGATAGCAGCAAAGACAGGAGCAGGCGGGTCGGAATTTTTTTCCTTCAA
Organism: Amorphophallus konjac; assembly: GCA_022559845.1. Lineage (NCBI taxonomy): Eukaryota > Viridiplantae > Streptophyta > Magnoliopsida > Alismatales > Araceae > Amorphophallus > Amorphophallus konjac. Next base: position 216,242,472 of record CM040124.1, on the reverse strand, counting down.
AGCCCGACGCTGGGCCAGATAGTTCTCCGCCTCCCTCTGGTGCTGTGAATAAAGCCTTTTCAGGTGGGCCTCGGGGATGTCAAACACTGGCCCGGGCTGTTGTTTCAGAAAGGAACGCTCGGCCACGTCCCAGAATGCACCTCTACTATCCCTGTAAAAGCTGGTTCGAATGTTCCACCATTTGATGTATTCTGATGTTACACGGGGAACACGGTTGGAAACAGTGGGAACTCTGAAAACTGCACCATCCTGGCGATGATAGAAATCCCACCACAACCGGCCATCACCAACAATGGTGGACCCATGCTTGGCTCGGCTATCCAGGGGAAACTAAGCAACTGATGTAGGGATGTGCTGATCATAGCCAAAATTTCACCCAAAGCGGAATGGGTAGTATGGTTCCAGGAGAAGCAGACCACCCTTCCTGAAGACTAAAACACTGGGTCGAATGGCCATGGCCCATCTGACCAGCTCCGGCTCCAGAATAGACCGAACAGCATTAGCCCCTGAAACGGGGTGAACATAGGTCTCTACCTCTTCCATCTTGCATTCTCTTTGAGAATGAACCAAAGGAGCTGAACCTGCTGCCAAGCTCCAGAAATGAATGTTGCCAGGGGCATCCACCGGCACCTTTATCAGTCGGCCCCTTATTTTGAACAGCTGATCATAGAAAGGACCAGGTTCAGCACTGGCAAACTCAATCATTCTGGGCAATACTGTATCTGCCTGCAAAGTTCTGGGAGCCAATTCAGAAAATAGTCTGCAGACCCAGGCATTGAAGAAATGAAAAGGACCCACAGTCCTCAAAGAACGGGGAGTCCGATGCCTGTACAAATCTCCCAAAGATTTGTAGATTAAACACAAGGCCACTGGGCAAAGCGACAGCCTCATTCCCCAGGCCATCTGACAGCCCGGGTATATAGCTTCTGGCCGGATGATTGTCTCGTCCCCTTGAGGGAGAGCGAAAGTGCACAACCAGAATGTGAAGTAAGCCGCACAATGTGTGATAGGGTCCACCCCTGCTGGATTTGGACCACCTTTACCTACACGATGCAGTGAAGATGGCAACGCTGACTTATAGCGAGGAGCCCTTATCTGCTTGCTGGCCGTCGGACCCATGGAAGGGAAGTCTGCATATTTCAAGGGGCCGTCAAAGAAATACTGAATCCACTGCCCTATCCGGACCCTCAGCTTGCTGCCTTTCTCTCGGGGATGATAGCCTTTGGAGGACCCTCTACTGTACGCCAAACAGATGGAGCGATATGCCTTCATTAGATACCAGTATGAGAAGCCAAGGGAATACTTGCCTTCACCATCGGAACTATCCTTCTCAGAATCTGCCAAGCAGACTTCTTCATATGGCTCGCCATCAATAGGCAGTCCGGAAAGCTGTGATAGACTCCAGAGGTCAAGAGATGTCTCACCCTCTGCTGTATAAAATATGTTGAATAAAGGGCAGAATACTTCAAACATTCCACAGCATAACCCTCAGGATATGGGATATCGAAATCTGGAAGCAAAGACACTGTGATATACCCCGGCTCTGATCAGCAGAGGGGCATATTCCTTCAGAACCAACTCAGTAAACTCCACCGCTCCTACTCGAAATAGGTGGGCGTCAGTGATCTTGGTATCTCCAAACCAACCAGTGGCCAAATGATACTTGAACTGAACGGCCGAACAATTCAGCACAAAAGGCTCTTCACGGTACCCCTACTTTACTGGTGCCAGGAAGAGACCATAGTCGGGCTTCTCCCTATGAACTCGGCCACTGGCATTATCCCACCGAGCAGGTGTGAACTCCGGGGCCCGGGTCAGCATTTTCTTTTCCGGCTCCAGCTCCGATATGCCAAGGACTGCATCCCAATCACGCTTCTCCCCGGGAAGATATATAGCCTTCCCACGATACACTGAATCTTTCAGGCTGTCTCTCTCGACCAGAATTGCAGCTTCAACTGCACGAGCTGTTCGATAGTCCCGCATTCCACCCACGGTGAAAGTCCAGATAAACGGCATCAAGTGCTTGTCCTTCGGGAAATCCGGACGATAATCAGTGCCCCGTCTGAAGCATGTTTCCATGATAGTGGAGTATACCCAGGATGTTGACACCGTGTCGGTTTCAGAATCAGATGATTCATCAACGGAAGTGATTTTGTCATATCCGAAGTCTAGACTGTGCACATTCAGCCAGTTTACTGTGGCCCGTGATATATCTGGCTGGGCTGACGAACTGGCCCTGACAGCTCCAGAGGATGCAGCAGCAGAGCCGGAAGCCATTGCAATATCTGCAGTCAGGAAAAAGAAATGCGAAGTAAAAGACCTAAGATAAGAGGCAGTCTCGTAAGGATTGTAATATGAAGCCCTTGAAAATTTCAGTAGCATCTCCCCTTATTCGGGGTCTGCCCAAGGGGAATAGGGAGTCACCAACCAAGAGGGGGTGATCCCGGAAGCAAAAGGGGATCAAATCCCCAAAGAACGTCCTACCCAGGCGAAATCTAATGAGACGGGAAGAAAGCTGGACAACCGGAGGGGAGGAACTCGCCGCCACCGCCGAGAAGGAAAATAAACTGAAGAGAGAGAAGAGACGGTAGAAAATGAGAAGGAAGGAGGCTTTCGGCGCCTTAAATAGAAGCCATAGGGGAAGAAGTTCTCGGCGCAGTCAAATGCGCGCCGAGAACCCCCAGGCCGAGAGCTCCCTTCGGCCAAAATGCGCGCCGAGAAAATGCCGCCGAGAACCCCAGGCCAAGAGCCCACTTCGGCCAAAAGGCGCGTCGAGAAGTGCCGCCGAGAACCCCTATCAGTGGTTGCGCCGAGAAGCTACAAGCCGAGAGATCCGTGCCGAGAGCATCCAGACCAAAGGGACTGAATGAAATTGAAAGAGATTGCAGAATTTGCTAGTGAAAGGAAGATTCCAAGCCAGAAATGAAAGATGCCAGATAATAGCAAACTGAGAAAGGGTTCAGATGCTGAATGATATATACACCTGCAAGTACCGTGTCACTTATTCTGCACTCCCGCTACCTGCAAGTGGGGGGCATTTGTTGACACCTAAAATATAACAGAGAATGGAAATGAGACATAATGGAAGATTGAGTGAGAGATGAAGATCCCGGAGATTCCTACAAAACCAGGATTATGGAAGATTCGTCATTAAAGCTACCACCCGGCTGAGGTCCTCCCCGGCCAAGCTGATGTCCGGTGTTGTCATCCCCCAGATGGCAATACTGATAACAATCGCAGTCTATCGACTGATGAAAACTCCAGAGGTATTCTGATAAGATTATGTCAACCCATCAACTAAAAAGACCTTCACCCGTTCTGGCGGATTCGAAGGACTGACAAATGAAAAGACAGATTAGGCGTCCCTGAAGCCTAGTGATAAAAAGAAGTAGAGCAATAAGAAAAGGAGTCGGGGGCCTAAATGGGCCATGGCGCCGAAAGCCCTTCACCACGGCCCAAGACTGGCGCCGAGAAGCCTTTGCGCCGGGAAGCCTCCCCGGTTGACAAGAGCGCGCCTGGAAGTCGCTTTCTGTGCGCCAGGAAGGGCATGCCGAGAAGGGGGCTGCTGTGCCTATAAACCCCCCCCCCCCCCTTGTTCATCACGAACAGAGGGACACACACCAAGAGAAAGAAAAAAAGAAGAAACCTCATCCAGAAAATAGATAGAAAAAAAGAGAAAGAAAAGGGAGCGAGTGAAGAAGTTGCTGCGAAGCTCGAGAGAAGGAGAAGGTGGGGTGCTAGGGAGGGAGAGGAGTCAATGCTCCGCCCTCCCCCATCCTCCTGCTATTCCGAACGAGTTTTCTTTTCTTCTCTCATGTATTCTTTCTACCCTTGTATGTGGGATTTCTTCTACTCGAAGGATGTTCAAAGTCCCCTTTCGACTATCGTCCGAGTTATCTCGCTGTAGCCAATGAAGTATGAATAATAAAGATGGTGGAATGAGTAGAAGCTCGAGTTTCTTTCTCTCACCCCTCTCTGATGATCGTGGTAGCTATCATTTCGGTTGTGGATTTTGATCGATGAGTCCATGATTTCAAGTGTCTGTCGGTAGTCCTGGCGGCTGATAGGTACTCCCTGCTGCTTGCCTCTCTCGCAGCCCCGGGGGAGTTGGTACAGAGCCCCGATCCTCACCTCCATGGATCCCTGGGCTTTGTCCTCTCTATCTCTCTCTCTCAGGGTATCTGTCGTCCCCTGCATACATTGATTGCTCGAATGCTTAGGACTCTGATAATCCCTTGTGTTTATACGCATGCCTGTTTAAGATGGGACAGAGCCAACAAAGCCCCAATCCTCACTGTGGATTTTTGGGCCTTGTTTCCCCCCTCTCTCCCTCAATGTCATCGATGATTTAAACGTCGCGGAGTCCGTGATTTTCTTCTCAAATTTCTCAAGCCACTAGGGCCATTGCAGGGATCAGAGGTTGTCATCTCTCGATCTCCTGGATGGTCAGCAATACTGATGGCGTGAAGCCTGTTCCTGAGAGCTCGAAGGCCCGGTGACTCTGATCCCTCGAACCCCTTTCATCTGTGACCCCCTCTGCTGTCAACCTGGTAGGCCCCTGGCTCTCTCCTCACTTGCCTCCTGAATCCATTCCCCAGCCGCTGTCTGAATCCTAAGAAAAATCCCTAGAACAGAGCACCGTAAAACCCCATAAGTCCTCACGGCGCTCAAGCCCAGCACCTTCTCGGCGCCAAACTCTCCCGACGCCGTGAATAGTTCCCGGCGCGGCCCTCAGCGCGCCGGGAACTCTCGTGCCGAGATCCTCATCTTCCCCCTTTCAGCACATGCCGAGAGCCCCCTTCGTGGTGCGCCGGGAACTCCCTTCAGCCCGCGCCGAGAAGCCATGCCATATTTCTGAACCCTCACGCCGAGAACCTCTTTCTTCTTGGTCTGAACCTTGATCCCCATGTTGTACCCACCCGAGGAATATACAGGGAGCATTTGGCATCCCTCAGGAAATAAATCAATGGGGAGGACCTCCCCTACATTGTTCTGTTCCGATCCGGATTTCTTTATAACCTTATGGACCTAAAGGGCTATGTCACTACATGTGCTCCGACGGGTTCCGAAGGAACATCAATCGATGCTATGGATGTGGGCGATGGCCCCGGGCCTGGTGCCCCCTTCTTTTCCAGCTTTCATCCCGACATCCCGTGGATGATGGCTTATCTCCTCTTGGCATAATCCAGGATAAGGGGATATGCTGCCAAAATTCATTCACATCACCTTGAGTGATCATGGTATTCTCTCCTAACCCCGCTGGCCCACGGAGTTCTTCCCTTGCATGTTCTCTGATGGTCTTCCAAAGGGGGATATCAATAAGACATCGTGCCTGCACAGGGTGTGTCATGTCGCACCGGTCCTTATCCGAATTCCGGGTTAGATATACCCGATCTTTTACGGATCCCATCCTGCCGCTGCATGGGTGGTTTCCTATCCCCATCTGGCATAGTCCAAGGTAATGGGGACATGCCGCCCGATTTGCTCCGCATTTGATGTATCCTCGCTTCACTCAGGCCATTTAACGCCCTGCTGATGAACCAACCCTCTCTCTCGTTTGAGTCTTATTTTTGCCGCTACCTTCCTCCTATTTTTGGCGTTTAATCAAGGGTTGTCCTTCTTAGGAAGGGCGTAATTAACGTCATTGCCTTTATGGTATGACGGACTTCGGGTCCCGAGTCGGACTTAACAATCGACTGATTAAAAGTCAGATCGAGCGCATAATAAAATTGTCACCCCGGTGACTGGCACGCCAATAAATCAATAAATAACAAATCCATATATATATATATATATATAACTAAAAAAGTGCGTTCCATACCACTTCAAGACTTTGATGTGATTTTGGGCATGGATTGGCTCAAGGCCCATCATGCCTTAGTGGATTGCGGCTCGAAGAAGGTTTATTTCCGACAACTTCAGGGACCCACCTTCTATTTCCAAGGTATCAGGTCTTCCTCTTCCCGCTTTCTTATTTTATCTTTTAGGGCTCGTCGATTGCTCGATGCGGGTTGTCAGGGTTTTCTCGCTTCTAGGGTCGTGGTGGGCTAGTCAGAGCCGGATGTGGAGAACATTCCGGTGGTGTGCAAATTCCCCGACATTTTTCCAGAGGATTTACCTAGATTACCTCCCCAGTGGGAGATCGATTTTGTGATCGAGGTTATGCCTGGTACGGGGCCTCTGTCTAAGGCTCCTTACCGCATGGCTCCCGCTGAGTTGAGAGAGTTTAGGACGCAGTTGCAGGATTTTCTTACCAAGGGGTACATTCGTCCTAGCTTTTCCCCTTGGGGTACGCCAGCATTATTTGTGAACAAGAAGGATGGTAGTCTGAGATTGTGTATTGATTATCGGCAGCTGAATGAGGTGACCATTAAGAACAAGTATTTGTTGCCATGGATTGATGACTTGTTCGACCAACTTCAGTCCGTGCGAGTGTTCTCGCTGATCGATTTGTGGTCCGGTTATTATCAGCTGTGGATTCATGAGTCTGATGTGGAGAAGTCTACGTTCAGCACGAGGTATGGGCATTATAAGTTTTTGGTGATGCCGTTTGGGCTCACCAATGCCCCCGCGGCGTTCATGGATTTGATGCATAGGGTGTTTCGTCCCTACTTGGATCAGTTCGTGGTCGTGTTTGTGGACGACATCCTTGTATATTTGCAGTCTGTAGAGGAGCACGCGTATCATTTGAGGGTTGTGTTGCAGACTTTGCGGGATCACCAGTTGTATGCGAAGCTCAGCATGTGCGAGTTCTAGCTTCGGGAGGTGCACTTTTTGGGACACGTGATTTCTGGTGATGGTATTTTCATCGATCCAACCAAGGTCGAGGCTGTGATGCAGTGGCCGAGGCCGGGGTCCGTGATGGAGATTCAGAGTTTCTTGGGGCTTGCAGGCTATTATATGAGGTTCATCCAGGATTTTGCTCGTATTGCAGCCACGATGACTAGACTTACGAGGAAGGATGTGCTGTTTGTCTGCACCGATGGGTGTGAGCAGAGCTTTATGGAGCTGAAGAGGTTGCTCACCTCAGCACCGGTATTGGTGTTACCTTCTGGATCAGGAGGTTTTGTATTGTGTACAGATGCTTCCAGGATCGGTTTGGGTGTTATGCTGATGCAGCATGATAGAGTTGTGGCTTATGCATCTCGGTAGTTGAAGCCACACGAGGAGAACTACCCTACCCATGACCTCGAGTTGGCTGCTGTAATATTTGCATTGAAGATTTGAAGGCATTATCTGTATGGTGAAAAGTTTGAGGTGTTCACTGACCATCAGAGTTTGAGGTATGTGTTCACTCAGAAGGACCTTAACCTCAGGCAGAGGAGATGGATGGAGTATATGAAAGATTATGACTTCACCCTGTCTTATCAGTCGGGCAAGATGAATGTCGTTGCTGATGCCTTGAGTAGGAAGGTCGTCGTCAGTGCGATGATGTTGAGGAAGTGGAGGCTCTGGGAACAAGTACCAGCCGTGACATTTAGGCTTAAAGTTCCTCAAGAGCCAGGGTCAGCTATTCTCGCGAGCTTGACTATCACACCAGCCATCCGTCGTCAGGTGACAGAGGCTCAACATGCAGACCCTGAGTTGCCCCAAATTTTGGCTATGGCCGATGTGGAGTTCTGCGAGGATGGAGCGGTGAGATTCCGAGGTAGGCTGTATGTTCCGCCCGAGGATCAGGTGAGACGTGCGGTGTTACTAGAGACTCATGGGAGTAGGTACACCGTACATCCGGGTGTGACGAAGATGTATCGGAACTTGAGGAGGCAGTTCCGGTGGCCTGGCATGAAGCGAGATGTTGCTGAGTTTGTGGCCAGGTGCTTAATCTCTCAGCAGGTGAAGGCGGAACATTAGCGACCTGGTGGTACGCTTCAGCCCATGGAGGTTCCCACGTGGAAATGGGACCATGTGACCACTGATTTTGTGGTGAGATTGCCGAGGACTCCGAGTGGGCAGGATAGCATTTGCTTACTGGTGGATAAGCTGACGAAGATGGCTCGGTTGTTACCGATAAGAGTCAGCTGGAGTGTGCCCAAGTTGGCACGTCTTTATGTGGAACGGATCATACATTTACATGGAATTCCTGTTTCCATTATGTCAGATCAAGATCCGCATTTCACTTCTGGATTTTGGAGGAGTTTCCATAGAGCTCTAGGCACCGAGTTAGCTTTTAGCTTGGCGTACCATCCTTAGTCGGACGGTCAGTCAGAGAGGACCATCCAGACGCTAGAGGACATGCTGAGATCATGTTGCCTGGAGTGGCAAGGGAGTTGGATTCACCATCTACCCTTGGTGGAGTTTGCCTACAATAATAGTTATCATTCGAGCATTGGGATGGCTCCTTATGAGGCGTTGTACGGGAGACCGTGTTGGACTCCACTTGATTGGTTTGAAGTTGGTGAGCGTGTTATGACGGGACCAGAGCTGGTGCATCAGGGTGTAGATGTGATGCATTTGGTCCGTCAGAACATGTTGGTGGCGCAAAGTCGGCAGAAGAGCTATGCCGATTGAAGAAGACAGCCCCTCACTTTTGCGGTCGATGACCGAGTATTTTTTAGGGTTTCTCCCATAAAGGGGGTAATGCATTTTGGGCGGCGTGGGAAGTTGAGTCCCCGCTATGTTGGCCCTTTTCCCATTGTGGAACGCATTGGCGAGGTTGCTTATCAGCTGCAGCTACCCTCGGAGTTAGCTGCGATGCATGATGTATTCTATGTCTCGATGTTGAGGAAATATATGCTCGATGATTCTCATGTGTTGGAGGAGGTGACTCCCGATCTGTCTCTTCTGGAGTTATGCATCCGTATCGAGGATCGATGAGAGTAGCACCTGCGGAACAAGGTTATTCCCCTGGTCAAGGTGGTGTGGTAGCGGCACTCTGGCGGTGAAGCGTCTTGGGAGCGTGAGGATGAGATGCGGCAGTAGTATCTTCACTTGTTCGGGTGAGTCTTTTCCTCTTTCCTGGTGTTATTCTAAATTTCGAGGATGAAATTTATTTAAAGGGGGAGGGTTGTAATGCCCCGAATTTTTCGGACACTTTTCGGATCTAGATCCATGGGTTTCTGATCAATTTTGGGGGTCACGAAACGTGTTTTACGATTTACACTTGTTTTTTTCTGACAGGACCTACGTAACCCTGTATCAGGTAAACCATTGTGTCCTCCACTCCACGACGGTACCAGTGCGTCCAGCGTGTTTCGAGGATCGAGGAAATGTATTTTTCTATTTTTCCATATTTTTTGGAATTATAGCGGTCGTTCCAAGGACCGTTTCTTGCTAGAAGCGGCCCCAGAGAGACCGTTTCATGGTGCCCAGTCTCGGTTGGGCCTAGCGGTCACCCGATAGACCGCTAAGTCCAAGTGGCCGGTCGACCATTTTTACCGTGGGCCTGCGCGGCCTTTGAGGCATTTTGACCGTTGGCTTTATACCATTGAAGACTTGTTGGGGTAAGCAGTCCCACGATAGACCATTTTCCCCTAGCAAGCGGTCGAGTCGCGACCGTTTCCTGCCGTTTTACCGTTGCACCCTCGGGGTGCGAGTTGACCGTTGGGAGTCACGTGTTGGCATGCGGTCCAGGGTATTATAGTTTCTTGCGTCATGCGGCCCAGCATGGGACCGCTAGGCTTAGGCTGGCAACCAGGAGATAGACCACTAGACTCTTACGTGCCCGTCCCTTGCGGTCTAGCATTAGACCATTTGTCAAAGCAGCGGTCCAAGAGTGGACCGCCACTTGTATATTGCCAACTGGATTTCGTTTCTCGCCGATTCAAATCTTGGGCGAGTGAATCTTGATCCCCGTGCTAACCTACGGTCCGACTGATGCTGGGCATTATCTGGGAGCCGTGTGTGGGTGCCTTGGAGACCCCGTGATGTGGCGTAGTTCGGTGCGTGTCACCGTGAGTCTGTGTCGGTACGAGGAGCAGTCCTTGTACTTTGATCAGTTTAGGCGTCATTTTCCGTTGACTAGAGAGTCTACTCCTTCTGCGACCCTCCACTAGTCGTAGCCTTTCGACACGTGAGTGGTCCCACCAGGGAGTGGTGGTGAGGCTACCCCGAGAGATAGTTTTTAGGTTGGTTATCGTAGGGCCACACGTCTTGCAGCCAGAGTCCGACTGTGAGGAAAACCAGTCAGAGGGCTTGACCTAGGACGCTTGGTCTGTATGTGCACATGTGGTCGGGGGTAGTGGACCTACGCTGACAAGCGCGACCTCGACCAGTCCTTGTTTGGTGGTTACTTGTACGGGTCCCCGTTCTGCCAGGGTGCGATGAGGAGGACACCTGAGGCGTGGTCTAAGACCCCAGGGGGCGCATCCGGCCTTGCTTCTAGTGGGTGGTACTTCTGTCTTGTCAGGTAGTGACTCTTGGTGTTTTGTCAGATTATCTTGGTTTTTGTGCCGCGTGGTCGGTGCTTGGCGTAGCTGAGCTTTCCCGTTTACTTACCTTGTTGACCTTCACTCTACGTTTGGTTAGTGTTAGCCTTTGACTGCTTTCCATGTAGTTTCTCATTTTACGAGGTAGGGGTCCGGGTGATCCCTACTGAGCCTTTTGTCATGAGGCTCATTCCCTGTGTCTTTCCATGGTTTCAGGTGAGGCGAGGCTTCCGAGGAGCGCTTCTGAGGCTCCACGTGGTTCTAGTGCACAGGGTTAGTTGCCAGTTGCCAGAGTCGAGGTATGCCCCGTGTAGTTGTACCCTTTTCTTTCTAGACTGTACTAGCTGTGGACTACTATTATATTCTAGACTGTTGTTATTTTGTGGACCACGTAATTTGTTTAATGTTATTTTGTATTTCCTACTTATTCATATTAATTGGGTAATTCTACAATTATTTTAGATTCTTGTGTATTTCCACACCATCCCTTTAACCCTTCCGAGTCTTCAGGCTCGTGGGTGTCGGTTTGAGACTCGGGTTATCGGGCCTTCCCGGTGTTTGGATCTCGGGTAATTACACCCATAGTCTAAGTAAAATGAGAAAGATTCATCAATATGAACTAAAGAAGGTTGGAGAAATATATCCTTGGTATATGAATGGCCTAGAGATGATCAATTTTGAAGCTTCCAAGGTGAGGGCGTCGCACATCAACAGATCGAAGCCGCACAGACATGTCACTGCAGATTCAGCTTCTTTGACACATGGAATCTTGATGGAAATGGATGTAGCTTTGATCTCTTCACTTCAGATCATCCCTGCAAGATGAAAATAGGAGTGAAGCACTCAGAAAACGCTCTCCCTCTCCCACCTGCGGCCTACCCTTCTATCCTCTTGCTAGCAAATGTGAAATTCGCAAGGTATATATATGTCCACAACAAGTTGTACAAAAGACCACAAACCCCATGCCAAACCCTTGTAAAACAAGTCCTAGTATGTGTATGATAACCCTAGTTGGGCTAAATGGGTTTCGAACTCAGCTAAACGGGCATGTTCGCCATAAACGGTCGACCGAAGTTGGCCGTCGGTCGACTGAACTATAGCTCTGTCAGGAATGGCTAGTTCAGGCCATTTCGGTCGACTGAAGGCTCGCGGCTGGCCGACCAAACTCTGAGACATTTCTTTCTGGCCTACTCTGGCTCAATTGGTCGACCGAAGTCTACCTTTAAAAGTCGACTGAAATCCTACAAAAAGCTTAAAACAATGAAAATTTGTTAGAGTTCAAGCTCACTATCCCCAAGTTAAATATGCATGAAGCATAATCATGAAAACCCATTAACAAGGAGTATATAAACACTTTGAACACTTAATCATCCATAACAATAGATCAAGTTCATATTGTTATGCAGTTATGCAATATGAGAGCATCATGAAACCAAATTCCATTCAATTATGAGAACTTCATTCAATTAAAATCTACCAAGATTTGTATGAGGAATTCAAACTTTGTAGCTAAAATAAAAGCCCTATGAAGAACATGCATGAAAATGCCAAATGAATATATTGCTAGCTCACCATGTTTCATATGAATTACCCAACCAATTTCATCAGGATCAATGCATTCAAACCTATGCATATAAACCTTCAACAACCCGAATGAAAGAGGTGCATATTACATAGTTGGGTCAACCCCATTGAAAGATGGGGTTGACTCCTTTGAAGGGAAAACTTCAACCAGTTGAGAAATTTGAGAAAATTAAGTCCTTACCAACTCTTCCTGAAGAATAATCATGACATTTAGCACCCGTTTTGAACTGTCCACTGCAAAATGCTTATCCATTCATTCATTTGACTTCTAAATGATGTCCACCATGTAATTTGATTCTGTAAAACAAGATAATCAAGATATGAACAGCTTGGTTAGCATTCTTTAATGAACTGATGCGGGACGGACAGCGAACCTGGGACTCTAGCTCGTAACTCGTCCCTAAGCGAGGGAAACGCAGGATCGTGCGCGGTTGAGAAACCGGCAATGAGTCAAGGGTACTCGGCTCTTCCGTGCTCGGATCGAGTCACGGGACGGGTCACGCTCTCACTCACTCTCGCAGCAGTGATAAAATTTGGAACGAGCTAGGTATTCTAACACTCAAGCAGCGGCATATGAAAGTATATGAGGAAAGCAAATGCCGAGAGGCGGAGCGGACACGATACCTCCACGCTCCGGGCGTGGGGAAGATGACCCCGGCCGATCTCGTACTCTCGGTGTATAAATTTAATAATAATTACAGAATTGATTTAAGGCCCACTCCATGCAGGGAGGTAAAGAGCTACAATGTGGGGCTCGACAGTAGCGAACTCGGGTTGACGGGCAGCAATTTGGGCCAGAGACGGGCTGTTGGTCAGACTCGGTTCCGACTTGGTACTGTTCCAACTCGGTACAGCAAGGGAACTCAGCAACTCCTTACTGGGGCAGCTTGCTGGGACGTTACTGATGGGTGGCCGATTGATCTCCAGGAGCGGCGGTCGCCGAAGGTGAGCCGGCGTATTTTCTGAGGAATTAATTCCCGGACTGATTGTGATGGCTGTCCACGGATCTGAACTGCGTGCCTCCACAAAAAAGACTTTCTACAGCCAGATCCGGTGTCGGATCGACGCAAACTTGGTACCGATGGATAGAGGACTCAGAGGGATACAACATATTTGTTTTTCAGATCCATCAAGTGAATGGATTGAAAATGAAAATGACTTTGGTTTGCTATTGCTTTTGACTCAGAATTACAGACACATAGGACAGAACAAGATTTGTCTGAAATTGAATTTTGACCGAAGGGAAAACAATAGATATAGACTCCAGAAAATTTATGGTGGAAGGGGGGGTATGTGAGGGACACGTATGATCTTTTTGGGTATTTTAGGGGATGTATAAGGAGGGCGGAAAAATAGAAGAACAGACTCCTATCCTGCAGATCTGCTGATTGGCAGACTGTCAGGGGTGGAACAAAAAATACGGAAAAAATACTAAATGACCTCTGATTGACACGAAATTTAAAATGAAGACTGGGGATAACAAGAAGAACAAACACTCAAAATTGCAGCTCGATAAAATCTCTTTATTTCGAGATAAAAATTGGGCTTCAACCTTCTATCCTGATCTGGACAGAACTTTGACGCGGTGGCGGTGGCGGTGCGACGGTGGCTCGATGGCGGCGGCGGCGGCGGCGGCGATGCTGAGCTTCTCACTCAGAGAGGGGGAGGGGAGGAGGCTTCACACCTCAAGAAATTTGTAGAACTCCATCTGCAAGGGGGGTGGGAGAGAGAAAGGGGTGCCATTGGGCTTGCTCTTGGTAAAAATGCTTAAGTCTTCATTAAAATCTCTAATGACACTATACATAGGCTTATATAGAGAATGGCAAGGGTTGGGGGGCTGGGAATTTCATGGGAGAGAGGGGAGGGGTAAACTAGGGAGAGTATTTTCTTCCCCCATGTGATCAAATAACCAAATTAAATAAAAATACAACATGGAATAAATTATATTATAAGGGGGGAGCATCTTGTACTTTACTTGGTCCAAGTTTGAATTTTCTTCCACCTTGTCCCCCCTTGGTCCAAGTCCAATCTTAGACTTTGAACCAGCCCCACATGGGCCCTAGAACCTAGGTGGGCCAATGGGAAAGAGGGTGGGGGACCCTGATGGACCCACTGGCAATTTACATAGAAACCCAAGATTCTTAAAGACTAACAAATAGGCTTATAATGCCTTACAATTGCAAACCCAATTAGTCAAGGGTATAAATACAAATAAAAAGACATAAATGTAAAATAAAAAGTTAGTGCCTGGTGTTGATTCCCATCATGAACATTCTCAATGACACATACACACAAGATTTGTCATCATTTAAACTTAACTACCAAAATCAACTAGCGGATCCAACATGCTCGGGTCCTCCCCCACCTGGATGAGGTGCAGATCTTCCGCTGGGATGCTCGTGCTCATACCTGGGCCTTCTATCCTCGTCTTCTTCTTGGGCGGTGCTTCCTCGGATTGCCTATCATGCGTGGATATCAAGTAGCACCTTCGTGACTCCCTCTAGTCTCCTTAGACTTCTCCCACCCCACGAGGAGTGGGAAACTTTAACTTTTGATGATAGGAGGAGGGGACGTCACGAAGGGTGCCGATGATACCTCGCCCTATGATGGCGTTGTACCCGGTCATCCCGCGGACTACAGTGAAGTCCGCCAGGAACGTCACGTCTCTTGGCGAGGTCTTGAGCGTGACTGGCAACAATATACGTCCTTCCAGGGGGATGGTTGTGCCAGAAAAGCCATACAAGGGTGTGTGCAGTGGTGCTATTCGTGACAAATCCACACCCATAAGTACCAGGCAGTCGTAAGAAATAACGTCAGGGCTGCTTTCATTATCCACTAAAATTTGTCACACGGTACATTGGTTGATGGTGGCTGAGACCACCAGAGCGTCAAAATGAGGAGTGGTTACACCTTCCAGGTCTTCGTCTGAGAACATGATAGGATCTTTGAGGTGCTCTCGGGTGGTAGTTTCCTGACGGCTACTGCTGCCTTGCTCCACAGCACTGATCGCTGACGCGTACCGTCGACGTCTTCTGGAGCTATCCCTGCCCGAAGCCGACCCTCCAGAGATCATCATGATCTCCTTCCCGTTGGGTCAGTTGTCGATGGGCGGAGGGGTTCGCTCGCGCTGTCACTTTTCCGTGGCCTTGGCGATAAATTTATCGAGGAGTCCTCGCCGGATGAGGTCCTCGATGGCATCCTTGAGCTAGATGCAGTCAGTCGGGTCATGCTCATGGTCGTGGTGGAAGCGGTAGTACTTCTTCTTGCTTCTTGTCCTCGGGTCTGACTCATCCTAGGAGGCCACTAGAGGAAGGGTTCCTCACGGATCTCCATGAGGATTTGGTCAGGTAGGGCCGTTAGGGGCGTGCAGTGCCAGTACTGGCCCCTTTCCTTATTCTCCAGGCGATCGCAGCGTTCCCGGTCTCGTCGCTCCCGCTTGTTCCGCCCCTCCCAAGGTGAGTCGGCGGATCTCTTACGGTCAGACCGATCCATACCGACCGTGCGGCTGAGGGCCGCAGTGTTCTCTACGCACCTTGTGTGCTTCTGTGCCAAGGCGAGGAGGTCCGTCAGGGTTGTCGAGGATTCAACTTCGAGCGACTGCCGGAGGATGGAGTCTCGGGTTCCCTGCGTTAGAGCGGTGGTGGCGATGCTGACGTCGAGGTGGGGTATGTGGAGCGCCTCTGCTCGGAAGCGGGACACATAGTCCCAGAGGGTCTCCTCACGCCCCTGCCTGATAGCGAGCAAGCTCACCGCTGACTTGGCTTCCTTTCGGCAGCTAATGAAGTTCTCCTTAAACAGCTTCTTCAGCTGTTGGAAGGAGGTGAGGGTCCCGGGCGGTAGGGACTCGAACCATGTTCGGACATTCTCCCGGAGAGTACTGACGAACGCCAAGCATTTCATAGCGTCCGAAGCCCGGTGAAACACAAGGTTGGACTCGAAACTGTACATATGGTTGGCCGGGTCGGTGGTGCCGTTGTAGGGGGTGATGATGGGAATCAACACCGGGCACTAGCATTTTATTTTTGCATTTGTATCCTTTTGTTTGCAATTATGTCCTTGAGTAATTAGTTGTACAATTGTATGGCATTATAAGCCATTGTGTTAGTCCTAGAAGTCTTTGGGTTTCTTTGCAAAAGGCCATGTAGGCCCTGCAGGACCCTCCACCCTCTTCCTCATTGGTCCAAGTGGCAACTAGGGCCCATGTGGGGCTTGTTCAAAGTCCAAAGTTGGACTTGGACCAAAGGGGGACAAGGTTTACAAAAATTCAAGGGTGGAACCCCTTAAGTCAAGGGGGCGCCCCCCTTATATTGTATTTTATTAAGTGTTGTATTTTTAATTTAATTGGCCATTTGACCGCATGAGGGGTTAAAGTGTTATACCCCATTTGCCCCCCCCCCTAACCCTAGATCTAGGGATAAGTTTAGTCCTTTTTATATTTCTATAAATCCCTTGTATTTTCCATTGTGATAGATATAATGAAGAAAATTAAGTGAATTTTTGCCATGGGCGCCCCTCTCTCTCTCTAGCTCTCTCTTGTTCTCTCTTATTCTTCATCTTCTTCCTCTAGATCCAGGGTGTGAAGCCCTCAATATTGGAGTGATTCCAATTTCTATCTTCTCTCTGGAGTGTGAAGCTCCCCCACAGCCGTTCGTGCCGCAGTCGGAGCCGCCATCAAGCCGCCATCCCTCCTGCTGTCTTGAGCTCCAAATTCCAGAATAGCAAGCCAAAGAATAGGTCGGTTCTCTTAGATCCCAGCTCTAATCGAGCTGAGCTTTCTAGGGATTGCTCCTCTTCCTGTTAGCTTTCTAGCAATATAGATTTTTCCCCATTTAGATCCCGTTTGATATTTTTCCCTTAGTTTTTAATCCACCACTGTCAGTCTGCCAATCAGCAGATCTGCAGGATAGGGTCTGGTTGTCGTATTTTCCCCCCACCCTTATACATCTTCTAAAATCACCAAAACATTCATACGTGTCCCTTACATACCACCCCTTCCACCATAATTTTTATGGAGTCTAGATCTATGTTTTTCCCTTCGGTCAAAATTCATTTTTAGGGGAAACTCAGTCTGTCCTGTGTGTCTGTCAGTCCGAGCCAGCAAAAACATTTGTGGCACAGTCATTTTAATTTTCAATCCATTCACTTGATGGATCGGTAAAAATTATATATTGTAGCTCTCTGAGTCCTCTATCCATCGGTACCTCTTTTGCTTCGATACGACATCGGATCTAGCCGCAGAAATTCTTTTCGTGAAGGCGCACAGAGCAGACCCACGGACAGGCCAGCAACTCAATCCGGGAATTAATTCCTCAGAAAATACGTCGGCTCACCCTCGGCGACCGCCGCTCCCGGAGGTCGATCGGCAACCCATCAGAAGCATCCCAGCAAGTCGTCGCAGCAAGGAGTCGACCGGAAGTCGCCGTCCTAGTTGCTGAGTTCTCGTGCTGTACCGAGTTGGAATAGTACCGAGTCGGCACCGAATCAGACCAGCAGCCCGTCTCCGGACCAAGTTGCTGCCCGTCAACCAAAGATCGGTCCTCCCGGGCCCCATGTGTAGCCATTTACCTCCCTGCGTGGAGTGGATAGTAAATTCATTTCTGTAATTATTGTAATGTTTTTACCGAGAGTTACCGTACTTGGCCGGGGTCGTCTTCTCCATGCCTGGAGCATGGAGGTACACTCGCCACCCTCCTCGTAGGCATTTGCTTTACTCGTATACATTTTTATATGCTACTGCTAGAGTGATAAGAATGTTGTTGAGTGGTGGATAGCGGATCTAGAGGGGAGGGGTGAATAGATCAGCTCCACTTTTCGCAATGCGGCCCTCTAAACAGCTAGTTAAAATGAATTGCAGCGGAATAGAAACTAGCTTCCAAGTACGCTGTGATTCACTTAGCAAGATAAGCAAGATATATAATAATTCGATCCTAAGCATGCATCTAGAACGAATCAATCACACAGGCAAGCCACACTAGACAGGATTTTTAAGGTGGTTCGGACTGAATCCTCAGTCCTACGTCCACCCCTCACCAAAACCCGGTGAGGCTTCACTTGTGCAGCGCACAGAACTGTAAATCGGAAACCACCGATTGCCTTCCTACTCACCACCTGGTAGGGATGTCAACCGCAAATTGGAACACTCTCCAATTGCCTTCCTACTAACCACCGGTAGGGATGAATCACTCTTTCAATGTTTAAACAATAATGAAAATGAAACAAATGTGAATGAACTAAGATAAGAGATTGAGTTATGAGTGAAAATGAATTGGCCCTTGTATGAAATGTTGATTAGCAACAAGGCTCCTCTTGGCTTCAACTCAATCTTCTTGATTCACCCTTGATTGGATGAATGTTCTTCACGGAGTACTGTTCACGTGAACAGTACATCTTCCTTCAATTCTTCTCTCTTGATCTTCTCTTTGAACTTCTTTGAATGAATGAAGGAGATGATGAAGCTACCTTGAATCTTGATTGCTTCTTTAGCTTCTAGGAGTTTGAATGCTTGAAATATCACCTTGAATGAGGTGGAAAGAACTTGAATGGATGAAGATGATTTCCTTTGAAGAACTTGAATCAAACCAGCTTCCTTGGATCACTTTGATAGCCTTGCTTTGATGTAATCTTCCTTGAGGTTTGCTGGCTTTGATTTGAGCTTGATTCCCCTTTGATTGGATGAAGAACACCTTCACGAACTACTGTTCACGTGAACAGTAGCTCGTCTCCAAGCTCTCTTGCAACCTCCCTTGCAGCCACCCTAGATCTCACAAGAAGCCCCTTGAAGCATTAGGGTTTCTAACCCTCTTACAAGAGTTTTATAGACCTTTAATGGTCTATGGACACCCCCTAGACCAGATCCACAATTTGTGGGGGATTAGGTGTCTTTAGGATTAAACAAATCAATGTTGAATGGCCCTTTGCGAAGTTGGAAACAAAGTCAACAATTGATGGCTCGGGGCTGGCGGTCGACCGGAATTCATGGGGCGGTCGACCGGAATCTGTAAAATCTCCAACTTGTCAGTTCTGGAAAAACCGGTCGACCAGAAAAGTAGGGGCGGTCGACCGAAATCTGTAATTCCTGGAGTGTTTCATTTCTGGAAGAACCGGTTGACCGGAAAGGCAGGGGCGGTCGACCGAAACCTGTAAAACTTGGAATTCTTAGGCTCTGGCAAATCTGGTCGACCGGCCAAGGTGTGTAGGTCGACCGGAAACACCTATACCTGCAAAAATGAAGTGTTAGACCAATGAAACATGTTCATAAGTCAAGATATTCATGTCCTCATCAATTTCATGTATTCATGTCGATCCCCGCGACCTGACCGCGCAGGTCAATCCGCGTGCGAGGGCGCAACATTCAGCGTTCACGTTCACCATTTCCACTTTATTCCTTGTCCATTCATTGGCGCACCTGTCATGAACAAAAACATCACGTATGTCAATCACATGAAGGTGAAAAACATCAATGACTAATAGTGTTTAGCCATTATCAAAACCAAGAATACATTAGAACTCATATGACCATAGAATGATGTCGAATGACCCAAGTGACCATATGAACTCAAGTGACCATAGGGGCACAACAAATGTAGCCCGTTATATCAATTTTATCACTGCTGCGAGAGAGTGAGTGTGACCTATCCTGTGACTCAATCCGAGTACACGCGGAAGAGCCGACTACCCGACTCATTGCCGATTTCTCAACCGCGCACGATCCCCCATTTCCCTCGTATAGGAACGTCCGCGAGCTAGAGTCCCAGGTCGCGTGTCCGTCCCGCATCAGGTGAAAGATGATAGTTGAAATTTTGGTGGCATGGGGGCTTCCATGATTTCCCTAGAAAAGACGGCGTGGAAGATCAGGTCGTCGTCGATATGAACGCAGGTCTTGGCGGCGAGCAAGACGTCGTCCAAGTACCGAACCTTGTCCTCGATCTCGTCGATGCGCTGTAGCCGCTGGGCCATCTCTGGATTGGAGTGCAACGGGCTGCGTGCCCTTGATACGGGCGAGCTGTGCGGGTGTCGGGCCTGCGCGATGGAGGCGTGGGGAGCTTCCTTCATTCGGTGAGAATTTGCTATGGCCGGAGCTCCCTTGTTCTGAGGCTGCTCTGATGGGACGCGCTCCTACCCAGTTGGTCTGTTGAGGAGGCCCTGATAAAGGTCTGTCAAGACTTGGATCTTGTGGCGCATCTCGGCTACCTCGTCGATGGTGACCTCCCGTAATGGCCGGGTGGAGGATGAAACTTGTTGCGATCCCTGATGGGAACTGGGGCCCTGGTGGGATCCTCGGCCCCATTGGCTGGTGTTGCGGTAGCTCCAACGGGGTGCCATGGCTTTTTGATCATCTTCCCACAGACAACGCCAAAAAGTGTAGAGGTGGAAAACTGGTTCCTAGGCCTCGTACCACACTTTTAAATTTATTTGTTGGGGAAGATCATCCGGCACCCATGGAATCTTGCAAGCACCAGAGAAAAGGGCGTCAGAAGGAGCCTTCGGCATTATCCCAGGGGAAAACCCTCCGATGCTTTAGTCAGCACTTAGGGAGATGGAGAATAAAGAAGAGAAAATGAGAGAGAGAGAGAGAGAGAGAGAGCTAGAGATCGTCTGTGTGGCCTAGAGGAGCGGTCTACCTTCCAGAGGAGTGCTCGCCGTATCTAGTGGGCACCCAGACAGTGCTCGCTGGGCGGTAAGTGTACTCGAAAGACCTCCTGCGCTCTCCTTCGTGGGATCCACTCTCGAGGGGTGGACAGTCGAGGCCTTTCTTGCTGTAGTGGTAAGTCGGTGCTTTTGCCTCTCTCTAGTCTGTCTCTGGGTGTATCTCTATATATCCATCTTTGTACGTTGAAGGCCCATTTATAGGGGTTGTCCTCATGGTGAGAGCCTGTGCCTTAGCTGGGAAGGGTGCAAGTCATGGAGTAACGTCTCCCTGCGAGCGTGGGGAGTTTCCCGTTAAGGGTCCATTCCTCCAGAGTCGGGTGATTCTCCGGTGAGTCTTGTGGCGCCCGTAAGGCGCACTCGACTTTAGTGGAGTTGAGGCCGACGTCGTGAGAGGTAACGTTCGATCGCCGGAGGGTCATCTCATGGCCATTGCGCCTAGGTTGATGCCCTTCGTGCGCTGACAAATCCGAGGGCTATCCGTTATGGGCTGTGACTGTCAGGGCCCGTAAGGGGCGTTGTAGACCGCGAGCCAAATTGGGCCCGGCGGAAATGGGCCTTACATGGGCCAAGCCAGTTTTACCCTCCTCAAGGCCCAATTAAGGATTTTGAGAATTATAAATTTTTTAGATTAATTCATTTTTTTCAGCCCATCGAGACTTTTAATATTAACCCATTTTGCTTATATAATTATTATGAATTTTCAACTAGCTTTCAATATTTATATTAAAATTATTTTAATTTTATTCAAGAGATTATATTTATTTATTTTTTTATTTATTTTAATTTGTGTTGCTACACTCCTCCCCCCATCCTAGCCCTACTCTCCCCCCTTCGTTAACACAGCGTTGCTGGATGGTTAAGAGAGGATCTAGAGGGGGGGTGAATAGATCCGGGTTCACAATGAACGTTTGTAACAGTTTTTCAAAACTAACAACGCATGAACCAAAACATGGCACATAACTTAACTGTAACGTAGTGAAATGAAAAGATGAAGATCTTAGGAACCCTGTGAATGGAGATAGAAGAGATGGAACGAGAGCATCACACCATGGCACAAGGTTTTAAGGTGGTTCGGTTGTCCCAAGACAAACCTACGTCCACCCTCCTCCAACTAGGAGAGGCTTACACTCTTTGGCCCAAAGATAGATAACCACACACAAACACGCTATAGACACAGCATACACGGGGACAAGCCCCACACACACACACGAGGAAGAGGTCCTCACCACACATGGTGACAAGCCCCACATAGAACAAGTTGAGCTTGAAAAGAAAGCAAAAGAAATGGAAACAAAAGAACAAGGGTGCTGCAGATCAAAGCTGACTTCATGGCTGCTGAACTTCTTTCTTCTCTCCTTCCTATTCCTTCATATGGGCTTAGTAGGTGCTCATCTCCCTTTTCTTTTCTTTTCTTTCTTCCTTTCTTTCTTTTGCACTCCACTGATTCAGGCTACAACCCTTGCACTAGCAACCGCAGCAGCGAGCTTTTCTTTCATGGATCCTTTCTTCTTTATAGGCGCAATCACCCCTTTCAAGAAGGTTCCAAGTTGAACGTGATTGGCTCTTCATAAATAATCATTTGTCTTCAAGGACCTTTTGTATTGGCAGCTTCTGGTTGGCCAAGGAGGTAGCAGAAAATTTTCTCCCATTTTGTTGCTTTGGTTAACCTGAGAAGGTGTGAGAGGAGCCTTTCAAGGAGGATCTGTAGCATCTTCTTTTCCTGCAGGTAGGACAGTCAGGACGTCCTTTTGTCATGTGCAATCCTAGTGGCAGAGCATGTGATTGGGTGGAGGCAGAAAGCTAGTTACCAGGATTGGAGACTTTTCTCAGGATATAGTAACTTGCTTTTCTACTGAGCAAAAGGACTAATATAGCAACCCATGATTACCAGGATGGTTGACGGACCAAAGGAGACCTTTCCAGACTTTAAAAGATGTGTTTTTGGACATTTGTGGTTCCTATTTATGCTCTCTGGATCCTTTTCTAAAAATTGTACAGGTTTGCTATAAATGGCTTGGAAATCGCTCAGTTAGGCATTTCATCGAATAGGTGCTCTTCTCCATGAGGTCGGTGCACATTTGAACTGCTCCAGTTAAGGTCGGTGCACATTACTATTTGAGAAATACAGGTCGGTGCACATCACTGTTCGAAGCAAATGAAGGTCGATGCACCTTTGACAAATTGTTGCATACGGAAGTCTGTGCACATTTGTATTTGGCATGACCAAGTCTGTGCACATTTGCAAACCAAGTCTGTGCACATAAGGAATGTCGGTGCACATCCCGAGCAAGGTCCGTGCACATCTCATGCTTCGAGCACTTAAGGTCGGTGTGCATCTTATGCTTCGAGCACACAAGGTCGGTGCACACCCAGAACAAGGTCGGTGCGCATTTGTCTTCAGCGTAGACGTTGGTGCATATCTTGAGCAAGGTCGGTGCACATCCAGACAAGGTCAATGCATGTTCCATAACAAGGTCGGTGCACATTCCATGCTTTAAACATTCAAGCTCGGTGCAACTTTCTTGTATGAAGAGCAGGGTCGGTGCAACGTTCATTTTTTCTCATATGCAGGTCGGTGAACTTTTCAGTCTGAGCCATATGAAGGTCGGTGCACACTTTACCAGCTCGCAGCTAAGGTCGGTGCATGTTTCATATTTCCTCCTATGCAGGTCAGTGCACATCACTATTGGCTTCACGCAAGTCAGTGCAGATTACGGTTGCCGCCCAGTCAAGGTTGGTGCATGTGAAGGACAGGGTTGGTTCACATAAAGCTTTTGGCATGATTTCTTCACACCTGGATACATCAAAAGATGTCTTGAATTTTTGAGCCATGTGACATCATCAAAATAGTATAATTAAGCATATTACACATATGCCCAACATTCTCCCCCTTTTTGATGATGGCAATATGGAGTCATGTTCTTACCAAAAGTAGTGCACAAAATATGCTATGAACAAAAAATTGCAATGAATGCAAACTCCCCCTTAATGAAGGAATTTCCCCTAAGGATGCAAAACTATCCTTTAAAGCAAACTCCCCCTGAACACACTCTCTCTCCCCCTTTGACAACATCAAAAACGGAGGAAATAAGTAAAATATCAGAGGAGAGGTTCAGAACTACGACACATTGGGAATCTGGACCATCAAATTGAAGTATTTCTAAGGAGGCTAGCATTAGAGGACAATCAGGAGGGACTGAGGGATTAAGATCAAAAATGCATGCATGCATAGTTGAAGACAATGAACGAGACAGGGTATGCTCACAGAAACTAGTAAGGCTAATATATCTTGAAAAAAAAATGAAACATAATGTTCTCGGTTCAATTTTATCTCAAGAAGCCAAGTGACATGAGAGAAATAGCAGCCATCAATATTGAAGTCAACCAAGATATAACAAAGAGACAATGAAAATAGGCACCTCTGGGAAGCAAATTTAAGATGTATTAACAGTCAAGTTGAACTGGCACCGTTTGACATGGAGAGTCACATTTGTTTCAGTGCAACTGCCCCAGTTACTTAGTGTAGTTTACTATCGTGCCGTATGGGAACCAGAGTTGGCCTGCCATATAATGCCTGACCCGTTAGCACTTCTTTGGTGAAAGGGTGCAAATTCTTAGTGGAACCAGGCTATTACTCTCTTTATTTTCGTTTGGAAGAATTTGTTTCTCTTTTTTGAGTCATTTTTTTTTTGAAGAGCCAGAGTAGAGATACTCAAGAGCACATTTTGACATAAGCCACCTTACGTCTCAGGTGGAGTGTACCTAGTTACTCAGCACACCTCAACCATTGCTCTGCAATTAGTGCCTTGAACTAGTGTCTCATGAAAAGTAATGGTGGACCACAATACAGAGCGCGTAAGAAAACATGGTCACTTGATGAGCATGAACGGACCATGCTTCAGGGTATATTAGCCATAGTAGACCAATGAGGTCCCCCCGTCAGGGTTCAAAGTTTCAAAAAATGCAGAATGTTGTTGAGTTTAAACCCTTTTATTAAAGGATAGCCTCAATGCTAAGTGTAGGGATTTTTTCTGAGAGTGGCCATTCAATGAATGGATCTTAGAGAAGAACCTCTCATGAATTAACTTGCTCCCCCCGAATCCATGCATGCAAAAGAAGAGAGAATGCAGAATGTTGAATAAAGGTTCCCTTGATACTTGGCGGAGGACTGGCCTCACGCATAGTGAGTGTTTCCAGGCAGACTAAACCTGCCCTTCCCCACATCAGTGTTTTATATACCAAAGGGAACATCACTTATGGCAGCATGTAGACGTATGAGATGCTGCTAGCTAGACATGCATAATGGACTAAACACAAAAAAGGACACCTTGTGTGGGATGCACTTATTCAAATGAGAATAATCAAGTGGGAGAGTGACACAAACCCAATTCTCTTCTCAAGGTAGTAAATCTGCCAGTGCTCAGAGGTTTGATAAAGATATCTGCAATTTGTCTTTCGGATTCAATAAACTGAAATTCAAAGTTTTTCTTGTTTACCTCATCTCGAAGAAAATTATGCCTTACTTCAATATGTTTGGACCGGGAATGCTGGATGGGATTCTTAGCCAAATTGATGGTGCTTGTGTGTCGCACAGGATGGGCGTACAGCCAAGGTCAATTCCGTAGTCTTGGAGCTGATGCTTGATCCATAGTACTTGAGTCCCATAGCTACCTGCCGCTACATATTCTGCTTCAGCGGTAGACAAGGCCACTGAGTGCTGCTTCTTAGAAGCCCAAGAGACCAGGCAGCCACGAAGGTAATTACAGTACCCACTAGTGCTTTTCCGGTCAAGTTTGCACCCAGCATAATCCGCATCAGTATATGAGATTAAATCAAAACAGCATGATGAGGGATACCATAGTCCTAAGTCCTGTGTGTTAGCAATGTATCTTAAGATTCTCTTAACTGTAATTAGGTGAGATTCCTTCGGATTTGCTTGAAAACGAGCACACATGCATACACTGAACTGTATGTCAGGTCGTGATGCAGTGAGATATAAAAGGGACCCGATCAGACCTCGGTAAGTTTTAGGATCTATAGATTGCCCATTCTCATCTGCATCCAAGGATGCATTTGTTCCCATGGGTGTGGATATGGCCTTGGTATCCTTCATCCCAAATTTCTTTAGGATCTCCAGCGTATACTTGGACTGGTTTATGAAAAGGCCTTCTTTTGACTGTGAGACCTGCAATCCAAGAAAAAATCGAAGCTCTCCCATAAGGCTCATTTCGAATTCTTCTGTCATGAGTTCAGCAATTTGGTTGCACAGGGTAACATTTTTTGATCCAAAAATGATGTCGTCTACATAGACCTGTACAACAATGATATGGCCATCCATTACCTTTGTGAAGAGGGTTTGATCAATCTTACCTCGGATGTAGCCTTTGTCAATTAAATGAGCACTGAGTCTATCATACCAGGCCCGTGGAGCTTGCTTTAAGCCGTAGAGAGCCTTGTTCAACTTGTAAACATGATTAGGCGTATCAGCAAGTTCAAAACCAGGAGGCTGTTCTACAAACACTTCTTCCTTTATCAGCCCATTCAAAAAAGTAATTTTGACATCCATTTGATATAATTTAATGCCTAATGAACATGTAAAAGCTAGCATGATGTGAAACCACTACGGGGTATGCAGCAAGCAAATGTAAACTTAGGACCTATTCCGCATTCACAACCACATAGCAATTAAGTTGATAAATCGGGGCCAAATCGCCGTCGCACACACGCGAGCCCGGGGTAACTAAATGATGCTAGGGGGAGGTGATGGATCAAGACCCTTGCTGGTAGAGTGCCAGTTGGGCTAGGGTTGCCCTCCCGAGGGTACGTAGCCCACGCTTATGGGGCTGGCCGGTGCCAATTGGGGCACTAGGTCCCACTCTCTCACTTTAGCCACGGTGACCACACTAAGATGGTGGTTCCGAGATCGGGCACTCGCTCGCATGCACAACGGAGCTACGTCTACGGATATTAAATAAACAGACACTAAATAGTAATGGAGCAAAGTTTAGAGCTCACCTGGTTGGTTTGAAGAAACCAACCCCGTTCGGAGACGTGGGCGAGCGGGGAAGTGTAGATCCCGCACACTGCACCGATGTAGCTTGAGCTGCTTAATACAAACACTACTCCTCACGCAGGAGGGTTGGACTAAGGGTGGGGAAATCAAGCTTACATCCAAACACTACCTCCACGCAGGGAGGGGCGCTAAGCCGGCCAGGCGGGAGGGGGAAACACTACCAGAAAAAGCGGGATTTCAGACGGACATTATCCATCTCAAATCCGTCTGAAACTCCGTCGCAAACCATATTTGTAACGGAATTCCGATGGATTTAAGACGGGAATCGACCGTCTGAAATTCTTAGTCACAAATTTGTGACAGTTAATTTTTCTGTCTGAAATTCCATCTGAAATTAAGACAGAATAAATTTCGGTCACAAATTCCGTCTAAATCTCATACGATAAAATTTCCGTATGTAACTGTCCGTCTGAAATTATCCGTCTATATTTCATACGGTTTTTAAGACGGATTTATAATCCGTTGTAAATACCGTCAGTAATCCGTCTGAAAGCTTGTCTGAAATCCGTCGCTATATCTGCCGGATATTACGACGGATTACTTTTTCGTCGTAACTACCGACGACGGTTCCATATGCAAATTCGTCCTAAACCCGTCGGTGTTTGAAACGGAAATCACGACAGATATTAATTTTCGTCTGAAATTACCGTCGCTATTCCAAACGGAAATAGCGACGGAGTGAAAATCCGTCTGAAATCAAAAATATATTTTTTTAAAATATTGCGTTTATTTATCTAATAAACATGTTAAAAAAATTATTGGGAACCTACTGATAACCACACAAAAAACTCAACATCAACGTACCCAAATAAATAAACACCACCGAAAAAAACTCAACATCAACATAGATGTTCAAATAAATAAACACCACCAATAAAAAAATTCAACACCATGCTGATCAAATAAATATAAAAAAAACACATTAACCCTGCTGATCCGTCTGAATAACATAAAACAAATATCATTAAACATCAAGAAATATCTGGTACATCGTCAATATCCTCATCATCCATATCGTCACTGCCCTGCTCATCTCCTCTGTCGCTGCCCGCAGAAGGATCCCCCTACATTAAAAAAATAATAACATTCATTTATAGATAAAAAAATTAGTGCGAAGAAATGAGCATAAATATAAATCAAACATATCAAAATGATAACTGCAGATTTTATAGATCAACTACTAGCTTGAAACAATATTTAGACCCCTGGACCCGACCTGGTAGTTCATTTAAACTAAGTATATTTTAAAACTGAACTTTGAGCGCCGAGCTCAAACCGGGCATCCGATTTGGATTCCGTCAGTTCTGACAAGTCACTTTCATCTCCCCGGTCGCGTTGGAATGATCGGCACGCCGTCCGACCGGTATTTCTAATTTTAGACCCCCGGACCCGACCTGGTAGTTCATTTAAACTAAGTGTATTTTAAAACTAAACTTTGAGCGCCGAGCTCAAACCGGACATCCGATTTGGATTCCGCCAGTTCTGACAAGTCACTTTCATCACCCCGGTCGCGTTGGAATGATCGGCACGGCCGTCCGACCGGTATTTCCAATTTTAGACCCCCGGACCCGACCTGGTAGTTCATTTAAACTAAGTGTATTTTAAAACTGAACTTTGAGCGCCGAGCTCAAACCGGGCATCCGATTTGGATTCCGTCAGTTCTGACAAGTCACTTTCATCTCCCCGGTCGTGTTGGAATGATCGGCACCGCTGTCCGACCAGTATTTCCAATTTTAGACCCCCGGACCCGACCTGGTAGTTCATTTAAACTAAGTGTATTTTAAAACTAAACTTTGAGCGCCGAGCTCAAACCGGGCATCCGATTTGGATTCCGTCAGTTCTGACAACTCACTTTCATCTCCCCGATCGCGTTGGAATGATCGGCACGGCCATCCGACCGGTATTTCCAATTTTAGACCCCCGGACCCGACCTGGTAGTTCATTTAAACTAAGTGTAATTTAAAACTAAACTTTGAGTGCCGAGCTCAAACCGGACATCCGATTTAGATTCCGTTAGTTCTGACAAGTCACTTTCATCTCCCCGGTCGTGTTGGAATGATCGGCACGGCCGTCTGACTGGTATTTCCAATTTTAGAACCCCAGACCCGACCTGGTAGTTCATTTAAACTAAGTGTATTTTAAAACTGAACTTTGAGCGCCGAGCTCAAATCGGGCATCCGATTTGGATTCCTTCTGTTCTGACAAGTCACTTTCGTCTCCCCGGTCACGTTGGAATGATCGGCATGGCCGTCCGACCGGTATTTCTAATTTTACACCCCCGGACCTGACCTGGTAGTTCATTTAAACTAAGTGTATTTTAAAACTGAACTTTGAGCGCCGAGCTCAAACCGGGCATCCGATTTGGATTTCGTCAGTTCTGACAAGTCACTTTCATCTCCCCGGTCGCGTTGGAATGATCGGCATGGCCGTCTGACCGGTATTTCAAATTTTAGACCCCCGGACCCGACCTGGTAGTTCATTTAAACTAAGTGTATTTTAAAACTGAACTTTGAGCGCAGAGCTCAAATCGGGCATCCGATTTGGATTCCGTCAGTTCTGACAAGTCACTTTCATCTCCCCGGTCGCGTTGGAATGATCGGCACGGCCGTCCGACCTGTATTTCAAGTTTTTGACCCCCGGACCTGACCTGATAGTTCATTTAAACTAAGTGTATTTTAAAACTGAACTTTGGGCGCCGAGCTCAAACCGGACATCCGATTTGGTTTCCGTCAGTTCTGACAAGTCACTTTCATCTCCCCGATAGTGTTGGAATGATCGGCACGGTCGTCCGACCGGTATTTCCAATTTTAGACCCCCGGACCCGACCTGGTAGTTCATTTAAACTAAGTGTATTTTAAAACTGAGGACATATTGATGTATAAAGCACGACAGTTAGTCACACTAAGTGCTTAGGGATATTGGCCTCTGATCAAGGTATATCCTCTAGTTACAAGGTGTGCACTGAACTAGAGTGGTCGTAAAATTTGTAGCATGAAAAATTGTTGAACGAATTGAAATATCTGAATATTGATGTGAAAATCAAATTGCTATAACCCTAGACAAAATCATATGACTTCATAATTACTTGATTTCAATACATATGCATGTAATTCCGAAAGAAGTCAATAAATTTGATTGTGTAAGAGAAATGGAGTTTTATCAAGATAAATATGAGGGCTTGGTTCATTTTTATTAAACCATGGTTTTAGATATCAATACATAATTTTATTGATAAACTCTTCATACATCATATTTAAACCATGCTGTTCAATAAAGCTCATTCATAAGCCCTTATAATGGAAGACTTTGAAAACTTATGTTTTGGATTTATGAGATTGATATCTCTCTGAAAATCTGACTGAATTTTCTGTGATTGGAGCTTCTTTAAAAAATCTGCTAAGTGAACCTCTTCTGCTCATTGACCTGAACTTCTCCTTGTTTGCCCCTGTGGTCTCACCACCAGAAAAAGCGGGATTTCAGACGGACGTTATCCATCTCAAATCCGTCTGAAAATCCGTCGCAAACCATATTTGTAACGGAATTCCGACGGATTTAAGACGGGAATCGACCGTCTGAAATTCTTAGTCACAAATTTGTGACAGTTAATTTGTCTGTCTGAAATTCCTTCTGAAATTAAGACAGAATAAATTTCGATCACAAATTCTGTCTAAATTTCATACGATAAAATTTCCGTATGTAACTTTCTGTCTGAAATTATCCGTCTGTATTTCATACGGTTTTTAAGACGGATTTATAATCCGTTGTAAATACCGTCAGTAATCCGTCTGAAATCTTGTCTGAAATCCGTCGCTATATCTGCCGGATATTACGACGGATTACTTTTTCGTCGTAACTACCGACGACGGTTCCATATGCAAATTCGTCCTAAATCCGTCGGTGTTTGAAACGGAAATCACAACGGATATTAATTTCCGTCTGAAATTACCGTCGCTATTCCAAACGGAAATAGCGACGGAGTGAAAATCCGTCTGAAATCAAAAATATATATTTTTTAAATATTACGTTTATTTATCTAATAAACCTGTTAAAAAAAATTATTGGGAACCTACTGATAACCACAAAAAAAAACTCAACATCAACGTACCCAAATAAATAAACACCACCGAAAAAAACTCAACATCAACATAGATGTTCAAATAAATAAACACCACCAATAAAAAAATTCCACCATGCTGATCAAATAAATACAAAAAAAACACATTAACCCTGCTGATCCGTCTGAATAACATAAAACAAATATCATTAAAACATCAAGAAATATATGGTACATCGTCAATATCCTCATCATCCATATCGTCACTGCCCTGCTCATCTCCTCTATCGCTGCCCGTAGAAGGATCCCCCTACATTAAAAAAATAATAACATTCATTTATAGATAAAAAAATTAGTGCGAAGAAATGAGCATAAATATAAATCAAACATATCAAATTGATAACTGCAGATTTTATAGATCAACTACTAGCTTGAAACAATATTTAGACCCCTGGACCCGACCTGGTAGTTCATTTAAACTAAGTGTATTTTAAAACTGAACTTTGAGCGCCGAGCTCAAATCGGGCATCCGATTTGGATTCCGTCAGTTCTGACAAGTCACTTTCATCTCCCCGGTCGTGTTGGAATGACCGACACGGCCGTCTGACCGGTATTTCCAATTTTAGACCCCCGGACCCGACCTGGCAGTTCATTTAAACTAAGTGTATTTTAAAACTAAACTTTAAGCGCCGAGCTCAAACCGGACATCCGATTTGGATTCCGCCAGTTCTGACAAGTCACTTTCATCTCCCCGGTTGTGTTGGAATGATCGGCATGGCCGTCCGACTTGTATTTCAAGTTTTTGACCCCCGGACCTGACCTGGCAGTTCATTTAAGCTAAGTGTATTTTAAAACTGAACTTTGAGCGCCGAGCTCAAACCGGACATCCGATTTGGATTCCGTCAGTTCTGACAAGTCACTTTCATCTCCCCGGTCGCGTTGGAATGATCGGCACGGCCGTCCGACCGGTATTTCCAATTTTAGACCCCCAGACCCGACCTGGTAGTTCATTTAAACTAAGTGTATTTTAAAACTGAACTTTGAGCGCCGAGCTCAAACCGGACATCCGATTTGGATTCCGTCAGTTCTGACAAGTCACTTTCATCTCCCCGGTCATGTTGGAATGATCGGCACGGCCGTCCGACCGGTATTTTCAATTTTAGACCCCCGGACCCGACCTGGTAGTTCATTTAAACTAAGTGTATTTTAAAACTGAACTTTGAGCGCCGAGCTCAAACCGGGCATCCGATTTGGATTCCGTCAGTTCTGACAAGTCACTTTCATCTCCCCGGTCGCGTTGGAATGATCGGCACGGCCGTCCGACCGGTATTTCCATTTTTAGACCCCCGGACCTGACCTGGTAGTTCATTTAAACTAAGTGTATTTTAAAACTGAACTTTGAGCGCCGAGCTCAAACCGGACATCCGATTTGGATTCCGCCAGTTCTGACAAGTCACTTTCATCTCCCCGGTCGTGTAGGAATGATCGGCATGGCCGTCCGACCGGTATTTCCAATTTTAGACCCCCGGACCCGACCTGGTAGTTCATTTAAACTAAGTGTATTTTAAAACTGAACTTTGAGCGCTGAGCTCAAACCGGACATCCGATTTGGATTCCGCCAGTTCTGACAAGTCACTTTCATCTCCCCGGTTGTGTTGGAATGATCAGCACGGCTGTCCGACTTGTATTTCAAGTTTTTGATCCCCGGACCCGACCTGGCAGTTCATTTAAGCTAAGTGTATTTTAAAACTGAACTTTGAGCGCCGAGCTCAAACCAGACATCCGATTTGGATTCCGTCAGTTCTGACAAGTAACTTTCATCTCCCCGGTCGCGTTGGAATGATCGGCACGGCCGTCCGATCGGTATTTCTAATTTTAGACCCCCGGACCCGACCTAGTAGTTCATTTAAACTAAGTGTATTTTAAAACTGAACTTTGAGCGCCGAGCTCAAATCGGGCATCCGATTTGGATTCCGTCATTTCTGACAAGTCACTTTCATCTCCCCGGTCGCGTTGGAATGATCGGCACGGCCGTCCGACCTGTATTTCAAGTTTTTGACCCCCGGACCTGACCTGATAGTTCATTTAAACTAAGTGTATTTTAAAACTGAACTTTGAGCGCCGAGCTCAAACCGGACATCCGATTTGGTTTCCGTCAGTTCTGACAAGTCACTTTCATCTCTCGGGTCAGGTTGGAATGATCGGCATGGCCGTCCGACCGGTATTTCCAATTTTAGACCCCCGGACCCGACCTGGCAGTTCATTTAAACTAAGTGTATTTTAAAACTGAACTTTGAGCGCCGAGCTCAAACCGGACATCCGATTTGGATTCCGTCAGTTCTGACAAGTCACTTTCGTCTCCCCAGTCGCATTGGAATGATCGGCACGGCCGTCCGACCGGTATTTCCAATTTTAGACCCCCGGACCCGACCTGGTAGTTCATTTAAACTAAGTGTATTTTAAAACTGAACTTTGAGCGCCGAGCTCAAACCGGGCATCCGATTTAGATTCTGTCAGTTCTGACAAGTCACTTTCATCTCCCCGGTCGCGTTGGAATGATCGGCATGGCCGTCCGACTTGTATTTCAAGTTTTTGACCCCCGGACCTGACCTGATAGTTCATTTAAACTAAGTGTATTTTAAAACTGAACTTTGAGCGCCGAGCTCAAACCGGACATCCGATTTGGATTCCGTCAGTTCTGACAAGTCACTTTCATCTCCCCGGTCGTGTTGGAATGATTAGCACGGCCGTCTGACTGGTATTTCCAATTTTAGACCCCCGGACCCGACCTGGCAGTTCATTTAAACTAAGTGTATTTTAAAACTGAACTTTGAGCGCCGAGCTCAAACCGGACATACGATTTGGATTCCGTCAGTTCTGACAAGTCACTTTCGTCTCCCCGATCGCGTTGGAATGATTGGCACGGCCGTCCGACCGGTATTTCCAATTTTAGACCCCCGGACCCGACCTGGTAGTTCATTTAAACTAAGTGTATTTTAAAACTGAACTTTGAGCGCCGAGCTCAAACCGGGCATCCGATTTGGATTCCGTCAGTTCTGACAAGTCACTTTCATCTCCCCGGTCGTGTTGGAATGATCGGCACGGCCGTCCGACTTGTATTTCAAGTTTTTGACCCCCGGACCTGACCTATTAGTTCATTTAAA
This sequence comes from Amorphophallus konjac, assembly GCA_022559845.1. Lineage (NCBI taxonomy): Eukaryota > Viridiplantae > Streptophyta > Magnoliopsida > Alismatales > Araceae > Amorphophallus > Amorphophallus konjac. Next base: position 216,208,584 of record CM040124.1, on the reverse strand, counting down.
CTAAGTGTATTTTAAAACTGAACTTTGAGCGCCGAGCTCAAACCGGACATCCGATTTGGATTCCGTCAGTTCTGACAAGTCACTTTCATCTCCCCGGTCGTGTTGGAATGATTAGCACGGCCGTCTGACTGGTATTTCCAATTTTACACCCCCGGACCTGACCTGGTAGTTCATTTAAACTAAGTGTATTTTAAAACTGAACTTTGAGCGTCGAGCTCAAACCGGACATCCGATTTGGATTCCGTCAGTTCTGACAAGTCACTTTCATCTCTCCGGTCGTGTTGGAATGATCGGCACGGCCGTCCGACCGGTATTTCTAATTTTAGACCCCCGGACCCGACCTGATAGTTCATTTAAACTAAGTGTATTTTAAAATTGAACTTTGAGCGCCGAGCTCAAACCGGGCATCCGATTTGGATTCCGTCAGTTCTGACAAGTCACTTTCATCTCCCCGGTCACGTTGGAATGATCGGCATGGCCGTCCGACCGGTATTTCCAATTTTAGACCCCCGACCCCCAGATTTTCTTAATTCTTCTGAAGTAAATGAGTTTTAAAATTAATAATGAACATAATTGAGTAATTCCATCAAAATAAAAACATAGTAAACACTCACCTGTGCGGGCTGTGCTGTGGTGGTGGTTGATTTCTGAGGGACCATTCCACTCTGGGAGAGGAGGCCACTAATTGCCTGCAAGAATACTAACACTTGGCTAGATATCTCTTGCTGGAAATGCTGCTGCTGCCGCTGCATATCAGAAATCTGCGATCGGACCATGTCCATCATGTCGTTGGCAGAAGCGCTGGGGGCAACGGAAGGTATAGTGAAGGCACTGCCACTGGAAGAAGTATAGCTAGAACTCGCACACGCTGATGTCACCGCGCTTGCGTCTAGGCTCTCCCCAAAACCATATAGTCGGCCTTTCTTCGGTACGCCAGCTGCTGCCACCCACTCCACCGGATCGAACTCCGGCTGCTGCGTGTCTCCCTCCCCGTACTTCTCTGTCACTGCTTTGCTATATGTTTCCTACAAATTGAATAAAATAACTAGTCAATTTCATATGAATTACATGCCGATTTAAATGAACGGTACAAGTTACATATGTAGATAAACTTACCGCTGCTGACTTAGTTGTGTCACTCACAAAATCATTAGTCCCCTTCTTTTTGTGTGTTCTGTCGAACACCTCGAGGAACGACGGAGGTCGATTAAGCTCCACAGCCTGTTATACAATTCATAGTAAAAAAAGTCAAATATTGGGATAAATTGTAAGAAGATAAATTGGTATATTACTTACCAATTTTTGTTTATGAGCCGCATAAGAGATGGACCCACTCGTATGCAAATTTGAACCTGGTTTTGACGCCCTGTTTGCTTTGGCTTTTTCGGACTTTTCTATCCACTTGGGGTCGGCAAAATGGTCACAAGATATCTCCCAATCCTCCTGCCTCATCCATAGAGGGCGATGCGCCTTCCACAATTGTCGGTCTTCACTCCCCCCACTCAATTTTTTAGCGTGTGCTCGGGCCTCATGTATTTTCCTCTTGTAACTTGAGAGCATAGTAGACTCCCAGGCACGACGACATCTCGCCGCGTCATGTCCACATGTGAATTGAAAAGACCGCTATAAATCAATTACTTTTCACACTTAGTATAAAGTTGTAAATTGACTTTGGGAAATACTTGAATTAAATGACGTAATTACTTTCTAAGAACATGTTGTACAATGAATCGCGGACGGACATCGGAAAATCTCTGAAAGTGGAAGCTGCCCCGGGCACATGTGCCAACATGAGTTCGGTGGAATGATGGACAGCGCTGTGGGGTTCAAATTTCATACTACAATTGCAAATGTCAAAATATTCATATTAGACAGTTGAGGGCTAATTAATGTAATATAACCTTATAGATTTACCCGGATACCCAACACGGGCGACGTCTATCATGGGTCGTGCCTCCCTCGTGACAACTGCCGACATCGTCAAGGGGCTGACTGGTGGGGGTGGGCCCTGTACAAGTGGGAGGTGGTGGGAGGGCACTAAGACCTGCAAGAATTTATTGTCATGTGGAGTGATACATATAATGCGAACATATAATTAAAATATACATACCTGCAGCGGGAGGTGGTGGGGGTGGCGTACGCACAACAGGTGGGAGGCCACTGAGACCTGCAAGAATTTATTGTCATGTGGAGTGATACATATATTGCGAACATATAATTAAAATATACATACCTGCAGCGGGAGGTGGTGGGGGTGGCGTATGCACAACAGGTGGGAGGGCACTGAGACCTGCAAGAATTTATTGTCATGTGGAGTGATACATATAATGTGAACATATAATTAAAATATACATCCCACAGTGGCTCATCAGCATCCCTAAGTAGTTCATTTAATCTTTTGGCTGTCTTATTCGGCGCTTCATCGTGAATATTAAAACTAGGACCAGCAGCATCTACAACCATATCCACGTACCCACTTGTGCCTGCAATATTGTCGGGCTCGTACCTCAAGAATTGCTCACCATGACACGTCCAATTCGTATAACCATCCACGAACCCTTTCGTGTACAAATGATGTTGCACATCCCATGTTGAACACCACCTCAAGTTTCTACAACTTGAACAAGGGCATCGAATGTGACCGTCGCGATCTATTGCTGCATTTGGATTCCCCAATGCAAATTGAATGAAACTCTCAACCCCAAGCTTAAAGTCATCTGACACCACCCGGTCAACTATTCTACGATACATCCATGAACGATCTGTCGACATTTTGCCTGCACCCAATAAATGACAATACACATCCTAACTTTCAAATCATTACTCATAATATTACACCCGACCCTTTCCTCACATCGTTCATCATAGACCATTTGCAGTTGGAAGAGGAATATTGATTAGATTATCACTTTTTAACCCATCCATGAAGGTTTGATCGCACAATCACTTACTATATGTGCTGCACGATTTGCTAAAAATTTCGGCATCATCTCCCCACACTTCTCCGATATACCAAATATATTTATTGATTTTGAAATTTTCTTAAACACTTACAAGTAAGTGGTTAAGAAAACACTCAAAACCAATAATGGTATATCAGAGAAGAGTGAGGAGACACAACCGAAATTCTCAACAAACCATACAAACACATATAGTAAATGACTGCCTAAGTGCGATCAAACATTCACAGACTGTCCAAACGGGACAATTCAAGACTTTGAGGTAGATATATATATTCTCATAAACAAATGAGAACATACACATCAAACCCAAAGTCTTGAACGGGAAGGCACATTGACACGGTTTTAACGCGCTCTCCTGAGGTGCGTGTAATGTTAGGTCGCACCCACGCACCTCAGCTCACAGGGAATACCCCATGCATTTATATAACATAAAATTAAATAACAACGCAATTATCATTATGGACATATCAAATTAAATAACACCCAAATTACAAAATTTTTCAAATGAAGAACATCGAAGCTAAACAATCTACATTTTTTAGTCAAATTAACATCAAATTTCTATTAAAATCAGATTTAAAAATATATTTACATGCAATAAAAATCCACAAAGTTTTAAATCACAAAATGAATTTTTTGGGTATTTACCTATTGCTATAGAGAATTCTGATTTCTTTGCATTTATCCACATCTTTGTATATATGTACTACTTAAGATGTGTGGTCATTCCATTTCTCTATATCTTCTTATCATCATAAGACAAGGTTCAAATGGGATCACTTTCAGCCTCAGTGGAGCATCTATGGCCTCAAGAATGGCAGGACGACCTTTTTGCATGAGAACTGCTCCCATGCCAGTTCCACTAGCATCACACTCGACTACAAAAGTTTCTGAAAAATCAGGCAAGTCAAGAACTGGGGCAGTTGACATAGCCTCTTTAAGCTGTAAGAAGGCTTGATGAGAAGATGGGCTCCAACTATAACTGTCCTTCTTAAGAAGACTGGTCAGAGGTGCAGCAAGAGATTTTACTATCAGCTCATGGAGGAAGCACTTAACTGTTACTGATCAATCCTTTCCATACTCTCTCATTTGGTCTACCTACATTCCCCCCAAAGTTTCTCTATTCCTATGGAAGCTCATCCATGGAATTTTACCCACTGATAGAAGAGTCCAGTAGAGTGGAATATCATTGTGTTCTAAAAACTTATGCTGTCCAAATGCTTAGATTGAGTCAACCACTCACCTTCTCTTACATAGCAAGCTGTCAGCTGCCACTTGGGCTCTGCTTAAGCCCTGCATTCATATTGATCCCCCTCATGATGGCTGCCAATGCCATCTTATTGGAGCCCCCCTCCCCAGTCTCTTCCCACTGACCCCCACCACACACCGGAGTGGCTCCGGTGATATTGCACCCCCACCCCCACCCTTCGACCAAAAGTCATCCCAACCCCTCCCTACCCCCTTTCTCCCTCTAGCAATATTCGGGTGAGCTCGCGGCCCCACACCCTCCCAACCAGCAGTCCCCACCCCGGACCCCTTGTAGCACCTCTCCCCTAACCCCCCACTCCCAGAGTAGCCCCCCTAGATCCGCCTGAACTCTCCTCCCCCGGACCCCCCACCCTCCCAGAGATGAGCCCCTACCCCAGACCCTCTGTTGGATCCCCCCTCTCTGAACCACCCCACTCCTAGAGCAGCCCCCCCTCGGACCTACCGCAATCGAACGCTCCTCCCCTAGACTCCCCCCCACTGGAACTTCGCACCCTCCCAGCCAGTAGCCCCCACCCCGGACCCCCCACCGGAGACCCCCTCCCTGAAATCCCCACTCCCAGAGCAGCCCCTCACCCACCGAAACCCTCCTCCAGACCCCCCATCGGAACCCCCCCACCCTCCTAACCCACAGCCCCCACCCTGGACTCCCTGCCGGATCCCACTGCGCGCCTGAACCGCCCTCTGCCAGAGCACCCCCCGCCCCCCTCCGCTCTTGACCCTCCTTCCCGAAAACCGCTGCTGGAACCCCTCTCCCTGCCAGACCAACCTCCCCCTCCCGGATCGGCTAGAACCCCCGCCCTCCCTGATGATCCCCAAGCTTTAAAAAAAAAGGAACAACAAATGCAACAATGGCGATGGTGGAGGCGCGTCAGGTAGGGAGAGTTTTACAGAGAGAGGGTGAGGGAGGGGGCTTACTAGACCAGAGAGGATGGCTTGGAGGATGGCGACAACGCAACACTGGCGGCGACAACGAGGACGGCTTCGATGGCAACAACGAGGACGGCTTCAACAGCAACGGTGAGGGGGGCTCTGCGGGGACGACGACGACGAGGAAGGCTTCGACGACGATGGCGAGGGTGGCTTTGGCAGCGACGGCGAGGGCGGCTTTGGCCGCGACGGTGAGTATGGCACCGGCAGTCTCTCCTTGGCAAGGAGATAGTGGAAAGAGAGTGAGAGGGAGAGTGGGAGTGAGACGGAGATCGCGGGGGAAGGGGGGAAGAAGGGGGGAAAGCTCCGTCGTGGGGGAAGGGGGGAAAGTTTCGATGGAGGTAAAGAATATTTGTAACGGATTTCAGACGGATTATTTCCGTCTGAATATCCGTCTCAAATCACGACGGATATAAAGACGGAATATATTCCGTCTATAATTATAGACGGATCTTCAGAGGGAATATAGTATGTCGTTAATAACAACGGAATTTGTAACGGAAACTAATCCGTCACAAATACAGACGGATTTTACGACGGAAAAATATCCATCTGAAATATCCGTCTGAAATCCCACTTTTTTTGGTAGTGAAACTCGCCGAGGTTGTAGGAGAGGAAGTTGACGTAGGATCTGCTCGCTTGCTATGAGAGGGGACAGGCCGCCACTGTTGCAGTCGTAGTTCTTACTCCGGAATTCTGCCGGTGACGAGACTAGGGGGGAAATCTTCGTGACAGAAGCTGGGACGCCTCTGAATTTTACTGAATTCTTCCAACATTGTCGCTGGCCGCGGCAGAGGCTCGAACCGGATGAAGGAATCTGGGGTTGACAGCTTCAGATCTGATGCAGTAGGATGCAGAGGTTGTACCGTGGGCTCCCGAGCTCCGAATCTTGAACCGTCAGAATTTATGGATCCGTGGATGAACCCTCTTTGCAGAAAAACTGGTGGGGAGGCCGTCGAAGTTCGGGGTGGCCTGGGGGACACCGATGAGTGAGTGCTGGTCGCAGAAGACTGGAGAAGGCAGTCCCACGCGACTGGAGGGGAAAAATCAGAACTTTGGCTCCCTGATGCCGAATGTAGCTCTGCTTCTTTCTACGGGTCGGGAACAGGGGGAGGAAGAACTTTGAAGAAGGAGCTTTAGTCAGATTCGTTCACTGTGAATCGTGGTTCAGCTTCTGGTCGAACTCTGGTGCTCTGCAGATGGAGCTTGGTGCAGTCGAGAGAGAATGGCTCTCCCGGGCAGCTCCGGACTCAGAATGGTACGATTCTTTCTCGCCTGCGTAGTGGACTGGGCGACCTTTCCAGAAATGTAAGGTACGCTCTCAGATGTCACCGGATGACCTCGGGGGAGCTTCTGCAAGATGGGCCTTCTTCTGCCACCTGCAGATGTGACAGAATGAATGGGATGGTGGTGGGGTTAGGTTAAGGGGGATTGGAGTTTGGTAATGGAGGGAAGGGTGGAGGTGATTGCAGATGGGGGAGGGATGTGTGGGGGTAATGAAAGGGGCGGAGCAGGTGGTATGGAGGAGCAGGAGGGTGGAGGGGAGTGGGGGCCGAAGCTAGGAGATGGGGGGAGGGAGTGGTCGGCCAAGGTAAGAGGAGGGGGGGTGAGTGGATGGAGGGGGTTGCGCAAATGGTAGTGGGGGTGGGGGTTTGAATGCTTGGGGATATGAATGAGTGTGTGGGGGAGTGGAAGGGCTGCTTGGGGAAGAGGGATGGGTGCCTTGGAGGTGGAGAAGGTGTATGGGGAATGGGAAGAGTTGCTTGGGTAAGTGGAGGTATTGATGGGAGTTAAGGCTCTTGGGGAGGTGAAGGGTTGGAGGGTGAGGTGGCAGGTGAGGTGGCAGGGGAAGGGGAAGGTGAAAGGGCAGGTTCGCCCAAGGGAGAGAGAGAGAGAAGGGGGAAGAGAGAGAGGGGTTCGCCCCCTAGAGAGAGAGAGAATGAGAGAGCTAGAGAGAGAGAGAGAGGGGGGCACTTATGCTCAAATATTCAATACTTCATTAACGATCTCAAGGGGGGTTGGGGTCCTATATATAGGGATCCCAACATTTACAAAAAGTCCCTGGAGAATATGCTAAAAACAAATAAGCAAGGGGGTGTGGGAAGGAAGAGGGCGCCCATGGGCCAGGCCCATCTAATTGGGCCCATATGACCCCCTAGCCTAACAAACATAGATAAATAACGTGATGACCTAGGGACATGACTCAAAATAAGGACAAGTACATCAAAATGACTCAAGAAAGGAGAAAATACATCAATATGTCCTCAGTAATAAGCTCCTGTGTCGCCGTGGGCCCATCAAGTCGTGCAGTCACACACTACCTGTCTCCGGAAGGGAGAGAGGTGTCGAGCCAAAGGGAATCCTGGGTGATGTCCCCATCAACTCCCCCGGGATGCGAAGAGCTCGACTCTGTCGAGAAAGGGTCCACTCGACTGCGGTAACGCTCCAGGAGGTCGGGGTCCAGCTGCTGAAGATCCTCCCTACTCACCCATGAATTATCTGAAGGGGGCCGGCCCTTCCACCTGACCAAGTATCGCTCGTATGCTTTGCTCCGGGTGACAGTGACCTGTTCATCCAATATCCGCTCTATTTGCTCCCGTTGGCCCCTCTGGACTGGTGGAACTCTCTCATGGGTGGTGGCTCTCTCAGAAGGTGGAACAGGCTCAATTCCCTCACTGGGTGTCACCGTGGGACCCCTATATGGCACCAAGTCAGTCACATTGAATGTGGGACTTACTGCGTACTCCTCGGGGACGTCCAACACGTAAGCGTTTGTGCCAATCCTCCTCAGAACCTGGAAGGGGCCTGATCCACGCGACCTCAGTTTGGAGACATTTCCAGGGAAAAGCCTCTCAGTTCTTACCATCACATAATCACCCACGTGAAACTCCTAGTGGCGTCGGTGGGAATCGGCCGTCTTTTTATACACCTCATTGCTTTTGTTAATGTGTTTGCGGATCTCCTCATGCAATTATTTCATGTGTTCGGCAAACGACTCAGCACTAATAGACACTCTAGCATGCGGAGGTAAAGGAATGAGATCTGTAGGCATTCTAGGTTTGTACCCATGCACAGCTTCAAATGGGCTCATCCCTATCGACCTATTCACTAAATTGTTGTATGCAAACTCTGCTTGGGGTAATATGAGATCCCAATTCCCGGGGCGATCCTCAACAAGACACCGGACTAGATTCCCAATACTCCTATTAATGACTTCAGTCTGGCCATCAGTTTGAGGGTGATAGGCTGTGGAAAATTTGAGAAGGGTCCCCATTAGGTGCCAGAGAGTTTTCCAGAAATAGCTGGTGAATTTGACATCCCTATCAGAAATGATGGTCTTGGGTAGGCCATGGAGGCGGACTACCTCATCGAAGAATAGGCGGGCCACATGGGAGGCATCGGAGGTTTTAGAGCAGGGGATGAAATGGGCCATCTTAGAAAACCTATCCACTACTACAAAGATTGAATCATGCCTTTTTTGAGTTCTAGGTAGGCCTAAGACGAAGTCCATGCTTAAGTCCTGCCAGGGACGATCAGGGACAGGGAGTGGGGTGTATAGGCCCGTGTTCTGTCTTGTCTGTTTGGCTGAGGCACATATCCGGCACTGTCCTACAATTTTGGCTACGTCCCTTTTGAGGCTTGGCCAGTAGAACTGACCCTCAACCAAAGCAATGGTTTTATGCACCCCAAAATGCCCAGCAAGGCCTCCTGCATGTAACTCCCAGACCAGGAAATCCCGTAGAGAGGTTCTAGGTATGCAAAGTCTATGGCCTTTGAAGATGAATCCGTCCTCTAAGATGAATCCTTGGTGTTCCTTAGGTGATAGGGTGGACAGAGTGGTATGGATTGGACCAAAGTCCGGGCAATCAGAGTACTCCTCCTTGAGTCTTTCAAATCCTATGACTTCTATCCGAATGGTAGCTAGCAAGGAAATTCTCCTACTGAGGGCATCGGCAGCACGGTTTTCACTCCCGACTTTATGTTTGATCACAAATGTGTAGGCCTGGATGTATTCGACCCATCGGGCATGTCGAGCATTCAGTTTCTGCTGGGAGTTGAGGTATTTCAGGGCCTCATGGTCGGAGAATATGACAAATTCTTTAGGCAAGAGATAGTGTCTTCAATGCCGGAGGGATTGTACCACGGCATAAAATTCCTTGTCGTAGGTGGAGTATCTCATCCTGGCATCACACAACTTCTCACTAAAGTAGGCCACTCGGTGTCCTTCCAGGCTAAGGATCCCACCAATTCCTACCCCAGAGACATCACAAGTCACTTCAAAGACTTTGGAGAAATCAGGGAGGCATAAGACAGGGGCTTGGGTCATTCTCTCTTTGAGCTCTTGGAAGGCCCTAGATGCTGACTTGGTCCACACAAAGGTCCCCTTTTTGAGGCAGTCGGTGATAGGGGCTGTGACTGTGCTGAACCCACGGATGAACCTACGGTAAAAGGTGGCTAACCCATGAAAGCTTCGGACTTCATGGAGAGTGCGGGGCTCTGGCCAATCGAGGATGGCTTGGACCTTTTCAGGGTCCATGGATACCCCGTCGGTGGAGACAACATACCCAAGGAAGGTAATGGACTTTGTCATGAAGTGACATTTTCCCAAATTGGCAAAGAGGCTTTCCTTCCTAAGGGTGGTACAGACTTGCCTAAGATGACTGAGGTGGGCTTCCTTGGTCTGGCTGTAGATGAGGATATCATCAAAATAGACTACCAGGAAGACTCCAATGTAGGGCCTAAGGACCTTGGTCATAAGGCACATAAATGTGCTTGGGGCGTTAGAGAGCCCAAAAGGCATCACCAGCCATTCATAGAGTCCATCTTGGGTTTTGAAGGCTGTTTTCCATTCATCCCCAAGCCTTATCCTTACTTGGTGGTAGCCACTCTTAAGGTCTATCTTTGAAAAAATTGTGGCTCCAGCTAGCATATCTAGCATATCGTCAAGTCTAGGTATGGGGAACCTATATTTGACGGTAATCTTGTTGATGGCCCTGCTATCAATACACATGCGCCATGTCCCATCTTTCTTTGGTGTGAGGAGGGCTGGGACAGCACAAGGACATTTGCTAAGACGGAGGAAGCCTTTTCTAATGAGTTCCTCCACTTGCCTCCTCAATTCAGCATGCTCAGTGGGATTGAGGCGATAGTGGGGAAGGTTTGGGAGGGTGGCCCCTGGGACAAGGTCAATAGCATGCTGGACATCCCTCATGGGTGGCAGTTGATTGGGGAGCTCCTCGGGGAACACATCCTTGAATTCTTCTAGGAGAGGGTGTATCTCCACAGGATGAGGGTTGGAGGGGGTGGGTTCCCCTAGGCATATGACTACAGCGCATATGGGTGTCCCGAGGGCTACCTCTTACTCGAGTTCTTGTCTAGTGATGAGGTGAAGGCCTTTGGTGGGACCCTCATGGGTGGACAGTTGACTTGTTGGTTGGGTTGGGGGTGATGTGACCCCTGGGTTTTGAGGTGGTGTGGGGAGAATTTCCTTGGAGGGTGGGTCCTTTCGGGGTGAGGAAGGGTTGAGGCGAATGGTCTTCCCCTTGTGTTCAAAGGTGCACGTGTTCGTTTTCCCATGGATGGTAGCATTAACATCATATATCCAAGGTCTCCCTAGCAGGATGCTCCCTACAGCCATAGGTATGATGTCACACCATATTGGCTCTTGGTAGGATGAGAAGGTGATGGGGATAAGACAACATGTGTTGACGGGTAGGGAATGGTTGTTTATCCATGAGACAGGATATGGTTTGGGGTGGGGTGTTGGGGTAAGTCCTAGGAGCTTGACGGTATCCGGGGACACGGCATTGACACAACTTCCGTTGTCTAGGATAACCTTCCTAACATGGTCCCCAATTTTGATGAAGGTGTGAAGAATGGAAGTCCTCCTCCAATCATTCTCTTGTGGTTGGATAGGGGTGCACCTTATTACTCCCAAGTGGGTGGAGTGGGGGTCATCTTCTACACCTTCCTCAAAGAATTGCTCCTCGTATTCCTCTTCCCACTCTAAGGTAGCCTCGTGTTCCTCAATAGTATTCTCATGGGTTTCTTGGGATGTGGTAGGTCCGCCCTCAATAACAAGGCTTGACATCCCCTTGGAAGGGCATTGGGAGGCTATGTGGCCATAACCATGGCACTGAAAACATTTAATCGTACTACTCCCTGGGGTCTTCCCTTTGGAGGCTTCCTCCCTTTGGGGAGGAGGGTTGAGTGGGGTGGTCTTTGTGGGGGTGGGAGTGATTGGTTGGGGATAGGGCCGAGTGGGGGTTCCCCCATTGGGAGGAGGTGTTCTTAACAGAGGAGGTAGGTTGGGACGGGGTCCCGGGCCCTTGGGGGGGGCAAACCTAGGATTCCTAGAAAATCACTCTACATCCCGGGCTATTTGATAGGCAATTTTCAAGCTATGTACTTCCCTCATAAAAAGCTCCCGTTTGATGTGGGGGAGGAGACCATTCCTAAACTGGGATAAAGTGACGGCTGGGTCTTCAACCACACCACACCTTAGGAGATATGAGTCAAATTTTTCAATATACTCTTCCACGGTCTTTCCCTCTTGGGTAAGGCTTTGCCATTCATCAAGAAGAAGTTGGCTATAGGAGATGGCGAGATATTTGTTTCTAAGTTGATCTTTCATGTCTATCCAAGTGTCAATGGGTTCCTCACACCGGATCCTCCTTTGGCTTTCTACCTTTAGCCAATAGGTCTTAGCTAGTTTAAGAAGGTGCATCTTGGCCAACCTAACCTTTCTCTCCTCGGACATGGGGTACCATTCAAAGTATTGGTCCATGCCATGCTCCCATTCTTTATAGGCACTAGGGTTATGAGACCCATCAAAATTAGGAGCTTCCACTTTGATCATTCTTAGTAGGAAGTCATCCAGATCCTCTCGTGGTCGCCTCTCATGATATCGAGGTCGTGGGGCTCTCTCTTGCTCACGATACCACTCATCATCTAGGTCTTCCCTCTCATGTTCAACCCGCGGAGGAGGAACTCTTTGGGCATGGTTCCTAGGTGGGGCCCTAGCTTCTTCCAATCTCTCTAATCGGGTGGAAATTCCATTCATTTGCTCCGTGAGGACTTGGATGGCAGCCTCAATGCGATCCATAGGAGTTTGGGGAGCTTCCCTAGGGATGTTTTGGTTGCCATGCACATTGGGATCCATAGGTGGGTTGGAATTAGAAGGATCAGCCCGATATATGGTACCCCTACGGGTGGACATGCACAATAATGACAACACGGGATAGAAATGCAATTGCCCTTGGACCTAGGCTTGTAGAGACAAGTCTAAAACTTGCTCTGATACCAACTGATGTGAAACCACTACGGGGTATGCAGCAAGCAAATGTAAACTTGGGACCTATTCCGCATTCACAACCACATAGCAATTAAGTTGATAAATCGGCGCCAAATCGCCGTCGCACACACGCGAGCCCGGGGTGACTAAATGATGTAGGGGGAGGTGATGGATCAAGACCCTTGCTGGTAGAGTGCCAGCTGGGCTAGGGTTGCCCTCCCGAGGGTACGTAGCCCACGCTTATGGGGCTGGCCGGTGCCAATTGGGGCACTAGGTCCCACTCTCTCACTTTAGCCACGGTGACCACACTAAGATGGTGGTTCCGAGATCGGGCACTCGCTCGCATGCACAACGGAGCTACATCTATGGATATTAAATAAATAGACACTAAATAATAATGGAGCAAAGTTTAGAGCTCACCTGGTTCGTTTGAAGAAACCAACCCCGTTCGGAGACGTGGGCGAGCGGGGAAGTGTGGATCCCGCACACTGCGCCGATGTAGCTTGAGCTGCTTAATACAAACACTACTCCTCACGCAGGAGGGTTGGACTAAGGGTGGGGAAATCAAGCTTACATCCAAACACTACCTCCACACAGGGAGGGGCGCTAAGCCGGCCAGGCGGGAGGGGGAAACTCGCCGAGGTTGTAGGAGAGGAAGCCGACGTAGGATCTGCTCGCTTGCTGTGAGAGGGGACAGGCCGCCGCTGTTGCAGTCGTAGTTCTTACTCCAGAATTCTGCCGGTAACCAGACCAGGGGGGAATTTTTCGTGACAGAATCTGGGACGCCTCTGAATTTTACTGAATTCTTCTAACGTCGTCGCTGGCCACGGCAGAGGCTCGAACAGGACGAAGGAATCTGGGGTTGACAGCTTCAGATCTGATGCAGTAGGATGCAGAGGTTGTACCATGGACTCCCGAGCTCCGAATCTCAAACCATCAGAATTTATGGATCCGTGGATGAACCCTCTTTGCATCAAAACTGGTGGGGAGGCCGTCAGAGGTCGGGGTGGCCTGGGGGACACCGATGAGTGAGTGCTGGTCGCAGAAGACTGGAGAAGGCAGTCCCGCGCGACTGGAGGGGAAAAATCAGAACTTTGGCTCCCGGATGCCGAATGTAGCTCTGCTTCTTTCTCCTGGTCGGGGACATGGGTAGGAAGAACTTTGAAGAAGGAACTTCAGTCATATTCCTTCACTGTGAATCGTTGTTCAGCTTCTGGTCGAACTCTGGTGCTCTGCAGATGGAGCTTGGTGCAGTCGAGGGAGAATGGCTCTTCCGGGCAGCTCCGGACTCGGAATGGTACGATTCTTTCTCGCTTGCGTAGTGGACTGGACGACCTTTCCAGAAAGGTAAGGTACGCTCTCAGATGTCGCCGGATGACCTCGGGGGAGCTTCTGCAAGATGGGCTCTCTTCTGCCACCTGCAGATGTGACAGAATGAATAGGATGGTGGTGGGGTTAGGTTAAGGGGGATTGGAGTTTGGTAATGGAGGGAGGGGTGGAGGTGATTGCAGATGGGGGAGGGATGTGTGGGGGTGATGAAAGGGGCGGAGCAGGTGGTATGGAGGAGCAGGAGGGTGGAGGGGAGTGGGGGCCGAAGCTAGGAGATGGGGGGAGGGAGTGGTCGGCCAAGGTAAGAGGAGGGGGGTGAGTGGATGGAGGGGGTTGCGCAAATGGTAGTGGGGGTGGGGGTTTGAATGCTTGGGGATATGAATGAGTGTGTGGGGGAGTGGAAGGGCTGCTTGGGGAAGAGGGATGGGTGCCTTGGAGGTGGAGAAGGTGTATGGGGAATGGGAAGAGTTGCTTGGGGAAGTGGAGGTATTGATGGGAGTTAAGGCTCTTGGGGAGGTGAAGGGTTGGAGGGTGAGGTGGCAGGTGAGGTGGCAGGGGAAGGGGAAGGGGAAGGTGAAAGGGCAGGTTCGCCCAAGGGAGAGAGAGAGAGAAGGGGGAAGAGAGAGAGGGGTTCGCCCCCTAGAGAGAGAGAGAGAGAATGAGAGAGCTAGAGAGAGAGAGAGGGGGGGCACTTATGCTCAAATATTCAATACTTCATTAACCATCTCAAGGGGGGGTTGGGGTCCTATATATAGGGATCCCAACATTTACAAAAAGTCCCTGGAGAATATGCTAAAAACAAATAAGCAAGGGGGTGTGGGAAGGAAGAGGGCGCCCATGGGCCAGGCCCATCTAATTGGGCCCATATGACCCCCTAGCCTAACAAACATAGATAAATAACGTGATGACCTAGGGACATGACTCAAAATAAGGACAAGTACATCAAAATGACTCAAGAAAGGAGAAAATACATCAATATGTCCTCAGTAATAAGCTCCTGTGTCGCCGTGGGCCCATCAAGTCGTGCAGTCACACACTACCTGTCTCCGGAAGGGAGAGAGGTGTCGAGCCAAAGGGAATCCTGGGTGATGTCCCCATCATAGCAGGATTCTGATGGCCTCTAATCTAGCCACGAGGGCAAACGATTCTTCAAAGTCAATGCCAATTTCCTGATTATAACCCTTTGTCACCAACCTGGCCTTATTTCTAGTGATGGCCCCTTCTTCATTGAGCTTATTCTTAAAAACCCATCTAGTCCCAATGATATGCTGATTGGTGGGTCTGGGAACCAAAGACCAAACTTGACTTCTTTCAAATTGGTTGAGTTCACCATGCATGGCATTAACCTAATTTACATCTTGCAAGGCATGTTCAAGGTATTTGGGTTCAAATTGAGAGACTAGAGCAGTGAGGTCTTCATTGTGCACATCTTTATGGAAAGACCTGGTCCTTTGGTGATCATGAATGTTCCCAATGATGTTCTGAACTTGGTGGTCCTTTAGAGTGCGAACGTTTGTAGAGGATTCACCTATCATGGTTGATGATGCAGGGACTTTAGTTGGCTGAACTGTCTCTTGTTTTATAGTTGGTGACTAACTATTCATCACAGGTTCTTCCTTGTCTTCCAAGAAGCCTTCGTTATCATCCTCCCTTTCCTTGACCATGACCTTTTCATGTGTATCCATTGATGCTTCAGCAAACACCACATGGGGGGATTCTTCTACGGTTTGATTCATAATATTAAACACCCTGTATGCTCTGGATGTTTCTGCATAACCCAAGAAAATTCCAATGTCACTCTTGGCCTCAAATTTATCTAAGTCTGATTTCTCATTATTATGCACATAGCACTTGGCACCAAATACCCTAAAATAGGCCAAGTTGGGCATCTTACCTTTTAACATCTCATACGGGGTTTTCTTACTCTGTGGCCTTACCATGGCCCTATTGATAATGTGGCATGCAGTGTTCGTTGCTTCAGCCCAGAATTTCCTTGGAAGTTGGCTTTCAATCAACATGGTCCGGGCGATCTCCACAATTGTGCGATTTCTTCTTTCCACAATGCCATTTTGTTCTAGGGTCCTGGGAGAAGAGAATATATGAGTTAATCCTTCTTGATCACATAGTTCAGAGAATTATGAATTTTTGAATTCTCCTCCAATGTCAGACTGGATAGTGGAGATTTTGAATTTTCCTTCTTGCTTTACTTTCCTAAAGAATTTATGAAATATAGTAAATGCATCATTCTTGTTAGTGAGAAAGAAAATCCATGTGTATCGAGTGTGATCATCCATAATCACATATCCATATCTTTTCCCATTAACACTAGCTGTTCTCGATGGACCGAATAGGTCCATATGTAGGAATTCAAAGGGAACAAGAGATAGGGGCTCACTTCTTGATTTGAAGGTTTTTCTAGTTTGCTTACCTCGGGAATAGGCCTCACAAACCTGATCAACTTTTGAGTAAGCCAATTTGGGAAAACCTTTCACCATTTGATGTTTGGATAGTTTGTGCAGTGTGCCATAGCTGACATATCCCAACCGTCGATGCCACAGGTCTGCATTACTGAGTTGACTGGCCATTAGGCACATTCCTTCAAAGCTAGGGGCATCAAGGTCTATCATATAAACATTATTGACTTTGTGTCATGTAAAAAGTACAGATTCAGAGTCTTTCTCAAAAATTCTGCATTCATTAGCATCAAACACCACCTTGTGACATTTGTCGCACAGTTGGCTTATACTAAGCAGATTGTGCTCAAGGCCTTCTACAAGCATCACATTTTCAATTAATTCAGAAGGATTCTTACCCACGATGCATGTGCCAATCACCTTGACTTTATCCTTACCTCCAAACTTGACTTCACCACCTTCCTCCTTGATTAAGTGGCAAAACTTCTTCCTATCTCTCGTCATATGCCGTGAGCAGCCACTGTCCAAGTACCAGCGGTTATGATGGGCTGCTAGGCAATCCTGCATAGATAATGTTAGACATAGATCTTTGGAACCCAAGCACATCTGGGTTCATAGTCAAAGCTGAAAGTATGCAATAGATTCTTTGGAACCCACACTTGCCTGTAAACTTTAGTTCTATGACCGAACCAGTACATGTTATCAATGTTACCTGGTTGGTTGCATGCATGGCAAGAAATTCTCATGAAGTTCATGGGGTGTAGGTTTGGTTGACATTGGGTTCGTGCTTTTTCAAAGCGACCATGTTTCTTATGGAGGACACCCATGTTGGGCTGACCATTGAATCTTCTTCCTTTATTGTCGTGATTTTTCTTTTCAGAATGGTAGGCTATCCTGTGTCGAGGCATATCCCAGGTGCGTTGACCTGAAGGGTGCTGTGGACGCACTTTTTATTTATTAATTAGGATCTATGGTTATTTGTTTATTAGGTTTATTAAGTGCGTAGGCGTGCCAGTCACAAAGTGATGATTTATTGTGCGCTCGATCTGACTAATCAGACGATTGTGTGGTTCGTGTCGGGACCGGAACCCGCCACGCCATAAAAGTCATAGCGTTATTTACATCCCCTTGGAGAGGGGACCACCCTTGATTAATCGCCGGGAATCAGGGCCTCATGGCCAGGAAATTATATCGAGAGAAACTAGCCGATAGCGGTCTCGAATCAATCGGAAAGCCCGATGTCTAGGGAAGCAAGCATTCGAAATACGTCGGTCACTCAAGGGACCATTTCGATATTCGGACGAGCATCCGGCTTCATAAAATCATGATTGTCACGGGGAAAACCGGAGCATATGTATGCCGGGGTACGGAAAGTTTATTATTCAAAGCGGCGGGAAACGTTCAGTTAAATCCCGGTTAGAGCGGTCGAAAACCGATAAGTTTGTCGGCCCGGTGCAAGATCAAGCTATGACCATACTGCGGTGGGCCCCCCGCGGTCGAAGTCGGGCTCGAGTAGGCATCGTTAACATTTTCGGTGCCGAAGGGCAGCGGGAAAGTGTTCCGGGACCAGATTCTAAAACAGAGATGTGTACAGAGATAGCTGGCTATAGGCCTAGGATGTGGGTCAGGCGATGACCATGGTTGGGGCGAACCTGAGGTCCGAGCATGACTCACGATGGTCTTATCGATTTTCCCATGCGTAGGGTTCGGGGAGGACGAGAGCCACCTCATTCCGTTCGGATTTTGTCGGTCATACACGGGCCATTTTATGTTCGGACAAAGGTCCGTATAGAAAACAAGACGGCGATGGGAGCGAGTCCGTGCAAATGTCTGCCGTGAGTACGGCAAGTTTAATGCAAGCGCGGGATTAGATCCCGGCATATATGTCGGTCACTAACGGACCATTCATTATTCGGACGGAAGTCCGTATTAGTAGCGTCGAGGAAGACGATAAAACCATGCGGATGTCTACCGTAGGTGCGGCAAGTTTAATGTGGGTGCGGGATCGGATCCCGATGAAGACGGGTCGAGCTAACAAACTATCGGCCTGGGATAAGTTCGGATCATGGTCACATCCGGGTGGGGGCTCCCGATATCCAAGTCCGATCTAGTGGGGCATCTTTACTTTTCTCTTCACCAAACCGTACGAATGACTGCCATGAGTATGGCAAGTTTAATGCAGGTGCGGGATTAAATCCTGGTATATATATGTCGGTCACTAACGGACCATTTCTTATTCGGATAGAAGTCCGTGCTTGTAACATAAAAGACGCTGACAAAACCGTACGAATGTCTACCGCAGATACGGCAAGGTTAATGTGGATGCGGGATTGGATCCCGATAGAGGTGAGTCAAGCTGATGATCTATTGGCCCGAGGTGGTTGCGGACTATGGCCATATCGGGGTTTTCGAGGACCACGTCTGATGCCACGGGGCGTCATTGCTTTTCTCTTCACGCACAGTCTGGGGAAGTGAGTCATTAGGTGTGGAGCCCAAACTCGCCATCGTGCACCCTCGCAAGCGGATCGACCTGCGCGGTCAGGTCACGGGGGTCAAGGGGGCAGCGCCCCTTGCTGGGGTTTCCGGGGGCAGCGCCCCCGGAATAAAATTTTAATTATAGCAAGGGCAGCTTTGATTATTGGTTTCATACTCCTTTTATCTGTTTGGTTAATTAGATTTCTTTTTATGGAAGGCACGCCAGATTAAGGAAGCAAAGGGGAAGAGATCATAGCAATAGAACACCATACGTCGCAAAAGCCTTTCCTTTATTCATCCGCAAGGGGAAAGACAGCAAAGCAAAAGGAGAAATACATCAGAGGAAAAAAAGAAAGACACATCGGTGGGGGAAGGGGGAAGAAGCACAAGCTCCTCCCCCTCCGAACTCACCCCTCTTCTCTCACAGACCCTCCCTTCTTCTTCACCTCACGGGCGCGTGGGGATGGAGCTTCTCTTCTCTCTTTTCCTTCTTCTCTTCAACGGCCAGCCAGGGAGTTCCAGCCTCTCTCCTTTTTTCTTCTTCTCTTCACTGCTCACCGCCGAGGGCCCTCTCTTCTCTCTTCAATAGCCCATCCTCTTCTCTCTGTCGAACATGCAGAGTATATATAGCTAGTTGCCCTTTCTTCGCTCGGACGGAAGGAACTCCCGCCATCTTCCTCCTCGTTCGTTGAGGCATTTGGAGTTGACATGCCATGGTGTCGTCTGTTGATTTGCGCAGTACGTTGGCATTTATCCGAGGAAGGGATGTTTGCGGGTTTACCGGAAGATCTGCTGCTGCTACTCCCCCCATCGATGCTTGTCTTCACCGTCGATGCAGCTGCGTTGTCGAACGGAGGTGGAGACAGGGCTCTAGAGCATTGAATGCCCATGGAGACAGGGCTTCAGAGCATTGAATGCCCTCTAGGCACCAGGCTGATGAGAAAATAGGGTATCGGCTAGCGGATGGGATGGCATTTGAGTTAAACCGGCGTAGTGTTGTGCGCGCCGGATTAACAACACATAAATGGGCATGTCGGACTAGCATCATGTAAAGGGGCGCGCCGGATCAAGCATAAGCAAGGAGGCGCGCCGGATTAAGGCCCCTTGGGTGGGGCGCACCGGTTTAAGGCCCCTTGGAGGGGCGCGCCGATTTAAGGCTATGCCGCACCAATTTTAGGCGTCAAAGGGCTCCCTCCCAGCTTAGTGGCGATTCAGACAGATGCTTGCCCTCCTGTGTTGCTTTAGTTGTGAGCCTCCGAGTCCTGATTCAGGGCTTTGAGTGATTTTCGATGTATACCGAGCATGCATTCGAATTCCTGAGTTTCTTTTGATTCGACCTTCGGCATTACCGACTTGGGAGCCGGGGCTATCTCTTCAACCCGATGGGCTTCTTTGTTGGGTGGCGGAGCACCGGGTAGGTATTCGTCCTTCTTGGAGAAGGCATAGGGTTTATTCGGCCTTTTCGTCTTTGACTCGCTCTCGAGTGCTGAGACGTGCATGTCGTATGATCATCATCATTTTTTTGACGTCCACAAATGCCCCCCGCTCATGGGCGGCGCAAACGAGGGATGAGTGCGCGGGGCCCGCGAGTGTAGAGTTCTTTGACAAGATATCTGTCCCTCCGAGCTAGTGGGATGCTGGTCCGGTGCAAATTCATGGGAAAGCGCTCACTCCTTCAGCAAAGGAATGAGGGGATCGCTTCACCGCATATGCACGCGGACTGAGATGTCAGAGTGGGGGTTTAGTCATCGGCATGGGGTGAATACCGAAGCAAGAACGAAGGGTCTATGCATCGTCTTAGGCAAGAGGCCTAAAACGACTTAGATGAGGCCAATCCCAAGGGGGAGTTGATGACTCGTGCTGGGTTTAGGAGAATTGTTCATTCATCGACTAGGATGGGAGGTCCAAGCCGAAGGCTTATGAAAGGGGCCCCGACGGAGTGAAAAGAATTTTATGCATTCTGATGGAACATTCGAAGCGAAGGGTTTATTTGTTGGTGCCGATAGGGTGTCGGGAGCTGACGCGGTCTATTCATTGGCACAGGGTGAGTGCCAAGGCAAAGGGGTCTTTCATTCATTGACTTGGACGGAAGGTCCGAGCCAAGCAAGGAAGTTCTCTTTCTTTTTTTTTTTTATTCATTGACTTGGACGGAAGGTCCGAGCCAAGCAAGGAAGTTCTTTTTGTCCATAGAGTTGGACGGAAGGTCCGAGCCGAGGGTTTATTCGTTAGTGGGACTGGGAATTGTAACATTGAGGTGGTTTATTCATTGCCAAAGGGTGAGTGCCAAAGCAATGGTCTTTTGCTCATGGAACCAGACGAAAGGTCCAGGACACTGGTTTATTCATCGATGCCGATGGGGAGTCGGGGACCGACGTGGTTTGCTTGTCTCTTCTTCTCTTCATCAGTGCCGATAGGGTGTCGGGAGCTGAGGTAGTTTGTTCTTCTCTTCATCAGTGCCGATGGGGTGTCGGGAGCTGATAGGGTTTGTTTGTCTCTTCATCTTTTCATCAGTGCCGACGGGGTGTCGGGAGTTGACCTGGTTTGTTGGTCTCTTTGTCTCTTCGTCAGTGCCGATAGGGTGCCGGGAGCTGACATGGTTTATTGGTCTCTTTATCTCTTCATCAGTGCCGATAGGGTGTCGGGAGCTGAGAGGGTTTGTTTGTCTCTTCATCTCTTTGTCAGTGCCGACAGGGCGTCGGGGGCTGACGTGGTTTGTTTGCCTCTTCTTCTCTTTGTCAGCACCGACAGGGCATCGAGAGCTGATGTGGTATGTTGGTCTCTTCTTCTCTTCATCAGTGCCGACGGGGTGTCGGGAGCTGACCTGGTTTGTTGCTCTCTTTTTCTCTTCGTCAGTGCCGACAGGGTGCCGGGAGCTGACATGATTTGTTGGTCTCTTTGTCTCTTCTTTTCTTTGTCAGTGTCGACAGGGTGTCGGGAGCTGAGGTAGTTTGTTCTTCTCTTCTTCTTCTCTTTTTTTTCCTTCTTCTTTTCTTTCCCTTCTTTTTATTCTTCCCTTCTTTTTTCCTTCTTTTTTTTTCTTTTTTTCTTTTCTTCTTTTTTTTCTTTTTTTTTTGAACAACTTTGGATAGCTGTCGGCACAGACGCCGATAATGAGATAGCTATCGGCTAAACGCCGATAATGACATAGCTGTCGGCTAAACGCCGATAGTTAGATAGCTGTCGGCTAAGGGCCGATAATTTAAAGTTGTCGGCTCAGGGGCCGATGATTAGAAGCTATCGGCTCACGGTCCGATAATTGAAAGCTGTCGGCTCTTGGGCAGATAATTGAAAGCTGTCGGCTCTGGGGCTGATAATTGAAAGCTGTCGGCTCTGGGGCCGATAATTGAAAGCTGTCGGCTCTGGGGTCGATAATTGAAAGTTGTCGGCTCAGGGCCGATAATTGAAAGCTATCGGCTCAGGGCCGATAATTGAAAGCTGTCGGCTCAGGGGCCGATAATTGAAAGATGTCGGCTCAGGGGCCGATAATTGAAAGTTGTCAACTCTGGGGCCGATAATTGAATGCTGTCGGCTCAGGGTCGATAATTGAAAGCTGTCGGCTCAGGGCCGATAATTGAAAGCTGTCGGCTCTGGGGCTGATAATTGAAAGCTGTCGACGCTGGGGCTGATAATTGAAAGCTGTCGGCTCAGGGCCGATAATTGAAAGCTGTCGGCACAGGGGCCGATAATTGAAAGCTGTCGGTGCAGGGGCCGATAATTGAAAGTTGTCGGCTCAAGGGCCGATAATTGAAAGCTGTCGGCTCAGGGGCCGATAATTGAAAGATGTCAGCTCAGGGGCCGATAATTGAAAAGTGAGCCACGAGGGCAGAGAGGCGGGTTTATTCCTTTAACGGTCAAGACGGTGGGTCCAAATTGAAAGGGATTCGTCGCCCGAAGGGACGGGGATGAGAGTTTGTTGATTCGACAAGGATGTTCGTCACCCGGAGGGACGGGGAGAAGAACTTGTTGATTCAATGGCCTGGACGGGAGGTCAAAATCAAAAGGGGTATTCGTCACCCGAAGGGACAGAGAGTAGAGTTGGTTCATGTAACGACCTGGATGGAAGGTCCAAATCAAAAGGATTGTTCGTGACCCCGAAGGGACGGAGGGGTGGTCAAGTCGCTGACACGGGCTAGTGTTAGCGCAAGGAAAAGGGGATGATTCCTTACCCGAATGGCAGGGTCGGGCCAGGGTGAAAGGTTGTTTCGTTCTTTAATGCGCCGGGGGTACCAGCTGTATGAAGGGTCTTTTAATTCTTTGGCTGGACGGAAGGTTCGAACTAGAGTGGAGAGAATTCTTTCTGTTCTCCGGCTGGACGGTAGGTCCGAGCCAAAGTGGAAGGACCTTTTTGTTCTCTAGCTGGACGGAAGGTCTGATCTAGAGTGAAGAGAATCTTTTAGTCTCTAGTCGGACGGAAGGTCCGATCCAGAGTGGAGAGAATCTTTTTAGTTCTCTAGCCGGACGGAAGGTCCGATCTAGAGTGGAAAGAATCTTTTTGTTCTCCGGTTGGACGGCAGGTCCGAGCCAAAGTGAAAGGATCTTTTTATTCTCTAGCCGGACGGAAGGTCCGATCTAGAGTGGAGAGAATTCTTTCTGTTCTCCGACTGGACGGCAGGTCCGAGCCAAAGTGAAAGGATCTTTTTGTTCTCTAGTCAGACGGAGGGTCCGATCTAGAGTGGAGAGAATCTTTTGCTCTCTGACTGAACGGCAGGTCTGAGCCAAAGTGAAAGGATCTCTCTTTTATTCTCCAACCGGACGGAAGGTCCGATCTAGAGTGAAAGGATCTGTTTGTTCTCTGGCTGGGTGACAAGTCTGCACCAAAGTGAAAGGATTTGATGTTCTTCAATGCGCCGGGAGTACCGGCTGTGAAATCTGAACCCGGGAAAGTGGGCCACGAGGGCCGGAGTTGATGTTGCAGAAGTAGGCCGCGAAGGCTGCAATTGGGGAAGTGGGCTATAGAAGCCGAAGTTGGGAG
Organism: Amorphophallus konjac; assembly: GCA_022559845.1. NCBI lineage: Eukaryota > Viridiplantae > Streptophyta > Magnoliopsida > Alismatales > Araceae > Amorphophallus > Amorphophallus konjac. Next base: position 216,184,941 of record CM040124.1, on the reverse strand, counting down.
GTTAGCAGGTCATAGAGGCGGGAAGTAGGCCATGGGGGCCAATGGTTGGGTTGCACGAGCCGAAATCGGAAAGGCAGGCTACAGAAGCCGAGATTGAGTTTATTATATTTTTTATTTATTTATTTCTTTATTCAAGCATGCATGCATTCGACAACAGGCATAACATAAAAATACACATAAGGTAGCTCCCTCTATAAGGGATAGGATAGGGACATCGCCCATAATTCACAGACACGGTGCGGGCCACGAGGCATAACTGAGGGGTGGTGCGCCCGTCAAGAGGATATCACATGTCTTGCATGCATAGCTTAAATTCACGCATTTCACCCGAGGTAATTCTCTGTGGAGTGGAGGAGCAAACGTGTGAGCAAAAGGCCCTAAACATAGGGATATGCAGGTTTTCTAAGCAACACTCGAGGGTTACTCTAGCGCCTACACATGTGTTTCAGGCTCTCGATTTTGGTAGCTTGGCACAGCCCCCAACTATTTATTTTGGTAGCGGATTTCACCGTTCGGCGCGAGTCTCCTCAGTTGTTTCAGTGGGGATTCCCGACTACAAGGATTCGTCCTTATTATAATTCTATTGCGGATTTCACCATTCGACGTGAGTTTCCTCATGTGTCTCAATGGGGATTCCCGGCTATTAGGCTTCATCCTTATTGAAATTCGCTTCACCTTTTCACGCGAGTCTCCTCATGTGTCTCAATGGAGATTCCCGGCTACTCAGATTCACGTTTCTCTCTTTTTTTCTTTGCATCATTTTTTTTCTTTCTTTTCTCTTTAAGTGGGGGTAGGCAGCTTTTTCCTCACGATTACCCTTCACGCGAGTGCAGAAATTCAAGCATCCGTAGAGTGCTAAGAAGAAAGTCGGGCAATCCCTATGGTTGAAGACCATTGAACACATTAAGTGCGAAGTGGGGGAGCGTTGCCTCAGGTTTATTTTGTGAGTTGGGCTTAGCAATTTACCCATGACTCTTCCTCTTGATGTGTGCACCCGCCATAATTGGGTTCCCTTCGAGTGTGTGCCGCGACCCACGTGCATCCGGAATCGGGGCAGCATTATTTAGCAAGGAAACAAGGTCCTAGAAAACTTCAAGGAAGTGTGTTATTCTATATTATAAGCAAGCATGCAAGCAGGACAGCCAAACATGTCATGTTTTGTTTCTTTTTTTTTTCTTTTTTTTGTGTAAGAACATACTATCGTTACGTATAAGTGTAGTGGTAGTAAAAGTATTAGGGGAGCAGACCACGAAGGGCCGAAAGGATATTAGGGAAGTGGGCTATAGAAGCCAAGGGACGTTAGAGGAGCGGGCCATAAGGGCCAAAAGATGTCGGGAAGTAGGTCAGAAAAGTCGAGGGACGTCAGGGAAGCGGGCTACAAAGGCCGAAATTGGGAAAGCGGGCTCTGAGAGCAGAAGTTGGGAAGCAGGCTACAATAGCCAAAATTGGGAAACGGGCTGCAAGAGCCAAAGATAAAGGTCTCTATTTTTTGTTCTCTGGCCGGGGCAGGATCCGAACCAGAGTGAAAGGTTGATTCTTTTAATTCTCTGGTCGGGGAAGCATCCGAACCAGATTGAAAGGTTGATTCTTTAATTCTCTGGCCGGGAAAGGATCCAGGCCAGAGTGGAAGGTTGATTCTTGATTCTCTGGCCGGGGAAGGACCCGAACCAAAGTGAAAGGATTATTTTTTGATTCTCTGGCCGGGGGAGGATCCGAACCAAAGTGAAAGGGTTGATTCTTTAATTCTCTGGCTGGGAAAGGACCCGAACCTAAGTGGAAGGATGATTCTTGATCCTCTGGCCGGGGAAGGATCCGAGCCAAAGTGGAAGGTTGATTCTTGATTCTCTGGCCGGGGAAGGACCCGAACCAAAGTGAAAGGATTATTATTATTTTTGATTCTCTGGCCGGGGGGGGGATCCGAACCAAAGTGAAAGGGTTGATTCTTTAATTCTCTGGCCGGGAAAGGACCCGAACCAAAGTGAAAGGATTATTTTTTAATTCTATGGTCGGGGAAGGATCCGAACCAAAGTGGAAGGGTTGATTCTTTAATTCTCTGGCCGGGAAAGGACCCGAACCAAAGTGGAAGGTTGATTCTTTGATTCTCTGGCCGGGGAAGGACCCGAACCAAAGTGAAAGGTTGATTCTTTGATTCTCTGGCCGGGGAAGGACCCGAACCAAAGTGAAAAGGTTGATTCTTTAATTCTCTGGCCGGGGAAGGATCCGAACCAAAGTGAAAAGGCTGATTCTTTAATTCTCTGGCCGGGAAGGACCCGAACCAAAGTGAAAATGTTATTTTTCGATTGGGAAGCTGTCGGCTAGGAGCCGATGATTAGGGTAGTTGTCGGCTCGGAGGCCGATGATTAGAAAGCTGTCGACCCAGAAGTCGATAATTGGATAGCTGTCGGCTCGGAGGTCGATGATGGGGAAGCTGCCGGCTAGAGGCCAATAATTGAATAGCTGTGGACCCGGAGGTCGATAATTGCATAGCTGTCGGCTCAGAGGCCGATGGTGGGATACCTGTCGGCTTGAAGCCCCGATGGCTGAGTATCTGGTCGGTTTAGCGCCCCGTTGGTGGAAGGTTTAGTTGGTTTAACACCCCGTCGGTGAAAGGTTTCGTCGGTTTAACGCCCCGTCGGAGGAAAGGTTTAGTCAGTTTAACGCCCCGTCGGCAGAAGGTTTAGTCAGTTTAACGCCCCGTCGGCGGAAGATTTTGTCGGTTTAACGTCCCATCAGCGAAAGGTTTTTTCGGTTTAACGCCCCGTCGGTGAAGGGTTTAGTCGGTTTAACGCCCCGTCGGCAGAAGGTTTTTGTCGGTTTAACGCCCCGTCGGCGAAAGGTTTTGTCGGTTTAACACCCCGTCGGCGGAAGGTTTTCTCGTTTTAACGCCCCGTCGGTGAAAGGTTTTGTCAGTTTAACGCCCCGTCGGCGAAAGGTTTTGTTGGCTTAGATGAAAAGTCGTGACACCAACCCCATGAGAAGTCTATTTGTTGGACGGCCAGAGGTAGAAGGTGACCATGTCTGCCTCAAGGCTTACTTTCTTTTCTTCTCTTATTCTTTTATGCGGGGAGGCGAGTGGAGAGACCACGTATGCCTGATGACTATTCTTTTCTTTTCTGCTCTTCTTTTTATTGTGAAGAGGCGGGTTCAAAGACCACGTCCACTTCATGACTGTTCTTTTTGTTCTGCTATTCCTTTCTCATTGATGCCCTCGGACTGGGTGTATCTTTTAACGTGCCCCCAGGTTGGAGTGTAGCTTTTCTTCATTTGCCCCCTAGGCCGGGGTGTATTCTTTATAGCTTCTATGCCCCCTCTGTAAGGTGTGTTTCTTCTTCACGTGGCCCTAGGCCGGGGTGTATTCTTTATGGCTTCTATGCCCCCAAGCGGGGTAGAGTCTTTTGCTTCTTATGCCCCCATGACGGGGTGTAGTCTTTACTTCTGATGCCCCAGAGCGGGGTAGCGTCTTTACGGCCTCTATGCCCCCAGGCGGGGTGTCTGTTTCTTCTTCAGATCCCCATAAGTCGGGGTATATTCTTTACAACTTCCATGCCCCCGTGGTGGGGTATGTTGCATCTTCAAATGCCCCTAAGGCGGGGTACGCCTCTCTTCATATGCTCCCATGGCAGGGTATGTTTCTCCTTCAAATGCCCCTAAGCTGGGGTGCCTCTTCTGCTTCCTATGCCTCCAAAGGGAGGTATCTTCCTCTTCACATGCCCCCGGCACGGGGTGTATCTTTTGCTTCTTATGCCCCTGAAGGGGGGAGGGTAGCTTTATTTCACGTGCTCCCACGAGGGGTGTGTTTTGCTTCTTGTGCACCCAAGGTAGGGTGGGTCTTTTCTTCACGTGCCCCTAGATCAGGGTATAACTCTGTTGCTTATCGTGCCCCCAGGTCGGGGTAGATTCTTCTGCTTCTCCGACCCCAGAGAGGGGTAAATTTCTCTTCGTATTCCCCTAAGCCGAGGTGTAAACTTTGCTTTATGTGCCCCCAAGTCGGGGTGGATTCTCTTCATGTGCCCCCGGGCCGGGGTGCAACTCTATTTCTTCTTATGCCCCCAAGTCGGGGTAGATTCTTCTCACATGTCCCCGAGTCGGGGTGTATTCTATTCATGTGCCCCCTAAGTGGGGTGTATCTTTTTCTTCTTATGCCCCAGAGTGGGGTGGATTTTTTTTTTCTACCCCGACACACTGGGGGATGTTTGCTTCTTGTGCACCCAAAGTGGGGTGTATTACTGCTTTTGATGCCCCCAAGGTGGGGTGTATTTTTATTCTTCAGATCCCCGTAAGCTGGGGTGCATTCTTTACGGCTTCTATGCCCCCCGTGGCAAGGTATGTTGCTTCTTCAAATGCCCCTAAGTTGGGGTGTATTCTTTTGTTTCTTACACCCCTATGGCTGGGTGGATGGATGCTCTCTTCTAGATTCGTGGCCGTGCTCGGCCTCATTGCTATAAAGCATTCCCCACGGCGGGCAGGAATTCATCAAGCTACAGTTGCGACCTGCCGGATCTTCTAACAGCCACTCGAGGGGTCGTCTTATGCCAGATAGGGGCAGCAGGAAGGTGGAACGGACCAGGGCATTGCACCACGGACTTGGACCCTCCTAGAGCCTGGCGGGATGCCGGCCTTCTTCTTATTCTCTTGGCCGGCAACGCTTGTCAACTTTTCTTTGTGTCCCTTTCTTTTCTTCTCTGCACTTTTTAGTATAATAGACCAAGGTGGGTGCGTAGGAGAGCGCTCACCCCCTCAGGGAGGGGATGAGTGGTTCTCTCCACCACATCAATCCCACAGTGGTAATCATTATTCAGCACGGGTCTCGACGGATATGGCCGTACAACCCTCTCTCGCCAATTCTTTCTCTTCTCTTTTTTTTTTCTTCTTTTAGTGGCCTTCATGATTCCTGGAAGCTGCATATGCCTCGGAGCAGTGTCCCCGAGGTCCCAAAGATAATTGCGCCTAGTCCGGCTTTTCTCCTCATAGGGCTAACAAAGACAGCACCTGTAATTCATTAAAGCAGACAAACATCGTTTATTAGGAGGCCATGAGGCCCCAAATCCCGGCGAAGAGATGAAGGTGGTCCAAGTCCCACCGGGCGTGCCAGACTTGTGGACGCACTTTTTATTTATTAATTAGGATCTATGGTTATTTGTTTATTGGGTTTATTAAGTGTGTGGGCGTGCTAGTCACAAAGTGACGATTTATTGTGCGCTCGATCTGACTAATCAGACGATTGTGTGGTTCGTGTCGGGACCGGAACCCACCGCGCCATAAAAGTCACGGCGTTATTTACATCCCCTCGGAGACGGGAACACCCTTGATTAATCACTGGGAATCAGGGCCTCATGGCAAGGAAATTATATTGAGAGAAACTAGTCGATAGCGGTCTCGAATCAATCGGAAAGCCCGATGTCTAGGGAAGCAAGCATTCGAAATACGTCGGTCACTCAAGGGACCATTTCGATATTCGGACGAGCGTCTGGCTTTAGAAAATCATGATTGTCACGGGGAAAACCAGAGCATATGTATGCTGGGGTACGGAAAATTTATTGTTCAAAGGGGCGGGAAACATTCAGTTAAATCCCAGTTAGAGCGGTCGGAAACCGATAAGTTTGTCGGCCCGGTGCAAGATCAAGCTACCATCATACTGCGGTGGGCCCCCCGCGGTCGAAGTCGGGCTTGCGTAGGCATCGTTAATATTTCTGGTGCCGAAGGGCAGCGGGAAAGTGTTCCGGGACCAGATTCGAAAACAGAGATGTGTACAAAGATAACTGGCTATAGGCCTAGGATGTGGGTCAGGCGATGACCATGGTTGGGGCGAACCCGAGGTCCGAGCGTGACTCATGACGGTCTTATCGATGTTCCCATGCGTAGGGTTCGGGGAGGACGAGAGCCGCCTCATTCCGTTCGGATTTTATCGGTCATACACGGGCCATTTTATGTTCGGACAAAGGTCCGTATAGAAAACAAGATGGCGACGAGAGCGAGTCCGTGCAAATGTCTGCCGTGAGTACGGCAAGTTTAATGCAAGCACGGGATTAGATCTCGGCATATATGTTGGTCACTAACGGACCATTCATTATTCGGACGGAAGTCCGTATTAGTAGCGTCAAGGACGATGATAAAACCGTGCGGATGTCTGCCGTAGGTGCGGCAAGTTTAATGTGGGTGCGGGATCGAATCCCGATGAAGACGGGTCGAGCTAACAAACTATCGGCCCGGGATAAGTTCGGATCATGGTCACGTCCGGGCGGGGGCTCCCGAGATCCAAGTCCGATCTAGTGAGGCATCATTACTTTTCTCTTCAACAAACCGTACGAATGTCTGCCGTGAGTATGGCAAGTTTAATGCAGGTGCGGGATTAAATCCCGGTATATATATGTCGGTCACTAATGGACCATTTCTTATTCGGATAGAAGTCTGTGTTTGTAACATAAAAGACTGTGACAAAACCGTACGAATGTCTGCCGCAGATACGGCAAGGTTAATGTGGATGCGGGATTGGATCCCGATAGAGGTGAGTCAAGCTGATGATCTATTGGCCCGAGGTGGTTGCGGACTATGGCCATATCGGGGTTTCTGAGGACCACGTCTGATGCCACGGGGCGTCATTGCTTTTCTCTTCACGCACAGTCCAGGGAACTGAGTCATTAGGTGTGAAGCCCGAACTCGCCATCGTGCGCCCTCGCACGCGGATCGACCTACGCGGTCAGGTCGCGGGGATCGACCTGCCCGGTCAGGTCACGGGGGTCATGGGGGCAGCGCCCCTTGCGGGGGTTTCCGGGGACAGCGCCCCCGGAATAAAATTTTAATTATAGCAAGGGCAACTTTGATTATTGGTTTCATACTCCTTTTATCTGTTTGGTTAATTAGATTTCTTTTTATGGAAGGCACACCGGATTAAGGAAGCAAAGGAGAAGAGATCATAGCAATAGAACACCATACGTTGCAAAAGCCTTTCTTTTATTCATCCGCAAGGGGAAAGACAGCAAAGCAAAAGGAGAAATACATCAGAGGAAAAAAAGAAAGACACATCGGTGGGGGAAGGGGGAAGAAGCACAAGCTCCTCCCCCTCCGAACTCACCCCTCTTCTCTCACAGACCCTCCCTTCTTCTTCACCTCACGGGCGCCGGGGGATGGAGCTTCTCTTCTCTCTTTTCCTTCTTCTCTTCAACGGCCAGCCAGGGAGTTCCAGCCTCTCTCCTTTTTTCTTCTTCTCTTCACTGCTCACCACCGAGGGCCCTCTCTTCTCTCTTCAATAGCCCATCCTCTTCTCTCTGTCGAACATGCAAAGTATATATAGCCAGTTGCCCATTCTTCGCTCGGACGGAAGGAACTCCCGCCATCTTCCTCCTCGTTCGTTGAGGCATCCGGAGTTGACATGCCATGGTGTCGTCTGTTGATTTGCGTAGTACGCTGGCATTTATCTGAGGAAGGGATGTTTGCGGGTTTGCCAGAAGATCTGCTGCTGCTACTCCCCCCATCGATGCTTGTCTTCACCATCGATGCAGCTGCGTTGTCAAACGGAGGTGGAGACAGGGCTCCAGAGCATTGAATGCCCCTGGAGACAGGGCTTCAGAGCATTGAATGCCCTCTAGGCCCCAGGCTGATGTGAAAACAGGGTATCGGCTGGCGGATGGGATGGCATTTGAGTTAAACTGACGCGGTGTTGTGCGGGCCGGATTAACAACACATAAAGGGGCATGCCGGACTAGCATCATGTAAAGGGGCGTGCCGGATCAAGAATAAGCAAGGAGGTGCGCCGGATTAAGGCCCCTTGGGTGGGGCGCGCCGGTTTAAGGCTATGCCGCGCCGGTTTTAAGTGTCAAAGGGCTCCCTCCCAGCTTAGTGGCAATTCCGACAGATGCTTGCCCTCCTGTGTTTCTTTAGTTGTGTGCCTCCGTGTTCCAATTCAGGGCTTTGAGTGATTTCCGGTGTATGCCGAGCATGCGTTCGAATTCCTGAGTTTCTTTTGATTCGACCTTCGGCATTGCCGACTTGGGAGCCGGGGCTATCTCTTCAACCCGAGGGGCTTCTTTGTTGGGTGGCAGAGCACCGGGTAGGTATTCGTCCTTCTTGGAGGAGGCATAGGGTTTATTCGGCCTTTTCGTCTTCGACTCGCTCTCGAGTGCTGAGACGTGCATGTTGTATGATCATCATCATTTTTTTGACGTCCACAGGTGTTGGGGGGTATTGATACCTCGACATGATTGTCCAGACCATTGACCTCGCCTCTTGGCAGGCTTGTGCTAAATCTGTGATTTAGCATGGTTGGGTCTGGCCTGATGGTTGTAACCATAATCAGATTGAGTAGCATGATGGGTGGTGGTCTCTTCCATGGATTCTTCAACAATCAATTATCTCTTTCCTTTCTTAGGATAGGAGACGGTTTTGAGGTCAAAAGGCTTCTTATTGGTGGGATTGAACCCAAGCCCTTCTTTTCTAAAATTGACCCGGGTACCTAAAATAGCATCTAGATTAGATTTTCCCAATGTCATTTTTTCAAGGGTAGCTTGTTTGCCTTTCAACTCTTCTTCAATTCTTTCCAAGTTCTTTTGCATCACAAGATTAACAGTGTTAACGGCTTCATACTTTTCAAGATTAAGCCTACTCTCCTTTTCCCATTCTTTGCATCTTTGTTTAGTCTGGCTTAGTTGTTCTTTAAGAGCATCACTCTCTTCCTTTAATGCTAGCAAGTCTGAACAGGTGGTTTCAGCTTATTTTTTTAATTCTTACTTCTCAACTTTCATGGTTTCCAGCTCCTTTTTAACAGGATCAATTTGAGCAAGAGTATTAATTTTCTTCTTCGGATGCTTATTTTCCTTTCTATATATTTCACATTTTTCAAGAAGATCTGCATATGCATCTTCCCAGTCTTCTAGGGAAAAGGTCTCGAAAGGATCCCTTATCTGATCCTCACTCTGGTCGCCCATGAGGTTGAAATCATCTTCATTGTCATCCGTAGAGAGGCTTTCATCCTCCTCTTCTTCATCACTCCAAGTTGAGACCATGGCCTTGGGCTTCTTCCCTTTGCCCTTGGTCAGCACCCTTTTCAACTCAAGACATTCTCCTCGCATGTGTCCTGGTTTCTTGCACTGGTAGCAAATTATAGTGTCAGACTTCTTAGGTTGAGTAGATTTGAAGTTAGAGTTTCTACTTACCTGGGGGTACTTCGTCTTCCTCTGGATGTTACCTCTTCTTTTTAGGAAGTTCTTGAACTATCGAGTGAGCATAGCATGGTCGGCCAGAGATATCTCTGGGATGTCATCTTCATCTTCTTCATTTGAGTCTTCTGTGTTCTTAGAGACCCTAAGCCCAACATTCTTCTTGTGTTTGATATCTTTCTCACTTCGCTTGAAATTGAGCTCACATGTCATGAGCGAGCCTATCAGTCCATCAACAGTTAGTGTAGATAGATCCTTTGAATCTTCAATGACAGTGACCTTAGTGTGCCAAGCAGGGGTGAGAGATCTGAGGATCTTCCTAACAAGTTCAGCTTGAGAGGATTCTTTACCTAGCATTTTCAAGTTGTTAGTTAACAGAGCGAATCTTGCATACATTTCAGAGATAGAATCTTCCGACTTCATTCTGAACATCTCATATTCAGAAGTTAACATGTTGGCTTTGGTGGCTCTTACTTCAGATGTCCCCTCATAGATTAACTCAAGTTTATATCACATTTATTTTGCTAATTTGCAAGTGGAGATTCTTGAGTATTTTGTGGGGTGGATAGCGCATTGCATGATATTCATGGCGCTCCAGTTAGTGGTGGATTTTTTGATCTGATCTGGGGTCCAGGTATCGTCTACATCAGGTATGACAAACGGACCCTTACTAACCACATGCCAGATATGGTGATCCTGAGCACGTAGGAAAACTTCAATGCGGTTCTTCCAGTATAGATAATTAGTACCATCGAAAAACGGCGGTTTTTTGATGGCCGGGCCCTCAGCTACATAGCTACGAGGAACATTCCCGTTGGATCTCCCCGGGTCGTTGGATCGCATTTCTAGGAACCTGCTCTGATACCAATTGTTGGATGGTTAAGAGAGGATCTAGAGGGGGGTGAATAGATCCGGGTTCACAATGAACATTTTTAACAATTTTTCAAAACTAACAACGCATGAACCAAAACGTGGCACAGAACATAACTGTAACGCAGCGAAATGAAAAGATGAAGATCTTAGGAGCCATGTGAATGGAGATAGAAGAGATGGAACGAGAGCATCACACCATGGCACAAGGTTGTAAGGTGGTTCGGTTGTCCCAGGACCAACCTACGTCCACCCCCCTCCAACTAGGAGAGGCTTCCACTCTTTGGCCAAAAGATAGATAACCACACACACACGTTGTAGACACAGCAGACACGGGGACAAGCCCCACACACACACATGAGGACAAGGTCCTCACCACACACGGGGACAAGCCCTACACAGAACAAGTTGAGCTTGAAAAAAAAGCAAAAGAAATAGAAATAAAAGAACAAGGGGGCTACAGATCAAAGCTGACTTCATGGCTACTGAATTTCTTTCTTCTCTCCTTCCTATTCCTTCATATGGGCTTAGCAGGTGCTCATCTCCCTTTTCTTTTCTTTTCTTTCTTTCTTTCTTTCTTTTGCACTCCACTGATTCAGGCTACAACCCTTGCACTAGCAACCGCAGCAGCAAGCTTTTCTTTCATGGATCCTTTCTTATTTATAGGCGCAATCACCCCTTTCAAAAAGGTTCCAGATTGAACATGATTGGCTCTTCATAAATAATCATTTGTCATCAAGGACCATTTGTCTTGGCAGCTTCTGGTTGGCCAAGGAGGTAGCAGAAAATTTTTTCCCATTTTGTTGCTTTGGTTGACCTGAGAAGGTGTGAGAGGAGCCTCCCAAGGAGGATCTGTAGCATCTTCTTTTCCTGCAGGTAGGATAGTCAGGACGTCCTTTTGCCCTGTGCAATCCCAGTGGCAGAGCATGTGATTGGGTGGAGGCAGAAAGTTAGTTCCCAAGATTGGAGACTTTTCTTAGATATAGTAACTTGTTTTTCTACTGAGCAAAAGGACTAATATAGCAACCCATGATTACCAGGATGGTTGATGGACCAAAGGAGACCTGATGGGGACATCCCTTGCCCCTCCACATTTTCTGAAGCTCGGATTGATCGTCGGTGTACGCCATTATGTTCCTCATGTGTTTGTGAGTCGAGTCATGTAATTTTCTTATTTTTATTTGAGTTTTAAACATGTAATTTTCCCTTTATTGAGTCGTGTACCTAGGTTAGAAAGTCATTTTCCCAAGTCTTGAAGTCATTATGTTGGTTTGATAGGTTAATGGGCCCAATTCATTGGGTTAGGCCCAGGGGCGCCCCTCCCTTGGACTGTTTGGTCATTAGTTAGTTTGTCAGGGTCAGTTTGGTCTTAGGAAAAGTGTGGGGTCTATAAATAGCCCCACCCCTCTCTCATTTGTAACAATTATGCTTGAATATTGAATCCAGAAAATTTCCACACCTTCTAGTTCCCTCTCAATATCTCCCTCTTTCTCTCTCTTACTATCACTCTCTCTAAGTGGGTTGTGCCCCCTCTCTCTCTCCTCCCCACCACAATTTCGAAATTCATTCTCTCTCCTCCCCATTCACCCCTCATTAAGGCCCCTTCCCCATGCACTCATTCAATTCCCCCTCCAACCCCTAGGTGGAAACCCCTTCTCCTAGGCACCTTTCCACTCTCCCAAGCAACCCTCCCTCTCCCCAAGACTGAAAGAGCCCTTCCCTAGGCCAAATTTCGAATTTCTCTCTCCCTTGGGCTGTGCCCTTTCATCTCCCCACCTCCCTAACCACCCAAGGTCGCACCCCCCCTTCCCCATCCACCAAATAACCCCTTGTTCATGCCCTTCCCCACACCCTCTCCTCCACCTATTCTGTCCCTGTTGCAGGTTTCAGAAAAGTAGTGATTTGAAGTAGCAGCCACGACTTCCCCTGAAGGCTCCCGGTGGCATATCTTATATTTATGGAATCGTCTCCAAGTCTTCTTTCCAACGGTGGTACTCCTGCCTGCATCCAAGTTCGGAGCTGTCCGGAGGAACGTCATCTTCAACGACTGCGCAATCTGTCCCAGACTGAAGGCCAGAGTTATCTTGGAAGCTGTTCAGCGGCCAACCTTGGAGGAATTCGATCACGCTTCCTTCTACAAAATTCTTCTTCGTCTAGTCCTCCATCAGTAGCAGAAGGAACAATGCCAATCGCCCGCCCGAGCTATTTGTTCTGAATTTTTTCGCCGGAGTGTGCAGTCTGCCCCCTGCAGGTCTAGGTTCGACCTATCTTCACTTCTCTGGCCACCATTCTCCTCTCCGACCTCGGATTGTGGCCCCGTCAATTTCTGCTCGAAGCTACTCCGACCACGATCGCGTCACCACCCGTTTTGTTCGATTTGGAGTTCTGGAGCGACCGCAGTGCCTTCTGTAATCCACTGCATCAGTTCTGCATCAGTCAGAGGCAGAGTGTTGCTGTCCTGCTCCAGTCGCCGGTGCGATCAGCCCCGAGTTCCAGAGCTTCCCAAAAAATTCAAGCATCATCCTCGGCCAGCTGGGGAACTTTTGGCACTAGTTTCATCAAATTTGGAGCTCGGTTGAGTCCGTGGCAGCATCTTCATCGACAACCTATTCAGAAAAACTGAAGAGTGGCAGAACCGGCGAAGCTTGGAGAGTCGGCGTTCTCTTCATAATTTCCCCACCCCGCTTGGCCGGCTGAAGGCCCCTCCCTGCGTGGAGGTAATCTTGGTTGTAATAAGTCTAACCCCCACCCCAAGAGCCCCCCTCCTGCGAGAGGTGTAGTTCATGTAATAATATTTTCGCAGATTTGAAGCGACACCGACGCGGCTTGCGGGCGCAAACCCTTGCCTCCCCGCTCGCCCCCGTCTTCGGCCGGAGTTGGTGTCTTCACGCCGGCTAGGTGAGCCTCGGTCCACCTTTCCTTGCTGGTCAATATCACTTGCTTAGCTTAGTATTCTTGCTTTGCTGCGTCGGACGGAGAGCGAGGGCCCGGCCCAAATTGCCGAACACGTGAGTGTCCATCGCGGGCGAGTTGTGAGCGAGCCATTTCAACCCACACCCATGGTGTGACGGCCGCCCGTGAGTGGGCATCCCTGGCCCAATTGGGGTTCTCCCCAAGCTTGCCAAGCACCGGAGCATCATTGTCCCACCCCGGACCCTCTCCATTATCGTTTAGTTGCCCACGGGCACAAGTGTGCACCAAGCGAGTGAGCCGCTCGAGTGGTATCATCGCCAATTTGCTTGCTTGCAACCTTAGGTCCAAGGGTCATATTGTCTTGTGGTCATCACCCCAAGGTGGTGTCACATCAAGTGGTATCAGAGCAAGTTCACAACTTGTCTCTATCAAGTTGGTCCTAGGACGCTCATATGCAATTAGAGTCTTCGGTTGCATCTCTTTTGTCCACTAGCATGGCTACTTCATAAAAGTCACATCTATCTCACTCGGCCCTCCGCAAAGGTCCGATTGACACCCCTTTGGACAAAGTCCTATTTGAGGACCTTATCTTTAACGGATACCACCCTAGTGCATATTTAGAGTGGGAGGAAAACATGGACAAATACTTTAAAAGGAATCCAATGACTGAACCCATGAAAATCTACCTTGCCAAGAGTCGACTTGTGTACCATGCCAAGGATAGGTGGAAGTTCATTGAACAATTTAGGAGGGTTATGAGGCTAGAGCCTATTAACACATGGGAGAACATGAGAGCCGAACTTAGGAAAGTCTACACTCCCCGACCTCCTCCCTCCTACCCAGGTTACCAAAACTCGAGGAGCACTCCCACTCCTCCAACCCCACCCGTCCAAACCCTTACCACTAGAACCCAAGTGGCCAAGGCCTCCACCTCCCCACCTAACCCCATGAGGGCCCCCACACCGTAACCAAACCCCCCTTCCCTAACCTACACTAGTCAATCCCCTTTAGCCCCCACTTCCACCCCAAACAATCCCAAGGACAAGAGACCCCTAACCGACCCAATTCCCTCCATGGTGACCACCACTTATCCAACCCTCACCATTAAAAACCAAGTGGACACCGCGTCCACCCCTCCACCTAGGCCCATAATGGCCACCACCCCCAAACCCAAAACCCCTCACCAAACCCGTACCCCACAAGCCCCCTTGACCACCACCACAAACCCACCATCGTCCCCAAAAAGGGACACATCTCCCAAAACAAATCAACCCAAAACACCTCACCCAACCCACCTCCCACTTCCTACACCAATCTTTCCCCAACCTAGGCCTCCTCTACTTCCCCTTCCTATCTTAACCCAAGCCCATGCTTGTTCACCACCCCGGGTGTGTCATACGCTAGCTATCACCAAACCACCCACCATAGATCCCCCTACTCCATTAGCAATAGAAGTTGCTACCCACACACCTACCCAAGTGGAGAAGGATGCCCATCCGAATTCACCTCCCAACATAGAGGAAATCCAAAGGCCAAACAACTCACACACCTCTAGCGTAGCTCCTCTAGAGACACCCAACCTCACCATAGATAAGTCCATACTCCAATGGCTCATGAAAGGTCTCACCATTCCTAGTTCACAACCATGCCGCCTACCCATGAGATATCAATCCCAAATCATTCCCATTCAGCCACATGTCACTTATCAAACTTCCTATTGTGTGGAAGATTTGGGAGACTTAGTGAACTACCTACATTGGCAATTTCACTTGACCAATATGCTAGCCTTGAGGCCGTCCGAAACTAACACCATTAGCCTAGCATATCCCTCTATTGGCTCCATCACTTCCATCTACACTAATGGCCAAGTTACTAGTGAGATCATCCTCCTTCTTCCTATGGAGGAAGAACCTATCCTAGTCCACTCCCCAACCATTAAGATCCCAAGTGCTTTGATCGGTCAACCCATTAGCAACCTTGGCCCAATTATTGAGGAGGATGACTCACCATTCGAGGACCTTGAGAGCATAGAGTACCCCTACCAAGGTGACCCTTACCATGATCCCTTTGACCCTTTTCTATGGGAGTCTAGATCTACATGTAACCCACTCACCTTATTCACCACCCACCTTACCCTACCCTTACCACCCATGATAATCCAAACCCCTCCCTTCCTAGAATCAGGTTACACCAAAGAAGCCTTGACCATAGGCAACATACACAATGGGATTGATAGACGGCCCCACTCCATGATGTCATCCTTCTTAGATCCCTTTGACTTATACGAATGGAAGCTCAAGGGCCACCCCACACCTATGCACATAGAAGTCATCACTAGGACTGAAATGCATGTGCTTAGGCATACCACCCCACTTGACATGATTAGAAAGTCGGGTCCATTCATTCATATCACCCATATGTCAAGTAGAAAACATGAGTGGTCAATATTTGGTTGTAATGGTCCACCATCATTCATCATAAATCTCAAGCATGTTGGGAGCATTCATGGATGTCCGGGTCCTCCAACATTCATCACACTCACTCACAAGAGGGACACCTATGGATGCCCCGGTCCTCCCAAATCCTTCAAAGTCTTCATAACATCAATGCATGATAGGTCTACATGTGGTTGCCCTGGACCACCTTTGCATACCACGCACTACTCACTCCCACCGCATCTTAGTACATGGTATATGCATCAAAACATGCATCAAGCAAAAGGTGGTGAGAATTATAAAAAGCGGGCAAAAACTCATGAGCGCCACTTGAAATTCCACGTTGGCGACTTGATGATGATGATTTGGGAGTGGCTCTACTCTAGGGTCACCTCCAATTTGAGGGCACGAGGACTTGGACCTTGCCAAGTTCCGAGTGGCCTTGGCACCCGGCTTGTGGGTTAAACTTACCAATAGGTTTTGGGATTCATCCCACTTCCCACGTGGCGGATCCGGCACCCTCTAAGGGTACCGCGGTGGATCCTAGTGAGTGTCTTGAGCCTACACATATCCTTGTGAGAGACACCCTCGGAGTGCCACCACAAACTAGCCCGAGAGCCCGACGTCAGCACATGGCGGCAATACTAAGCAAAGCAAGATCTCTTCGCCAGCCTAAGGGTGTGTCCGAGCCACTTTGTCGAGTGGAAGCACCGTTCCTCGGCTATGGACATGGGTCGAGTTTGGAGAACAAGGTTCGCCCGGAACTGCGTTTGGGATGCTACTTCCCAGGTGGACCCATACTCGACAGGGTCGAGTTTTCCCCACCCCGGGGGTATGATGGGGACATCCCTTGCCCCTCCACATTTTCTGAAGCTCGAATTGATCGTCGGTGTACGCCATTATGTTCCTCATGTGTTTGTGAGTCGAGTCATGTAATTTTTTTATTTTTATTTGAGTCTTAAACATGTAATTTTCCCTTTATTGAGTCATGTACCTAGGTTAGAAAGTCATTTTCCTAAGTCTTGAAGTCATTATGTTGGTCTGATAGGTTAATGGGCCCAATTCATTGGGCTAGGCCCAGGGGCGCCCCTCCCTTGGACTGTTTGGTCATTAGTTAGTTTGTCAGGGTCAGTTTGGTCTTAGGAAAAGTGTGGGGTCTATAAATAGCCCCACCCCTCTCTCATTTGTAACAATTATGCTTGAATATTGAATCCAGAAAATTTCCACACCTTCTAATTCCCTCTCAATATCTCCCTCTCTCTCTCTCTTACTATCACTCTCTCTAAGTGGGTTGTGCCCCCTCTCTCTCTCCTCCCCACCCCAATTTCGAAATTCATTCTCTCTCCTCCCCATTCACCCCTCATTAAGGCCCCTTCCCCATGCACTCATTCAATTCCCCCTCCAACCCCTAGGTGGAAACCCCTTCTCCTAGGCACCTTTCCACTCTCCCAAGCAACCCTCCCTCTCCCCAACACTGAAAGAGCCCTTCCCTAGGCCAAATTTCAAATTTCCCTCTCCCTTGGGCTGTGCCCTTTCATCTCCCCACCTCCCTAACCACCCAAGGTCGCACCCCCCCTTCCCCATCCACCAAATAACCCCTTGTTCATGCCCTTCCCCACACCCTCTCCTCCACCTATTCTGTCCCTGTTGCAGGTTTCAAAAAAGCAGTGATTTGAAGTAGCAGCCACGACTTCCCCTGAAGGCTCCCGGTGTCATATGTTATATTTCTGGAATTGTCTCCAAGTCTTCTTTCCAACGGTGGTACTCCTGCCTGCTTCCAAGTTCGGAGCTGTCCGGAGGAACGTCATCTTCAACGACTGCGCAATCTGTCCCAGACTGAAGGCCAGAGTTATCTTGGAAGCCGTTCAGCGGCCAACCTTGGAGGAATTCGATCATGCTTCCTTCTACAAAATTCTTCTTCGTCTAGTCCTCCATCAGTAGCAGAAGGAACGACGCCAATCGCCTGCCCGAGCTATTTGTTCTGAATTTCTTCGCCGGAGTGTGCAGTCTGCCCCCTGCAGGTCTAGGTTCGACCTGTCTTCAGTTCTCTGGCCACCATTCCCCTCTCCGACCTCAGATTGTGGCCCTGTCAATTTCTGCTCGAAGCTACTCCGACCAAGATCGTGTCACCGCCAGTTTCGTTCGATTTGGAGTTCGGGAGCGACTGAAGTGCTTTCTGCAATCCACTGCATCAGTTCTGCATCAGTCAGAGGCAGAGGGTTGCTGTCCTGCTCCAGTCGCCGGTGCGATCAGCCCTGAGTTCCAGAGCTTCCCAAAAAATTCAAGCATCATCCTCTGCTAGCTGGGGAACGTTTGGCACCAGTTTCATCAAATTTGGAGCTCGTTTGAGTCCGTGGCTGCATCTTCATCGACAACCTATTCAGCAAAACTGAAGAGTGGCAGAACCGGCGAAGCTTGGAGAGTCGGCGTTCTCTTCATAATTTCCCCACCCCGCTTGGCCGGCTGAAGGCCCCTCCCTGCGTGGAGGTAATCTTGGTTGTAATAAGTCTAACCCCCATCCCAAGAGCCCCCCTCCTGCTAGAGATGTAGTTCATGTAATAATATTTTCACAGATTTGAAGCGACACCGACGCGGCTTGCGGGCGCAAACCCTTGCCTCCCCGCTCGCCCCCATCTTCGGCCGGAGTTGGCGTCTTCATGTCAGCTAGGTGAGCCTTGGTCCCCCTTTCCTTGCTGGTCAATATCATTTGCTTAGCTTAGTATTCTTGCTTTGCTGCGTCGGACGGAGAGCAAGGGCCCGGCCCAAATTTCCGAACACGTGAGTGTCCATCACGGGTGAGTTGTGAGCGAGCCATTTCAACCCACACCCATGGTGTGACGGCCGCCCATGAGTGGGCATCCCTGGCCCAATTGGGGTTCTCCCCAAGCTTGCCAAGCACCGGAGCATCATTGTCCCACCCCGGACCCTCTCCATTATCGTTTAGTTGCCCACGGGCACAAGTGTGCACCAAGCGAGTGAGCCGCTCGAGTGGTATCATCGCCAATTTGCTTGCTTGCAACCTTAGGTCCAAGGGTCATATTGTCTTGTGGTCATCACCCCAAGGTGGTGTCACATCAAGACCTTTCCAGACTTCAAAAGATGTGTTTTTGGACACTTGCGGTTCCTATTTATGCTCTCTAGATCGTTTTCTGAAAACTGTGTAGGTTTGCTAAAAATGGCTTGTAAACCGCTCAGTTAGGCATTTCGTCGAGCATGTGCACTTCTCCATGAGGTCGGTGCACATTTGAACTGCTTTAGTTAAGGTCGGTGCACATTACTATTTGAGACACACAGGTCGGTGCACATCACTGTTCAAAGCAAATGAAGGTCGATGCACCTTTGACTGATTGCTGCATACGGGAGTCTGTGCACATTTGCATTTGGCATGACCAAGTCTGTGCACATTTGCAAACCAAGTCTGTGCACATAAGGAAGGCCGGTGCACATCCAGAGCAAGGTCAGTGCATATCTCATGCTTTGAGCACTTAAGGATGGTCGGTGCACATCTCATGCTTCGAGCACTTAAGGTCGGTGCACATCTTATGCTTCGAGCACACAAGGTCGATGCACACCCAGAACAAGATCGGTGCGCATTTGTCTTCAGCGTAGACGTCGGTGCATATCTTGAGCAAGGTCGGTGCACATCCAGACAAGGTGAGTGCATGTTCCATAACAAGGTCGGTGCACATTCCATGCTTTGAACATTCAAGGTCGGTGCAACTTTCTTGTATGAAGAGCATGGTCGGTGTAACTTTCATTTTTTCTCATATGCAGGTCGATGCACTTTTCAGTCTGAGCCATATGAAGGTTGGTGCACACTTTACCAGCTCACTGCTAAGGTCGGTGCATGTTTCATATTTCCTCCTATGCAGGTCGGTGCACATCGCTATTGGCTTCATGCAAGTCGGTGCACATTACGGTTGCCGCACAGTCAAGGTTGGTGCATGTGAAGGATAGGGTCGGTGTCACGCCCCGACGTGTAATATCGGGACCGGCAGTAGAAAACGCTAGTAAAGATAACATGCTAAGCTAAGAATTAACATAATACCACGAATAAGAATAACTCCAATCTATTACAATAACCATTAAACGTCTTACAAAACGACTTAAACATAATCAAACATAATCTCTACTCGACTCCGGTACAATAACTAACACAAGTTATAAGACATAGCTAGATGTAAACAACTAAACAAACTCAACATATCTACTAGCTGATACACTCCAAGTAATCACTCTCGCCCATTCCCATCCATCTATGAATCTTCACCTGAGCTTCCTAGAAAGTGGGAAACAACTATATGAGCGCACGCTCAGTAGGTAACAACAGGCAAGTGTAAGTGATTAACCAATTAATTACATGTATATGAAACGGAAGAAAGAAATAACGATCGAATGAAACAACGTAATAACAGAAAGTGCTAAAGAATGGACTGGAGTAACAATATGACAAGATGATAAGATTACAAGAATTACAAGTTATGAACAATATATATAACATGAAATTGCAGGAAATTGGCCAACAAGTACGAATGTAACCAAGTCAAACACGATCAAGTAAGAGATAAGAGATCATTGTCATAGACATCACGCTAGTCATGCACTCGGTGCAATGCCTCACCCTGTCATTACAAACTCCCATGGGCACAAGTACTTTTCGGGCGCTCTCCCCAGGACCAGACCGGGCCCATATGGTGCGTTGGCATTGATTTATTGGATCCAAGATCCCAAGTTGTCTAGACTTTAATCAAGTTAAATGGCCAGTTATACTCAAGTATAAACTTACCTCGGGACATCCCAAGGCTAAGTTGAAGAGATACTGTCCAGAAGTTCAAATTATCAAGAACCATCATGTTCTTGGATTCAAAACCATAAAACACGGGAAAAACTTGTTTCTGGATGATATGCGGTCATTATTGGGCCGCTCAAGCCTTGTGCGGTCGACTCTGGGCCGCACTAACAAGAATTGGGCTGAGGTTTAACGCTCGGGTGTCAAGGTTGAATGGCTGCTGACGGGCCGCCCTACTATATGAACGGTAGAAATTGGGCCGCACAAGGCTAGAAGTTTATAAAATCAAGGTCATGATATGTGGTCCTGACAGAGCCGCTCATTAGTTGAACAGTCCACTCAGGGCCGCCTGTAAGATGTACGGTCCATTACTGGCCGCACAACACAGGGTCTAACCATGAGTTCGAATTTAGCCCAAGTGGGCTCCCGGGCTACCATAGGCAGGGTGGAAGTGAACCAGAGTCCAGCCCACTGTTTGATGGTTGGCCTAGGGTCTACTGGGCTGATCAAAATAGGAATTGGCCGAAGATGGATCAAAGATAATCGGCCAAAACTAATTGGCATAAGCCAGGGATAAACGGTCGCTATTGGCCCGTTCCAGGGGATATGCGGTCTACAAATAGCCGCTCAAGTCTCTGTTAGTCCAATTCGGACTAACTCAAATCACAGCGGTTCGATGGAGTCTAAATCAAATCTAGGGGGATAATATGGTTCAAGATTAAGGTTATAACAAGTAAAAACCTAATAGCCATTAAATTATAAAGGATTCACAATTAAAATTTGACATTCATTGGAAAGATGAATCAAGATCAAGCTCAATTTAAATAGATCAGCAAGAATTATTTACTGTCATGAATTATAGTTTATTAGGTGTGTTGCTAACATGCAATTAACCACTAATCTACTAACATAACATGCTGAAATGACAATTTCAATCTGTTCTGGAATAGATGTGCGGTCGGTTCTGGACCTTACATCCCCATGAACGGTCATGTACTGGCCGCACACGTCCCCTCAGATCCGAAGATCTGCTGGATAGGGACGGTCGGTAGTGGGCCGCTGGGAAGGATGTGCGGTCTGGAACTGGCCGTAGGAAAGACATGCGGTTAGTGCTAGACCACACATTCCAGGGACACGAACAGATATAGAAACCTATAAATGGTCAATAGAGGGTCGCGTGTCTGGGATGTGCGGTCTATCGTGTGGCCGCACATGTCCAAACAGGTCGCTACCCCTCTCGCCTTGCCCGACTCCGGCGAGGTTTCTAGGGTTAAATTAAAACATGAAATTTGCACAATATAAAGCATGGAATTTGGGGCTTTTCCTATCAAAAGAAAGAGCACGAAAAACTATACAAGATGCATGGATCAATTTTATGTTTACAGCCTGGAATCACTACTTAATCGAAAGGGAACAATTATAACCCTAAATGTGACATGCTTCTACTAAAACCTAAAATTCTCGTAGAACACTTGATGAAATTTAGGGCTTTCTACATCAATGAAAAGCTAACACGATGCTACTTCTAACCATATATTAATTGTAGGGTTTGGCTTGCTATCACCTACCTGAATCGGATGAAGAAGGAAGGAGAAAGAAAACCAAGGACGCCGGTACACGCAACCACTAATCGCTCGAGATCTCCCTCGATCCAACTCCTTTGTAGCCGCCGCTGGTTCTAAATGATTCTAGGGTTAGAGAGCTTCATTTTAATAGGTCACACACCTTCTGGAGGGTTCTATGCGCGGAGTATTCGTCCACGCAAGTCGAGTCAATGTAGACGTCGCCGCAAAAGTTGACTCGATCCAAACTCCGCCGAATGCATCTCCTAGGGTTAGGGTTTTGAGAGATTAAGAGATGGTAAAAGATCCTCTCATCCTGACCTTTCATTTGCCACTGATTTGGGCTCATTTGATGGAGTATTGGGCTCGAATTTGGCAATTCAAGGTGTGGTTAACTAAGTGTTCAATTTGGGCTTAAACCACTAATTCGGCCTACTTACAGATTTTATTTGGGTTGGCCACAGAAGACAAGTTTGTTAAACGTGTTATCCTCTACAAGAATATAATTTTTATGGATTTTTATAAAATAGTCGAAATCTAGCTTATTCTATTTATTAAAGAATTATTCTAATTAATTTCTAATTAATTTCAAATAAATTTCTAATTAATTTATAAAAGAAATCGGGATATTACACCCTCCCCCACTTAAGGAATTTGGTCCTCCAAATTCAATGCACTTAATAAAAAGAGGGAGTGAGACAGCTCACCTAGAATAAGTCGGGGTACTATCTCTGCATAGTATCTTCTGACTCCCAAGTAGCTTCTTCAGTTTCACGCTGACTCCACTGTACTTTAACCATCAGTATGGAACGATTTTTGAGTTGTTGTTACTTCCGATCCAAAATCTTGATCGGTCTTTCTTCATAAGTCAGATCTTCCTTCAATTCTAAGTCCATATGCTGAATAATGTGAGTGGGATCGTACAGATATTTCCGTAACATAGACACATGGAAAACATTGTGTACTCCAGATAACTGAGGTGGTTGTGCCAAACGGTAAGCAACCTCCCCCAGTCTTTCCAGAATCTCGAATGGACCAATGTATCTTGGACTCGGTTTGCCCTGAATACCAAACATTCGAATTCCTCTCATAGGAGAAACCTTTAAAAACACATGCTCACCAACCTGA
This sequence comes from Amorphophallus konjac, assembly GCA_022559845.1. Taxonomy (NCBI): domain Eukaryota; kingdom Viridiplantae; phylum Streptophyta; class Magnoliopsida; order Alismatales; family Araceae; genus Amorphophallus; species Amorphophallus konjac. Next base: position 216,162,092 of record CM040124.1, on the reverse strand, counting down.
AATTCCAATGCTCTCCTCCTAGTGTCGGCATAACTCTTCTATCTTGATTGTGCTACTTGCAACCGATCTCTGATAATACGGATGATCTTGGACGATTCAGAAATGAGATCTGGCCCAAGCCATTGCTTCTCACCTACCTCGTCCCAACATAACGGGGATCGACAGCTTCTACCATACAAAGCTTCAAATGGAGCCATCTGAATGTTGGACTGGTAACTGTTGTTGTAGGTGAATTCAACCAATGCCAAATGATCACTCCAACTACCTTCAAAATCAATCATGTAGGCTCTAAGCACATCTTCCACTATCTGGTTGGTCCTTTCAGTCTGTCCATCTGTTTGTGGATGGAAAGTAGTACTGAAATTCAGACGAGTTCCCAAGGATTCTTGTAATCCTTTCGAAAAATGAGAAGTGAATCTGGGGTGTCTATCAGACACAATGCTGACTGGTATACCATGTAGTCTTACCACTTCCTTCATATACAAAGCAGCCAAAACATCAACTGTCCATTTAGACTTAATAGATAAGAAATGAGCCGATTTTATCAATCTGTCGACAATCACCCATATTGCATCAAATCCACTACGAGTCCTAGGTAGACCCATAATGAAATCCATGCCAATGCTCTCCCACTTCCATTGGGGTATATCAAGGGGTTTCAATTTCCCTGCTAGTCTGAAATGCTCCACCTTGACTTGCTGACAAACCAAATATCTACTTACCAAGTCCGCCACTTCCCTTTTCATATTTGGCCACCAAAAAGATCTTTTCAAATCCTTGAACATTTTAGTACCTCCAGGATGAATGGTGTATCTGGATCTATGAGCTTCCTCAAGGATCTTACTCTTTATCTCAGCTACATCATGTACACAAGTTCTTCCTTGAAATAATAATCTTCCATCATCAGCCATCATGAAGTCAGGTCTGTTACCCAAGCTTCCCTTGATCTCTACTAACTCCGGGTCATCATCTTGCAGAGATTTGATTTCCATCAATAATTCGGGCTTAAGTTGAATCTGAGAAATCATAACTCGATCCTTGTCAACATTAAGATCTGAAGAGACGTGATCTTGCGCTGGTCCTGAGCGGATGGTGGATCACCAGATAGTGAACTGCAAGACAGGGAAACGGATCAGGGGGCCCAGGGGGAAACCCTGGGGAAAACCCTTCGATGCTTAAGTCAGTGGAGCTATGGCGAGAGCAATAAAGGGAGGTGAGAGCTTGTGCGCAAGATCCCTCTCCACCAAAAGGGGTGAAGTGGTTCTTGCTCAGGAGCTTTGAGCGTATGATTGCCCTTACCTTTCGCCGGAGGGTATCCCTGGTTTAAATAGTGCACCGTCTTCAGGAGTCCCGTAAGCTGAGGGGTTTTAGGCGAGCGTTACGTCCTCGACGTGGGTCTTTATCGCCTCGTCGTGGGAGCATTATCGCCTTGGGGAGCTGGAGTCCCTTGCCTTCATGACTTCCTGCTCACAAAGGACTCTTAACGGCTGCCTGGATAAGCAATCATCATCCGTTCTGAGCTCAAAGGGGCCAACCCTCTCCGGGCGATAAGCTTAGCTCGGCGGAAGATGGGTCGGATCGGTCTGCATGCGCCTTCTTCTCCCGGGCGGAGAGATGGCTCGGGCATGGACCTTTCCTGTGACCTGACCGACACTCGGGCCTTCCGAGCCTAGAGGCCGCCTAGGAAGGTTATGTCCCCGAGTGGTTTTTTTTTATTATTGGGCTTTCTATCCTAAGTGGGCCCTGTGGGCTATCACTTGGACAAGCATGGTCTCGTTGGGTCCTAATGGACCTTGTTTGGCTGCTCTTTGGATGGGCTGCAGAAATCCCCCTCTCCACTTGTCCCCCTCCTACTCCCGAGCCAAAAGAGGCTCGGGTGAGTAGCCTTTGAGGGTTGCGGACCGGCGTGGCTCAGGTGGGTGGAGAGCTGTTGGTGTTATGAAGCCACATGCCATGGTCACCAAGGCCTGTAATAATTGTGATCCTGACGGATTTGAAACGAAGGGGCCCCCTTTTTTCGGAGGTCGAAATGACGCGCCGCCTCCCGCATGGGTTGATAGGTGTTGGGCGCTTGTTGTCATCCCATACTCTTTCCGTTGCTAGGGTTTTGGCTTTCCTTCGCTTCTTGGTATTTGGGACTCCTTGATTCGCCGTGAGTACACAGCGGAGGAGCAGAAAATTGCGGCGGCGTTCGAGGAGTTGGCGAGGATAACCGCGGAGGCGGTCCGACAGCTTCCTCCTCCTCCGAAATCTTTGAGGTCCTTTGAGAGCACTTCTTCCAATTCTTCCTCGGAACCCATGGCGGATCAGAGTTTGGACGCCGAAGGATGGGGCGATGAACCGGTGGTGAGGGCGCCGGTCCCCAATCGCAGCGAGTTGGGAGAAACCGAGGTGAAGAGGCTGGAGCATCAGTTTCGGTTGCCTCATAAGTATAGCTTTGCCGCTACTGCCCCGTATGAGACGAGCTTGGATGATCACACGGGTCACATCTGCACCTTTCTTCTGGCGTGGAAGAGCGGGTTTTGCCTCCCCTTCAAGCCCTTCGTCCTTACGCTCCTCAATTTTTTCCAGTTGGCGCCTATCCAGTTGGTGGCCAACTCATACCTCCTCCTCTCTGCCTTTCGAATCCTCTGCCGTCAGTGCGGGGTTCCTCCTTCCTTGGATCTTTTCCACTTTTTCTTCAAGCTGAAGGCGCATCCGTCGGCGGGGAAAGGGTTTTGCTTCATCCAAGCGAGGAGGAACAGGAGCTGCATCTCGCTGGCGGCAAAGGACTCCTCGCATAAGGGGTGGAAGGCCCAGTTTTTCTGGGTGAATATGGATTCGGTGGAGGACACCTGGAGGTGTCAGGTGATGCCCAACTTCCACCCGAATATCCCCCCCCCCCCCCCGTCAGAAGAAGTTCCCTTCAGATGTGGAGGAGTATGCCACTCGCTTGCTGAAGAATCGTCCGTCTACCGAGGAGCTGGTGACGCCAGAGAATATCGAGCGGTGTCTCCTTACGCGGCAGAAGCCGTCAGGTACCACCACTTAGATCCTCCTCAGGATGTGGAGGTCGTCTTTCTCTTCTTGATTGCGCCTTCTTCTTTGTTGCAGACACCAGGCGGGAGCCTCTGGAGGAGGCCACTGAGGTCATTGACCTTGGCGACGACTCGGCGGCGGATGAGCCAGGCGTCCCTGTGGGTCGCTCCCAAGCCCGGGACAAGGGCAAGAGGGTGGCTCCCGAGGGGACTTCACGGCCGAGCGGCGCGAAGCGCAAGGATCCCATGGAGGGAAGGTTGTGGGAGGCCGTGAAGGCCAAAAAGCGGGCCAAGAAGGCCGGTCTTCTCCTCACTGCCGGGGCCGACTCTAGCTCGGCGGCGCTCCCCTCTCGGGGGCAAGATAGGGCCGACCTAACTGGGCTGGCTCCCCCATCTGCCGAACGGGAGAGGGTCGAGGAGATTAGGGGCACCTCGGCGGGTGGTGACGATGGGTCGGCTCTCCCCCCGGTGGGAACAGAGGGGGCCGAAGCAGAAACAGCCGTGGCCGAGACCGGGGGGCCGGTCGAGGTAGGCGATGTCTCGGGCGGCGATGTGCGGGCCGAGACGGTTGAGGTTGGGGGTTCGCCTACGGAGGCGTTGCAGCCCCAAACGTCCGTGGTGCACGGGTCAGCCGAGCTCGCAGCGCCGATCGAGGCCCGGGGTTCACCCGCAGGGGCGTTGCAACCCCAGCCGACCGTAGTGCGCGGAGCGGCTGAACCTGCAGCTCGATCCGGACCTTCTGGCGAGGCACCGGGCGTGGAAGGGGTTCCCATGCCGGTGGCGTTGGAAAGGCTCGGTATCTCGAGCAATCTGTACAAGCTCTGCCGCGAGGTGTCCGCGAGGATAAAAGGCAGAGATAAGCGTCACTCCCCGGCCGGGGTCCTCGACGTCATCATGGAGGGCGGCCTGGTCATGGCCCAGATGGGGGCCACGATGGCGGAGACTTATGCCCGGATGGAGTCAGAGCGATCGAACCTCGCTTGGACCCTCGGGGGGGGTGAGAGGAAGCTAGCTCGACTCAATGAGGAGCATGAGGGGCTCCATCGGGAGTTCTCTGTGACTAGGGAGTCATTGCGATCGAGCCGTCTGGAGGTCGGAGCGCTGACCGAGCAGCTAGCCAAGGCCCGAGAATCGCTCGAGAGAAAAAACAAACTCCTTGAGGAGGAGCGCCTTCAACATCTCCAGCTGGACGGCCGTTGGGAGGCTGAGCGCGCCGAGCAGGTGGACCGGGCGGAGGCAGCAGAGCGCCAGCACTTGGAGGCTGAGGCCGACCGAGCTAAGGCAGAGGAGCGATCGATCGAGGCCGAGGCATGGGCGGCTGGGGCCGAGCGAAGGTCGGCCGAGGCGGAGAAACGATCGGCGGCGGTCGAGGGGCGCGCGGCCGAGGCGGAGCGGAAGTTGACCGAGCTTGTTGAGAGGATGGGGCCGGTCGGAGCGGAGGCGATTGAGCAATACAGGGGCTCGGAGGCCTACCAGGCCGACCTGTAGGAAGCTGCCCTCCCCTACTACGAGGCGGCCCTCTGCCGAGGCATCCGCAAGGGGTTCAAGTAGGGTTATCGTCGGGCAATTGCTTAAGCCAACAAACAAGACTCCGGGGTCAACTTCCCCCTTGGCCAGTGCTATGACTCGGACGAGTCACCTTCTAGCTCCTCTGCGTCGGGCAGGGAAGATCCAGAGAGCACTTCTCCGGTGGGGTCACCAACTCCGACTGTCTCGGGAGGGCTCGCGGCCGAGGCAGTTCCCGCGTAGGTGGGGTCAGTGACAGGGCCGGCCGTCACCGAGGGTGTCGGGGGCGAAACACCCGTGCCTTCCATTCCCGAGCTTCAAAGTGGGCCCGAGGCCTGATGTATCGCTCTATTTTGCCTCTTTCTTTGTTTGTCTCTTTCCCTTTTCTAAAAAAGAAAGATTTTCTTTTTGTAAGGCAATAAATGACTTACTTGCTTCTTGCCTTCCTTGCCGTGGTTCGATTAGCGTATCTGTAGTAGTTAGAAATTGTCGATACGTCCTGCGTGGTTTTCGCATGCTGGTTGGATGGGCCCCTGACAGGGTGTCTTTCCGTTTCCTCACGCTTTGAATGCCTGGCCGCTTCGTGTATCCCGCTGAGGCGGGAAACGAGGGGTTTGAGGTGACTGTTCAGAGGGGAAAATTCCTTTGGCTTGTTTTCAAGGGGGGAGTCATTTAAGGCAAGTAGCCTCCCTTAGCCTATAAAAAGACTGAAGGGCGTCCTTTCCTCTCCACCGCTTAGGATTTTCCCTAATAGTCTTTCCTCGCCCCTTCTCCACGTTGCGTTGTGCCGTTGCATTCGGAGCATGGAGGAAGATGATGCAGCCGATGATGGAGAGCAGAGAGTTTTTAGCTATTTCGGGCTGTTGAGCAGGTCCGACGGTCGTCGCGCGGGTTTGAGACGGGTCCGACGGTCGTCGCGCGGATCTGGAGAGGATTTCGACGTGCGAAGGCACGCCGTTTATCCTTTATCAGTTGCGGCGACGGTCCCGGGGGGGCGAGATGGAGGACGGATGGGAGTATCCGTGATGCCCATCCCCTCCGGGCCTTCCCCTACCTCCTCATCCAGCTCTGCTAGTTTCTTTTTCTTTCGGGCAGCCTCCTCTTCCCTCTTCTGCTTTTCTTTTTTCTTTTACTCTTCGGAGGGTGCTTGCTCTCTGTTCGCTCCAAAGAGTTGGTAGGTTGGAAGAGAGGAGCCCTTCATAGGCGTTCCTTCTCCCTGCCTTTTATCAACTTGGAAGGTAGCCTTCCTCTTCTCAGTTCCCTTTGTCACCTTTGTCATGGGCCACCCGAGCCAACTGGATCGACCGCCTCTTGTCCGAGCCAGTTTCTACACGAGGCAGAGTCAGTGGCTGGACGCGAGGAGATCAAGACCGAGTCAGCCGAGCGATGGCCTCTTGCAGTAGTGCTAGATGGATTATTTTCTCTTTGCTGTGTAATGTATTGGCTTTTTGCCTCTCTGATGTATCAATAATCATTTGAATGAAAATAAGAGCATTTTATTTCCCTCAAATTGTTTGCACATCTTTAAAAGTATAACTTGCGTAGTGCGGCTGCGTTCCACGTCCGAGGGATGGGTTCCCCTTCCAGTGTAGATAGCCGGTATGCTCCTTTCCCGAGCATCTCGACCACTCGGTAGGGGCCTTCCCAGTTAGGGGATAACTTGCCCGCCACCTCTAGTGGTCGAGAGGCTTCGGCTTTCCTGAGGATGAAGTCTCCCAGTTGGAAGTGCTTATCTCAGACTTTGGCGTTGTAGTATCGAGTGAGGCGGCGCTGGTATTCCGTTGCTCGGATGCTGGCGATCTCTCGAAGCTCATCTGCTAGGTCGAGATTCTCGAGTAACTTTTGCTCGTTTACCTCGGGCGAGAAGCGGATGACTCGGAGAGAAGGGTTGGCAACCTCTAACGGAATAACGGTCTCAGTGCCATACACCAGCTGGAAAGGACTCTCACCGGTTGCCGTTCTGGGAGTCATTCTGTGTGACCAAAGTACGCTAGGCAATTCCTCGAGCCAGCTACCCTTGGCCTTGCCGAGTCTGGTCTTTATGCCTTTTAAGATAGTCTTATTGGCATTTTCGACCAGCCCGTTGGCCTGAGGGTGGGCGACCGAAGTGAAGTGGTTGCGAATGCCTAGGTCGGCGCATCTATCTCAAAAATAACGAGTGTCGAATTGTCGGCCGTTGTCGCTCACTATCAATCAGGGGATGTCGAAGCGACCAATGATCGATTTCCAGATGAAGCTCCAGACGACTGTCTCGGTGATCCTTGCTGTGGCTTCGGCCTCGATCCACTTCGTGAATTAGTCGATGGCAACGATAATAAACTTCTTCTGGGCCTGAGTCGTAGGGAACAGCCCAAGGATGTCGATCCCCCACCGAGTGAAGGGATATGGCTCGGTCAGGGTGACGAGCTCCATAGCCGGCTGATGGACTAAGTGGTCGAATCGCTGGCATCGGTCGCACTGTTGCACGTGGGCCGTGCAGTCGCGTTGTAGAGTGGGCCACCAGTAACCTTTCCGTAGCAGGATCCTGGCCAGTGACCTTCCTCATGCATGCGCTCTGCATAGGCCTTCATGGATATCTCGGACAGCTTGGGTGGCTTCGTCGGGGGCGAGGCACTTCAGGAGGGGACCGGAGAAGGACCTCCGGTAGAGTGTGTCGTCCAGAATGACGAAGCGCCAAGCTTGGTACTTCAATCTACGAGCCTCTCGAGGGTCGGAAGGCTCTTGGGAGTTCCGGAGCCACGACAGGTAGGGGGTACGTCAGTCGCTGAGAATGGCCGAGTCAACAGCGAGGAGCTCCGAGTCAATGCTCGGGCGCTCTAGCTCTTCAAGGAGGACCGATCGGGTGCCTTCAGAATCGAGAGAAGAGGCCAACCAAGAGACGGCGTCGTCCCGGGAGTTCTCCTCCCGAGCTATTCGGACTACCTCAAATCCCTCGAATTGTTGGGCCAGGTCTCTGACCAATTGGAGGTATTTGATCATTGGTACCTCTCGAGCTTCGTACTCGCCATTGATTTGGCTAGCGACCAGCTGGGAGTCAGTGTGGATTTGGACTCTCTCAGCTCCCAGCCGTCGGGCCATGCGTGCTCCCGAGATAAGGGCCTCGTACTCGGAAGCGTTGTTGGATGCCGGGAAGTTGAACTTCAAGGCGTAATGTAGCTCTACTCCTTCGGGGGACTTCAGGAGGATTTCGGCACCACTACCGACCGAATTGGAAAATCCGTCGACGAACAACTCCCAGGTTGGCCCGGGCGCGGATGGAGATCTTTCTTCAGTCGGGATGGTGCTCTCGACGATGAAGTCGGCGAGCGCTTGGCCTTTCACAGCTGAGCACGTTCGATAGGATATATCGTAGGCCCCGAGCATGATGGCCCATTTGACAAGTCACCCCGAAGCTTCGGGGTGGGCCAGAATCTTCTTCAATGGTTCGCCGGTCAGCACGGTGATGGGGTGGCCCTGGAAATAGGGTCGGAGGCGCTTGGCGGAGGTAACCAACGCTAGCACGAGTTTCTCGGTTGCGGGGTACCTCCTCTCAGCCTCGTTGAGCACCTTGCTGGTGTAGTAGACCGGCCTCTCGACTCCCGAGTCATTTCTGACTAGGACCGAGCTGACTTTAGATGGTGTTGCCGAGAGATAGAGTAGAAAGACTTCACCCGGAACGGGCTTGGAGAGCACCGGGGGCGAGGCCAAGAACTCCTTAAGCTCGGTGAATGCTCTCTGGCATTCCTCATCCCATGCGAACGTAGCAGATGCCAACTTGGGCCCCCTCAATAGCTTGAAGAAGGGCAGGCATCGTTCAGCCGCACGGGACAGGAAGCGGCTGAGAGCGGCGACATGCCCAGTTAGGCGCTGGACGTCCTTGATGCTGGTGGGCGGACGCATGTCCAAGATGGCCTGGACCTTGACGGGGTTGGCTTCGATCCCGCGTTGAGTGACCAAGAAACCCAGGAACTTCCCAGATCTCACTCCGAAAGCGCACTTGGCAGGATTGAGCTTCATGTTGTACTTCAGGAGGGTGCCGAAGGTTTCAGCGAGGTCGGTGAAGTGGTCTTGGGCCTTGCGGGTCTTGATGAGCATGTCATCAATTTAGGCTTCGACGTTCCAACCTTGTTGCTCCTCGAACATGTGATTGACCAGCCTTTGATACATAGCTCCAGCGTTCTTCAACTCGAAAGGCATCCGGGTGTAGCAGTATACGCTGTAGTCGGTGATGAAGGCGGTCTTCTCGACATCTTCTGGGTCCATCCTGATCTGATGGTAACCTGAATAGGTGTCTAGGAAGCTGAGTATCTCATTGCCCGAGGTTGAGTCAACCAATTGGTCGATGCTCGGTAACGGATAACAGTCCTTAGGAGTGGCCTTATTCAGATCGGTGAAGTCCACGCACATCCGCCATTTGCCCGAGGCTTTAGGCACCAGGACGACGTTGGCTAGCCACGTCGGGTACAGGACCGGTCTGAAGAGGCCAGTCTCTTGTCCCTTGGTGACCTGCGCCTTGATGATCGCCTGCTTTTCGGGTGCATGCTTCCTTCTGCGTTGCTGAACGGGCTTCACGGCGGAGTCGAGGTTGAGCTTGTGCATTACAGTCTCCTCTGGTATCCCAGGGAGTTGATCATCTGACCAAGCAAAAACTCAGATGTACTCAGAAAGGAATTTCTTATATTACTGCTGAACCTTGGGCGGTAGGTCGGCTCTGATCCTTACTCCTAGGGTCGGGTCATCGTTTAGGAAAACCGTCAGTAATTCGCCACCAGGTTCGGTGGTTGCAGTTTTATCCTCGACTCCCGTCTAGCCTTGTGGCCTCTACCGAGATATTGTAGCACCTTCTGGCCGTGGCTTGGTTACCTCGGACTTCCCCCAACCCATTTTTGGTGGGGAACTTCATTTTTTGGTGATAGGTAGATGGCACGGCCTTTATTCGGCTGAGGATCCCCCGGCCGAAGATGGCGTTGTACGCTATCATATCTTTAATCACTATGAAGTCCACCATGACCGTAATGGTTTTGGGTGGGGTGCCGAGGGTAACTGGCAGGCTTAGGGCTCCCTCGGGATAGGTGGCCAGGCCATTAAACCCGCAGAGGGGGGTTCGGACCAGGCGGAGTTTGGATGGATCCTCGCCTGATGGGGACATCACCTCCCATGCCCACCTTCACGGCTCGTCTCCTCGCCCCGGTTGCATCCGGCATGGTTTAGTCATTTAATTTTGAGTCCTATGTAATTTTACTTGAGTCATTTGATGTAATTTGCATTTTATTTGAGTCATGTCCCTAGGTCTTGCATTTATTTTCCTATGTTTGAGTGTCATTAGAGTGTGTAATGTGCTAATTGGGCCCATTTCTTCGGGCTTGGCCCAATGAGCTCCCCTACCCCTTCGGTTATTTGTCAATGAGTCTTTTGTCAGGGTCTTATTGTAAAATGTGGGTTTCCTATATATAGGGCCCCATTTCCTTCATTTGGAGGTAATGAATCAATCAATGAAAAAATTGCCATTTGAGAGTCCAAAGCTTAGTTTAGTGGAGTGATTCCAACATTTTTTGGGTGAGAAACCCTAGGGGAGAGATTCCCCACCCTTCCCTCTCTTAATCCCTCTTTTTCACTCCACTTTCTCTCTCCTCATCACCCAATTTCGAATTTTCTTCTCTCTCCTCCCTTCCCAACCACCTCAACCCCCACCTACCATCATTAAAGCCCTCCACTTCTCCATGGCCTCCATTACTCCACCCCCCTAGTCCCAAGGAGATCCCTCACCATTCCAACACCACTTTCCCCATTCCAACACAATCAACCCCTTCCCTACACAACCCCACAACTTCCAATGCCATTTCAAATTTGAAATCCACCCTTCCCTCCACTCACTTGTGCCCCCCTCACCTTCTCCTCTCACCCACCTTCCCAAATTCGTAGCTCCTCCTCCCACCACCTGTTAGACCCCCTTCCAGACCCCATTCTTCCCTTCCCCCACCATAGAACACCCCCTCCTAGACCCCCTCACAGCCCGGGCTTTCCCCACACTCATCCACCCCCATTTCCCCTCTCATATACCCCATTCCCCCCCATCATCATCAACCTACAGCTCTCAACTGAAGATCTACAGCAGACCAGCAACTTGCAGCGGCCACCACGACCTCCTCCAGACGAGTTTGAAGAACCAAGAGCCATCGTCGGAAGCGTCTGCCAGTCGCCTTCGCCACCGAAGTGGTTTCGTCTTCTTCCGATCTCCGAGTCGTCCAGGAGGTCCATTCTCCCACAGCTGCGCGGTTCTACCTTGGCTGAGGACCTGATCCGGCTTAGAAGCTCTGTCACGACCAGCCCCGATGGAATCAGTCCTCAAGTCCTTCTTCAAAGTTATTCATCGGCCTGTCTACTTTCAGAATCAAGAAGCGGAAGCCCATTCAGCATCGGGGAACAGAAGTTACCAATTTTCTTCCACGGTCGCGCGACTCTGCCTTCCCCAGTCTGCATCGATACCTCCTCACTCCTCTGGCAACACAGATCGTCTCCTTCTCTTCTGGTGTCTCCGTTTCTTTTTCTGCAAAGAGGACTCACCCACGGTTCTAACGGCGCTGACGGAATCAAATTTGGAGTTCGGGAGCGTCCAGGACAGCCTCTGCATCCTACTATTGGTGACCTGCCCCTGCTAGTCTGAGAAATAGAGGCCCTATTCAAGCTTCTGCCCCGACCTGCAGCGACTCCAGAAGAAATTACAAAAATTCTGAGGCATTCCCCTTCCTGTTACGAAGATTTTTCCGCTGGTGTCGCCATCAGCAAAATTCTTGAGCAAGATCTACAACAGAAACACCGACCCTCTATCCTGGTTCGCAGACAGCAGGCAGATTCGGCGTCCACCCTTGTTCCTCGTTCTTTGCTTTGGTTTCCCCACCCCGCTTGGCCGGCTGAAGGCCCCTCCCTGCGTGGAGGTAGTATTGATGTAATATCATTAACCCCCACCCCAAGTTCCCCCTCCTGCGAGAGGTGTAGTGGTGTACTTTGTTTAGGCAGGTCAAGCGACACCGCCGCGGCGTGTGGGGATCCACTCGCCTCCCCGCTCGCCCTCGTCTCCGACCGGGACCGGTTTCTTCAAACCGGTCGAGTAAGTGCTCAAACCTTCACTCCACTTAGTGCTTGTCATTCAATATTAGTTCTTAATTCCGCTGGTTATGCGAGTGAGAGCCCGATCCTCAAGCCCCGTTGTCTTGAGTGATCATCGTGGGAAGAGTGCAACCGGTGCCTTCGGTACTTCGTCGGCCCTGTTGAATTGGGCTTCCAAATCCATTGGGAGTCAAATCTTGGCCTTGCTGGCCCTCTACCAGTAAGGGCCCAACCCCACATCCTCCACTTGGTATCGCCAAGTCACCCCGGGCTTGGGTGAGCGATGGGAGAGCGGCGGCCCAAAATTGGCCCTTTTGATTGTGAATGTGCTTGCTTGCCTAAGTCTTAGGTTGTGTCACATCAAGTGGTATCAGAGCAAGTCTTTGATTTGTTCTCACAAGCCAAGTCCATGGGCACGCTTGCATTAGAGTTCTCATCGGATCGTTCTATGCATTATCCACCTCCCATTGTCATTGAGTCTACCGACCAAAAGGCCCCAATTCCCATCATATCCCAAGCATACCTACCTAATGGGAGCCCCACAGAAATCGACTTCATCGACATGGAAGAAGATAATTGGGTATCCCCCGAAATTGTAGCCACCCTCTCTACGACTGGACAAATTGTGCACAACGGAGACCTAGTCTTCGTTGAATTCCATAAATGGTTCGGGAAGACTAAGTATTTGGATGGGGCTTGGTGTCAAAAGGGAACATTGGTGGGTCCATGTATAATCCTAGGTAAGAAATGGTTAGATGAAAGGAATGCCGACATCGACCCAACACGTCGGACTTGCCTAGTGCATCCGCCACACCTTTCGGGAACCTTTAAATTCAACAACCTTTTATTCTCCCACCCGTGGGAATCCCACCCTTGTTCACCACCCCGGGTGCACCATACTCCGGCCATCATCACCTCACCATCAAAGAACCTTTCCACTCCATTAGTTTTGGAAGAAGTAGTCCACCCGCTTTGCCACATGAAGACAAATATCCCTCGGGAACCTATCCCCTCCATAGAGAGCTCCCATGTCCCAATTAAAGAGGAAGCCTCGCACAAGGATCTTCACCCTACACCACCCCCTCTAGATAAGGCTGAATTCATCTTAGAAGAGTCCCTTGTTAGGTGGATAAAGGAGAGCCTAATTAGAGAGACCTCGACCCATGTTTGCCCTCCCATAGAACAAAATTTTCCCCTAGTGCCCCTCTTCTCCTATCACACCACAATCCAAGCATCCTATCAAGTGGAGACCTTAGAGGATTTTCTTAGGGGCTTAGCATGGCAAATTGAGTTCACTAGCATGTTGACCCCTATGGCCGAACAACCTAGGAGCCTTAGCCTCCTACACCTATGCATAGGATCTATCACCTCGGTTTGCACCAATGGTTGCTACACTAGCGACCTCCTTCTATTCCTCCCTACACCGGATGAGCCCAACCTTCTCCTCGATTTAGAGCTTCTTATCTCGGGTAGAAAGCCAAGCCCTCCACTCATGGCCGACCCACTTGTCAAGAACATTGGCCCAACTATCATAGGGAAGGATGACTTAGCACCTTTTAAGGATCTTGAGGACATGGAGTTCCTCCCCCTAAGTGACCTATTTTATGATCCATATGATCCCTTCCAATGGGAGTCAAGAGACTCATATGACCCAACCATCTTACCAACCACCCACCCTTTCCTACCCCCACCCATCATATTGGGCCAAACCCACCCCATCCATGACCCGGGTTGCACCTTGGGAGCCATAACCTTGGACCATATATCCCTAGGTAATAAGGTGGTGCCCCACCCCATGATGACCACCTTCTTAGATCCATTCGATCCTTTCTAATGGGAGTTCAAAGGTTGTCCCACACCTATACACATGGAAGTCACTTTTGGGAAAATTATGCATGTGTCTAGGCTTTCCACCCCCTTTGACATGAACACTATGTTGGGTCCATTCATTCATTTCACCCACATGTCTAGTAGAAGGCATGAGTGGGCCACATTCGGATGTCATGGTCCTCCTTCATTCATCATGGATCATAAGCATGTCAAAAGCATCTACGGATGTCCGGGCCTCCCCACATTCATCACCACTTTGCATGATAGGTTCACCTACGGGTGCCCCGGCCCACCCAGGCCCACCAAAGTCTACATGACAACATTGCATGATAAGTCCACATATGGTTACCCCAGCCCTCCAAAATCCATCAAAGTCTTCTTGGCATCAAAGCATGATCGGTCTACTTTTGGTTGCCTAGGTCCACCCATCACCCCTAGAATGTCAACATTCACGAAATTGCATGAAAGCCTTTGCAAGCACATAAGCAAAAAGAATGAGGCTTATAAGAGGCGGGCCGACTCTCATCGGCATCACCAAGACTTCCATGAGGGTAACTTTGTGATGGTAAGGACTGAGAGGCTCTCCCCGGGAGCCATCTCTAAATTGAGGCCACGTGGGGCTGGTCCCTTCCAGGTCCTGAGACGCATTGGTGCAAATGCCTATGAGTTAGATCTCCCCGAGGAGTATGGAATAAGTCCCACATTCAATGTTACTGACCTAGTGTCATATAAGGGACCCACGGTGGTACCTAGTGAGGAGATTGAGCCTACGTCTTCCCTTGAGAGAGCACCCACCCGTGAGGAGAGACCACCAGCCAAGAGAGCCCAGCGTGAACAAATTGAACAAATATTGGATGAACAAGTCACTACCACTCGGAGCAAGGTATACGAGCGCTATCTTGGCAGGTGGATGGATCGGTCTCGTTCGGAAGGCTTGAGTGCAGTACCACTTCTACACCCTCCAAGGAGGGAAGGACACTTACTCGACAGAGTCGAGTTCTCCGCACCCCGGGAGTATGATGGGGACATCACCTCCCATGCCCACCTTCACAGCTCGTCTCCTCGCCCCGGTTGCATCCGGCATGGTTTAGTCATTTAATTTTGAGTCCTATGTAATTTTACTTGAGTCATTTGATGTAATTTGCATTTTATTTGAGTCATGTCCCTAGGTCTTGCATTTATTTTCCTATGTTTGAGTGTCATTAGAGTGTGTAATGTGCTAATTGGGCCCATTTCTTCGGGCTTGGCCCAATGAGCTCCCCTACCCCTTCGGTTATTTGTCAATGAGTTTTTTGTCAGGGTCTTATTGTAAAATGTGGGTTTCCTATATATAGGGCCTCATTTCCTTCATTTGGAGGTAATGAATCAATCAATGAAAAAATTGCCATTTGAGAGTCCAAAGCTTAGTTTAGTGGAGTGATTCCAATATTTTTTGGGTGAGAAACCCTAGGGGAGAGATTCCCCACCCTTCCCTCTCTTAATCCCTCTTTTTCACTCCACTTTCTCTCTCCTCATCACCCAATTTCAAATTTTCTTCTCTCTCCTCCCTTCCCAACCACCTCAACCCCCACCTACCATCATTAAAGCCCTCCACTTCCCCATGGCCTCCATTACTCCACCCCCCTAGTCCCAAGGAGATCCCTCACCATTCCAACACCACTTTCCCCATTCCAACACAATCAACCCCTTCCCCACACAACCCCACAACTTCCAATGCCATTTCAAATTTGAAATCCACCCTTCCCTCCACTCACTTGTGCCCCCCTCACCTTCTCCTCTCACCCACCTTCCCAAATTCGTAGCTCCTCCTCCCACCACCTGTTAGACCCCCTTCCAGACCCCATTCTTCCCTTCCCCCACCTTAGAACACCCCCTCCTAGACCCCCTCACAGTCCGGGCTTTCCCCACACTCATCCACCCCCATTTCCCCTCCCATATACCCCATTCCCCCCCATCATCATCAACCTACAGCTCTCAACTGAAGATCTACAGCAGACCAGTAACTTATAGCGGCCACCACGACCTCCTCCAGATGTGTTTGAAGACCCAAGAGCCATCTTCGGAAGCGTCTTCCAGTCGCCTTCGCAACCGAAGTGGTTTCGTCTTATTCTGATCTCTGAGTCGTCCAGGAGGTCCATTCTCCCACAGCTGCGTGGTTCTGCCTCGGCTGAGGACCTGAGCCGGCTTAGAAGCTCTTCCACGACCAGCCCCGAAGGAATCAGTCCTCAAGTTCTTCTTCAAAGTTATTCATCGGCCTGTCTACTTTCAGAATCAAGAAGCGGAAGCCTATTCAGCATCCGGGAACAGAAGTTACCAATTTTCTTCCACGGTCGCGCGGCTCCGCCTTCCCCAGTCTGCATCGACACCTCCTCACTCTTCTGGCTCCACAGATCGTCTCCGTTCTCTTCTGGCATCCCCGTTTCTTTTGCTGCAAAGAGGACTCACCCACGGTTCTAACAGCGCTGACGGCATCAAATTTGGAGTTTAGGATCGGCCAGGACAGCCTCTGCATCCTACTATTGGTGACCTGCCCCGGCTAGTCTGAGAAACAGAGGCCCTGTTCAAGCTTCTGCCCCGACCTGCACCGACTTCAGAAGAAATTAAAAAAATTCTGACGCATTCCCCTTCCTGTTATGAAGATTTCTCCGCTAGTGTCGCCATCAGAAAAATTCATGAGCAAGATCTACAATAGCAACACCGACCCTCTGTCCTGGTTCGCAGACAGCAGGCAGATTCGGCGTCCACCCTTGTTCCTCGTTCTTTGCTTTGGTTTCCCCACCCCGCTTGACCGGATGAAGGCCCCTCCCTGCGTGGAGGTAGTATTGATGTAATATCATTAACCCCCACCCCAAGTTCCCCCTCCTGCGAGAGGTGTAGTGGTGTACTTTATTTGGGCAGGTCAAGCGACACCGCCGCGGCGTGTGGGGATCCACTCGCCTCCCCGCTCGCCCTCGTCTCCGACCGGGGCCAGTTTCTTCAAACCGGTCGAGTAAGTGCTCAAACCTTCACTCCACTTAGTGCTTGTCTTTCAATGTTAGTTCTTAATTCCGCTGGTTATGCGAGTGAGAGCCCGATCCTCAAGCCCCGTTGTCTTGAGTGATCACCGTGGGAAGAGTGCAACTGGTGCCTTCGGCACTTCGTCAGCCCCATTGAATTGGGCTTTCAAATCCATTGGGAGTCAAATCTTGGCCTTGCTGGCCCTCTACCAGCAAGGACCCAACCCCACATCCTCCACTTGGTATCGCCAAGTCACCCCGGGCTTGGGTGAGCGATGGGAGAGCGGCGGCCCAAAATTGGCCCTTTTGATTGTGAATGTGCTTGCTTGCCTAAGTCTTAGGTTGTGTCACATCATCGCCCATCTTAAGGAAACAATCATAAGATAGTACATCATGGGCACTCCCATTGTCAACCAGAATCCTATCTATGTTACAATGGTTTATCGTAGCAGAGATCATGAGGGCGTCGTCATGCGGGGTGCTCTGCCCTTCCAGGTCTCGGTCGGAGAAGACTATGACCTGGGGCTCACTCGGCGGGGCCTTGGGGGGCTCTACGGCTCGGCTCGCCCGCTCGGCATGACGCTTTCTCCCTCGGCTACTCTCGCCTCCTGATGCTGTCCCTCTGGAGATGACGTTGATGTGGACCCCTCGGGGGGCGTTGTCAATCTCCTCTGCGGCGCCTCAATCTTCTTTACGCTCGGCAGCGAACCGAGCTAGGTGACCCAGATGGATGAGCCCCTCGATCTCGTCCGGGAGCTGGTGGCAGTCATCGGTGTGGTGCCCGTGATCGCCGTGGAATAAGCAATGCTTGTCGCGGCTGCGGTTCTTCGACCTCATCGGCTCGGGTTGGCAGAGGAGTCCCGAGTCTTTGATGTCTTCATATATCTCATAGACCGGTGCGGCTAGTGGGGTGTACCGCTCGTACTTCCGCTTGCGCTCCCCATCACGGTCTCTCTTCTTCCCCGAACCTGAGTTTGGCTCGGAAGCCCGCTTCTTGTCCCCCTCCCGACCCGAGCCAGTTGCGTCTCGGCAAGCGTTGAGCACCTCTTCGCATTCGGCGTGGCGCAATGCCAGAGTCACTAGCTCGGCAAGGGTCGAGGGAGGGTGGAGGACAAGTTCACGGCAGAGATTCTCATCCCGGGTGCCCCCAGTCAGTGCGGTTATGGCTGAGGCCATGTTCAGGCGGGAGATTCTTAGGGCTTCCATTTAAATCGGTGAATATAAGCCCGGAGTCTTTCCCCTTGCGCCTGTTTGAGGGCCAGGAGCCCCGCTACCGACCTTGAGGGGGCACTTCCGGTGAAACTCTCTTTAAAGACTCACCCAAATTGCTTGAAGTCTCGGATGGACCCGGGGGCGAGGGCCCGGAACCATGCTTGAGCGCCTTGGACCAGGGTGGTCACGAAGGCTCGGCACTTGATGGCGTCCGACGCTCCGTGCAGGGTCATCAGAGCATCGAAGCTGTCGTAATGATCGACCGGGTCACCCTGGCCGTCGTAGGGCTTGAAGGTGGGGATGGAGGTTCTGGGAGATACCTCTGCCTTCAAGATGTACTCGGAGAATGGGGATTTCTCCTCGTCCTCTGGGAAAGGGAACTTCTGTAGGGCGCGGAGGGCGCGCTCCTGTTCTACGAATCGCCTCTCGAAATCTCGTAGTCGGAGGGATAACTCCAGCTGCTGCTGCGTCGTGGGGCTGGGGGAGTGTCTTTGCGATCTCTGGGAACGTCAGTCTCCGGGTTCGGATGACGCGCCCCCAATTTTTCTCTCCTCGGCGTGGAGGAAGCCTCTTGCCCTGGAGGCGGAGCATGCGAGGGGCCTCCAATACGGTTACGGATGATCTGCTGGCCGCGGAGGGTGAAGCGGCCTCCAGCGGTGCGCTGGGAGATACTCCCACGGGGAGGGCTTCCAGACGGGGCGTGGGACCTCCCATCCCTAGCCACCTGGGCCCTCATGAGTTCCACGAGGACATCCAGTTTCACGTTGAGGGCCTGGAAGGCTTCGGCGCCACCGTTGGGTGGTAGCCCTACCACCGCAGGAGGGGGTGGTGGATCATCGGCGGGGGTGCTGGCGTTGGAGGGAGGGTTCTGTGAGGCCCGAGAAGGGCCATCCCCTGCCGCTACCATGGCCTTTCCCCTGTCGCCGGTGGACCTCCTCCCTGAGCTCCTTCGCACCATACTGGCTCTTTGTACATTTCCCATAGACGGCGCGAGATGAAGAGGCGTGATCTCGCGCTGGTCCTGAGCGGATGGTGGATCACCAGATAGTGAACTGCAAGATAGGGAAACGGATCAGGGGGCACAGGGGGAAACCTTGGGGAAAACCCTCCGATGCTTAAGTCAGTGGAGCTATGGCAGGAGCAATAAAGGGAGGTGAGAGCTTGTGCACGAGATCCCTCTCCACCAAAAGGGGTAAAGTGGTTCTTTCTCAGGAGCTTTGAGCGTATGATTGCCCTTACCTTTCACCGGAGGATATCCCTGGTTTAAATAGTGCACCGTCTTCAGGAGTCCCATAAGCTGAGGGGTTTTAGGCGAGCGTTACATCCTCGACGTGGGTCTTTATCGCCTCGTCGTGGGAGCGTTATCACCTTGGGGAGCTGGAGTCCCTTGCCTTCATGACTTCCTGCTCAGAGAGGACTCTTAACGGCTGCCTAGATAAGCAATCATCGTCCGTTCCGAGCTCAAAGGGGCCAGCCCTCTCCGGGCGATAGGCTTTGCTCGGCGGAAGATGGGTCGGATCGGTCTGCATGCGCCTTCTTCTCCCGGGCGGAGAGATGGCTCGGGCATGGACCTTTCCTGTGACCTGACCGACGCTCGGGCCTTCCGAGCCTAGAGGCCGCCTAGGAAGGTTATGTCCCCGAGTGGTTTTTTTTTATTATTGGGCTTTCTGTCCTAAGTGGCCCTGTGGACGCCAAAAAAATGTCGATGAGGATCATACGGCATGCACGTCTCGACACTCGAGAGCAAGCCGAAGATGGAAATGCCGAATAATCCTCATGCCTCGCCCGATCGAGACGAGGACTCGCTTGGTGGTCAGCTAGCCGATGAGGGAGCCCCCCGGACGCAAGATACGGCAATAACTCTACAGCCAGCCACGTCGAGAGTTGAATCAAAGAAGAGCTGGGAATTCCAGCACAGTCTCAGCATGCATCGGAAGTCACACAAAGTCTGGGACCGAGTCCCGGAGGCTACAAACAGAATATTGCAGAGGCCATATATTGCAACCGGAACATTCTGGGAATGCCGACATTCATATGAACGGCCGCGACTTCGAGAAGAATCTGTTTAGTGCTTAAAACGGCACGAAGGGGCCTTAAAAAGGCGCGCCATTTTTAAGGCGCGCCCCCCCCTCTTAAAACGGCGTGCCCCTTTTCTTTTTGGCTACACGGCGCGCGAAGGGGCATTCCCTTTGATGCTTAAAATGGCGCCCCTTTGAATATGGCGCCGTTTTAACCCCTCATTCTATTCTCTGAAGTGCTTCCCCGGCGCGCAATCAACCCATCCCGTCGGCATGCCGATGCTCTGTTTAATGATGTGCAGAGAACATTGAATGCCGACGCTCTGTCTCTACCTCCGTTCGACAGCACAGAAGCGGCAACGGCAAAGTAGGCTCCGGCAAATCCACAAATGTCCCATCCTCGGACGAACGCCAGTGTACTCCACGAACCAGCATCATCCAGCACAACAACAACGTTGTTGCGAACAAGGCAGAGGTGGCGGGAGTTTTCTCCCCCACTGTCCGTTCTATAAAAGGCATGCCCCACTGGTGAAGAAAGAGGAGACCTGCTCGAACCCCCTCGGCTGTATGCAGTGAAGAGAAGAAGAAAAAGAAGAGGAAAAGGCCACCCGAAGAGAAGGAAGCTCCACCCATCCACGCCAGAGAGGTGAAGAAAGAGAGAGGAGAGTGAGAGTGAGAGGTGAGCTCGGAGGGGGAGGAGCTTGTGCTCCGTTCCCCCTCCCCCATCGACGTATTCCCTCCTTTCCCTCTACTGTATTCTCCCCTTTTCTCGCTTTAGGGTAGATTCCCAGCTGTATTTCTCTTTGCAAACGAATAAAAAGAAAAGCCATTTTTGCAACATACGGTGTTCTTCTGCTTGACTCTCTTTCTCTCTGCCTTCTCCTCATCCAGGCCCTTCGAAGCTTGCTTCCCCATAGCATGGCCTTCGAAGGAGCCCGTCAGGGGATGAACATTCATGGCCTCTCGTGGCACACATTCGTCTCGCTTATGAAAACATCGCCCGTGAGTCGTGGGCGCTCTTGTAGGCTGGCCCTCGAGCGTTCCGCACTCACACTTGGGCTAACGGACCGCCGTGAGGCCGCTCCGCATTTTGAGAGTTTACCCCGGAGCAATCCGATTGGTGACTCTCCTTGATCTCCGGCAAGTCCCGGTCCGGGGGAGGTGCTGCCCAATTCTCGCCATGGCCAAGAACACTCAGGAACAAACGAACAAACCACCTCCGAGAACAAGAACAACACACAGTAAGCTCTGTGAATCAAACCCTTCGAACGAACACTTAAGCATTCATGCTAATTCACCTCAATAAACGACTAAAATGTTTAAACCCCCTTTTCATCAACCTAATCTTCCAAAAGGATGAACAAACCAGTCATTAACCCAACCTGCAGGTGAAAGAAAAGAGAGAAACACACAGTCAATTGCTTTGAAACAACCCTCGGAGGAGTTTATCCCGGCGTGGTTACTATGCCGCCGCGCCATTTTAAATCCACACTCAAAAGTTCCATTTTCCTCCTATCCCGGCGCGGTTACTATTCCCCCGCGCCGTTTTAACCCACACTCGAAACCCCTTTCGATTCTAATCCGGCGCACTCCCACTCCTCCATACACCTTAACCCGGCGCGCCTCTCCTTTGCCACCCTTAAAACGGCATGGCCCAATTCCGGCGCGCCCCCCTTCGTTTGACCCTTAAAACGGCATGGCCCAATTCCGGTGCGCCCCCCCCCCCCCTTGTTTAACCCTTAAAACGGCGCCCCATTTCCTCCCTTGAGCTCTAAAACGGCACCATCCTCTTCCTTTGCTAAACCGGCGCTCCTCCTTAATACAAAAAGGGAATAAACAAGCAAAGATAATAATAAAAGGTCAATCATGTTAATAAAAAATAAAAGAAACTCTATCACCCGTGCGAGGGCGCAGGTCGATCCGCGTGCGAGGGCGCACGATGGTGAGTTCGGGCTCCATACTTAATAATTCACTCCCCCGGACTTGGCGCAAAGAGAAAATCAATGATGCCTTGTGGTATCGGACGTGGGCCTCGGAACCCCCGACATGGTCATGATCCGAGCACAGTCTGGGCCAATAGTTCGTTAACTCGACCCGCTTCTCCCGAGATCTAATCCCGCAACCCCACATTAAACTTGTCGTGTCTACGGCAGACATTTGCACGGTTTTATCATCATCTTCGATGCTTCAAACGTGGACTCGCGTCCGAACAATGAATGGTCCGACCGTGACCGACACGCACGTATACCTTGGAACCTTCGTTTCCCAAGACTGTGCGTGAAGAAAAAAGTAATGACGTCCCGTGGCATCAGACGTGGTCCTTGGAAACCCCGATATGGCCATAGTCCGTAACCACCTCGCGCCAATAGATCATCAGCTTAACCCATCTTCATCGGGATCCGATCCCACACCCACATTAAACTTGCCGCACCTACGGCAGACACCCGTACGGTTTTATCGTCATCCTCGACGCTACTAATATGGACTTCCGTCCGAATAATGAATGGTCCGTTAGGGACCGACATATATGCTGGGATCCAATCCCGCACCCACATGAAGCTTGCCGTACCTACGGTAGATATCCGTATGTCTTTGTCATGGTCTTCGACGCTTCGAATATGGACTTTCGTCCGAATACTGAATGGTCCGTTAGTGACCGACATATATATACTGGGATCTGATCCCGCATTTACATTAAACTTGCCGTACTCACGGTAGGTATTTGTACGATTTGTCACCGTCTCTTATGCTACAAACACGGACCTTTGGCCGAATGTAAAATGGTCCACGTATGACCAACAAAATCTGAACGGAATGAGGCGGCTCTCGTCTTCCCCCAACCACACGTGTGGGAATATCAATAAGACCTTCGTGAGTCGCGTTTGGACCTTGGGTTCGCCTCAACCATGGTCATCGCATGACCCACATCGTAGGCCTATAGCCGGCTATCTCTATACACATCTTTGTTTTGGAATATAGTCCCGGGACACTTTCCCGCTGCCCTTCGGCACCGGAAATATTAATGATGTCCACGCGAGCCTCGTTTAGACCGCGGGAGGCGCCCCCGAAATGGTCCTGACTCGATCTCGCACCGGGCCAATAAACTCACTGATTTCCGATCACTCTAACCGGGATTCAACAGAATGTCTCATATCCCTTTAGACAATAAATTTGCCGTATCCGGCATACATATGCTCCGATTTTCCCGTGACGATTACGCGTTTCTCAAAACAGACACTCGTCTGAACATCAAATGGTCAACACATGACCGACACGATCTCGAATGCTTTCTTCTCACCCTCGTACGGGGATTTCAATGCTTCCTAATAGACTTTCCATGTAACTAATTTTCTGGCCATGAGGCCCCTTTTCCTGGCGATTAATCAAGGGTGTTCCCCTCTCCAAGGGGATGTAAATAACGCCGTGACCTTTATGGCGCGGCGGGTCTCAGTCCCGACACGAACCATACAATCATCTTATTAGTCAGATCGAGCGCACAATAAATCGTCACTTTGTGACTGGCACGCCCACGCACTTAATAAACGCCAATAAACAAATAAACAATGATTTTATAATAAATAAAAAGTGCGTCCACAGGGCCCTGTGGGCTATCACTTGGACGAGCATGGCCTCGTTGGGTCCTGATGGACTTTGTTTGGCTGCTCTTTAGATGGGCTGCAGAAATCCCCCTCTCCAAGATCCAAACTAGCTAACTGCTCCAACAATTTCCACTCTTGTAACATGAGGCTTGACAACTTAGCTATAGGCTTGCGGCTTAAGGCATCTACCATAACATTACCTTTTCCAGGATGATACTCAATGGAGAATACCACTACTGATAACTCCAAATCATGAACAGGATAATTCTCTTCATACTTCCTCAACTGCCTAGAAGAATAGGCTATCACTTTCCCGTGCTGCATGAGTACACACCCTAAACCAATACCTGAAGCATCAGTGTAAACAACAAAACCTCCTTCTCCCGAAGGTAAAGCCAAAATAGGTGCAGTAGTCAAACATTCCTTCAAGGTCTGAAAGCTTCGCTCGCAATCTTCTGACCAATCAAATTTGATCTCATTGAGGGTTAATCTTGTCAGAGGTACCGCAATCTTGGAGAAATCTTGAATAAATCTTCGGTAGTAACCTACTAGGCCTAATAAACTTTTTACTTTAGTCACATTAGTAGGCTTATCCCAATTCTTTACTGCCTCTACCTTCGAAGGATCAACAGAAATATCTTTATTTGTGATGATATGCCCTAGAAAAGACACCTCTTGCTGCCAGAAATCACACTTACTAAACTTGGCATATAACTGACGATCTCTCAATAGTTACAATGTCATCCTCAAATGTTCAGCATGCTCCTCCTTACTATTAGAATAAATCAAGATGTCATCAATGAACACCACGACCCATTGATCAAAATAGGGCCGAAACACATCGTTCATCAGCTGCATGAAAGCTGCAGGTGCATTCGTTAGCCCAAAAGGCATTACTACAAATTTGAAATGCCCATACCTACTGCGGAAGGCTGTTTTATAGATATCCGCTTCCTTAATTCGTAACTGATGATATCCAAATCGAAGGTCGATCTTAGAAAAATACTGAGCTCCTGCTGTAAGGCCCGTGCCTTAGTGGATCCTTAGTGGTTTGGATCTAGTATTTGTTCTAGAATTTCTGACTATTTTCCTGTATTTTTAGGAATTTTTCCTGGTATTTTTCCTGATTTATTTGGAGTTAATTCAGGGTTATTAGAAATTAATAAGATTTTAATATATATAATAATTATATTATATATATTAATTTTATTTTATTTTCTTTTAATCCCGAACCCTCACACCCTCTCTCTCTCCCCCGTCGATCTCTTTCTCTCGCGCTCTCTCTCTCTCTCTTCATTTGATCGCCCTCTCCCCTCTCCTAGGGAAAGCAGGCGAGACGACGTCGGATTGAAGTGTGGTTGGTGCCGGTGGATTCCTCGCGTCGAGAGGAACGCGTGGGTACCCATTTCGGCACGGTTCGGTGATCGTGGGAGCGGGATGGTGTGTGAAGGCTCTGTGAACCCTCCTCCGTGCATGCGGTGTTTCCGGCCGTTTCAGCTTGCAAGAGGTAGGGGGATGGACTCCTGAACTTGCTAGGATCAACTCCCGTAGCTAGTTTGTTTGATTAGAACCCCTTAGCATGCATAATGTTCATTTTTCTATTTGTGGGGTTTTAGTCTAAATTTTTGAGATTAATGCATTATGGGCTTTGCATGTGATGTTTTTAGCTGTTATACTGTTATTTGGGATGTATGGTTTGACAGGAAACAGGTTTTACGTCATTACCCGACGATTTCCATCGTCCGGGAGGGAACCGGTTTTCAAACCGAACCCGCCCGCGTCCCAGGCGGTGTGACGGTCCTTCCAGGAACCGTCACACGCCTGACGGTCTTTGGAGGACGCGTTATTTCTATATAATGGCCCGTTGACGGGGCGTTATTTTGAGAGTAACGGTGGGGCTCCCATCCGTTACTCGTCCGTTG
The DNA here is from genome assembly GCA_022559845.1 of Amorphophallus konjac. NCBI lineage: Eukaryota > Viridiplantae > Streptophyta > Magnoliopsida > Alismatales > Araceae > Amorphophallus > Amorphophallus konjac. Next base: position 216,136,906 of record CM040124.1, on the reverse strand, counting down.
GATCGCGTTGACCGGGTGAGGTGGTGAGCCTGACGGCCAGTCGGCCGGCCATCAGGTTAACCCGACGCGCCTAGGCGAGCGCGTTATATCACCTGTTAATGGTTTTTAGAACGCTATGCGTGGGTTTTGGCCTCGGGTGGATGTAACGGCGAGGGTCCAACGTGTTACAGTTGATGTAACGCGTTGTGCCCCTACTGTTACATTCTGTTTCGTTCGTTTGGGCTGGAACTTCGGTGGATGTAATGGGTAGGGGCGCACGCGTCATTCTTTATATAACGCGCCAGTCCCCGATCGTTACTCACCTGTAGCGCATGGGCAGCAGACCGCCACATGCCTGTTGGTTTAAATGGGTGCCGGCCTTTTTGTTAAGCGTTCCATTACGTATATATGCCATGTTTAGGTTATTCTATTGTACGATGGCATGTTTCTAATCCCAATAGAGTAGCTTTTCTTTCCTTGCAATGGAGCCACTGTTGTTGCCCTAAGGTCTGTTGAGTACCGACCCGCTTGGGGATAGCGGAGGGGTGTTTCCCGCACACGGTTTGTAAGCTAGTTCCGTGGGCTCCCAGCCAACGGTAGTGTCCTACCGAGGGAGAAAACTAGCTAGAGGGCCTGGCTCAGGCAAGAGTCAGTGTGTGCACACGTGGTCAGAGGCTGTGGACTGACACTGACGAGTGTCACTCTGACTGGTCACTTGGTTTGGTACTGTTTACGCGCTCAGCTTGTCGTTTTACCGACTACGAGTGCTTGAGACGTGGTGTAAGTCGTCAGTGGACGCATCTGGTTTCTGCTCCAGTGGTTGTCCTACTCCCTACTGCTTGGATTATTTACGGCTTATTCTATTTGGTAGATTTAGTTTCAGTCGCTTGCATTTAATTATTATTGGCATGTGTTAGCTGTTATACCTGTTTAGATAGAGTTTACAGCTTTATTGTGATTAGTTATTCATGCCAATGCCTGTTATTTTATTTAAATGCATGCCCTATTGCTTTTATTTTCACAAGTATGCTTGTTTAGTGCGAGGTAGGGATCCACGTGACCCCTACTGAGTCTGACTGTGACTCACCCTTCTCCTTTTAGGTGAGCCGCGCCCGCCATCTCCCGGTGTTTTGTGAGATTGCTCGGAGACCGTGCTTAGTTGCCAGCAGTTGACGGGTCGCCTTTATGAGGCTCTGTTGTGCTTTTGCCAGGGTATGCCCCGCGTAGTTGTACTTTTTGGACTAGTACTCTTGTGCTTCTGGACTAGTTATATAAATATCACTCTGGTTATTTTTGAATTGCTTCCGCACTTGTGTTAATTTTATTGCTTAATTGTAATATGCGCGTTCCAAATTGCAATCCGTTATGCACCTCCTCGACAAACCCCCCCACTAACCCTTCAGGGGCCTCATCGGCCACTTGGGTGGCTTCCCCAGTTCTTGGTATCGATGTATCGATGTTATCGGTAGATCGGTATCCCGAACTCTGGGTCGTCACAGTTGGTATCAGAGCGGAGTTGAGACTTTGTATAAGGAATTGGAATTTACAACTTGTCCAGAGCTAGTCATTCGTGTTGTCTATTGCTGGCTTAGGGTTGTTTTCTGCGTGATTGATGTGATTCCTGTTGCTTTCTGTTTTTCGGCAGTGCAAGATGCCACCTCGTCGAGGAAGACCTCCTCGAGTTCCTCGAGCTCCCAGAGATGCGCCCAGGGAAGATAGTGGTTCTGCACCTCCTCCTGCAGTTCCTGCTGTTCCTGCCGTTCCAGTCGTTCCTCCTCCAGCGCCGATGGTTGCTCCTCAGGTTGAAGTGCCTGGCAGTCGAGGCAAGGCTTTGAAAGAATTTCTTATGTTCAATCCGCCTGCTTTCGATGGACAGCTCGATCCAGAGGTTGCGAGGCAATGGTTGGATGCTATTGAACGCGTGTTCCTGTCTACGGAGAGCGCTGAAGATGAGAAGGTTATGCTTGCCGCTTTTCAACTCCAGGGTACAGCCATCACGTGGTGGAAAGCCGAGTGGCAGATTGCTTTTCATTCCAGACCTCTTCGGCAGATCACTTGGGCAGAGTTCGTTGCTACTTTCGAGCGTACCTATACTCTTGCCTGCTTGCAAATGGCAAAAATGTATCAATTTATGGAGCTGACTCAAGGTAGTATGACTGTGCTTCAGTATCGGAATAAGTTCATGGAATTGGGTCAGTATGCGCCCCATGTGCTGGCAAATGAAGCGTTAAAGACTCAGCAATTCTTGCGAGGTTTGAGGCCAGAGTTGAAGATGCCCCTGATTGCAAGTCGTGTTGCCGATCTAGATGGTGCGTGCCAGACAGCTGTGGCACTTGAGCTGGAGATGGCGAGACCAGGTGGGTATCCTCAGGCGGGGTCAGTTCAACCGCCAGTGCAGTCTCAACAGGCTTACCGACCGCCAGTGGCAGGTGTTCCCTCGGTCCAACCAGAGGTTAGCAGTGCTTCTTCTCCTTCCAAGACTAAGTTTAAGAAGTTCAAGAAGAAAAAGAGGTTTTTCCAGCAGCCGTCATCTGGTACGGATGTCGTCCAGCAACCGACAGCGCCTTCTACTCAAACTCGTCAGAGTTCAGCTGTCAGTCAGCCGTTGACGTGTCGGAGATGCGGTGGTCATCATAAGGGCCAGCCGTGTTCTCTGCCTGTTGTTTGCTTTCGATATGACCAGCCGGGTCATGTGGTTCGCGATTGCCCGCTGAGGCCGAAGTAATTGCAAGCTCCTTAGTTCTCTCAGCCTCAGCAGCCGCAATTCAGACCTCCTCCTGTACCTCAAGCTCAATAGTTTTATTCTCAAGCGTCGGCGTCTTCTCAGCAATCTTCAGCCGGATCGAAGAAGCAGAAAGGCAAAGTTTCTCATATGACTAGAGCTGAAGCTGTTGCGTCCCATCTGGTGGAAGGTATGATTATGCTTTATGGTCTTTCAGCTCGCGTCTTATTTGATTCTGGTGCTTCTCACTCTTTTATTTCTGAGGCTTTCTTGGCATGTATTGAGGAGCCGACATCAGAGATGTCTTGTGAGATGTTTGTTGAATTACCTTCTGGAGATTTCATGATTACACCTTTGTGTTTGGAAGAGTCTTGTGATGATTGATAATCACTAGTTGCCGGCAAGATTGTATGCGTTGCAGCTGGCAAATTATGATGTTATTCTGGGAATGGATTGGTTGGAGCAGTATGAAGCTGTGGTTGACTGAAGATCGAAGAAATTCTATTTTCAGCCCCAAGGAAAATCAGCCTTTTATTTCCAAGGTATTCGATCCCGTTCTTCTCGTATGGTTATTTCTGCTATTCGAGCCTATAGGTTGCTTAGTGCAGGTTGCCAGGGATTCTTAGCTTCTGTGGTTGCTATTGAGAAACCACGACAGGATGTCAATGATATTCCTGTTGTCTGTGAGTTCCCTGATTTGTTTCCTGACAAGTTGCCAGGCTTACCTCCAGAGCGAGAGATTGAAATGGTGATTGAACTGATTCCCGGTACAGGCCCGTTAGCAAAGGCACCGTACCGTATGGCTCCAGCTGAACTTAAAGTACTGCAAGCACAACTACTTGAATTGCTGGAAAAAGGCTATATTCGCCCTAGTTTTTCTCCGTGGAGTGCTCCAGTGTTGTTTGTGAAAAAGAAAGATGGAAACCTGAGACTTTGTATTGATTACAGGCAGCTGAATCAGGTGACTATCAAGAATAAATATCCGCTTCCCAGGATTGATGATTTGTTTGACCAGTTACAGTATGCTACTATCTTTTCACGAATTGACCTCCGGTCTGGCTACTTTCAATTGCAGATCCGGGAATCGGATGTGGAGTAGACAGCTTTCAGCACTCGATATGGTCACCTTGAATTTCTAGTAATGCCGTTTGGATTGACTAATGCCCCAGCAGCTTTTATGGACCTAATGCAGCGTATTTTTCGTCCATTTCTTGATCAGTTCGTGGTGATCTTTGTTGATGATATTCTGATCTATTCTGCCTCTGATGAAGATCATGTACAGCATTTGAGGATCGTTCTGCAAACTCTGAGAGATCACGAGCTCTATGCGAAGTTCAGTAAGTGTGAATTTTGGCTTCGGGAAATTCATTTTCTTGGCCACGTGATTTCTGGTGACGGAGTGGCATTAGACCCTGCAAAGATTGATGCCGTTTTGAGTTGGCAGAGACCGAGAACTGTAACAGAGATTAGAAGCTTCTTAGGTTTGGCTGGGTATTATCGCAGGTTCATTCAGGATTTTACGAAGATTGCAGCACCGATGACTAGACTGACTCGTAAAGATGTACCTTTTGTCTGGTCGGATCAGTGTGAGGCTAGCTTTGTTGAATTGAAAAGGCTATTGACCTCTTCTCCAGTGTTGACTTTGCCTTCCGACTCGGGTGGATTTCTTGTTTGCACAGATGCTTCTCGAGTGGGTTTGGGTGCAGTGCTGATGCAACATCGTAAGGTTATTGCATATGCATCTCGGCAATTGAAACAGCATGAAGAAAATTATCCCACGCATGATCTGGAGCTAGCTGCAGTTATTTTTACCTTGAAGATCTGGAGACATTATCTGTATGGTGAGAAATTTCATATTCTTACTGATCATCAGAGTTTATAGTATAGTTTCTCCCAAAAAGATCTGAATCTCAGGCAGCGTCGATGGATGGAATTCATAAAAGATTATGACTTTACACTCTCCTATCAGCCGGGTAAAATGAATGTTGTGGCTGATGCTCTGAGCAGGAAGGTGCAAGTCAATCATCTGTTGCTTCACAAATGGAAATTGTGGGAACAGCTTCCGAGTGAGGCATTCAGCGTGGAGATTCCTGCCGATCCGAGGACAGCAGTTTGTGCTAGCTTGGTTTTGGGTTCAGCTTTGTATCAGCAGATTAAAGAAGCTCAGCAAGCTGATTCTGATTTGGCCCGTGTTATATCAAGATATGATGTGGAATTTGATGACGAGCTAGTCGTCAGCTTCCAAGGCAGATGGTATGTCCCCGCTGATGATGAATTGAGGCATGAGATTCTGAGTGAAGCCCATGGTTCCCGTTTTGCTATTCACCCATGTGTCACCAAGAAGTACCAGAATTTGAAAAGGCAGTTCTGGTGGCCAGGTATGAAGAAAGACGTGGCTATATTTGTTTCTAAGTGCTTGACTTGTCAGCAGGTTAAAGCCGAACATCAAAAGCCAGGGGGATTACTTCAGCCTTTAGAGATTCCAATGTGGAAGTGGGACCACGTTACTACAGACTTTGTGGTGGGTTTGCCTCGGACTTCTCAGGGTTTTGATGGTATCTGGTTGCTTGTCGACAGATTGACTAAAACTACCAGATTGTTGTCGATTAAAGTTGCTTGGAGTGTGCAGAGGTTGGCCGAGCTTTATGTGCAGAAGATCGTGCCACTACATGGAATTCCTGTTTCACTTGTGTCAGATCGTGATCCACGTTTTACCTCCGACTTCTGGCGTAGTTTCCAAAAAGCTTTGGGCACGGAATTAGCATTCAGTTCAGCGTATCACCCACAGTCAGATAGACAGTCAGAGAGGACTATTCAGACTCTGGAAGACATGCTGAGATTGTGTTGCCTTGACTGGTAGGGTTCGTGGAGTCAACATTTGTCACTTGTTGAATTTGCTTATAATAACAGTTTTCACTCCAGTATTAGCATGGCTCCTTATGAAGCGCTGTATGGTCATCCTTGTCGTACTCCCTTGAACTGGTTTGATGTTGGGGACAGATTGTTGACAGGACCTGACATGGTACAGCAGTGTTCTGATGTGGTTCGTCTGATCAGGCAAAGATTGTTGACAGCCTAGAGTCGACAGAAAAGCTATGCAGATCAGAGCAGACGTCCACTACAGTTTGAGCCAGGAGATATGGTGTTTGTTAAGGTATCTCCGATGAAGGGTGTTTCTAGATTTGGGAAGCGTGGAAAGCTTAGTCCGTGATATGTTGGCCCATTTCCTATTGTTGAAACTGTGGGTCTGGTAGCTTATCAATTGCAACTACCAGCGGCTATGCAAGCTATTCATGATGTCTTCCACGTCTCTCAGTTGAGGAAATATGTGCCAGATGCTTCTCATGTTCTCGATGATTCAGTTTGGCCCGAGGTGACTGCTGATTTGTCTACGCCAGAGTTTCCTATCAGAATTGAAGACCGTCGTGAGCAGCGGTTAAGAAATAAGAATATCCCTCTGGTAAGAATTGCTTGACAGCGTCACTCTGGTAATGAGTCCACTTGGAAACGTGAAGATGAGATGCATCAGCTTTTTCCTTTCTTATTCCAGGGAGGTATCATTCCTTTCTCAGTTTCCTCCTTATCCGTTGTTGTAAATTTTGGGGGTGAAATTTCTATTAGGAGGGTTGGACTGTAAGGCCTGTGCCTTAGTGGATCCTTAGTGGTTTGGATCTAGTATTTGTTCTAGAATTTTTGACTATTTTCCTGTATTTTTAGGAATTTTTCCTGGTATTTTTCCGAATTTATTTTGAGTTAATTGAGGGTTATTAGAAATTAATAAGATTTTAATATATATAATAATTATATTATATATATTTTAATTTTCTTTTCTTTTCTTTTAATCCCACACCCTCACACCCTCTCTCTCTCCCCCGTCGATCTCTTTCTCTCGCGCTCTCTCTCTCTTCATTCGATCGCCCTCTCCCCTCTCCTAGGGAAAGCAGGCGAGACGACGTCGGATTGAAGCGTGGTTGGTGCTGGTGGATTCCCCGCGTCGAGAGGAACGTGGTGAGGACACTCGAGCAAGAATACGGATCGACCCAGAGAGCCGCCGATACCGGACACGCAGTACGACCTGGTCGACACCGACATCCTTATGGCTGGGGGACAGTCTGGAGTCTCCATTGGAGCTTTGATACTTAGTACGTATTTTTATACGTATTCGTATTTTGTACATATTTTTGTACGTATTTTTATACGTACTTGTATTGTGTACGTATTTGGTATTATGTACGTATTTGGTCGTATTATGTATTATGTACGTCTTAGGTGTGTCTTTGATATGTAATTTGAATTTTATCCAAGGAGGGAAAGGGAGCCCATGGATTTGAAATTCAAATGGGTTCAAAATCCAAGGAGAGAAAGTGGAGCTCATGATGGGTTCCAACTCCAAGGTGGAAAAGAGGGCCCATGGATTTCAAATTCAAATGAGTTCAAATTCAAACCCCAAGGAGGGAAGATGGAGCCCATACTCTATATATTACCTTGTATTCCCCTCTTGGGAGGATTGATGAATGAATGGAAAATTGAGTTTTGCCAAGAGCATTTCCCTCTTCTTCCTCCTCTCCCCTCTAGGGTGTGACACCCTCTATCTCTCCTCTTCATCTTCCTCTCCCTCTAGGGTGCGACGCCCTATTTCCCCCATCTCTTGCAGGTTTCGGCTTCTCCAACATCAGGGAGGCGACCACTCTCACCTCTCCTCAAGCCCGGAGTTCATGGATCGAAGGTTGCTACATGTCCGGAGGAGATAGCCCTTGCTGCCCTACGCATCAGTTTTCTCTTGTCTGCCTGCAGACATGGGCCGCAAAGATCAGGTTGGAACCCTTCCTTCCCGTCCTCATATCCCATCCATGTCTTCTTGACTTTTATTCCTATTCTTGTTACCAAGACACTCCCGAAAACGGCATCCCAAAATTCGTCCATTTGCGGAAATTCTCTTTGTAGGCATTTTTAATGCGCTGGCTGCCCCTGTGCAGGCCCGCCAGAATCCAGAGCCGCAAATATCCAACTGGTACGCCTCCTTCCCCACCTCAGGTCGCCCTAGTCTCTTCACAACATTTCTTCCCCTGCCTGTCTTCAAACCATCCGCGGAAACCTCATTCAAAAATTCGTTCAGGGTAAAAAGTTGCCTTTGGAACTACTTTTACTGCATGGACTGTCTCTTTGCAGCCCTAGCGGGATAGAGTTAAAACCCCTACAAAGGGGCATCCCTCAAGCCCTGTTGGATCGACCTGAGATTTTTATCACCTCTCCTACACATCCCAAACCAACTCCAGAAATTTTCCCACTCCCCAAAAGGTCCGCTTCCTTTGCCGACCACGTCCACCTTCCCGGGTCTCAGTTCTGACTGCACTGAAGTGCAGAACTGAGCCCCAACTCCCACTGCTCCCCACGCCCAAAACTCCCACTGCGCACCCACCTACCACTTGGCCCTAGCCTGGCCCCCACAGTCACCTATCCACCAGAGAAAATCTCGCCCTATTCGCCTCCATAAAACCCCAGTTCCACCCCCATCTTTGGTCCATTGTCCAGCTGCCAGCAAACAGGCCAGATTGCGCAGGGGTTGCTTCTAAAATTCACCACGGTTGCCACGGTGCTCGATTGAAGCTCTCCTTCCACGGACGTTCTTGGGACGTCCCCACCCGCGTCCACGCCAAATTTTGTGGCCAGCGGACTAGCAGAGGGTTGCGCCCCAGCCCCACCTTCCTGCTGCTCGCCAGGACCTGTGCATACCGAGCTGCAATCTGCCCGCCGGTTCGAGTTGCTTCGGTGGTCCGCGCCGGTGTCGTTGGCATCCACCCTCTTCCAAGAGGTTCGGCGTCCACTACCCCACTCCATCAGGGGCAACAGCACCATCCACGACGCCCGGGCTCACCTTCCTTACTGCTGGTTTCAGCTTGATCCGTCGGCGTGATTCAGGCCACTTCGGTTCACGACACTTCGTGGGTGACGATCTTCGCCGACCCGTGGCCCGCCAACCCACGTCACACATCCCCGGATCCACTGTGTAGCCTTTTACCTCCCTTCGAGGAGTGGGCATGTTTGGATGTGTATGTGTTTAGCCTTGTACTGGGTGATTGTGTGACTTGGCCGGGTTTCTTCCCCACGCCCCGAGCGTGGAGGTACGCGTCCACTATCTCCTTTGTTTAGCTTGCTTATTTAGTATAGTTTCTAGACGCCGCTGCTTGTGAGATCATAGGCGCCTAGCTCTATAGTTATCTCTATATCACTACCACGGTGAGAGAGTGTGACCGTCCCGTGACTCATCCGAGTCGCGAGTGTGGAGTCGACCACCCTAGACTCACCGGCTTCTTAACCGTGCGGATCGACGCGCTTCCCTCTCTGGGGACGCCTGCGAGCTATAGATTCTTGTGATTGGCATAATTTCCTTCTTGAGAACCTTACGTGTCGAGCGAACACCATTCGCACTATCGCCATTGCTGGTCGTAGTTGTCATTTAGGCCCGTCGTTGCCTAGAGTCCTAGTTTGCATAGCGTCCCGCATCAATTTTGGTATCAGAGCCATAGGTTGTCTAGGGTGCATTTGAGTCTTCGTTCTACCCCTTTTGTCCCTTAGAGTCTTGCATTAGTTTGCATTAGAAAAAAAAACAAAACAAAACAAAAATTCCCTTGCCTTTAGCCCCATTACATGCCCACTCGGTGTGGTACAGATTACCAACACCCGGCCCCAATGGCTTTGGACCCTAGGAATGCTGCCCCTAGTGACTTCTCCCTTCAGGATATGATGTAGGCTCTCATGAATTGGATAGATCAGTCCGATAAGAGCTTTAGAGATCATGCTGCATTCATGGAGGGCCGGATGAAGGCCATGGAGGACCGGATGGAGGCTTCCGACCGGACCATTCAAGGTCTAGCTGGACGGCCCAACCAGGATAGAGATCCACGTGAGGATGTCACCGGGCAGGCCCAAGGCCCACTTGACCCTGCTCTTCGGCCCGCACACGCTAGGGCCGACGACCGGAGACCACGTATTCAGGAGTTTGATGATTTTGGGTCCGATAATGAGGTTGAGGGTTATGGTCGCGCTCGGCGTGGCTATAGGCCCCATAGGGATGACGAGGATGACCGTCTCCTTAGGTCCGTGCGTGCAGATCCTCCCACCTTTGATGGGTCCTTGGACCCTAAGGTCTATGTTGATTGGGAAGCAGGTATGGACCGCTACTTTGAGTGGTATGAGATGACGGACCACCGGAGAGTCCGATTTGCCAAAATGAAATTGCTAGGACAGGCCCAGACTTATTGGAGAAACGTGGAGAGCCTGTTGATGCAACGACATCAACCCCAGATTGAGACCTGGGATGATATGAAGGTAAAGCTTAGGCAAAAATACCTTCCTGCCACATACCGTCAGAGGCTTATTGATAGGTGGCAGAGTCTCAGCCAAGGGGATCGGGCCGTGACCGACTACATCGCTGACTTTGATGAGTACTACTTGCGATGTGGGGTCACAGAGGAGAGTGCCATGACCATCTCTCGCTTCCGTCGGGGTCTGCGGCCGCACTACCAGTATGAGTTATTTCGCCGCCATGCCACAACCCTAGAGGAGGCTTATCAGGTCGCACTCGAGTTAGAGCAGTTTGAGTCCGAGTTTGCTGCGGTCCAGCGCCTGGGACCCACATATCCTCGTGGGTCGGACCCTCGTGCTATGACTGGACCTTACCCTCGGGGACCTGTGGCCCATCCACAGGAACCCACTCGTCAGGACTTCACTGTCCCTAGACCTCGTCCTCCCCCTCCGAGGGACTATCCCCCTCGACCCAAGGCTCCAGTCGCGGCCCCTCGGCCTCAGCAGCCCACCATTCCTACCCGACCACAGCTTCCACCACCCCCGACCCGTCGTGATGACAAGGGAAAAGGGCCGATGACTAGTGGAGCACCTCAGGGCACTGGGTCCCGTCATGAGTGTTTTAGGTGCGGAGGAGTTGGTCATTATGCTGTTAGTTGTCCTACCCGATCTTCTTTGGTCATCGGGGAGTCTTCGACCGGTGAGCTCGCACATGGGATCGTATCCGTCAGTTATGAGGCTGACCAGGAGCTCGCGGAGGAGTTCTTTGATGAGCTGATTGAGGGCGAGCAGCTAGATGTCCATGGCACGCAGTGCCAAGATGATGTTCAACTGGGTGTTGTCAGGTGTATCTTGACCCAGCCGTTGGTGAGTGATGACTGGCGTCGCACCACCATCTTTCATACCTTTTGCCGACTGGGTGGGAAAGCCTGCAAGGTGATCATAGATAGCGGGAGTTGCATTAACGCTATCTCCACGGGTACTGTGACATGCTTAGGGTTGACCCCCGTGGACCACCCCTCCCCTTACCGCGTGTCATGGGTAGATTCCACCTCTATTCCTATCAGACTACGATGTCTGGTGCCATTGCAGTTCCATGCCTACCACGACGGGATCTGGTGTGATGTGTTGCCAATGGAGGTAGGCAGTATTATCCTAGGAAGGCCTTGGTTATTTGATCGGGATGCTACCCTCCATGGCCGGTCAAACACATGCACATTCGACCATAATGGCCAACGGATTACCCTTCACCCGTCCCAACCGAGGAGTCCATCAATCCGGGGTCCCGTTGGGCCTAGTACCCCGACTCCTGCTATTCCAGGGCCTAGTATCCCATTGCCAGCTCAGGATACGACCTTGCCTACGAATGCCCCCACCCCGAGTGTTCCTCCGACTAGGAGGTTGATGCTAGTTAGCTCTCGGGAGTTGGAGCGTGACTTGGTTAGAGGGGACCCTATTTTTGCCATTGTAGTCCGAGAAGTGGTTAGAGAGACGGAGAGTGATCTCCCATCTGATGTTGCTGATGTCCTTCGGGAGTTTACTGATGTATTTCCCGATGATTTACCCGAGGGTCTTCCACCCATGCGAGACATTCAGCATGCTATTGACCTGATTCCGGGGTCCTCATTGCCCAACTTGCCACATTATAGGATGAGCCCTGCTGATCACGCTGAGCTTCAACGTCAGGTTGGGGAGTTGATGACGAGGGGATCTCTCCGTGAGAGCATGAGTCCATGTGCCGTCCCTGCATTGCTTGCTCCTAAGAAGGATGGTACTTGGAGGATGTGCATCGACAGCCATGCAATCAATAAGATCACGGTAAAGTATAGATTTCCCATTCCCCGCTTAGATGATATGCTCGATATGATGGCGGGAGCCACTATGTTTTCCAAGATTGATCTGAAGAGTGGCTATCACTAGGTGAGGATCAGGCCGGGTGATGAGTGGAAGACGGCCTTTAAGACCAAAAATGGTCTTTACGAGTGGTTGGTCATGCCCTTTGGGATGACCAATGCTCCCAGCACTTTTATACGGCTGATGACTCAAGTCCTTCGACCTTTGATTGGGGTCTTTGTGGTGGTATATTTTGATGATATCCTTATCTATAGCCGCACTCGGGAGGCCCACTTAGACCATCTACGGCAGGTCTGTCTTATTCTGAGGAGAGAGATCCTTTACGCCAACCCTAAGAAATGTGCTTTCATGACTTGTCAGGTCACCTTCTTGGGGTTCATAGTGTCTAGTGAGGGAGTCTCCGCTGATCCGGAGAAGGTGAGGGCTATAGTGGAGTGGCCCGAGCCTCGCACTCTTCATGATGTCCACAGCTTTCATGGTCTGGCGACATTCTATCGCCGATTTATTCGAGGCTTCAGTTCCGTCACAGCCCCCATCACTGATTGTATCCGAAAGGGGGCCTTTGAGTGGACGAAGGCCGCATCAGTTGCATTCGCGCTCCTCAAAGAGCGCATGACTCAGGCACCTATTCTTAAACTTCCTGATTTCACAAAGGTGTTTGAGGTTTCTTGCGATGCCTCTGGGGTAGGCATTGGTGGTGTCTTGAGCCAGGAGACTCACCCCATTGCATATTTCAGCGAGAAATTGAGCGATGCTAAACTGCGTTATTCTACATATGACAAGGAGTTTTACGCAGTTGTACAGGCCCTTCGCCATTGGAGACATTACTTGTTGCACCAGGAGTTTGTCTTATTTTCTGATCATGAGGCACTCAAGTATCTCCATGCCCAGAAGAAGCTCAATTCTCGTCATAGTCGCTGGGTAGAGTTTCTCCAGGATTATACCTTTGTGCTGAAGCACAAGGCTGGTGCAGAGAACCGGGTGGCCGACGCTCTTAGTCGTCATGCTTATCTTTTGTCCACCATGAGTATAGAGGTGGTTGGGATGGATAGGATGAGGGAGGCCTATGCGGATTGTCCGGACTTCGGTCCGATTTATACCACCCTCCAAGGTGGACCATGTCGAGAGTATCCTGATTATGCCATGCAGGATGGTTACCTTTTTCGGGGGAGTCGATTGTGTATTCCGCGGACTTCAGTTCGCGACTTCCTCACTTGGGAGATACATGCAGGAGGTCTAGCCGGCCACTTTGGTCGGAACAAGACCATCGAGGCTGTTGAGCATCGGTTTTATTGGCCCAGTTTGAAATGTGATGTTGCTCGCATTGTGGCCCAGTGTCGCACTTGCACTGTGGCCAAGATGACGAAGCAAGTTTCTGGCCCATACACTCCACTCCCTGTGCCCGATAGGCCATGGCAGGATATTAGTATGGATTTTGTTTTGGGTTTGCCACGGACCACCCGTAGGCATGATTCCATCTTTGTGGTGGTTGATAGGTTTTCCAAGATGGCCCTCTTCATTCCTTGCTCTAAGACTTCAAATGCCTAACGGGTTGCTCATATATTCTTCTCTAGTGTAGTGAGCCGATTCGGACTTCCTAAGTCCATTGTGTCAGATCGAGATGTGTGATTCACTAGCTACTTTTGGAAGACCCTTTGGCATTTGTTGGGCACTCAGCTCAAATTCTCCACAGCTTACCATCCCCAGACTGATGGGCAGACAGAGGTAGTTAATAGAAGTTTGGGGAACCTCTTGAGGTGCTTGATTAGGGAACGCGAGAGGGACTGGGATCTCATTTTGCCACTTGCCGAATTTACATATAATGACTCAGTCACTAGGTCTACAGGCATGAGTCCATTTGAGGTTGTCACCGGATATAGACCTAGGAAGCCAGTGGATCTAGTTCCCTTGCCCATGCATGCTAGAGTGTCGCAGTCTGCAGAGTCATTTGCCGAGCATGTTAGAGGTTTGCATGATGGTATTCGTCGCCATATAGGGACCAGCAACGCACGATATAAAGAGTTGGATGACGCTCATAGACACCCCCGTAAGTTCCAGGAGGGAGATTATGTCATGATCCGGGTCAGACCGGAACGATTTCCTTCTGGAGCCATAAAGAAACTACAAGCTCGTGGTTCTGGCCCCTTTAGAGTTTTGAAGCGAGTTGGATCCAATGCATATGTTGTAGACCTGCCGGATGACTATGGTATCAGTTCCACATTCAATGTCTCGGACTTAGTCATGTATAGGGACCCGGCAGTGATCCCTAGTGAGTTGTTCGGGCCTTCTCCACCCCTTGTGAGTGAACCCTCCCCTGAGAGTCCACTTCCAACCTTGTCACCTCAGCAGCGTGAGCGGATAGAGTCTATACTGGATGAGCAGGTGACCACCACTAGGAGTGGCGTGTATCACCGCTACTTGGTGCGTTGGAGGGGACGACCCGCGTCCGATGATGCATGGATCACCCGGGCGGAGCTGGAAAGGTTGGACCCAGACTTGCTAGAGCGGTACCAGAGCGACAGAGACCCTTACTCGACAGGGTCGAGTTCTTCCCACCCGGGGAGAGTTGGTGAGGACACTCGAGCAAGAATACGGATCGACCCGGAGAGCCGCCGATACCGGACACGCAGTACGACCTGGTCGACACCGACATCCTTATGGCTGGGGGACAGTCTGGAGTCTCCATTGGAGCTTTGATACTTAGTACGTATTTTTATATGTATTCGTATTTTGTACGTATTTTTGTACGTATTTTTATACGTACTTGTATTGTGTACGTATTTGGTATTATGTACGTATTTGGTCGTATTATGTATTATGTACGTCTTAGGTGTGTCTTTGATATGTAATTTGAATTTTATCCAAGGAGGGAAAGGGAGCCCATGGATTTGAAATTCAAATGGGTTCAAAATCCAAGGAGAGAAAGTGGAGCTCATGATGGGTTCCAACTCCAAGGTGGAAAAGAGGGCCCATGGATTTCAAATTCAAATGAGTTCAAATTCAAACTCCAAGGAGGGAAGATGGAGCCCATACTCTATATATTACCTTATATTCCCCTCTTGGGAGGATTGATGAATGAATGGAAAATTGAGTTTTGCCAAGAGCATTTCCCTCTTCTTCCTCCTCTCCCCTCTAGGGTGTGACACCCTCTATCTCTCCTCTTCATCTTCCTCTCCCTCTAGGGTGCGACGCCCTATTCCCCCCATCTCTTGCAGGTTTCGGCTTCTCCAACATCAGGGAGGCGACCACTCTCACCTCTCCTCAAGCCCGGAGTTCATGGATCGAAGGTTGCTACATGTCCGGAGGAGATAGCCCTTGCTGCCCTACGCATCAGTTTTCTCTTGTCTGCCTGCAGACATGGGCCGCAAAGATCATGTTGGAACCCTTCCTTCCCGTCCTCATATCCCATCCATGTCTTCTTGACTTTTCTTCCTCTTCTTGTTACCAAGACACTCCCGAAAACGGCATCCCAAAATTCGTCCATTTGCGAAAATTCTCTTTGTAGGCCTTTTTGCTGCGCTGGCTGCCCCTGTGCAGGCCCGCCAGAATCCAGAGCCGCAAATATCCAACTGGTACGCCTCCTTCCCCACCTCAGGTCGCCCTAGTCTCTTCACCACATTTCTTCCCCTGCCTGTCCTCAAACCATCCGGGCAAACCTCATTCAAAAATTCGTTCAGGGTAAAAAGTTGCCTTTGGAACTACTTTTACTGCGCGGACTGTCTCTTTGCAGCCCTAGCGGGACAGAGTTAAAACCCCTACAAAGGGGCATCCCTCAAACCCTGTTGGATCGACCTGGGATTTTTATCACCTCTCCTACACATCCCAAACCATCTTCAGAAATTTTCCCACTCCCCAAAAGGTCCGCTTCCTTTGCCGACCACGTCCACCTTCCCGGGTCTCAGTTCTGACAGCACTGAGTGCAGAACTGAGTCCCAACTCCCACTGCTCCCCACACCCAAAACTCCCACTACGCACCCACCTACCACTTGGCCCTAGCCTGGCCCCCACAGTCACCTATCCACCAGAGAAAATCTCGCCCTATTCGCCTCCATAAAACCCCAGTTCCACCCCCATCTTTGGTCCATTGTCCAGCTGCCAGCAAACAGGCCAGATTGCGCAGGGGTTGCTTCTAAAATTCGCCACGGTTGCCACGGTGCTCGATTGAAGCTCTCCTTCCACAGACGTTCTTGGGACGTCCCCACCCGCGTCCACGCCAAATTTTGTGGCCAGCGGGCTAGCAGAGGGTTGCGCCCCAGCCCCACCTTCCTGCTGCTCGCCAGGACCTGTGCATACCGAGCTGCAATCTGCCCGCCGGTTCGAGTTGCTTCGGTGGTCCGCGCCGGTGTCGTTGGCATCCACCCTCTTCCAAGAGGTTCGGCGTCCACTACCCCACTCCATCAGGGGCAACAGCACCATCCACGACGCCCGGGCTCGCCTTCCTTACTGCTGGTTTCAGCTTGATCCGTCGGCGTGATTCAGGCCACTTCGGTTCACGACACTTCGTGGGTGACGATCTTCGCCGACCCGTGGCCCGCCAACCCACGTCACAAATCCCCGGATCCACTGTGTAGCCTTTTACCTCCCTGCGAGGAGTGGGCGTGTTTGGATGTGTATGTGTTTAGCCTTGTACTGGGTGATTGTGTGACTTGGCCGGGTTTCTTCCCCACGCCCCGAGCGTGGAGGTACGCGTCCACTATCTCCTTTGTTTAGCTTGCTTATTTAGTATAGTTTCTAGACGCCGCTGCTTGTGAGATCATAGGCGCCTAGCTCTATAGTTATCTCTATATCACTGCCACGGTGAGAGAGTGTGACCGTCCCGTGACTCATCCGAGTCGCGAGTGTGGAGTCGACCACCCTAGACTCACCGCCTTCTTAACCGTGTGGATCGACGTGCTTCCCTCTCTAGGGACGCCTGCGAGCTATAGATTCTTGTGATTGGCATAATTTCCTTCTTGAGAACCTTACGTGTCGAGCGAACGCCATTCGCACTATCGCCATTGCTGGTCGTAGTTGTCATTTAGGCCCGTCGTTGCCTAGAGTCCTAGTTTGCATAGCGTCCCGCATCAGAACGCGTGGGTACCCATTTCGGCACGGTTCGGTGATCGTGGGAGCGGACGGTGTGTGAAGGCTCCGTGAACCCTCCTCCGTGCATGTGGCATTTCCGGCCGTTTCGGCTTGCAAGAGGTAGGGGGATGGACTCCAGAACTTGCTAGGATCAACTCCCGTAGCTAGTTCGTTTGATTAGAACCCCGTAGCATGCATAATGTTCATTTTTCTATTTGTGGGGTTTTAGTCTAAATTTTTGAGATTAATGCATTATGGGCTTTGCATGTGATGTTTTTAGCTGTTATACTGTTTTTTGGGATGTATGGTTTGACAGGAAACAGGTTTTACGTCGTTACCCGACGATTTCCATCGTCCGGGAGGGAACCAGTTTTCAAACCGAACCCGCCCGCGTCCCAGGGGGTGTGACGGTCCTTCCAGGAACCGTCACACGCCTGACGGTCTTTGGATGACACGTTATTTCTATATAACGGCCCGTTGACGGGGCGTTATTTTGAGAGTAACGGTGGGGCTCCCATCCGTTACTCGTCCGTTGGATCGCGTTGACCGGGTGAGGCGGTGAGCCTGACGGCCAGTCGGCCGGCCATCTGGTCAACCCGACGCGCCTGGGCGAGCGCGTTATATCGCCTGTTAATGGTTTTTAGAACGCTATGCGTGGGTTTTGGCCTCGGGTGGATGTAACGGCGAGGGTCCAACGCGTTACAATTGATGTAACGCGCTGTGCCCCTACCATTACATTTTGTTTCGTTCGTTTGCGCTAGAACTTCGGTGGATGTAACGGGTAGGGGCGCACGTGTCATTCTTTATATAATGCGCCAGTCCCTGACCGTTACTCACCTGTAGCGCATGGGCAGTAGACCGCCACATGCCTGTTGGTTTAAATGGGTGCCGGCCTGTTGGCACCCAAAATATGACCGTCTGCGACCAAGCCACAAAGACGAAGGACCCGGCCTGCTGAGGTACGAAAGCCGATAAATATCAACATATCAAAGATTTCTCAAGTTGCCAGAGCCTCGAGTCATCCCATAGGGACACGGAGACTTCACCTCAGGAAAGCCGAGACAAACTCACAACCAACCGGCAGTCCGACCAAGCCTGCCCAATGAACCGGCATCGACTCTGTCATGCCGCACACACTACACCCGTTGTCCGACCAAGGTCGACGGTCTACCCAGTGGCTTCCCACCTTACGAAAGGTTCTCCTGAAGATGAAGGGGTCCCCCTGGTTCCCCGAGACAGAGGACCGAAAGCTCTGACGGCAAAAAATCCCGATCACCCAGCACGGGTACGGCTTCCCGACAAGATGGGCCCGTTAGTGGCCGAATGATCATCCAGCGCAGACGGAATTATCTCTGGTGTCATCCAACCCCCTAAGGAGCTTGGGTACAAGCCAGACCAAGCCAGCAGCATGAATCACAGAGCCGCAGGCCGTATTAGCGAAAAACCTGGGTAATTAAATCAAAGCTATCTGGAGTCTCGAGAACGGCCGCACGTCAGCCGAGGGGCTTCACAAAACATCTCATCAAGGTTTCGATGGGAATTGGCGAGATAAATGTTCACGATGACCTCCGAGATCATCCCCGGATTCATCGGCTAACCTGTAATCCGCGGGAAATGCTAATACGGCGCGCCCGTTAAATCGGCGCCCTCCAATCCCGGCGCGATAGGTTGATGAAGTCTCTTCCCGGCGCACCAATCCCACGCCGGTTTAACGTTCGAACTCGCTTCCCTATATATGTGGCGGTTCGAGAACAAATAAGGGGGCCTTTGAAGAAAAATAGAGAAAAAAAGGGGAAGGGAGCTTTCGGAGAGGAGTGGAGGTTCCTCGCAAGCGCCCTTCGACGGCCATCTCTCGTCCCCATCTGAAGCTCCTCAGAGTGAGAGAAGAAGGTTTCGTGCCGACATCCTGTTCCCTGGAACAGGTGGGAGTTCGAGTCATTTTGATTTCTTTCGTCTTCTCCCTCGCTTCACTATCTCTCTGATGAATGTAAGCGAGAAGGCTGAGGGAGGGCGATGATATGAGCCGGCTCCTCTCTCCTTCTTCGCCATCCCTCCTCCTTGCTACTCTCTTGTGGGTTTTCCTTGTAAGCGAATCGGTGGCCGTTCCATAGTGCCGGCATCAGAATTGTAATATATGTATATAGTTTCCTCGCCGGGCAGCGATACATCTGCATATATGAATGTTGGTGAGTTGAATGGCTCGTGCCTTATTCTCTTCTCCCATCTCGATTTCCTTCAGAGGGTTTCCGTGGACGTCCGTCTGTGCACAATCCTATGATTCTGATTTCCTCCGATTTCGCTTATCCCTGAAATATCAAGGGCTACAGAGATAACCCCTCTCCGGGGCTTTCCCGTCTATATTTGCTTCTCAGTCGACGGGCTTTGTGTTTTCTGGGAGGGTAGAGCTGTGCTTGTGCACATATCTCTTCCCATTTCAACACGAGTTCTGGTCTCCTTCTCCCATTTGCGTTGCCCTGTTTCGCATGAGAATTAGAGACCGCTCGTCTCATGACCATCGCAGTCCAGTTGCTTGAATATATGTCCGTGTGGCCGGATTATCTCGACTATGTTCCCGATTGTCCCTCCATATGATTGCCAATCGCCAACCGCCCAATCGCACGGCAGTCAATACCTTGGTCCTAAGATTGGTAGCCCGGTGGTAACTAACATCTCCCTTCTCTCATCTATGATTCCCCACCGCTTGAGTTCCGTTGATTTCCTCTTGGTCATCCGGGGAGGGGAACATTTCCCCATGGTTTCACAGAGGTGCTGGGTGGTCAAGAGCCTTACCTCTTAATGGTAAACGCTCCCTTAGGGCCACGGCAGACAATAACAGGGCTTTAACCCAATAATCTCAAACCCACAGTCCCCCGGGGGCTCTGTGGTGGCCAAAGGGTGAACGCTCCTAGCAGGCTAGTCCTCGAAACCTCTTCCCCTGAAGAGCTCTGTCTTCTCAGCAAATGCAGTGTGTGCTGTAGGTCGCCCACCCCTTGTAGGCTTGTCCTTGGGGTGTCGCTTCCGTTATCAGTCGCCTCATCCGTTACCTCCACCCACGGAACTTTGGTGTCCCTCGTAGGTTAGTCCTCGGGGCACCTTATCCGTGCGGAGTTGCTGGCTGTCTCTGCACAGACCGGCGGTTTAGGGGCTTGTTCCATGAGTGAACATGACCCCGCTTCTCCCCTGCAACTCTTCAGGTTCAGGGGAGATGCTGTCCAATTCTGGACAGATTAATAATGAATAAACCATAACGAAATACTCATTTTGGACCCAATTATCCCGGTGCTCGAGTAGTAACCTCGCACTGGCTTATCACGTCGTTCTTGGAGAGTTCTGGACTTCAATTCAATAAGCAATTGGCCCCAAATAACTTCAGAATCCTCACCAAAAACTTAACAAACTCAATAGTTGTGAAATTCATAAAAAGGGTGGGTTGAACGGCGCGGCCTTAGCCGGCGCGCCCTAATCCGGCGTGGTACCCCCCCGCGCCGGATTAACGTTAGACTCATATTCAATTTTTTTCCCTTTGCGCCTTTCCGGCGCGCCCTGAACCGGCGCGCCCTCAAGCCTTCGTGCCGTGTTAATATCCATGATGGCCGCGCCGGATTAAAAGCTTACACCTATGTTTTATCGCGCCGTATAAGCTACCTTGTACGCTCGCGCCGATTTTGAAGCCTCCTGCTGCCCCAATCGCTTACTTGCCCCTGGGTGATTCCCGTCCCTCGGGGTTAGCGTCAATAAATTGAATAAAGGAAGGGCTGAACGGGCCTAAACTATACTTTTATTATATCTTCATCACCATGTCCGTTAGCATTGTGCTTTCGCTATCACACTTGTGTTGCCTTCCCTCTTCTCGATGGGGAGTAATAAATGTGGTCGATTACCATTTGCTTCCATGAATTCCATTATCATGCTTAATATAGTCACGAACGCCATGTGCGCATGCATGCATAGATCCTCGGGTACATTAAATGGCGTCGATAGAAAACCGGATTACGTCTGGTCGGAAGTCTTCGCTATGCGCGACGGTGGTCTTCGGACCTATGTCCTCCGCCAGGTACCGAGGATCCATAATCCCATGAATTATGCATCTTCTGCATGATAAATGTATGCATCCTTCATGCTTTCATCATGATCATCATGTAGCTCTTTTTAATTCGGCTTCGACAGCCCGCTATCCCGATAATTAATCAAAGGTGTTCCCTCCTCGTGGGGGATGTAATTAACGCCATAACCTTTATGGTATGGCGGACTGCTGGTCCCGACCGAACCTCACATTCGCCCGACATGGGTCAGAATGAGCGCATCACAAATTTGTCACTCAGGTGACTGGCACGCCCGCGTCGTTAATTTATCATTTGACTACCAGTTAGTCAGTTGGTCGATCGACCCGCGAAAGAAAGAAAAGGTCGCAAACAAGTCTGGCACGCCCGGTGGGACCAGTGTCACCTTTCATCTCTTTGCTGGGATATTCGGGCTTCGAAGCCCTCTCAAAGGCTACTGATTATTGCTTCGTTTGTCTTTGCAGGCAGATCAATGACGATCAACGGGATAGCTGGCGTTGACTTCGATCTTTCGATTGTCGCTGGACACACGCAAGGGTACCTGGCGGTACCCATGGAATTCGGCAGCTTCCCTGCCGCTGTGGGCTTCCCCAACTTTTTGGGGTTAGCCTTTGTAGATATGCTGGAGGTCGAAGCCCCAGAACCTGTCAAGGAAGCTGTGGAAAAAATGGAGCCTCTGGAGGTTCCCTACTGCAAAGACTTGTCCGAAAGTCCGACCCCGGCCGCTAGCTGTCTGGTGCACCACGTCATACGTGGGACCCACCCCAATGTCATCAACAAACACCCTGGAGGACGCCAGCGTCGCCAGGCCCGCAAGAATGCCGCTGTAATCACCGGAACTCTATCTCAGTCCGGGAAATCTATGCTAGTCGGGGGTATGCGCGTCTTCCTCGACGGACGCACTGCACGGGTGACCCCGGACCGAGTCATCCCCAACATTCCTGTCCACAATGCCTATCAGGCCCTCGCCGGAAGGAGGGCAGAAATAGAAGAAGCCGGCCACTGTGGCCAAGGAAGCCCGGCACCCAGGCCGAGGAAGTTTAAACAGGTGTGGGTTCCTAAGCGAACCCGACCTGCCCACCAGCTAACACCCATCTGTCGTCGTCTTGTGAACAATGAGGTGAAAGTGAGAAGAGAAAGGGGCTTGCCCCCGAAGAAGGAAGAAGAGGTGGTTGCGGATCCTCCGCGCTACAGAAGTTTCCGGGCTGCGGCCCGTCAAGCCAACGTCCCTGCTACGGGACGAAGATTCCAACAGCCGGCCGATAGAGCTCGGCTGGCCTATATCCCTCCTGCTGGAGGTCGACAATCGCCCCCCGTCCTACATCAAGAGCGGGGTCGAGAAGAGATGACCTGCTTGGTCAGAAACTATTTCTGAGGCTTAGGCAACCCCTCACTCGGACAGTAGCGACTGATGCACACAGTCGCCACTGAGGAAGATTACTGCCCGTCGGCGGCAGATGAAGGAGATATGGGAGATAGAATGATGGTGTCGTCAGTCGACGACAACGGATATAATGACGGCTTCGAGATCGAAGCCGATGAAGTTTTCCCCGAGCGGGAAGAAAGGAGAAGGATCTCTGTGTTTGAAAGACTGACCTTCCCGCAGCATGCTAGAAGGAGGGTCTATCAACAAAAGAGAGGGATGCAGGTTTTCACCTGCAACATGGCTGGTATATCTAACCAATATGGGGAGCTTCCTGAAGACCCCCAAGAATTGGCTCAATTGGCTGCACGGTCGGGGCCGACTACCTGCAGAACAGAAGCAGCAAGAGAGCTTCTGATGATGGTTAAAGGGAAACAGTCCCAGGTCTATCCCCACTGGGATGACAAGGCCCCCGTCTTGACCGCTAATGTGGTGACGGCGGAAGAAGAAGACGACGTCCTCCTTGACATCCTGCCTGAGGGTACGTCCGGGGAGACAACAGAGGGTATCCCCACCACCATAGACCCATCAGTTCTGATGCTACTACAAAAATATCAACGAGAGATAGACTCTCTGAAGAAGCAGCTGATGGAAAAAACTGAACACTCATCGGCCTCTAAACCACCCGAAGTCCAGGGTGAGTCATCTCGGGGAGCGGCTCGTCGCGACGACCCTCCACCGCTCTATACACTGCCCCAGCCGTCAGAGCCAAGCATGGCGACAGCACAACAGCGGCCGCCACAACCTCAGCCGCTGCTACCTCCGGTGCTCCCTCAGGTGCACCCGACACCCCCGCTGCTGCGTCCTCCACAGGCGACCACCCTGGTCACCCCATACTTGCAGCCGGCACACTTCTATCCAGAACTGGTTGACCCCACGGTCGTGAACCGGATGATGGTGGAGAGGATGATCGAGCTGAAGCTCGCAGAGAAAAGTGAAGGTGACTATGTCGCATTTGATGCCTATTGGGTGCCATACCCGCAACACCATGCGGCTAAACGACTTCCCCCGGGGGTCAACAAGCCGCCTAAGTTTGATAAATTCAACGGGAAAGCGTCCCCTAAAGAGCATATTGCATATTACATGACCGTTATGGGTGATCTGGCCACCGACGAGTCATATTTGCTGAAGTTCTTCGGGTCCTCGCTGACAGGGCTCGCATTTGAATGGTACTCTAGCCTCTCGGCCGGGTCAATCAGTGATTGGTCGGATATGCAGAGAAAGTTCAGAGAAAGATTCCATGTCACAGAAAGAGAAGTCACAGTGGCCGAACTCTACTCAACAAAACAAAGGGCAGATGAGACAGCCCTTGATTACATCAAGAGGTGGAGGAACCTCGGAATGAGATGCAAGCGGCCCCCGCATCAGGAGGACGCGGTACAAATATGCAAACAAAACCTCAGGAGGGAGGTCC
The DNA here is from genome assembly GCA_022559845.1 of Amorphophallus konjac. Taxonomy (NCBI): domain Eukaryota; kingdom Viridiplantae; phylum Streptophyta; class Magnoliopsida; order Alismatales; family Araceae; genus Amorphophallus; species Amorphophallus konjac. The sequence continues at coordinate 216,113,084 of CM040124.1, read as the reverse complement.
TGGAGAAGATGATTGGAATGGAAATACGGTCGTTTGACTGGCTGAATAATGTGGTGGCCGAAGTGGAGGCTTTCCTAGCCAAGCCTGTCCCGGCGTCAGCTGCCAGCACAGCCCAGAAAGGCAATGCTTCGGAACGGCGCCCCACACCTAAAGAAGCGAATGCGCTTGATATCAAGGCGTTCGAACAGCAGAAGGAGAAAGGCAAGAAGGCGGCTCCCCCGCAGCCTACAAAAGCTCTGGATGACAAAGAAGGTCCTTCGCTGAGGGACAAGATGAAGAAAGCCTACTCCTTTCCAAAGGACAAGACCCGAGTCCTGTTCGACTGGGTAACAGAATACGGCATGGTCACCCTGCGTGAGCCAAGAAGACCAGAGGACCTGAAAAGAAAAGACAGTCCCAGATTCTGCCCCTACCACCAGATGTTGGGACATCCAATCGAAGACTGTTATGTTTTCAAAGACATCATCGAAGGAATGGTAAAGAAGAATGAAATAGAGCTGGGAGAGTACAAAGTAGACCCTCCTCAGCCACATGAAGCTCCTCCCAGGAGAGCAGCAGTCAACATGGTCTCCCTCTACCAGGCATTACCTGAGGAGATCTCTGAAGCAAGCACACGGAGGACCTACAAAATCCATTTCCTGGAGCCCGTGAAAGAACAGCAGGGGTGGCAGCAGATCCCTGTAAAGCACAAGAAGAAGAGGGCACCTCGCCCGAAAGAGGGGGCACATATCTGTGGCGTTACACCCCGGCCTGCTCCGCCAGTGGTAGCACCCGTATGGGTCACTCCACCTACAGCCATCAGAATACATACACCTAATAGGAGGAGACAGACTCCGCTACCAGTAATCAAGGAAACCAATCCTGGGGTCCTTCGACTGCAGCACCTGATTGAAGGGCTAGATGAATATGTGCAGCCCGAATTGAAACCTCTGCTGGTACGGGACCACGTCCCATGGCAAGAGCTGGAACAACTCTCACTCAATCAGGTGGAGGAAGCTAAAGCAGCACCCCCTGAAGAGGGCAGCCTGTTCTGGGGGCAGGCACCCGCAGAAACCAAAAAGAAGAGAAAGCAAAAGAAGAAGAAAAGAAAGGCCGCTGAGGCCAATAAAGCACAGGTTGTCTCCTGCAATACCCTATCAGCATTCTTCAACCTACCCGGAGAAGAGGAAGAAGAAGAAATTTACTTCACACCCCATGCTGGGGGAGGCAAAGCCGAGGCCGCAACTGCTGCACATGCCACTCGGTCGGGCCGAAAATGGGGGCGCCAGCCACCACCCAACCACAACATCATGTTCAGAGGGGAGCAACCCTACAAGACACCTCTGCTGGAGGTTAAGGGAGTTCAAATCCCCCCTCCGTCAGGCCTATACAACAAAAGTGGGGGCAAGGCAGTCCCTTCATTCTTTGAATTTATGAAAATGTCAAAGGGGAAACAGCCCTGTCAAGAGGCTAACCCTACACCCGTGGCCATTCACCCGCAGCCAGCGCAATCTACTGAGTATGCAAATGCAGATGGAGCTTGCCCTACAGCAACTAATAAAGAAGACCCGACAGCCGGTGCCAGCCAAGAGGATGCCGAGTCCGAGGAAGATGAAGCAGGTCCGTCTGGACCCACAAATCAAAACCTCCCCAAGCCCAGATGGGCTGAAGAGATGAAGCTCTCCAATGTCCGGGCTGGGAGCCGAATAATGAAGTTGCTCAAAAAGCTTCCCGCTCGATTTACGATCTGGGAAATTATCTCTTTGAGTGAAGAAACTCGACAGGCGATCATCACTGCTCTGCAGATGCCTGCTCATTTTGAAGCCTGCATAGCCGAGGCTATACCAGAAGCCAGTATGACCTTCTCTCCGGAAGACATGCTACTACCTACTGCCAGCCACAACAGGCCGCTGTATATGAAAGGGCACCTAAATGGAAGGGAGCTGAATAGAATACTGGTTGATCCCGGTGCAGCAGTCAACATCCTGCCATACAGAATATACGAGAGGCACCACTTTAATGTGCATCTTGAGAAAGTCGGGGATATGTGTATCGCTGGCTTCAACCAAAAATGTAAAGTATCTATGGGAGTGGCAGAATTTACGCTGACCCTGGTAGATTTCACTACAATAGTACAATTTCATGTCATCGACTCTCGCACCTCCTACAAGGCGCTGCTCGGCCGCCCATGGCTACATGAGAATATGGTGGTGCCCTCCACGCTCCACCAATGCATTAAATACAGCCTCCAAGGGAAGGAGGAGAGGATATTTGCTGATCTCCACCCGTTCGAGGTATTTGAATGTCACTTGGCAGACGCCAACCTATATACGAGGCCTCCCCGGAAGGTTTTTGAAGCTAAAGCCCCCATAGGGGCCTCGAAGAATAGATCGGGTGACGGTTGGTATCCACCACCGCCACGCGGATATGTCAAGCCGAAGGTGGTCTCCCACATCATAGCTTCTGGAGACGTCGGCAGGGTAACACCCCCAGCATTATATCCCAAAGCTAAGGAAGTGCAGGTCAATCGATAGCGCGACCGCATCGGAGTCCCAGCCGGCCTCACCAAGCCAGTCCTCGGCCTCAATGACCCCACTGTCGAACCTTTCAAAGCTTGGGAGGTGACATAGGAAGATGGGCCCAGCATCTTGTTCTATACAGCTGAGGAGCATCCCACTCGGGAAGACACAGACTGTAGCCTCCTTGAAGATCTAGCCAACCCGCGGGTTCCTGTCCAAGGTCTGGCGTTCATGACCGATCGGATGGCCAGAATGTTTCAGAAGCAACACCTTCCTCCCGATCAGTCTCAAAAGCGCAAAGAAGCTTCCCAGAAGATGTGGTATCCTGCAAATCTAGATAAGGAAATGAGACGTGTCTCTCAGCATCCAGGGTTGGGCTTCACCCTGGAGGAATATTATTACAGTGGGCGGTACGAGGTGAATACTATCTCCGCCTTCTATCCTACTGAAGATAGCCCTCTGGGGCAACCTTTGATGAGTATCTGGTGGAAGCCGAATATCTTGAACTGGCTCGGTCCGGGAATCAAGAAGAAGAAACCTCGGCCCCTTGCCGATGCTGGGAGCAAGTTCATCCTGAAGAAGCGGCCTTTCAAGCCGAATTTGATACGGCTAGCAGCAGCGAATCCGAAGACATTCAAGAAGTAGGAGTCTCTCCCTCCACAGGGGTCCTACTAATGACAACCTCAACACCCTTTCTGACAATCAGGGAAGCCTTGGTCAACTCCAATCAAGGGGAGCCAGCTACCAGGAAAGAAAAAGCCACTTCTGCGGAAGATGCAACTGTCCCAGAAGGTGAGACTTCCTCAGCTTCTGCTATAAAACCAGTATGCTATCCGAGTCCGGCAGTAAACAGCTACCAGCCCATCATGGCTACAACCTCATCTACAAACACTAAAGTTGCTCTCTCGCCCTTAGGAGCTACAACGGCAATGGATTTGCTAATAGAACAATCCACTCAGCCGCTAGCACAAGAAATCAAGAAACCTCGTGAGGCTCTGGTGATATCCGACGAGGAAGTCGAAGTACTCGACCCTCAAGATGGTATTCCAGACTTCGTTGACCTCCAACCGGCACCTCCGGAGATAGAAGACGGAGGCCAGGCCACAGTCGATGAACTAATAGAAGTCAACTTGGGAAATGAGGAGGACCCTAGGCCCACCTTCCTCAGCGCCCAACTGTCCCCAGAAGAACTGGAGTTGTACATCCAGCTGCTGCTAGAGTACCGGGATTGCTTCGCCTGGACTTACAAAGAGATGCCAGGTCTAAGCCCCGCTGTCTCACAACATGAGCTAACAATCAGCCCTGAGGCCCAGCCAGTGAAGCAACCACCGCGGCGCATGAGGCCAGAGCTCATCACCTAAATTTGTGCTGAAGTCGACAAGCTCATTGACGTGGGATTTATTGAAGAAAACCAGTACACTACATGGCTGGCGAATATCGTCCCCGTGAAGAAGAAGAATGGACAGATCCGGATATGTGTCGACTTCCGAGATCTAAATAAAGCCTGCCCCAAAGATGACTTCCCGGTGCCAATAACCGAGGTCATGATTGATGCTACAACCAGCCATGAAGCCCTGTCATTCATGGATGGGTCTTCCGGTTACAATCGGATTTGGATCGCGGAGCCTGACCGAGTCCATACTGCTTTCCGAACTCCTAAAGGCATTTATCATTACAAGAGAATGTCGTTCGGACTGAAAAATGCTGGCGCAACCTATCAGTGCGCAATGACCAAAATCTTTGACGAGTTGCTCTACCACAAGGTCGAATGCTACATAGATGACCTGGTGGTCAAGACCAAAAGAAAAGAAGATCATCTGCAAGACCTCCGGATTGTCTTTCAGAGGCTGAGGCAGCATGAGCTAAAGATGAACCCCATGAAATGTGCGTTCGGAGTGTCGAGCGGAAAATTCCTGGGTTTCATCGTCCGATATCAGGGAATCGAGATAGACCCCGCAAAGATCAAGGCAATTCAGGAGTTACCTCTGCCAAGGAACATCTCCGAGCTAAGATCACTACAGGGCCGCTTTGCTTATATCCGGCGGTTCATTTCCAATTTGTCAGGGCGATGTCAGCATTTTCACAAGTTGATGATGAAAGAGGTTCCCTTTTATTGGGATGAAGATTGCCAGACGGCCTTTGACAAACTGAAAGACTATCTGAAAACTCCTCCAGTGTTGGGCGCACCGGTGAAAGGATGACCATTGATACTGTATATAGCAGCTACACATAATTCTCTGGGGGCAATGCTGGCCCAGAATAATGAAGAAGGGAAAGAGCAAGCCCTCTATTACCTTAGTCGGAGACTGGTCAGAACTGAAGAGAAATATACTTATATTGAGAAGATCTGTCTGGCGTTGGTCTTTGCAGTTAAGAAGCTCCGACACTATATGTTGTCGCATGAAATCAGCTTGGTGTCCAAAGAGGATCCCCTGAAGTACATCATGTCTCAACCGGCACTCAAAGGCCGCCTGGGCAAATGGGCGGTAATCCTTATGGAGTTTGATATCTCCTACGTGTCGCGCAAGGCCGTCCATGGCCAAGCTATTGCAGACTTCTTCGCTGAGCACCTAGTGCCCTTGCCCGTTGGAGCCGGAGCTTCCTGAAGATGAAACCCTAGAAGCCGTGCAAGTACAGCCCTCTCTATGGCAGCTATACTTTGATGGCGCTTCCAGAATTGACACCTCTGCCACCGGATCATCCAGGGTCAGAGCAGGAGCAGGCATACTCTTGAAATCCCCAGAAGGAGAAGTGGTACATACATCCTGCTCCATAAAAAAACAATGCACCAATAATGAAGCAGAATATGAAGCCCTGATAATCGGGTTGCAAATTGCTCTGTCCATGGGAATTCAGATGCTGGAAGCATTCGGAGACTCCATGCTAGTTATAAAACAGCTAGGAGGAGAGTTCGATGTGCGAAAGCAAGAGCTCCTCCCCTATCACCAGTTGGCAACTCGCCTGATGTCAAGATTTTACTTCATCAGCATCAAGCACATCAATCGAGGCCGGAATACTCAGGCAGACGCCCTCACTAAGCTGGCCAGTTCATTGGCGGTCCCGCCAGACACAAGCCTGAATATAACAGTGATCAACCGCCGACAGGTCCCCAGCGTAACAGGGGTCCTGGACGACGAACAAGAAACGGAAGTAGCAGTCATCGAAGGGGTTCAGCGGCCCGATTGGCGAGAGCATCTCCTACACTGGTTTCAACACTAGCAACTTCCAAAAGAAAAGGAACAGAGGATGAAGCTCCTGAGGATCAAGGATTCTTACGAGATGCGAAGCGGGACCTTGTTCCGAATTATGGCAGATGCCCGAAGGAAAGTCCTACTCCGTTGCTTGTCTTCAGCCGAAGCGGGATAGGTGATGCAGAAGGTCCATGCAGGATCAGCTGGAGCACACCAGGCTAGCCCGAAGATGAAAATTGAGATAAAGAAATTGGGTTACTATTGGCCCACTATATTTGATGATTGCTGCAGGTTTGCCAAAGCTTGTCAGAAGTGTCAGGAACATGCTAATGTGGCAAGGAGACCTCCAGTGCCATTGCATCCCACCCTACCAAGCTGGCCGTTTGCTTAGTGGGGCACGGACGTAGTAGGGCCGCTACCAGCATCTTCATCAGGGCGCAGATACATCTTAGCAGCTACAGACTACTTCTCCAGATGGGCGGAGGCAATAGCACTAAGAGATGTGACGGGAGAACTAGTTGCAAGGTTCTTCCGACAGAATGTAATATTTCGGTTCGGGATCCCCAGCCGAATCATCTCTGATAATGGCAGTCATTTTAGGAACCAGAAGGTTTATCGGCTGGCCGACAAATACAAAATCGACTGGAGGACATCGTCCCCCTACAACCCTCAGGCCAATGGACTCGCAGAAGCCTTTAATAAGACATTATGTACATTGCTGGCAAAGACTGTCAAGTCTAATAAAAAAGATTGGGAAGAAAGGATGTACGAAGCACTTTGGGCCTATCGTACTGTCTACAAGACCCCAACCGGCTGTTCACCTTTCTCCCTTGTCTATGGGTCGGAAGCTGTGGTGCCCATTGAACTTGAAGTTCCTTCATTGCGAGTTACCATCCAGCACGGACTAGTCAGTGGTGAGCAGACCAATGCAGAAAGAAGATTGGAGGAGCTCGCTGAGCTCGAAGGAAAATGCCTCCGGGCACAGCAAAACATCCAACTCTACCAAGCTCGCATGGCCCGTGCTTTTGACAAGCTAGTCAAGGGTCGAGAATTCAAGAAAGGAGACCTGGTATTGGTCAAAAGAAAAGAAGTGATGGCCTCCAACCCCAAAGGGAAGCTGGTCGAAAACTGGGTCGGGCCGTATATTGTCCACCGAGTATATGAAGGGGGTGCCTACGTCCTTGTAGACCACAAAGGAGTCATTCAGTTCTCTCCCCTCAACGGAAAACACATTAAGCTGTATCATGCAGCGCAGCCGACATGTCCCGAGTGATCGGTCGGAGCTACCTTTTCCTTGATTTAGTGGCGCTCCGCCCTAAACAAGTTACTCTTCTCCTTGATTTAGTGGCACTCTGCCCTAACCGAGCTACTCTTCTCCTTGGTTAGTGGCACTCCGCCCTGATCGAGCTACCTCTCCTTGGTTTAGTGGCACTCCGCCCTAACCGAGCTACCTTCCCTTGGTCTAGTGGCACTCCGCCCTAACCGACCTACCTCTCCTTGGTTTAGTGGCACTCCGCCCTAACCGAGCTACTCTTCTCCTTGGTATAGTGGCACTCCGCCCTAACCGAGCTACCTTTTTCTTGATTTAGTGGCATCTCGCCCTGATCAAGCTACCCTTTTCTTGTTTTAGTGGCATCTCACCCTGATCAAGCTACCTTCCCTTGGTCTAGTGGCATTCTGCCCTGATCGAGCTACTCTTCTCCTTGGTTTAGTGGCACTCCGCCCTAAACAAGCTACTCTTCTCCTTGGTTTAGTGGCACTCCGCCCTAACCGAGCTACTCTTCTCCTTGGTTTATTGGCACTCCGCCCTAACCGAGCTACCCTTTCCTGGGTTTAGTGGCACTCCGCCCTAACCAAACTACTTTTCCCCTTGGTTTAGTGGCACTCCGCCCTAACCGAGCTACCTTTTCCTTGGTTTAGTGGCGCTCCGCCCTAAAGAAGCTACTCTTCTCTTTGGTTTAGTGGCACTCCGCCCTAACCGAGCTACTCTTCTCCTTGGTTTAGTGGCACTCCGCCCTAACTGAGCTACCCTTTCCTGGGTTTAGTGGCACTCCGTCCTAACCGAACTACTTTTCCCCTTTGGTTAGTGGCGTTTCACCCTAATCAAGCTACTTTCCTTGGTTAGTGGCACTCCGCCCTGATCGAGCTACCCTTTCCTTGGTTAGTGGCACTCCACCCTGATCGAGCTACCTCTCCTTGGTTTAGTGGCACTCCGCCCTAACCGAGCTACCTTCCCTTGGTCTAGTGGCACTCCACCCTAACCGAGCTACCTCTCCTTAGTTTAGTGGCACTCCGCCCTAACCGAGATACTCTTCTCCTTGGTTCAGTGGCACTCCACCCTAACCGAACTACCTTTTTCTTGGTTTAGTGGCATCTCGCCCTAATCAAGCTACCCTTTTCTTAGTTTAGTGGCATCTCGCCCGGATCAAGCTACCTTCCCTTGGTCTAGTGACATTCTACCCTGATCGAGCTACTCTTCTCCTTGGTTTAGTGGCACTCCGCCCTAAACAAGCTACTCTTCTCCTTGGTTTAGTGGCACTCCGCCCTAACCGAGCTACTCTTCTCCTTGGTTTAGTGGCACTCCGCCCTAACCGAGCTACCCTTTCCTGGGTTTAGGGGCACTCCGCCCTAACCGAACTACTTTTCCCCTTGGTTTAGTGGCACTCCGCCCTAACCGAGCTACCTTTTCCTTGGTTTAGTGGCACTCTGCCCAAACCGAGCTACCTTTTCCTTGGTTTAGTGGCGCTCTGCCCTAACCGAGCTACCCTTCTCCTTGGTTTAGTGGTACTCTGCCCTAACCGAGCTACTCTTCTCCTTGGTTTAGTGGCACTCCGCCCTAACCGAGCTACCTTTTCCTTAGTTTAGTGGCACTCCGCCCTAACCAAGCTACCATTTCCTGGGTTTAGTGGCACTCCGCCCTAACCGAGCTACTCTTCTCCTTGGTTTAGTGGCACTCCGCCCTAACCGAGCTACCATCTCCTTGGTTTTGTAGCATCCCGTATAAATATATATATATATATATATATATATATATATATATTAATAATATTTCCCAAAAAATATATATTAGATAAACTCTAGATTAAGTAAGAAGTTGGAACACGTAGTTATCATATGTAAAGAGTATTCACTTAACAAGTTGCTTCCTAGTGTAGTTGGTTAAGTAACTTGTCTTTCAACCCAATGACCAGTGTTCAAATCTTAGCATCCATAATTTACTTTTTGTGTCAAATAATTATATACGATAGGCTAGCAATACACGACCCCCCTCCAGGCTTGTGATTTTTTTTACAAACCTGCGTTGGCATCTGTCCTTTTCATACGTGAATAGTGCCATGAATAGTATCACTTTTTATTTAAAAAGAATTTTTCAAAAATAATTATATGTAAAAATAGAGAAAAATATAAGGATCTTATCCATGAAATTTCATTAACTAACTCCATCAAATTTTAAAGATAAAAATCATGAAAGTTAAGTGGAAAGTTTAAAATAAATAAACCACCCTCTCATAGGAGTTACAATCCACCAGACAACCTTTCGATTTCCTTATCCCCAACAGTCTGTATAAGCTGGCATCCCACTGAGATCCGATTTTCACGGATCTTGTTTCCCCTCTTGCCAACTCAAACCTTATATTATACTCCTAACGAAGCAAACCTTCGTTGGCTAGAAGGCTTGCTGTTGAGAAGGGGAGACACTTCTGAAGGGTTGCAGAGAAGGGAAGAGTTGCTTCTTCCATTTGCTACAACTACTGCCACTTCACAGAGGTAGGTGTTCTCAACTTTTAACTAAACTATTAGCTAATCTAGGATGATTAGTCTAGGCATTTAGTCTTAGGCTCATTTCCATGCGATATTTAGTGTTTATAAAGCATGTATTAGCTTCATACTTAAGATGATTAGCATGTATTAGCCTCATACCTAAGATAATTAGCATGTATTAGTCTTATACCCAGAATAATTAAGCAAGTATTAGTCTCATACCTAGAATAATTAGCATGTGTTAGCTTAAATCTAGGATGATTAGCATGTATTAGCCTCATACCTAAGATAATTAGCATGTATTAGCCTTATACCCAGAATAATTAGAAAGTGTTAGCAAGTATTAGTCTCATACCTAGAATAATTAGCATGTGTTAGCTTAAATCTAGGACGATTAGTATGTACTAACTTCATACCTAAGATAATTAGCATGTATTAGCCTTATACCCAGAATAATTAAGTAAGCATTAGCAAGTATTAGTCTCATACCTAGAATAATTAGCATGTGTTAGCTTAAATCTAGGATGATTAGCATGTATTAGCGTCATACCTAAGATAATTAGCATGTACTAGCCTTATACCCAAGATGATTAGCATTAATTAGCATGTATTAGCTTCAATCTAAGGTAGTTGGCATGTATTAGTTTCATATCCATACGATATTTTCGTGTAACGTAAGTTTTATCCTGTTTTTACGTAACCTATTAGTTTAGCTATTAACTAACCTGTTAACATACCAAATTAACATGTTAGTTGATTTACTAACTAATTAGCATACCTAATTAATCTGGTAGGTAGCCTATCTAGAAACCATGTCTCCATTTAGTTCCTTTAAAAATGAAACTAGTATGATACGTCATGTTAAAAATATGATATTTAAGCAACTAAAGCATGAAATGAGTGCATGAATAAAGATCTATAATCCTTACAATTTTCTCTATCTATCCATGTCATCAGTTTTACCTAAATCAACTTAAATCAAATGTTAATACCTTAGCTTAATCAAAGATTAATACCTTAAGCAATTTTGAGCAAATATGAACTGATGAGTCGACCCTGTGAACTGGAAATGAACTGATGAGTCAACCTTGCCAGTTCATCGCGTTGACGCGATGAACTGATGAATCGACCCTGTGAACTGGAAATGAACTGATGAGTCGACCCTGCCAGTTCATCGCGTTGATGCGATGAACTGATGAGTCGACCCTGTGAACTGGAAATGAACTGATGAGTCGACCCTGTGAACTGGTGAACTGATGAGTCGACCCTGCCAGTTCATCGCGTTGACGCGATGAACTGATGAGTAGACCCTGTGAACTGGAAATGAACTGATGAGTCGACCCTGCCAGTTCATCGCGTTGACGCGATGAACTGATGAGTAGACCCTGTGAACTGGAAATGAACTGATGAGTCGACCCTGCCAGTTCATCGCGTTGACGCGATGAACTGATGAGTCGACCCTGTGAACTGGAAATTAACTGATGAGTCGACCCTGTGAACTGATGAGTTGACCCTGTGAACTGATGAGTCGACGCAGCCTGTTCGCAGGGTTGACGTGATGAACTGCAGGGTTGACGCGATGAACTACTGAGTCGACACAGCCGGCTCATTACGTTAACCTGATCGTTAGGCCTTCTCTTTTGCCATCTCCACTGATAGATGGCAGCCTGAGAAGTGATATTTAACTCTGACAAGGTCCTCTAAACCCTGTATAGTTCCCAGAAAGGGCATCCCACAGTAAGGGTGTCGTTTCTAAAATTGTCAGGTGGCCCATAAGGCACCTCTCTTATCTAGTTTTTTCCGTGTATCAAACGTTACTGGTTTCCACTCCTAGTTCATCCCTACACATCAATGCGCCCTTGGACTCCATTCCATAATTCCACCTTATATATCATACTGGTCAAACCTTGAAATTCCATATTGGCTATAAATAAGAGTGGATGTCAACAAACATAATAAATGCTGTGCATATAGGGCCCGGTCTGGTCCTGGGGGGAGCACCCGAAGGTACTTGTGCCCATGGGAGTTTATTGACCATGGTGTTTGGCATTGCACCGGAGTACTTGCTTGCTAGGCTTTAGACATTCCACTCATTCTCGTGATATTACTTGATTGATTTGACTTGAGACCCGTAGAAGGGTAAAGTTTTGCTTGAATGAAATTGATAAACAGTCAATTCCAATTTTACATGCTTGAATTTATATTACTTTCTATTACTTGCTTGACATGAGTTCTTACTCTCTTGGAAAGATTTCGTTAATTCCAGTTATTACTTGCTTGAATCTCTTGTTATTGCTGCATTGAAGTTGGAATCCTTATACTCTCACTTGTTATTCCTTCACTGCTCTTGTCGATTTTTACAATCCTTGATATCTACTCATCTACATGCATAGTTTTACTGACATTAATTGAACTTGTAAACCACTTAAAGCCGGTTAAATCTTGAGATGTAATTCCTACTTAGCGATTCGCTCATCTAGTTGTTTTCTAATATTTTCAGGTAATTTGGATGCCAACCAACACTCGGAAGGGAATGAGACTGAGTGATGAGTGTTAGAGTGAAGTTATCAAATTGTCATGTCCATTTTATTATTGTATTAGTTCACTTATGTCAGTTGTATCAATTCATCTATGTCATTTGTATTAGTCAACTTGATTAGAACTGCTCAAGATTTGAAGCCTAGTCGTTGGACTCTGGGAACACATGTAATTGTCCTTTGATTAATTGTGACAATTTTCAGCTCGTACTATTTGTATTAAATTTCGAGTTAAATCTTAGTTATTTGCGCACTCTGATATTTACATGATTGACATGATCTATATAGACGCGTCACGCCTCCGGGTAATCTTCCGCGCTCGGGGCATGACAGTTTAGTGGCACTTCGCCCTAACCAAGCTACCTTCCGTGGTTTAGTGGCACTCCGCCCTAAACAAGCTACTCTTCTCCTTGGTTTAGTGGCACTCCGCCCTAACCGAGCTACCCTTCTCCTTGGTTTAGTGGCACTCCACCCTAGCTGAGCTACCTTTCCTTGGTCCAGTGGCATTCCGCCCTGACCGAGCTACCCTTCCCTTTGGTCCAGTGGCATTCCGCCCTGATCAAGCTACCCTCTCCTTGGTCTAGTGGCATTCCGCCCTGATCAAGCTTCCAAAAGAATACGCCACACCGCCATTATGAGCCTTACGTTCGGATTGGCACGAAAGCCCTTCCTTGCGTTAGCATTATCTTCCCGCTAACGAATAAACCCGAGTCGGCTAAAGGCTTTGTGTTCTAGCTGGCATTCTCACATTGTTGCCACTACGGGCCATCCACTGTCGACCAGGCGTCGAACATTACACTTCGACCTGCCACCCTATACAAATAAAAAAATGGGGTTAAAAATAGAGATACCCCGCCAGACTTGCTCCTATATTAGGACAAGTGCAAAAATGGCTATAACCCAGCTATGGCGAAAACCCGAAGGGGCGCTGCAGGCAAAATCGGGTACCCCGCCGCGTGAAAATTCGAAAGGGCGCGCGGGCAAAAGCAAGAAGGGGCTGGCTCCGGCGAAAACCCGAAAGGGCGCTTGAGTCAGTAAAGTGGTAATTTACAAATTCCTCTCCTATTCTCCACTCAATGAAACTCCGAAAGGGACAACCATCAAAGTCCCACCGGAAATCCTTTAACAAACCCACATTCGACCCTCGTCATCATCGGCGAGATCGGTCAATCTCTACCCTTAACTTGGACCTTACGTCCCTGTTGATAATCCCATCTTTGCTTCGGCATGTGACCCATGTTGATAAATAAACCCATGGTCGACCCTCGTCATCATCGGCGAGATCGGTCTATCTCTACCCTTAACTTGGACTTTACGTCCCCGTTAATAACCCTACCTTTACCTCGGCATGTGGCCCATGCCGATGAATAAACCCACGTTCGACCCTCGTCATCATCGGCGAGACCGGTCGATCTTTACCCTTAGCTCGGATCTTACATCCTTGTTAATAGACCGTATCCTTTGCTTCAATATCTAACCAGTGTCGACAGACCGAAGCAGGGTCCAATCCTTGTCATCATCGACAAGGCCAGTCAATATTTTCGCAGTCTAGTTCTTCTGCATCCCGAATTCAAGAAAAAAGAAAGAAAGAAAATAAAATGGGGTTAAAAATAGAGATACCCCACCAGACTTGTTCCTATATCAGGACAAGTGCAAAAATGGCTATAACCCAGCTGTGGCGAAAACCTAAAAGGGCGTCGCAGGCAAAATCGGGTGCCCCGCCGCGTGAAAACCCAAAAGGGCGCGCGGGCAAAAGCAAGAGGGGGCTGGCCTCGGTGAAAAACCGAAAGGGCGCTTAGGTCAGTAATGTGAATAAAAAATTGAATGATGAATAGTGATGATTCATTCTCTGTCCGGAAGACCCCTTACGAGGTCAATGGGGAATTTTCATCCGATATCCCGCCTATATACATCTATTATCTACCCTTTTCGACCCTTGTCACCATCGGCAAGATCGGTCGCTACCCTACCTAATTTTTGTCACCATCGACAAGACCGTCTACCCTTTTCGACCCTTGTCACCATCGGTAAGATCGGTCGCTACCCTATCCGGTTTTTGTCACCATCGGCAAGACCGTCTACCCTTTTCGACCCTTGTCACCATCGGCAAGATCGATTGCTACCCTATCCGATTTTTGTCACCATCGGCAAGACCGTCTACCCTTTTCAACCCTTGTCACCATCGGCAAGATCGGTCGCTACCCTATCCAGTTTTTGTCACCATCTGCAAGACCGTCTACCCTTTTCGACCCTTGTCACCATCGGCAAGATCGGTCGCTACCCTATCCGATTTTTGTCACCATCGGCAAGACCGTCTACCCTTTTCGACCCTTGTCACCATCGACAAGATCGGTCACTACCCTATCCGGTTTTTGTCACCATCGGCAACACCGTCTACCCTTTTCGACCCTTGTCACCATCGGCAAGATCGATCGCTACCCTATCCGGTTTTTGTCACCATCGGCAAGACCGTCTACCCTTTTCGACCCTTGTCACCATCGGCAAGATCGGTCGCTACCCTACCCGATTTTTGTCACCATCGACAAGACCGTCTACCCTCTTCGACCCTTGTCACCATCGGCAAGATCGGTCGCTACTCTATCCGGTTTTTGTCACCATCGGCAAGATCGTCTACCCTTTTCGACTCTTGTCACTATCGGCAAGATCGGTCACTACCCTAGTTCGGTTCTTGTCATCATCGTCAAGACCGTCTACCCTTTTTCGACCTTCGTCATCATCGACAGGACCGGTCACTACCCATTCTCGGGTCTTGCCATCCTCGACAGGACCGCTTACACGCCAGTTTTGATATACCCTCTTGAGTCCCCTGGACTCTCGGCTAGCATAGGCCGTTGTTAGTCTCGAGAAAAGTCACGGCGCGGTGGAGCAAACACCTCACCCCTTTGCTGAAGGTGTGAGCGCTCTCCTGCCCTAGTGACTCATACACTCGGATTAGAAACAACGGGCGAATGAAAGAGAAAAGAATAATGACAAGATGGAGTCTTCATTCAAAAAGCACGATGGAGATTTTCCATTACTATGAAGTAAAAGGTACATGTTACACGGGCCATCCCCCGGAGTACATGAAGTGCGTCAAAAAAGGAGCAAATAAAGAGAAAAAAAAGACTACGGCAGAGGGCGTCGGAAGATGTCCTCCAGCGCAGGAATACCCAGGGAAGGATGGCGGGTCAGTTCTTGCAATCGAAACTCGGTGGCCTCCAGCTCAGATAGCTTCTCCTCAAGGGAAGCAGCTTGTCCCTCGGCCATCTCTGCATCCTCCGCCTTCTGGACTCCCAGGTGATCTACTTCTTCAAGTTCGGCCTCTACCCTTGAAAGTTCGGCCTGTAATGCCGCCATCCGGGCCGTCAGGAAGCCTTGATGTTGTAAAGAGGCCTTGGCTTCATCCCTCATCCTAGCTGCAGTCTCTTGCAGATAAATGAGGGTCGTTCGGCTTTCAGCCCGCTTCAATGATATGGCCGCCAGCTGGTCAGCTGCTTCCCAACCTAGAAATTCCCTCCTGTTTACATACTTCAGGAGCATGACTACCCGCGGAGTCCAATCGTCCATAGGGCAACCAAAGGCCAACAGCGATCGGGAAAGATGCTCTATCAAGCCCCTCAGCTGAACATAAGTTAAATCCCTGCTAGCCATTATGGTCTATTGAAGAGTCCCCAAAAACTGCCACACAAGGTCATTTGAAGATCGAAGACCCAGTGGCGACGTCTCGGGCAGTTCAAATTCCACTCTGCTATCCACAGCAGCCCAGATATCATCGGCCGACCCGGAAGATGACGATGGCATGAGCTACAGTCCACTGCGGTGGGGAACAACCGCACTGGCAGATACGGTGGCTGGAGCCTCAACAACAACAATTTCTTTGCCTGCCCCCTGGGATGGGGGTCCAACAGGAACGTCGAGAGCCGAAGACGTCTGTTCTTCAATAATCTCTCCGGCTTCTATCTCAGCAGGACCACCCTTTTCCAGAATTAACTGATGTGCAGCCTCCATTGGCGGAGAATCTCCGGCTGTCGCCGAACTATCAACTTCCACAAGTGCTCCGGGTCCCACTAGAACCATGGCTGCTGCAAGGTCCTTTGGGTATCGCAATGCGATAGGCCGCAGGACGGACGGGAGAATTGCATGGCCCGTTCCCAGAGTCGGGAGTGGTATCTGCACCGTCATGGTTGGCAACGCCACCTCAGCCTACATCAGAAATATATATACATTAAAAAAACATGAGGCTGGAGGGAAGATAAAGAAGAACAGCAAACACCGACCCTGGGCAGGTCCTTACCTCAGCGGGTACTAAGCTCAAATCTTTAAGAGCAGCTCCCCCGGCACCGGCCTCTTCACTCTCAAGTGATAATGACGGCTCGGGACCGCCCCACGACAACCGGGCCGGGTTGAAAGTCAGATAATCACTTTCATAGGCCGAGGACGCCCCGGCGTCATCGGTCTCGAGATCAATCAGTGAGAGCTCCCCGTCACTAGAGCCGCCACCATAATCTACCTGCTCAGAGGAAGAGGACCCCTCTGCTCTCTCAGGACGCTCCGCCGTCGGAGCAGGAGCCTCGCCAGCAGGAGCATCGCCCTCGGCAGGAACTTCCCCGGTGCTGATGGGGACATCACCTCCCATGCCCACGTTCACAGCTCGTCTCCTCGCCCCGGTTGCATCCGACATGGTCTAGTCATTTAATTTTGAGTCATATGTAATTTTTATTTGAGTCATTTGATGTATTTTCCCTTTTATTTGAGTCATGTTCCTAGGTCTTGTGTTCATTTCCCTAAGTTTGAGTGTCATTAGGTTGTCTAGTTAGCTATTGGGCCCAATTCATTGGGCTTGGCCCAAGGGCTCTCCCCTACCCCCTCGGTTATTTGTCATTGAGTCAATTGTCAGGGACTTTTGTAGAAATGTGGGTTTCCTATATATAGGACCCCATTCCCCCCCATTTCAACTTAATGAATCAATGAATGAAAAACTTGCCACTTTGAGAGTTTACACTGCTTATCTAGTGGAGAGATTCCATTTTTTGGGTGAGAGACCCTAGGGGAGAGATTCCCCACCCTTCCCTCTCTTAATCTCTCTTTTTCACTCCACTTTCTCTCTCCTCCACACCCAATTTCAAAAATTTTCTCTCTCCTCCCTTCCCAACCACCACTCTCCCACCTACCCCCATTAAAGGCCACTCCCCTTCCCCACACATCCCATTACTCCACCCCCTAGTCCCAAGGGAGCATCCCCTATCACTAAGCCACCCTCCAACCACCTCATCCCTTTCCCAAGCACCCTTCCCTCTCCCCCATGCAACCCTCCACTTTCCTAGGTCATTTGAATTCAAAAATCCCCTTCCTTCCACAGCCCTAGGGCACCCAAGACCCCTCCCCTTTGGTTAGGGGCGGCCCCCTCTCATCCTCTCCATCTTCCCTTGTTCCCCTCCATCACCCCCACCTTCTACCATCTAGAGTAAGAGGACCTGCAGAAGCCCTGAAGTTTGCAGCAGCGACCCCGACCTCCTTCAGACGTTCCTAGAAGCCCAAGAGCCATCGTTGGAAGCGTCTGCCTGTCTTATTCGCAACGGCAGTGGTCTCGTCCCCATCGGAGCTCGGTGCTGCCCAGGAAGGCCATTCTTCCACGACTACGCAGATCTACCCCGGTAGAGGTTTTGAGTCGGAGAAAGAGCTTCACCACGATGAACCCAGGAGGAATCAGGCCACGAGCTCTTCTACAAAGTTTTTCCCCTTCCTGTATACTTTCAGAATCAAGAAGAGGAACTCCATTCGGCATCCTGTAGCAGGCGTTATCAATTTTCTCCCTCAGCTTCGCAGTCCTGTTACCCACAGTCTGCACCGACCTGTCAACAGTGTTTAGAGTTCCTTGGTCCTCTCTGACATCATTTGACCTCTCCGTTAGTTTTTCTGCGAAGAGGACTCGTCCACGGTTCCAACGACTCTGACGATGCTCGATTCCGAGTTCGGGACCTATCGGGGCATCCTCTGCAACCTGCTGTTGGAAACCAGGAGCTAGCTCTACAGAGATCCTGATCCGGAGAGAAAGCTTCACCACGACAAACCCCGGAGGAATCAGGCCACGAGCTCTTCTGAAAAGTTCTTCCTCTCCCTGTCTACTTTCAGAAACAAGAAGCGGAACTCTATTCGGCATCTTGCATCAGAAGTTACCAATTTTCTTCCTCAGGCGTTCGACTCTGCTTCCCACTGTCTGCATCGACCACTCCTCACTTTTATGAGTCCTCTGACCTTCACCAGCATCTTTTGGCATCCCCGTTTGTTCTGCTGTAAAGAGGACTCACCCACGGTTCCAACGGTTCCAACGGAGACTGATTCAGAGTTCGGGAACGGTCGAGGCAGCAGCGTCTTCCTGCTGTTGATAATCTGTTGTGGACAATCCAAGAATCAGCAACCCTGTTCGTGCTCCCGCCCAGGCCGGCAGCAACCCCTGAAGAAATTGACAAAATTCAGAGGCACTCCTGTTCCAGAGACGAAGAGATCCCCACTGGTCTCGCCCTCAGAAAAATTCCTGAGCAAGTTCTACAACTGCAACACCGGCTATCTGTCCTTATCCTCAGATAGCAGGCAGATTCGGTGTCATCACTTATTCCTCACTCTTTGCTTTGATTTCCCCTCCCCGCTTGGCCGGCTGAAGGTCCCTCCCTACGTGGAGGTAGTATTGATTGTAATATCATTATCCCCCACCTCAAGGTCCCCCCCTCCTGCGAGAGGTGTAGTGTTGTAATAGCTTAAACAGGTCAAGCTACCCCGGCGCGGCGTGTGGGGAACCCACGCTTCCCCGCTCGCCCTCGTCTCCGAGCGGGACCGGTTTCTTCAAACCGGTCGAGTGAGTGCTCCAAAACTTTGCTCTAATTCATGCTTCTTCTTTCAATATTAGTTCATAAACTCCGCTGGCCGTGACGAGAGCCCGATCCTTAAGCTCATTGCTATAAGTGATCATCGTGGGAAGAGAGTGGAACCCGTGCCCTTTGGCACTTCGTCGGACCCTTGATTTGGGCAGCCATACCCTTGGGGAATCAAACCTTGGCCTTGCTGGCCCTCTACCAGCAAGGGCCTAGCCCACACAACCTCCCCTTGGCATTGCCAAGTTACCCCCGGGTCTTAGTGAGCATCGGGTGAGCGGTTGCCATTATCGGTCCGTTTTGAATGCTTAATTGTGCTTGCTTGTTGAGTCCTAGGTTGTGTCACATCAATTGGTATCAGAGCAAGTTCTAGACTTATCTCTACTAAGTCTTGTCCTAGGGCCATTGCATGCATCACCCTTGTCCACTATCATGACTACCTCATACATGGCATATTCGCCACTCTTAGGCCCATTAGAAGCCTTTGTGTTTGATGGATCCCGCCCTAGCATGTATCTAGAATGGAAGAAGTCCATAGACCAACACTTTGGGAGATTTACCCTGTCAGGGCTTGTCCAAGTCAACTATGCCAAGAGTTTGCTTTGGCGCCAAGCTAGGAAAGAATGGGAGAACATTGTAGGTTTGAGAGAAGCCAAAGGGGAAGCACCCATTGAATCTTGGGATGAAATGAGGGCCGATCTTAGAAAGATCTACGTACCCCAACCCAAACCTCTTCAACCAACCGATCTTTCACCACCGAACCCAACTCCCACCCATGAACTTCCCCGACCAAGCCCAACCCAAGTCCACCCATGTTCACCACCCCGAGAGTACCATGCATTGACCATTATCACTCCACCCACCATAGACTATCCTACCCCATTATCCTTGGAAGTTGTGGCCCACACTCCTACCCAAGTGGAGATGGATGCCAATCCGGATTCACCTCCCACCATAGAGAACATCCTAGACCCCCCACTTCCACCCACCTCTCCTAGTTCGGGTCCTCATGAGCCGCACACCCTAACCATGAATGAGTCCATACTCCAATGGCTTAACCAAGGCCCCACCATTCCTAGCTCACCACCTTACTTCTCACCCTTGGCATATCAAGTCCAAATTATGCCCACCCGGTCTTCCCATGTCACACTCAAACCTCCTACTTTGTGGAAGGCTTAGGGGACCTAGTGGACTGTTTACAATGACAAGTCTACCTGACCAATATGCTAGCCATAGGACCATTGGAGTCTAGCCCCATCTACTCTAGTCGACCCTTCCTAGCTTACCCCGCCACCGGTTCCATCACCCCCATCTACACTAGTGGCCATTATACGAGTGAAATCCTCCTCTTTCTCCCCAAGGATGAGAAACCAATCTTGGCCCACTTCCCACCCATCAAGATTCCGATTGCTTTAATTGGCCAACCCACTAGAGACCTTGGCCCAATTATCTTGGAGGAGGATGACTCACCGTTTGGGTACCTTGAAGACATAGAGTGCCACCCTCTAGGAAGACCTTTCCACTACCCCTTTGATCCCTTCCTATGGGAGCCTAGACCCCTATGTGACCCAACCACCTTATCCACCACCCACCTTTCCCTAACCCAACCCACCATGTTTGACCCAATCCACCCCATCCTAGACCCGGGTTACACCTTGGGAGCCATGACCTTGGGCCACATATCCCTAGGTAATAAGGTTGTGCTCCACCCCATGATGACCACCTTCTTAGATCCATTCGATCCTTTCCAATGGGAGTTCAAAGGTTGTCCCACACCTATACACATGGAAGTCACCCTTAGGAAAAACATGCATGTGTCTAGGCTTACCACACCACTTGGCATGAACACTATGTTGGGTCCATTCATTCATATCACCCACATGTCAAGTAAAAAGTATGAGTGGTCCATATTTGGATGTAATGGTCCACCTTCATTCATCATGGGTCTTAAGTATGTCAAAGGCATCTACGGATGTCCGGGTCCCCCGATATTTATCACCACTTTTGCATGATAGGGCCACCTACGGGTGCCTTGGCCCACCTAGGCTGACCAAAGTCTACACTACATCATTACATGATAGGTCTACTTTTGATTGCCCAGGTCCACCCATCACCCCTAGAATGTCTGCATTCACAACATTGCATAAAGAGATCTACAAGCACATTAGAAAGAAGAATGTGACTTATAAAAGGCGAGCCGACTCTCATCGACGTCACCAAGAATTCCATGAGGGTGACTTTGTGATGGTAAGGATGGAGAGGCTCTCCCCGGGAGCCATCTCCAAATTGAGGCCACGTGGGGCTAGTCCCTTCCAGGTCCTGAGGCGCATTGGTGCAAATGCCTATGAGTTAGATCTCCCCGAGGAATATGGGGTAAGTCCCACATTCAGTGTCGCCGACCTAGTGCCATACAAGAGACCCACGGTGGTACCTAGTGAGGATATTGAGCCTATTCCCTCCGTTGAGAGAGCACCCACCCGTGAGGAGAGTCCACCAGCCAAGAGAGCCCAGCGTGAGCGTATTGAACGAATATTGGATGAACAGGTCACTACCACCAGGAGCAAGGTATACGAGCGCTATCTCGGCAGGTGGATGGATCGGTCTCGTTCGGAAGACTTGAGGGCAGTACCACTTCTACACCCTCCAAGGAGGGAAGGACACTTACTCGACGGAGTCGAGTTCTCCGCACCCCGGGAGTATGATGGGGACATCACCTCCCATGCCCACGTTCACAGCTCGTCTCCTCGCCCCGGTTGCATCCGGCATGGTCTAGTCATTTAATTTTGAGTCTTATGTAATTTTTATTTGAGTCATTTGATGTATTTTCCCTTTTATTTGAGTCATGTTCCTAGGTCTTGTGTTCATTTCCCTAAGTTTGAGTCTCATTAGGTTGTCTAGTTAGCTATTGGGCCCAATTCATTGGGTTTGGCCCAAGGGCTCTCCCCTACCCCCTCGGTTATTTGTCATTGAGTCAATTATCAAGGACTTTTGTAGAAATGTGGGTTTCCTATATATAGGACCCCATTCCCCCCATTTCAACTTAATGAATCAATGAATGAAAAATTTGCCATTTTGAGAGTTTACACTTCTTATCTAGTGGAGAGATTCCATTTTTTGGGTGAGAGACCCTAGGGGAGAGATTCCCCACCCTTCCCTCTCTTAATCTCTCTTTTTCACTCCACTTTCTCTCTCCTCCACACCCAATTTTGAAAATTTTCTCTCTCCTCCCTTCCCAACCACCACTCTCCCACCTACCCCCATTAAAAGCCACTCCCCTGCCCCAAACATCCCATTACTCCACCCCCTAGTCCCAAGGGAGCATCCCCAATCACTAAGCCACCCTCCAGCCACCTCATCCCTTTCCCAAGCACCCTTCCCTCTCCCCCATGCAACCCTCCACTTCCCTAGGCCATTTGAATTCAAAAATCCCCTTCCCTCCACAGCCCTAGGGCGCCCAAGACCCCTCCCCTTTGGTTAGGGGCGGCCCCCTCTCATCCTCTCCATCTTCCCTTGTTCCCCTCCATCACCCCCACCTTCTACCATCTAGAGTAAGAGGACCTGCAGAAGACATGAAGTTTGCAGCAGCGACCCCGACCTCCTTCGGACGTTCCTAGAATCCCAAGAGCCATCGTTGGAAGCGTCTGCCTGTCTTCTTCGCAATGGCAGTGGTCTCGTCCCCATCGGAGCTCGGTGCTACCCAGGAAGGCCATTCTTCCACGACTACGCAGATCTACCCCGGTAGAGGTTTTGAGTCGGAGAAAGAGCTTCACCACGACGAACCCAGGAGGAATCAGGCCACGAGCTCTTCTACAAAGTTTTTACCCTTCCTGTATACTTTCAGAATCAAGAAGCGGAACTCCATTCGGCATCCTGTAGCAGGCGTTATCAATTTTCTCCCTCAGCTTCGCAGTCCTGTTACCCACAGTCTGCACCAAACTATCAACAGTGTTTAGAGTTCCTTGGTCCTCTCTAACATCATTTGGCCTCTCCGTTAGTTTTTCTGCGAAGAGGACTCGTCCACGGTTCCAACGACTCTGACGGTGCTCGATTCCGAGTTCGGGACCTATCGGGGCATCCTCTGCAACCTGCTGTTGGAAACCAGGAGCTAGCTCTGCAGAGATCCTGATCCGGAGAGAAAGCTTCACCACGACAAACCCCGGAGGAATCAGGCCACGAGCTCTTTTGAAAAGTTCTTCCTCTCCCTGTCTACTTTCAGAACCAAGAAGCGGAACTCTGTTCGGCATCTTGCAGCAGAAGTTACCAATTTTTTTCCTCAGGCGTTTGACTCTGCTTCCCACTATCTGCATCGACCACTCCTCACTTTTCTGAGTCCTCTGATCTTCACCGGCATCTTTTGGCATTCCCGTTTATTCTTATGTAAAGAGGACTCACCCACGGTTCCAACGGTTCCAACGACGACTGATTCGGCATTCGGGAACGGTCGGGGCAGCCGCATCTTCCTGCTGTTGATAATCTGTTGCAGACAATCCAAGAATCAGCAACCCTGTTCGTGCTTCCGCCCAGGCCGGCAGCAACCCCTAAAGAAAGTGGCAAAATTCAGAGGCACTCCTGTTCCAGAAACGAAGAGATCCCCACTAGTCTCGCCCTCAGAAAAATTCCTGAGCAAGTTCTACAGCTGCAACACTGGCTATCTGTCCTTATCCGTAGACAGCAGGCAGATTCGGTGTCATCACTTATTCCTCACTCTTTGCTTTGATTTCCCCTCCCCGCTTGGCCGGCTGAAGGCCCCTCCCTGTGTGGAGGTAGTATTGATTGTAATATCATTAACCCCCACCCCAAGGTCCCCCCCTCCTACGAGAGGTGTAGTGTTGTAATAGCTTAAACAGGTCAAGCTACCCCGACGCGGCGTGTGGGGAACCCACGCTTCCCCGCTCGCCCTCGTCTCCGAGCGGGACCGGTTTCTTCAAACCGGTCGAGTGAGTGCTCCAAAACTTTGCTCTAATTCATGCTTGTTCTTTCAATATTAGTTCATAAACTCTTCTGGCCGTGACGAGAGCCCGATCCTTAAGCTCATTGCTATAAGTGATCATCGTGGGAAGAGAGTGGAACCCGTGCCCTTTGGCACTTCGTCGGACCCTTGATTTGGGCAGCCATACCCTTGGGGAATCAAACCTTGGCCTTGCTGGCCCTCTACCAGCAAGGGCCCAGCCCACACAACCTCCCCTTGGCATTGCCAAGTTACCCCCGGGTCTTAGTGAGCATCGGGTGAGCGGTTGCCATTATCGGTCCGTTTTGAATGCTTAATTGTGCTTGCTTGTTGAGTCCTAGGTTGTGTCACATCAGGTGCTCTCCGCACCAGGGGCAACAATATATGATACCTCAAGAGCAGGTCCGCCCTGCCCCGAGGGGATCCCCTCCTCTACACCCTCCGAGCCCGGAAGCAATGACGGTTGTATATCAACTGCAATTTACGGCAAGAAGGGGTTGATAAAGACATGAAGATTTGCGGTGCTGTTGCAACTAAACTATAGATTACCTTCCATCTCCTACCTGGGTGTTGGAGAGGGTAGATCCCTTTCTACGGGAGCAGTAGGGACTTCCTCTGCCCCGTCCCTAGCCGCTACATCTACCGTCGCCTCCAGCCCGACGACCGCGGCAACTGTGTCAGCAACCATCAGCATGGGCTAGCCAAGGCAGTTGAAACAAGGTAATGCACTTTGAAGAGAAAAAGAGCCTACCTTCAGCCTCTAGCCCTTGTGTGCGGAAAGCTTCAAACTCTTCAAAAGATACAACCGAAGGAAGGACGGTTGCCGATTCCTTCTTTGCAGCCTTCTTTCGACGTGCCCGTGTCACCCGGGTTACCGCCTCTTTTGCCTTTCCGACGGCTTCTCTTAGCTGGGACCGAGTCCTCTTCCTTGAATCCCCAGGAGGCAGTGGCGTCGTGGTCGGGGCAGGCTCAGGAACTTCAAAATATGTTGGCTTTTGGGCCTTTATGATCAGTTCCCTGAAGTGTCGAGTCTCCTCCAAAGTCGGTCGGACTGCACATGCACGAAGGTGAGAATGACACACCACAATGAAAAGAAGAAGCTGGCCAAAAGGCCTGAAAGAAGAAATGAAACATACTTGCCGGTCCCGTATAGAAGGGGAAGAGAGGCCAATAGAATAGCGACGGCGTTTTGTCCCTCGAAGCCGCCTCGCGAATATGCCAGCACAGATCTCCAATATTTTCGCTCGGCTCGGACAGTAGCGCCAGGTCCTCATGACCACGAGAGAATAGGAGATAATACAGGCTCAGGTGGTCCAATCCCCACCTGTCTGCATATTTGAATGAGATCTGAAGAGGATGGTCCAGGATGGCTTCACTCGGACCGCCCACCGACAGGCCATGCGACCAAAGGAGTGCAAATAGCCAGGGAGTGTTGTCGTACAGGGCATCCCGCCTGTCTTCCTTGCGAATGAAAGTCCGATAGGGATACAACCTATCCACCTCGGGACGCCAGTCGGCCACAGCCGCGATGGGCTCCTCTACCGGTAAAGGGAGTTGTTGGAGAATCACCCTCTCACTGCTTACCCGGCATAAACCCCGAAGGGTCTTCACATAATCATCCTTGTTGATCGGGGGCAGCTTCGGTTCAACTTTCGTCTTGCGGCCTTTCACAATCTTGCGGGCCTCCATATAGGCCTTCACTTCTGTATTGGTCCAAGACTTCAACTTCTTCAAATAAGAGGCTTCAATGTCAAGAACTGGCTCCGGCTAGGAAGCTAAAAACCTGTGCTCCGCCACGGCCCAGCACTCTCTCCGGGAGTTCCTGTAAAATCCCGTCCGCGTGTTCCACCACTTGACGTATTCAGGCGTGACGCGAGGGAAGCGCACAGGGGTTGGCACCCGAAAAGAAACGTCTTCACGACGATGGAAAAAGTCCCACCATATCCGGGCATCGTCATTTGAAACCTGCCCGGCCCTATGCCTGTTCGGCAATGCAAATTGTGAAGAAGAATGTGGAATCTACTGGTCGTAGCCAAAGTTCTGACTGAAGCGGAACGGGTAATACGGCTCCAACCACAGAATACCGCTCTTGCGGAATACCAGGACACTAGGCCTGATAGCCAGCGCCCAATCAATCAACTCCGGCTCCAGAATGGGCTTGGTATATTTGGCCTTGGAAATCTGATGGATGTACTCCTCAGTCTCAAAGAGCTTGCACTGCCTCGTCCTGTTCGTCAGCGGGCTCGAATGGGCAGCTAAGCTCCAGAAATGAAGAGCCCCAGGCGAATCCATGGGGATGCGGGCCAATTTACCCCGAATGGCATAGAGTTGCTCCGCTTGTAAAGATGGCTCAGCACTCGTAAACTCTATCATACGCGGGACTAGAGGAACCGCTTGTAATGCCCGAGGAGCCGCCTCCGGGAACAGGGTGCAGACCCAAGCGTTAAAGAAATGTAGCGGACCGACCGTCCGAAGGCTTCTGGGGAGGCGCATCTTATGCAAGTCTCCCAACATCTTGTAAATGAGGCACAAAGCCACCGGGTAAAGAGACAGCTTGGTACCCCAAGCCATAAGGCAGGCCGGGTAAATGGCTTCCGCCCTGATCACGCTCTCGTCACCTTGCGGAAGAGAGAAAGAACAGAGCCAATAAACCAGATATGCAGCACAGTGAGTGACTGCATCAACACCGGTAGGGTTTGGGTTTTCCCCTTGCCCTCCTCTCGAAGAAGATGATGAAGGGGCCTGGCGTCGCACCCTCTTCTTCCGCTTCTGGGCCACTGGTGCTATTGGAGGAAAATCTTCATACTTATTCTTCCCCTGGAAGAAATATTGAAGCCAGGCACCCATCCGCACTCTTCACTTCTCGCCCGGCTTCCGAGCTTCCCTCGTATCGTGCGATGAATGAAAAAGGGTGTGATACGCCTTCATCAGATACTGATAGGCATAGCCCGCCAAATACCGACCGTCACCGTCGGTCTGGTCTTTCAACCAGTCAGGCCAGCAAACTTCTTCATACAGTTCCCCGTCAATGGGTAGGCCGCTGAGCTGCGATAGACTCCACAAGTCTAAAGAGGTCTCCCCCTCTGAAGTGTAGAAAGTGTTATATTCGGGGCAAAATACCTCGATCATTCCACAACACAAGCCCCGTGAGATTGGGTACCGGTACCTTGAAGCGTACACGCTATGATATATGCCGGCCCTGGTCAGAAGAGGAGCGTAATGATGCAGCACGTAGTCTGTGAACTCCACTGCTCCGGGCCTGAATGCATGAGCGTCTGTAGCTTTCAGCTCAGCGAACCACCCCACTGATACCTGGTGCTTGAAGTGAACCGCCAAGCAGTCCAGCAAGAATGATTCATCTCTATATTCCCATCTCAACGGGGCAAGGAATAGACCA
The DNA here is from genome assembly GCA_022559845.1 of Amorphophallus konjac. Taxonomy (NCBI): domain Eukaryota; kingdom Viridiplantae; phylum Streptophyta; class Magnoliopsida; order Alismatales; family Araceae; genus Amorphophallus; species Amorphophallus konjac. The sequence goes on along the minus strand of CM040124.1, from coordinate 216,085,882 downwards.
AAGATCGGCTTCTCCCGATCCACTCTGCCCGCGGAGTCATTCCACCGAGCAGGTACGAACTCGGGAGCTCTGGTCGGCAATCCATCTGCTGGAGCCAGGTCTTGCAGCCCCAGCACAACGCTCCATTTCCTGACCTCCCCGGGGAGATAGATGGGTCTTCTCCGCATCACACATTCAGCCAGGCTGTCTCTCTCCACCAGCAAGGCCTGCTCGATCTTCCGAACGGCGAACACATCCCTCTTCCCCTGAAGGTTGAAGCGTTGAAGAAGGGACATCAGGTGCTTATCCTTGGGATAATCCCTCCTGGTCACGCCCTCTCTGTCATAATGAAAAGAGTCACCCCTGAGGATAAGAAGACGACTGGTGTCCATAGTGTCTGTCTCTGAATCCGAAGACTCCGCAACTATGGCCACTTGGCCGTGCCCCCAGTCGAGGGAATTGACATTCTCCCATGCCACTACGGCGTGAGAAGAAGAGCTGGACGCCATGATAGCTGCAAAAAGGCATATCAAACAAAAGTTAAAGTCAAAAGATAGCTGATCAAAGGCGAATTTCTGACAAAATTTCGGTAGAGTCTCCCCAGCACAGGGGATTGCCAAAGAAAAGCGGGAGCGCGTCCACTGAGGAACGGTCCCTAAAAGGCAGCCATCGGCATTACACCGAGGCCAAAGGGAACACCCGGGGAAATAGCTCCGAGGGCAAGCCCTGCCAGAAGCCTCCCGGGGCCCAAAGAAAGGGTTTTAAAACCACAAATGGACAGCATCCCCACTCACCCGAAGGAGAGATCGCCGCTCTCGGTGCCGAAAAAAGGGAGAGAGGGAAGAGAGAGAAAGAGCTCGTTCGAATGAGGAATGAAGAAGAAAAAGACAAGGGCAAAAGCCTTATATGGAGGTGGCACTGGGCGTTTAACCCGGCGTGCTATTTAGCGCGCCGGATTAACGTCCAAATATACAAAAGGCGCGCCATTTCTACCCGCGCCGAATTAACATGGCAAAAGCAAAGAGCGCGCCAGATTAGTGGCCGAAATGCCCGGGACCGCGCCGAATTAGAAAGTCCAAGGGTCATGTGCGCACCGAGTAAAATGAAAATGGCGTCGGACTAACATCCGTGCCGAATTAAGGGCCCTTCAGAGCTCCTGTCAACCGAAGAGAAGGTCGGGCCTGGTGGAGTGCATCCGTCGGCCCTGCTACACTCGTGCCTCATGCGCAACACCAACGTATGGGGGGCATTTGTTGGCACCCAAAATATGATCGTCTGCGACCAAGCCACAAAGACGAAGGACCCGGCCCGCTGAGACACGGAAGCCGATAAATATCAACATATCAAAGATTTCTCAAGCTGCCAGAGCCTCGAGTCATCCCATAGGGACACGGAGACTTCACCTCAGGAAAGCCGAGACAAACTCACAACCAACCGGCAGTGCGACCAAGCATGCCCAATGAACCGGCATCGACTCTGTCATGCCGTACACACTACACCCGTTGTCCGACCAAGGTCGACGGTCTACCCAGTGGCTTCCCGCCTTACGAAAGGTTCTCCTGAAGATGAAGGGGTCCCCCTGGTTCCCCGAGACAGAGGACCGAAAGCTCTGACGGCAGAAAATCCCGATCACCCAGCACGGGTACGGCTTCTCGATAAGATGGGCCCGTTAGTGGCCGAATGATCGTCCAGCGTAGACGTAATTATCCCTGGTGTCATCCAACCCCCTAAGGAGGTTGGGTAGAAGCCAGACCAAGCCAGCAGCATGAATCACAGAGCCACAGGCCGTATTAGTGGAAAACCCGCGTAATTAAATCGAAGCTATCTGGAGTCTCGAGAACGGCCGCACGTCAGCCGAGGGGCTTCACAAAACATCTCATCAAGGTTTCGATGGGCATTGGCGAGATAAATGTTCACGATGACCTCCGAGATCGTCCCCGGATTCATCGGCTAACCTGCAATGCGCGAGAAATTCTAATACGGCGCGCCCTTATACGGTGCGCCCGTTAAACCGGCGCCCTCCAATCCCGGCGCGATAGGTTGATGAAGTCTCTTCCCGGCGCGCCAATCCCACGTCGGTTTAACGTTCGAACTCGCTCCCCTATATATGTGGCGGTTCGAGAACAAGGAAAGGGGGCCTTTGAAGAAAAACAGAGAAAAAAAAGGGGAAGAGAGCTTTCGGAGAGGAGTGGAGGTTCCTCGCAAGCGCCCTTCGACGGCCATCTCTCGTCCCTATCTGAAGCACCTCAGAGTGAGAGAAGAAGGTTTTGTGCCGACATCCTGTTCCTTGGAACAGGTGGGAGTTCGAGTCGTTTTGATTTCTTTCATCTTCTCCTTCGCTTCACTATCTCTCTGATGAATGTAAGCGAGAAGGCTGAGGGAGGGCGATGATATGAGCCGGCTCCTCTCTCCTTCTTCGCCATCCCTCCTCCTTGCTGCTCTCTTGTGCATTTTCCTTGTAAGTGAATCGGTGGCCGTTCCATAGTGCTGGCATCGGAATTGTAATATATGTATATAGTTTCCTCGCCGGGCAGCGATACATCTGCATATATGAATGTTGGTGAGTTGAATGGCCCGTGCCTTATTCTCTTCTCCCATCTCGATTTCCTTCAGAGGGTTTCCGTGGGCGTCCGTCTGTGCACAATCTTATGATTCTGATTTCCTCCGATTTCACTTGTGCCCTGAAATATCAAGGGCTACAGAGATAACCCCTCCCCGGGGCTTTCCCGTCTATATTTGCTTCTCAGTCGACGGCCTTTGCGTTTTCTGGGAGGGTAGAGCTGTGCTTGTGCACATATCTCTTCCCATTTCAACACGAGTTCTGGTCTCCTTCTCCCATTTGCGTTGCCCTGTTTCGCATGAGAATTAGAGACCGCTCGTCTCGTGACCATCGCAGTCCAGTTGCTTGAATATATGTCCGTGTGGCCGGATTATCTCGACTATGTTCCCGATTGTCCCTCCATATGATTGCCAATCGCCAACCGCCCAATCGCACGGCAGTCAATACCTTGGTCCTAAGATTGGTAGCCCGGTGGTAATGAACATCTCCCTTCTCTCATCTGTGATTCCCCACCGCTTGAGTTCCGTTGATTTCCTCTTGGTCATCCGGGGAGGGGAACATTTCCCCATGGTTTCACAGAGGTGCTGGGTGGTCAAGAGCCTTACCTCTTAATGGTAAACGCTCCCTTAGGGCCACGGTAGACAATAACAGGGGTTTAACCCAATAATCTCAAACCCACAGTCCCCCGGGGGCTCTGTGGTGGCCAAAGGGTGAACGTTCCTAGCAGGCTATTCCTCGGAACCTCTTCCCCTGAAGAGCTCTGTCTCCTCAGCAAATGCAGTGTATGCTGTAGGTCGCCCACCCCTTGTAGGCTTGTCCTCGGGGTGTCGCTTCCGTTATTAGTCGCCTCATCCGTTACCTCCACCCACGAAACTTTGGTGTCCCTCGTAGGCCAGTCCTCGGGGCACCTTATCCGTGGGGAGTTGCTGGCTGTCTCTGCACAGACCGGCGGTTTAGGGGCTTGTTCCATGAGTGAACATGACCCCGCTTCTCCCCTGCAACTCTTCAGGTTCAGGGGAGATGCTGTCCAATTCTGGACAGATTAATAATGAATAAACCATAACGAAATACTCATTTTGGACCCAATTATCCCGGTGCTCGAGTAGTAACCTCGCACTGGCTTATCACGTCGTTCTTGGAGAGTTCTGGACTTCAATTCAATAAGCAATTGGCCCCAAATAACTTCAGAATCCTCACCAAAAACTTAACAAACTCAATAGTTGCGAAATTCATAAAAAGGGTGGGTTGAACGGCGCGGCCTTAGCCGGCGCGCCCTAATCCGGCGTGGTACCCCCCCGCGCCGGATTAACGTTAGACTCATATTCAATTTTTTTCCCTTTGCGCCTTTCCGGCGCGCCCTGAACCGGCACGCCCTCAAGCCTTCGCGCCGTGTTAATATCCATGATGGCCGCGCCGGATTAAAAGCTTACACCTATGTTTTATCGCGCCGTATAAGCTACCTTGTACGCTCGTGCCGGTTTTGAAGCCTCCTGCTGCCCCAATCGCTTACTTGCCCCTGGGTGATTCCCGTCCCTCGGGGTTAGCGTCAATAAATTGAATAAAGGAAGGGCTGAACGGGCCTAAACTATACTTTTATTATATCTTCATCACCATGTCTGTTAGCATTGTGCTTTCGCTATCACACTTGTGTTGCCTTCCCTCTTCTCGATGGGGAGTAATAAATGTGGTCGATTACCATTTGCTTCCATGAATTCCATTATCATGCTTAATATAGTCACGAACGCCATGTGCGCATGCATGCATAGATCCTCAGGTACATTAAATGGCGTCGACAGAAAACCGGATTACGTCTGGTCGGAAGTCTTCGCTATGCGCGACGGTGGTCTTCGGACCTATGTCCTCCACCACGTACCGAGGATCCATAATCCCGTGAATTATGCATCTTCTGCACGCTAAATGTATGTATCCTGCATGCTTTCGTCATGATCATCATGTAGCTCTTTTTAATTCAGCTTCGACAGCCCGCTATCCCGGCAATTAATCAAAGGTATTCCCTCCTCGTGGGGGATGTAATTAACGCCATAGCCTTTATGGTATGGCGGACTGCTGGTCCCGACCGAACCTCACATTCACCCGACATGGGTCAGAATGAGCGCATCACAAATTCGTCACTCATGTGACTGGCACGCCCGCGTCGTTAATTGATCATTTGACTACCAGTTAGTCAGTTGGTCGATCGACCCGCGAAAGAAAGAAAAGGTCGCAAACACAGCCTTTTTGTTAAGCGTTCCATTACTTATATATGCCATGTTTAGGTTATTCTATTGTACAATGGCATGTTTCTAATCCCAATAGAGTAGCTTTTCTTTCCTTGTAATGGAGCCACTGTTGTTGTCCTAAGGTCAGTTGAGTACCGACCCGCTTGGGGATAGCGGAGGGGTGTTTTCCGCACACGGTTTGTAAGCTAGTTCTGTGGACTCCCAGCCAACGGTAGCGTCCTACCAAGGGAGAAAACTAGCTAGAGGGCCTGGCTCAGGCGAGAGTCAGTGTGTGCACACGTGGTCTGAGGCTGTGGACTGACACTGACGAGTGTCACTCTGACTGGTCACTTGGTTTGGTACTGTTTACGCGCTCAGCTTGTCATTTTACCGACTGCGAGTGCTTGAGACGCAGTGTAAGTCGTCAGTGGACGCATCTGGTTTCTGCTCCAGTGGTTGTCCTACTCCCTACTGCTTGGATTATTTACAGCTTATTCTATTTGGTAGATTTAGTTTCAGTCGCTTGCATTTAATTATTATTGGCATGTGTTAGTTGTTATACCCTGTTCAGATAGAGTTTACAGCTTTCTTGTGATTAGTTATTCATGCCAATGCCTGTTATTTTATTTAAATGCATGCCCTATTGCCTTTATTTTCGCATGTATGCTTGTTTAGTGCGAGGTAGGGATCCGCGTGACCCCTACTGAGTCTGGCTGTGACTCACCCTTCTCCTTTCAGGTGAGCCCGCCCGCCGTCTCCCGGTGTTTTGTGAGATTGCTCGGAGACCGTGCTTAGTTGCCAGCAGTTGACGGGTCGCCTTTGTGAGGCTCTGTTGTGCTTTTGCCGGGGTATGCCCCGCGTAGTTGTACTTTTTGGACTAGTACTCTTGTGCTTCTGGACTAGTTATATAAATATCACTCTGGTTATTTTTGAATTGCTTCCGCACTTGTGTTAATTTTATTGCTTAATTGTAATATGCGCGTTCCAAATTGCAATCCGTTATGCACCTCCTCGACAAACCCCCCCCACTAACCCTTCATGGGCCTCATCAGCCTCTTGGGTGGCTTCCCCAATTCTTAGTATCAGTGTATCGATGTTATCGGTAGATCGGTATCCCGAACTCTGGGTCGTCACACCTGCTATCTGATCAAATAACTCATCAATCCTTGGCAACGGATACTTGTTCTTGATAGTCAACTGGTTCAATTGTCGATAATCGATGCACAACCTCATCGAACCATCCTTCTAACAAACGAATAATACAGGGGCTTCCCACGGGGAAGTACTAGGACGAATGAACCCTTTCTCAAGCAATTCCATCAACTGCTGCTTTAGTTCCCTTAGCTCCGCAGGAGATATACGATAAGGAGCTTTAAAAATAGGGGTCACACCAAGAATCAGATCAACAGAAAAGATAACTTCCCTTTCAGGAGGAAGTCCTAGTAGTTCCTCAGGAAAGACATATGGAAAATCTCGGATGATAGAAAAGTCCTCAATCTCAATCATCTACTCAGGGGTCACAAAAACAAAGGCTAAAAAAGCCTTACATCCTCTCCTTATCAACTTATCAGCTCGAAGAGACGAAATAAGTGGAACAGACTTACGGTGTCTAATTCCTATAAAAGAAAGTCCAGGGGGTCCAGTGAAAGACACAGAACTAGATCTGCACTGAACATTGGCCTCATACTTAGCCAACCAATCTGCTCCTAGGATTACATCATAATCCTTCATGTCCATACAAACTAAATCAGCTGGCATGTTTTGTTCCTTGATCAAGACCTTACTAGAAGGATAGAAATACTTAATTGCTGAACCGGAACCAATAGGAGTTGAAATCTCTAACGGAGAATTCATCAAAACTGGCTTCACAGCTAAAGACTTCGCAAATCTCCGAGAAATAAAAGAATGTGTGGCACCAGTATCAAAAAGAACAAAAGCTGATTTATCATGTATAATAAGAGTACCTTCGACAAGTCCACCTTCCTCGGCGGGTCCTGCCTCATCTTCTTGTAGAGCCTGGAGCTTGCCTTACTGCTTCCTGATTCCTTGCGGTTTCACCGGGGTAGCTTGCTCAGATAAAAGAGGGCACTCGGGAATACGGTGGTCCCTACTGCCACAACGTAAACAGGCACCCAGCTTGCGCCAACACTCCTCCATCTTGTGACCTGGGCGGTCACAATACTTGCATACGCCCTTGAATGGAACAATAGGGCCAGGTTTCTTATCTTCAATCTTCGGCATCTTGCCCTTCCACGAATCAGACCCGCTAATGGGCCTCTTCCTGCCATGACCAGGCTTGATACTCCCAGAACCAGTATGGTGTCGTTCATTCTTAACATTCTTCCCACGGATTCTCTCCGTCATTTTTAAAGTATCTTCTAATACTTGAGCCTTTCTCACCATCTCGGAATAAGTTGGAATTTCCATCGGTGTCAACTGGTTGATATACTGCAGCTTCAGCCCATTAAGAAAGCGCTTAGCCTTCATCTTCTCGGTAGATATCAAATGAGTAGCATAACGAGATAGCCGAGAGAATTGAGCTTCATATTCAGCTACGGATAGATTTCGTTGCTTCAAAGTAGCAAACTCAGTCGCCTTCTTCTCTTGTACTCGATCAGAGAAATATTTACCATTGAAGAATTCCTCGAACTCCTCCCATGTGACTTGTCTATCACCAAGGGTAGCCTTCACTGCGTCCCACCATGTCCTCGCATCACGTTCAAGTTGAAAGGTCGACAAGAGGACACGTTCTTGATCACTGCATTGCATCAGTTCAAAAATTATCCCTATCTCTTCAAGCCAGTGCGCGGCTTCATCAGGGTCAGTCGAGTCGCCAAATCACGGGAGATTCATCCCACGAAAGTTCCGATAAAGGCCGCCAGTGCCATGGTTTGCAGCTCCTCCTTGGGCCACTTTTTGCAAAGCCAGAGTAAGTCCTTGAACCGTACGCTGCAAGTTCCTCCATTCTGCACGTTCTCCTGCCATTGCAAAAGCCTACACGTGGAATATGTTATATTAGGTTCAATTAAGAATGGATAATCGTGCAATGAGATTGTTAACTCAACCCCAGTCTTCTACCCAAATCTCACTAGGTTGGGTCCTTAGACTTATAACAAGGTTATAGGTCCTACAGAATAACTTAGGATCCTAGAACTTAGAGAACCTAGGGATATTAGAAAGCCTAGGCTCTGATACCACCAAACTGTCACGCCCTGACGCGGAATATCGGGACCGGCAGTAGAAAACGCTAGTAAAGATAACATGCTAAGCTAAGAATTAACATAATACCATGAACATTAATAACTCCAATCTATTACAATAACCATCAAACGTCTTACAAACCGACTTAAACATAATCAAACATAATCTCTACTCGACTCCGGTACAATAACTAACACAAGTTCTAAGACATAGCTACATGTAAACAACTAAACAAACTGAACATATCTACTAGCTGATACACTCCAAGTAATCACTCTCGCCCATTCCCATCCATCTGTGAATCTTCACCTGAGCTTCCTAAAAAGGGGGAAACAACTATATGAGCGAACGCTCAGTAGGTAACAACAGGCAAGTGTAAGTGATTAACCAATTAATTACATGTATATGAAACGGAATAAAGAAATAATGATCGAATGAAACAACGTAATAACAGAAAGTGCTAAAGAATGGACTGGAATAACAATATGACAAGATGATAAGATTACAAGAAATGCAAGTTATGAACAATATATATAACAGGAAATTACAGGAAATTGCCCAACAAGTACGAATGTAACCAAGTCAAACACGATCAAGTAAGAGATAAGAGATCATTGTCATAGACATCACACTAGTCATGCACTCGGTGTAATGTCTCATCCTGTCATTACAAACTCCCATGGGCATAAGTACTTTTCGGACGCTCTCTCCAGGACCAGACCGGGCCCCTATGGTACGTTGGCATTGATTTATTGGATCCAAGATCCCAAGTTGTCTAGATTTTAATCAAGTTAAATGGCCAATTATAATCAAGTATAAACTTACCTCGGAACATCCCAAGGCTAAGTTGAAGAGATACTGTCCAGAATTTATATCCAGAAGTTCAAATTATCAAGAACCATCATGTTCTTGGATTCAAAACCATAAAACACGGGGAAAACTTTTTTATGGATGATATGCGGTCATTACTGGGCCGCTCAAGACTTGTGCGGTTGACTCTGGGCCGCACTAACAGGAACTGGGCTGAGGTTTAGCCCTCGGGGGTCAAGGTTGAACGGCTGCTGACGGGCCGCCCTACTACATGAACGGTAGAAATTGGGCCGCACAAGGCCAGAAGTTTATAAAATCGAGGTCATGATATGTGGTCCTGATAGAGCCACTCATTAGTTGAACGGTCCACTCAGGGCCGCCTGTAAGATGTACGGTCCATTACTGGCCGCACAACACAGGGTCTAACCATGAGTTAGAATTTAGCCCAAGTGGGCTCCCGGGCTACCATAGGCAGGGTGGAACTGAACTAGAGTCCAGCCCACTATCCGATGGTCGGCCTAGGGTCTACTGGGCTGATCAATACAGGAATTGACCGAAGATGGATCAAGGATAATCGGTCAAAACTAATTGGCATAAGCCAGGGATAAACGGTCGCTATTGGCCCGTTCCAGGGGATATGCGGTCTACAAATAGCCGCTCAGGTCTCTGTTAGTCCAATTCGGACTAACTCAAATCACAGTTGTTCGATGGAGAATAAATGAAATCTAGGGGGATAATATGGTTCAAGATTAAGGTTCTAACAAGTATAAACCTAATAGCCATTCAATTATAAAGGATTCACAATTAAAATTTGACATTCATTGGAAAGATGAATCAAGATCAAGCTCAATTTAAATAGATCAGTAAGAATTATTTACTGTCATGAATTACAGTTTATTAGGTGTGTTGCTGACATGCAATTAACCACTAATCTACTAACATAACATGCTGAAATGACAATTTCAATATGTTCTGTAATAGATGTGCGGTCGGTTCTGGACCTTACATCCCCATGAACGGTCATGTACTGGCCGCACACGTCCCCTCAGATCCGAAGATCTGTTGGATAGGGACGGTCGGTAGTGGGCCGCTGGGAAGGATGTGCGGTCTGGAACTGGCCGCAGGAAAGACATGCGGTTAGTGCTAGACCGCACGTTCCAGGGACACGAACAGATATAGAAAGCTATAAACGGTCAACAGAGGGCCGCCTGTCTGGGATGTGCGGTCTATCGTGTGGCCGCACATGTCCAAGCAGGTCGCTACCCCTCTCGCCTTGCCCGACTCCGGTGAGGTTTCTGGGGTTAAATTAAAACATGAAATTCGCACGATATAAAGCATGGAATTTGGGGCTTTTGCTATCAAAAGAAAGAGTACGAAAAACTATACAAGATGCATGAATCAATTTTATGTTTACAGTCTGGAATCACTACTTAATCGAAAGGGAACAATTATAACCCTAGATGTGACATGCTTCTACTAAAATCTAAAATTCTCGTAGAACACTTGATGAAATTTAGGGCTTTCTACATCAATGAAAAGCTAACACGATACTGCTTCTAACCATATATTAATTGTAGGGTTTGGCTTGCTATCACCTACCTGAATCGGATGAAGAAGGAAGGAGAAAGAAAACTAAGGACGCCGGTACACGCAGCCACTAATCGCTCGAGATCTCCCTCGATCCAACTCCTCTGCAGCCGCCGCTGGTTCTAAACGATTCTAGGGTTAGCGAGCTTCATTTTAATAGGTCACACACCTTCTGGAGGGTTCTATGCGCGGAGTATTCGTCCACGCAAGTCGAGTCAATGTGAACGCCGCCGTAAAAGTTGACTCGATCCAAACTCCGCCGAATGCATCTCCTAGGGTTAGGATTTCGAGAGATTAAGAGAGGGTAAATGATCATCTCATCTTGGCTTTTCATTTGCCACCGATTTGGGCTCATTTGATGGAGTATTGGGCTCGAATTTGGCGTTTCAAGGTATGGTTAACTAAGTGTTCAATTTAGGCTTAAACCACTAATTCGGCCTACTTACAGATTTTATTTGGGTTGGCCACAGAAGACAAGTTTTTTAAACGTGTTATCCCCTACAAGAATATAATTTTTCTGAATTTTTATAAAATAGTCGAAATCTAGCTTATTCTATTTATTAAGGAATTATTCTAATTAATTTCTAATTAATTTTAAATAACTTTCTAGTTAATTTCTAAAAGAAATCGGTGTATTACAGTCGGTGCACATAAAGATTTTGGCATGATTTCTTCACACCTGGATACATAAAAAGATGTCATGAATTTGTGAGCCATGTGACATCATCAAAATAGTATAATTAAGCATATTACACATATGCCCAACAAGCGTGGCCGTCCCTATACCACCATTAGGGCTATCAATGGGCTGGGCCCGAGCCGGGCTTAGTTCGGCCAGGCCTGGGCCCGACTCATCAGTATTAAAGCCCAAGCCTGGCTCGAGCCCTAGCTATGTCATGCCGGGTTGGGTCGGGCCCGACACTCCTAAAAAAATAAAACCCGACTAAGGCCTGGCCTAACCTAAAAACTTAAATAAAAAATAAAAAATCAATATAAATAATATATTTAATAATATAAAACTTATAATCACTCTAAATTAATTAAAGTTTTGATTTTAATTACATAATCTATTTGAAAAGTGAGTTTTAAAATTTTTAATTAAGTAAAATAACATAATTTTAACTAAGTAGTTTTTAAATTTTGAGAGGAGAAAAAAAAGAGAACGAAATGGGTCAATCCCCGAGTCGAACACAAAGCCCGGGACCGACAGTGTGTCTAGTCGGGCCAAACTTTTAGACCCGATTAAGAGACCGCGGAATGAAAAATACCTTGTGACCTGGCCCAAATTGGGCCAAACCTACAAGCCTGTCGGGCTGACCCGGCCCATTGACAGCCCTAACCATTGGACCGTGGGCAAAGACTCCTTTGATTGGGGATGAAAGGATATGGTTGAGATGTGACACTTTTTTTTAACCAGGGGTGTTTCTATCTTTTCCTACGTTGGGTTAAACTTAATCGTGGTTAGATTCATGACTAGTCGTGGGCATCTACGACGTTGACATATCTGCACTAGTTTGACAAAAAAATGGTATCCCTATTAATGGAAACTCAGGATATTTTTTTTGACATTTCAAATCTAACAATGGCATATTTACAAAAAAATCCTAATTTAAACGAGAAACCATATATTATAGATCTATGGTGGACAACATTATTTTTTATTTAAATAATAAATACGTTCATAAAACATAAATATTATTTAAACAAAAGATTTTTACATAAAAATATTATTAAATAAAAAATTATAAAAATTATTATTACAAATATATTAGTAGATATATTATTACGTAAATCTGAATTATATAAAAATATTATATTTATTTACAGATATATCACTTATTTTTAATATAATTTTTTAAAAAATCACATTTAAACAATGTTTATATATTATTTAAATTAAAGTCATGATATACATGTTACCATGTTTTAAGAATATTTTTAACGAATTTAACTCTAACAATAATTTTAATTTAAAAACTTTTAAAATACTTTTTTGGATGTGTACGGGGAGGCGGAGGGGGTTTACGGGGGTCTCTTTCCCCTCTGCTTCCTGCCGCCATCGATCCCACCGCGCTTGTCACCACAGCCATGGCGGCCTCGGCTGAGCGGACACCCCGGGAACCCCCTCTCCACACCACAACCACCATAAAGGAGCTCTTCGACTCCGGCGCGCTCCACTCGGCCGTCCCTCCGGAGTACCACCTCCGAGCGCCTCACGTCTCCGGCGGCGGCGACTGCCCCGTCCACGAGGAAATCCCCACCATCGATTTGTCGCTGCTGCAAGATGGAGTAGTTGACCGAAGAAAGAAGGCAATCCAGGACCTCGGCATGGCGTGCGAGGAATGGGGCTTCTTCGCGGTGAGTTCCCCCGGATCGAAGCCCACCTGCTGCAGTTCATCAGTTCGATCGTGTGTTAAAACGGGTGGATCACCGAGCTAGGATAGGGGAATGATCCACTGCATGCAGGTTGTTAACCATGGGGTGCCGAGTGGGACAGTGACGGCGATGCTGGACGAGGCCCGGGGGTTCTTCGCGCTGCCGGAGACGGAGAAGAGGGAGTACGCCGGGAAGCACGTGCTGGACCCCATCCGGTGTGGCACGAGCTTCAACCCGTCGGCGGAGGACGTCAAGTGCTGGAGGGATTACTTGAAGGTGATCGTGTACCCGGAGTTCACTTCCCCCGCGAAGCCTCCGGGTTTCAGGTGACGTACATAAACCACACCATCCATTTGTTTGTGGGTATGCCTTGTGAACATACCTAGGTATTTTTTTTTAATATATATGTTGGAATCGAACAAATTTGGGGGCATGGCATGTGAAGGGGGACGTTGTGGGATTATGCGCAATGTGTGCGGAAGATGGCGCTGGAGCTGTTGAGGGGGATAAACGAAGCCCTGGGGCTCGAGGAGCATTGCATGGACAGCGCGCTCGACCTGGACTCGGGCATCCTATTGGTAGCGGGGAACCTGTACCCTCCCTGCCCGCAGCCGGAGCTCGCGATGGGGCTGCCGCCGCATTCGGACCATGGGCTCTTGACGCTTCTCCTGCAGAATGGTGTGGATGGCTTGCAGGTGAACCACCGCGGCAACTGGGTCCATGTGCGACCGCCGCCCGGCTCCTTCCTCGTCAACATAGGTGACCATATGGAGGTAAACCACTGGCTTGGCTCTGTGAGCATCTGTCTGAAAATATGCTAAAAAGGTTTCCTTAGGGATAAGTCCTTCTCCGTCCCCCACGGTCGCCGGGGCCCCTCCCTCGCGGCTCTCTCGGCGGGGGGGGGGCTCCCTCCGGGATTTCCCCCCCCCCTCTCCGGCACCGTCTCCCCGTCGGGAGATCCTAACCAGGTGAGTCCCACCAGGGTCTCGGTTGGGTTTTTGTCAGGGGGGCGTATAACCCTACCTGGAAGCGTACAGGGTTACCCCCTGGAAATCCCCTCCCCCGTCCCCTTCTCCTCCGACTTCCGCCCCCTCCGGCCTTCCCCTCCCCCGCTCCTGTCGCCGCACCCCGCCCCTCCCCCTTCCTCTCCGTTTCCCCCTCCCTCCGCCTTTTCCGTCCCCCCCCTCCCTCCGACCTTCGCCCTCCCGCCCCCCCCCCACCCCCCACCCTCCTTCCCCACCTTCCCTCCCCCTGGTTTCTCTATGGTCCTCCCCCCCATTTCTCTCTCCCCCCGCCGCTCTCACCCCGCCCCGTGACCCCTGCGCCCGCCATCAGCCGGCCCCCATCTGCCAACTCTCCCCCCCCCTCCTTCCCCTCTTCCCCCCCCTTTTTCTCCCCCATCCATCCGCCTTTCCCCCGTCTCCCCTCCCTCACCGATCTTTCCCCTCCCCTGGTTTCCCTCCCGTCGCGCCGCCTTCCCCCCCCTCCTTCTGCTCCGCGTTCCCCCTCCTTCCTCTTCCCCCCTCCGTCTGTCGCCTATCCTCCCCCATCCTTCATTCCTCCCACCCCCAGGCTCTGCCCCTCCCCAATTACTTTTGAAGCCCTCGATCCCCTATCACCCAGCCCCGATCTTCCCCTCCGTCGGTTGGGCATTCTCTCGGGCATCGTCGTAATACCAGCCAGGTCTAAGTGTTGAGGGCTATGGATCTCTTTCTCGGTTTCGTAGATGCTCGGAGATACTGCGCTTTCTCCCCGTATCCAATCGGATATCGGCCTCCCGAGCAATCTCTACTCACCGCCAAATTCAGGAGCGGTTCGACTGCCATGAGCGCCTCGAGGAAGAATTCGGCCACCTTCAGCACCGACTGGCTCTTCCTCAGATCCTCTGGAGTTCTCACCATTGGTGGTCTTATTGGCGTTATCTTCTCTATATGTTTGGTCGCTGCGGTGACATCATGGGCCAAGTTTGGGTTACTTTACACTATTTGGGTCTTATGTTCTCTCTTGTATGTCGCTTGGTCGACAGTTGGGACTGGGGTAATCTTCTCTGTATGGGTGTCTCTGCTATCCATGTACCTTCGGTATCGTTAATATAAATGAAATCATCATGCTTCCAAAAAAAAAAAGTCCTTCTAAAAAAATAAAATAAAGAAGAAACCCCTCTAAGTTCATTATTTATAAAAAAATCACCTAATTCTTCCCTTTCACATTTAAAAACCATGCCGCCAATCAATGTCAAAAATGTCGAGTGAAGAATAAGCCCCTCTATTTTCGTTATTTCTAAAAAAAATCATCAAATTCTTCTTCGTAACATGAAAAAAGCAGGGTTTGCCGTCTCGACCGACTCACCCATCCCGATCACGGCCTGGGACGGATCGGCTCGGTCTCGTCTTACTTCGTCTCGATCCATTTCGTTCTGTCTTAAAATAAAAAAAAGACTATATATATATAATATATATAAAATAATAGAATAAAATAAAAAAAGATATTATATATTAGAGAGGGGGATTTCTGTAGCCCATCTAAGAGCGGCCGAACCAGGTCCAGCAAGACCAAACGAGACCCAGCTCATCTAAGTGACTGCCCGCATGGTCCACTTAGCATAAAAGTCCAATAAGATCACTCGGGATCGAGCACTTCCTCGGCGGCCATTAGGCTCGGAAGGCTCGAGCGTCAGTCCGGTCGGAGGAAGATCCAAGCTCGACCTATCCCCCTCGTCGGGATAAAGGCTAGCGCCCCGCGTCCACTCCGACTGAGTCTCACCTGAGCTATGCCGATCGCCCGGATAGGGTTGGCACTCTTCATGCTTGGGTCGACTGACTATTGTTTATCCACGTTGCCGTTGAGAGCCCTTTATGAGCAGGAGTTCACAAAGATAAGGGACCCACGAGTCCTCAAGGTTATAAAGAGCGCACGATGAGGACGTAAAGTGCCCACGTCGAGGACGTAACCCCCGCCTGGAACTCCTCATCTTACGGGACTCATGAGACTAGTGCACTATTTAAATCAGAGACTCCCTCCAGCAAACGATAAGACCTACACACGCCTAAAATTTCCTGAGCAGGAACCACTTCACCACCTTGGTGGAGAGGGATCTCGTGCATCTCCTTCCTCCTCCTTTCATAGCTTCCACCACTGCTCTACTGACTTAGGCATCGGAGGGTTTATCACAGGGAACCACCCCTGGGTCCCTTGATCCGTTTCCCTTCCTTGCAGTTCATTGATCGGTGATCATCTCCCCAGCTTAGGACTAGCGCGAGATCGCCCCTCTTCATCTGACGCCGTCTGTGGGAAACGATCAAAGAGCCAGTATGATGCGAAGAAGTACAGGGAGGAGATCCACCGGCGATAGGGGGAAGGCTATGGTGGTGGGGGGAGAAGGCCCTTCTCAGGCCGCGCAAGACCCCCCTCCAACGCCAGCATCCCAGTCGACGAACCACCTCTGCCCGCGGCAGTAGGGCAACCATCCAATGACGGCGCTGGCGCTTTCCAAGCCCTCAACACAAAACTGGATGTCCTCGTGGAACTCATAAGGACTCAGGTGGCCAGGGAAGGAATGTCACGCGTCCCTCCGGAAACGCCTCCCCGCGGAGATGCGTCTCAACACACGGCTGGAGGTCACTTCACCCTCCGAGGACGACAGCTTATTCGCAACAGGTCAGGAGGACCTTCACAAGCCCCTCTTCCGGAGCAAGAGGCCTCCTCCACGTCGAAACGTGGAAAACCTGGGGCACGCCGTTCGCACTCGGAGACCGAAGTCCCCAGGGAACGCCAGGACAGCCTGCCATCGCGTCTCCCTAGCCCCACGGTGTAACGGCAGTAGGAGTTATCCCTCCGTTTGCGAGAGTTTGAGAGGAGCTTCGCAGAGCAGGAGCGCGCCTTACGCGCCTTACAGAAGACATCCCCAACAGAGGATGAGGAGAAATTCCCGTTCTCTGACTGTATCTTGAAGGCAGAGGTATCTCTCAGAATCCTCATTCCAACCTTCAAGTCTTACGACGGCCAGGGCTACCCGACCGACCACTTCGACAGCTTCGACGCCCTAATGACTCTTCACGGGGCGTCCGATGCCATCAAATGCCGAGCCTTCGTGACCACCCTGGTCCAAGACGTCCAAGCATGGTTCCGAGCCCTCCCCCCCGGATCCATCCGAGACTTCAAGTAGTTTGGGCGAGTATTCAAGGAGAGTTTCGCCGGCAGCGGCCCCCCAAGGTCGGTAGCGGGGCTATTGGCTCTCAAATAGGCGCAAGGGGAGAAACTCCGGCCTACACCAACCGATTTAAGTCGGAAACCCTGAGAATCCCCCGCCTGGATGTAGCCTCAGCTATAACCGCACTGATCGGAGGCACCCGGGACGAAAACCTCCGCCGCGAACTTGTCCTCCATCCTCCCTCAACCCTTGCCGAGCTAGTGACTCTGGCCTTACGCCATGCTGAGTGCGAAGAAGTTCTCAGTGCATGTCGAGGCGCAACCGGCTCGGGTCGGGAGAGGGACAAGAAGCGAGCACCCGAGTCAAGCTCGGGCCAAGGAAAAAGGCGGAACCGAGACGGAGAGCACAAGGACCCGTCCCGGAAGTACGAACGGTACACTCCCTTAACCGCTCAGGTATACGAGATATATGAAGACATCAAAGGCTCGGACCTCCTCCGCCAACCCGAGCCAATGAGGTCGAAGAGCCGTAATCGCACCAAACATTGCCTGTTCCACAATGACCACGGGCATCACACCGGCGATTACCATTAGCTCTAGGATGAGATCGAGTGCCTCGTCCGCCAGGGACACCTGTCCCGGTTCGTGGCCGGTGATAAGGAAGACCGATGCGCCCCAGAGGAAATCGACAACGTCCCTCGCGGGGTCCACATCAACGTCATCGCTGGAGGAGCTGCATCAGGAGGAGACAGTGGCCGAGGAAGAAATCGTCATGCTGAGCGGGCGAGTCGAGCCATTGAGCCTCCCAAGGCCCCGCCAAGTGAGCCCCAGGTCATAGTCTTCTCCGACCAAGACTTAGAAGGGTTGACCACCCCGCATGACGACGCCCTAGTCATATCGGCCATGATAAATCATTGTAACGTAGATAGGATTCTAGTTGACAATGAAAGTGCCTCTGATGTATTATCTTATGAGTGTTTCCTAAAATGGGGGAGAATCCGTCTAAACTCCGCCCGATCCGAACCCCTCTTTGCGGGTTCAATGGTCAGGCCACTTATCCCGAGGGAGCCCTAAGCCTGCCGGTTACTCTCGGCACCCCACCCAAAACCCTTACGGTTATGGTGGACTTCATAGTGATCAAAGGTATGATAGCATACAACATAATCTTCGGCCGAGAGATCCTTAGCCGAACGAAAGCGATGCCCTCTACCTATCACCAAAAGATGAAGTTTCCCACTAAAAATGGGGTGGGGGAAGTCCGGGGCAACCAGGCGATGGCCAGAAGGTGCTATAATATCTCGGTTGAAGCCACAAGGCCGGACAGGAAGAACAATGGCTCCCGGGAAGTCGAGGAAAAACTCGCAACCTCCGAGCCTGGAGGCGAGTTGCTAACGGTTTTCCTAAACGATGACCCGACCCTGGGAGTAAAGATTGGAGCCGACCTACCATCTGAGGTTTAGCAGTAATACAAAGAATTTTTTTTCGGGTATATCCGAGTCTTTGCATGGTCTGATGATCAACTCCCCGGAATACTGGAGGAGACGGTGATGCATAAGCTCAACCTCGACCTGACCGTGAAGCCCGTACAATAACGTAGAAGGAAGCATGCGCTAGAGAAGCAGGCGATCATCAAGGGGTAAGTCACCAAGGGGCAAAAGACTGGTCTTTTTAGATCGGTCTTGTACCTGACGTGACTGGCTAACGTCGTCCTGGTGCCAAAAGTTTCAAGAAAGTGGCGAATGTGTGTGGACTTCACCGACTTGAACAAAGCCACACCAAAGGACTGCTATCCATTGCAGAGCATCGACCAACTGGTTGACTCAACCTCGGGCAATGAGATACTTAGCTTCCTGGACGCCTATTCAGGTTACCACCAGATCAGAATGGATCCAGAAGATATTGAGAAGACCGTCTTCATCACCGACTTCGACGTATACTGCTACACCCGGATGCCTTTCGGGTTGAAGAACGCTGGAGCCACGTACCAGAGGCTGGTCAATCATATGTTCGAGGGACAGCTCGGCCGGAACGTCGAGGCCTATATTGACGACATGCTCGTCAAGACCCCCAAGACCGAGGACCACTTCGCCGACCTAGCAGAGACCTTCGACACTCTCCTGAGGTACAATATGAAGCTCAACCTCACCAAGTGTGCCTTCGGAGTAAGGTTCGGGAAATTCCTAGGCTTCTTAGTCACCCAGCGTGGGATCGAGGCCAACCCCGACAAGATCCAGGCCACCCTGGACATGCGCCCACCCACCTGCACCAAGGACGTTCAACGCCTCACCGGGCGTATTGCCGCGCTAACCAGATTCCTGTCCCGTGTGGCCGAACGAAGCCTACCCTTTTTTAAACTGTTGAGGGGGCCCAAAATGGCATATGCTACATTCGCATGGGACGAGGAATGCCAAAGAGCGTTCGCCGAGCTTAAGGAGTTCCTGGCTTCGCCCCCGGTGCTGTCCAAGCCTGTCCCTGGTGAAGCCTTGCATCTCTACCTCTCGGCAACTCCATCCACAGTTAGCTCGGTCCTGGTCAGAAATGACTCGGGAGTCGAGAGACCGATCTACTACACCAGCAAGGTGCTCAACGAGGTTGAAAGAAGGTATCCCGCAACTGAGAAACTCATGCTAACGTTGGTTATCTCGGCCAAGTGCCTTCGACCCTATTTCCAAGGGCACTCCATCATCGTGCTAACCGGCGAACCACTGAAGAGGATCCTCGCCCACCCTGAAGCCTCGAGACGCCTCGTAAAGTGGGCCATCATGCTCGGGGCCTACGATATATCGTACCGGCCCCGCTCGGCTATCAAAGGACAGGCGCTCGCCGACTTCATCGCCGAGAGCACCATCCCGGCCGAAGAAAAATCTCCGTCCGCACCCGGGCCAACCTGGGAATTGTTCATCGACAGATCCTCCAACTCGGCCGGGATCCTCCTGAAGTCCCCCGAAGGAGCAGAGCTGCAATACGCCTTGAAGTTCAACTTCCAAGCATCCAACAACACTTCCGTGTATGAAGCCCTTACCTCGGGAGCCCGCATGGCCCGGCGGTTGGGGGCTGAGCGAGTCAGAATTCACACTGACTCCCAACTGGTCGCTAACCAGGTCAACGATGATTACGAAGCTCCGGAAGCACCGTTGGTCAAATACCTCCAGCTGGTCAGAACCGTGGCACAACAGTTCGAGAGTTTTGAGGTAGTCCGAATAGCTCGGGAGGAAAACTCCCGAGCGGACGCCATCTCCCGGCTAGCCTCCTCTCTTGACCCCGAAGGTACTCGATCGGTCCTTCTCGAAGAGCTAGAGCGACCGAGCATTGATTCGAAGCTCATGGCTGTTGACTCGGCCTCTCCAGGCGACTGGCGTACCACCTATCTGTCGTGGCTCCAAGACTCTCAGGAGCCTCCCGACCCTCGGGAAGCCCGGAGATTGAAGTACCAAGCTCGGCGATTCGTCATTCTGGATGGCACTTTATACCGCAGATCCTTCTCCGGCCCCCTCCTGAAATGCATCAGTACCGACGAAGCCAACCGAGTGATCCAAGAGGTTAACGAAGGCCTATGCGGAGCGCATCTAGGAGGAAGGTCGCTCGCCAGGATCTTGCTTCGGCAGGGTTACTGGTGGCCCACTCTACAGCACGACTGCTCGACCTATGTACAATAGTGTGACCGATGCCAGTGATTTGATCACTTGGTCCATCAGTCGGCAACGGAGCTCGTCACCCTAGCCGAGTCTTATCCTTTCGTTCGGTGGGGGATCGACATCCTTGGGCCGTTTCCTACGGCTCAAGCCCAGAAGAAGTTCGTCATCGTCGCCATCGACTACTTCACCAAGTGGATCGAGGCCGAAGCCACAGCTAGGATCACCGAGACAGTCGTCTGGAGTTTCGTCTGGAAATCGATCATCTGTCGCTACGGCATCCCCTGAGTGATAGTGAGTGATAATGGCCGACAATTTGATTCTCGTTATTTCTGAGACAGATGTGCCGACCTAAGCATTCGCAATCACTTCACTTCGGTCGCCCACCCTCAGGCTAACGGACTGGTCGAAAATGCCAATAAGATTATCTTAAAAGGCATCAAGACCAGGCTCGACAAAGCCAAAGGTAGCTGGCTCGAGGAATTGCCAAGCCTACTTTGGTCGCACAGAACGACTCCCAGAACGGCAACCGGTGAAAGTACCTTTCAGCTGGTGTACGGCATCGAGGCCGTGATCCTGTTGGAGATTGTCAATCCCTCCCTCCGAGTCATCTGTTTCTCGCCCGAGGCAAACGACCAGAAACTGCTCGAAAACCTCGACCTAGCGGATGAACTTCGAGAGATTGCCAGCGTCTGAGCAACGGAATATCAACGCCGCCTCACTCGATACTACAACGCCAAAGTTCGAGATAGACACTTTCAACCGGGAGACTTCGTTCTCAGGAAAATCGAAGCTTCTCGACCACTTGAGGCGGCGGGCAAGTTATCCCCTAATTGGGAAGTCCCCTACCGAGTGGTCGAGACGCTCGGGAAAGGAGCATACCGGCTATCTACTATAGATGGAGAACCCATCCCTCGGACGTGGAATGCGACTACACTACACAAGTTCTATTTCTGAACACCGAGCGTTGTGTAAGCAATATGAAACAAAACAAAAATTTCCTTCCTCTTTTATTCAAACAACTTGCTTGTACATCAGAAAGGCCGAAGCCAAGACAATACATGTCACAAAAACAAAAATCCATCTGGCGCCGTCGTACGAGCCTATCGCTCAGTTGACTCGGTTAGCCTTCCTGCATCAAGCCACTAACTCTGCCTCGTGTAGAAACTAGCTCGGATTAAGGGTAGTAGACCCCGTTGGCTCAAGTAACGCGGAACGAAGGTGATAGAGGGATTAGGAAGAAGAAGGCTACCTTCCAAGTTGAACGAGGAAGATGAGGGGGAAGAAGGAGGGAATACGAGTGAAGGCCTCCTCTCTGCCAACTCTTTGGAAGGAGGAGAGTGCAGGCACCCTCCGAAGAGTGTAAGGGGGGGGGGGGGAGAGAAAAAGAAACCAGCAGAGCTGGAGGAGGAGGCAGGGGAAAGCCCGGAAAAGAGGGAGCTTAATTATTTTCCTCCTCACCTCGGGACGGGGTCGGCGGCTCAGGGACAGGAGTCCGACATGCCCCAGTATTTCGAACCTTCTTCCCGAATAACCTCCCCGCTAGCGCCGCCGGAACTGATAGAAGAAGGCGACGTGCTTCCACACGTCGAACCCCCTTCAAACCTGTCCGCCGGCCATTGAACCCCCTTCAAACCCGAAGCAGCAAGGACTCTCAGCCCTCCATCGACGGCAGCTTCATCTTCCAGATCGTCTTCCATGCTTCAAATTCAACGGCACAATGCTTCGCGAAGAAGGAGAGAGGAAAGACTGTCAGAGAAAACCCTAAACGTTGGAGAGGGAGAGACGCCCTTCAGACCTTTTATAGGCAAAGGGAGGTTACTTGCCTTAAATGATTCTCCCCTCGAGAACACGCTAAAGGGACTTCTCTCTACGAACGGTCACCTCAGACTCCTCGGTTCCATCCCAGCGGGACACACGAAACGGCCGGACAGTTAAAGCATGAGAAAACGGAAAGACACCCTGTCAGACGCCCGCCCAACCATCATGCGAGATCCACGCAGAAAGTATCAGCACTTTTCAACTACTGCGGATACGCTAGTCAAACTACGGTAATGGCGGTACAAAAGAGTTAAGTCTTCATCATAACGCTACTTCCTTATGTTTTTTCCTTTACACAACAAGAGAAGCTTTTTATTCAAAAAAAGGAAAAACATACAAGGAGAAAAAGTAAAACAGATACATTAGGCCTCTGGCCCATCCTGAGGCTCGGAAGTGGAAGGCTCAGACGGTCTGCCCCCGGCACCCTCGGCGACGGCCGACCCTGGCACTGACCCCACCGGCGTGGGAACTGCCTCGGTTGCGTGCCCTCCCGAGGCATCCGGAGTTGGCAACCCCTCGGATGAAAAGTCCCCCTGGTCTCCTTCCTCCGACGTCGAACCAGAGGAACCGGAGGACGACAAATCCGAGTCATAGCATTGCCCGGACGGAAAATTGATTGTCTCGGACGCCTGTTCCTCCGCATAAGAGATGGCCCGGTCATAGCCTTGCTTGAATCCGTTGCGGATGCCCCGGCGAAGTGCTGACTCATAGTAGGGGAGGGCAGCCTCCTTAAGGTTGACCCGGTAGGCCTTCGAGCATTTGTATTGCTCGAGTGCCTCCGCCCCGGCCGATTCCACCCTACCAGCGAGTTCGGCCTTCTCCCGCTCCGCCTCAGCCAACCTCCACTCTGCCTCGGCTGATCGCTTCTCCGCCTCGGCCCTATCAGCCTCGGCCTCCCGCCGAAGGCGCATGGATTCCTCCGCCCGGCCCAATAGCTCGGCGCGCTCAGCCTCCCACTGGCCATCTAGCTCAGTACGGGCCACGCGCTCCTCCTCCAGAAGCCAGCTCTTCCTCTCGAGCCACTCGCGGGCCCGAGCCAGTTGTTCAGACCGCGATCGGGCATCCGCCTGGCTCACCCTCGCCAGCTCCTTGACTGCGGAGAGCTCCCGTCGATGCCCGTCACGCTCCTCGGTGAGCTGAGCCACCTTCCTGTCAGACCCACCAAGGGTCCAGGCAAGGGTCGCCCACTCTGACTCCGACCGAGCGTAAGCTTCAGACAGAGTGGCCCCCTTCTGGGCCAAGATCAAGCCGCCCTCCATAACCTGCTCGAGGGCCGCGGGCGGGGAGCGTTGCCTATCTCCTCACCTCACCACCTTCGCAGCTATGATGCAGCACGCCTGATACAGAGGGCCCTGGATGCCCAGCCTCTCCAGAGCCGCCGAAATAGGGGGCCCCCCTCCGAGCGGTATCCCCTCGGGAGCCCCGCCGACCGGCCCGGATCGAGCCGCTGCCTCATCCGCCCCTCTTGCCGCAGTCGGTAGGGGCTGTGTCGCCGCTCCTCGCGACCCCCCGGCCTCGACCGGCTCGGCCCCTGCGCCGCCACTCGGAGCATCACCCGCCTCGATCGACGCCTCAGTCTCGGCCACGGTCCCAGAGTCGCCCGCTTCAACCCCGGCCCCCTCGGTTCCTGCTGAGGGGAGAGCCGATCCAGCGCCACCGCCACTTGCAGAAGCGGCCCCGGCCCCCTCGGTTCCTACTGAGGGGAGAGCCAATCCAACGCCGCCGCCCCCAGAAGGGGCCTTGGCCTCCTCGGCCCCCTCTCGCTCGGCGGATGGGGGAGCCGGTCCAATAAGCCCTATCTCGCTCGGAAGAGGGGAGAGCCGCCGAGCCAGAGTCATCTTCGACAGCGGGGACATACCCAGCCTTCTTGGCCCGCTTCTTGGCCTTCACGGCATCTCGTATCATGCCCTCCACGGGATCTTTGCGCTTGGACCCCCGCGGTCCGGAAGACCCCTCCTGGGCCATCCCCTTGTCCTTATCTCGGGCACGGGACCGCCCCTCGGGGGCTTGCGACTCGTCAGCAGCCGAGTCATCACCGAGATCGATCATCTCCCGTTCGGTCGCAGGCTCCTCCTCCACAGCCGGCCGCCTGGCGCCTCCGCAGAAGAAGATATGGTCAGGAAAAGAAAATGGTCTCATCATCCGACGAAGAAGCTGATTCGTAGCGTCCGAACCTGTCGGCCGTAGCCTCGTGAGAAGGCACCGCTCGATGTTCTCCGGAGTAACCAGCTCCTCCGTGGACTGGCGATGTTTCAGCAAAATGGCCGCATACTCCTCCACATCCTAAGAGAACTCGTCCTACTTCGGAGGGATGTTCGAATGGAAATTGGGGATTACGGGACACCTCCAAGTCTCCTCCACCGAAAAAATCCCCACCCAGAAGAACTGAGTCTTCCATCCCTTGTGGGAAGAGTCCTTCACGGCTAAGGAGACACAGCTCCTGTTCTGTCTCGCCTGGATGAAATAGAAGCCCTTCCAGGCCGAGGAATGCGCCTTCAACTAAAAAAAATAATGGAAGAGGTCCAAGGAAGGAGGAACCCCGCATTGGCGGCAGAGGATGCGAAAGGCGGAGAGAAGAAGATAAGAGTTGGCTACCAACTATATGGGAGCCAACTTAAAGAAATCAAGAAGCTTAAGAACAAAGGGCTCGAAGGGAAGGCGGAACCCACCCTTCCACGATAGAAGGAGCAGATATGACCCGTACGAGAATCCAAGCTCGTCTCGTGCGGGGCAGCCGCGGCGAAGTAAAACTGATAGGGCAGGCGAAACTGGTGCTCCAACCGTTTCACCTCCGCCTCCCCCAGCTCGCTGCAGTTTGGAGCCGGCGGTATCACCGTCGCCCTCGCCTCAGGCTCACCCTCCCACTCTTCGACCTCCAGACGCTGGTCCGCCATGGGATCTGAAGAGGAACTTGAAGAGAAATGCTCCCAAGACTCCGAAGATTCTGTAGGAAGAGGAAGCTGTCGAACCGCCTCCGCGGTTATCTCCGCCAACTCTGCGAATGCCGCTGCAAGCCTCTGCTCTTCCGTCGTGTCCTCACGACGCATCAAAGAGCCCCAAAAGTAAGCACGAAAGAGAGCAAAAACCTTAAAACGGAGGGAGTCTGGAACGACAACAAGCACACAACGCCTATATTCCCACGCGGAAGGCGGCGCGTTGTTCCGACCTCCAAGAAAAGGGGGCCCCTTCATTTCAAATCCGTCAGGATTATCATTATTACGGACCCAGGTGACCACGACACGTGGCTTTTTAACACCGTCAGATCTTCACCCACCCGAGCCACGCTGGTCCAAAATCCTAACGGCTACTCTTCCGAGCCTACCAAGGCTCGGGAGTAGGAGAGGGACAAGTGGAGATGGGGATTTCTGTAGCCCATCTAAGAGCCGCCGAACTAGGTCCAGCAAGAACAAACGAGGCCCAACTCATCTAAGTGACCGCCCCGCAGGGTCCACTTAGCATAAAAGCCCAATAAGATCACTCGGGATCAAGCACTTCCTCGGCGGCCATTAGGCTCGGAAGGCCCGAGCGTCGGTCCGGTCGGAGGAAGACCTAAGCCCGACCTATCCCCCTCGCCGGGATAAAGGCTAGCGCCACGCGCCCACTCTGACCGAGCCTCACCCGAGCTATGCCGATCGTCCGGATAGGGTTGGCACTCTTCATGCTTGGGTCGATCGACGATTGCTTATCCACGCTGCCGTTGAGAGCCCTTTATGAGCAGGAGTTCACAAAGATAAGGGACCCACGAGTCCTCGAGGTTATAAAGAGCCCACGATGAGGACGTAAAGAGTTCACGTCGAGGACGTAACCCCCGCCTGGAACTCCTCAGCTTACGGGACTCATGAGGCCAGTGCACTATTTAAACCGGGGACTCCCTCCAGCGAACGGTAAGGCCTACACACGCCTAAAACTCCCTGAGCAGGAACCACTTCACCACCTTGGTGGAGAGGGATCTCGTGCATCTCCTTCCTCCTCCTTTCATAGCTTCCACCACTGCTCTACTGATTTAGGCATCGGAGGGTTTACCCCAGGGAACCACCCCTAGGCCCCCTGATCTGTTTCCCTTCCTTGCAGTTCACTGATCGGTGATCATCCTCCTAGCTCAGGATTAACGCGAGATCGCCCCTCTTCATATATATAATATAATATTAAAATAATGAACCATCCCGGTGACCACCCACTACTCGGGCATTCCGCCCACCGTCTGGGTCGAGTCGGATCGTGCAAGTCGGGACGGGTCGCTCCGGGACGGTAAACCCTAGAAAAAAAGTCCTATTGTCTCTCTCTGTCAAAAAAGTTGGGTTAAAGATAAACCCCTCTAATTTTACTATTCATAAAAGAGCCATCAAATTCTTCTCCGTCACGTGATAAAATTTCTACCGTACATTTATGTTCTATCTCGATCAAAAAGATTGGGTTAACTTAACATGACCATGATCTAGTCTAACCCACTAGGAGGAGAAAAAGATCAAAAATATCCTTGGTTGACTTTGGGTGTGTGTGTAGGGGGGAGAGAGAGAGAATGCGACAATAGGGATGATCAATACCCATCTCTATTCCATCAAACATTCATCGCATACAGGCGTTGCGACAAACTTCTGATGGATTTTGGACTGATATTGGTAGTCATTTATTTTTCGTCATAAATTTACGATGAAAAAAATCCATTTGAAATTTGTGATGGTAATATTTTCGTCAAAAATTCATCGAAAATAAATAACATGATTTCATCAACTACGGCAAAATTTGTTGTCAGAAATCTGTAAGAATTTTTGTTGAAATATCTGCTATAACTTTCAAAATTCGACAAAAATTTTGTCAAAAAATCTTCAACAAAAAAATATACGTCAAAAATTTTATCGGAAAAAATTGCGATGGAATTCAAAATTCGTTGGAG
Source organism: Amorphophallus konjac (assembly GCA_022559845.1). Classification (NCBI taxonomy): domain Eukaryota; kingdom Viridiplantae; phylum Streptophyta; class Magnoliopsida; order Alismatales; family Araceae; genus Amorphophallus; species Amorphophallus konjac. Next base: position 216,058,654 of record CM040124.1, on the reverse strand, counting down.
ATTAAATCTTAATATTTTAAATTTTTAATAAATTAAAAATAAAAATCTATTTAAATAAAAAATATAGAACATCTATACATCATAAGGACAAATAAAATAATAATTATATTTCACTAAAAATGATTTAAATATAATATTTTAAAAGTATCAATTTTTAACAATATGATAAAAAATTTAAGAAATGTTTTTATTCTCATCCTCTCCGTCTTCCTCGTTTCTTCCGTTGTCACTCGTTGGAGGATCTTATATTAGAAAAAAATAATATTTGACATGTATGAATATAAAAATGAATTAAAAATTAAATTAAATAAATTATTTTATTTTATAAATTTAAAACAAGATGACATGTACTTCTAAGTGCATCGAGGTGTGATGAGAAAGAGGAAGAGGAGGGTACGTGGCCCAGCTAGGGAGGGTGGCGGTGGGTGCGCAGGGCTTGTTGTCTGTTGTCTAGGTGCATTGGGGGTTATCGACGCCGGCAACCCCCCTACGCATCCAAACTGTCGACGCCTGTAGCCCCTTATCTTTCAGTCGAGAGAGAGAGAGAGAGAGAGAGAGAGAGAGAGAGAGAGAGAGAGTGGCATCGATGAGAGAGTGTGTGCGCGAAAGAGAGAGGAGGGGGCGACAGAGGGATCTTTCCCTCTGACGTCGACAACCCCTCTGAGGGTGGGGTGTGTAGAGGTCGGAGGAAGGGAGGGGGAGGGAGAGAGAGTGAGAGAAATTAAAGAGGTAATGGAAGGAATATTTCTTAAAACATTCTATCTTTTTAGACGGTAGTTAAGCAGAGGGATTTGTTAGCAAGAGTTAAAAGATATTAAGGGTTAATAAGTTAGGGGGAGGCCGGAGGGGTGATTCCCGAGGAGGGTAAAATTTGCCAGGCTCAACACGGCCCAATATTGCCAGATCTAGCAAAGCCCACTTCGGCAAAGCCTGCAAAGGACCGCGAGCCCACATGTGAAATTACTGCGCATACAGGATCCAGATGCCGCATTTCTCTCCAACAGATGAGCGTCGCCACCGTCATCACAGGGCTTTCCCCCGCATGGACTGGGTAACACCCTCCTTGCCGATATTCTCGCCACGAAGCCTCCCTTCCAGGAATGGGCAAGCGCATAACGGGCAACCCCCACGATCAAAGAAACGTCACTCCGTAATCTACGTCATTTCCCAACCGAGGAACAACCTACACCACCAAGGCCTATATAAATAGGACCCCACTGGATCCAAAAGAGGGGGAGACGAACGGAGGCACCCCAATAGGCTAGTCATGCAAAGACACAGAAGAAGAGAGAGTGGCATCTTTGTGCTACCAGAGCTCTACGCCAAGGAGGAAGGAGGAAAGACTGCGGCACAACTACGGAGACAGAGACGCATAGACAGAGCAAGGAGCCTACTTATGCCAACATAGCCCCACTCCACGGAGGATAGAAGTGCTCTCCAAGGCCACATAGCACTCTCCCAGAAGTGCTCTCTAGGCCTCTAAGTGCTCTCCAAGGCCACCTAGCACTCTCCCAGAAGTACTCCCGAGGCCTCCAAGTACTCTCCAAGGTCGCCAAGCACTCTCCCATAAGTGCTCTCTAGGCCTACAAGTGCTCTCCAAGGCCGCCAAGCACTCTCCCAGAAGTGCTCTCCAGGCCTCCAAGTGCTCTCCAAGCAGGCCGAGCACTCTCCTAGAAGTGCTCCCCATGCGTCCAAATGCTCTCCAAGTACACCGAGCACTCTCCTGGCGATGCTCTCCAGGCGTACGAGTGCTCTCAAAGCAGGTCGAGCACTCTCCTAGAAGTGCTCTACAGGCCTACAAGTGCTCTCCAAGCAGGTCAAGCACTCTCCTAGAAGTGCTCTCCAGGCCTACAAGTGCTCTCCAAGCAAGCCGAGCACTCTCCTAGAAGTGCTCTTCAGGCCTACCAAGCACTCCCCTAGAAGTGCTCTCCAAGTCTCCAAATGCTCTTCGGGCCTACCAAGCACCCTCCAAGGATCCTCTCCAGGACAACCCCCCTATAAAAGGGACATCGACAGAGAACACAACTACACGGTAGATTCTTCTACTAAACCCCACACTACTACGCAAGAGGAGATACGGTGGATACTTCCGCCACTAGAGCTTCCTACTGAGAAGAGAGCGATCCGACCTGCAACTACGACAGAGTGGCCATATACTACATCTAGAGAGTCACTTACTCCTGCACGGCCTTACCACCCAGCGAGCACTCTTTCAGAGCCCACTGGGAGCGGCGAGCACGCGTGCAGAGGACCTACATGCCTCCTGGATCGTCTACTACGGCCTCTACTTCTCTCTTACTTAACTCTTCTCTATTGCTCATTGATCCCTTGCTGACTTAAACATCGGAGGGTTGTCCCCTGGGGTAATACCCGGGACACCTTCTAACGCCCTTCTGGTTTCTTGGTGTGTGCAGGGCTCCACCGGCGCGAGGTGACTTCCCCAACAAATAAATAGAGAAGGTGGTACGTGGCCTAGGAATCAGTTTCCTACAGCTACACTTCTTGGCGCCGTCTGTGGGAATCAGAGCAAAAGGCTATGGCGCCCTGTGGAAGCCTTCGCAACGCCAACAACCATGGGCGCAGTTCTCATCAGACCTCTGGTTCTCGGCGAGGATCTCAGGAGGCTTCATCCTCCCCCCGTTTACCACCAGCGGTTGCCGCCAACGAGCCCCCAAGAGGTGAGCACCGCTCTCTCAGAAGCTAAGGAAGTTTACGAGCTCCCTAGAGGCGAGCACCGCTCCCCTTGAAAACAAAGGTAGCTTAGGAGCTCCCTAGAGGCGAGCACCGCTCCCCTTGAAAACCTAGGTAGCTTACGAGCTCCCTAGAGGCGAGCACCGCTCCCCTTGAAAATGAAGGTAGCCTACGGGCTCCCTAGAGGCGAGCACCACTCCACTTGAAAACCCAGGTAGCTTACGAGCTCCCTAGAGGCGAGCACCGCTCCCCTTGAAAATAAGGTAGCCTACGGGCTTCCTAGAGGCAAGCACCGCTTCCCTCAGAAACAAAGGGTTACTTTTCAGCTTTCAAGAGGGAGCAATAATCTTCTCCTCTTCAGGAGACAGATGTACGCTCATCTCCAAAACACAAAGGGTGGCTTTTTCAGCTTCCAAGAGGGAGTAATAATCTTCTCCTCTTCAGGAGATAGATGCACGCTCACCTCCAAAACACAAAGTGTGGCTTCTCAGCTTCCAAGAGGGAGTAATAATCTTCTCATCTTAAGGAGATAGACGTACACTCACCTCCAAAATATGAAGGGTGACTTTTTCAGCTTCCAAGAGGGAGTAATAGTCTTCTCCTCTTTAGGAGACAGACGTACACTTACCTCCAAAATACAAAGGGTGACTTTTTCAGCTTCCAAGAGGGAGTAATAATCTTCTCCTCTTCAGGAGATAGATGCACGCTCACCTCCAAAACACAAAGGGTGACTTCTCAGCTTCCAAGAGATAGTAATAATCTTCTCCTCTTAAGGAGACAGACGTACACTCACCTCCATAATATGAAGGGTGATTTTTTCAGCTTCCAAGAGGGAGTAATAGTCTTCTCCTCTTAAGGAGATATACATACACTCACCTCCAAAATACAAAGGGTGGCTTTTCAGCTTTCAAGAGGGAGCAATAATTTTCTCCTCTTCAGGAGACAGATGCACGCTCACCTCCAAAATACAAAAGGTGGCTTGGAGCTACTGTCATGCCGGGGACATCATCCTACATGTGCAGGGGGGCTGCCTTGCGCACCAAGAAAGGCAGCAAGCGACGAGAAGGTTCATGATGGCTTCACCAAAATTTCTCCCTCATCGGGCCTCGTATAATTCCTCCCAAGCGTCGAGCACACTCGACGCTCGGGAGTGGGGGGCTTGTGAGGAGGGTAAAATTCGCCAGGCCCAACACGGCTCATATTGCCAGATCCAGCAAAGCCCACTTCGGCAAAGCCTGTAAAGGACCGCGAGCCCACATGTGAAATTACTGCGCATACAGGATCCAGACGCCGCATTTCTCTCCAACAGATAAGCGTCGCCACCGTCATCACAGGGCTTTCCCCTGCATGGACTGGGTCACACCCTCCCTGCCGAGATTCTCGCCACGAAGCCTCCCTTCCAGGAATGGACAAGCGCATAACGGGCAACCCCCACGATCAAGGAAACGTCACTCCGCAATCTACATCATTTCCCAACCGAGGAACAACCTGCACCATAAAGGCCTATATAAATAGGACCCCACTGGATCCAGAAGAAGGGGAGACGAACGGAGGCACCCCAATAGGCTAGTCTTGCAAAGACACAGAAGGAGAGAGAGAGGCATCTTTGTGCTACCTGAGCTCTATGTCAAGGAGGAAGGAAAGACGGCGGCACAACTATGGAGACAGAGACGCATAGAGAGAGCAAGGAGCCTGCTTATGCCAACAGAGCCCCACTCCACGGAGGACAGAAGTGCTCTCCAAGGCCACATAGCACTCTCCCAGAAGTGCTCTCTAGGCCTCCAAGTGCTCTCCAAGGCCACCTAGCACTCTCCCATAAGTGCTCCCGAGGCCTCCAAGTGCTCTCCAAGGCCGCCAAGCACTCTCTCAGAAGTGCTCTCCAGGCCTTCAAGTGCTCTCCAAGGCTGCCAAGCACTCTCCCAGAAGTGCTCTCCCGGCCTCCAAGTGCTCTCCAAGCAGGCCGAGCACTCTCCTAGAAGTGCTCTCCAGGCGTACGAGTGCTCTCCAAGCAGGCCGAGCACTCTCCTAGAAGTGCTCTCCAGGCGTACAAGTGCTCTCCAAGCAGGCCGAGCACTCTCCTAGAAGTGCTCTCCAGACCTATAAGTGCTCTCCAAGCAGGTCAAGCACTCTCCTAGAAGTGCTCTCCAGGCCTACAAGTGCTCTTCAAGCAAGCCGAGCACTCTCCTCGAAGTGCTCTTCGATCAGGCCTACCAAGCACTCCCCTAGAAGTGCTATCCAAGTCTCCAAATGCTCTTCGGGCCTACCAAGCACCGTCCGAGCATCCTCTCTAGGACAACCCCCCTATAAAAGGGACATCGACAGAGAACACGACTACACGGTAGATTCTTCTACTAAACCCCACACTACTATGTAAGAGGAGATACAGTGGATACTTTCGTCACTAGAGCTTCCTACTGAGAAGAGAGCGATCCGACCTGCAACTACGACTGAGAGGCCATCTACTACGTCCAGAGAGCCACGTCCTCCTGCACGGCCTTACCACCCAACGAGCACTCTTCCAGAGCCCATTGGGAGCGGCGAGCACGCGTGCAGAGGACCTACACGCCTCCTGGATCGTCTACTACGGCCTCTACTTCTCTCTTACTTAACTCTTCTCTATTGCTCATTGATCCCTTGCTGACTTAAGCATCGGAGGGTTGTCCCCTGGGGTAACACCCGGGACACCTTCTGACGCCCTTCTGATTTCTTGGTGTGTGCAGGGCTCCACGGACGCGAGGTGACTTCCCTAACAAATAAATAGAGAAGGTGGTACGTGACTTAAGAACCATTTTCCTACCGCTACAATTCCTAACATAGCATATATTATAGTAGGGGTATAAAATTAAATAACTTTTACTAAAAAGGCTTCTTGAATTTGCCGCACTGGAAAAGATATGCATGTCTAGAAGTCACTGGATCATTAGTTTAGCGGTGAAGGGCATGTGCCTTAACTTCAGAAACACTTGCTCATGAATTCTACTCTTCGGCTCCAGGCACTAGAATTGATCTTCCAGATTACTTGCACTTGGTTTAAACCATTAACCCTGCATGCGTGCACATCGGTTGTGGCCAACAGATATTCAGCAACGGCAGGTACAAGAGCGTGATGCACCGTGCAATGCTGAACAACCACACCACAAGGCTGTCCATAGCCGTCGTGCAAGGCCCGTCGCTGGAGACGTATGTCCAACCAGCACCACAACTGGTGAGCGGCCATGGAAATCGGGTGGCGTACCGCGGGATGAAGTATCGAGATTATGTGGAGTACCAGCAGAAAAACCAACTCAAGGAAAAGTCTGTGTTAGATCTTCTCAGGGTGCCATTGGAGCAGTAGCATCTTCTTGCATCCGATCGACCTAAAGCTTCAGGCCACCAGTACTGGCATCTGAATAAACAGAAAAGAGAACACTTCACTACTCTGTATATTAATAACTATCGGTGTCATCTTCTCAGCAAACTTATGCTGACGTTCTTGCACTCCAGAGAATTGACATCTTTATGCCAGAGGGTAAGCTTCCTCTCTCTCTCTCTCTCTCTCTCTCTCTAGATTATTGGAGAGGTATTTTGTTGGAAAAGTTATGCACTAGTAGAGATATTCTATTAGATGTTAGCACAAAAATTAAAAGGAATCAATCGATCAAGAATATAAACTTAGGTCAAAGTGCGTAGTCATTTTTTTGAGGTATTCCATCACTATTCCGATACAAATAAATTTTACAATAGAGCTTCATTCAAGATACCATGACTTAAACGGATGGCGACGTGAAGATACACTCCATCTTATGTTGTCAGGAGCGAACACCTCTGCGACTGTAGGCTTTGCAAGAAGAAGAAGATTGAGAGAGAGGAGTTTAGGAGAGATCCATCGGATGAGAGAAATCATAAGTCGTTATTCTTACACAAAATTGACTCTTCTCAAATACCCTCTAGGGAAGTGACTTTTGACCAAGTCATACCCATCCACCTAAAGAGGAGAATCCGAAGAGACGCGGAAGGAATTTAAGAGACGCTCGATCAAACGGTCAAAAATAAAAGAAAAATAAATGTTGAGCATCGCGCGCATGACACGACATCAACAAGTCAATATGCACGGGTGTGAGATAGAGGATAAGCCTCAAAAAGCCCACAAGTTCAAATAGTCCAACTAACATAGTCTCCTGAAAAGAGTACATAAGTAAAGTCAGGAGTCTCAACTAAAAGTAGATGATTTTTTTTCATCTTCCAATGTGGGATAAAGTAACACAAGAACTCAAACTTTGAAAATTTAAAACATGAAATACAATGTTCGCCCACAAAAAAAATATTAAAAATTTAAGACATGGACTTATGAGAGCCTGAGATGACATGCATAAGTGAATGCATCTTCTGACTTGAACCTTCACATAGTGTTATATACTTCCCGTACTCTACAAATCTAAGTAAATTATGTCTTGAATGTTGACCTTTATCTAGAAGGTTTCATACAACACATGTAATATTCAGGGACTTCGGATCGGGTATCTGCGGGCTTCGGAGCATTTTTGCGGGTCCCAGATGGTGTTTTATAAATAAAATTGAATTTATAAATATTGGGTCTTCATATCCCTAAATATGAAATAATAGATTATTTTCATTGTCGTGGCGTAATGGACGAGTTACATATTTTTCAAGGATCACGAGATTAATTTTTGATAATTTTTAATTTTTAAAAATTTTCAAATCTTGAAATTGAAATATATAAATCCCTCCCTCCACCCCTCTCTCTTATCTCATTCTCTCCCTCATTCTCTCCTATCACTCGCCCTCTCTCTTCTCTCCTTCGGGCGGTCGACGGCGGTGAGGAGGTGAGTAGGCGGGGTGACGGCGACGGCGAGGACAGGGGCGAGTGCGCGGTGGAGCAACGCGGCGAACCGTTCGCGGATGTGAGAATCGACCATAGGAAGGATGGTGTTTTCATGGCGATCTGGAGTTTTTAGTGCGCCAAAGCTTCATGAGAGGAAGGGGGACGGATCCCTGGCCTTCCTATGTTGTTTTCCCGCAATTCCATGTTGCGGTGAGACTTAGAGAGGGTGTATTTCAAATTTTTGGGAAAAACTCTACCCGAGGATGTGCGATGAATTTTAATCGATTTGGGCGCCGATTTGTAGTTTAATTCCTATTTTCTGGTGTTATGAATGTTCGGGGTGTGATGCCCCGATGCTTCCTCTTCATCCGGAGATGAATGGGGCGTAGAACGACCTCTGGAGGGGGTGTTCTATCCATGTAAACTCAGTAGAAGGCAGCCAATTTGATGGCCTCCAGGTGCTTTGCTGGGTGGCCAAAAACATGGCCGCCCAACTCTAGTGGGCGGCCAGCAATGTGGCCACCCAGTCACTGTTCATCTGGTGGGCGGCCACTAGACCAGAGGTTCCCAAGAGGGTGGCCAGCACTCTGGCAGCCCAAAGGGCATTGCCTGGTGGGCGTCCAGATGTATGACTGCTTAGTGAAAGTGCTATGTAGGCGGCCAACTCTGTGGCCGCCCAGTCTTGGTGGACGGACAATTGAGTGGCTGCCCAGTTACGAATAACCCTAACACCCCTGTTAGTCCGGATTCATGTTTCCGAGTATCTGTGGCTAATGTGGTTTCATAGAGGGTATGATTGCATGCTTCTATGTATCTGCGTGAGTTGATCAGGCCAGTACTTGTTGGTTTTTGTTATCCGGCTATGTGTGACGGCTTAGGGTGATATTGTGTTTCAGCTGTGCGTACATGTGAGTCGGTGATTCCGTTCCGACTATGTTCTGCTTCGAGAGATTCGCCCCTAGTAGTTGCCCTAGAACATGAGGACGCCCATCTAGGGTGAGGGCTTTCCCATGAGACAGTTTCAAGCCGGTTACCATGGGCCCATGCGTATGTAGACATTGAGGAGTCTATCTTCGTTCTTGGAGCTGGCGTGAGGAGTCCGCCTACTCTGGAGCTTGAGTCCAAGCTAGGGGAAAATCAGTCTTTCAAGGCCGAGACGTTGAGGAGTATGTCTAGTGTGCGCATACATGGTTGGGGGCTCGGACACCATGTTGACAAGCGCGGACCACAACTAGTCCAGATATAGTGTATAGTGTGTGTGTGCATCAGTATGAAGGGTGTGTGGGTACATAGGCAAGTTTACTAATGGCGATGTCGCGACCCTCCCGGCGGCGCTGTCCTCTCTTGACCTTGGATCATGAACCACCTCACGGAAGATATCGTCTACGCCGAGAGGAAGTTACCTTCGTCGTTGAAGTCGCTCTTGGAAGAGAATGTATGGGGTGAGGAGAGAGATCTGAGGAGAGGAAAGAAGAGGTCAATGTGAAGCTAAGGGAGATGACAATGGCTTACAAGAGAAGGGGATGATGATGAATGAGAGATTAACTAAGGCTACCTAGGTGAGATGGAAGAAGAAGAAGAAGGCTTTAAAATGTGAACAGTGAAAATCATAGACATAGCATTGAAAAGTTGAAAATAACTTGAAAACCAGAAGGAATTAGAAGATGACGATGAAGAAGAAATTGTAGATGACAGAGAGATGAACAACGTTTGTAAAAGGATCAAGATGAGAAAAGGGATGGAGGAAGGAGAAAAAGGGGGAAGAACAGAGAAAAAATGCTATCTGCGAATGCACATGACAGAATAGTGAAAAATAAGAAATTACTTGAAAACCATGTAGAACGAGCTAAAGAGGAAGAAGAAGAAGTTGAAGAGCACTAAACTACAAAAACTTTTGTGAATAAATCAAGAGTAGAAGAGGAGTAGAAGGGGGAGAAAACGTGCAAAGAACAAGGGGAGGCGTGCGGGTGAACAGTAAATGTAAAAGATTGACCTTGAAAAACTGGAGGAGAATGCAAAAACGAAGCATAATCCGAGGAGGACGAAGAAGAAGAAGTTGTCGAGCTTTTAAAAAGGAAGAACTTTTATGAAGAGAGTCGGTCGAAAAGAGGAGCCGAAAGGGATGAAAAAGGGCGGCCTTTTTCTCTTTTGTCAAGATCCTCCCCCATTTTCCTCCTTTATTCTCTCCTTGATCTCCTCCTTGATTCTCTATATTTCAAACTTTGAATTTTCTTTTCTCTCCAAGAAAGATAGGTGGTGGCTGTATTTGACTTGGTCAAACCTGAAGGGAGAGAGAGGAGGGCGTCCTAGGGTTTTCTCTTCCTTGTCTTCGGACTATTTTGCCCCCAGCTTCTCCTGTAATTACCCTCAGCGTCCTGCATACACATAATTACGATTTAATCCATAAAAATTATCATAATGTACATATAAATCACAAATGCTCATAATTATGCAATAGATAATTAATGTACATGACCCTCAACTCTATTTTATTAAATAAAATTATCAAATTAATCAATTTACGTGAAATGCCCAATTTACATGCGAAGTTGAGATTAACGATGGAACATGCATAATTGTCTAATTATATGCACATAAAATAGTGCATATGCAATGAATTATCATAGAAAATGGATACTTATCAACAGCGCATTGGAAGACTAGAGATAATTGACGAGACTATCTAAATTTCTTGCCCGAGGAGCAGTTCATCTTTGTTCCAATTATGCACCGACATTTGGAGTTTCGTGTATGCAACTCGCCTAACTGGGAGTTGTGGCTGGTTGGTGGCTAGCCGGATTGCCGAGGTCCAGATGGCGCTCGACGAGTTTCCCTACCATAGGGTATTGATCTCACCTTCAAAAAAAAAAATTCTTTAGATTTAGCTGGTGGATTCCTCATGAAATGTTTTGGAGATTGCAGGGGGTATGGACACCCTATGCAGAAGAGGATGACTCTACCCAGCCGTGGGTGGTGAGGGTGTTGAGTAAATGTTGTTTTGATGATGTCTCACTATAAGTCATTGGTCAATTAATTTTGGAACTCATGAAACACCTTTTGAATAACTAGGTATCAAGTGTATAGAGAAGGTTGACCTCACTATGAACAGTGTCGACCTCACTGCTCCACCAAGCGGCCCATGTGTTAAAATTATTAAAGCGGTGTCGACCTTAAATCCTCAGGAGGTCGACCTCAAGTCCTCACAGAAGCCGTTGTAGAAGATTGTCACAAGGGTAGTGTCGACCGCAGTCTCTCAGAGTGTCGACGTCAGACCCTCACAGCAAATAGTTCACCTACTGATCTTCATGGCTGCCTCGACCTCGTCATCAGGCGTGTCGACACCTTCAAGCTTCCAAGCCAAAAGAGTCGACTCCGAGTGTCGACCCTTTTTGCGAACGCTATGCTGTGCCACACAGTGTCGACCTCACCTTCAAGGAGTGTTGACCTGACGATCATGACCAGCTCTCTGGGAAGCGGCCAATGCAAGCAGTGCCGACCTCATTGTTACAGGAGGTCGACCTCAGGCTCTTCCATAAACTATTGTAATCACCCATTTTCAAGGAAGTGTCGACCTCACCTCTACAGGAGGTCGACCTCACGCTCCTTCCAGAAGCTGTTTGGAACGGACTTTTTCAAAGAAGTGTCGACACAGTCTCTCAGCAGGTCGACCTCACTAAAGGGCAAACTTAAAAGTCTTTTGACAGATCTGTCTTTTGGAAAGTCGTATAGAGGACAAAGATGTCCGACGTAAACCTCTAAAAACACAGATTTTGAGGTATGGAGAAGATTCCTAGAACACTCAAAACGTCCTTGTCATCATTAGTGTCCATGGCAACATCTTACTCCAAACATCTGCCAATATAACTCCTTAGAAAAGGCCCTCTCATTGACAGTTCTATGCCCTGCGCCAGTCAGCAAGGATTCTGTCTGAAAGGAGAAAAATCTCTAGACAAAGGACGTCATTTCTGCTAATAGAAACTAAGGTTCTGCAGGCTTCTTTGGTCAAACACTCTTTGTCTATTCCAGCTATTCAAAATCACTCAAGAAATGGAGGGAAAGTCTTCTGCCTCTTGAAGCCTTTAAAATAGACGCCCCTGTTCACATATTGAGTTGCTGCCTTTACCATTTGATAAGCCTGGAAGAGCTTTGGACATGGGAACCAGAGAGAAGAAAAAAAAAGAGAAAGAGTTGGGAGGTAGAGAAGAGATGAGTGCAGCCAACCATCTACTTCAGCCTTGCGGTTCCACAAGCTTTTATTTTGTTTCTTTTGTCTTTGTGTTTGCTCATCTTCAAAACATCTTGTGTGTGAGAGTTTTCACTAGGTAAGCTGTAGTTGCAGTGTGTGTGTGTTTGTCTCCTTATTTTTGTTTTGTTTCTTCTTTGTGGGATTTCATCCCCGTGTGTGTTGAGGACTTGTCCTCATGTGCGCGTGTGTGTTGGGGCTAGTCCCCATGTTCAGTTGGTTTCTAGCATGTGTATGTGTGTGTGTATTTCTTTTGGCGAAAGAGAGTGGAAGCCTTACCAAGTTGTTAAGGGGTTGACGTAGGTGTGCCATGGTGTAGCCGAATCACCTTAAAAGCCTTGTGTAGTGATTGTTGCATCTCTGTAGTTTTGATGATGACTAACATTATGAATCAAATTATTTTTATGATGATTATTTTGATGCTCCTTGATGAATGATAAAGATCCTGCATTGTCTAAATATTCTTAGGATCTAATGTTGTTGTCTTGCATGCACATCTATGGATCAAATATTTTTTCATCATGCTTTTCTGATTTAATGCTCCCCTATCATGTTCACCCATGAGCTCATACTTATTTGTCTTGTCTATATGGGTTCTGTGCATTTAGTGCGTTGACGCACTTGGCTGGCTGCGTAGACGCAATAGTGCATCTTTCGCTTGCTGTTTTGTCCACTGCGTCGACGCTGTCACTGGATGCGTTGACGCTGTCACTGGATGCGTTGACGCATTGGCTTGGTGCTAAGGGCTTGAGCGTCTCGCCTATGAAGTTGAGTCGACTCTGCACGATGGAAGCGTTGACGCATTGGCTTGGTGCCAAGGGCTTGAGCGTCTCGTCTATGAAGCTGAGTCGACGCTGTCACCTGAAGCGTTGACGCATTGGATTGTTACCAAGATATTGTGCGTCTCGTCCAAGGAGCTGAGGCGACACTACACAATGGAAGCGTCAACGCCTTGAGTTTTTTGACCAAAGGTTCTTTTGATCAACCACCCAGCAGAAGTGTCAACGCTGTCAACTGATGCGTTGACGCATTAGTGTGTTTTGTCAAGGCACCTATTCTCCTTATATCCATTGCGTTAACGCCTTGGCTTTAGTGCGTTGACGCGTTCTTCTGTCCTTTCATAAGTCTCGTGCAATCTGTGTGAACAATTTATGACTTGAATATTTCTGAGATTGACTGAATGTTATCTGAAACCTAACAGGGACTTAAAGACAAATTGGAACTTTATTCCAATTATGTGAGCACGTGATCCGAGGGAATAATCGTCTAACACGTGGCTCGGTTCATCTGGAAGCATGTCTTCGTGCGTGTCTCCCAAACCCTCACTCTCTCGTGAGATTGGATATATATATATGAAGGTTTCTGCTCCTAAAAAGCTGCCGAAGCCACAAGGAAAAGGGTGAGGCCAGAGCGAGAGGAAGGAGAGGAGAAGCCATCCTGATCCATTCGTTGAGCGTACCTGGAAGAGAGAGAGTGATGAAGGAGAGGATGGTTTTCTGTTATATTTTGTCTATGCTTCTTTAAGAAGCTACATTGTTTCTCCGTTCGATTGTCTTCGATATTTCTTTATGTTTTCAGTTGTTTGTTCTTAAATTCCGATACTCTGTTTTATCGTTCCCTCTAGGTGTAGAGGAAGAGAGGTGAATCCTCTGGGTTGCATTGTGGTTCCCTCTGAATCAGATCAGAGGAAGGGAGGTGGTCTCCGGGGTTGTTGTGTTCAGATAGTGAGGAGGCTATCTGGGTTGTTCCCTCCGGCTGTGGAGGAAGAGAGACAACGTCTCTGATTTGCAGTGAGTGTGGGTCACTGTTGGGTTCCCTCTTGTCTAAGAGGAAGGGAGAGTTATCTCCGGGTCAGGTCTTGGGGTGTGAGACCTGGGTGCAAGCTATGTGTTCAACGTCTGTAGGGATTTCGATCCCCAAGCTGTGGATCAGCGTGTTGTTGGCAGACTGAGTCTGCGGTTCTTTCTTGTGAAAGGGAAGCCTCACTCGGCCTTGAGTGAGGGATGGACGTAAGTCTGCAGGTTGCAGACTGAACCATCTAAACCTCTTGGTCTTCGTGGTGTGATTGTGCGCATCTTTTCTCTTTATGCTTTTGTCTGGTTTCATGAAGTAAGTGTGATTGTTGATGATCGAAACCTTGGTCTGACTGCTCGCTTAGTGCTTGTGCATATGTGCTGATGAAATTCTGAGTGATATATGTTCTGCGCTCGTGACCTACTTAATCTTGGTTGAGGTTTCGGATTATTTTACATATAGTCAGTCTTCCTAGCCCATCTCATCTTTTAAGATTACCTCGGCTAGGATAAATATTTTTTAAACGGTGATCTATTCATCCCCTCCCCTTCTAGCTCACCGTCCTCCTGTTTAACAGTTGGTATCAGAGCAGGTTTACCCGAGATGTGGTCCAACGACCAAGGTAATCCTGGAACCAGTGGTCCTCGCAACTATATAGCTGAAGGACAGTCAATCTCCCATCCCCCATATTTTGATGGTTCTAATTATTTCTTTTGGAAAAACAGGATGGAAGTTTTCATCCGATCTCAGAGCCACAAGCTGTGGAAAGTCATTACAACTGGACCTTATGATTTACCTCCGAATGAGGAGATGTGGTCTGAAGAACAAGTCAAATTATCCGGACTGAACTGGTCTGCGCTCAACATCATCCAGTGCGCAGTTCACCCTGAAGAATATGCCCGAATTTCGGCGTGCAAGACAGCTAAGAAGATGTGGGATGAACTAGCGCTGATTTACGAGGGTACCTCTCAGGTCAGAGCTACCAAGGTAAACTACCTAACCTCTGAGTATGAATTATTTAAGATGAAGTCAGAGGAGAGCGCGACTGATATGTACGCAAGGCTGTCACTGATCACAAACAACCTCAAGGGGTTTGGAAAGGAAATATCTGAAGGGGATATAGTCAGGAAGATCTTGAGATCTTTGACTCCAGCGTGGCACACAAAGATCACTGTGATAGAGGAATCGAAGGACTTAACAACCATGACTGTCACTGAACTCATAAGGTCTCTTATGACCTATGAGATAAATCTCAAGAAAACAGGAGAAGGAAGTGACAGAAAGGGCAAGAATGTTGCTCTTAAAGTTGAACGACACAGCAGCAGCAGTAGCAGCAGCAGCAGTAGTGGAGACTCGGATGGAATTCCAGACCTTGACAGGAGTGAAAAAGCTTTGCTCACACGACAGTTCAGGAAATTTCTGAAACTGAAGGGAAAATCATATGGGAGAAGAAGAAACTACTCATCAGGTAAATATCCGAACAATGGCAATGACAAGGATAGGAATGCTAAAAGTGTGATGTGTTATCATTGCAGGAACCTTGGGCACATGAAGCAAGATTGCCCTGAGCTTCAGAAGAAGACACTGGATTACCATAAGAAAGGCTCCAAAGTGTACAAGAAAAAGCCAAAAGCTATGGTATGCACTTGGAGCGATGAAGAAGAAGACTCAGAGACTAATTCCTCAGGAAAGGAGACTGAAGGAGTATGTCTGATGGCCGACGAGGAAAATGAGGTAATCAATCCCTTTGTGACTTACTCTATTGATGACTGGGAAGATAAGTATGGTGAACTGCTAGATATGTACAATGCCTTAGCTAAAGAACATAGAGTCACCAAATGCAAACTCAATGTGATTAATGAAGAACAAGAACTCATCAAGACAGAAAATTCCAAACTGATAGCTGAATTAGCTCAAATGGAAAATGTAAGAAATGAGAACAATCTTGTTAAAAATGAGCTTGAAAAACTTAGAAAATAGCTTGATGAAACCAATCAACATACTGAAGAAAACCTGAGACAAAATGACTTACTCAGGGAAGGGTATCAAGCTGTTAAAAGGGTCAATGATGAATTGCTGGAAAACAATATATGTCTGCGGAAGGAGTTGGAAGATAAGAAGAAAACCCATGAGAGGTTTGTTTTGGGAGAGAGTAATTTGAATGCCTTGTTAGGCACCAAGGTAAACTTTAATAGAGAGGGGTTGGGTTTCAACCCAAGTAAGAAGGAAGCATTTGGGGGTAAAAACCACTACTTTCTGCACTGAGAAAGGAAAAGAGAAACTGGACATTCCATCCAGTTCCAAAACTACTGAACAAGAAAAAAACATCCATAGACAACATGCTGATTTTGGAAAAAATATCTTCAAGAAATTCAACAAGCCCACGCACCAGAAGCAAGGTGTCTGTCAATTCAACAACTATGACTCTAATAAAAGAATGGGCTATTTTAAAAGAAACATGGGAACGTCTAACTACACACAGAATACTGTCAATAAAATGCCTTCATCTAGACAGGTTAAAAATTATGGTCTGGCTGGGACCCAAACCTTTATCAACAGAAACTGGACACAACTTGAGAAACAAAAAGAAACAAATGAAATGCACATCAATAACAAAAATGTCAACCCCCAGCACAGAAAGAAAAAGGGGTTAAAACAGATCTGGATTCCCAAGACTGTGCTTAATGAATTGAACGGTATTTTTGGACCCAACTTACCTTGGGTTCCAAAGTACACAACTTAATTTGTTATTGTGCAGGTGAGCCTAGCAGTCGAGAACAATAAGTGGTATCTTGATAGTGGCTGCTCGAGGCACATGACAGGGGATCAAAGAAAGTTCAGCAAGCTTGAATTGAAAGCAGAAGGGTCAGTTAAGTTTGGAGGTAAAAACAAAGGTCAAATCATTGGGACCAGAACCATCGGTAAGAAAACCTCCAACTCTGTTGAAAAAGTCTTGTTGGTTGAAGGTCTGCAACACAATTTATTGAGTATTAGTCAGTTATGTGACAAGGGTCACAAGGTTCTTTTTGATGAGCATGCTTGCCCTCACCATTGATCCCTCAGCTCCCCATCAGTCCTCCAGCCACTCCCCTCCCCTCCCCCAACCATTAGCCAACCCCATCTCCCTCCTAACCCTCACCACCCCATCAATCATATTCCTTTCAGGTTCAGACCAAGTCCTGGGTCGCAGGCAGCAGAGCAACAACAGTTTGCAGAGGCAGCCACGACCTTCCCTCAAGGCTTCAGGTGGCGTATCTTATACCGGTAGAAACCTCGTCAAGAAAGCTTCGCAACGAAGGTGGTCTCGCCGGCATCCGAGCTCAGAGCTGTTCAGGGGAGTAGATATCACCGGAATGCGCTTCTATCCCCTGACTAGCGACCTAAAGTTGAGTGTAGAGGCTCTCATGACTAGCTCGACTGTGCCCCTGGCGCGATCTTTGGAGGGCAAGAACTACGTCCAGTCCTCTTTCAGTACCAGAAAGAAGGAGGAGATTCGCCCACCCAAGCACCCGGTACCGGCCATTCTCGTCGAAGGTCACAGACTGCTTCTGTCTATCCAAGTTGCACCGACACCCACTCTTCAGCTCAGAGCTTTATTCTTCGACCTCCGATTGTAGTCCCATCAATTGTCATTCGAAGCTACTTCGTCCACGGTCGCGTCGCCACCAATTTCGCCTCCATCGGAGTTCGGTGGCGCCCGGGGCAGCTTCGGCATCAGTACCCTTCGGTTCTGCATCAGTCAGAACTCAGTCAGTCCAGCTGAGTACTCTGAACTATAGCGACCACCAGCGTCCACCAAACGGCGCCGAACTCGTTCGGTCCGTTCCCTAGTCAGTCCCGGTCGTCTCAGTGCTGATCTCGCCTCCGGCAACCTTCAGACGAGCTCATGGCTGTCCCGACACCGACACCCTGTCCTACAGTCCCAGACCGGGCAGAACAGAGCAACTTGTAAAGATGATGGCGCAGCACCTCGGCTCGACCTCCGGACGACTACCAGCTCCTACGGCCGGCTTCTACCACGTCCCTAGTCGACTCAACATCAGTCCCACCTTCCTGCAGCACCGGGAGATGCCCACAACAGCTCAACATCTACTCTCTACCCCGGCTGGTCACATCAGGCAGATTCGGGTGTTTCGGCTTTTCCCCTCCCCTCGCTTGGCCGGCTGAAGGCCCCTCCCTGTGTGGAGGTAGTTTTGGATGTAATTTCAATTAATCCCCGTCTCGAGATCCCCCTCCTGCGAGATGTGTAGTGTTGTACTTCTCTGATTTTCAGGTTAGAGCTACACCAGCGCAGCGTGCGGGCGCGTACCCACGTTTCCCCGCTCGCCTCGTCTCCGGCCGAGATCGGTGTATTCACATCGATCAGGTGAGCTCCGGGCCACATCCCTCGCTGGTTTACTATTGCTTATTTAGTATTTCCTTCTAACTTCGTCGGACGGTGAGTGAGCGCCCGATCTAAATTTCCCGCCAATTGATTGGCCACCGCGGAGTGAGGTGAGAGCAACCACTTAACCTACGCCCTTGGCGTGTTGGCCGCCCGTGATTTTGGCATCCCTGGCCCTTAAGGGTCCATCCCAAGCTAGCCAACCCCCTGGAACCTCAAGGTCCAACCTCGGGCCCTCATCCCCATCGCCGATCCACCTACGGACCCGGGTGTGCGCGTCACGGGTGAGTCCGCTTGAGTGAGTTCGCCGTTCGGTTCGTGCTTGCTTGCTAGGTCCAAGGGGTTGTTCGGTCTAGTTGCTGCATTTTCTTAGGGCGTGTCACATCAAATTGGTATCAGAGCCAGGTTCTAGACTTGTCTCTACTAAGTCTTATCCTAGGGCCATTGCATTTATGACCTGTTCATCATGGCCACTTCCTACTTAGCCTACTTGTCTCACTTGGACCCAATAGACGTCTCTGTGTTTGATGGATCGCACCCTAGTTTATATCTAGAATGGGAAAGCTCCATAGATCACCACTTTGGGAGGTTCACCCTGTCAGGGTCTATGCAAGTCAACTATGCCAAAAGTTTGCTCTGGCGCCAAGCTAGGAATGAATGGTAAAACATTTTAGGCTTAAGGGAAGTTGGAAGGCAAGAGCCCATCGACTCTTGGGTTGAGATGAGAAATGAACTTAGGAAAATTTATGCCCATATGGACCCTCTTATCACCACAGAGGAAGCCCA
Source organism: Amorphophallus konjac (assembly GCA_022559845.1). Classification (NCBI taxonomy): domain Eukaryota; kingdom Viridiplantae; phylum Streptophyta; class Magnoliopsida; order Alismatales; family Araceae; genus Amorphophallus; species Amorphophallus konjac. The sequence goes on along the minus strand of CM040124.1, from coordinate 216,039,934 downwards.
AGCTTCCACCAATAAGGAAGAAGAGCCTCAATCTTCCCCCACCCCGCATAGTCCGGATCCTCAAAAGCCATGCACCATCACACATGGCACCCTCACCATAGATGAGTCCATACTCCAATGGCTCAAGCAAAGTCCCACCCTCCCTAGCTCACCACCATTAGGATATAAATCCCAAATTGTTCCAACCCGACCTCCCCATGTCACTTTCCAAACCTTCTACTTCGCGGTAGACATGGGAGACATAGTGGATTGCCTATATTGGCAAGTCCACTTGACCAGCTTGCTTGCCATGGGACCATCGGAGCCTAGCACCATTAACTTTCCCCACCCCACCATCGGCTCCATCACCTCCATTTTCACGAGTGGGCATTGCACTATTGAGATCCTCCTATTTCTCCCCTTGGAGGAAGAACCCACTCCGATCTACTCCCCTCCCATGGAGATCCCAAATGCCTTAAACGGTCAACTCACTAAAGATCTTAGACCAATTACTTTGGAGGAGGATGACTCACCACCTTGTGAGGACCTTGGGGATATGGAGTTTTTCTCTCTAGGTAGCCCTTACCATGATCCCTTTGATCCCTTCCAGTGGGAGCCTAGTTACCCATATGACCCACCCACCTTACCCACAACCCACCTTTCCCTACCCCAACCAACTATGTTGGACCAAGTTCACCTCTTCCAAGACTCAGGCCACACAAAGGGAACCATCGCCATAGGCAACATATGCCTAGGAAGCAAGGAAGAGCCCCTCTCCATAATGTCCACCTTCCTAGATCTCTTCGACCCTTTCACATGGAAGTTCAAAGGCCGTCCCACACCCATACACATGGAAGTCATCTTTGGGATAAGATAAATCTTGACACAACACACCACTTGACATGATTAGAAAGTCGGGTCCATTCATTCACATCACCCACATGTCAAGTAGGAAGCATGTGTGATTCCTATTTGGGTGTAACAGTCCTCCCCGATTCAGCATTGGTCTTATGTATGCTAGGAGCCTTCATGGATGTCCGGGTCCTCTGGCATTAATCACACTCACGCATAAGCGGGACACCTATGGATGCCCCGATCCTCCCAAATCATTCAAAGTCTTCATAACATCAATGCACGATAGGTATATATGTGGTTGTCATGGACCACCTTTGCATACCACACATTTTCCACTCACACTGCATCATAGTGCACGGCATATGCATCCACGAAAGCATCAAGCAACGCGCAGTGAGATTTACAAGAAGCAGGCAAAAGCTCGTAAGCGCCGTTTGGAATTCCAAGTAGGCAACCTAGTGATGGTGACTTTGGAGTGGCTCTACTCTAGGGTCACCTTGACATCGAGGGCACGAGGACTTGGACCTTCCCAAGTTTCGAGTGGCTTTGACAACCCGGCTTTCGGGTTGGACTTACCGATGGGTTTTAGGATTCACCCCACTTCCCACGTGGCGGACCCGACACACTCTAAGGGCACCGCGGTGGATCCCATTGAGAGCTTCGAGCCTACCCCTACTTTTTTGAGTGACACCTCGGAGAGTCTCCACAAATAAGCATGTGAGTCTGACGTGTGCACATGGAGGCAATACTAGGAAAGCAGAGAACCATCACTAGTAAGAGGGTGTGCCCGAGCCACCTTGAGAGGATGAAGGACCGTCCCCTGGTTGTAGACGTAAGGTTGAGTTGGGAGATCATGCTTTGCCTGAAGCTATTTTGGTGTGCCGCCACCTCGGTGGACCCATACTTGATGGAGTCGAGTTCTCCGCACCCCGGGGGTATGATGGGGACATCCTCAGCCACTCCATCTTTTTTTTCGGGACTACATTTGCTCGCCATCGGCGCATCATCAATTCCGCCACTTAATTTTGAGTCGTAGCATGTAATTTTCATTTTATTTGAGTCTCTTTATATGTAATTTTCCCTTTTGAGTCACTTAGTAAGTTAATGGGTCATTAGAGTGGTTAGTGGAGACAACTGGGCCCAACTAGTGGGCTAGGCCCATGGGCGCCCCCTTCAGGACTTGTCTAGTCATTTGTCTAAAAGTCAGGGTTAGTTTGGTCATAAGGAATTATGTAAGCCTATAAATAGGCCCCCACTTCCCTCATATGTAACAACTTTGAATATTTGAATAGAAAGAAAACCCCTTTGAGAAATTCTCCCCCCCTTTTGGAGTGAGACTCTCCACCTATATCTCCTCTCTCTCTCTCTCATATCTCTCTCTCTCTAAGGGGGCTGCCCCATCTCTCTCTCTTCCCCCTCCCCCAAATTTGAATTTCCCCTCTCTCCTCACTCCCTTCCCTCCTCATTAAAGCCATATCCCTTCCCCATACCCTCATTCAATTATTCCCTCAACCCCTAGGTGGAATCCCCTCCCCCTAGACACCCTTTCATCTTCCCAACACATCTCTTCACTTCCCAAGCCCCCTTTCACCCATCCCAAGTCTAAAATTCAAACTCCCCCCTCTTTCTCTCTCCCCAGGCCCCCCTTGGTCGACCTCCCTTGACCCTTCAGCTCCTAGGGTCGCCCCCCCCCATCTCCCCCATTCCTCCTTGGCCATCTCTCTTCCCTCTCCCATTCCACCCCATCTCTTGTGCTCACCCAGCCACCACACTGCCATCTCCAGCCAGCTTCGCCCTCACCATTGATCCCTCAGCTCCCCATCAGTCCTCCAGCCACTCCCCTCCCCTCCCCACAGCCATTAGCCAACCCCATCTCCCTCATAACCCGCACCACCCCATCAATCATATTCCTTTCAGCTTCAGACCCAGTCCAGGGTCGTAGGCAGCAGTAGTTTACAGAGGCAGCCACGACCTTCCCTCAAGGCTTCAGGTGGCATATCTTTTACCGGTGGAAACCTCGTCAAGAAAGCTTCGCAACGAAGGTGGTCCCTCCGGCATCCGAGCTCAGAGCTGTTCGGGGGAGCAGATATCGCCGAACTGCGCTTCTATCCCCTGACTGGCGACCTAAAGCTGAGTGCAGAGGCTCCCACGACCAGCTCGGCTGAGCTCCTGGCATGATCTTCGGAGGGCAAGAACTACGTCCAGTCCTCTTTCAGTACCAGAAAGAAGGAGGTGATTCGCCCACCCGAGCACCCGGTACCGGCCATTCTCGTCGAAGGTCACAGACTGTTCTTGCCTGTCCAGGTTGGACCGACACCCAATTTTCAGCTCAGAGCTTTCTTCTCCGACCTCCGATTGCGGTCCCATCAATTGTCATTCGAAGCTACTTCGTCCACGGTCGCGTCGCCGCCAATTTCGCCTCCATCGGAGTTCGATAGCGCCCGGGGCAGCTTCGGCATCAGTACCCTTCGGTTCTGCATCAGTCAGAACTCAGTCAGACCAGCTGAGTACTCTGAACTACAGCGACCACCAGCGTCCACCAAACGGCACCAAACTCGTTCGGTCCGTTCCCTGGTCAGTCCGGTCGTCTCAGCGCTGATCTCGCCTCCGGCAACTTTCAGACGAGCTCGTGGCTGTCCCGACACTGACATCCTATCCTATAGTCCCAGACCGGGCAGAACAGAGCAACTTGTGAAGACGACGGCGCAGCACCTCGACTCGACCTCCGGACGACTACCAGCTCCTACGGCCGGCTTCTACCACGTCCCTAGTCGACTCAACATCAGTCCCACCTTCCTACAGCACCGGGAGACGCCCACAACAGCTCAACATCTACTCTCTACCCCGGCTGGTCACATCGGGCAGATTCGGGTGTTTCGGCTTTTCCCCTCCCCTCGCTTGGCCGGCTGAAGGCCCCTCCCTATGTGGAGGTAGTTTTGGATGTAATTTCAATTAATCCCCACCCCGAGATCCCCCTCCTGCGAGAGGTGTAGTGTTGTACTTCTCTGATTTTCAGGTTAGAGCTACACTGGCGCAGCGTGCGGGCGCGTACCCACGCTTCCCCACTCGCCTCGTCTCTGGTCGAGATCGGTGTATTCACACCGATCAGGTGAGCTCCGGGCCACATCCCTCGCTGGTTTACTATTGCTTATTTAGTATTACCTTCTAACTCTGTCGGACGGTGAGTGAGCGCCCGATCTAAATTTCCCACCAATTGAGTGGCCACCGCGGAGTGAGGTGAGAGCAACCACTTAACCTACGCCCTTGGCGTGTTGGCCGCCCGTGATTTTGGCATCCCTGGCCCTTAGGAGTCCATCCCAAGCTAGCTAACCCCCTGGAACCTCAAGGTCCAACCTCGGACCCTCATCCCCATCGCCGGTCCACCTACGGACCCGGGTGTGCACGTCACGGGTGAGTCCGCTTGAGTGAGTTCGCCGTTCGGTTCGTGCTTGCTTGCTAGGTCCAAGGGGTTGTTCGGTCTAGTTGCTGCATTTCCTTAGGGCGTGTCACATCATATAGGAAATAGCACGGACCTAAAAATTACACCGACCTTGATATGTAATCGCACAAGGCAAAACTTGCACCGACGAGTTTATGCCTTAGGTACAAACATGTACCAACCTTAATATATGCCTTAGACGAATCATGAGACGCAAGCATGCATTGAGATGCAGAATGAGACGCAGTTCATGCACTGAGACACATATGCATGTGAGACGCAATATGAGACACAAATGTGCACGGGACACAAATGTAGAACGCAACCAGCATTATGTAAGAGAGACACAAGCAAGACATGGACTGAGCTATGCATGAGACGCTAACAGAGACGCAAACACAAAAATAACACCGACCTCATATGTTCATGTGAACATTGAAATGCACGGACCTAATTTTCCCAAGGTAAAACTTGCACATGAGTAATTCAATAAGATTTTCAAAGAGATACCAAATTCATAAATCAAATAGTAAGAGTATTTCGGAGTCTTCCATGATAAGTGCTTATGAATGAACGTTATTGAACTATATGGTTTAAACATGATGTATACACGGTTTGCCAATAAAGTTCAGTACTCATATCTGAAATCAATTTTAATAAGAGTGAACCAAGCCCTCATATTTACATCTTGATTAACCTCCCTACATCTTACACAATCTATTTCAATGACTTCTTTAGGAAAAACAGTCATGAGTATTGAGGTTAAACAATTTGACATTTCTGAATTTTCACCTTTTGGGTTCAGCAGAATTTTCATTTCTTTTTAATTTTCAGAACATTAAGGAATAATTCATGCCTTTCGTCGTAAAGGTAGACGCTGATTAGATGCCAGTACCCCTAGCTTACTCAGCAAAATGTACCATTCTATTTCAGGTATAGATGTCACCTTTTGCGTAAGGGTACACGTTTACCAAACGCAGGTACCCCTAGTTACTCAGTGAAACTAACCTTTGTTAATTTTCTGAACATAGTGAGCCAAGAAGCATCATGACATTGGGTCCATTATTTTTGACAAGGATCTTAGTTTCTCAACGCATTTGGCCATTGCTCTGCCATTGCATAACTGAATTAACATTTAGACACAGCTACCCATAAGGTTTTGAAGAAAGGCTTGTTTAAAAATAATACAAATTTCATGTATTTCAACCAAATAGGTCATGATTTCAAAAAAGCAGATTACATAAGATTTTTCAAGATGTAACATGAAATGGTTGGTTAAAGTTTATTAAAATATGATTCAGATATTTTTCAAGACATTCAAAAACAAACTCAATGAATACATTAAACTTAAACCAACAAGATCTTTTAGATATTCATAATTCTTTATAATAGAAGATTCCTTATTGACAATATTTCTAGATTTATGAATGAGGTATGCAAATTGAAATCTTCTTGAAATTCAGAAGGATCAAGAAAGGATTCAGAAGTAATCGACTTAACAACAGAATCAATAATTAAAACATGCATCATATGTGAGAACATTTGAAGGTCATGCATGTTCCAGAGGAGCCCAAGATTGCATCAGGCAAATCCAAGTGCAGTAATAGATTCCAGACTCAAGAAGAGTATCGGTTTAGATGAGTTTCGAAAGTTTAGATGGAAGTGATACTAACTGATGCCTATTGTTGATGTATGTTGCAGGAGGAGCAAGGATTGCAGAATGAACAAAAATATGACTAGACAATAAAGGTTTCGATTGACTGAATGAGTTATTCAAGTTGGCCGAAATAAATAGAAAGGAAGCATATGAATAACCATACACTTCAGAAGTTGATTTAAATGCTCCCCCTGACAAGATGCATTCAGACATTTGAATTTTTCAATGTGAATGATATGCAATTAACTCATGTATGCATACGCATTGACTTCCTTTTTTTTTTACAGAATGCATTGACCCATCATATATAACATGAAAACCATGCAGAGAGTTAAACTAACCAAATATGCATGAAGCACAAGAATTAACTTGACAGACTCCCCCTATCTAGATGCCATGATTGACAACCCTGAATGCAACATATGTATGCATCAAATACAGTCAACCCTTTAATCTCATATATGCACAGATCACCCAGTAAGTGCATGAACTGAAAAGAATGCAAATGGCAGATGTAGTTGTGGACATGTATGCATGAGATCTCAATTGACATATTAAGCATGATGTTCAGCAAGAAGAAAATTCAGGTGAACATGCATGTAAACAGTAGAGTTGGGGTTTTACCTTACTTGAACGCCTTGTTTTATTAATCCCCCTTTTTATTCTCCATCCCAAGGCACTCTTGCAAACAACATCTCATTTTGCATTCTTAGGAATCCAAGTCTCCTTGGGTCCTTTAGTGACAATAGCACCTTTGAATTGTGCTCTTCTCATTTTCAACAGTTGATGTAGCAACCCTAATAAATGAACAATTGAAATGAATTAAAACATATATATTACAGAAGTAATATATAAAAGGAATAGGGTTAATTGGACGAAATAAAACAAATTAAAAATAACGCCTCTTATTAAGGCGTTAATTTATAAAGAAACGCCTCTATCCATGGCGTGAATAAAGAAAGGACGCCCACACCTGCGGTCGTCAGTTCTCACGCGACCAAATGGGTAAGTAATATAAACGCCCCTATCTTGGGCGTGTTTTAAAACACGAAACGCCCTTTGTCAAGGCGCTTTTTAAGAAACGCCCTTATGCAAGGCGTCAATTAAAGAATACATGCCCTTACCAAAGTCGTTAATTCCATTCGGAACCGTTCGAACCCAGAACTTATCCAGGGTAAGTGATAACTATGAGAAAGAGTTCGAATGTGGTAATAACTCAATCTTGGAAATACTACTTCCAATCAAACACTAACTATTGTTAGGATTCCCAAAATCCTATAAAATCTCTCGTTTGACAAACCCTAAACCTATTTGATCCAAGCCTCTGCGACGGTAAGTGAAGAACAGAACTGTTCTTCTTTCCTTTCTTCTGTTTCGAGTATATGAAGAACTAACGTTCTTCATCTCCTTCTCTTCTTACAGGTTGAAGAAGCCTGGACTTCGTGGAGAACAAGGGAAAGCTCTAGTGATCTACCGAAGAACAAAGGTTCTTTGACAGAACAACTCCATCCTCCGTCAAGCCCTGCCTGCTGCTATTTGCTGCTGTTAGAAGCTTCAGAGTCTAGTATTCTCAACCAGATCTTCACGTTTCTCCATCAGATAATCCTCATAAGGTAGGATTTTCTCAAGTCACTGTAGCCCAAACTAAATTGATACAGTACAATAATTATCATGCATATACATGGTTTGGTTTACTATAGTTTCTGAACGACTTTCTGTTAATTTCTTGAAAGAAACGTCCTTAGCAAGGGCGTGACTATGAAATACACGCCCCAGACTAGGGCGCTACTTTACAAGTCACGACCCTGCCAAGGTCGTCAATTTTGGATTTGACGCCCTGCACACAGGCGTTAATTTCATTTAATCATTAATCACCCATGTTAAGAATTGAGTATCTATGAAATAATGATCCTACAATAATGCATGATCACATGTCTTCAAACTTGCTAATTTTATTGTCATGACCATACATTCGTTCTCCATGAATTCTATTATCCTGAAATTATTACTGCCCATGAAAATTCATGGTATCTCTTGAATTCACGACCTAGACTAGGTCGTTTTCCATATGTAAACGCCCCATCATAGGGCGTGAATTAAAAATAAACGCCCCTTACTAGGGCGCGTATCTGTTAAAATCCTGGAATATATATTCTGTGAAAATAAGAATTTAATGATTAACGCCCCTGCCAAGGGCGCGTTTTTGATAATTTCTGAAAATAGATATGTTCTGAAAAATATTGTAAATAAAAAGACGACTGCTACTGTAGTCGTCAACTCTTGAAGAAACGCCCCTGCCGAAGGCGCGTTTTAGATAAATTATTGAATTATTGAAAATTCTGCAAAACGGACCATGTGTAAACGCCCTTCTGTTAGGCGTTAATTACTTGAGAAACGACTTGACCTAAGTCGTTATTTTACTGTAAACTGATTTTTCCTCTGATTTGCTAACCGATGGTTTATATATTATACATATATATATATATATCGGCACTATTCTCCACTCCGTGAGTATAGTCCCACTTTTCACGGTGTTTTATCGATCACACTCAATTCTCATTGACATACAAGCTCTCCTTTGGACATTCCGTTCCTTTGGACTAGCGAGTTAGTCATAGAGACCTCCGTAAGACTCCTCGTAGCCTTGGATTCCCTCAAGGCCGACTGAGCTGGTTGTACCCTAAAAATCCATTACACGATCCTTGCCATGTCAATCTAAAGAAACATGGTATACCGGCCCTTATGATTATACAAAGAGTATATCATAAGAAATTCTTGATGGGATGATGATATCATGCCATATCGCGTCATTCTTGTAAACCCCAATTCTATGATAAGAATGAGGGTATCTTGCTTGATCGAATGTTCATGTGGACCTCAATTCTATATAAAGAATGTCCATATTGATTTGTCATGGTACCTAAGTTAAGGGAACCATATTCCACCTAGTTTTATCGACATCGTGATTATACCGTTATTGTCGCCAATTTATGTCCTTTGTCATATTTTTGGACTCTATTCTGTCAAAGTTGTCATACATGTCTACAAGCTTGAATATTGAAATTCTATATTGGCTATATAAACAAGAGTGGATGTCAAAAATACATGATAAATGCCTGCGCATATAGGGCCCGATCTGGTCCTGGGAGGAGCACCCGAAAGTACTTGTGCCCATGGGAGTTAAAATGATAAGGTATCTGGCATTATACCGAGTACTTGACTTGCTTGATTGGACATTCCACACACATCTTGTACTTGAATCGTACTTGACTTTACATGAAATGCGTGGCCCGAAAAAGGGTAATTTACTTGCTTGATACATGATAGCCAAAGTTCTTGACATGACTTGTTAAACGTGCTTGCTTGGATACCTTGAATATACTTGTCATCTTGTTGGAAGTTCATGATTAAGTTCATCTTATTTCTTTGATATTACATTCTCTCTATCTTGTCGTTTCATGCGAGCATGCATAGCTTTATTGCATTCATGAAAATGTAATTACTTAAACCCCTTGCTAGTACTTGAGATATAATTTCCTACTGAGCGTTCGCTCATTCCGTTTGTCCCTTTTTACTTTTCAGGTAAGTCCGACGACGATGGAAGTCAATCGGATGGGAATGATCAAGAGTGAAAGAGATAGAGATTCTCCAAGTGTCATCTAGTCTTTTCTATAGTTTCTTGAGTCAAATATGTATTCTTTTCCTTTTTATTAAACAGAGTATTGGATTTGTAATAGTCTATCCATTATGAAATAAAGGATTGGGTTATCTTGCTATTTTGCGCATCTCTGTCTTTGTGTCGAATACACGACCACTCTGATTGACATGATTGATATAGACACGTCGCGCATCTCCGGGTATCTTCCGCGCTCGGGGCGTGACAGTCTTTGTGGTATCAGAGCCTAAGGTATTCAATTCCTAGGAAACCCAAGTCCAAGGATAGGTTTCAAAACCTTTAACCAAGTGAGAGTGGGTAGAACCGATGGTTAAATGATCAATGAGTCCTTTATAAGATCATAGTGATATAATACTAACATAGCTATCGTAATTGTAGGATAATGGCTGCCGAACGTGCTCAATGGCGCAACATGCAGCGTACCCTTCAAGGGATGACCCAAGTGCTACAACAGGTAGCACAAGGTGGTGCTCCACGAGCTGGAAGCTTACACCAAGCATTCAAGAATATGAATCCCCCGAAGTTCATGGGATCGACCGATCCAGACGATGCCGAGCATTGGGTTCGGGAGATTGAATGTATATTCCGTGTCATGCAATGCACGGATCAGGACAAAGTCTTATTAGCTACTTTCCAGTTAGAAAAGGATGCTAGATGCTGGTGGGAGTCGATTGAAGCTACTATTGACCCAACTCAAGTTACATGGGGTGAATTCGTTGAATATTTCAACGCCAAATATTTCTCTGATAGGGTCCAGGAAAAGAAGGCCGCCGAATTTGCCGCATTAAAGCAAAGATCTTTATCGGTGGCTGATTATGAAGCACAGTTCTCTAGACTGTCTAGATATGCTAAGCATTTAATTAGCACGGAAAAGATGAAAGCCCGTAGATTTCTTAATGGGCTTAGGCCTCACTACATTACTCAATTGGCGCCTATGGATATTCAAGTTTATACTGAAATGGTGCGCCGAGCTCAGTTGCTTGAAGATGCCACGGAATTATCTGATAGGATCCGTGGGAAAGACAAAAAGGAGCAAGTCACAAGTTCGGGTTCTTTTAAACCCAACTTTAAGAAGAGGCCCAATAATGGAGGTTCTTCCTCTCAAGATCAGAAGTACAAGAAATCCAAGCCTTTCTCTATCACCACTACCCCTTCAAACGTAGTATGCAAGCATTGTGACAAGGCTGGTCACAAAACAGAAGAATGCTGGAGGAAATTAGGAGCATGTCTCCGTTGTGGGAGTCGTGAACATCGGATTCCCGATTGTCCATTAATGAATGACCAAGACGGTGAGGGTAAACGCCCAGTGACAAGGAACGCGTGTCTTCATGCAATCCAAGAGACCGAACCAGAAGAAGAAGGCGGATTGGTGGAAGGTACATTAAAAATTTGTTCCAAATATGCACATGTCTTATTTGATACGGGTGCATCGCATTCCATTATTTCCAAGAAGTTTGCTGACCCATTACCTCTAGAACCAGAATGGATGAAGTTAATATTGTCTACTCCTCTCGGAAACGAGACGGATATCACACATCATTACCAAAACTGTGAGGTATTGGTTCGAGGAAAGAATTTTCCTATTGATCTTATCTGCTTAGATCTAAAAGAGTATGATGTTATACTAGGAGCAGATTGGTTATCCAAATACCAGGCAACGGTTGATTGCCGTGATAGCAAGATTGTTTTCAAGGAATTTCCGGAACTGACTTATACTAGTCCTAAGAGTCGAAGCAAATCCCCTCTTATCTCGGCTCTTCGAGCAAGCAAGCTCGTCAAGAAAGGATGTGTATCCTTCCTTGCTTTTGTCACTATTAAAGAAGCTAAGGAAACCAAGATAGAAGACGTTCAAGTAGTACGAGAATTCCCAGACGTATTTCCAGAAAATTTGCCGGGATTACCCCCTCAAAGAGAAGTGGCCTTCACCATTGACTTAGTCCCTGGTGCTGGTCCTGTTTCAAAGGCACCATATAGAATGTCCCCTGCTGAACTCAAGGAGTTGAAGGAGCAGCTGATGGAACTAATCCGAAAAGGGTTTATTAGACCAAGTACTTCCCCGTGGGGAGCACCAGTCTTATTTGTAAAGAAGAAGGATGGATCCATGAGATTGTGTATCGACTATCGACAGTTGAATCATCTTACTATCAAGAACAAGTATCCACTGCCGAGAATCGATGAGTTATTTGATCAGATTTCAGGATCCAAATATTTTTCCAAGATTGATCTTAGGTCAGGGTATCATCAGTTAAGAATCAAGGATGATGACATTCACAAGACCGCATTCAGAAGCAGGTATGGCCATTACGAATTTGTTGTTATGCCTTTTGGACTAACAAATGCCCCTGCTGCCTTTATGCAGTTAATGAATAGCATATTCAGGCCTTACTTGGATCAATTCATAGTAGTCTTCATTGATGATATATTGATATATTCTAAGACTAAGGAAGAACATGAAGAGCATTTGAGGATTGCATTGCAAGTCTTGAGGACAAATCAATTATATGCTAAACTCAGCAAATGCGAGTTCTGGCTTGAAGAAGTGGCTTTTCTCGGACATGTCATATCCAAGGACGGTTTATCTGTAGATCCGTCAAAAGTTGAAGCTGTGAGAAACTGGGAAAGACCCACTAATGCAAGCGAGATCAGAAGTTTCTTAGGTCTTGCAGGCTATTATCGGCGATTCATCAAAGATTTCTCTAAGATCGCCGTGCCCCTTACAAGGTTAACTCGCAAGGAGATCCGATACGAATGGAGTGAGGAATGTGAAAGAAGTTTTCAAACTCTCAAGGATCATCTCACTACAGCTCCGGTCTTAGCCCTACCAATTGAAGGGGAGAAATTCGAGGTCTACACTGATGCTTCTGGCATTGGCCTCGGATGTGTTCTAATGCAACAAGGGAAGGTCATAGCATACTCTTCTCGTCAACTGAAGAAGCATGAGGAGAATTACCCCGTCCATGACTTAGAACTGGCCGCGGTAGTATTTACCCTAAAGATATGGAGACACTACTTATATGGAGCACAGTTTACGGTATACTCCGATCACAAAAGTCTCAAATATCTATTTTCACAAAAGGAGCTGAACATGAGACAAAGACGCTGGCTAGAATATCTCAAGGACTTCGACTTCAATATACAATACCATCCCGGAAAGGGTAATTATGTTGCTGACGCCCTTAGTCGAAAGCCGAGAGCAAGGATAGCCAATTGTATGATACAAGAATGGAGGTTACTTGAACAATTCTCCGAGCTCAATATAAGCTTGGACACGGAATCCAAATTTGTCACACTATCTCATGTAAGCATACAGTCAGATTTGTTATCTGAGACACAAACACTTCAGGATGATGATCCTATGTTAGTAGAAATCAAAGGCAGATTAGAAGGACAATCTGATTTTCAACTAACTTCTGATGGAAGATTATCGTTCAAAGATAGAACTTGTATACCTGATTGTCCGGAATTAAAGAAGAAGATCTTAGATGAAGCTCACCGATCAAGGTACACTATTCATCCAGGATCAACCAAAATGTACCAAGATGTAAAGAGGAACTTTTGGTGGCCTAATATGAAAAGAGAAATAGCGGACTATGTATCGCGCTGTCTCACATGCCAACAGGTCAAGGCGGAACACCAAAAGCCTGCGGGAAAACTACATCCTCTAGATATTCCTAAGTGGAAATGGGAGGATATTGGTATGGACTTCATCATGGGTTTGTCTAAATCTAAAGGAGGACATGATGGAATCTGGGTTATCATTGACCGATTAACTAAATCAGCACATTTCTTGCCAATAAAAAGCCGATGGTCAATTGATGTGCTAGCTGCACTATACATCAAGGAAATAGTCAGGATACATGGAATTCCTGTCTCAATCGTGTCTGATAGAGATCCCCGTTTTACTTCTCATTTTTGGAAGGGATTACAACATTCGTTGGGGACAAGGCTCAACTTTAGTACTGCTTTTCACCCACAAACGGATGGTCAGACCGAGCGAACTAATCAAGTTGTTGAAGATATGCTGAGAGCATGCATTATTGACTTTGGAGGAAGCTGGCATGACCACTTACCTTTAGTTGAATTTGCATATAATAACAGCTACCAAGCTAGTATCCAAATGGCACCTTTCGAAGCCTTATACGGAAGGAGTTGCCGATCTCCCATATGTTGGAACGAAGTTGGAGAAAAACAACTATTAGGTCCAGACATGGTAAGGGATACAACCGAGAAGATACAAGTAATCAGAGAAAGATTACAAGTTGCTCAGACAAGGCAAAAGGCTTATGCTGATACCAGGAAAAGAGATCTTGAATTCCAGGTTGGAGATCATGTATTTCTTAAAATATCCCCTGGACATGGCATACGAAGATTTGGTGTTAAGGGCAAGCTTACGCCAAGATTCATCGGACCATTTGAGGTACTCGAAAGAGTTGGCGAGGTTGCTTATCGCATCGCGTTGCCTCCTCAGTTGTCCGAGGTACACAATGTATTTCACATATCTATGTTGAAGAAGTATGTGCACGATCCGTCACATATTATTGAGCATGGAGATCTGATGATCCAGAAAGATCTCACATATGAACAGAGGCCCTTGAAGATATTAGATCGAGAAATACGAGCTCTAAGGAATAAGGTTATTCCCATGCTCAAGGTGCAATGGAATAAGAATCCTGAACGCGAAGCGACATGGGAGACCGAGGAATCTATGAAGAAACGATTTCCCGAGTTATTCTAAGAGGTATATGTCCTACACTCTCCGCGTGTATAATTATATATATATTAAATTTGGGGACCAAATTCTTTTAAGTGGGGGAGGGTGTAGCAACCCTAATAAATGAACAATTGAAATGAATTAAAACATATATATTACAGAAGTAATATATAAAAGGAATAGGGTTAATTGGACGAAATAAAACAAATTAAAAATAACGCCTCTTATTAAGGCGTTAATTTATAAAGAAACGCCTCTATCCATGGCGTGAATAAAGAAAGGACGCCCACACCTGCGGTCGTCAGTTCTCACGCGACCAAATGGGTAAGTAATATAAACGCCCCTATCTTGGGCGTGTTTTAAAACACGAAACGCCCTTTGTCAAGGCACTTTTTAAGAAACGCCCTTATGCAAGGCGTCAATTAAAGAATACACGCCCTTACCAAAGTCGTTAATTCCATTCGGAACCGTTCGAACCCAGAACTTATCCAGGGTAAGTGATAACTATGAGAAAGAGTTCGAATGTGGTAATAACTCAATCTTGGAAATACTACTTCCAATCAAACACTAACTATTGTTAGGATTCCCAAAATCCTATAAAATCTCTCGTTTGACAAACCCTAAACCTATTTGATCCAAGCCTCTGCGACGGTAAGTGAAGAACATAAGTGTTCTTCTTTCCTTTCTTCTGTTTCGAGTATATGAAGAACTAACGTTCTTCATCTCCTTCTCTTCTTACAGGTTGAAGAAGCCTGGACTTCGTGGAGAACAAGGGAAAGCTCTAGTGATCTACCGAAGAACAAAGGTTCTTTGACAGAACAACTCCATCCTCCGTCAAGCCCTGCCTGCTGCTATTTGCTGCTGTTAGAAGCTTCAGAGTCTAGTATTCTCAACCAGATCTTCACGTTTCTCCATCAGATAATCCTCATAAGGTAGGATTTTCTCAAGTCACTGTAGCCCAAACTAAATTGATACAGTACAATAATTATCATGCATATACATGGTTTGGTTTACTATAGTTTCTGAACGACTTTCTGTTAATTTCTTGAAAGAAACGTCCTTAGCAAGGGCGTGACTATGAAATACACGCCCCAGACTAGGGCGCTACTTTACAAGTCACGACCCTGCCAAGGTCGTCAATTTTGGATTTGACGCCCTGCACACAGGCGTTAATTTCATTTAATCATTAATCACCCATGTTAAGAATTGAGTATCTATGAAATAATGATCCTACAATAATGCATGATCACATGTCTTCAAACTTGCTAATTTTATTGTCATGACCATACATTCGTTCTCCATGAATTCTATTATCCTGAAATTATTACTGCCCATGAAAATTCATGGTATCTCTTGAATTCACGACCTAGACTAGGTCGTTTTCCATATGTAAACGCCCCATCATAGGGCGTGAATTAAAAATAAACGCCCCTTACTAGGGCGCGTATCTGTTAAAATCCTGGAATATATATTCTGTGAAAATAAGAATTTAATGATTAACGCCCCTGCCAAGGGCGCGTTTTTGATAATTTCTGAAAATAGATATGTTCTGAAAAATATTGTAAATAAAAAGACGCCTGCTACTGTAGTCGTCAACTCTTGAAGAAACGCCCCTGCCGAAGGCGCGTTTTAGATAAATTATTGAATTATTGAAAATTCTGCAAAACGGACCATGTGTAAACGCCCTTCTGTTAGGCGTTAATTACTTGAGAAACGACTTGACCTAAGTCGTTATTTTACTGTAAACTGATTTTTCCTCTGATTTGCTAACCGATGGTTTATATATTATACATATATATATATATATATATCGGCACTATTCTCCACTCCGTGAGTATAGTCCCACTTTTCACGGTGTTTTATCGATCACACTCAATTCTCATTGACATACAAGCTCTCCTTTGGACATTCCGTTCCTTTGGACTAGCGAGTTAGTCATAGAGATCTCCGTAAGACTCCTCGTAGCCTTGGATTCCCTCAAGGCCGACTGAGCTAGTTGTACCCTAAAAACCAATTACACGATCCTTGCCATGTCAATCTAAAGAAACATGGTATACCGGCCCTTATGATTATACAAAGAGTATATCATAAGAAATTCTTGATGGGATGATGATATCATGCCATATCGCGTCATTCTTGTAAACCCCAATTCTATGATAAGAATGAGGGTATCTTGCTTGATCGAATGTTCATGTGGACCTCAATTCTATATAAAGAATGTCCATATTGATTTGTCATGGTACCTAAGTTAAGGGAACCATATTCCACCTAGTTTTATCGACATCGTGATTATACCGTTATTGTCGCCAATTTATGTCCTTTGTCATATTTTTGGACTCTATTCTGTCAAAGTTGTCATACATGTCTACAAGCTTGAATATTGAAATTCTATATTGGCTATATAAACAAGAGTGGATGTCAAAAATACATGATAAATGCCTGTGCATATAGGGCCCGATCTGGTCCTGGGAGGAGCACCCGAAAGTACTTGTGCCCATGGGAGTTAAAATGATAAGGTATCTGGCATTATACCGAGTACTTGACTTGCTTGATTGGACATTCCACACACATCTTGTACTTGAATCGTACTTGACTTTACATGAAATGCGTGGCCCGAAAAAGGGTAATTTACTTGCTTGATACATGATAGCCAAAGTTCTTGACATGACTTGTTAAACGTGCTTGCTTGGATACCTTGAATATACTTGTCATCTTGTTGGAAGTTCATGATTAAGTTCATCTTATTTCTTTGATATTACATTCTCTCTATCTTGTCGTTTCATGCGAGCATGCATAGCTTTATTGCATTCATGAAAATGTAATTACTTAAACCCCTTGCTAGTACTTGAGATATAATTTCCTACTGAGCGTTCGCTCATTCCGTTTGTCCCTTTTTACTTTTCAGGTAAGTCCGACGACGATGGAAGTCAATCGGATGGGAATGATCAAGAGTGAAAGAGATAGAGATTCTCCAAGTGTCATCTAGTCTTTTCTATAGTTTCTTGAGTCAAATATGTATTCTTTTCCTTTTTATTAAACAGAGTATTGGATTTGTAATAGTCTATCCATTATGAAATAAAGGATTGGGTTATCTTGCTATTTTGCGCATCTCTGTCTTTGTGTCGAATACACGACCACTCCGATTGACATGATTGATATAGACACGTCGCGCATCTCCGGGTATCTTCCGCGCTCGGGGCGTGACAGTTGAGAATCATCAAACCTCATCAAATAGCAGTTAGACATGGAATGTCCTAACTATCCACGGTAATAACAAGAGATAGCAGATTTTAAATTCTTTTTATAAAACCAGAAAAAGTGGGATTACAGAAAAAGCGGGATTACAGAAAAAGCGAGATTACAGACAGAAATTTCAGACGGAAATTTATGACGGAAATTTCCGTCTGAAATTTGTGACGGATTTTTTTCCGTCGGAAATCCCATCTGAAATATGCAAGTACACACCGAATTTCAGACGGAAATTTGTGACGGAATATTTTCCGTCACAAATTTTAGACGGAATTTGTGACGGATACATTAAACTGTCACAAATTTGTAACCAAGAATTTGTGACTGCCACGTCCGTCTGAAATCCGTCTGACAATCCGTCACAAATGTGTCTTCTCACTGATTTTAAGACGGAAATTAATCCGTCACAAATTTTTTGCGCCCAAATCCGTCGCAAATAGGCCTTTGCGACGGATTTGGGGCGCAATAAATTTTGTGACGGACTTATTTCCGTCTGAAAATCCGTGACAAGATACATTTGTGACGGACGGACGTGGCCGTCACAAATTCTTGGTTACAAATTTGTGACAGTTTAATGTATCCGTCACAAATTCCGTCTGAAATTTGTGACGGAATATGTTCCGTCACAAATTCCATCTGAAATTCGGTGTGTACTTGCATATTTCAGACGGGATTTCCGACGGAAAAAAATCCATCACAAATTTCAGACGGAAATTTCCGTCACAAATTTCCGTCTGAAATTTCCGTCTGTAATCCCGCTTTTTTCTGGTAGTGTTATGCACATTGTCATAAGCAGAGAATCTATGTGCATTAACATGAAAGTTTCTATTTTTGTCATGGAAGTTATTTCTTTTATTTTCACCATACACATACTCTTTAGCAAGGAATCTAGCATATTTAGAGTTCACATTTCTTCCCTGGAGATGCCAACAGTCCTTAACTGTATGGCCATGCTTCCCACATTCAAAATAGGAAGACAAGTTTCTTCTCTTAATAACTGACCAGCAATCACTAGCCAGATGGCCTGGCTTCCAACAGTTAGAACACATAGAAGATTTTCTTTTAAAAACTAATTCATCTCTATCAAAGGCATTCTGTTTTGCAGAGAATCTAACAAATTCAAAGTCAAATTTCTTTCCCTGGGCATGCCAACAGTTAGAGGCTCGGTGGCCATACTTACCACAGTGAGAGCATGCAATGTGCTTGCCTCTAGAACCAAGGTTACTTCTATCAGAAACATGGTTCACAAGAAATTTGTTATAACCAGAATCATTTCCTTTTCCAGGGAATTTAACAAATTCAGACTTAAGTTTCTTCCCCTGAGCATGCCAACAAAAATCAGCAATGTGACCCATCTTGTCAAAATGAAAACAATGACTTTTTTTATTTTGAAATGCATGAGTTTGTTTTAGAACATGGTATTTAGCATTTCAGTTCCTAACATGCATTGTGTTGGCATTTAGATCATCCTTTTCATCAATTTGCAGTCATTCATCAAATGGCCGAGCTTACCTCAGTAATGGCATGAAATTCTCTTATTGTGTGCATGAATATGTGTGTTGGTGTTGTGGACAGCATGCACATTTTTAACATGAGTGTGTGTAGGCTTGTTCTGCAAATTTTCATTTCCTTCAGCTTTTTCAGTAGGTTTCTGACTTTTCTAAATAGTAGCTAGATTTGGATTTTTCTGTGCAGTGAATTGAAAAACCAATGGAGTTTTGATCTTGGTTTGTTCTGAGCTACTTACAAATGATGTATGAATTTTTTTTCCAAAGCTCTTCTTATTTACTGGATTATATCCCAGCCCCTCTTTTTGAAAATCCACTTTCATCCCCAGTAGCTTATCCAAATTATCTTGACATTCAACAAATCTAGATAAAGAGTTCTTTAGGTCCTTAATCTCGTCTTCTAGGGATGCAATATGTAATTCATAACCAGCAATTTCTTGTTCACTGCAATTCACACACTCATTTAGCACTTTGTTTGCAGCCTTATATTTCTCAATTTCTTGTTCCAGTTTGAGCTCATTTTCAGCTTGATTATTAACAACACATTTTCCTTTTTCTAGGATAAGGAGTCTCTCAGAGATGGCAGTGTTCAACTGCTTCAACTCTTCATTTTCTTTTTGCATCAAAGTCAATTGTTCAATATGTTCACTATTGTTATTAGATTTGAAATTCAACTCTTCACTCAGCCGTTCCTCTCTTTGTTCCATTTCAAATTTTTCTTCTAACAGACCTTTGTTTCTTCTTTGAGAGAAGCAATTAGGTCCTTGTGCCAATCTAAATCTGAGTGAAGATTTTCATTTATTTCTTTCAGAAGGGGACAATCATTACAAACTGATTTACCCATACACTTTGATCCAACTTGGAATTTTTCACATAGTTTCCTAAGGCAATCATTCTCAAATTTTAGTACATTCAGTTTAGAGTTTGCACAATCAAGATCTTTCAATAATTCTTCATTCTGAACTAGATTAATGTTATGAGCCTGTTTATCATTCATCGAGTTAAGATTTTCTTTGAGTTCAGAAATTTCATTCACAAGCTCTTGATTCTCATTTTTACATAGTCTAATTTGTTTCTTAAGCATTTGGACATCAGACAAGCATGCATCATGGGACAGTTTCAATTGTAAACAATTTTCACACGAGGACTCTGAACTATTCAGATCAATTTTCTTTTTCAAATTTTTATATTATTTTCTTAACATCTAATGTGACTCTAGCAACTCACCATATGCATCCTGCCAATCATCTAAAGTATAATTCTCGAAGGGGTTTACCTCATCATCATCCTCTTCTTTATTTTGACTGCTACTTTAGTTACTGCCATTTGCCATCATGCATCGGTCTCCATTTCCATGGCTGGCAGTTTTCAACTTATCTAGTATTTCCTTAGCTGACCTACAATTTTGGAAACAAGGATGCAAAGCCTTGTTAGTAGCTGCCTTCATTAGTTCCATAGCTTTTTGATTTTTACGACACATAGATCTCTGATTATCAGTCCATTTGGACTTGTTCTTTGGTAGCCTATGTGGACCGTGTGAAATGAGCTTCCACAGATCTGGATCAATAGACTTAACAAACATACACAAGTTATTAAACCGCAAGTTTTGAGCTTCCCCGGTTCTACGCAGTTAACCAAGACTCGTCTCCGTTGCTTAGGTGACCGAGTATCTGTCTATTCTGACCTTCTAATGGTGGTTTGAGCACTGTGTCTGGCCATATGTCATATGAAATTCTATCTCTGTACCTGAAACTTGTAAAGGCTTATGATTTCTGAAACTGTGTAAATTTTAAAATTCTATTTTCTGAAATCTGCTTCAATCATATACCTTATGCGAAAGTTGTTCCGTTCTTTGGAAATCTGAACAGGAAGGTGTTTCTTTACCAGAAAAAGTTATGAAGATAATTGTTTTGTGGTTACAGTTTAAATTCCCAGTACCTTGTTTCATGTTTTAAGAATTACAGTTTAAATTCCCCGTACCTTGTTTAAGTACCCTCGTAGTAAGTTGGGCATGGAAAAAGAAATTGATTTGAATTTGGTGACTTGTTGAGTCTATTCGTAGACTCATGCTTGCAAACATTTTCAGGTGACTCCGTTGGTGAGGACGAGGCATTAGTGCATAGTGACTCCGAACGGGAAGATTTGGTGTAATCATTAGGATTTCTTTCCCTTTCCAGTTGAGGTGTTTGTGTTAGAAACTTTATCACATTGTAAAAATGGTCGGTTGTATGGAATTCTTCATGTTTTTAGTTGGATTATTGTGATTTTGAGAAATGGAATTAACTGATGGGCTTGATATTTTCTTCCGCTGGTTATTGTTCTCTTTATTTATGTAATTCTTCAACCAGTTTCTGTTTTGTTGGGTCTTTCCCACTGTGACATCTCTCCTAACTCCGATGAGAGTTGGGAACTGAACCAGATTATAAGGTGGGGTGTTACAAGAAGTGGTATCAGAGCCAAAGGTTGAGAATTTACATAAGTAAACAATCCATCAGCCAAATTCCTATCCCAAAATCTTGATAGCTTGACAAGTTAAAAGAAAAGGCGTAATAATAAAGAAACTCAACCTCATTAATCCACTATGTTAATAGGGTTATGGCATCCCGTGGTCGCCATACTGTTGCCCCTGACCGTGAGGAGGAGCCGAGGATAGATGGTGGTGCTGCTGCCCCTGCTCGTGAGGAGCCGAGGAGAGATGGAGGTGAAGGTCAACAAGGATTGCCGGTGCCACCGCCACCGCCATTGGTTGATTATGGTACGTTCATGCAAGGTTTGATGCGGGTGATGCAAACTCAGGCTAAAGCGCAAGCGGCATTGCAAGCTCAAGTTCAGGCTCAAGCCCAGGTATGGTAGATTGGTTGGAGTGTGTAGCTTTATTTGAGTGGGCCGGGTAAGTAACTTATGGTGTTCTTGACTTAGGCCCCACGGCAACCGAAGTTAGTTCAAAGGGTCATTGACGGGCCATCGGTCATGGAACGGTTCAGACGAATGAACCCGCCATCTTTTAAGGGGGAGAGTCAACCCCTAGTTGCGGAGCATTGGTTGCGGACTATAGAGAAGGTGTTTCGAACCATTCGATGCGTTGAGAACGAGAAGGCCAATTTGGCAACCTTCATGTTGGAGGTAAGGAGTGAAGTTCATATGGTCTGAGGACCGTGAGCGAAGTTTCCGAGAGTTGAAGAAGTGTTTGACATCAGCTCCACTTTTGGTCCTGCCCAATAGCATCGACACATTCACTATTTATACCGATGCTTCAAGGATCAGAGTTGGTTGTCTTAATGCAAAATGGTAAGGTTGTGGCGTATGCTTCCAGGCAATTGAAGGAACATGAGAAGAACTACCCTATGCATGATTTGGAATTGGCAGCGGTTGTTCATGCACTGAAAATTTGGAGGCACTATCTTTATGAAGTCAAATTTGAAGTCTTTACGGACCATAAGAGTCTCAAGTACCTTTTCTCCCAGAAGGAGTTGAACCTACGTCAGAGGAGGTGGGTAGAGTTCTTAAAAGAGAACACCGATGCGACGAGATTGGAAGATGATTGAGGATGTTATTCATTCTTTAACATTGATTGAGCTACAACTGTGTCAAACTTTTGTTGCCCAGTTATCCCTCAGGTCTGCAGTTGTGGATCGCGTAGTGGAAGCCCAACGAGATGATCCTCGATTGTAGGGAATGATTGGCAAGGCAGGTATTGCTCGTGACGAGGAAGGTGTTGTTAGATTTCAACATCAGATCTATGTGCCAGATGTGGTAGATTGAAAAATGAAATTTTGGAAGAAGCCCATAGGTCGAGGTTCTCCATTCACCCTGGTAGTAGCAAGATGTATCAAGACTTGAAGCGAACGTTATGGTGGCAAGGTATGAAGAAAAATGTGACTGAGTTTGTGGCCAGATGTTTGATTTGTCAACAAGTGAAGGCTGAGAATCAAAGACCATCTGGCTTAATGCAAAGGATTGAGATACCTCAATGGAAATGGTAAGATATCACCATGCATTTTGTTACAAGTTTGCCCAGGTCCTTTAGGGGCAATGATTCCAGTTGGGTGATTGTAGATTGGTTCTCAAAAATCGCACATTTTCTAGACATGAAGAAGAAGCAATCTGTGGATAGTCTGGCACGTTTATATGTTGAAAATATTATCAAACTGCATGAAGTCCCGAAGTCCATCATTTCAGACCGAGATCCTCGCTTCACATTGAGGCTTTGGCAAGGACTGCAGAATGCCTTTGGGTCTCAGTTGAAGCTTAGTTCGGCTTATCATCCCCAAACGGATGGCCAGTCCGAGAGGACTATTCGAACATTGGAGGATATGTTGAGGACTTGCGTTCTTGACTGGAGAGAAGATTGGGAGCGACATCTACCTCTAGTAGAGTTTGCTTACAATAATAGTTTTCATGCAAGTATAGGCATGGCTCCATTTGAAGCTTTGTATGGAAGACCATGCAGATATCCTCTATGTTGGGAAGAGGTTGGTGATAGACTGTTAATTGGGCCTGAAGTGGTGCAAGAAACGTCCGAGAAGATTCAGCTGATCCAGTAAAGACTAAAGGCAGCGCAAGATCGATAGAAGAGTTATGCGGACAACAGAAGGAAAGACTTAGCTTTTGAGATTGGCGAGCATGTATTCCTCAAGGTATCACTGACCAAGGGAGTGTCACGATTTGGCAAGCAAGGGAAGTTGCATCCGAGATTCATCGGACTTTTCGAGATTTTGGAGCGAGTGGGAAACGTGGCATATCGGTTGACACTACATCCATCTATGGTAGCAACCCACCCGGTGTTTCACGTGTCTATGCTCCGTAAGTATGTCAATGATCATGCACACATCATCAGTTATGAAGACTTGGAGTTCCAGCCAGACTTGTCTTATGAGGAGCGACCGGTTAGGATTTTGGATCATAAAGAGTAGGTTCTTAGATCGAAGACTATTCCGTTTGTGAAGGTTCTGTGGAGGAATTTCTCTCCAGAGGAAGCATCTTGAGAGCTTGAAGCGGAGATGAAGAAGAGATATCCCCATCTGTTTGGTACGTATCTTACCTCAAACTTCGAGGACGAAGTTTCTTTTAAGGGGGAGAGAGTGTAGTGCCCAGGAATTTGAACGTAATTTTTAAATAATAATATTATGTTTTGATTAATGCGAGAAATAATTATTGCTTGTGTTTGAATAATATCTTGTTTGAATTAATAAAATATTTTGACTAAGTAAACCCACTAGAAAGAGAATTAAATAGATTCTCCTTAATTATAAATCAATTCTGAATCATTAAATACTTTGTTTTTCCTTTATAAATATAAATACGTTCATATTAAAATAATTAATTGTTAACTAGAAATATTTAATTAAGTTAAACTTCTTCATTTCTAAAGGAATAGATGAAAACATATATACATATACCACATATATTAAGAAGAACCACGTTATTCCCTTATAACTACAGTAACCGTTAGAGTGTGTTAGCGGGTTTTAAATGCCCACGGTTCATTTTTGAATGTTACTATTCATTTTAAGGGTGATTTTCATTTCTCACATTTTTATTTATTTTATATTTTTCTATGGTAGAGTAAATCAAGGTGATTAGTGGGTATTGATTAGATTTTTCAAATTCGTTTTATATTGTGAGATATTATTTTTTAAATGACTCGTGAATAGTGCTAATGTTTTCCACGTTCTGTGCGTAACCGTTTCTTTCAAAATAACATCGCGTGCGAGAATATCTCGTAGCATTGACCGTTTCAGAGGTTTTTCTACCATTAGATTAGGCCATGTTGATTGTAAGGTTGAGATTAAATCCCTATTATCACTTCGTTAACTCTCTATAAAGGATCGTTGTGCCGTAGAATTTTTTCTTTTCTTATTTTTTTTCTGCAACCATCGAGAGAGACTCCCTGTCTTTCTTCCTCTCCTCTGTTCTGAGAAGAGTAGGGACAAGAGGGAGAAGGTGAGAGGAGGGTGTGCTGCCTTCCTGCTGTGCACGGGTATTCTCTTGGTGGATTTCTGGATTTTTGGCGCGCAGTAGCGGTGTAAGAATGCGAGGGGACAGCATCGAGTGGTTATTCCTTTAATCTTTTGATTTTTCTTCATTGAGACAAGTTTCTAAACTTTAAAGTTGTCCCTTTGGCATGTTCTAATTTACTGAGGAGGTTGTATTATATGAGCCCAAATGTCTATTTTGGTTTTGTTAAGATTCATTTTTTTTGCTCGGCCAAAAACCCCAATATGTTAATGAAATCATGAAAGTCCCCAACCTGAAGTGTTTTTATGTCTTTATTTGGTTTTTGATTTTCTTAGGTGTTTTGGGTCAAAAAGAATTTGAAAAGCATAAGAAATAAGGTTTTTATGAAAATTCTCGGGTTGCTATCTAATTACGTATTTTTCATGATGATCGGTCGAATTTTAAATGAAAATTATTTTTTTTTTCTATCCTGCATAGGTCGATGCAGCCCCTTGATCTGTTGTGTGTGCTCAGACCCAGGTCCAAGCATGTTTAGACTAAGGTCAATGCAGCCCCTTGATCTGTTAGGTGTGCTCAGACCCAGGTCCAAGCATGTTCAGACTAAGGTTGATGCAGCCCCTTGATCTGTTGTGTGTGCTCAGACCCAAGTCAAAGCATGTCCAGATATAGGTCGATGCAGCCCCTTGATCTATTGTGTGTGCTCAGACCTAGGTCCAAGCATGTTCAGACTAAGGTCGATGTAGCCCCTTGATCTATTGTGTGTGCTCAGACCCAAGTCCAAGCATGTCCAGACATAGGTCGATGCTGCCCCTTGATCTGTTGTGTATGCTCAGACCCAGGTCCAAGCATGTTCAGACTAAGGTCGATGCAGCCCTTTGATCTATTATGTGTGCTCAGACCTAGGTCAAAGCATGTTTAGACATGTTCAGACTTAGGTCGATGCAGTCCCTTGATCTGTTGTGTGTGCTCAGACCCAGGTCCAAGCATGTTCAGACTAAGGTCGATGCATCATGTGTTCTGTCCCGATTTCCAACAACTCAGAAAAGGTGTATTTTGGGAGGCCAAATTAATTCAGAAAAATCTAAAAAATTGAAAAATGATAGAAAATCATATTAATTACTCACTGTAAAATTTTTGTGCTCACGAAAAATCTGCACTCATAGTAATGAATTGTTTTCTACGCATGGGTGGCCAAAAATATGAACATGTTTTCTAAATTCCAAAAACATGCAAATAAAGAGTTTTGGAAGGTCATTTTGCTTCCGTAAAATATGAAAAATTAGGAAATGATAGATGAATAAGTTGATAACTTGATGTAAAAATTTCGTGTTCACTAAAATTCTGTGCTTATAATTACGAACCGTTTTATACACATGTGTAGATTGGAAATAGGCCTGTTTCTATTTTCAAAGATCTGGAACCTATTGTATTCCTGAAATCTATGACTGTTATATTGGCTATACGGACATTGCTGCCATTGAAGGGCCTGGAGCCAAACTATAGAAATGTCCCTATGGGAAGGCTCAATCTATTCTGGCCTTGAGGGCACGAGGTGAAATCCTGGAGGTGGATAAATTTCACTGGTTAAGGTGGGAAGGACTTTCCTTGGTTCTGCGTAGTTAACCAAGACTCGTCTCCGTTGCCAAGGTGACCGCGTATCTGTCTATTTTGACCTTCTAATGGTGGTTTGAGCACTGTGTCTGGCCATATGTTATATGAAATTCTATCTCTGTACCTGAAACTTGTAAAGGCTTATGATTTCTGAAACTGTGTAAATTTTAAAATTCTATTTTTTGAAATCTGCTTCAATCATATACTTTATGCGAAAGTTGTTTCCGTTATTTGGAAATCTGAACAGGAAGGTGTTTCTTTACCAGAAAAAGTTATGAAGATACTTGTTTTGTGGTTAAAGTTTAAATTCCCAGTACCTTGTTTCATGTTTTAAGTATTACAGTTTAAATTCCCCGTACCTTGTTTAAGTACCCTCGTAGTAAGTTGGGCATGGAAAAAGAAACAGATTTGAATTTGGTGACTTGTTGAGTCTATTCGTAGACTCATGCTTGCAAATATTTTTAGGTGACTCCGTTGGTGAGGACGAGGCATTAGTGCATAGTGACTCCGAACGTAAAGATTTGGTGTAATCATTAGGATTTCTTTCCCTTTCCAGTTGAGGTGTTTGTGTTAGAAACTTTATCACATTGTAAAAATAGTCGGTTGTATGGAATTCTTCATGTTTTTAGTTGGACTATTGTGATTTTGAGAAATGGAATTAACTGATGGGCTTGATATTTTCTTCCGCTGGTTATTGTTCTCTTTATTTATGTAATTCTACAACCAGTTTCTATTTTGTTGGGTCTTTCCCACTGTGGCATCTCTCCTAAATCCGATGAGAGTTGGGAACTGAACCGGATTATAAGGTGAGGTGTTACAAGAAGTGGTATCAGAGCCAAAGGTTGAAAATTTACATAAGTAAACAATCCATCAGCCAAATTCCTATCCCAAAATTTAGATAGCTTGATAAGTTAAAAGAAAAGGCGTAATAATAAAGAAACTCAACCTCATTAATCCACTATGTTAATAGGGTTATGGCATCCTGTGGTCGCCATGCTACTGCCCCTGACCGTGAGGAGGAGCCGAGGAGAGATGGTGGTGCTGCTGCCCCTGCTCGTGAGGAGCCGAGGAGAGATGGAGGTGAAGGTCAACAAGGATTGCCGGTGCCGCCGCCACCGCCATTGGTTGATTATGGTACGTTCATGCAAGGTTTGATGCGGGTGATGCAAACTCAGGCTAAAGCGCAAGCGACATTGCAAGCTCAAGTTCAGGCTCAAGCCCAGGTATGGTAGATTGGTTGGAGTGTGTAGCTTTATTTGAGTGGGCTGGATAAGTAACTTATGGTGTTATTGACTTAGGCCTCACCGCAACCGAAGTTAGTTCAAAGGGTCATTGATGGGCCATCGGTCATGGAACTGTTCCGACGAATGAACCCACCATCTTTTAAGGGGGAGAGTCAACCCCTAGTTGCGTAGCATTGGTTGCGGGCTATAGAGAAGGTGTTTCGAACCATTCAATGCGGTGAGAATGAGAAGGTCAATTTGGCAACCTTCATGTTGGAGGTAAGGAGTGAAGTTCATATGGTCTGAGGACCGTGAGCGAAGTTTTCAAGAGTTGAAGAATTGTTTGACATCAGCTCCACTTTGGTACTGCCCAATAGCATCGACACATTCACTATTTATACCGATGCTTCAATGATCAGAGTTAGTTGTGTCTTAATGCAAAATGGTAGGGGTGTGGCGTATGCTTCCAGGCAATTGAAGGAATATGAGAAGAACTACCTACGCATGATTTGGAATTGGCGCGTAGCGGTTGTTCATGCACTGAAAATTTGGAGGCACTATCTTTATGGAGTCAAATTTGAAGTCTTTACGGACCATAAGAGTCTCAAGTACCTTTTCTCCCAGAAGGAGTTGAACCTACGTCAGAGGAGGTGGGTAGAGTTCTTAAAAGATTATGACTTTGAGCTGCTATATCATCATGGGAAGGCAAATATAGTAGCCGATGCTCTCAGTCGGAAGAGAACACTGATGCAACAAGATTGGAAGATGATTGAGGATGTTGTTCATTCTTTAACATTGATAGAGCTACAACTGTCTCAAACTTTTGTTGCCCAGTTATCCCTCAGGTCTGTAGTTGTGGATCACGTAGTGGAAGCCCAGCGAGATGATCCTCGATTGAAGGGAATGATTGGCAAGACAGGTATTGCTCATGATGAGGAAGGTGTTGTTAGATTTCAGCATCGGATCTGTGTGCCAGATGTGGCAGATTGAAAAATGAAATTTTGGAAGAAGCCCACAGGTCGAGGTTCTTCATTCACCCTGGTAGTAGCAAGATGTATCATCACTTGAAGCGAACGTTATGGTGGCAAGGTATGAAGAAAAATGTGGCTGAGTTTGTGCCCAGATGTTTGATTTGTCAACAAGTGAAGGCTGAGAATCAAAGACCATCTGGCTTAATGCAAAGGATTGAGATACCTCTATGGAAATGGGAAGATATCACCATGGATTTTGTCACAAGTTTGCCCAGGTCCTTTAGGGGCAATGATTCCATTTGGGTGATTGTAGATCGGTTCTCAAAAATCGCACATTTTTTGGACATGAGGAAGATGCAATCTGTGGATAGTCTGGCACGTTTATATGTTGAAAACATTGTCAAACTATATGGAGTCCCGAAGTCCATCATTTTAGACCGAGATCCTCGCTTCACATCGAGGCTTTGGCAAGGACTGTAGAATGCCTTTGGGTCTCAGTTGAAGCTTAGTTTGGCTTATCATCTCCAAACGGATGGCTAGTCTGAGAGGACTATTCGAAGATTGGAGGATATGTTGAGGACTTGCGTTCTTGACTGGAGAGGAGATTGGGAGCGACATCTACCTCTAGTAGAGTTTACTTACAATAATAGTTTTCATGCAAGTATAGGCATGGCTCCATTTGAAACTTTGTATGGAAGACCATGCAGATATCCTCTATGTTGGGAAGAGGTTGGTGATAGATAGTTAATTGGGCCTGAAGTGGTGCAAGAAACGTTCGAGAAGATTCAGCTGATCTAGCAAAGACTAAAGGCAGCGCAAGATTGACAGAAAAGTTATTCGGACAATACAAGGAAAGACTTGGCTTTTGAGATTGGCGAGCATGTATTCCTCAAGGTATCACCGACCAAGGGAGTGTCACGATTTGGCAAGCAAGGGAAGTTGCATCCGAGATTCATCAGACCTTTCAAGATTTTGGAGCGAGTGGGAAACATGACATATCGGTTGGCACTACCTCCATCTATGGTAGCAATCCACTCGGTGTTTCACGTGTCTATGCTCCGTAAGTATGTCCATGATCCTGCATACATCATCAGTTATGAAGACTTAGAGTTCCAGCCGGACCTGTCTTATGAGGAGCGACCGGTTAGGATTTTGGATCGTAAAGAGTAGGTTCTTAGATCGAAGACTATTCCGTTGGTGAAGGTTCTGTGGAGGAATTTCTCTCCAGAGGAAGCATCTGGGGAGCTTGAAGCGGAAATGAAGAAGAGATATCCCCATCTGTTTGGTACGTATCTTACCTCAAACTTCGAGGACAAAGTTTCTTTTAAGGGGGAGAGAGTGTAGTGCCCGGGAATTTTATCGTAATTTTTAAATAATAATATTATGTTTTGATTAATGCGAGAAATAATTATTGCTTGTGTTTGAATAATATCTTGTTTGAATTAATAAAATATTTTGATTAAGTAAACCCACTAGAAAGAGAATTAAATAGATTCTCCTTAATTATAAATCAATTCTGAATCATTAAATACTTTGTTTTTTCCTTTATAAATATAAATACATTCATATTAAAATAATTAATTGTTAACTAGAAATATTTAATTAAGTTAAACTTCCTCATTTCTAAAGGAATAGATGAAAACATATATACATATACCACATATATTAAGAAGAACCCACGTTATTCCCTTATAACTACAGTAACCGCTAGAGTGTGTTAGTAGGTTTTAAATGCCCACGGTTCATTTTTGAATGTTACTATTCATTTTAAGGGTGATTTTCATTTCTTAAGTTTTTATTTATTTTATATTTTTCTATAGTAGAGTAAATCAAGGTGATTAGTGTGTATTGATGAGAATTTTCAAATTCGTTTTATATTGTGAGATATTAATTTTTGAAATGGCTCGTGAATAGTGCTAATATTTTTCACGTTCTGTGCATAATCGTTTCTTCCAAGATAACATCACGTGCGAGAATATCTCGTAGCTTTGACCGTTTCAGAGGTTTTTCTACCATTAGATTAGGCCATGTTGATTGTAAGGTTGAGATTAAATCCCTATTATCAATTCGATAACTCTCTATAAAGGATCGTTGTGCCGTAGAATTTTTTCTTTTCTTATTTTTTTTCTGCAATCATCGAGAGAGACTCCCTACGTTTCTTGCTCTCCTCTATTCTGAGAAGAGTAGGGACAAGAGCGAGAAGGTGAGAGGAGGGTGTGCTGCCTTCCTGCTGTGCACGGGTATTCTCTTGGTGGATTTCTGGATTTCTGGCGTGTAGTAGCGGTGTAAGAATGCGAGGGGACAACATCAAGTGGTTATTCCTTTAATCTTTTGATTTTTCTTCATTGAGGTAAGTTTCTAAACTTCAAAGTTGTCTCTTTGGCATGTTCTAATTTACTCAGAAGGTTGTATTATACGAGCCCAAATATCTATTTTGGTTTTGTTAAGATTCATTTTTTTTGCTCGGCCAAAAACCCTAATATGTTAATGAAATCATGCAAGTCCCCAACCTGAATGGTTTTTATGTCTTTATTTGGTTTTTGATTTTCTTAGGTGTTTTGGGTCAAAAAGAATTTGAAAAGCATAAGAAATATGGTTTTTATGAAAATTCTCGGTTTGCCATCTAATTACGTAAATTTCATGATGATCGGTAGGGTTTTAAATGAAAATGGTTTTTTTTTTCTGTCCTGCATAGGTCGATGTAGCCCCTTGATCTGTTGTGTGTGCTCAGACCTAGGTCCAAGCATGTTCCGACTAAGGTCACTGCAGACCCTTGATCTGTTGTGTGTGCTCAGACCCAGGTCCAAGCATGTCCTGATATAGGTCGATGCAGCCCCTTGATCTGTTGTGTGTGCTCAGACCCAGGTCTAAGCATGTTCAGAGTAAGGTCGATGCAGCCCCTTGATATGTTGTGTGTGCTCAGACCCAGGTCCAAGCATGTCAAGACATAGGTCGATGCAGCCCCTTGATCTGTTCTGTGTGCTCAGACCCAGGTCCAAGCATGTTCAGACTAAGGTCGATGCTGCCCCTTGATCTGTTGTGTGTGCTCAGACCCAGGTCCAAGCATATTCAGACTAAGGTCGATGCATCCCCTTGATCTGTTGTGTGTGCTCAGACCCAGGTCCAAGCATGTTCAGACTAAGGTCGATGCATCCTGTGTTCTGTCCCGATTTTTAGCAACTCGGAAAAGGTGTATTTTGAGAGGCCAAATCAATTCAGAAAAATTTGAAAAATTAAAAAATGATAGAAAATCATGTTAATTACTCACTGTATAATTTTTGTGCTCACAGAAAATCTGCACTCATAGTTATGAATTATTTTCTACGCATGGGTGGCCAAAAATATGAAGTTGTTTTCTAAATTCTAGAAACCTAC
This sequence comes from Amorphophallus konjac, assembly GCA_022559845.1. NCBI lineage: Eukaryota > Viridiplantae > Streptophyta > Magnoliopsida > Alismatales > Araceae > Amorphophallus > Amorphophallus konjac. The sequence continues at coordinate 216,007,722 of CM040124.1, read as the reverse complement.
AAATAATGAGTTTTGAAAGGTCATTTTGCTTCCGAAAAATATGAAAAATTAGGAAATGATAGATGAATAAGTTGGTAACTTGCTGTAAAAATTTCGTGTTCACTAAAATTCTGTGCTTATAATTACGAACCATTTTATACGCATGTGTAGATTGGAAATAGACTTGTTTCTATTTTCAGAGATCTAGAACCTATTGTATTCTTGAAATCTATGACTGTTATATTGGCTATACGGACACTAAAATGAAAGTGGGCAAGACCTTAGGACTAGATAGCTTACCTATTGAAGTATGGAAATGCCTAGGAGATATTGGTATTCAGTGGCTAACTAAATTTTTTAATAAAATTTTAAAGGAACAGAGAATGCCAGAAGTTTGGAGAAAAAATGTTGTAGTTCCTTTCTATAAAAACAAATGAGATATTGAAAGTTGTAATAATTATCATGGACTTAAGCTTATGAGTTATACTATGAAACTTTGGGAAAGAGTAATTGAAAAACGCCTCCGTTGTATGACTACTGTATCGAAAAATCAGTTTGGTTTTATGCCAAATAGATCTACTACAGAAGCTATTTTCTTACTACGGCAGCTAATGGAGAAGTATAGAGAGATGAGAAAAGATTTGTATATAGTTTTTCTTGATTTAGAGAAGGCGTACGATCGAGTACCGAGAGAATTGATTTGGTGGACATTAAGAAAGAAAGGAATCTCTCAAGGATATGTTGATTTGATTAAGGATATGTACGACGGTGCTATTACTAGTGTTCGAACTATCGCTGGGGAGACTGGTGAATTTCCCGTTTCTATATGTTTGCATCAAGGTTCTGCACTAAGTCCGTATCTCTTTGCCTTAGTTATGGATGAAGTGACTAAACAATTGCACGAGGATATCCCTTGGTGTATGCTATTTACAGACGATATTGTTTTAATTGATGAGAGTATTGATGCTCTAAATGCTAAGTTAGAGCGTTGGAGACTTGCCTTGGAGTCTAAAGGTTTTAAAATTAGTAGGAGTAGGTCAGAGTTTATGCACTGTAATTTTAGTAATGGGAGAGTGGTTCAGAAAGACATGGTTCTAATTGATGGACATAACATTCTGAAGTGTAGTAGGTTTCGATACTTAGGGTCTATCATACAAGAGAATGGGGAGATTTATGATGACGTTACACATAGGATTAAGGAAGGCTGGTTAAGATGGAGAAGTGCATCAGGCGTCCTTTGTGATCGTCGTATGCCTGTGCAACTCAAAGGGAGGTTTTATAGAACGGTTGTGAGACTTGCTTTGTTATATGGTACCGAGTGTTGGGCAGTACGAAAGGAACACATCCATAAAATGTGTGTAGCAGAGATGAGGATGTTGAGATGGATGTGTGACAAAACTAAGAAATACAAGATTAGGAATGAGCGCATCCGTAAGGACTTAGGGATAGCTCCAATTGATAGTAAAATGAGAGAAAATAGACTCAGGTGGTTTGGTCATGTGTTTCGTCGCCCTAACTCAACGTCGGTTAAAAGATGTGACCAAATCTTAGTGGTGCTAGTAAAAGAGCTCGAGGAAGGCCTGAAAGGAGATGGTGCGATGTTATTAGGAAGGACATTAGTTCCTTGAGTTTAAATATGAATATTGCACTTGATAGAAATCTTTGGCGGAACATGATTCATGTAGCCGACCCCAATTAATTGGGATAAGGCTCTGATGATGATGATGATGATGATGATGATGATGATGATGATCTCGAGAACCAGTTGGTTATCTACGTGTTCCAGGATCTGATGTTCCCCTTCAACAAAAACGATGATGATCCAGGTTCACGTGTTTAATCACCGGATAGGCCGTTAGGTTAGGATGTCATGGGGAGGATGGTTCTATCCTGCACGCTGTGGTTGCGGATAGTATCTTGACTCTGATTTTCCTAGCCTAGCAATATTATTCTCGAGTATTTTATGTTTTCATCTTTCTTCACATTTGTTTTAATGATTTCTTTTATTTTGGTCCAGCATGCATCATACGCATCTTTTGAGCATTCATGCCCCATTGTGTGCCTGCGAAGTGTCCCACCAGTGATGGTTGGCTGTGCGTTCAGTGTTTGGGTAAGAGGAACTAATTCCACTATGAGTTGGAAGGTTCTCTTTGATCGATTCGCTTGGTTTGGTTGATTAAGACGTCCCTGTCTGGAGTTTTAGCCTGCTTCTTTACTTTTCGCTGCTTATTCTGGTCTCCTCATTGGTTCGCGGGATGGTGTCCCCCATGAGGTTGATCGTGTGTTTTCTTTTATTTTAGTTAGTTCATCCAGACTGGTGTCGCTTTTGGTCTAACTGTTCCTTGTGAGTGGTTCAGAGTTTTTCGGAAGATTCCTATCTCTCGTTGGTAAAAATGGGTGTCGTTTTACCTTAACGCCCGCTTTTCAGTCCACTCCGCTTCGTTTCCATTTCATCTCCATATTCCATGTCACTTTCGCTTCACCTCCGCTCGCTCCCCTGCAAAGAGAATGTAAAGGAGGGGCATCTGTTGACACCCATTATTTTTCGATAAGTTGAGTCATTCCTCTTACTCCCATTTGTTGATGTCTCGAGTTGTCCATCGCTCGTTGGGGCTATTTTCAGGCACATTTTGGGCCAATTTTATGAGTAGCCTCCCTCCCTGGCTGGGCTTGCTTCAATTCAGGGCTTAATAGGCCTTGGTTTTGGTTAATTGAGCTTTTTTATGAGATTCAAGCGCCCATATACATGTGCGGTTGATAGTAGGCCGTCCATACATTTATGGAATATTTTGGTTAATTTTTTGAATTTCCACCGACAAGCATTTATGCGATCTTCTTCTAGCCGTCCAAAGTGATGGACAGACGGATGGTAGCCGCGCTTCTCCCAAAGTCCTACGCTTGGTGGTTTTCTCAGATAATTACCCAATTTATCTTTTTATCACCGACAAGGATAGAACGGTCGGCCTTTGGTCGCTCTTCCTCTTGAACGGACTAATCCTAGCCGTTCATTGGTGAGAGTCAAATGGCGAGATTATCGGTTGGTTTAATAGATAAATGGTGGATAATTCCTCTATATTTGATTTTTCACCGACGGTTATGTATGTGTGGTCTATCGTAAGACCGTTCATCTTCTCGTTTGCTGAAGATTCAACAGATCTTCTCTCTCTCCTCGTGGTTTTATCCCAAACTTCCTCCGATGATTTCTCCACGAATCCTTAACCATTTTGAGTGTCGTTTCTTCCGGATGAAAGATAGTTGAATTATCTTCATCTTTTGTTTGATTATCTCGACCTAAAAATACATAGAAACCCTAATTTCGGGGTTAGCATTTGGGGGTTCTATAAATAGACCCTAAAGGCTACCTTTGAAAGGGGGGAGATTTTTGGTCGACGGTGAAGCCCTGCTGAAATCTTGAGCGACCTAGCACCAAGGAGGGAGGCCTTCTACATCCACACAGGCCTCCGGTTCAGGGAGTAGTCCTAGTTTTGAGTCTTTGACATTTGATAGTCCCGTTTTTCTTCTCATTGCATGCTTATTTTTACACGTCCATTCTCCCACGTTTTCTTTGTTTGCACTGCCATGCACACACCCTCTGATGTGAAACATTGACGGGAATGCAACAAGTGACAATGATCCCTTGGACTTAATTCGTAAACGCATTCACAAAAGTCGAGAAAGCTTGGAAGACTCCGTCTCACCGTGCGCACCCGTTACCCGTGGTGACTCGATGATGCCGAGTCGAGGTGGGGGAGAAGGACCCTTGCTGGTAGAGGGCCAGCACAACTAAGGTTCACCCTCCCGAAGGTATGATGCCCACAATCAAGGGCGGCCGGGTGCCTTGGGGGCACTAGGTCACTCACTCACTATTGTCCACGATGCTACGTTTTCTGACGCCCCCAAGGGTTTAAAACTCCCATGGTATCCCCCCACTCCACTTAGTTATGTTTATTTCTTTCCGTTTGAGCATTTGCTACGCTTCATAGTTCTGATATTGGGTTTTTCTTTGTGTTCTACACTCTGTTTCGTAGGTCAGCAACCCACTAGCACGAGGCCCATCCTTTCTGGCCGACCAGAAAGGGTGGAGGTTGGACTCTTACAACTTCTGGCGTGGTGGTCTTGCGCGGTTCCCCTACGTCCATTGAAGAGGAGGTGCAGTGTACTTTTGACCGTTCTTCTTCCAACTGCGGTTACCTTGGAGCCGTTTATCTGCCAGTAGTTCTACGTCCCGCGTCCTCTGCAGCATTGACGAGCGATCTGTCGTGAGGCCGTTCACCGTGAAAGGCGGTTCTTCACAGGCCGCGCATCCCTGCAGTGCTGCTCATAAGGAGAGTGTCTCCCTCCCTTTCCAAGGTACGGTGTGTCAGTCACATTGGGCACCTTGGTGGTGATCACCCTTGTTTACTTGCTTCTATATCCTTTCTATTTTCCATTTATTTCTCAGATTGATTTAGTAGAAGGGATAGGAAGACATCTTTTAAGTCGGTAAAGAAATGAAACGTAAGTAAAAACATATCAACAATGGTGCCCTACCTGATCAGCCTGAAGAACTCGCCAGATTGGCTCAAAGACCTGGCCTCATAACCAGGCGTTGTCAAGCAGCAAAGGAGAAACTCATGGCTGTTGGTGATGCATCAAGAGTCACCACTTTATGATGCGGGACGGACACGGGAGACGACACTATTAGGTGCCACCCCGGACTCTAAATGAAGACGCGACCAGCAGCACACACCAGGGAGACACTAAGCCCGACACTATGAGCTCCTAGTGGCAAAACGTCGCTAACAGAAGTGGAAGCTCACTCGTCGTCCCAAGCGAGGGAAAGCGCGGACCGTGCGCGGTTAAGGAACCGGCGGAGGTCAAGGGTAGTCCGACTCAACTTCCGGACTCGGATCGAGTCACGGGACGGGTCACACTCACTCCCACAGCGGTGACATGGACACACGGGCTAGTACCTACACTCTCGGCAGCGGCAAAAGACCGTATACTAGCTAAGCAAATGAATGCCAAGAGGTTCGGACCATTACCTCCACGCACCCGGCGTGGCGAAGACAACCCTGGCCAATCACGGACCCCCGGTTAACACAATTTTATAGCAGTACAATAATTTGACCCACTCCACGCAGGGAGGTAAAAGGTCACATGTGGGACCCGGGAATCACGCGAATTGGGTTGACGGGTAGCATCTTGATGTCGCCCGGCGGTGCCGAACTCCGCGTTTTCGTGCTTTCCGAACGGCGGGTTCTGCGGGCCCGCGGGGCCCACGGATGGCACTATCCTCCGGATCTGCGGGGGTGGGACCCACTATGATGGGGACCCCTGGTGGCGCGCCTCCACGGACGGCGGTCGGACGGGAACACCGATCGGGGGTCGATCAGTCCCGATCTCCAAGCTTTGAAGTTGCTGTCCACGAGCTGAGGTTGCTATTTTAGCAGCGCGCGCTCCGGAGAAAACGGCCGCTGCGATCAGCCCCGTCGTCGGAATGCGATGAAACCAACGCCGTTGGAAAGAGGATTCAAAATCTTTGAACCTAGGGCCAGTGGAATCTTCTGAACCTCTGCGGACCTGGGCTTTAACTATTTTTCAATCCTCTGTTGCACAGCTCCCGAAATATCAGATCAGCATATGAGTTTCCTATAAATGGCCGTTGACCGCCTGCTTGCTGTTGGAATCAGGCTTCGAGCTCTTCTTCAAAGTTGTAGGGAATCAAACCACGAAACTGGGAAAAGTTTTGGAATTGGATTTGGAGGTGGTGGCAATTTGATATGATTTTTGGAGTGACTGATGGTCGGATCTGGGAACAGGTGGACAGAACTGTAGATGGGACTGAGAACGATTTTTAGAAAATATGAAATGGGCGAACCAGAAATTTAGAAAAATTGTGGATGAAGGGGTGGATGGAAGGAAACTCCAGTAAAATTTATGGGACTAACAGAAATCAAAAGACGGACCTAAGACATGAAAAACAGGGCGGATATGAATCTGGATAGAACTCTGGCAGAACTGAAATGGAAGGGTGGATGAAAATCAAAAATTATGAAACGGGATCTGAATGACAAACCAAAATTTATGGGATATCCTTGACACCTCTGGAACCTCCAGTAAAATTCCCAGATCGATCTAAGCTCGTGGCTGAGACACAAATTTCGTGGAAGTTGCTGTGGTACTGCGCGGGCAGAACTCCGATGAAGACGATGGCGGTGCGGTGGCGGCTCGTGGCGGCGGCGGCGGCGACGACGACCGGAACTGATAGGGTGGAGTCTCACCACCAGAAGGAAGCCTTCACAGCTTCAAGGGGAGAGGGAGGGGCGGCCTAAGCCTTGCTCATGGGATTTTCTTCCAATTCAAATGCATTAATTCACTAAAAGGAGAAAATACAACTTATATATGTTACATATCACATCTCTTATCCACCATTGGATCTAGGGGAAGGGGATGGAGGGTGGGGATGAGATGTGAACATCACACAAAAAAAATACATAAAAAAACAAAAGGGGGGGGGCGGCCCTTGGACTTTGAATGGCAAGATGTGGAAGGTTGAAATGGTAGGTGGGGTAGGTGGCCTCCATATGGACTTTTTAAGCCATTTGTCCCCCATGTGTTTTTTTACCATTCAAACTTCTAGATATTCCCATGTGGCATGTTGACTGGCCCCACGTGGGACCCTAGGCTGAGATGGCCCAATGTGGTGGGGCCCGGGGGGCCCGTGGGGCCCACGGGGTCCGAAATGCTCATAAGCCCCTATTACACTCAAAATGGCAAACCGAATGCAACGAAATAAATATAAATTACACACACATAAAGTCTAGCTAAATATAACAAATGGGGAGGCTCAAGGTGGAGTCTCCGGACTGTTTCCGAGCCAGATGGACGCTGAGGTGGCTCGTGTTGTGCTCCGTGTGCGGTACCGGTGGCTCGGCGTATCGTGCCGATCAACTGCTCGGGTGTCCGCACCAATTCTCCCCGGGTGGGAGAAACTCGACCCTGTCGAGTAAGGGTCTGCATCGCTCCTGTATCGCTCAAAAGGTCCGGATCGATCCGCTGCAACTCACCATGTGTGATCCAAGTGTCCTCAGTAGCGGGCCGTCCTCTCCATCGCACTAGATAGCGCGGGTAAGATCCACTCCTGGTAACTGTCACTTGCTCGTCCAGTATACGATCTATATGCTCACGCTGCCGTGAAAAAGGGGCTGGAGATGGAAGTGGACACTCAGGTGTGGAATCACTCTCAAGGGGAGGAGATGGCTCAAAAGGCTCATTAGGGATCACCGCTGGGTCCCTATATGCAACAAGATCCGATACATTGAAGGTAGAGCTTATACCATATTCCTCGAGCAAGTCCACAACATACGCATTGGATCCAACGCGTTTCAACACTCTAAAGGGACCGGCTCCGCGAGCTTGCAACTTCTTCACGGTTCCAGAGGGAAACAGTTCAGGTCTAACCCTGATCATGACATATTCACCCTCTTGGAACTCTCGGTGGTGTCTAAGGGCACCGGCTAACTCCTTGTACCGTGCATTGCTGGCCTCACTCATGCAGACTCCTAACATGCCTAGCGCTAGACTCGGCAGACTCACTATGCACTCCTAAAATGCTTATCAAAATAAAAACACACGGATGCACACACAACCCTAAACAACCCTACAGTTAGTAAAACCCAATCATATGCAAGGTGGTCCAGGACATCCGAATGTATGCCATGCATGCATTTGACATAACCGGAGGTTAATGTCATGGTGGACTTCTAGATATCCTACGATGCACCAACTATGGATATGGGGTTTGGATGTGGGAAGTCCGGGAGGCTTGGGTGGTTGAGGTGGGCTGGGGAAACCAAAGTCTTCATTACCCCAAATGACGGTTCGGACATATTGCCATGTGAAGGTTGCCAGGCCCGAGTAGGAGGGGTGTGATAGTGGACTTCCTTAAAGAGGGGGAATGGAGGTTGTGGGCCAAGGGGCCCATGAAGAAAGGGATCGAAGGGATCAAAGAATGTGTGACCCCTCGATATGGATTCCCTCATCTCAAGATCCCATGTGTGGAAGTCTAGAAGGTGTTTTTGATCTCCTTCATCCTTGAAGGGAGATGAGACGGTGGGGGTATGATGGTGGACTCTCTCAAAAAGATGGAGTAAATATGGTGGGCCACGGGGTCCACAAGAGAATGGGTCGAAGGGATCAAAGAAGGTATGACCCCTCGAACTAGGCTTCCACAAATCGTTGTCCCACATTTGGAAATCTTGGAGGTGTAAATGATCACCTTCATTCATTGTGAGAGGTGGGACGACAGTCATAGGTAGAAAGTAAGATTCCTCCCTTGGGTAAAAGGAAATGAAGTCGGACTCGGCCAGCGTAGGGAGGAGTAGAAGAACCTCCGTGGTAACATGACCCACGGTGTACACGGAGGTGATGGACCCTAATGCGGGATGAGTGAAACTACGACCTGTGGGTCGGTCGAAGCCTGGAGCCAACAAGTGCGTAAATGTCCACTGCCGGTCTAACCCTTTAAGAAGGTCATCCAATGTATCCACATAGTGACTAGATCAGAAAGTGGTATGAAATGAATTGATTGGCACCAGAGGTAGGATAGGGTCCATATATGGGAAGGGAAGTGGGACCAAGACCTTCTTGAGCCAGCTAAGAAGTGGCTCGGCTATGACAAACATACCCGTTAGAAACACGGGTGGCTCGGGCTGAGGTGGCTTAGTATAAAGATCGGAGAGTGGGGCTTCTCCAACCCTTTTGTCCCTTATGGCTAGAGATGTCCGAGTGGGACATTGTCCGGCGTAGTGGCCAAACCCTTGGCAGCGACAACACTGCTGTCGTGATCCTCTTCGCTCCTTGATAAGCGGACCCTTACCCTTATCCTCCTGACGGACATGGGGTGTAGGCAATGGAGCTCTCGTGGGTGGGGAAAGAGGATCCACTATGATGGGGAGAGGACCTTGGGATGGAGCCATAGATGGCACTGGGTTGGGACTACCGGCGGCTACCTCCTTATGCTCATGCTTGGTTCTATCTCGGCTAGGAGGTAGGCAAGGGGGAAGCAGGGATTCAATATAATCACACTTCCTATCCACTTTATCCAAAATGATTTGGAAGAGTTCGGCAATGGTGGGGTGTGGAGTAGGAGTAATGTGGTGGACTCTCCCATATTAACTTGGCTTAGTCGTGGACCTAGGCTCTTCTACATGCGCGGCGCGTTGCCTCCGATTATGGCCCCCTTGGGTGGATGTGATTGGGTGGGGTCGGTTGGAGGTGACCGGGCCGGGTAGGTAGACCTTCCTAAGTTCATCCTTCATCTCATGCCACGACTCGATGGGCCTTTGCCTTTTAACCTCTCTCATGCGCTCAATGCTCTCCCATTTCTAGGCAGCTTTGTGGACAAGCCTCTCTCGGGCAAAACTAACTTGCATGGCATCGGACATGGTGTAGCATTCAAAATATTTGTCCATGGTGGCCTCCCAATTGAGGTAGTTGCCCGGGTCATTAGAGCCATAAAAATCCGAGGCTTCGGGCCTACGGAAGGGGAGAGGATGGTTGCCCAGCCCATGGGTAGACCAACGGCCATATTGCCCGAGTGATTGGGACTCCATGAGAAACTCGGAACTACAAGATGGGCATGATGACAAGAGACAAGACAAACCGACTAATGCAAACACACACTAGACAATGCACTTAGACCTAAACCAATATCCGGTACGGGGCGGAGTTAATCGATCCGAAGATCACTCCCGCAAGTGTGCGACCTCCCGGTAGGCGTAGCCTAACGTTCGGACAACACCTTTTAAGATACCGAATAAAGGGTGCAAATGCAATTTGAAAACACATTCTTTTTTTGTTGTTGTTTTGAAATGATGATGATCCTAGACTCGATTTAGACTATGCAAGACATATGCAACGACTACCCTAGACTCGACTCGCTCTGATACCAAACTGATGCGAGACGGACACGGGAGACGACACTATTAGGTGCCACCCCAGACTCTAAATGAAGACGCGACCAGCAGCACACACCAGGGAGACACTAAGCCCGACACTATGAGCTCCTAGTGGCAAAACATCGCTAACAGAAGTGGAAGCTCACTCGTCGTCCCAAGCGAGGGAAAGCGCGGACCGTGCGCGGTTAAGGAACCGGCGGAGGTCAAGGGTAGTCCGACTCAACTTCCGGACTCGGATCGAGTCACGGGACGGGTCACACTCACTCTCACAGCGGTGACATGGACACACGGGCTAGTACCTACACTCTCGGCAGCGGCAAAAGATCGTATACTAGCTAAGCAAATGAATGCCAAGAGGTTCAGACCATTACCTCCACGCACCCGGCGTGGCGAAGACAACCCCGGCCAATCACGGACCCCCGGTTAACATAATTTTACAACAGTACAATAATTTGACCCACTCCACGCAGGGAGGTAAAAGGTCACATGCGGGGCCCGGGAATCACGCGAATTGGGTTGACGGGCAGCATCTTGATGTCGCCCGGCGGTGCCGAACTCCGCGTTTTCGTGCTTTCCGAACGGCGGGTTCTGCGGGCCCGCGGGGCCCACGGATGGCACTGTCCTCCGGATCTGCGGGGGTGGGACCCACTATGATGGGGACCCCTGGTGGCGCGCCTCCACGGACGGCGGTCGGCCGGGAACACCGATCGGGGGTCGATCAGTCCCGATCTCCAAGCTTTGAAGTTGCTGTCCACGAGCTGAGGTTGCTGTTTTAGCAGCGTGCGCTCCGGAGAAAACGGCCGCTGCGATCAGCCCCGTCGTCGGAATGCGATGAAACCAGCGCCGTTGGAAAGAGGATTCAAAATCCTTGAACCTAGGGCCAGTGGAATCTTCTGAACCTCTGCGGACCTGGGCTTTAACTATTTTTCAATCCTCTGTTGCACCGCTCCCGAAATATCAGATCAGCATATGAGTTTCCTATAAATGGCCATTGACCGCCTACTTGCTGTTGGAATCAGGCTTTGAGCTCTTCTTCAAAGTTGTAGGGAATCAAACCACGAAACTGGGAAAAGTTTTGGAATTAGATTTGGAGGTGGTGGCGATTTGATATGATTTTTAGAGTGACTGGTGGTCGGATCTGGGAACAGGTGGACAGAACTGTAGATGGGACTGAGAACAATTTTTAGAAAATATGAAATGGGTGAACCAGAAATTTAGAAAAATTATGGATGAAGGGGTGGATGGAAGGAAACTCCAGTAAAATTTATGGGACTAACAGAAATCAAAAGACGGACCTAAGACATGAAACACAGGGCGGATATGAATCTGGACAGAACTTTGGCAGAACTGAAATGGAAGGGTGGATGAAAATCAAAAATTATGAAACGGGATCTGAATGATAAACCAAAATTTATGGGATATCCTTGACACCTCTGGAACCTCCAGTAAAATTCCCAGATCGATCTGAGCTCGTGGCTGAGACACAAATTTCGTGGAAGTTGCTGTGGTACTGCGCGGGCAGAACTCCGATGAAGACGATGGCGGTGCGGTGGCGGCGGCGGCGGCGACCGGAACTGATAGGGTGGAGTCTCACCACCAGAAGGAAGCCTTCACAGCTTCAAGGGGAGAGGGAGGGGTGGCCTAAGCCTTGCTCATGGGATTTTCTTCCAATTCAAATGCATTAATTCACTAAAAGGAGAAAATACAACTTATATATGTTACATATCACATCTCTTATCCACCATTGGATCTAGGGGAAGGGGATGGAGGGTGGGGATGAGATGTGAACATCACACAAAAAAAATACATAAAAAAATAAAAGGGGGGGGGGGTGGCCCTTGGACTTTGAATGGCAAGATGTGGAAGGTTGAAATGGTAGGTGGGGTAGGTGGCCTCCATATGGACTTTTTAAGCCATTTGTCCCCCATGTGTTTTTTTACCATTCAAACTTCTAGATATTCCCATGTGGCATGTTGACTGGCCCCACGTGGGACCCTAGGCTGAGGTGGCCCAATGTGGTGGGGCCCGGGGGGCCCGTGGGGCCCACGGGGTCCGAAATGCTCATAAGCCCCCATTACACTCAAAATGGTAAACCGAATGCAACGAAATAAATACAAATTACACACACATAAAGTCTAGCTAAATATAACAAATGGGGAGGCTCAAGGCGGAGTCTCCGGGCTGTCTCCGAGCCAGATGGACGCTGAGGTGGCTCGTGTCGTGCTCCGTATGCGGTACCGGTGGCTCGGCGTATCGTGCCGATCAACTGCTCGGGTGTCCGCACCACTTTAACTGTAAATGTGGTGACTTCAGAAGAAGAAGATGTGCCACTCATGAACCCGGCTGAGGGAACATCTAGTCGAGTGATAGAAGATATACCTATGGCTGCATCTCTGGACCCAACCATCGTCATGATGTTTGAGAGGTATCAGCAGAAGATTGAAGCTCTTCAAAGGCAGCTTGATGAGAAGAATGAACAAACTCCCGTCTCCAAGCATGCGAAGCCAGCAAGGGAGGTTTCCAGTTCTGCGGAGTTGGTGATACCTGCCGTTTCCCGCCAAGCAAGTCACAGGAAAGCTCCATGCCAGTATTTCCCGCCCCAGCCAATGGTGCAATCCTCTCCGACAGGAGTGCAGTCGGGTCTACATGCCACTGTCATGACAACCCCCTTCACACAGCAACAGGCGCACTTCTATCCGGAGCCTGTCGACACTACTATGGTGAAGAAGTTGATGGTCGAAAGAATGATAGAGATGAAGCTGTCCGAGAGGACCGATGGTGATTATGGCCCCTTTGATATTTACCGGGTACCCTATCCCCCACAGTATGCTGCAAAGAGACTGCCTCCAGGCATTAATAAGCCACCAAAGTTTGACAAATTCAATGGGCAAGGCTCCCCACGAGAACACATTGCTTACTATACAACGGTCATGGGAGACTTGGCTGCTGATGAAGCTTACTTGCTGAAGTTCTTGGGCTCATCCTTTACGGGCTTGGCCTTTGAATGGTACTCTAGCTTACCTGCCGAGTCCGTGACTGACTGGCCCGATATGCAGCGGAAGTTTCACGAAAGATTCCATGTCACAGAAAGAGAGATCACAGTGGCAGAGTTATATTCCACCAGACAGAGGCATGATGAAACAACCCTGGACTATATCAAAAGATGGGGGAACCTGGCCATGAGATGCAAGCGGCCTCCATACCAAGAAGATGCTGTGTAGATATGCAAGTAGAACCTCAGGCGGGAAGTGCTTGAGAAGATGATCGGAACAAATATCAAGACATTTGACCGTATGAACAGTGTAGTTGCAGAGGTCGAAACCTTCTTATCCAGACATCCAGCCAGCAACATTCCTGCTACTCAGAAAGGGAAGGCTATTGAACGGCGATCAGCGCCGACTGAAGCAAATACTGTTGATTTCAATACCTTTGACCAGCAAACAGCAAAGGCCAAAGCAACAGCTGCCCCTCCGCCTGCAGAGGCAACAGAGAAGAAAGAAAAAGTCTCTTTAAGGAACAAGATGAGGAAGTTATATTCCTTCCCCAAGGAGAAGATAGGGCCCTTGTTTAATTGGGCATATAAATACAACAGGATAACACTGCCCGAGCCTAAGAGGCCCGAAGATGTAGCCAAGAAAGAGGATCCCCTATTCTGTCCGTATCACCAGGCACTGGGGCACACTATTGAAAATTGTTACATCTTCAAAGACGTCATGGAAAGCATGATTAAGAAGGGCGAGCTCCAAATGGGAGAGCATCAGGTGGATCCTCCACGCCCTCATGAACCCCCGGTGATGAGACCAGCTGTCAATATGGTCTCCATATACCAACAATTGCCTGAAGAGGCTGCAGAGACATACACACAACACACATATGCGGCATGCTTTCTTACCCCCATCAAAGATCATGTGGGATGGCAGACAGTACCAGTCAAGACCAAGAGACGACCACTAGTCTCTGAAGTGCCGGGGGCCTCCATTCGGGGTGTCACTCCATAGCAACCCCTGCCAGCAATAAACCATGTGTGGCGCACTACGGAGTCGCCACCAGTTATCCGAATATTCACTCCCAATCGGAAGAAGCAGACTTCGCTGCCAACACATGAGAAGACAAGCCCCGAGGTCAGGCACTTGCAACAATATATAAACCAGCTTGATGAATATGAGCAACCTAAGCTGAAGCCAATATTAGATCATGTCCTCTGGGAACAGCTGGATGGATTGACTATCATAGAGCAATCAGAAAAAGAACAGGAGAAAACTGAAGCTGACCTCTTCTGGGAGCACAAGCCAGCCGAGTCTAGGCACCGAAAGAAGAATAAGCCAAGAAACAAAAAGAAAATAGTCACACTGCAGTGTAACACTCTATCAGTACTGTTTACCGTACTAGGGGAAGAAGATGAAGGGGTGTCTTCCACTCCACCACTAGAAGCAAATCAGGCCGAGGCTTCGACCTCAATGCATGCTACCCGCTCCGGGAGAAGGTGGGGGTGTTTCCCTCCACCCAACCACAATATTATCTTCAGGGGCGAGCAACCCTATCAGATACCAGAGCCGAAAGTTCGGGGTATTGAGATCCCTCCTCTGTCAGGCCTCTATGCGAAGACTTTTTTTTTTAATAAACTGCTAGACCACAGGAAAAGCCCCTGTGCATCTAGCTCTTTTTATTATATGGTAAGCTGTTTACATAAAACTTCGGGGCATACCCCTGCGAACCAAATACAGCAGCTGCCAGAGGGCTAGCTAGGAGAAGCGAAAAGAGACCAATCCCATGCGATCACCAACAATTGGTGCGGACACCCGAGCAGTTGATCGGCACGACACACCGAGCCACCGGTACCGCACACGGAGCACGACACGAGCCACCTCAGCGTCCATCTAGCTCAGAGACATCTTGGAGACTCCGCCTTGAGCCTCCCCATTTATTATATTTAGCTAGACTTTATGTGTGTGTAATTTGTATTTATTTCGTTGCATTCGGTTTGCCATTTTGAGTGTAATAGGGACTTACGAGTATTTCGGACCCCGTGGGCCCCACCACATTGGGCCACCTCAGCCTAGGGTCCCACGTGGGGTCAGTCAACATGCCACATGGGGCATCTAGAAGTTTGAATGGTCAATTGTCCACATGGGGGACAAGGGGCCAGAATAGTCAACATTTCCAACCAACACCCACCTACCATGTCAAGCTTGTTCCCCCCCTAGTCAATAGGCTGTCCCCCCCTTATTTTTTTAATTGTATTTTTGTGGAATGGTCACAAGCCATCCCAACCCTCCATCTCACACCCCTAGATCCAACGGTGGAGGATGGATTAAATGGGTGACCTATATATGCTTGTATTTTCCCATTTTGATGAATTAATGCCATTTTGAATCAAAGAAATTGTTGGAGCTCCAGCTTGGTGCGTCCCTCTCTCCCCCCTTGCAGCTGTGAAGGTTGCCTCTGGAGGTGTGACTCCTCCCCTATCAGTTCCGGTCATCCTCGCCGCCGCCACGAGCCGCCACCGCACCGCCATCGTCTTCATCGGAGTTCTGCCCGCGCAGTATCACAGCAGCTTCCACGAAATTCAGCCATCAACCACGAGCTCTGATCGACCTGGGGATTTTACTGGAGGTTCCATAGGTGTCAAGGATATCCCAAAAAAATTGGTTTGTCATTCAGATCCCGTTCCATATTTTTAGATTTTCGTCCACTCTTCCCTTTCAGTTCTGCCAGCAGTCTGTCTAGATTCATCTCCGCACTTAGTTTTAGGTCTTAGGTCCACTTTTTGATTTTATTTGGTTCGTCCAATTTTACTGGATCTTCCTTCCACCAACCCATTCATCCACAATTTTTCTAAATTCCTAGTTCGTCCATTTCATATTTTTCACAAATCGTTCTCAGATCCACCTGAAGTTCTATCCACCCATTTCCAGATCCGACCACCAGACACTCCAAAAATCCTATAAAATCACCACCACCTCCAAATCAAATTCTAAAAATTGTCCCAGCTTCGCGGTTTGATTATCTACAACTTTTAAGAAGATCTTGAAGTCTGAATCCCAATGTAAGTAGGCGGTCAACGGCCGTTTACAGGGAACTGAT
The DNA here is from genome assembly GCA_022559845.1 of Amorphophallus konjac. Lineage (NCBI taxonomy): Eukaryota > Viridiplantae > Streptophyta > Magnoliopsida > Alismatales > Araceae > Amorphophallus > Amorphophallus konjac. Next base: position 215,991,718 of record CM040124.1, on the reverse strand, counting down.
GTGCTGAACTGAGAGTTCTGGAACTGTGTAGCATAGAATTGAAAATTAGTTAAGGTCCAGGTCCGCGCAGGTTTAGAGGAATCCACTGGCCTTAGGTTGGAGGATTTTGAGTCCTCTTTCCAACGGCGCTGGTTTCGTCGCATTCCGGCGACGGGGCTGATCGCAGCAGTTGATTTCACCGGAGCGCGCGCCTGAAAATAGCAACTAAAAATCCGTGGGCAGCAACTTCAAAGCTTGGGAATCGGGACCGATCGACCCCCGATCGGTGTTCCCGGCCGACCGCCGTCCGTGGAGGAGCGCCACCAGGGGTCCCCATCATAGTGGGTCCCACCCCCACAGATTCGGAGGACAGCGCCGTCCGTGGGCCCCACGGGCCCGCTGAACCCGCCGTTCGGAAAGCACGAAAACGCGGAGTTCGGCACCGCCGGGTGACATCAAGATGCTGCCCGTCAACCCAATTCGCGTGATTCCCGGGCCCCGCATGTGACCTTTTACCTCCCTGCGTGGAGTGGGTCAAATTATTGTACTGCTGTAAAATTGTGTTAACCGGGGGTCCGTGATTGGCCGGGGTTGTCTTCGCCACGCCGGGTGCGTGGAGGTAATAGTCCGAACTTCTTGGCGTTACATTGCTTAGCTAGTATATGGTCTTTTGCCGCTGCCGAGAGTGTAGGTACTAGCCCGTGTGTCCATGTCACCGCTGTGAGAGTGAGAGTGACCCGTCCCGCGACTCGATCCGAGTCCGGAAGTTGAGTCGGACTACCCTTGACCTCCGCCGGTTCCTTAACCGCGCACGGTCCGCGCTTTCCCTCGCTTGGGACGACGAGTGAGCTTCTACTTCTGTTAGCGACATTTTGCCACTAGGAGCTCGTAGTGTCGGGCTTAGTGTCTCCCTGGTGTGTGCTGCTGGTCGCGTCTTCATCTAAAGTCCGAGGGTGGCACCTAGTAGTGTCGTCTCCCGTGTCCGTCCCGCATCAGTTTGGTATCAGAGCGAGTTGAGTCTAGGGTAGTCTTGCATAGTCTTGCATGCATCATGGTCTAAGTCAAGTCTAGGACCATCATTATTTTGAAAACAAAAAAAAGAGTGTTTTAAAATTGCATTTCATCCCGATAGTTCGGTATCTTAAAAGGTGTTGTCCGAACGGTAGGCTACGCCTATCGGGAAGGCCGCACACTTGCGGGAGTGATCTTCGGATCGGTTAACTCCGCCTCGTACCGGATATTGGTTTAGGTCTAAGTGCATTGTCTAGTGTGTGTTTGCATTAGTCGGTTTGTCTTGTCTCTTGTCATCATGCCCATCTTGTAGTTCCGAGTTTCTCATGGAGTCCCAATCACTCGGGCAATATGGCCGTTGGTCTACCCATGGGCTTGGCAACCATCCTCTCCCCTTCCGTAGGCCCGAAGCCTCAGATTTTTATGGCTCTAATGACCCGGGCGACTACCTCAATTGGGAGGCCACCATGGACAAATATTTTGAATGTTACACCATGTCCGATGCCATGCAAGTTAGTTTTGCCCGAGAGAGGCTTGTCCACAAAGCCGCCTGGAAATGGGAGAGCATTGAGCGCATGAGAGAGGTTAGGAGGCAAAGGCCCATCGAGTCGTGGCATGAGATGAAGGACGAACTTAGGAAGGTCTACCTACCCGGCCCGGTCACCTCCAACCGACCCCACCCAATCACATCCACCCAAGGGGGCCATAATCGGAGGCAACGCGCCGCGCATGTAGAAGAGCCTAGGTCCACGACTAAGCCGAGTTCATATGGGAGAGTCCACCACATTACTCCTACTCCACACCCCACCATTGCCAAACTCTTCCAAATCATTTTGGATAAAGTGGATAGGAAGTGTGATTATATTGAATCCCTGCTTCCCCCTTGCCTACCTCCTAGCCGAGATAGAACCAAGCATGAGCCTAAGGAGGTAGCCGCCGGTAGTCCCAACCCAGTGCCATCTATGGCTCCATCCCAAGGTCCTCTCCCCATCGTAGTGGATCCTCTTTCCCCACCCACGAGAGCTCCATTGCCTACACCCCATGTCCGTCAGGCGGATAAGGGTAAGGGTCTGCTTATCAAGGAGCGAAGAGGATCACGACAGCAGTGTTATCGCTGCCAAGGGTTTGGCCACTTTGCCGGACAGTGTCCCACTCGGACATCTCTAGCCCTAGGGGACAAAAGGGTTGGAGAAGCCTCACTCTCCGATATTTATTTGGAGCCTTCTCAGCCAGAGCTACCCGTGTTTCTAACGGGAAAGCTACTCATAGCCGAGCCACTCTTTAGCTGGCTTAGGATAGGTTTGGTCCCACCTCCCCTCCCATCTATGGACCCTATCCTACCTCTGGTGCCAATCCATTCATTTCACACAACTTTCCGGTCTAATCACTATGTGGATACATTAGATGACCTTCTCAAAGGGTTAGACTGGCAATTAATTTTTATGCACTTGTTGGCTCCAGGCTTTGACCAACCTATAGGTCGTAGCTTCACACATCCATCCTTAGGGTCTATCACCTCCGTGTACACCGTGGGTCATGTTACCACGGAGGTTCTTCTACTCCTCCCTATGCCGGTCGAGCCCGACTTCATTCCCATTTGCCCAAGGGAGGAATCTTACTTTCTACCTATGACTGTCGTCCCACCTCTCACAATGAATGAAGGTGATCATTTACACCTCCTAGATTTTCAAATGTGGGACAATGATTTGTGGAAGCCTAGTCTGAGGGGTCATACCTTCTTTGATCCCTTCGACCCATTCTCTTGTGGACCCCGTGACCCACCATATTTACTCCACCTTTTCGAGCGAGTCCACCATCATACCCTTACCGTCTCATCTCCCTTCATGGATGAAGGAGACCAACAACACCTTCTAGACTTCCACACATGGGATCTTGAGATGAGGGAATCCATATCGAGGGGTCACACATTCTTTGATCCCTTCGATCCCTTTCTTAGTGGGCCCCTTGGTCCACAATCTCCATTCCACTTCTTTAGGGGAGGTTACCATTATACCCCTCCCCCATGGGCCGGACCATCGGCACCCACTGAGTCCGTTCACGGGCAAGAGACACCCGACCCTCCTATCCCACCCAAACCTCCCAAATCCAAAGGACCGTCTTATGGTTGTACCGACATTCGGTCACACTTAGGGTATGCATGGCACACATTCGGATGTCCTGGACCACCTTGCATCTGATTGGGTCGGACTAACTGTAGGGTTGTTTAGGGTCGTGTGTGCATCTGTGTGTTTTTTTTTTTTGTTAGGCATGTTAGGAGTCTACATGACGACGTCCGTCGTCACAGTAAGGCAAGCAATGCACGGTACAAGGAGTTAGCCGGTGCCCATAGACACCACCGAGAGTTCCAAGAGGGCGAATATGTCATGATCAGGGTAAGACCTGAACGGTTTCCCTCTGGAACCGTTAAGAAGTTGCAAGCTCGCGGAGCCGGTCCCTTTAGAGTGTTAAAACGCGTTGGATCCAATGCGTATGTTGTGGACCTGCCCGAGGAATATGGTATAAGCTCTACCTTCAATGTATCGGATCTTGTTGCATATAGGGACCCAGCGGTGATCCCTAGTGAGCCTTTTGAGCCATCTCCTCCCCTTGAGAGTGATCCCACACCTGAGTGTCCACTTCCACCTCCAGCCCCTTTTTCACGGCAGCGTGAGCACATAGATCGTATACTGGACGAGCAAGTGACAGTTACCAGGAGTGGATCTTACCCGCACTACCTAGTGCGATGGAGAGGACGGCCCGCTACTGAGGACACATGGATCACACATGGCGAGTTGCAGCGGATTGATCCGGACCTTTTGGAGCGATACAGGAGCGATGCAGACCCTTACTCGACAGGGTCGAGTTTCTCCCACCCGGGGAGAATTGGTGCGGACACCCGAGCAGTTGATCGGCACGACACACCGAGCCACCGGTACCGCACACGGAGCACGACACGAGCCACCTCAGCGTCCATCTGGCTCAGAGACAGCCTGGAGACTCCGCCTTGAGCCTCCCCATTTATTATATTTAGCTAGACTTTATGTGTGTGTAATTTGTATTTATTTCGTTGCATTCGGTTTGCCATTTTGAGTGTAATAGGGACTTACGAGTATTTCGGACCCCGTGGGCCCCACCACATTGGGCCACCTCAGCCTAGGGTCCCACGTGGGGTCAGTCAACATGCCACATGGGGCATCTAGAAGTTTGAATGGTCAATTGTCCACATGGGGGACAAGGGGCCAGAATAGTCAACATTTCCAACCAACACCCACCTACCATGTCAAGCTTGTTCCCCCCTAGTCAATAGGCTGTCCCCCCCTTATTTTTTTAATTGTATTTTTGTGGAATGGTCACAAGCCATCCCAACCCTCCATCTCACACCCCTAGATCCAACGGTGGAGGATGGATTAGATGGGTGACCTATATATGCTTGTATTTTCCCATTTTGATGAATTAATGCCATTTTGAATCAAAGAAATTGTTGGAGCTCCAGCTTGGTGCGTCCCTCTCTCCCCCCTTGCAGCTGTGAAGGTTGCCTCTGGAGGTGTGACTCCTCCCCAATCAGTTCCGGTCATCCTCGCCGCCGCCACGAGCCGCCACCGCACCGCCATCGTCTTCATCGGAGTTCTGCCCGCGCAGTATCACAGCAGCTTCCATGAAATTCAGTCATCAACCACGAGCTCTGATCGACCTAAGGATTTTACTGGAGGTTCCATAGGTGTCAAGGATATCCCCCAAAAATTGGTTTGTTATTCAGATCCCGTTCCATATTTTTAGATTTTCGTCCACTCTTCCCTTTCAGTTCTGCCAGTAGTCTGTCTAGATTCATCTCCGCACTTAGTTTTAGGTCTTAGGTCCACTTTTTGATTTTATTTGGTTCGTCCAATTTTACTGGATCTTCCTTCCACCAACCCATTCATCCACAATTTTTCTAAATTTCTAGTTCGTCCATTTCATATTTTCCATAAATCGTTCTCAGATCCACCTGAAGTTCTGTCCACCCGTTCCCTGATCCGACCACCAGACACTCAAAAAATCATATAAAATCACCACCACCTCCAAATCCAATTCTAAAAATTGTCCCAGCTTCGTGGTTTGATTATCTACAACTTTTAAGAAGATCTTGAAGTCTGAATCCCACTGTAAGTAGGCGGTCAACGGCCGTTTACAGGGAACTGATGTGCTGAACTGAGAGTTCTGGAACTGTGTAGCATAGAATTGAAAATTAGTTAAGGTCCAGGTCTGCGGAGGTTCAGAGGAATCCACTGGCCCTAGGTTGGAGGATTTTGAGTCCTCTTTCCAACGGCGCTGGTTTCGTCGCATTCCGGCGACGGGGCTGATCGCAACAGTTGATTTCGCCGGAGCGCGCGCCTGAAAACAGCAACTAAAAATCCGTGGGCAGCAACTTCAAAGCTTGGGAATCGGGACCGATCGACCCCCGATCGGTGTTCCCGGCCAACCACCGTCCGTGGAGGAGCGCCACCAGGGGTCCCCATCATAGTGGGTCCCACCCCCGCAGATCCAGAGGACAGCGCCGTCCGTGGGCCCCGCGGGCCCGTTGAACCCGCCGTTCGGAAAGCACGAAAACGCGGAGTTCGGCACCGCCGGGCGACATCAAGATGCTGCCCGTCAACCCAATTCGCGTGATTCCCGGGCCCCGCATGTGACCTTTTACCTCCCTGCGTGGAGTGGGTCAAATTATTGTACTGCTGTAAAATTGTGTTAACCGGGGGTCCGTGATTGGCCGGGGTTGTCTTCGCCACGCCGGGTGCGTGGAGGTAATAGTCCGAACTTCTTGGCGTTACATTGCTTAGCTAGTATATGGTCTTTTGCCGCTGCCGAGAGTGTAGGTACTAGCCCGTGTGTCCATGTCACCGCTGTGAGAGTGAGAGTGACCCGTCCCGCGACTCGATCCGAGTCCGAAAGTTGAGTCGGACTACCCTTGACCTCCGCCGGTTCCTTAACCGCGCACGGTCCGCGCTTTCCCTCGCTTGGGACGACGAGTGAGCTTCTACTTCTGTTAGCGACGTTTTACCACTAGGAGCTCGTAGTGTCGGGCTTAGTGTCTCCCTGGTGTGTGCTGCTGGTCGCGTCTTCATCTAAAGTCCGAGGGTGGCACCTAGTAGTGTCGTCTCCCGTGTCCGTCCCGCATCAACAATGGAGCTAAAGCAGGTCCTAGGGAGCTGCCAAGATGAGAAAAAAATAGTATTGACACGGTTAAACAAACGTGGGACGCAAGAGCGTCGGCAACTTGGTTGGCCTCCCTGTATACATGTGAAATCTGAAGGCCATGGGAGTGTACAGCATCTCGGATCTCCCTCCACCAACGCAGACTAGGCCAAGAGAAGTTCTTCCCAGATTCTTGAAGCGAGGCAGCCAAGACAGCCAAGTCTGTACGTATTTCCAAAATCTGCATCCCATGCTCACGAGCCAGCCGAATGCCATCGCACATAGCACGAGTCTCAGCAACTAGGCTCGTCCCGAGCCCATAGTAATGCATGAAAGCAAGAAGAACCTCCCCTCTGCTGTCTCTAATACATCATCCACCGCCGCAGTGGCCTGGGTTTCCCTTGCTAGCACCATCGACGTTTAGCACCAGGCCAATAAGAGGAGGCGTCCATCGAACTAGCTTGACAGTGTGCGGTGCAAGACAAGGAGTAAAACCAAAACTGGCGATGACCTTGGACATCCTGTCACCAGGTTCTTGTTTGAAAACCTTCTTGTCCAGAGCAACACTAATACTGAAATGGATGTTGCGGATAGCAGAAGTAATAGAAGTATGAGCCGCATCGAACTGCATTTTACATCTGGCCTTCCAAATTTCCCACACAATTAGGATAGATGCATAAATAATGATAAAGCCATGCGGCTTATGCTCACTAAACTGGCTCAAGATGTCCCAGATCCGATGAGTAATATGGGGTCAAGGATCATAGCCAGAGTCCATGAGAGGGAGCATCCAGTTCCAAAGAGAGGTTGCTAGCTCCCCATTCATAAACAAATGGTTCAGGTCTTTAGTTTGGGGATACCTGCAACACTGACACCTCGACGCCATTGCTATTCCGCAATCAACAACTCTAGCGTCGACAGGGACAGCCCTATACAAGAGCCTCCAGGCGAATAAGGAAACACGCCTTTGGAAGCACCGATTCCAGAGAGTAGAAAAAGGTCTCCTGCAGAGGCCCACCGGTCTGCGTTGTAAGTAGGTGGATCGAACCGTGAAATTCGTGGATCCAGTGGCAGACCAGACGCACCTATCTTCATAAGAGGACAGTTGTATACCATCCAACATATTGTGATCAGGCAAGAGAGTTCTGATCGGGTGCGCCACGTTCATAAGCACGTTCATAAGACAAAAGGGAGTGATGAGACCCCGTCTTTCCTTGAATTCCTCTCCGTTCTGGAAGGCAAACAGCCAGCTCCGAGTGCTGCTACAGAAGATAAAAACTCCCGGCAACCATCTGCCGCAATGATCAAAGAAAAAGATGAAGCAGGTATCAACCTTCCTTTAACGTCAAAAGCAACAGTCTCGATAGAGACTCCCCAGTGGTCCCCGTAGAAGAAAGAAGCAAGAGAAGGGCAGACCATGCCGTAGGCGTCGCATGATCCTCTGAAGCCCCGCTGGACAGAGGAGATGCGACTGTCCAACGTCCGTGTGGGCATCTGAATTATGAAGATGCTGAAGAAGGTCCCAACAAGATTTTCTATATGGGAGATCCTCTCCTTGAGCGAAGAAGCTCGCCAAGCCATTATCGATGCCCTACAGGCACCAGCTCAATATGAAGCTCTTCTGACAGAAGTTAACTCTGGACCAACTGTTACATTCATAGAGGATGATATGCTAATTCCTGACCCTAACCATAACATGCCTCTGTATATGAGAGGGCATCTCAACTGCCAGCCACTGAGCCGGATCCTGATAGATCCAAGAGCTGCTATAAATATCCTGCCTTACCGCATCTACCAGAAGTACTACATCGATCTGCACCTCACCAAGGTGAATGATATGAGGATTGCCGGCTTCAATCAGAAGTGCGAGACTCCACTCGAAGTGACAGAATTCAACCTCACACAAGGTGACTTCACCACCACCGTGCAATTCTATGTGATAAATTCAAATACCACATACAAGGCTTTGCTGGGACAACCCTGGTTACATAGATACTGGACAGTACCCTCCACCCTCCACCCTACATCAATGTATCAAACACTGCCACAATGTCAAAGAGGAAAGGGTGTTTGCAGATTTGCATTCCTTCGAAATTTATGAGTGCCACATGCTTGATGCACCATTCTATACAGAGGTCTCCCAAGGGGAGAAGAAAAAAGAAGCTCCTGCCAGCCAGAAGACAGCAACGTCAAAACCGGACAAATGGTCCCCTCCACCACCCTCGGGTTACGTGGAACAGCAAGAGGTTGCCCATGTCTCTCGGACTGGGGACTTTGCTAGAATTGCACCACCACCTGCCTACCCTGTCAAAGCAGACGATAACATAAAGGAGAAGCTCAGTCTTGTTGAAGTCCCACCTGGACTATTCAAACCCATTCCAAGCCTGGAATGCCAGACAGTGCAACCACTGAAGACTATGGAAGTTCCCCATTTCGGTGAACCCCCTACGATATTCTATCCGGGAGAGCCTGCCGATGAGGATGATGAAGACTGTGTAATCCCAGAGGAGGCAGCTAATAGAATGGTGCCGATATCGGGTCTGGATTACACTACCCAACGGGTCTCCCAGATGTTTTATAAAATGCAAATGCCAATGCTGCAGCCTGTTGGCCAGAAAAAGTCATTCCAGAAGCTCTGGGATCTGCCCAACAAAAACAAAGAGTTCCTAAAAATCACTCAGCATCCGAGGCTAGGCTATACTCTGCAGGAGTATTATGAGACGGAGGTAGATGTTATCTCCACCTACTTCACCCATGAAGATCCCTTCGAGGCAGACTATGACGATTACCCACCATATGGTGAAGAACTGATACAACACCCCAAAGGTGGCACTGAAACCCATGACAGTTATGAAGGCTCAGGGGAACAAGATGAAGTTACTCTATGCCAGTATTGGAAGGAACCTCTTTCCACGGAGGATCTATTCCAAGATGAAGTCAGATTTGACAGGGGAACACCTGAAGAAGATCAGGCCGATGAGAAAGAAAGGGATCGCCTGGAGTTTGAACGCATACTAGAGGAGATCCGGGCCATGCAAGACCTAGCAGATCCTGTAGAAGAAATTTTACCTGTAGACCCCCAGGGGGCAGAAGGTCCTATGTCAGAAACACAAGATGAGACACCAGAACCGCCGATCAGAACTGGCCAAAACCCGGTGGATGGTCTGGTAATTCAGCAATGGAGCCAAGAAGCTTTAAGACAAGCTCCTCTAACCTTAGAGAGCCTGTCTGAAGAAAGCCAGCAATCACTAGCCGGGGAGCTGGAGGCCCTGGAGGCTGAAGAAGACTACATCAACGGAGGCTTCATCAACCTTGAAGAAGCTCCACCAGAAGTCGAAGACGGTGGTCAAGCTACCATTGATGAACTGATAGAAGTGCACCTGGGGAGTGAAGGAGATCCAAGACCCACCTTTCTTAGTGCATTGTTGTCAGCAGAAGAACAAGAGGAGTATATACAATTTCTAAGGGAGTTCCGGGATTGTTTTGCCAGGACCTACAATGAGATGCCAGGATTGAGCCCTGACGTAGCCCAACATCTGCTGTCCATTGATCCAAGAGCAGAGCCTGTAAAGCCGCCTTCCAGGCGAATGCGGCCCGAGCTGATCAATCAACCTAATGGGGAAGTCGACAAACTCATTGATGTGGGGTTCGTCGACGAAAATGAATACACAACATGGCTAGCAAATATAGTGCCCGTGAAGAAGAAAAATGCGCAGATAAGAATATGTGTTGACTTTCGGGACCTCAATAAAGAATGCCCAAAAGATGACTTCCCTGTGCCGATCACTGAGGTGATGATAGATGCCACCACAGGCCATGAAGCCCTCTCATTTATGGATGGGTCATCCGGATATAACCAAATTTGGATTGCTGAGTAAGACATGGTCCATATTGCTTTCCGCATCCCAAAGGGGATATTCCATTATAAAAGAATGCCGTTCGGCCTCAAGAATGTCGGAGCTACATACCAAAGAGCCATGACGAAGATATCCGATGACTTGCTCTACAAGAAGGTGGAGTGCTACATTGATGATCTGGCAGTGAAGACCAAGAAGAAGGAAGACCATCTACAAGATTTGAGGGTGGTGTTCCAAAGGCTCCGCCAGTATGAGCTAAAAACGAACCCCATGAAATGCACCTTCGGCGTGTCCAATTAGAAATTTCTTGGATTCATTGTCCGGCACAGGGGCATTGAGATTGATCCGTCCAAGATTAAAGCTATTCAAGAGCTCCCTCCTCCAAAGAGTCTGTCAGAGCTGCGGTCCCTGCAAGGCCGACTGGCGTACATTCACCGATTTATGTCAAACCTATCGGGTCGATGTCACCCTTTTCATAGGTTGATGATGAAGGATATGCCGTTCTTCTGGGATAAAGAGTGACAAACAACTTTTGAAAAGTTGAAAGAATATCTGAAAACCCCTCCGATGTTGGGAGCCCCTATCAAAGGAAGACCTCTAATTCTTTATATAGCAGCTACTCACTGTTCACTGGGGGCAATGCTAGCCCAAGTAAATGAAGAAGGCAAAGAGCAAGCTCTCTACTACCTTAGCAGATGGTTAGTACGGACTGAAGAAAATTACACTTTTATAGAGAAGACCTGTCTGGCCCTGGTCTTCACTGTCAAGAAACTCCGGCATTACATACTGTCTCATGAAATCAGGTTGATATCTGGTGCAGACCCGCTCAAGTATATATTATCTCAGCCAGCACTTAAGGGACGACTCGACAAATGGGCCGTCATCCTGATGGAATTTGACATCTCATATGTTCCACAATTAGCCATAAAAGGCCAGGCCATGGCCGATTTCTTTGCGGTGCACCCTGCACCAGAGGATGTTCCATTAGAAGCTGAACTCCCTGATAACGAGACACTAGAGGCATGTCAAACCCAGTCGGTGATGTGGCACCTCTACTTTGATGGGGCATCAAGAACAGAGACTACCTCAGTTGGACAGGTCAGAGTCCGAGCAAGAGCTGGCATTGTTCTGAAGTCACCTGAAGGGGAAGTGTTATACACTTCATGCTCAATAAACAAGCCTTGCACTAATAATGAAGCTGAGTATGAAGCCCTGATAATTGGCTTGCAAATTGCACTTAGCATGGGGGTCCATATGCTCCAAGTGTTCGGTGACTCAATGTTGATAATAAAACAGATGCAAGGGGAGTTTGAAGTGCGGAATCCAGAACTAAACCCCTACTACCAAAAAGCATTACGTCTGATGGCTAGCTTTCACCATATCAAGCTCAATCATGTGGGCCGAGGGCATAATGCTCAAGCCGACGCTCTGGCGAAACTAGCCAGTTCGCTAGCAGTCCCACCAGATGAAACACTCAACATTGTTGTGATAAATCGGCGATAGGTTCCCAGTATGTTAGAATCATGCCTAGAAGAATATGAGGCCAATGTAGTTGAAGAAGCACAGGAATCCGACTAGAGACAACATCTGCTATAGTGGTTCCTTCACCAGCAGCTACCCAAAAGCAAAGAAGAAAGAATGAGACTCCTCCGGACTAAAGATTCCTATGAGCTCCGAAGTGGAACACTATTCTGAATCATGGCGGATGCTCGTAAGAAGATTCTGCTCCGCTGCATATCCACCAATGAAGCTTGGCAAGTGATGAAAGAGATACATGCAGGGACAACTAGAGCACACCAAGCTAGACCAAAGATGAAGACTGAAATCAAGAAACTAGGCTATTACTGGCCTACTATGTTTAAAGACTGCTGTTAGTTTGTAAAAACATGCCAGAAATGCCAGGAGCATGCTACCGTGCCTAGAAGGCCGCCTGTGCCCCTACACCCAACAGTTCCCAGCTGGCCGTTCGCTCAGTGGGGGACTGATGTGGTTGGACCCCTGCCAACGTCTTCAGCTGGACACAAGTATATCTTGGCTATAATGGACTACTTCTCCAGATAGGCAGAAGCTATAGCACTCAGAGAAGTGACTGGTGAATTGGTCGCCAGATTCATTAAGCTAAACATCATTTTCTAGTTTGGTGCTCCCAACCGAATAATTTCTGATAATGGAAGCCACTTCAAGAATCAGAAAATATATCGGCTCGCCGAGAAATACAAGATTGATTGGAGGACATGCACCCCCTACAATCCACAAGCAAACGAATTGGCTGAAGCCTTCAATAAAACCATGTGCACCCTCCTGGCTAAAACTGTCAGCTCCAACAAGAAAGACTGGGGGGAAAAGATGTACGAAGCATTATGGGCGTATCGTACCGTCTACAAGACCCCCACAGGCTGTTCACCTTTCTCCTTAGTGTACGGCTCCGAGGTAGTAGTCCCCATAGAGCTGGAAGTTCCATCACTCAGGGTTGCAATTCAATATGGATTAGCCCGCGATGAGCAGTCAAATACTGAAAGAAGATTCGAAGAACTGGCTGAGCTGGAAGGAAGACGCCTTCAGGCACAGAGGAATATCCAAGCATATCAAGCCCGCATGGCAAATGCCTTCAACAAACTCGTCAAAGGGTGAGAGTTCAAGAAAGGTGACCTAGTTATGGTCAAGAAGAGAGAAGTCATGGCTTCTAACCCAAAAGGCAAGCTAGCTGTAAACTGGTTGGGTCCGTATGTGGTCTAAAGAGTCTATGAAGGCGGAGCCTATGTGGTTGTCAACCATCGGGGGGAAGTTCAATTGTCGCCGCTTAATGGGAAGTATCTGAAGCTCTATCATGCTGCACCACTGCCCTTTGAGGGAGTGGCAAATGATTGAACAAACAAGCCTCAACATGCAAGATGATGGTGATAAAAGCTCTGAAGAACGATGAGGACAATGAGGATGGCTACTCCTCCCAATATGATAAAAATATCAATCCGAACCTTCCGTCTGGGTTGATCATGAAACCTTATCTCCTTTGCATTGATGTAAACCCCACATCAACGATGAAACATATAGGCGAACGGCTTCGGGCCTAAGCCTCCTCTATATAAATATCAATCTGGACCTTCCGTCTGGGTCGATAATGAAACCTTATCTCCTTTGCGTTGATGTAAACCCTACATCAACGATGAAACATATAGGCGAACGGCTTCGGGCCTAAGCCTCCTCTATATAAATATCAATCTAGACCTTCCGTCTGGGTTGATAATGAAACCTTATCTCCTTTGCGTTGATGTAAACCCCACATCAACGATGAAACATATAGGCAAACGGCTTCGGGCCTAAGCCTCCTCTATATAAATGTCAATCTAGACCTTTCGTCTGGGTCGATAATGAAACATTATCTCCTTTATTTTGATGTAAACCCCACATCCGCGATACCCTCCTTCATGTAAATATCAATCTGGACCTTCCGTCTGGGTGGATAATGAAACCTTATCTCCTTTGCGTTGATGTAAACCCCACATCAACGATGAGACATGTAGGCGAACGGCTTCGGGCCTAAGCCTCCTTCATGAAAACACCAATTCGGACCTTCCGTCTGGATAAATGATGAAACCATATTTTCCCTTGTGTTGATATAAACCCGACATCAACGATGAATCCTTCTACACACTCAACAAGCAACGTACACTCTCAGACATTACAAAAAAAGAGAAGAAAAAAATGATGAATATGAAAAATGGGGCTTAAAATAGAGGTGCCTCGTCAGACTCGTTCAAACATCCTGGACCAGGGTAAAAAGGGCTATAACCCAGCTGTGGTGAAAACCCGAAAGGGCACTACAGGCAAAATCAAGTACCATGCCACGTGAAAACCCGAAAGGGCGCGTGGGCAAAAGCAAGAGGGGGCTGGCTCCGGTGAAAAACCGAAAGGGCGCTTGGGTCAGTTGATGTGAAACGAAAATTCGGATCGTGTGATTTTCTTTTCTCTTCATTTTCTCCCTTCTTTTTTTTCTTTTCCAAAATAACTTCTCCCCACCCTTTTTTTTTTCAGATCTTCACTATGATACCCGACCGATAATCAGAAATAATGTGCAAGCTTCTATGACTGTATACAGGATGAGTGTCCTTTGACCGCTTCCTTCTGATGGAACCGAGAAGACCTCGTATGATTGGAAATCTATCACTGAGGTGCTTCGGCATGCCTTAAACATCCGCAAGCAAAGTATTCTGGGAACTCAAGATGGGCCTTTGAGTTTGACTTATGATCTCATCAATCGGAGTGATACTTCCGTGAATAGCAGCTCCTTCTCACAATAAATGCACCCTTGGAAACATGCTTCCAGTTGCCTTTGATTCACTAATACCATCTCTGACAGAACTAAAAAAAACTCATAATGCACCCTCATAGAATTCAGGTTTCCCATGGTTCGTCTGAAATCATGTGTAAAGTCATGAAGTATGTAGAGGGATGGGGGAGGGTGTGGGAGAGTGGGAGTGTGTTGTGATCGGTTGTGGGGTGTTCTAGGCGTAGAACCTTGGAAATGGGAGGAGGGAGGATCTCCTGCAGATGGAGTTGGCCTATGACGATGGTGGGTCCCTGCAGGTTCAGAAGTAGATGGGCGTAGGGTGGGTTCCTGTAGGATCAGAAGAAGCGGGGGGCTGGGTGGGTCGACCCATCTATCTTACCTGGCGGGACAGAACTCCAAAACGAGACTCTATTTTCAGACCCGAACGCCGTGGACGTCCGAGGAAGCTTGTGTGCAGGGTTTTAATGGTTGTATGAGGGGGGGAGAAGGTATGTGAGATGGGGATGGCGAGAGTGTTAGAGAGGGAGAGGAAGCCATGTGTGGTGGAGGCTAGTGAGAGAAAGAGGGTGAGAGACAAAGGAGGGGAGGTCGCTACCGTGAGGTGTGCATGGCCGTATGGGGGGGTGACACGGCGAGCTCCTCCTACTGCCAAGCTGGGTGAGGTGTGGAGGAGGTGGTGGCCAGAAGGGGGTGGTGAGGGATGGGCATGGGATGATAGGTGTGAGATGACGGGCCCGTCCAAGGGAGTGGAGAGGATGGCAGACGTGGGCATGGTGGGAAGCTACTTTGTGGCCAACAGTGATGGGACAGATGGTGAAAACGGAGCTCTGTTTTTTTTTCTTCTTCTTCCCGCCATGCATGTCTGAGGTGCGAATGGTTGGGAGGTGTTAACCATGGGAGCAGGTGGAGAAGATGGTGTGGGACGTGGGGGTTAACTGTGCTGGAGATTCGTGTGTAGGTGGGCTGTGCCTTTTCTGGAGAAGATACTTGTAGGGGAAGTGGTGGTAGCAAGGGGTGGGAGGAGATGGTGAAGGCAGTGGGAGAGATGGGCAAGGTGGTGATCGGCAGCAGCGGAGTAGCCAGAGATGAAGAAGGAAGTGCGGTTGGGGCTTCTCACCCGACCCCATCTCAGGGCTGATGCAGCCGACTCTTCCTTCGACTCGGTGCTATGGATGACGGTGGTGGAGGCTCGAGCGTGATGCATCAGCAGGTCTGCGCAGCTGCTTCTTAGAGGAGGACGACGGTGAGTAGGTGCATGTAGGCAAAGTGGAGCAGGGCTGGGTGCGGCGATGGCGAGCAGGTGACCGGCAGCGTGAGAGCCGCCTACTCTCCTGAGTGTAGCCAGAGCTGGCAGCGGCGAGCTTGTTTGTAGGGGCACTCTTTGCCGTTAACAGGTGGGGGAAAAGGGACAGTGGTCGACGGGTAACTGGGTATAGATGGTAAGGTAGGGCTGTGGCGAGGGAGGCGAAGTGGTAGATGGGCTGCGGCCCGTGCAGGAAGGAAGAGGAAAGGATGGCGGCCGGTGATGGCGGAGATGGCAAGTGAGGTGAGATGGAGAGAGAGCCGGATGGAGGGAAGGAAGTGGACGGTGGATAGGAGGGGCATCTCACCCCGGGGCATCTCACCTCATCTCCTTCTCGGAGAAGATAACACATGAACAAGGCTTCACACCTCACAAAGATAGGTTTCCAAAAATTCTAATCACTTCATTGCCTTAAACAAAGATTACATGACCTTTTATAGACTCTACAAAGAAGACCAAAAGATAACTCACCTAACACCTACTTCCTACCACTCATACCTTTCTTGGGAAGACACTCTCTTGGGAAGACTAAAAGACATAAAATAAAAAAAAGACTCTTACATAATTTTTTGTGGACATAATTACTACAAACATAAAACATGACCCATTAAGCCCATACATGTGGCCCAATTAAAAAAAACATCTATTTGATCATTTTGTTGAAGCCGCTTGTCAATCCCTTCAAATTCAACCTCGAACTTTGAATCTTGAATCGACGATTCCATCAAACTCCTCCGCTTGGAAGAGGTTCGACCTCGAACCTCGTAGCTCAGGATCTCGGTCTGATGAAACATCCCGATTCCCTAAGCTCTGATACCACTTGATGTGAAACGAAAATTCGGATCGTGTGATTTTCTTTTCTCTTCATTTTCTCCCTTCTTTTTTTTTCTTTTCGAAAATAACTTCTCCCCACCCTTTTTTTTCCAGATCTTCACTATGATACCCGACCGATAATCAGAAATAATGTGCAAGCTTCTATGACTGCATACAGGATGAGTGTCCTTTGACCGCTTCCTTCTGATGGAACCAAGAAGACCTCGTATGATTGGAAATCTATCACTGAGGTGCTTCGGCATGCCTTAAACATCCGCAAGCAAAGTATTCTGGGAACTCAAGATGGGCCTTTGAGTTTGACTTATGATCTCATCAATCGGAGTGATACTTCCGTGAATAGCAGCTCCTTCTCACAATAAATGCACCCTTGGAAACATGCTTCCAGTTGCCTTTGATTCACTAATACCATCTCTGACAGAACTAAAAAAAACTCATAATGCACCCTCATAGAATTCAGGTTTCCCATGGTTCGTCTGAAATCATGTGTAAAGTCATGAAGTATGTAGAGGGATGGGGGAGGGTGTGGGAGTGTGTTGTGATCGGTTGTGGGGTGTTCTAGGCGTAGAACCTTGGAAATGGGAGGAGGGAGAATCTCCTGTAGATGGAGTTGGCCTATGACGATGGTGGGTCCCTGTAGGTTCAGAAGTAGATGGGCGTAGGGTGGGTTCCTGTAGGATCAGAAGAAGCGGGGGGCTGGGTGGGTCGACCCATCTGTCTTACCTGGCGGGACAGAACTCCAAAACGAGACTCAGTTTTCAGACCCGAACGCCATGGACGTCCGCGGAAGCTTGTGTGCAGGGTTTTAATGGTTGTATGAGGGGGGGGGGAGAAGGTATGTGAGATGGGGATGGCGAGAGTGTTAGAGAGGGAGGGGAAGCCATGTGTGGTGGAGGCTAGTGAGAGAAAGAGGGTGAGAGACAAAGGGGGGGAGGTCGCTACCGTGAGGTGTGCATGGCCGTATGGTGGGGTGACACGGCGAGCTCCTCCTACTGCCAAGCTGGGTGAGGTGTGGAGGAGGTGGTGGCCAGAAGGGGGTGGTTAGGGATGGGCATGGGATGATAGGTGTGGGGTGACGGGCCCGCCCAAGGGAGTGGAGAGGATGGCAGACGTGGGCATGGTGGGAAGCTACTTTGTGGCCAACAATGATGGGACAGATGGTGAAAACGGAGCTCTGTTTTTTTTTTTCTTCTTCTTCCTGCCATGCATGTCTGAGGTGCGAATGGTTGGGAGGTGTTAACCATGGGAGCAGGTGGAGAAGATGGTGTGGGACGGTGGGGTTAACTGTGCTGGAGTTTCGTGTGTAGGTGGGCTGTGCCTTTTCTAGAGAAGATACTTGTAGGGGAAGTGGTGGTAGCAAGGGGTGGGAGGAGATGGTGAAGGCAGCGGGAGAGAGGGGCAAGGTGGTGATCGGCAGCAGCGGAGTAGCCAGAGATGAAGGAGGAAGTGCGGTTGGGGCTTCTCACCCGACCCCATCTCAGGGCTGATGCAGCTGACTCTTCCTTCGACTCGGTGCTATGGATGACGGTGGTGGAGGCTCGAGCGTGATGCATCAGCAGGTCTGCGCAGCTGCTTCTCAGAGGAGGACGGCGGTGAGTAGGTGCATGTAGGCAAAGTGGAGCAGGGCTGGGTGCGGCGATGGCGAGCAGGTGACCGGCAGCGTGAGAGCCGCCTGCTCTCCTGAGTGTAGCCGGAGCTGGCAGCGGCGAGCTTGTTTGTTGGGGCACTCTTTGCCGTTAACAGGTGGGGGAAAAGGGACAGTGGTCGACGGGTAACTGGGTGTAGATGGTAAGGTAGGGCTGTGGCGAGGGAGGCGAAGTGGTAGATGGGCTGCGGCCCGTGCAGGAAGGAAGAGGAAAGGATGGCGGCCGGTGATGGCGGAGATGGCAAGTGAGGTGAGATTGAGAGAGAGCCGGATGGAGGGAAGGAAGTGGACGGTGGATAGGAGGGGCATCTCACCCCGAGGCATCTCACCTCATCTCCTTCTCGGAGAAGATAACACATGAACAATGCTTCACACCTCACAAAGATAGGTTTCCAAAAATTCTAATCACTTCATTGCCTTAAACAAAGATTACATGACCTTTTATAGACTCCACAAAGAAGACCAAAAGATAACTCACCTAACACCTACTTCCTACCACTCGTACCTTTCTTGGGAAGACACTCTCTTGGGAAGACTAAAAGACATAAAATAAAAAAAGAACTCTTACATAATTTTTTGTGGACATAATTACTACAAACATAAAACATGACCCATTAAGCCCATACATGTGGCCCAATTTAAAAAAACATCTATTTGATCATTTTGTTGAAGCCGCTTGTCAATCCCTTCAAATTCAACCTCGAACTTTGAATCTTGAATCGACGATTCCATCATCAGTAATGTGGTTACCATGCAAATGAAAACACATTCTATACCTTTTGGCGACACTTCCACCGGTTGTCCCACCATTGATGAAACCTTCTGTCGGTCGCAAGGCATCATCGCCTAGATCGACAATAAAACCTGTCCAAAATGGACCTTTCGTCTGTTCTGATGAAACTTATCAATTTCTTTACATCGGCATAAACCCAATGCCAATGATGAAACCTTCTGTCGGTCACAAGGCATCATCGCATGGATCGATAATGAAACCAACCCAGAATGGACCTTTCGCTTGTTCTTATGAAACTTATCAATTTCTTTGCATCGGCATAAACCCAATGCCAACGATGAAACCTTCTGTCGGTCACAAGGCATCATCACCTGGATCGATAATGAAACCAACCCAGAATAGACCTTTCGTCTGTTCTGATGGAACTTATCAATTTCTTTGCATCGACATCAACCCAATGTCAATGATGAAACCTTCTGTCGGTCGCAAGGCATCTTTGCCTAGATCGACAATGAAACCCGTCCAGAATGGACCTTTCGTCTGTTCTGATGAAACTTATCAATTTCTTTGCATCGGCATAAACCCAATGCTGATGAGGAAACCTTGTGTCGGTCATAAGACATCATCGCCTGGATCGATAATGAAACCAACCCAGAATGGACCTTTTGTCTGTTCTGATGAAACTTATCAATTTCTTTGCATCGACATCAACCCAATGTCGATGATGAAACCCTCTATCGGTCACAAGGCATCATCACCTAGATCGACAATGAAACCCGTCCAGAATGGACCTTTCCTCTGTTCTGATGAAACTTATCAATTTCTTTGCATCGGCATAAACCCAATGCCGATGATGAAACCTTCTGTGGGTCACAAGGCATCATCGCCTGGATCGATAATGAAACATACCCAGAATAGACCTTTCATCTGTTCGGATGAAACTTATCGATTTCCTTGCGTCGGCATCAACCCAATGTCGATGATGAAACATTCTTTCGGTCCTGAGGCATCATTACCTAGACCGATAATGAAACTTACCCATAGTAGGCCCTCTGTCTACTTTGATGAAACTCACCCATTTTTTATTGTCCTAAGTCCCACCGACGATAAAACCTTCTATCGGTCACAAGGCATCATCGCCTAGATCGATAATGAAATGTATCCGGAGCAGACCTTTCGTCTACTCTGATGAAGCACACCCGTTTCCTTGCATCGGCATGAACCCAATACCGATGATGAAGCTTTTTATGATCCTACAACACTTTTGGCCGAAAGGACTTACATTTGTGCCAATTTGGCAACTCCTGGAATCCCGACACGCGGTGGAGCGATGCCCCCATCCTTTTCTTGAAAGGGTGGACGCTCTCCTGCAGTGCAGATGCGGGAATGCTTCCATGCAAGTTGCCAAAATAGTCACAAGATATGATAGAATACAAATTGTGAAGATGAACACCAGAAGCATTAAGAGAAATTTGTATTTCATTACACAAGGAAAAAGATGAAGATAATTAGGGGCCCTTCGAGGGGGATGGGTTACAAAAAAAGGGAAGTGACTAAGATCGTCGGAAGATGTCTTCAACGTCCAGAAGTTCGACGGTTGGAGTCGCCCTCAATTCAGGAAGCTGATATTCCTCTTCTTGGAGGCGAGCCGACTCATTCTGCAGTGAAGCTACTCATCCTTCCAGCAGAGCAATCTCTCCGGCACTTTGGGACTGCGTCGCTTCTACTAACGGTAGTTTAGCTTCAAGAGCACTCAGCTCTGCTCGCAGTTCGTCCATTCGACTGCGCACCAAGTCAGCACGGGCAGATGTAGTCTCTAGTCGGGATCTGTGCTCCTGAAGGTGAGAATTCAATTCTTCCAGCCCGAATCGGCAATCAGCTTGCTGTAGCTTAAGGGCCATCAATTTGTCATTCACAATGCGCCCCAGAAAGTCCCATCGATTTACAAATTTCAATAACAACAGCACACGTTGGGTCCATGTCTCCAAGGGGCAACCCAGTGCTTGTAAGCAAGCTGTCAGGCGTTCCGCCACCTCCTTCAGTTGCAAATAGGTTAATGTCGGCTGAGACTCCACTACCTGGCGCAACATCTCTAAATTTTGCCAGATAAAATCTTCTGACGAGATGAAGCCCAGGGAAGCTGTTGGGGCCATTTTGAAGGTGAGTTCATCGTCGATAGCCGCCCATGAGCCTATGTCTGGCTAAGAAGATGAAGATGGAACGGTCGCCGGGGAAGGTGAAACAATCTCTGCAGCAACCTCTTCCCGAACTACTGTCTTTCCTGCTGCCAAATCTTCAGGAGTTTCTTCCTGAGAAGCTGCTGGAGGTGAACTGATGTCCTCACCAATCCCTTCATGAACTATGGTCTCCTCTGCTGTTGGACCCTCGAGAGCTACTCCCTGAATAGCTGCAGGAGATGGCGGTGATCCAGATTCTGTTGTTTGCATGGATGGAATCGTGAGTTCTGGGGCAATAGTCAGTACGACGGCCGGTACAAAGGCAGAACCGCAAGCCTGATCTACTTCAGCTCTCAGCTCTGAAGCCCCAGCTGGAGCAGAATTTTCTCCTAATGCCCCCAGCTCCAATGACAATATGTTAGTCGTCGACTGTACCCTCACTAGCACGGGGCGAAATATAGCAGTCATCCCAGCAGAAGCTACAGCGCCCGGGAGCAATACAGCCAAGGCTTCTGGAAAGATAATATCGGAAGCAGATATCAAGTTTAGGTCGGTGGTGCCGGACTCCTGAAAATAAGACTGAAAGAAGCATCAAGAGAGCAGATAGGCAAGAAAAGTTATGCAGTTAAATAAGAAGAAAGGGGCAGAGCTCACTCTCACGGCAGGGTCAATCTCTTCAAATGCCCGCATGGAGGAGGACAGTTCTGCCAATGAAGCAACAAAGGGGGGAGTTATCTCCTCCTCCATATCAATACCATCAAACTCTTCTGCTGACATTCCCCCGGATGACGATGCCAACAGCATCGGAGGGCTAAACAATGAAAGATCCTCCGACGACACAACAGGTGCCACTGCTCCCTCTTTGTCTGGTTCATGAACTCCCTCCTCGACTTCAGAAAAGCCAAAATCGATCTCTTCATCAGAGGCAGTAGCAGAGCTGCTAGAAGATATCTCCACACTAAGTATGGGCAAACTCCTTACTTTTGTCGCCTTCCGGGCTGTTGAACGGGTGACTATTTGCCGTAAGGGGATAGTGCCCTTCTTTAACATGATTTTGTGACCCTCCTGTGGTTGGGGAACATCCATAACTGGGGTCTCGATGACAGTTTCAACCCCCTCGGCCGCTGCAACATGAGCTCATGTATGAAGAATGGTAGAATGGTCGTCAAAGATAAGAAAGGACTAAGAAGGACAAGGCAAGCCCACCTTCAGTTTCACTAGCTGGTGTAGGTGAACGCAATCTCACATCTTCCGGGGCCACGATAGGAGGCTCCCCTCCCATCACCTCCGCTGCATCTCTTGTCTCCCCGGCAGCCGCAGTAATGGCAATTTCTTCTTGAGCCACTACCAAATGAGGACATGCCAAGTCAAGAATGAAGATACCACAAAATCTACAAGAATACAGTTCATGAAGAACAATGATACCTTCAGTTACTTGCTGAGTAGCTTCCCGCTGAATGGTGAACTCCTCAAAGGAAGGCACACGAGGCAAAGGGGCCTTGGTGACGTCGACTGCGAAGGAGGATTTCTTCGCCATGGTCTTTCGGGCCTTCTTTGCCCCGCTCATGACGACCTTTACTTCAGAAGCCACCCTTTTCTTGCCAGGAGGCACCGGGGTGGTGGTTGGCGCCGGTTCAAGGATATCAAAATATGAAGGCTTCTGGGCCTGGGAGATAATCCTCCGATAGACTCTCTGCTACTTTATGTCTGGCCTATCTGTCAAAGAGAATGCACATTGTTAGAAGAGAAAATCAAGCAATGAAGAAAGCACCATGTTAACCGGAAAAAGTCATACCTGCCGGGCCATTATAAAAGAATGAAAGGGGCCAATACTGATAGGCCACCTCTTTGCTACGGGAGGCGGCTTCCCTAACAAGCCAACAGACATCACCTATTTTCTTACACTTCTCTGCCAGGTTAGCTAAGTCTGCATGGCCGCAAGAAGCGAGGCAATGACACAGGCCCATGTGATCCATTCCCCAACCGTCGGCATATTGAAAAGACACAAACAGAGGCCTGTCCAAGTTGCTTGCCGCAGGAGTATCAAGAGACAGCCCATGAATATTCATCAAAATAAACAGCCAGGACGTATGTTGATAATACGTCAGAGTCCTGTCCTCCCTCCTCACAAATGTCCTGTACGGACAGGCGCGGTCTGTTTGGCTCTTCCATGAAGCTACCTTCGGAAGCGGCTCCTCTATGGGGAATGGAAACTGCTGAGATTCCAGACGAGCGCTCCCGATCTGGCATAAGTGCTTCAAATCCTTTAGAAAGGTGTCTTCATTTATATTGGCCAGAACCGGCGCCAACTGCTGAGACGCATCCTCCTTCAAGGCTCGCCGCTTGGCTACATATTTTTCTGCTTCCCTCGGATGCTGAGAATTCAATCTCTTCAAATGGGCCTTGTCAATATCAAGCACTAGCCTAGGTGTAGATCAGAAATTAAACCTACCCCAAATTGATGATTTGAATAAGTGATGATTTGATAAGAAATCCGGAACTAAAACCATGATAAAAGGGGGGGGGGGTCACATGTAATAATTATAATCCGTGATCGCCACTAAGGCCAACAACATGCCAAATAATATGAAGATCAAAATAAGGGCATGTTACATACCTCAGAAATTCAAAGGGGGACCAAGAGGTGGCCTGGGCATGAACGCGCTTTATCGGGCTAGCGCCTTCTCAAGATCACGCTATGTTTGTGTGGCGCGATATCAGATAGAGAGCGGGGTGAATTGGGTTCATTCCTTCCTTGCTCCAAGGCCAGCCAAGGTGCAAGGGCTCCACGTATCAATCTTCTAGTGCCTGCAAACAATTTAAACAACAAATAAAAGGCCCATTAGATCGAGATTTATGTAGAATCTGCCTCTATTCTTAATCAAAAGCATATAAAAGAAGGGCCCGATTACCTGGGGGCTTGGTGGTTTTTAAACCCCTATGGGAGGGCCAAAAATAGGTTTGGTGTGTGTGTCAATGCGTGTATTTTGTAAAGGAGTAATTTTGAAAATAATATGCAATGTGATGTGAAGATTAAAAGAAATGAATTGGGGAGAAAAGTAAGAACGAGGAAGAACACAATAAGCCCTAGAATACTCCCTTGGATGTGGAAGGAGCGAGGAGTTGTTGATTTGGAACGAAGAGCAGCCTCCTCCTTGTCAAGATCTCGAGTTGCATCCTTTTAGAACGATGGCCAAAGGTCCAATTTATAGGAGGAGAAACAAGAACGAACCCTAGGTCGGAGTTCGATCCAATCTAATGATTTGGTGGCTCAAATCAAGGTAATCCTGTCGATTAATGAGGGGAACCGACTCCTATTAGGATTAGGAACATTCCTTTGGACGAAATACGATTGGAAACTTACCAAAATAGCGACCCAGATCAAAAAGGGAAGTCCGGGTCGGACTGTGTTTCTGACTGAGAACGCGCTAGGAGGATGTGGCGCGTTCTTAATGAATGCGCTATGACGATATAGCGCGACCAGGATTGACAACCCAAATGATTGGAAAAGGAAAAAACACCCATTGGATAGTCATTCAATTAAGTAAGAATAGCAACCACGGTGGATGTTGCAAAGATCTAATATCAAGATATATCGACTATTCAAATGATCATTCAATTAGGCCCATAACGCGCTATGAACAAGAAAGTGATATGAGTGAATAGCGCGAGAATGCCAAATTCGAGACGAGATCCAAGGTATGGAAATTGAATTGCAGGGCCAAGAATAGAGAGATATCCCAGAAAATCAACCAATTAGAGATCAATTGGGGCATTAACTAGGAGAACAAAGAAATTGCTCGACTTATCGACCAAAAACGGGTGTCTACAGATGCCCCTCCTTGATATCCGCTTTGCAGGGGAGCGAGGTGGAGGTGAAACGTAGGCACAACGAGGATGACACGGAGTGGTAGCGAAGGAGAAATGAAGTGGAAATGTAGTGGAGCGGACTAATAAGTGGATATCAAGGAAAAAAAGACACCCGCCACAACCGACAAGTGATAGGAATGATCTAGAAAACTCCGAGCTAACCACAAGGTCAAGCTAGCACCGGTGACTCTTGCCTAGAACGATGGGCGTGGAACAAAGAAAAGGGAGCTGATCGACCTCTTGCACAAAAGAGGCATCCGCAGTGCGTAGCAACTACGAATTTCACTCATTTAGTGGAATAGACGCGAGCCCGGCGGATCTATCGATGCCATCGTGCGGTTCACAACTAATATGTGGACCAGAAAAGAGATAATTTGAATTGGATTGAAAGGGAGATAGACAAATTCCAGGCAAGGGTCACACTGACCAACAAGATCTAGCGCTCGACCAGGAGCAATCTTTCAAATTCAGAATGGAATTGAGTTTCTTTATTCAAGAACTTAAGCATTATTGATCCTTAATTGGGAAGAAAAACTGGGCATTTGCGAGTCATGAATGCGAAAAAGGGGATGATGCATGCAGGGCTAAAATAAAAGAAATCATTAAAACAAATGTAAAGAAAGAATAAAATATAAGATACTCAAGGATATTATTGTTAAATCAAACAACCTCGGGTCAAGAGTTATCCGCAACCACGACGTGCTAGATGAAGTCCATTGTCCCCAAATGTATCCGACCTAACGGCCTATCCGACGATTAACTGCATGTTTCTAGATCATCACCATTTTTGGTAGAGGGGAACTCAGATCCCGAAACATATAGAGAACCGACCGGTCCTTGAGATAATATAATAATGTAAGTATCATATAGTAATGCAATAGGGAAAGGGACAAAGAGATACTTACCTGATGGCGTGCCATTTTACCTTCTTTTTTCTTGGGAATTAGATGTTAAGCAACAATGATATAAATAACAAGTGCAAATTTAAGCACAGAATATCACATAAGCAAGATAACACAGGCTGTATTTGCTCAAGACATATATATTCTCATTGTGTTTTCTTTTCTTTTATTATCTTTCTTATTCTCATATTTTCCTTTTTTATCTCTTTTTTTTTACTTTTTCATAAACGCGCTATACGAATATGGCGCGATGGTGTCACGCCATATTCATATAGCACGTTCATCACGTTATGCGGTTCAAAAACCGAACCGTTCCCTCCCTTTCATTCACACTCCCTCTTTCTCCCTATATTCCCTCTCTCACCCTCTACCCAGCCCACAGCTCCATTGACTTGCCCCGATGGAGGGGGAACCTTCCCGGCGCTCCAAACGGCTTACCGTTCGCGGCCGTCATCGATCTCGCACGGAGGAGGAACGGGCGACCCCACCGGTGGAGGAAAACCCCGATTCCGAGGTGACCGTCTCGGCTAGGCTTGAAGGAGATGAAATAAAGATCCCCTCCAACGAGGCCAAGGAGATAACGGCGGGGCCTGTTGGTGGCGCGGCGGTTCGAAAATGGAGATTGGTAAGAAAACCAATCCTAGCTTGTTTTTTCTTTCATTTTTTCTTGTTTTCTTTTCATAAAAGAAGAAATCGGAAGGGGAGATGCCTCCTTAGACCAATGTATAGGGCAAAATGCCCATGGAATAGATTTGGGGAATGATGGGTCATCACCCTTCTTCCGACGATGAACGCGCTATGTTTCAGTAGCGCATTCATCATGAACGCGCTATGACGACATACCGCGTCCAAGAACAGAAGGCGATTGATCTTTTTTTCTTTTGAGATGAACTGGAATTGACATTTCTTCTTCTTATGTTTTGTGCAGGGTGTAGAGGGTGCAGTTCCTGCTTGGATTTCATGGACACTAGTGCGGGCCCTCTACTTTGCACTACTGAAATTTCAACGGGCCCGCCTCCGCCGAATGAGCTTTGGGGACTTCTTGGAAATAGCAGTGCTGAGAGTCGACGTGGGCCTGATAAGGGCCCTGAAAGCCAGATGGGACACAGGATGCAAGGCCTTCCTCTTCCTCTGGGGTCATATGATCCTGACTCTAGAGGATGTCACCCGTATTACTGGTCTGCGGGTGCATGGATCAGCAGTGACAGGCTGCACCTATCCCGACTACCGGGAGATGGCGCGCAGGCTGCTAGGCTTGGAGCTGGAGGGGACCGGCCGGACCTCGCTAGTGTCGAGAATCACTTTACAGGAGAGCCTTGGCTTGTTCCATACACAGCGGGAGGTGGGAGAGACCTCGATGGCTCACGAGAGGAGACTAGTGGCTGAGGCCAGAGAGAGCTTCACGACAGAGGCTGGTGCACAGGCCGACATGGAGCTGAGGAGGTTTCTTATTCTGATGATCGGCAAGCTGCTTCTAGCGACCCAGGGTGATGCAGTGAGCTGTCGATTTCTACCCCTACTAGAGGATCTGGGCAGAGTCGGACGATATGCTTGGGGTGCGGCCGTCTTAGCCCATTTGTTCGATAGTTTTGGCATTTCTTCACTCCAGTCTTCACTCGGGGGATTCTACCCTCTACTTCAGGTATCTCTCTAAACCTTAAACTCCATGAATTAAATTATGCACTTGCCTCTTATATTGATCACATGACCTACATTTCAGGTTTGGAGTTATCTCTACCTTCCTACTCTCAGGCGTGCTTGGGAGGATCGAGGAGATCTAGTGCCCCTAGCTAGACGGTGGACCCCGACACGAGACAGTCGATCTCTGAAGGACCAGGTCACCCACATTCAGAAGACACTAGATATGATGCCCCATATAGAGGTAAGATTTAATTTTGAAATAGAACTCAATTGCATGAAATGAAGGGCAATGACATATTGAACTCTGTAGGTGGTCTGGACTCCCTATCAGGGGGATATCGGGGAGATGCCCTGGGTGGAGGCGGCCATCCCATACTTCGGGAGAGAGATTTGGTTGCACGCCCTCAACCTGGTTGAACCCCTATACTACAGGCTAATCATGAGGACACTGGGGGTTCACCAGGCGGTGGTAGAGTTCCCGACCCAGGCGACGGACCCACGACCTGGGTGACGTTTTCGAGGCCTCCTATAGATGATTGGCGGCAACGTGCCCATGAGCAGTTTGCGGATTGGAAATGGCGCGGATGACCAGTCCCCGCAGGAGCAGACGCAGACGATGCCTACCTCTAGGCATACTCTCAGACATATGGCAGTCGGGTCTACCAATGCGCACGTGGACATGTACACTTTTAATTCATTAACATTTTCCAACCTTAATGCCTTACTTGCTTGACATATGATCACCATGTGTTTAATGCAGTTTGACATAGAGGGGAGACTGGTCATGGTACAGGGACTCCTCGACTCCATGGTCCGGCAGCATGAGGACCTCCAGCATACCGTAGATGAGCTGGTAAGAAATTTCTCTTGCAGCTTAGAATGATTTGGATTTGAATTTCAATTAATGGTAATGCTTTCTTTTCAGCGCGAGGAGCTAGAGGCAGTCCGATCCTCGCATGGTGCTTCATCCTCCACTCAGCCCGCCTGCGACCACACCGATCTAGAGAGCCAGCTTGCCAGTGCAGTTGCTCGGGCGGAGGCAGCTGAGGCCTCCCTGTAAGAGAGAGTAAGCAATCTGTTCTTTTAATCTTGTCTTGAAAATTTTATTAATATCAATTATTGACCAAGATTTCGGGTGCAGGAGCTGCGGATGGCGGAAGCAGAGCTGAGGCGCCGAGACACAAAGGAGCTTCCTCGGGACATGGTGGAGCTACGCCTCCTCCTCGGGGTGGAGAGGAGCGAGCGGCAAAGAGAGAGGGAGGATCGAGATAGAGAGAGAGAGAGAGATGGGAGCGAGAGAGAGAGAGATTGGAGAGAGAGAGAGAGTGGAGCGAGAGCTAGAGAGGGTGCAACTGAGTACTAGATTAGGGATCGCCGAGTAGCGGGCGAAAGATGCGGAGGATCGCTATCGGCGGGGGCGCGAGCAAGCTCAGCGTGAGGGGTACTCTCGGGCTTATTCGAGCACTGATTATCTAGTTACCTCCTCTGAACATCAAAGGAGGGAAGTTGCTGAGAGGACAGCACGAGGTGACAGGGGTTCGGCTTCTCGGGGATCGATGGCTCCTCCTAGGCCTTCCCAAGGAGGACAGGAGGAGGCTGAGAGCTCGCGTAGAGGGGGAGATCAGGAGGGTCGAGGGGAGAGCTAGAGAGGTTGTTTGTACATCCACTCTCATTTTGTACCCTTTTGACATATATAGTGGAATGAGAGAAACTTTTGGTACTTCTTGCACTTCTTGTGATTGTTCTTTTGATTTTGCGTGCCCCTGCAAAAGAATATCCCTACAATAACACCATCAGAAATATAATGCAATTTTTTGTTTGGATTTTGAAATATGCAAATTTTTATAAGTTTTCAAAAGTATTTGAATTTTTTTTGTTGATTTTTTTTGGAAAATATTTAGATTTTTTTGGTGGAATTTTGGAAAATATGAAAAATTTAAAATATTCAATTTTTTTCAAAATTTTGGGAATATTCAAATTTTTATGAAATTTTGGGAATATTCAAATTTTATGAAATTTTGGTTTAGACATGCTAATGCAGCATCAGAGGGTGTTTTAAACCAATGGCTAGGAGTCCGAACTTTTTTCTTTTCTCTTTTGCTAACGATTTTCCGAAGCCGGGCGTGCATTGAAGGGTGGCGCCCTATAATCGACTGCCCTTGATTAATGATGCCCCTACCAAGGCCATACCTGAGAAACACTCGGTCTTTGGAGGGAGAAGTGAAGAATAGTTGAGGATAAGCTTTGTGCAGGATGGGAGATATCGGGACTCGAAATCCTTTCAAGGTACAATCCCTCAAAGAGACAGTCTGTTGCGCCGGGCCTTTGTGCCTTTGATTTTTAGACCCTTGACATACATACGACCAGGGTTTTCCCTGCGGGGACTTTGTCACTCTTGTCATGCCATAATTCATAATTTTACTTTTATCAAAATTTTGACTTGATTTTCATAATAGCCCTTTCGGCTAGATGTATCATGAAATTTTGCTTTATTTTGGGTCAAGACTGCCCCTACTTGAGACTCCTCTGGTATTGGGGAGTACCGAGATTGGTTATCTCATCCATCAACCTCTTACCCCTGCACTTGGACGAGTAAAGAAGAGAAAAGACTTTCATGCATGCTCATAGCATGGCCGAAGTAGGAACGGTGTTTACCCAAAGGAGCCTGCTAAGGACGCCGTGAAGTGTGTGCGGTGCCCAGCTAAGGGTCGCCTTTAACAAGAGGAGAGAGAATGCTGAACTCCCAGCGCAGGGTTCTTATTACCGAAGTGCCGCATAACAAGCCTAAAGACTCTTTTGACATTGGATTAATTAAACAAAACTTAAGATAAAGGCTTAATACCACTCTTAATCATGTTAAGAAGTACTTTATTTTGAAAAATGTGCGTGAAGTGATAAGTAATGGTATCATAAAGATGCGTACTTACGCCAATATGTCACCTTGCGACCTTTGGAATAGCAGCTACCGGAGGTAATGCTGATCATCATGAGATAGTCCTCTTTAGCAGATGAAAGGATTGGAAGCTAAGGTTTTGAAAGTGGCTTAACAAGAAGTAGTGGTATCTGGACTAGACTCAGACGAATAGGGAGAAAAGGAAGAGAGGCGAGGGCTAGAACTCCCTCGCTAAGGTGCGGAGACCCTGATCACAAGGAATGATTTACAGAAGTTAAAAATTAGAAGGAGGGGTGCGGACTAAAGCCTCGAAAGCAATGGGAGAACGGGCGAATGCCCAGAGCAGTGGATGTGGAAGAAGTGGGGTCGGACCTGTGATTGTGAGGAATTATGAGGAGAAATTGGTAGATGGAGAGAGGTGGATCCGGAGGGTCCGGAGGTGAAGGAGGAGAATCATGATTGAAAGAAGAATCTGATGGCTCCGAAGGGGAAAAATATCAAGGGACATGATGCCCTTGGAAGAGGTATGGAAAAAAATGATGGAAAAGGAAGAAGAGAATGATGGACGCGATGTCCTGCAGGAGCAGGAGGAGGAATTGGAAGAAAGATGGAGGGTCCGGAGGCTCCGGGGATAGAAAATGGAAAGGGGCGTCATGCCCAAGGGATGGAGAGAGGGATGAAGGATTTGGAGGTTCCGGAGGAGGAAGGTATAAAAAGGCGCGGTGCACTGTGAGGAGAGAAAGATCCAGAAGATCCGGAAGTGGAGGTGGTGAGAGGCACGATGCCCCAGAATGGAGATCTGGAGGTTCCGGAGGAAGAAGAGGGAAAGGGGCACGGTGCCCTGAGGGGAAGGATAGAACATCTGGAGGTTCCAGGGAAATAGCAGGAAAGGGGGCGTGATGCCCCAGGAGAATTAGGGGGAAAAAATCTAGAGGGACGCAATGCCCTGAGGAGAGTGGATTAGGAGAGGAAGAAGGGTCCGGAGGTTCCGAAGGAATAAGATGGGAAGGGACGTGATGCCCAAGGAGAATCAGTGAGAAGCTCGGAGGACCCGAGCGTGAGGGTGTAGAGGGGCGCGATGCCCAAAGGGAGAGGTCCGGAGGTTCCGGAGGACTAAGACACCATGGGGCGTGATGCCCCAGGAGGACAAGAGAGAAATCCGGAGGGTCCGGATGCAAGAGCTGGAAGGGGGCGCGATGCCCTGAGAGAAGATTGGAGGGTGCGCAATGCCCAGGAAGTGTAAGGGGACCCGGAGATCCCGAGGATAGAGATAGAGGAGATGGGGAATGTGGTAGATCCGGAGGTTCCGGAGGGCAAGGGAGCAGATTGTGCTGCCAAAGTCCAAAAATGGATAGTCCCAATAGAATCCACTGGAACCCTGGTCAGCCGGCCTCTAATCTGAAAAAGTTGCTGCGACACTGGACCAGGCTCGGCACTAGCAAACTCTGGCATTATAGGATACAGCGTAGTTGTCTGCAGAGTCCTCGGAGCAAGTTCGGGAAACAAACTGCACACCCAAGCATTGAAGAAGTGAAATGGGCCCATTGTTCTGAGTGACCTGGGAACCCGATGTCTGTGTAAGTCTCCTAGAGACTTGTATATCAAGCAAAGTGCCATCGGGCATAAAGACAGCCGCATCCCCCAAGCCATCTGGCAGGCCGTATATGAAGAGGCGTAATCTCGCGCTGTGTCCTGAGCGGACTGCGGATCACCAGAAGATGAACTGCAAGACAGGGAAACGTATCAGAGGGCCCAGGGGGTTTCCCTGGGGAAAAACCCTCCGATGGTTAAGTCAGTAGGGCTGTGGTGGAAGCAATAATGGGGAGGAGAAAAACTAGTGCGTGAGATTCCTCTCCACCAGAGGGGTGAAGCGGATTGTGCTCAGGAGTTTGGGTGTATGAGTGCCTTAATGGCCCTTACCTTCCACCGGAGGGTATCCCTGGTTTAAATAGTACGCCGCCTTCAGGAGTCCTGCAAACTGAGGGGTTTCCGACGGGAGTTACGTCCTCAACGTGGGCTTTCATGGCCTTATCGTGGGAACGTTATCGCCTCGAAGTCCAGCGGCTCCTTGATTCCCCTGTCCGTTGGGGACTCTTAACGGCAGCACGAACGGATAATATCCGGTCTGGCCGAGCTTCTGAAATGCCAGCCCTGTCCGGGCGATGAGCATAGCTCGGCAAAAGAGGGGTTGGATAGGTCGGCGAATGCCTGTCTCTCCCGGGCGGGGAAACGGCTTGGGCCGGACCCTCCTTGTGACCTGACCATTACTCGGGCCCTCCGAGCCTAGGGGCCGCCGGGGAGAGTTGGTTCCTCGAGTGTTTGTTCATTGGGATTTTCTTTTCTAAGTGGGCCCTGTGGGCTGTCAGTCAGGTGAGCTTACCTCGTTGGACCCTGTTGGGTCTTGTTGGGCTGCTCTTTGAGTGGGCTGCAGAAATCCCCCTCTCCACTTGTCCCCCTCCTACTCCCGAGCCATGGAGGCTCGGTTGAGTAGTTTTTGAGGCTTTGGACCGGCGTGGCTCAGGTGGGTGGAATTCTGTTGGCGTTATGGAGCCACGTGTAGTGGTCGCCTGGGCCCGTAATGATGATCCTGACGAATTTGAAATGAAGGGCCCCCCCTTTTCTCAGAGCACGGAACGACGTGCCGCCTTCCTCCAGGGTTTTATAGGCGTTGGGCG
Source organism: Amorphophallus konjac (assembly GCA_022559845.1). Lineage (NCBI taxonomy): Eukaryota > Viridiplantae > Streptophyta > Magnoliopsida > Alismatales > Araceae > Amorphophallus > Amorphophallus konjac. Next base: position 215,958,744 of record CM040124.1, on the reverse strand, counting down.
CTGTTCGTCGTTCTAGGCTTCTCAGGGTTTTAGGCTTTCCTTAGTTTCTTTGCTTCTGGGGCTCCTTGATGCGCCGTGAGAGCACAGTGGAGACGCAAAGTCTTACGGCGGCGTTTGAGGAGTTGGCGAGGGTAACCGCGGAGGCGGTCCGGCAACTTCCTTCCCCCCCGGAGTCTTCGAGCTCACGCGAGGGATCATCTTCCCGCTCGATGGCGGATCTGCCTTTGGAAATCGGGTAGGTGAGGCGGGAGCCCGTCCCCAATTGCAGTGAGTTGGGGGAAGCCGAGGTGAGGAAGCTGGAGCATCATTTTCGCTTGCCTCTCAGGTACAGCTTTGCTGCCGCCGCCCCGTATGAGACGAGTCTGGACAGCCGTACGGGGCACATTTGCACTTTCCTTCTGGCTTGGAAGAGTGGGTTCCGCCTTCCCTTCGAGCCTTTTGTACTTAAGCTTCTCGAGTTTTTCCGGTTGGTGCCTATTCAGTTGGTGGCAAACTCGTATCTCCTTCTTTCCGCCTTTCGGATTCTCTGTCGTCAGCACGACATTTTTCCTTCCTTGGACCTCTTTCACTATTTTTTCTAGTTGAAAGCGCACCCGTCGGCGGGGAAGGGCTTCTACTTTATCCAGGCGAGGAGGAACAGGAGTTGCATCTCACTCGCAGCGAAGGACTCCTCGCACAAGGGGTGGAAGACCCAATTCTTCTGGGTGAAGGCGGAGGCGACGGACGAGTCTTGGAGATGTCTGGTTTCGCCCAATTTTCATCCGAATCTTCCCCCTCGCCAGGAGGAGTTCCCTCCCCACGTGGAGCGACAGGCCGCTCGTCTGCTGGATAATCGCCAGTCGACCGAGGAACTGGTGACGCCGGAGAACATCGAACGGTGTTTTCTTACGCGGTTGACGTCGACAGGTACCGCTCTCGAGGTTCTTCTCCTGGGGTGGTAGTTACTTTCTTTCTCCTGACCGGGTCTTCTTCCTTTGTTGCAGACGTGAGGCGGGAACCTCTGGAGGAAGCTGCTGAGGTCATCGATCTGGGAGATGACTCGGCGGCCGACGAACCAGATGCTTCTGCGGGTCGCGCCCAAGCCCGAGATAAGGGCAAGGGGGTGGCCCCCGAGGGATCTTCACGACCAACTGGTACGAAGCGCAAGGATCCCATGGCGGGAAAGTTGCGGGAGGCCGCGAAGGCCAGGAAACGGGCCAAGAAGGCAAGTCTTCCTTCTACCGCCGGGGGTGACTCCGGCTCGGCGGCGCTCCCCTCTCGGGGGCAAGATGGGGCCGACCCCTCGGGGCCAGCTCCCCCACCTGCCAGGCGAGAGGGGGCCGAGGATACCGGGGGCCCTTCAGGGGGCGGCGATGGGTCGGCTCTCCCCCCCACGGGGGTAGAGGGGGCCGATGATGAAGTAGTTGACGCTGAGACAGGGAGATCGGTCAGAGTCTGTGATGTCTCGGTCGGCGAGGTGCGGGCCGAGATAGGCAGGGCTGGGGGTTCGCCCGCGAGGGCGTTGCAGCCCCAAGTGCTTGAAGCTCCCGGTGCGGTCGATCTCGCGGCGCCGGTCGAGGTTGGGGGTTCGCCCGGGGAGGCGTCGCAACCCCAACCGACCGTGGTGCGCGAGGCAGTCAGTTCCGTCGCTCGAGCGGAGTCTTCTGGCGGGGTGCCCAGGGTGGAGCGGTTCCCTCTACCGAAGCCCTTGGAAAGGCTCGGTATTACGGGTGACCTGTATCGGGTCTGCCGGTCGATCGCCGCAAGGACGAAGGGGGGAGAAAGGCGCAATACCCCCCCGGGGTCCTTGATGTTCTGATGGAGGGCGGCCTGGTCATAGCTCGGTCAGCGGCTTTGATGTCGGAGGCGCACGCCCGGACGGAGGCGGAGCGGTCGAAACTCGCCTGGGCCCTTGGGGGATGTGAAAGGAAACTGGCCCGACTCAAGGGGGAGCACGAGGGGCTCCGGCAGGAGTTTTTCGCGTTCCGGGAGGTGGCGCGGGCGAGCCGACTGGAAGCCGGGGTGCTGACCGAACAGCTCGCCAAGACCTGAGAGTCTCTTGAGAGGACAAGCCGATCCCTGGAGGAGGAGCGTCTGCGTCGCCTCGAGCTAGACAATCGCTGGGAGCTCGAACGCCCTGAGCTGCTAGATCGGGCGGAGGTGACGGAGCGCTTCCGCTCTGAGGCTGAGGTGGACCGGGCCTGGGCGGAGGAGCGTGCGAGTGAAGCCGAGCGGAGGATAGTCAAGGTAGAGGAGCGTGTGGCAGAGGCGGAGCGGGCTCAGGTCGAGCTCGTCGGAAGGGCGGGGCAGATCGAGGCGGAGGCGATCGAGCGCTATAAGAGCTCGGATGCTTACTCGGCCGACCTGGTGGAAGCCGCCCTACCCTATTACGAGGTAGCACTTCGCCGGGGCGCTCGAAAGGGGTTCAAGCAGGGCTATCGCCGAGCGGTAAACTACGCCGACGAGCATAACTCCGTGATCGAGTTCCCCTTTGGCCAGCGTCATGACTCGGATGAGTCGGTTTCTAGCTCCTCATCGTCTGTCGGGGAAGATTCGGAGGGGTCGCCTCCATCGGGGTCACCGGCTCCGGGCGTTTTGGGAGGGCTCACGACTGAGACAGTTCTCGCACAGGCAAGGTCAGTGTTCGAGCCGGCCGTCACCGAAAGTGCCGGGGATGACGCGTCCCCTTCCGCCGTTCTCGAGCGTCAAAGTGGGCCCGAGGCATGATGTATTTTGCCTTGTTTTGCCTCTTTCCCTTTTTGTCTCTCTTTCCTCTTTTTAGAGAGTTTCCTTTTTGTGTGATAATGAACGACTTACTTTGTTTGAGTACCATCTTTGCCGTGACTTGGTTGGCGTATCTGGAGTAGTTGGGAGGTGCCGATACGTTCTACGCGGTTTTCGCATGCTGATTTGGTAGACTCCTGACGGGGCGTCCTTCCGTTCCCTCATGCTTTGAATGTCAGGCCGCTTCGTGAATCCCGCTAGGGCGGGAAACGAGGAGTTGGAGGTGACTATTCAGGGGAGAAATCCTTTGGCGTGTTTCCGAGGGGGGGGGCATTTAAGGCGGGTAGCCTCCTTTGGCCTATAAGAAGGACCGAAAGGCACCCTTTCCTCTTTACTGCTTGAGATTTTCTCTAACAGTCTTTCCTCACTCCTTCCTCTTCACTCTGCGTTGTGCCGTTGCATTCGGAGCATGGAGGATCCTTCGGAGGGCGACGCTGCCGCCGACGGGGAGCAGAGGGCTTTTGCCGTCCTAGCTTGTTGGACGGGTCCCACGGTCGCCGCGCGGGTTTGAGACGGGTCCGACAGTCGCCGCGTGGATCTGGAGAGGGCTTCGACGCGTGAGGGCACGGCTCTTGCCCTTTCTCAGTTCCGGCGTGGCTTCTGGGCGGGCGCCGAGGCGGAGGACGGATGGGGGTATCAGGGAAGCTTGCCGCCACTCCCCCTCTGCATGGGGGGGGGCGCATCAAGTTCCCTCCTCACCGAAGCCTTCCTCCGTCTGCAGCCTCTTTTTCCCTCTTCTGCTCTTCATTTCTTTCACTCTTCGGAGGCTGCTTGCTCTCTCCTTCCTTCCAAGGAGTTGGCAGATTGGAAGAGGGGGGGCCTTCACGGTGCTCCTCTTTCCTGGTTGTTGCCAACTTGGGAGGTAGCCTTCCTCAACGTTTAAAGGTGGCCTTCCTTCTGCAGTCCCTCTGTCACCTTTGTCACGAGCCACCCGAGTCAACTGGCTCGACCACCTCTTGTCCGAGTCAGTTTCCACACGAGGCAGAGTCAGTGGCTGGACGCGAGGAGATCAAGACCGAGTCAGCTGAGCGATGGCCTCTTGAAGCGGTGTTAGACGGATTTTTGCTTTTTGCTATGTGATGTACTGGCATTTGCCTATCTGATGTACCAACAATTGTTTGAATGAATGGAGAGGGAATTTTATTTCATTCAATCTTGCTGTACAATTTCAAAAATAGAATTTGCGTTGTGTGGCTGCGTTCCATGTCCGAGGAATGGGTTCCCCTTCCATTGTTGCTAACCTGTACGCACCTTTCCCGAGCGTCTCGATCACTCGGTAGGGGCCTTCCCAGTTGGGGGATAGCTTGCCCGCCGCCTCCAGTGGTCGAGAGGCTTCGGCCTTCCTGAGGACGACATCCCCCGGTTGGAAATGTCTGTCTCGGACCTTGGCGTTGTAGTATCGAGTGAGGCGGCGCTAGTACTCCGTTGCTCGGACGTTCGCGATCTCTCGGAGTTCGTCTGCTAGGTCGAGGTTCTCGAGCAACTTTTGCCCGTTTGCCTCGGGTGAGAAGCTGATCAGTCGGAGAGACAGATTGGCGATCTCTAATGAAACGACGGCTTCGGTGCCATATACCAACTGAAAAGGGCTTTCACCGGTTGCCGTCTTGGGGGTCGTTCGGTGCGACCATAGTACGCTAGGCAATTCCTCGAGCCAGCTACCCTTAGCCTTGCCGAGTCTGGTTTTTATGCCTTTTAAGATAGTCTTGTTGGCATTTTCAACTAGCCCGTTGGCCTGAGGGTGGGCGACCGAAGTGAAGTGGTTGCGGATATTTAGGTCGGCGCATCTGTCTCGGAAATACCGAGAGTCGAATTACCGACCGTTATCGCTTACTATCACTCGGGGGATGCCAAAGCGACAAATGATCGATTTCCAAACAAAGCCCCAAATGACTGTCTCGGTGATCCTTGCCGTAGCCTCGGCCTCGATCCACTTGGTGATGTAGTCGATGGCGACGATGATGAACTTCTTCTGGGACTGGGCCGTCGGGAATGGCCCAAGGATATCGATTCCCCACCGAGCGAAAGGGTAAGACTCGGCTAGGGTGACAAGTTCCGTAGCCGGCTGATGGACCAAATGGTCGAACCGCTGGCAGCGGTCGCACTGCCGTGTGTGAACTGTGCAGTCGCGCTGCAGGGTGGGCCACCAGTACCCCTGCCGTAGCAGGATCCTGGCTAGCGGCCGACCTCTTACATGCGCTCCGCACAGGCCTTAGTGAATCTCTTGGATGGCTCGGCTTGCCTCGTCGGGACCGAGGCACTTCAGGAGGGGACCAGAGAACGATCTTCGGTAGAGAGTGTTGTCGAGGATGACGAAGCGCCGAGCTTGATACTTCATTCGGCGGGATTCCCGAGGGTCGGAGGGCTCTTGGGAGTCCTGTAGCCAGGACAGGTAGGGGGAGCGCCGGTCACTTGGAGTGGCTGAGTCAACAGCGAGGAGCTCTGTGTCGATGCTCGGGCGCTCTAGCTCTTCTAGGAGGACCGATCGTGTACCTTCCGATTCGAGGGAGGAGGCCAATTGAGAGAGGGCGTCCGCCCGAGAGTTTTGCTCCCGAGCTATCCGGACTACCCCAAATTCCTCGAACTATTGGGCCAGGCTCCGGACCAACTGAAGGTATTTGATCATGGGTGCCTCCCGAGCTTCATACTCACCGTTGACCTGACCTGTGACCAGCTGAGAGTCGGTGTGGATCCTGACTCGCTCGACCCCCAACCGTCGGGCCATGCGTGCTCCCGAGATAAGGGCCTTGTACTCGGAAGCATTGTTGGATGCCTGAAAGTTGAATTTCAAGGCGTACCGTAGCTCTATCCCTTCGGGGGACCTCAGGAGGATCCCCGCACCGCTGCCTGCCGAATTGGACGATCCATCGACGAACAGTTCCCAGGTTGGCCCGGTCGTGGTCGGAGGCCTGTCTTCGGCCGGGATTGTGCTTTCGGCAATGAAGTCGGCGAGCGCTTGGCCTTTTGATTGCTGATCGTGGCCGGTACGAGATGTCGTAGGCCCCGAGCATAATGGCCCATTTGACGAGTCGCCCTGAGGCCTCGGGGTGGGCCAGAATCTTCTTCAACGGCTCGCAGGTTAGCACGGTGATGGGGTGCCCCTGGAAGTAGGGTCGGAGGCGCCTTGCGGAGGTAACCAACGCTAGCACGAGTTTCTCGGTTGCGGGGTACCTCCGTTCGGCCTCATTGAGCACCTTGCTGGTGTAGTAGACCAGTCTTTCGATTCCCGAGTCATTTCTGACTAGGACCGAGCTGACCGTGGATGGCGTCACCGAGAGGTAGAGCAGCAAGACTTCGCCTGGGACGGGCTTGGAGAGCACCAGTGGCGAAGCCAGGAACTTCTTAAGCTCGGCGAATGCTGTCTGGCATTCCTCATCCCATGCGAACGTAGCGGGTGCTAGCTTGGGTCCCCTCATCAGTTTGAAGAAGGGCAAGAATCGTTCGGCCGCACGGGACAGGAAAACGGCTGTGAGCGGCGATACGCCCTGTCAGACGTTGGACGTCTTTAATGCACGTGGGCGGGCGCATGTCCAGGATGGCCTGGACTTTGTCGGGGTTGGCTTCGATTCCGCACTGAGTGACCAGGAAACCCAAGAACTTCCCGAATTTTACTCCAAAGGCGCACTTGTCCGGGTTGAGCTTCATGTTGTACTTCAGGAGGCATGGTTTATTGATATAGCGACTGCTGTCAGGTCGCCATTTTGTTCTGTTTTCACATAACCTTTTTTTTTATATACGAACTCAGTCATGTAATGGGTCAAAGGGAGAGTGCACCCCCATTCCAAAGGAAGGGAATGTTCTCACTCCACCTTTTAACCACTAGATGCTTTTTTATTGATATTCCAAAAAAGAATAAAACTTCACAGAGAGGCTAACCTCTGAAGTACAATGTAAAGGAAAAAAGAATAAATCTATATAAGTTTCCTACGAATGTTAGGTATGCCTTTAGCATCAGCTATGGCATAACCTTTAGCAAGCAGAGGTAGCTCTCTAATAGAAGAAAACTCCAAATTACACCCCATGTGAACTGCATGATTTGCCAATGCGTCCGCGAGCTGATTTGCTTCTCTATATGAATGAACAATGGAGCAATGAGAGTATGAGAATAATTGTTGTAAAGGCTGCCACCAAGGAAGTAATGACCACGGAGGGTCTTGATTGCTGTTCAACAAATCAACCAAAACCATTGAATCAGAGTATATAATTGATATGGGAATTTTATGCAACTGTGCCAGTCGAAGACCATCAAGTAAAGCCCGCCCTTCAGCCACCATGTTTTCACAGAACCTTCATTATTGCTGTTATCTTCACATGTTGGCTACATTTATTGATTATCTGATTGTTACTGCTTGATCTGCCTGCATTAGTTTGCATTCTAGGGCATTTGGTTGAGAGATCCCCTCTCTCTACACTCCTAGGATTCCACACCCTTTCTTGAAATTGGAAGGACCCTCCAATGAGCATTCCGTCTCTTTGGATTGAAAATTCCTCTTCCAAGGCCTCCATAAGTCCCTGCACCCGTAGATTTCCTCACGGACGCTGGGCCGGTTGTACCATTTGAAGTACCCGGAGTTTAGTTAACCCATCTGTTGGTGAGGAGAGAGAAAGAACTTAGTTGACCCGGAGATTACACCCAAACTTGCAACTAGGACCCACATTGAAGAGAGAGAATATTACACATTTAAAAATCCACCTTAATCTCAAAAGAAAACCTTAAAATCTTGGGTTCATTACAACTTGTGTGAACAATTTACTTGATTGGGTGATTATTTCTTACTTATATTTATTGGCTTGAGGTATTCTCTTTTCCTTAAAAATGCAACTCCGTTCAGGTAAAATCATTAACATGGCCAACTACGGGTATTCTTATGATGGTTATGAGGAGGGTCAATTTGACCCATCCTATGAGGTCCCCCCTCAAGATTCTACCCATTATGAGGGAAACTATGCTCCCTACCATGCTTATTACTCTCAAGTCCATGTGGTAGACACCACTACCCAAGAAGTGGAGCCTTCCTCCCAAGCTCAACCTACCACACAAAACACACCTAGGGATGTTGCCCCATCTTTCAATCTTAGTGATTTGATTCATGCTCTGTCTCAATTGGACGATTCCCAACGTTAGGCGGTTCATGCCACTCTAAAAGGGAAATCTATCCCTTCATCTCCGAACCCTCTTCAGGCCGTGGGTGGCCATTCGTCTCCTAATGACCAGGCAATCTCACATAAGAATCCTTCACGTTCATCAACTCCCATCATGGCTACGCCAACTCAACTAGCAAGCCAGTCCATGGTTAGGCCCCAATATCCTCCACCTCCCCAATCCTTAAGGAGGCCTATGTCGAATCTGTTCCCTTCTAATCCGGCCCCGGTCGAGTCCGACACCAACACCATACTCCTCCAAAAGATATCTAGTATGGAGGAGCAGCTTAAGAAGGTCACGACACCGAAGAATGCTCCGGAGATTGCTCTCCCCACTTTGCCGATTTTCCATTTGCGTCCTTTCGAGATGCTGAATTTTCGGCGCTACAATGGAACGGGTAACCCGTTCATTCATTTGAAAGATTTTATGTATGAAACATCCTTCTAGCAGGATAACAAGATCTCCCTGGCCTATTTATTTAGAAGGTCTCTAGATGGTCCGGCACTTGAATGGTTCTATTCTTTGGAACCGGCTGAAGCTAGTGATTTCGATGTTGTTCAGCGAAAGTTCTTACAGAAATATAAGGACCGTGTGGGTCCATTCCTATCAGTCACAGATCTGGTTGCTGAGAAAATGAAGCCCGAGGAGGACTTCATCCTATTTGCCGATAGATCGAGGGCTATGGCCGAAAAATTGAAAGATACTCTTTCAGAGATGGAACAGGTTAAGATGATTATATCAAATTATACTCCATTGTTCCGTCATATTCTGGCCATGAATAGGCTGAGCACCATGGAAGAGCTCTATGAGAGAGCTAGATACATACAAACCCAGATGAAAGATTCGTTCATCATGGGCATGTTTGAGCAAAAACCAAGGCTAGTCAGGAAGAACACCAATGTTAGCAATAGTGGTGGCACAACCGAGGGCACCGTGACTAATGAGCAGGTGGGCGTGGTTGGCAACCCCGCACCTTTCCGCCACCCTAACCCAAGACCTCCACAACCTCCACAAAAACTCCCCTTCTTTAATCATGCTCCTCAAGCAAATATTCCCCCTCGACCTTCCATCGTCCTCCACAAAATCAAGCCGTCCACCCAAACCTACCAGTTCCTCAACAATACCACCAGGTTCTGCCACCCACCAATTATGGCCCCCAGCAGCCAAGAAGACCACTAGGTCCCAAAAGGGCCCAATACCCTCCATTACCCGAGAGCCTTCCCGATATCTTTAATGCACTCATGGCTGCCAACCTGCTCACTTTTCCAAAAGAAAGAACGGCCTGGCCCTCTAATGTGAATACCTCTCAGTATTGTGTTTTCCACCGAAAGCCTGGTCACAATAAAGATCATTGCTTTCATTTTAAGGATTATATTTATGATTTGAATGATCAGGGTGGTATTAATTGGGATGAAATGAGGCAGTTTATTGCCACTTTGAAAGCACGAAGACCTCCTCGGCAACAACAGGCTCAGCAGCCACCTCAACAGCAAGTTCAACCTCCCCCTCAGCAGCAGCAAGCTCTCGCACCTCAACCGGACATAGGGGTTGTCCATAATCCATTACCGGAGCACCCTCTGAATCAGCAAGTAAACCCTATTACTTCCTTCCACGAAGTGGAAAGAGGACAAGGGTGGCATGAATAGAACGCCTCTGTCGGGGCTTTAAATCAAACTCCAACTCAACCACCCCGTCTCTTAAGAACACCTCTTCGTCCGACGCCTTCTCCCCAACCATCCCGTCCCCTTTTATGCACTACTAACCAAATTCCCTCCACTACCAATTGTTGACATGTTTTTCCTTCTCTCTTCTAATAAATCAATGTGGAAGTAAGTGAATTGAAGTGAGAAGGATATGAAGGAGTGATCCTGATCACCACCAAGGTTCCGAAATGTAAAAGAGTTACACCCGTACCTTGGAAAAGGGAGACACTCGCCTGAAGACAGCACTGTGAAAATACATAGCTCTGGAAGAACCACTGTATGACTAAACGGTCGCTTGATAGACCGCTCACCAGTGCTGAGAAGAATGCGGAACAAAGAGCAACGGACGGCAGAACGGTTCGAAGGCAGCTACAAGAGGAATCAGAACGGTTCCGTGGAGACCACCCTATTCCTCAGACGGACAGGAGGAAGACCGTGCTACTCCACCACCCTCCAAGATGTGTGATCTGAACCTCCACTCCTTCCGGCCGGTTAGAGGGGATGGGCCTCGTGTTAAAGTGATGCTGACCTGCAAAATAACGTGGAGAACACAATGGAAAACCCAAGATCAATACTGGAAGGTGTAGTGACTTTAAAGGGACATGGAAAACAACCGAACTAACATGGAATGGGGAATACCTGGGAGTTTTTAAACCCCTAGGGGCGTCAAAAACCATAGGAGGGTGTGTGTAATGACGTGTAATGATAAAAAAAATGGGGGAAAAGAGCAAAGAAGTGAAGCATGCAACGAATGAAAAGGATGGTGGGACTATCAAATGAAGACTCAAAAACACGAATACTCCCTGAACCGGAGGCTTATATGGACGTAGAAAGCCTCCCTCCCTAACTGTAGGTCACTCAGAAGTTCGGCAGGGCTTCATCGTCGTTCTTAAAATCTCCCCCCTTTCAAAGCTTGGATTAAGGGTCCTATTTATAGAGCCCATAAACCCAGCTCGAAATTGGGGTTTCTAGCCCATTTTAGCTCGGTATAATAACACAAAAATCATAGATAAATGAATTATCCCTCACCAGGATCGAACGGAATCCCATTTGGTTGAGAAACCAAGGAGAAAATGGTGGGGTAAGTCATGGGTTTACCCATGGGTTGGAGAGAGAAAACCCTTTAATTCTTCAGAGATCGGACCATAGCTGTCACGCCCCGAGCGCGGAAGGAACCCGGAGTGCGTGACAAGTTTATATCGATCATGTCAATCAGAGCGTTAGTATATTCAACACAAAGACAGAGTGCGCAAAAGTAAAGATAACCCAGTCCTTTATTCAATCACAACCTCAAAGTACTTCTATTACAAATGAAAATGCCAAGACTCAATAAAAGGAAAAAGTACAATGATTGACTCAAGAAATTAGAAAGATAAGATTAGTAAAAGCTTGGATAGACGGAGAGCTCTAATCTCTTCACTCTTGACCTTCCCCATTCGATTGAGTCTCATCATCGGACTTACCTGAAAAATCGGGGAAAACACTGGATGAGCAAACGCTCAGTAGGAATTATATCTCAAGAGCTAACTTGCTTTAAGTAAATTACATGTTACATGAATGCAATAAAGCTATGCATGTTTGTGTAAAACGACAAGAGAGAGAGAGTATAACAAGAGATAATTGAGTGAACTAGCATGTCTTTCAAGAACTTATATCAATAAATGTCAAGATTTTCAAGCAAGTATATTCATCATGTCATGTCGGGAATTGGCTATCACGTTTCAAGCAAGTATATAAATACCCTTTTCGGGTCACGCAAGTCATGTCATGTCAAGTCGAGTATCAGATTATGGAATGTCTAATCAAGCTAGTCATGCACTTCGGTACAATGCCATACCGTGATCATTACAACTCCCATGGGCACTAGTACTTTCGGGTGCTCCTCCCAGGACCAGATCGGGCCCTATATGCGCAGGCATTGATCGTGTATTTTTTGACATCCACTAAAGTTATAGCCAATATGGAGTTTCAAGGAATAAACTTGTATAACTTTAAGGTAGATCTAGTGGAATAGCATTTCAAGGATTTGAACATGTGGTATAATGACGATAATAACGGTATAATCATGATTAACGATAAAACTAGGTGGAATCGGCTCCCTAACTCGAGTGCCATGACAATAAGAGTAAGCGCCCACATGAACATGGTCGCTTGTTCTTGTACATGATAAGGTGGATAGAATTAGTGTCCACAAGTATGGCACACTTTTCTTAAAGGATATAAATGGTATGGATTACCCATCCCATTATTTCAAGAATATTCTCATGGCATACAAACAACATGTCGTGAGAGCCGGTACACCATATTTCTTTAGAGTGACATGGCGATTAAGTAGTGTCATGGGTTTTAATGGTACAACTAGCTCGGCTGCTTTGAGGGAATCCAAAGCTAGCGGAGTCTTATGGAGGCCTCTATGATAAAGTCACCAGTCCGAAGGAATGGAATGTCCCGCGGAGGTTCATCTATCACCGAGAGATAGTGGGTAATCGATAAAACAACGTGAAGCATGAGACTATATTCACGGAATGGAAATATTGTGCCTTAGCAATTAACTCACTCACAGTGGGTTATAGGAATCCGTGAAATCAGTAAATCAATAAATTGACGCCTGTGATTAAGTCTTCATTTCAGGAATTGACGCCTTTGGCTAGGTCGTCAGTTCCAAATATGACGACTGCATTTTAAGTCGTTATATCCAGGTACTATTATCATAAAAATCTTCAAAACATTCTAAATTTCAGACATTATATAAATGATGCCTTTCATTAAGGCTTCAATTCTATAATTAGCGCCCTAATCAGGGGCGTCATATATAATTGACGGCACGGGGCATGTCGTTAATTCCAATGGTCAGTAATTGACGCCGGTTTGCGAGGGCGTCCATTCAATTGACGACTTGAATGGGGTCGTTATTTATTTGTCATATGATTTACCCCAGGTAGGTACAATCATAGACACATGGGTTTTGGAGTATGTCTAAATCAGAATCTAGAGATATGATCAGATACAAAAAAATAGCAAGAATTTTATGGTCAAGATCATGCATTAGGTTACATGGAAGAGTTCACAGTTATTAAATTTTAAACATTATGTGATTATCAATTAACAAGGCAATTGACGACTATTTGTGCGGGCGTTAAATCAATTAGCGCCCTAGACTAGGTCGCTAATTTAGTTCATGCAGTAAACAACAAAAGCTCAATCTAGATCGACATCTGCATTCACTTACAGACCTATATGCATGTATACAACCTAAGATTATTTAAATTTGGCTTAACACTTGAGAAAACCTACCTGGGTGTTGATTTGGTTAACAGATCAAGATGAAGAATCGAAGAGGATTAATACAAGCACCGATACACTGTAACGGCAAAAGCAGAGGATGACGATGCAGCTTCGATAGGAATAGAAACAATAAGGCCTCGAAGAAGTAGATGTCTTTTCTTCTATAACACCCGGTAATTTTGAGGGCTAAAAAGGGAATAAATATATAAATATATATTTAGATTTCGAAAAGAAAAATAACATATACATGTGGATATCTACATATCTTTATAAATAGTTAATAAAGGTTCCTAGAATTTATAAAAGACTAGTTAATATTACCTTTTGTAATGGAAGTAAAAATTTATCTAGGATCGAACCTGCCTCTGATACCTAGGACAAGGACAAATAAAAGTTAAAGAAATTATGAGGAATAAAATCCCTGTATACATACAAATTATTAATAGGTATATGAGGGTTAGTGAATAACCCACACACATTGTAAGGGCCCTTAAGTCTCAACCCACTCATCCATACATCTGTGCATATATATATAATGTAAAATAAATAAATATAATACAACGTAAATAATTAAGGCCAGGCTATACACAACCCTCTAACAGCCTAAGAAGTATCACAAGAAGAACTCATGGACCCTACCATTATATTATAATAAATTTAAGAATAACATGTTATTTTTAAGTAGCCATTTAATGTACAACATAATTTTAATTGAATTGAGAATCTTTAAATCTTGAAGAAAAAGTCAATTTATATTTTTTTACTAATTTAGCAAATCTAATATTCCACATTTATTACATTATAAAGGGAGGATATATAAATATAAGATTTACGTGTAGACATGGGAGGAATGTATAGACTTGGGAGGAATGTATAGACTTGGGAGTGTATGAATGTATAGACTTGGGAATGTATGAATGTCTCATGCAATGGGGAATGCACAGACGTTGGACGTATAGACATACGATGTGTAGACTTAGGAGGAACGGATGTGTAGACTTTACATTATGTAGACTTTGCATTGTGTAGACTTGGAGGATGTATAGACTCTATGGAATGTGTGGACTTTTGAGTGTATAGACTTAGGGAATGTGTGGACTTTGACGGGTGTACAGACTTGGGATGAAGGAATGTACAGACTTAGGATAAAGGAATGTGTGGACTTGTGAGTGTATAGACTTAGGGAATGAATGTATAGACTTGGAGATGAATGTATAGACTTGGGGAAGGAGTGTGTAGACTTGGAGAAATGTATAGACTTATGCAGTGTATGGACTTATGAATGTATAGACTTATGCATTGTATGGACTTATGAATGTATAGACTTGGAGATGAATGTATAGACTTGGAGAAGGAATGTATAAACGTTGGAGAATGTATGGACTTGTGAATGCTAACTAAAAATGCAAAAACTCAATTGACGCCAACGTCAATGGGCGTCATTTGCATAGAAAATGACCTTGAACAAGTCGTCATTTCAAATAAAATGAATAGTGCCGATTTTTCGACTAAAGCATTTTGGAAAACTAATTGTATGAAAAAATAGAGAAAAATGGAAAACTCATACCCCTAAAATTTCCCAGTAAGATCACATCAAGAAAAAAAGATAAAAATCCAGGAAGATCGTTACGTCTTAAATTAACAAATGCTGAAAGATGAAGGATGCCTCTGAGCAAGTCGTCAATTAAAGAATTGACGACTATGTATACAAGCGTCACTTATAAAATAACGCCTCTATCCTAGACGTCAATTTCAGAAGTGACGCCACTTGCATGGGCGTCAAATTTCATATTTACGAAGGCAAGTAACGCCCCATTGGAGGGCGCCATTTTATAAATTGAAAACCCTTTGACGGGCGTCATTTTTAATCAACGCCCCAACCTTAGGCGTCATTTTCAAACTAAACCTGTTAGTGTTCGGTTCGAACTGAGATGTTATCCTGGGTAAGTTTAGATTAAGGAAAGGATCAATACGTGGATATTTAAGTTTAGTAAGGGTTATACCTAGGAAATTTTAGTTCGAATCAAACTCCTAGAATCTATTAGGACTTCTTCGCCTATAAATACCCACCCTTCCGTCGAACTCCCTGTCGACAATATTGATCCAAACATCCTCATGCTACTAACTGCGTTCTTCCTCCTGCCGTTCTTGTTTCCGTGCTGTGAACGTGAAGAAAGGCTTCGTCCCCTTCTTCCATCTTCTTCCTGTTGACGTGAAGGACGAGCATCTCCTTCCTCTCCTTCATCCTGCCAACCGTCTGCACAAGAAGAAGGACGATCCTCTTCTTCCATCTACATCCTGCTGCCGTTCAAGCTACGAGAAGGGCACTTTCTTCTTCCACTTCTTCCTGTTTACTGTGGACGTGAGAAGAGGCAGAAGCTCTCCTTCTCCTTCCTCCTGTTGAAGGCCATTCTCCTCCTTCTACTGCTAATCATCTACATCAAGAAGAAGCTAAGGCATTCTCCTCCTTCATCGTCATCGCCGGTTCGAAACAGAGTATCAGAATATTGAATATCTCATCACCGTTCTTCATCGTCTGTCAACCGAAACATCACCCAATGTAGGTTTTCTCAAGTTTCGTAGCCTAAACGAAGTTTAATCATGGTTAAAAGCCAAAAATCAAATATAAATATCATGCATGTAGTTATCGCTGTGTTCTATCGAGTTCTACAATTTTATAGTAAATGACGACCCAACCTAGGGCGTCAATTCTTTTTGACGCCCTCGCAAACGATCGTCAATTCCCATGTGAATTTAATAATTACACAGCTTAAAAATTTAATATCTATGTAACTGATTATCTGATTTAATGCATGAATAGAGTTTTGGAATCCTGCTATTTTTCTTGACCTGTCCATATACATGTATTTATATTGGAAAAGTGCTACTGTTCATAGTGGAATTCTGGGAAAAAGGAAAATGACGACTTGAAGTATGTCGTTTCTTCTGAAAATGACGCCACTGTCAAGGGCGCTATATGTATAAAAGGTGACAGCCACCATGTCGTCATTTAATAAATCATGGAAAATTGATTAAGTTAATGCATATATCCTGATTGAAATTGACGGCTCTGCACAGAGTCTTCAACTGATTAAATAGCGACCCTATCTAGGGCACTATATGTCTTTAACGTGGCTGCAGACCAGGCGTCATTTAACTAATTTACACTGATATATATATACAAAAATTGAAATTGATGACTCTTTCCAGAGTCTTCATATGGTGAAATAACGCCCCTGACCAGGGCGTCATTTACAGAAATGAAGTCATTGGCTAAGGCGCCAATTTTCTGTTTTCTGATTTTTCCTGTAACTGTGGATTTATATATATATATATACCTGTTCTTGGCACTATATTCCAATCCGTGAGTATAGTCCCACGTTTTTCGGCATTTTATCGATTAACCCCTAATTCTCGGTGATAGATGAACCCTCCATGGGACAGTCCGTTCCTTTGGATTGGTGACTTTATCATAGAGACATCCGTAAGACTTCGCTAGCCTTGGATTCCCTCAAGGCAGCCGAGCATGTTGTACCATTAAAACCCATGACACTACTTGATTTCCATTTCACTCTAAAGAAACATGGTATACCGGCCCTCATGACATGCTATGTGGATGTCATGAGAGTATTCTTAAAATTATGGAATGGGAAACTATGCCATTAATGTTTTTAAAGAATGATGTGCCATACTTATGGACACTAATTCTATCTAACATATCATGAACAAAGAACAAGCGATACTATATAAGTGCTTATTCTTGATGTCATGATCTCCACCCAGATTATCGACATGTCATGGTTTCTATGCTTCGCGTAGATTTTTATCGCAAGTATGTCCTTGCTCAAGGGCCTTGCCCTTGAATTTCATGAAAAATCTTACCTTATCCGTCTATTAAAGCTTGTTATTGAAACTCCTTATTGGCTATAAACTATCGTGGATGTCTAGATCTATCTTTAAATGCTGTGCATATAGGGCCCGATCTGGTCCTGGGAGGAGCGCCCGAAAGTACTAGTGCCCATGGGAGTTGTAATGATCGCGGTGTCTTGCATTGCACCGCAGTACTCGTCTCTCTTGATCTTTGGCATTCCACACTCTCTCTCTTTCTCTCGTGACTTGCGTGCGTGACTCGACTTGCGTGACTTTACTAGCGTGGCCCGAAATGGGCAAAGTACTTGCGTGAAATAGCCAATATTCTATAAATCTCTCTTGGATATCTCTTGCTTGAAAGTTTTTGCACGACGTTGTTAATCTCTTGCTAGTTTTGTTTCACTTGCTCGATTAATTCTACATGCATAGCCTTACTGCATTTACATGTGAAAGATGTAATTACTTAAACCAATTACTTGTTCTTGAGATATAATTCCTACTGAGCTTTCGCTCACTCAGTTTATTCCAACATTTTTCAGGTAATCAGGTGGCTAGCGAGACCGTGACTCACATGGGAGGGATAAGTGTGCTAGCGAGCTTCGAAAACTAGTGAACCTGTGTCTTTTATCTTTCTTGAGTCTAGCATGATGTCTCTTATTTAGTTATCTTGTCTAAGTCTATTAGTGCGTCATCTCCTTTTCTTTCATAGTGACGTAGTTGAGTCTTCAAGTTCTTGTAAGAGATTTATATTTAATAAAATTTTTATTCTTGTTCCAAATTATTTAGACTTATGCGATTGCTCTTGATTATTCACGACTGTTTAACTGCCACGTTCCGAGCAAACGACACGTTCCGCTGCTATCGGTTCGGGGTGTGACATCTTCCGTTTACAGCAGCAGAAGAAGAAGCTTCGGGGTCAACAGGTTCGCCAGTAGCAGGAAGAAAGCAATCTTCCTTTACTCCTTGATAGCAACCTTTGTTCAGCAAGAGAAGAAGTAAAGAAGCACGGCTTCTTCTACGTTGAGGAAGATGATGGAGAAGGGCTCGTGAAGAAGGCAAAGATGCTCAAACTATCACGAACAATAGGTCGGTGTCGAAGCAGAGAACCCAAAGGCAATCACCTTTGAAGGGTTCTGTAGGGACTTATTTATAGGGAAGAAAGATCCCACGTAGTTAGAGTTTAATTCGAAGTAATATTCCCACAGGAAGAATCCTATTAGAAATATAACTTCCCACGTATTGATCTCTTCCTTAATCAAAACTTACCCAATTAACTTCCTTGTTCGAATCAAACACCAACTGTCCCTTTTGAAAATGACGCCATAGGTTGGGGCGTTATTTCAATAAATGACGCTTATATACTCAATCGTCAATTCCTTAATTGACGACTTGCTCGGAGGCGTCATTCACCGTTCCCTATTTGTTAATTTAAGGTGTAACGATCTTTCTGGATTTTTATCTTTTTTTCTAGATGTGATCTAGATGGAAAATTTTTGGGGTATGAGTTTACCATTTTTCTCTATTTTTCCATATAATTATTTTTCCAAAATTCTTTAGTCAAAAAAATCGCACTATTCATTTTGTTTGAAATGACG
Source organism: Amorphophallus konjac (assembly GCA_022559845.1). Classification (NCBI taxonomy): domain Eukaryota; kingdom Viridiplantae; phylum Streptophyta; class Magnoliopsida; order Alismatales; family Araceae; genus Amorphophallus; species Amorphophallus konjac. The sequence continues at coordinate 215,940,388 of CM040124.1, read as the reverse complement.
ACTTGTTCAAAGTCATTTTCTATGGAATTGACGTCCATTGACCTTAGCGTCAATTGAGTTTTAGCATTTTTAGTTAGCCTCCAAAAGACCGATATCGTATATATACCCCTATTCTTTTATAATATCCTTAACTATATACTTTATTTAACTTTTACTAATTTAGAAATAATGACTTATATTAAGTCGTTTTTCACGTTATATACGCCTATACGAAGAGGCGTCATTTAAATTTTGGTCATTTCTGATTGCCCTTGAAAAGACCGAAATTGTATATATGTCCATTCTTTTATCCTTTATATATCTTTAATGTATTTAAATCTTATATATATATCCTCTCCCTTCTAATAAAGTTATAATATAGAAAATGTGGAATATTAAATTTTCTAAATTAGTAATAAAATATAAATTGACATTTTCTTCAAGATTTAATGATTCTTAATTCAATTAAAATTATTTTGTGCATCAAATGGCTACTTAAAATAAATGTTATTCTTAAATGTATTATAATATAATGGTAAGGTCTATGAGCCCATTTCGTAAGACTTTTCAGAATGTAAGAGGGTTATGTACAAGGTCCAGGTCTCGTTTAATTATTATATATTTATATATTTTAATTTTATATGGACTTTCTAGTCCTTTAATTTACCAGGGTTGCTACACCCTCCCCCACTTAAAAGAATTTGGTCCCTAAATTCAATCGCGTATAGACGTGGAGAGTGTAGAGTACATACCTTTTTAGAATAAATCTGAGAATCGTTTCCTCATAGACTCCTCGGTCTCCCATGTGACTTCGTGTTCTGAGCTTTTACTCCATTGTACTTTGACCATGGGAATAACTTTGCTCCTTAATGTTCGTACTTCACGATCGAGGATCTTCATGGGCTTTTGTTCATAGGTGAGATCCCTTTGAATCACCAGGTCTCCATGATCGATGATATGTGCCGGATCATGCACATACTTCTTCAACACGGATACGTGGAATACATTATGAACTTTGGACAATTGAGGAGGTAAAGCGACGCGGTAAGCAACCTCGCCAACTCTTTCTAGTATCTCAAAAGGTCTGATTGTCACGTCCCGAACCGATAACAACGGAACGTGTAGTTTGGAACGTGGCAGTGATACAGTCGTGAATAATCAGGGCGAACGAAATTACAACCTGGACAATGTGGGCCAATTTAACCTTTATTGATATTCAAATATTTGAATTACATACCTTGACTCAACTTACATAAGTAAAGAAAGGACTCACTATTACATTTTAATAAAAAGAAAAGACTCAAATACTTTATAAAGGGAAAAGACTCAAGGACAAGATAAGACTCAAGAAAACTAAAGACACCGACACGATTCTCCACAACGCTCATCACTCTTGCCCTTCCCCATCTGATGGACTATCTTCAATGTCGTTACCTGAAAAACGTTAAAGATAGGTTGGTGAGCGAGACGCTCAGTAGGAATTACATCTCTCGTTAAGCAGAATATAAGTGATTAGCCAATTAACATGTTCATGAAGATGCAAGGTATGGAACTAGAAAATCATGACGATCAATCTATCAGGAAAGATGAATATTAAAGTCAAAGGCAGTTACGAGCTCAAGAGAAATAGGGATGAATTCCCATGCAGAGTCAAGGACAAGCTATCAGAATATAACAAGGACAGTTACTCGGATGAACATAACTTCAGAATTGGCCAGAATATAACAGAGTTTCAATAAATATAAGCAGAATTAAACAATCTAGCAGAATATCTAAATTATCAGAATAACCGAACAACAAAATATCATAATAACAGAACTTCTAGAATTAACAGAATTTGCAGAATGACAGATATAACAGAATAACAGAATATAACAGATGTACAGACTTTGGTGCAATGCCACACCCAGAATTCCCATGGTTTACAAAATTGGACTTCCGTCCTACCTGGCACTGAAAACTTGCGGACCCACAGCCCTTAATGTTTCAGAATCAGATTTGGCCAAATATAGAGTCAAAGGGTTATGTTCTCGAATTGATGAGAAGAAGATTCTAAAAGGAGTAGAGTGTCAAGACTAACGAAAAACCAAAGTGACACGGATTGGATCCCGAGGTTTTTAGGGTACAACCAGCTCGGCTGCCTTGAGGGAATCCAAGGCTAGCGGAGACTTACGGAGGTCTCAATGACTAACTTGCCAGTCCGAAGGAACGGCATGTCCAACGGATGACTCGTATGTCACCGAGAGTTGAGGTGCATAACGTGAACCAATCATGAAAAATGGCTCCATCTACGGACGTGAGACGAGAGTGCCAAAAGACATGAGGTATGGGTCAAAACCAGAAGAAAACGGTGAGAACATGAATGCGTTAATTATAGAATTCACGTCCATCTAATTCTATAATTAACTATAATTAAATAAACTTATTTTAATTAACGTCCATGTGTAGTGTCATTTATTAATTAGCGTCCACTTGGAGGGATGTTAATTCTATGATTTTCAACTTAATTTATTTAACAAGAATTCACGTCATTATCTATTTAATTGAATAATTTCAAAAATATATGTTCAAAGACATATTTATTTAATAAAATAATTTATAGAAATAGAATATATGATAATTAAGAGAAAAATTCAAGGATTCCGAATATATATTTTTTATAATTTTATGTGGCATAGTTTAGTAGATATGGATTTCCAAGGGTATAATTAGAAGTTATATATATATATATACATATACATATATACATATATATATATATATATATATATTAAATAATTAGACGCCTATACCCGATGGCGTCAAAAAAAATTGACGACATCTAGTTGGTCATCATTTCAAAAAAATGCCAATTTTCAAACCTCCGGTTCTCGACGTACACACGTCGGAATCACGCGTTCTATATATCGAAATGACGGGCTCGAAAAACTCTACCTAACCGGATGTTCAAAGTAATTTTTCGTTGAGAAATGGGGGATCTTGAGATAAGAGACACGAAAACCGGTGCAACTATTCTTACTATCTCGGTCTCCATCCCAATAATACACTCATAAAATTTCATGGTCAGAGAATGTCTCGGCGACCTAGAACGGGCTAACAAAGTGAAAATCAACCACTATTGTGCTACAGTACTCTACGTAATTCGCCAAGTAACTCAATAAATCTTATTAAAATCTTAACCATTAATATTACCGATTAATACATGGCATCAAAAATTAGATAAAATCATGGGATTCTAGCCACGTATATATATATATATATATATATATATATATATATTTGATTTTTAGTTAGGTGATTACATGATTAAATTTTTCATAAGCATACAATGTATATTAATTAACTAAGAAATCATGCAACACAATACGTAGTAAATCATGCTGGATAGATGAGATTAACATGTTGTTAAGGAAAAACTTTTTTTTTTATCTGGGAAGAGAAGACCTACGTAAAATCAACAATAGCATGATCATGCCAATTTTATTATTAACTATTTTTACTTGAGAGAGATCACCTACGTATGCATTAAAAGATTAAGGTATATACGTGCAGGGATCATGTTAAAGTTTAACTATTAACGGGTTTATCTTGATGTCGAGAACACTCATGAGAAACTATAGACTATGAACTCGAATATGAGCATGCTGTTTATGATCATAAGAGCATGTATCATCTTTGTTAATTGAGTTTAGCCATCAGAGAGAACACCTACCTCTTTCGTGGGTTGGTTGAATGGCGAACGGAAGGGATAATAATAACTAAGGTAGTATCAACACAATGGGCGAATAATAAGAGCAGCAGTTGTAGGGATCACCAGCAATGGCAGCGGCAGGCAATTGCAATGACACTACGATGACCAACCACAATAGGAGGAACGGGAGAAAAGGAAAGAAGCACGGCCTCCCCTCCCTGTAGCCACAGCAAGCATCGGAGAAAGGAGGAAATACGAGCGGCCGGTAAATCCCTCAGCGAGAGAAGAACAGCTTCGTACGATAGCATAACGGCGTTGCTCCAGTGGGGGACGATGCCGGGGGCTCAACACAAGCAACAGAAGCATCCTGCAACGATAGTAGCCGCCGTAGTAGGGAAACATAGGAGCCCGAGAAGGTTGAAGAGAAGAAGCACCGCTTCTGCAGGACTTCTCCTTTCGACGGCACAACAGCAGGTTGAAGTTGAGAGCTAGACGTTCAACGGGTTGGGTTTCTGTGGGGTATTTATAGTGCTTGGGAACCCAATGGGTTTAGTGTTCGATTGGGACTCAAAACTCCTGAGTACATGTCCTAATAGTATTACGATTTCCCTTACTAATCTTTCCGAAACACAACACTTCCTAGTTAGAGTGATTTTGAAATGACGCCTCATGTTGGGGTGTTATTTCAATAATTGACGCTTGTATATACCGTCGTCAAAAAATAAAATGACGACTTGCTGCGAGTCGTCATTCACCCTTCCCTATTTGTTGCTTTAAGGTGTAACTATCTTTCTAGATGTTTATCTTCTTTTCTTGATGTGATCTAGATTGAAAATTTTAGGGGTATGAGTTTTCTATTTTTCTCTATTTTTCCATGTAATTAATTTTTCAAAATTTTTTAACAAAAAAACTGGCACTATTCATTACAATAAAATAACGACTTGTATTAAGTCGTTTTACACATAGTACACGCCCATGGCAAAGGGCGTCATTTGATTTGTGACATTTTCTCTTAACCTTCAAAAGACCGATATTATATATATATCCCTATTATTTCTATAATATCTTTAGCTATATACTTTATTTGATTAAAGATCCTATGGCTAATTTGCAAATAACGACCAAGTAAATGTCGTCATTTATTATTTTTCAACCTCTTCCCTCTGACCCTTAATTAACTAAAATTGTATATATATATACATTCTACCTCCTTTATTTTAATGTATTTAAATCTTGTATATATATCCGTCTTCCTTCTAATAAAATTACAATATAGTAGATGTGGAATATTAAAATTTCTAAATTAGTAATAAAATATAAATTGATATTTTCTTCGAGATTTAATGATTCTTAATTCAATTAAAATTATGTTGTGCATTAAATGACTACCTAAAATAACATGTCATTCTTAAATTTATTATAATACAATAGTAGTGTCCATGAGTTCTTTTGTCAGACTTTTTAGGATGTCGGGGGTTGTGACTCAAGGGCCCTTACAGTGTGTCTGGGTTTCATATATCTTGAAATAAATACTAAACCTATTTCAAAATTATCGGGCGTTACACCGATAAACCTTGGTGTAAGCTAGCCCTTAACACCAAATCTCCTTATTCCACGTCCAAGTGATATCTTGAGAAATACGTGATCTCTGACTTGAAATTCGAGATCTCTTCTTCTTGTGTCAGCATAAGCCTTCTGTCTAGACTGAGCAACTTGAAGTCGTTCTCTAATCAACTAAATCTTTTCAGTGGTATCCCTTACCATGTCTGGACCTAATAGTTGTTTCTCGCCAACTTCGTCCCAGCACAAAGGCGATCGGCAACTCCTTCCGTATAAAGTTTCGAAAGGTGCCATTTGTATACTTGCCTGGTAGCTGTTATTGTATGCAAATTCAACCAAAGGTAAGAGATCATGCCAGCCTCCACCAAAATCAATGATGCAAGCTCTGAGCATATCTTCAACCACCTGATTGGTTCTCTCGGTCTGACCATCCGTCAGAGGATGAAAAGCTGTACTAAAGTTAAGTCTCGTCCCTAGTGAATGTTGTAGACCCTTCCAAAAGTGAGAAGTAAAATAGGGGTCTCTGTCAGACACGATTGAGACAGGTACTCCATGTAACCTGACTATCTCCTTAATGTATAATGCAGCAAGAACATCAACTGACCATCGACTCTTGATTGGCAAGAAGTGTGCCGATTTGGTCAATCGGTCGATGATAACCCATATTCCATCATGTCCTCCTTTTGATTTAGACAGACCCATAATGAAGTCCATACCGATATCCTCCCACTTCCATTTGGGAATTTCTAGAGGGTGTAGCTTACCGGCAGGCTTTTGGTGTTCTGCCTTGACTTGTTGACACGTGAGACAGCGAGACACAAAGTCTGCTACTTCTCTTTTCATATTGGACCACCAGAAGGTCCTTTTCAAATTTTGGTACATTTTGGTAGACCCTGGATGAATCGTGTACCTTGATCTGTGAGCTTCATCTAAGATTTTCTTCTTTAGCTCTGGACAATCCGGTATACATGTTCTATTCCTGAACATCAATCTTCCATCTGATGCTAATTTGAACTCCAATTGTTCTTCAATTTTGTCCTTGATTTCTACTAATAATGGATCCTTATCTTGTAGTCCTTGTATTTCTGAGAGTATATCTGGCAGTATGCTTATATGGGATAGTGTAACACACTTGTTCTCCTTGTCCAGGCTTATATCAAGTTTAGAGAATTGTTCTAGCAACTTCCACTCCTGAATCATACAATTGGCTAATAGTGCTCTCGGCTTTCTACTGAGGGCATCGGCTACAGGATTACCCTTTTCAGGATGATATTGTATAGTGAAGTCGAAGTCATTGAGATATTCTAGCCAACGTCTTTACCTCATATTCAATTCCTTCTGAGAGAAGAGATACTTAACACTTTTATGGTCAGAATATACTGTAAACTGCACTCTGTATAGGTAATGCCTCCATATTTTCAATGCAAACATTACCGCGGCCAACTCCAAGTCATGAACTGGGTAGTTCTCTTCATGCTTCTTCAATTGGCGAGAAGAGTAAGCTATAACTCTTCCTTGTTGCATTAAGACACATCCGAGGCCAATGCTAGATGCATCAGTGTATACCTCGAACTTCTCTCCTTCAACTGGTAGAGCTAAGACCGGGGCTGAAGTTAGGTGATCCTTGAGAGCTTGGAAGCTTCTTTCACATTCCTCACTCTATTCGTAACGGATCTCCTTGCGAGTTAGCCTAGTGAGTGGTACGGCGATCTTGGAGAAATCCTTGATGAATGGCCGGTAGTAGCCCGCAAGACCCAAGAAACTAAGGATCTCGCTAGCATTGGTCGGTCTTTCCCACTCCTTTGCAGCTTCAACCTTCGATGGATCTACGGATAAACCGTCTTTTGATATAACATGCCCCAAGAAAGATACTTCTTCTAACCAGAATTCACATTTACTGAGCTTTGCATATAACTGATTCATCCTCAATATCCGTAATGCAATCCTCAAATGCTCCTCGTGCTCTTCCTTGGTCTTTAAATAGATCAGTATATCATCAATGAAAACCACTATGAATTGATCTAGATGAGGCCTGAATATACTATTCATCAACTGTATAAAGGCAGCAGGGGCATTTGTTAGTCCAAAAGGCATAACAACAAATTCATATTACCCATACCTGCTTCTGAATGCGGTTTTATAAATGTCCTCATCCTTGATCCTTAGTTGGTGATATCCCGACCTGAGATCAATCTTCGAAAAATACTTGGATCTAGATATTTGATCAAATAACTCATCGATTCTCGGCAGCGGATACTTGTTCTTGATAGTGAGATGATTCAAATGTCGATAGTCGATGCATAACCTCATGGATCCATCTTTCTTCTTTACAAATAGCACAGGTGCTCTCCACGGGGAAGTGCTTGGTCTGATAAGTCCTTTCTTGAGAAGTTCCATCAATTGCTCCTTTAGTTCCTTAAGTTCGGCAGGGGACATCCTATAAGGTGCCCTAGAAACTGGGCCAGCACCAGGGATCAAGTCGATGGTGAAGGCCACTTCTCTTTGTGGGGGTAATCCAGGCAAATCTTCCCGAAACACGTCCGAAAATTCTTGCACAACTGGGATGTCTTCTAGCTTAGTCTCCTTAGTCTCCTTAACGGTGACAAACGCAAGGAAAGATACACATCCTTTCCTTATTAGCTTGCTAGCTCGAAGAGCTGAAATAAGAGGCGACTTGCTCCGACTCTTTGGACAAGTATACACTAGTTTCGGGAATTCCTTGAAAGTAACCTTGCTATTACGGCAATCCACAGTTGCCTGATACATGGATAACCAATATGCTCCTAATATGACATCATATTCCTTTAAATCTAGGCATATTAGGTTGATAGGAAAATTTTTACCCTTTACCAAGACTTCACAGTTTTGATAATGATGAGTAATATCGGTTTCGTTTCCGAGAGGAGTAGATAAAACTATTTTTATCCATTCCGGTTCCATAGGTAATGGATCAGCAAACCTCTTGGAAATAAAAGAATGTGATGCACTAGTATCAAATAAGACATATGCAGACTTGGAACAAACTTTCAATGTACCTTCCACTAGTCCGCCTTCATCTTGTTCTGTCTCCTTAATAGCTTGGAGACATGCATTCTTTGTCACCGGGCGCTTCCCATCACCGGCTTGATCATTGAGTAGGGGACAGTCGGGAATCTGATGATCACGGCTCCCACAACGGAGACATGCTCCAAGTTTCCTCCAACATTCTCCGGCCTTATGTCCGGCCTTGTCACAGTGTTTACACACCACTTTAGAAGGTGTGATGGTGATGGAGAACGGCTTGTTAATCTTTTTGACTTTCTTCTCCTGAGAAGACTCTCCTCCATTACTTGGCCTTTTCTTGTTGAAATTGGGTTTGAAAGTGCCGGAGCTAGTAACATTCTCCTTCTTGTCTCTCCCACGGATCCTATCAGATAGTTCCGTGGCATCCTCCAGTAGCTGGGCTCGGCGTGCCATCTCAGAATAGACCTGTATGTCCATCGGCGCCAGTTGTGTGATATATTGGGGTCTGAGCCCATTTAGGAATCTCCTAGCTTTCATCTTCTCGGTACTAACTAGATGTTTAGTATATCGAGACAACCTGGAAAATTGTGCCTCATACTCAACCACCGACAAGGATCGTTGTTTAAGTGCGGCGAACTCGGCGGCCTTCTTCTCCTGGACTCGGTCCGAAAAATATTTATTGTTGAAATGTTCAACAAACTCCTCCCAAGTAACTTGTCCTTGATCTAATGTGGCTTCTACCGACTCCCACCAGCAACGGGCGTCCCTTTCCAATTGAAAAGTTGCTAACAGGACCTTCTCTTGGTCCGTGCATTGCATAACCCGAAAGATACGTTCGATCTCCCGGATCTAGTGCTCGGCGTCATCCGAATCAGTGGATCCCATGAACTTAGGAGGGTTCATGTTCTTGAAGCTTTGGTGGAGATTTCCTGCTCCACGATATGCACCTCCTTGTGCCACTTGCTGAAGTGCCTGAGTCATCCCTTGTAGAGTGCGTTGCATGTTACGCCACTGGGCACGTTCGGCAGCCATTGTCCTACAATTACAATAACTATATTAATATGTGATGATGTTCAAAGGTTTTGATTCTAAGTTAACTTAACCCTTGGTTCTAACCAATCTCACCGGTTAAAGGTTTAAACCTATCCTTGGACTTGGGTTTTCCTAGGAATTGAATATCCTAGGCTCTGATACCATAAAAACTGTCACGCCCCGAGCGCGGAAGGAACCCGGAGTGCGTGACAAGTTTATATCGATCATGTCAATCAGAGCGTTAGTATATTCAACACAAAGACAGAGTGCGCAAAAGTAAAGATAACCTAGTCCTTTATTCAATCACAACCTCAAAGTACTTCTATTACAAATGAAAATGCCAAGACTCAATAAAAGGAAAAAGTACAATGATTGACTCAAGAAATTAGAAAGATAAGATTAATAAACGCTTGGATAGACAGAGATCTCTAATCTCTTCACTCTTGACCTTCCCCATCCGATTGAGTCTCATCATCGGACTTACCTGAAAAATAGGGGAAAACACTGGATGAGCGAACGCTCAGTAGGAATTATATCTCAAGAGCTAGCTTGCTTTAAGTAAATTACATGTTACATGAATGCAATAAAGCTATGCATGTTTGTGTAAAACGACAAGAGAGAGAGAGTATAACAAGAGATAATTGAGTGAACTAGCATGTCTTTCAAGAACTTATATCAATAAATGTCAAGATATTCAAGCAAGTATATTCATCATGTCATGTCGGGAATTGGCTATCATGTTTCAAGCAAGTATATAAATACCCTTTCCGGGTCACGCAAGTCATGTCATGTCAAGTCGAGTATGAGATTGTGGAATGTCTAATCAAGCTAGTCATGCACTTCGGTACAATACCATACCGTGATCATTACAACTCCCATGGGCACTAGTACTTTCGGGTGCTCCTCCCAGGACCAGATCGGGCCCTATATGCGCAGGCATTGATCGTGTATTTTTCGACATCCACTAAAGTTATAGCCAATATGGAGTTTCAAGGAATAAACTTGTATAACTTTAAGGTAGATCTAGTGGAATAGCATTTCAAGGATTTGAACATGTGGTATAATGATGATAATAACGGTATAATCACGATTAACGATAAAACTAGGTGGAATCGGCTCCCTAACTCGGGTGCCATGACAATAAGAGTAAGCGCCCACATGAACATGGTCGCTTGTTCTTGTACATGATACGGTGGATAGAATTAGTGTCCACAAGTACGGCACACTTTTCTTAAAGGATATAAATGGTATGGATTACCCATCCCATTATTTCAAGAATATTCTCATGGCATACAAATAGCATGTCGTGAGGGCCTGTGACGACCCGGATTCCGGATACCCGGTGCACCCGGTATAAATACCGAATACACGTGATACCATGAGGGACCCGCGCGGCCTCCCAAGCGCGGGAAAGCGCCGAAGGGATAAAAGGCATGTGTAGAGTATATTGAAGCCACAGAGATATAACAATAAGCAATTTCATTAGATTGGATTGCTAAAGTAGCAGAAATAAAATTACATTTTCATTAATAATTTCAACAATTACAATTATACACAGAGTCCAGCCCAAAGGAAAGACAACAAGTCTAGCACAGTACAGTCTGACAGAAAGAAACGTACACAGAAGTTGGGAGAAGCCCGACGCAGGTACGGCTGGCAGCTACAACGGCGAGAGAGCGCTCCACCAAGAACAGCAGAGGCAGACGGCGAAACCCACCTGAAAAGCAGCAGGGGTGAGTCTCAACAGAAATTCAGTAGGGGTCACGCGGATCCCCACTGGAAAACGCACAAAGCAAAAGCAACGGAAGCAGCAACAAACGCAGCAAGAACAACAACGTAGCAAAGCAGGAAAGCTACACTACAAAGCTGTAAAGGAACAGACGGGAAGCAGGAGTAGGGAACACGCAGGAGAGGGTGAGAACCTGCACCAAACAAGCGGCTGCTGAACTAACCTCAGCACCCCAAACTACTCCAAACAAAAGGCAACAGATGGATGACCCTGAACTCACGCAGAAGGGTACACCAATCCGTCAACCAGCCCCAAACAAAGGCAAAGGCGAACGCCGACACCGAGAAGCAGACAAAGCGCGACAGAGAACGTCGTGCACAAAGCCACACGCACGAACAGAACACCGTGCGGACAACAAAACACTGACCCCGAGCACAGCCACGAACGGGCAACTCGTAAAGGTCACAATGCGCAAGAAAACGCGAAAGCTACGTGTCACGTGACGGAAGCACCCCCTTAAAAAGCCAGCTGCGTCCACTGACGTCTTATGCCGCACCTCAAGTATCTAGCCTACAGCACTGCTGTAACAACAGCAGAGACAGAGACACAAGCTGAACCAAACATGAACAACAAACAAGTAACTAGTCAGGGTCACGCCCGTCGACGTAAGTCCTCCGTCCCTGACCACGTGTGCACACACTGACTCTAGCCCAAAGCCAGGTCCTCTAGCTAGTATTCTCCCTCGGTAGGATGCTACCGTATGGCCAGGAGCCCGCTGAACCAGCTACAACCGCTCAATGGGAAACACTCCTCTGCTTTCCGCAAGCAGGACGGCACTCAACAGACCTTAGAGCAACAACAAGTGGAGGCTTCACACGACACAGAAGCTCGAACACAAGTGCCGAAGTACAAATGGGCGACCACGCCCCTCAACACGTACTTCGAGGCACCAAATGGCAGCATCGCCACTGCCGACAACTCAGGACGAGCAACTAGACCTCCTATGTAACGATCCTGAGTCGAACGACTCAAGGCAAGATCGTCACAAACAGCGGAACAAGCCGCCAATCGGTCTAATCCTAGGCCAAAGAAACCACGCTCCGCAGAAAACAACACACGAAGACTTGAGGGAAACATCAATAACCCTCAGCACAGCTGGACACGTAAACTGAGGTAGAACAACGCCTCGAAGCATCCAGAAACAGTGTCTCGGACAGGACAGAACTGCCAAGACACACACAAACAAGGTCACACGTCAACCACTGGGTCAAAACGGGTTGACCGAAACCAAACAACAAGAGCATACAAGAGTAGGATCAAGAGTCCTACCACAAGTAAGAAGACTCCTGGCTACCTTACAACGTAGTCTTAACCCTCATAGGACGTCAAGAGACATCCACGGGACAACGGGCAGACCACTAGGCCAAGCCAAGACACACAGAATCATCGGGCGGAAAACCAAGGCACAAGGAAAGTAACGCACCAGCCCTAGACCGTTATTAGCAAGTGACGGTCTAGCTCAGGGCCGTTATTTCCCAAACGACGGACGGACACCAGGCCGTCACACACCACCCTGATAACCTACAAAACCACACAAAAGCCAAGTAACGCACGGCTCTAGGCGCGTTACAAGCAAACGACGCACGGGGTCCCCACCGTCACATCCAACGGTGCAGCAAACCCAAACCAACGTGAAGTAACGCGCTACGCCAGGCGCGTTACTCACAAACGACGCGGCAGGAGAGGGCCGTCGCATTCCAAACGACGCGCAGGGGCCCATCTGTTACTTCAACGGCGTGGCCACCCTCAACCCAGCACAAACAGCAAACGACGGTCAGAGGTGAGCGCGTTACTCACAAACGACGCACAGGGGCGCCACCGTCACTTCCAACGGGACAGCCACCCTACCTCGACCACATAGAATATAACGGCCAGGGGCAGGCGCGTTATACTCAAAGCAACGGATGGGAACACATCCGTCAGAGGAACCATCTCAACAGGTCAAGTCAGTCAATCGGAAAGTAACGGCCAGGGCAAGGCGCGTTATTTCCATCTAACGCGCTGGGTCAAGCGCATTAGACCAACTGACTAAACCTCAAAGGAAAACAACAAAAGCAAAGTAACGGCCAGGCACCGGCGCGTTACACGGGAATGACGCTCCAAGCTTGGGCCTTCGCTTACCCAGAAGCAAAAGGGCTAAACCCTCAAACCAAATAACGGTCCATCGTAGGGCCGTCAAAAGCAAGTGACGGTCACTGGCTAGACCGCTACTTCGGTTACGGCGGGAAAACATAGGAATGGCCGGATCGGCCCATTCCACGCCCCATTCACGCCGAAACGCAGGGGAAACACACCGCAACGACAAAAGACAACACCAGGGAACTTCAAACCCCACATGCAACATGAAAAACACAAGATCCGGGCGATTTAGACAAATCCACCCAAAATGGGTCACCGAGGTTCCCGGACTTCTACCGGCCTCGAATGAACGCCAAATCGCACGAAAACTACGTGGATGGGATTCTAACATCCCTGCGGTCATTTAGAAACTAACTACGCCGCAAACGGTCACCGTTTACCGGCCGACCCTAAAAACCACGAAAATCACGGTTTAGGCAAAACAAGCCCAAACACGCTCGTTTCCTAGCCGAACGCCGTGCAATGGCAGGGAAAACGAAGAGGACGAAGTAAGGATCCGTCACCCTACCTCCACCGAAGAAACCGTGTCCCGAAGGGACTAAACCACGCCGAAAACCACTAGCGAACCGATTTCACCGGCTTTGAATCCACCGTACGGGATCACGCCAGAATCGATCCGATCCTCACTCCATCGCGCATCCAACCAGCTCCACGGCTTCACCGCCTCACCCACGCACGCCTCCGTCTGCAGCCGGAGCTGAAAAGGGGAGAGAACGAGAGAGAACGGGAGAGAGACGGACGGTCGCGCGAATGAGGGAAGAAAGAGGAAAGAAAAAAGAAAAAGAAAGAAATTAGGAAATTTTCCTAATTTCCAAAAATTCTGAAAATGCGCCGAAAATGCATAAATTCAGAAAAATACGCAAAAATAGTCGAAACGACCGGCTCGAAGAGTACAACGTCGCTGTAGCATCCACGAGTTCGAGAATCGACGAACAAACTCACCGTAGGCTTCCGTAACTAGTACGTGAGAAAAACCCACACGGCTCGTCAAACTCAACTCGGAAGCCACAAAAGCGAACCGAAACTCAACGAAACCAATCCGAAAGAGACCCGAAAGATCCAACAAAGATCCAACAAGATCCGCAAAAGATCCATCAAGATCCAGGGCATTACATCCTCCCCTCCTTTAAGAAATTTCGCCCTCGAAATTAAGGACTAACAAAGGAGAAGCAGGGAAGAACAACCCAACGACACAAATCTCGGAAAACACAGCTCAGAGGAACACCGTCAGACCACAATTACAGGTACACACTCTAGCTTCTAAGACAGCAAGTCTACAGCACGAGTACAGCACCAAAGTGAACACATCTGACACCTCCGAAGCAAGGGCAACGTCGTTTACGTCTCACAGGGCAGGAGACACGACAGCCACAACAACAGACAACCGAGAAAACACAATAGCAACACGGCAAGCAGCAGCTTACACAAGGAGACACAGTCCTCCCAGCTGACAGCTCGACCATATCATCGGCTCCAGTGCCAAAAGGCAACAGGGAACACCTGGCACACAGGACACCAACGACAACAACAACGCTGGACCACAAGCACCATCACGTCAGCACTCACTCAGACATCACATCTGATCAAGTCACAAGCTAACTCCAAGGAAAAAGAGTACAGCAAAGCTAACTGACAAGACAATGGTCCAAGACGAGAACACAAAATCATAAGGAAACAGCGCCACAACAACACAACGGTAGCACCTGCAGAACTCTGGCTCCGCACAACACGCAGGACCAAAGAAACACATCTGCAAGCAGGGTCACAACAAGGCACAAGAACAGCTGAGCACACAACCACACAAGAACGGGTTACGCATCAGACTGCTCACCAAGAGAAGACCCACAACAATAAGAAACGACAACAATCTCGGGGAACGCAACTCAAGGACTAGCAACACGCCTCAAGAGCACAACACCCAAGAAGGAAAACACAGAGCAAAGGGTACTTAATCAGCAAGGAATGCTAACCAATTCCCCAACACTCACACAATTCCCAATGCCAACACAAGAAAAACCACCAACAATGGCACGACAACAGGCCAAGTCAAGGCACAAAAAGCCAAGACGAAGCCACATCGAGAAGGAAAGAACCTCTCGACAAGCGGGTAGCCAACCCACACAACAACAATACTCTCAACAACGTGCACAGGCAGCAGAACAACATCGGTAATCGCATCTCAGCACACACCAGCGTCATCGTAATCAACAAGATCGCAATTCACACGCCACGAGCACCGATCCAACGAATAACCGAACACAAGGAGCCTAAGTGCAACAAGAGAAGAGCACCAGCTTCAGCGCAAAGCACAAGGAAAGCATCAATCTCAGCTTACCTTCACGTCCTGACACAATAAATGAGCCTTCACAATACATCGGCCGTTAGACACAGCACGACAATTACGGTACACAACAGCTCTTAACACCATCATGGAGTCCAAAGCCAAGCAACCGTACAACAAGGAGCAGATCGGACTCAAAATAAAGCTGTCTACACTTAAGCAGACACAGGACAAAGGCATCACTAAGACAGCAATTCCAAGGCTAACTTCGGAAAAGCATCACCACGAAGGACGAGAAGCAACAAGCTCAACAACAACGGCTCACCAGGAAGGGAAAATCCTAGGTTCGCTCGAGCAACTTCTCAATCGAGGCAACACGAGAACTAAACAACCAGAACAACAATGCATCAGAAGCTAAGTAGACTCAAGCCGGGATAACCAAAGCAACGTAAGAACGTGCATGGCCATCACACCAACGCTAAAAGTCATAAGCTACCTGAGCAAAATACAGAAAACAGTTCGAACACTGCACAACAGGTTCATGCCAATCGACAAACACTGCCAAGCGCAACACGATCGAGACCAACTTCAAAACGAACGAAGCACATCGTCACATCCAGACGAGAGCAAAAACCATCTCGTACAGTGCCAACCAAGCACGTACAAGACCACACGCGAGAAGCACTGCGATAAACATCGCAACACCGACGCCAGCAAGAGACTGTACTGGGCCCAAGGACTCTGGAAACTGTATATCTCGGATTCCCATGTACTTCACACAACAACGCTCTGATAGCTCAGAAAAGAAACTCCGAACATCTCAGAACACTGCTCTGATACCACCTGTGACGACCCGGATTCCAGATACCCGGTGCACCCGGTATAAATACCGAATACACGTGATACCATGAGGGACCCGCGAGGCCTCCCAAGCGCGGGAAAGCGCCGAAGGGATAAAAGGCATGTGTATAGTACATTGAAGCCACAGAGATATAACAGTAAGCAATTTCATTAGATTGGATTGCTAAAGTAGCAGAAATAAAATTACATTTTCATTAATAATTTCAACAATTACAATTATACACAGAGTCCAGCCCAAAGGAAAGAGAACAAGTCTAGCACAGTACAGTCTGACAGAAAGAAACGTACACAGAAGTCGGGAGAAGCCCGACGTAGGTACGGCTGGCAGCTACAACGGCGAGAGAGCGCTCCACCAAGAACAGCAGAGGCAGACGGCGAAACCCACCTGAAAAGCAGCAGGGGTGAGTCTCAACAGAAATTCAGTAGGGGTCACGCGGATCCCCACTGGAAAATGCACAAAGCAAAAACAACGGAAGCAGCAACAAACGTAGCAAGAACAGCAACGTAGCAAAGCAGGAAAGCTACACTACAAAGCTGTAAAGGAACAGACGGGAAGCAGGAGTAGGGAACACGCAGGAGAGGGTGAGAACTCGCACCAAACAAGCGGCTGCTGAACTAACCTCAGCACCCCAAACTACTCCAAACAAAAGGCAACAGATGGATGACCCTGAACTCACGCAGAAGGGTACACCAATCCGTCAACCAGCCCCAAACAAAGGCGAAGGCAAACGCCGACGCCGAGAAGCAGACAAAGCGCGACAGAGAACGTCGTGCACAAAGCCCCACGCACGAACAGAACACCGTGCGGACAACAAAACACTGACCCCGAGCACAGCCACGAACGGGCAACTCGCAAAGGTCACAACGCGCAAGAAAACGCGAAAGCTACGCGTCACGTGACGGAAGCACCCCCTTAAAAAGCCAGCTGCGTCCACTGACGTCTTATGCCGCACCTCAAGTGTCTAGCCTACAGCACTGCTGTAACAACAGCAGAGACAGAGACACAAGCTGAACCAAACAGGAACAACAAACAAGTAACTAGTCGGGGTCACGCCCGTCGACGTAAGTCCTCCGTCCCTGACCACGTGTGCACACACTGACTCTAGCCCAAAGCCAGGTCCTCTAGCTAGTATTCTCCCTCGGTAGGACGCTACCGTATGGCCAGGAGCCCGCGGAACCAGCTACAACCGCTCAATGGGAAACACTCCTCTGCTTTCCGCAAGCAGGACGGCACTCAACAGACCTTAGAGCAACAACAAGTGGAGGCTTCACACGACACAGAAGCTCGAACACAAGTGCCGAAGTACAAACGGGCGACCACGCCCCTCAACACGTACTTCGAGGCACCAAATGGCAGCATCGCCACTGCCGACAACTCAGGACGAGCAACTAGACCTCCTATGTAACGATCCTGAGTCGAACGACTCAAGGCAAGATCGTCACAAACAGCGGAACAAGCCGCCAATCGATCTAATCCTAGGCCAAAGAAACCACGCTCCGCAGAAAACAACACACGGAGACCTGAGGGAAACATCAAGAACCCTCAGCACAGTTGGACACGTAAACCGAGGTAGAACAACGCCTCGAAGCATCCAGAAACAGTGTCTCGGACAGGACAGAACCGCCAAGACACACACAAACAAGGTCACACGTCAACCACTGGGTCAAACCGGGTTGACCGAAACCAAACAACAAGAGCATACAAGAGTAGGATCAAGAGTCCTACCACAAGTAAGAAGACTCCTGGCTACCTTACAACGTAGTCTTAACCCTCATAGGACGTCAAGAGACATCCACGGGACAACGGGCAGACCACTAGGCCAAGCCAAGACACACAGAATCATCGGGCGGAAAACCAAGGCACAAGGAAAGTAACGCACCAGCCCTAGACCGTTATTAGCAAGTGACGGTCTAGCTCAGGGCCGTTATTTCCCAAACGACGGACGGACACCAGGCCGTCACACACCACCCTGATAACCTACAAAACCACACAAAAGCCAAGTAACGCACGGCTCTAGGCGCGTTACAAGCAAACGACACACGGGGTCCCCACCGTCACATCCAACGGTGCAGCAAACCCAAACCAACGTGAAGTAACGCGCTACGCCAGGCGCGTTACTCACAAACGACGCGGCAGGAGAGGGCCGTCGCATTCCAAACGACGCGCAGGGGCCCATCCGTTACTTCAACGGCATGGCCACCCTCAACCCAGCACAAACAGCAAACGACGGTCAGAGGTGAGCGCGTTACTCACAAACGACGCACAGGGGCGCCACCATCACTTCCAACGGGACAGCCACCCTACCTCGACCACACAGAATATAACGGCCAGGGGCAGACGCGTTATACTCAAAGCAACGGATGGGAACACATCCGTCAGAGGAACCATCTCAACAGGTCAAGTCAGTCAATCGGAAAGTAACGGCCAGGGCAAGGCGCGTTATTTCCATCTAACGCGCTGGGTCAAGCGCGTTAGACCAACCGACTAAACCTCAAAGGAAGACGACAAAACCAAAGTAACGGCCAGGCACCGGCACGTTACACGGGAATGACGCTCCAAGCTTGGGCCGTCGCTTACCCAGAAGCAAAAGGGCTAAACCCTCAAACCAAATAACGGTCCATCGTAGGGCCGTCAAAAGCAAGTGACGGTCACTGGCTAGACCGCTACTTCGGTTACGGCGGGAAAACATAGGAATGGCCGGATCGGCCCATTCCACACCCCATTCACGCCGAAACGCAGGGGAAACACACCGCAACGACAAAAGACAACACCAGGGAACTTCAAACCCCACATGCAACATGAAAAACACAAGATCCGGGCGATTTAGACAAATCCACCCAAAATGGGTCACCCAGGTTCCCGGGCTTCTACCGGCCTCGAATGAACGCCAAATCGCACGAAAACTACGTGGATGGGATTCTAACATCCCTGCGGTCATTTAGAAACTAACTACGCCGCAAACGGTCACCGTTTACCGGCCGACCCTAAAAACCACGAAAATCACGGTTTAGACAAAACAAGCCCAAACACGCTCGTTTCCTAGCCGAACGCCGTGCAATGGCAGGGAAAACGAAGAGGACGAAGTAAGGATCCGTCACCCTACCTCCACCGAAGAAACCATGCCCCGAAGGGACTAAACCACGCCGAAAACCACTCGCGAACCGATTTCACCGGCTTTGAATCCACCGTACGGGATCGCACCGGAATCGATCCGATCCTCGCTCCATCGCGCATCCAACCAGCTCCACGGCTTCACCGCCTCGCCCACGCACGCTTCCGTCTGCAGCTGGAGCCGAAAAGGGGAGAGAACGAGAGAGAACGGGAGAGAGACGGACGGTCGCGCGAATGAGGGAAGAAATAGGAAAGAAAAAAGAAAATGAAAGAAATTAGGAAATTTTCCTAATTTCCGAAAATTCCGAAAATGCGCCGAAAATGCACAAATTCAAAAAAATACGCAAAAATAGTCGAAATGACCGGCTCGAAGAGTACAACGTCACTGTAGCATCCACGAGTTCGAGAATCGACGAACAAACTCACCGTAGGGTTCCGTAACTAGTACGTGAGAAAAACCCTCACGGCTCGTCAAACTCAACTCGGAAGCCACAAAAGCGAACCGAAACTCAACGAAACCAATCCGAAAGAGACCCGAAAGATCCAACAAAGATCCAACAAGATCCACAAAAGATCCATCAAGATCCAGGGCATTACAGGGCCGGTACACCATGTTTCTTTAGAGTGACATGGCGATTAAGTAGTGTCATGGGTTTTAATGGTACAACCAACTCAACTGCTTTAAGGGAATCCAAAGCTAGCAGAGTCTTATGGAGGCCTCTATCATAAAGTCACCAGTCCGAAGGAACGGAATGTCCCGCGGAGGTTCATCTATCACCGAGAGATGGTGGGTAATCGATAAAACAACGTGAAGCATGAGACTATATTCACGGAATGGAAATATAATGCCTTAGCAATTAACTCACTCACAGTGGGTTATAGGAATCCGTGAAATCAGTAAATCAATAAATTGACGCCTGTGATTAAGTCTTCATTTCAGGAATTGACGCCTTTGGCTAGGTCGTCAGTTCCAAATATGACGACTGCATTTTAAGTTGTTATATCCAGAGACTATTATCATAAAAATCTTCAAAACATTCCAAATTTCAGACATTATATAAATGACGCCTTTCATTAAGGCTTCAATTCTGTAATTAGCGCCCTAATCAGGGGCGTCATATATAAATTGACGGCACGGGGCATGTCGTTAATTCCAATGGTCAGTAATTGACGCCGGTTTGCGAGGGCGTCCATTCAATTAACGACTTGAATGGGGTCGTTATTTATTTGTCATATGATTTGCCCCGGGCAGGTACAATCATAGACACATGGGTTTTGGAGTATGTCTAAATCAGAATCTAGAGATATGATCAGATACAAAAAAATAGCAAGAATTTTATGGTCAAGATCATGCATTAGGTTACATGGAAGAGTTCACAGTTATTAAATTTTAAACATTATGCGATTATCAATTAACAAGGCAATTGACGACTATTTGTGCGGGCGTTAAATCAATTAGCGCCCTAGACTAGGTCGCTAATTTAGTTCATGGAGTAAACAACAAAAACTCAATATAGATCGACATCTGCATTCACTTACAGACCTATATGCATGTATACAACCTAAGATTATTTAAATTTGGCTTAACACTTGAGAAAACCTACCTGGGTGTTGATTTGGTTAACAGATCAAGATGAAGAATCGAAGAGGATTAATACAACCACCGATACACTATAACGGTAGAAGCAGAGGATGATGATGGAGCTTCGACAGGAATAGAAACAATAAGGCCTCGAAGAAGTAGATGTCTTTTCTTCCGTTTACAGCAGCAGAAGAAGAAGCTTCGGGGTCAACAGGTTCGCCAGTAGCAGGAAGAAAGCAATCTTCCTTTACTCCTTGATAGCAACCTTTGTTCAGCAAGAGAAGAAGTAAAGAAGCAAGGCTTCTTCTACGTTGAGGAAGACGATGGAGAAGGGCTCGTGAAGAAGGCAAAGTGCTCAAACTATCACGAACAGTAGGTCGGTGTCGAAGCAGAGAACCCAAAGGCAATCACCTTTGAAGGGTTCTGTAGGGACTTATTTATAGGGAAGAAAGATCCCACGTAGTTAGAGTTTAATTAGGAGTAATATTCCAACAGGAAGAATCCTATTAGAAATATAACTTCCCACGTATTGATCTCTTCCTTAATCAAAACTTACCCAATTAACTTCCTTGTTCGAATCAAACACCAACTGTCCCTTTTGAAAATGATGCCATAGGTTGGGGCATTATTTCAATAAATGACGCTTGTATACTCAGTCGTCAATTCCTTAATTGACGACTTGCTCGGAGGCGTCATTCACCATTCCCTATTTGTTAATTTAAGGTGTAACGATCTTTCTGGATTTTTATCTTTTTTTCTAGATGAGATCTAGATGGAAAATTTTTGGGGTATGAGTTTTCCATTTTTCTCTATTTTTCTATATAATTATTTTTCCAAAATTCTTTAGTCGAAAAAATCGGCACTATTCATTTTGTTTGAAATGACGACTTGTTCAAAGTCATTTTCTATGGAATTGACGCCCATTGACGTTGGCGTCAATTGAGTTTTAGCATTTTTAGTTAGCCTCCAAAAGATCGATATCGTATATATACCCCTATTCTTTTATAATATCCTTAACTATATACTTTCTTTGACTTTTACTAATTTAGAAATAACGACTTATACTAAGTCTTTTTTCACGTTATATACGCCTATACGAAGAGGCGCCATTTAAGTTTTGGTCATTTCTCATTGCCCTTGAAAAGTCCAAAATTATATATATGTCCATTCTTTTATCCTTTATATATCTTTAATGTATTTAAATCTTATATATATATCCTTCTCCCTTCTAATAAAGTTATATTATAGTAAATGTGGAATATTAAAATTTCTAAATTAGTAATAAAATATAAATTGACATTTTCTTCAAGATTTAATGATTCTTAATTCATTTAAAATTATTTTGTGCATCAAATGGCTACTTAAAATAACATGTTATTCTTCAATGTATTATAATATAATGGTAAGGTCTACGAGCCCATTTCGTAAGACTTTTCAGAATGTAAGAGGGTTATATACAAGGTCCATGTCTCGTTTAATTATTATATATTTATATATTTTAATTTTATTTGGACTTTCTAGTCCTTTAATTTACCAGGGTTGCTACACCCTCTTACATTAAAATATAAGACCGCCCAGACTATTGCACAGTCTAATGCCAGATCGTTCCACGCTGTCGGTGGAAAAAAAATAATTATGAAAACAATCCAATTATCCATCGAACTGACCGACCATTTCGCCGTTGGACTCTTAAGTATTGAACGGTCTATTAAGGACCACTCAATTCATGGGGCGGCCCAGGTTCAACCGTGTAGAGCCTGTCAGTGATAAATCCTAATAAGATAGGTAAAATAGATAATTATCTGAAAAACCCATGCCTTGGGGACTCTGGGAACTGGACGGCCATGTCAACATCGTTCAATTGATTTGAACGGCCACACAAGGATAGTTTAACTGCTTGTCAGTGGAAATTCAAAAAATCACCTAAATATTTATAAATAGATGGACGGTTCAGATCCAGCCGCGCATTGCCTAAACGGCCAAGCGATTGACCGCGCAAAGGCGGGACGCTTGAAAATTGATAAAATGTGATAAATCAAGCAAAATCAAGGCCCACTAAGCCCTGCATTGAAGCGGACCTAGTCAGGGAGGGAGGTACCCATAAAATAGGCCCAAGGTCATGCATGGAAATAGCCCAATGAGTAATGGACAACTCGAGACATCAATAAATGATGGTAAAAGGAATGACTCAACTCATCGGCAAAAATGGGTGTCAACAGATGCCCCTCCTTAACGTCCTCTTTGCAGGGGAGCGAGCGGAGGTGAAGCGAAAAGTGAAATGGAACATGAAGATGAAGCGGAAATTGAGCAGAGCGGACTGAAAAGCGGGCGTTAAGGTAAAAGACACCCATTTTCTAGCCAACGAGCGATAGGAATCTTTTGGAAAACTCTAAACCACTCACAAGGAATAGTCAGACTAAAAGCAACACCAATCTGGAGGAATTAAACTAAGGTAAAAGTAAGGGTAAAAAGAGGCAACCTCATCAGGGGACACAATCCACAACCAATGAGGGAATCAAAAGTAGTAACGAAAAAGTAAAGAGATAGACTAAACCTCCAGACGGGGCCTCTTAATCAACCAAACCGAGTGAACCGACCAGAGAGAACCTTCCAACTCAGAGTGGAATTGTTCATCTTACTAAAACACTGAACGCACAGCCATCCATCACTGGTGGGACATTTGCAGGCAAACCATGGGTCATAAATTCTCAAAAGATGCGTATGATGCATGCAGGGCTAAAATAAAAGAAATCATTAAAATGAATGCAAAGAAAGGATAAAATATAAAATACTCGAGAATAGTATTGTTAGACTGGGGCAATCAGGGTCAGGACACTATCTACAACCACGACGTGTAAGATAGAACCATCGTCCCCTAATTTTCCCAACCTAACAGCCTATCCGCTGATTAAACCCGCGCTCCTAGATCATCATCATTTTTGTTAAAGGGGAACGTCAGATCCTAGAACACACGAGCAACTAGCTGGTTCTTGAGATAATATAGCTTAGTACCGTATAGTAATGCTGTAGTGCCCCAGAATTTATGTAATAAATTCTGAGTTATTTATAGAACTTTCTAGAATTTATAAAGACTAAATAGATTAATAAAAGGAGTATTGGATTAATAAGTCATTATAAGGCTCAATTATGTTAAATAATTAACCTAGCCTATTTAAATAAAATCCAAAAGGTTTAAAGACCAAGCCCAATAAGTTTGGCCCATACTCTAGAAGGTTATTTAGCCTATTCACGTATTTTAAGGATAAAATACCATTTTTATGGATAATTAACAAAAGAGTTTGATTGATGTTGAACTCTGTGCACGTTGGATGTAGCGGTCTATCGTGCGACCGCCACAGCCATGTAACGCACCAGCCTTGATGCGTTACATTCTGTCAGTTCCGTGAAAGAAAGAACGAGAAAAAAGAATAGAACTTTGGGATCTTATCTACAAGAGATCGACTTGGGAGAGTTTATAACATTACTAAAGACTCTTAGGCATTAGGTTCTGGCAAATTAAGGACTCTAGAATCGATCTAATCTTCAAAACCCTATAAATAGGACCTAGTTCTGAACTGAGCGACCCTTACTTTTGGCTCGTGAAGAATCAAGGTAATGAGATATAATTTCGGGTAAGTTTTTTAGAATATTTTGTTTAGTATACTTTAGACTATTAGTTCTCCAAATTTCGTGCTAGGAGATCAAGCAACCAAGAAGATTAAAGTTTCCAAAGTTGCTGGTTCGACCCTAGTAACTCAGGATTCAGAGCAAAAGACCCCTGAAGATCAAGAGATTATGACGTCTAAACGAGATAATTAGAATTCAATTCTTTAGAAATTTTTTTTCACCTTAGTTTCATCTTCTTATCCTCAAAATTTCACATCTTTAGGATAAGAGGTTGGAGAGATAGAGCAGCAGGAAGTTGCTGGAAAATCACTGGGAAAGGAGAGCTAGGGCTTGATTTTCAGACTCAAATTAGAAGTTTAAAGCTCAGATAAAAGAGTAGGTTATCTCATGATTGGAAAAAACATCTTGTTAGGGATAAAAGCCCTCTGATTGTGTTTGATTTCATGCATTATAGACTATGAATTCCATGTTTTAGTGGGTTCATACATACATACATATTCTTAGCCATAATCAAAGATCAAAGATACTATGTTGTTAATTCATTGCAACCTATGCATCTAGATGACCTTTACTTCGTTTTGTCATGATTGGGATAGTTAAATCTTTTCAAAACATGACATGGTTTCAAATCATAGTCTTTTTATTTCATTATACTGTTAGTAGGGACTCTGACGCATCATACTTAGATCATCACAGACTGTAACGGCCTTACGATAAGCCATCACACTCTCTATTGTATTTAGATTACTCTGTTGTCTCTGACGCACCATCTATGGAGCGTTACATTAGTGTAACGGCCCCTCGATAGACCGTCACAATCACTGTGACGCACCCATTCTAGACCGTCAGGTTAACTGTAGATGGAATAGGAAACTAGTTAATTTAACTTATAAATAAGCCTAGTTATCTAAGTTTTGACCTGATTTCATGTCTTTAAGATTTTTACTGATTCATGATAGAAATTGCATAATTTAGGTATCTTAAGTTATTTTAAGTTATGTTAATTTTATGTGCCAAAATTCTATAGTTTTGTATCTAAATCATGATTTTCTAAAGATATATTGAAGGAGTTTTATCATGATTTATTGTTGTTACACATCCTCTCTATCAATAGAGTCATTTCTCTAAGTACATGGCATATATTCAGGTATATGTCCATTAGTTTACTTTGCACTATAGGAACATTATTCTTGGACATGAGGACCTCTCTATTGGATATTCCTTCCAATGGAATAAGAAATCTTATTTTAAGGCCTCCGTAATTCTCTGCGAGCCTGGGATTCCCACTTGGATGCCGAGTTGGTTGTACCATTAAAACCCAAGTGATTAGATTACACTATCGATGTTTCTGGTTATCAGTAGTGTAACGGATCTATATTGGACTGTCAGGTACATGTAACGGCCCAATATACGACCGTCACAACCAACTGAGTCTGATTTCTTGGTTCTAGATTCAGACTAATATAACGGCCCAATACTGGAGCGTCACATCTTATAACGGCCCAGTACATGACCGTCACAATGCTTGAGTATTTTAACCCAAGGTTTGACCAAGGGTTGATATTCCAAGGTTTCTAAATGGATTATTGATGATCTAGAACTTATCATATTGATCAAGAAACTTAATATAATGAATGGAAGATAAAGAACATACCGTTATGCTACTGATTTATTTCTCTAAGCATAACATAGTATAAGTCATTCTTGATTTCTCATGATTCTTATTGAAACATTCATTCATTGAATTATTGTTATCAAGAGCTTGTTGGAATTGTACATTCTTGGCCATACTTTATTGTTACATGCGTGGAAAAAGCTTGATTTATACTTGAAGATGCGATCGAGCACTGATTGTGTTCAAGGGCTCCATGCTAGTCCCCTCGGCTGATTGTCGGAAACATACTATTATAAACCATGGGGTATGATACTACTGGCGTCGCATTGCACTGGGGGTACTTTCTTTATAAATTAGTGAAAATCCACAACACGATACATCATGATTGATACTTATACATGACTTTCTTGATATTCCACAGAAATTCATGAAGTACTTGCTCATAAGCAAAAGATACTGGAGTGATGATTATGTGGCTTGCTAGTACATTCTTGTTACATTCTTATTCATGAAAGGCCATATCATGTTCTTATAACATTCTTGCTAGTTCATACTTGCTCTCATTCTATCTTACATACTTTGGTTTAATCGCATGATTGATCGCATTCGCATGATTTTACCTTATTTCTCTAGAGCTAAAATGTTAATTACTTTAATGATACCTTCATGTTGATGCGAAGATACCTACTGAGCAAGTGTGCTCATTACCTATTTTCATTCTTTTTCATGAAATGGAAGTGAGTCGGGTTCAGATTCGGAATGTTCGAGTAGCGGATCCGAGAGTGAATAAAAAGTGAGCGAAGACTTAGGAAGTTTACATTGTTTAGATCGAGTCTATGTAATTTCTTATTTCTTGAGTCTAGCATGATGGAAGTTGAATTAATGGTTGTATTCGAATAGTGGATTTGATTATTAATGAAAGTTGAAGTTGAGTAAATATTGTGCGATTACATTCTTATGTGTGATTACCTTGCGCTCTGATCATTCTTGCTTAGAAGTGGCTTACCATGCCGGCTGTTCGCGTTCCTCGAGCGAGTCTTCCGCTGTAATAAAGGCTCGGGGTGTGACAGTTAAGTGGTATCAGAGCCTATGTCTCAAGACTTAGGGAGAAGAGTCATGTCATAGGATAAGTCCAAGGTTTGAGGACCCCTACCTATGAACTAAGGAAGAAATTTCTACACCCATGTGAGAATTGGGTAGAACCCGGGATAAGATAGTTAATTAGCTTTAAGATTGATTTTCCTTCCAATTCTACGAAAAATAACAAGTTGTTATTTTTCTCTCAGGCTATGCATCGATTACCGGCGATTAAATCAACTCACAATTAAAAATAAGTATCAGTTGCCGCGTATCGATGAGCTCTTCGATCAGCTTGCAGGAGCAGAATATTTCTCTAAGATTGACCTCATATCAGGTTATCATCAGCTTAGAATTAAAGAAGAGGACATTTATAAATTGGCTTTTCGAAGTCGTTATGGCCATTATGAATTCGTGGTAATGCCATTCCGATTAACTAATGTCCCGGCAGCATTTATGCAACTTATGAACAGTGTCTTCCAGCCATATCTGGACCAGTTTATCGTCGTCTTCATTGATGATATCTTGATATATTTTAAGACAAAGGATGAACATAAAGAACATTTGAAAATAGCTTTGTAAACACTTAAAGAACATAAACTCTATGCCAAGCTAAATAAATGCGGATTCTGGCTCAAGGAAGTTTCATTCCTAGGCCACATTATTTCAAAAGAAGGTATTGCGGTGGATCCTTCTAATGTCGAAGCTATCAGAAATTGGAGCCGGCCAACGACCGTATCAGAAGTACGAAGTTTTCTGGGTCTAGCTGGTTATTATAGAAGATTCATTAAAGATTTTTCAAAGATTGCAGTTCCTTCAACTAGACTGACGAGAAAAGAAAATCCTTTTGTCTGGTTAGAGGAATGTGAGGAGAGTTTCCAAACTCTTTAGAATCATCTTACTACAGCTCCTATTCTAACACTACCGATGGAAGGTGGTGGATTCGAAGTATATACGGATGCATCTGGTATTGGCTTAGGGTGTGTCCTCATGCAAAATGAAAAAATAATCTGTTATTCTTCAAGACAATTGAAACGTCACGAGAAAAATTATCATGTACATGATTTGGAATTAGCAGCTGTCATTTTCGCCTTGAAAATTTGACGTCATTATCTCTATGGAGAAAAGTTTACGGTCTACTCGGACCACAAAAGCTTGAAATACTTATTTTCTCAAAAAGAGCTAAATATGAGGCAAAGAAGATGGTTGGAATATCTCAAGGATTTTGATTTTTCTATTCAATATCATCCTAGCAAGGCTAATGCTGTTGTGGATGCACTCAGCAGAAAACTAATGGGTATGCTATCAAGTCTTATGATTAGTATGACTAATCTTATTCCTCAATTTGCTTAGTTGAACTTAGATATTGACAGGAAGGAAGAAGATTGCTTCATGGCTAATATCCGAGCTCAACCTACCTTAATAGAGGATCTAGTCAAGTTACAAAATGATGATCTCATGTTACTAGAAATTAATGCTAATATTGAACAACAGCCAGATTTCTCTATTACGGAGGATGGAAGATTGCTATTCAAGGGCCGAGTGTGTGTACCGGATCATGAGGATACGAAGAAATTGATTCTAGAAGAAGCACATAAATCCAGTTATACCATTCACCCATGTAGTACAAAAATGTATCAGGATCTCAAAAGAAATTTCTGGTGGCCCAACATGAAGAGAGAAATAGCTGATTTCGTGTCTCGCTGTCTCACTTATCAACAAGTAAATGTAAAGCATTTTAGACCCGCAGGTAAACTGCATCCTTTGAATATTCCCGAATGGAAGTGGGAGAGTATAAGGATGGATTTCATTACGGGGTTACCTAAGACAAGAGGTGGACACGATGGTATATGGGTAATTATAGACCGATCGACTAAATCTGCACATTTCATACCAATCAAAAGTCGATGGTCTGTGGATATCCTGGCAGCATTATACATAAGAGAATTTGTTAAATTACATGGTGTCCCAATCACTATTATATCTGATAGAGATCCTCGATTCACATCACAGTTTTGGAAGGGTCTACAACAGTCACTAGGGACTCGATTGAATTTCAGCATAGCCTTTCATCCACAAACTGATGGTCAGACAGAAAGAACAAATCAGGTGGTAGAGGACATGCTCAGAGATTGTGTTATTGATTTTGAAGGTAGTTGGCATGATCACTTGCCTCTGGTAGAATTTGCATATAACAACAGTTACCAGACCAGTATACAAATGGCACCTTTTGAAGCTCTATATGGAAAAAGTTGTCGACCACCAATATGTTGGAGTGAAATAGGGGAAAGATAATTCCTAAGCCTCGATATTATCAGAGATTCTACAGAGAAGATCAAGCTTATTAAAGAGAGAATAAAGATGGCACAAGATAGGCAAAAGTCTTATGTTGATAATCGTAGACGTGACTTGGAATTTCAAGTAGGAGACCATGTGATCTCAAGGTTTCTCCAGGTTGTGGTATTCAAAGATTTGGCATTAAGGGTAAATTAACTCCAAGGTTCATTGGTCCGTTTGAAATTCTCGAAAGGGTCGGTGAAGTGGCTTATAAACTGGCTTTACCTCCACAATTAGCAGGAGTTCATGACGTATTTCACGTCTCTATGCTAAAGAAATATGTATATGATCCTGACCATATTATCACTTATGACAATCTGGAGATTCAGAAGGATATGATGTACGAGCAAACACCAATAAAGATTCTGGAACGAGAAGTGCGTCGACTAAGAAATAAAGTTATTCCTATGGTCAAGATTCAATGGAAGAAAGCATGGCCATATGAAGCAACATGGGAAACCGAAGCAGCCATGCGGAAAAGATTTCTAGAATTATTCAACTGTAAGTACACTCTCCATAACCCATGTATTGAATTTGGGGACCAAATTCTTCTAAGTGGGGGAGGGTGTAGTGCCCCAGAATTTATGTAATAGTTTTTGAGTTATTTATAGAACTTTCTAAAATTTATAAAGACTAAATAGATCAATAAAAGGATTATTAGATTAATAAGTCATTATAAGGCTCAATTATGTTAAATAATTAACCTAGCCTATTTAAATAAAATCCAAAAGGTTTAAAGACCAAGCCCATTAAGTTTGGCCTATACTCTAGAAGGTTATTTAGCCTATTCACGTATTTTAAGAATAAAATACCATTTTTATGGATAATCATATGGATAATTAACAAAAGAGTTTGATTGATGTTGAACTCTGTGCACGTTGGATGTAGCGGTCTATCGTGCGACCGCCACAGCCATGTAACGCACCAGTCTTGATGCGTTACATTCTGTCAGTTTTGTGAAAGAAAGAACGAGCAAAAAGATTAGAACTTTGGGATCTTATCTACAAGAGATCGACTTGGGAGACTTTATAACATTACTAAGGACTCTTAAGGATTAGGTTCTGGCAAATTAAGGACTCTAGAATCGATCTAATCTTCAAAACCCTATAAATAGGACCTAGTTCTGAACTGA
Organism: Amorphophallus konjac; assembly: GCA_022559845.1. NCBI lineage: Eukaryota > Viridiplantae > Streptophyta > Magnoliopsida > Alismatales > Araceae > Amorphophallus > Amorphophallus konjac. The sequence goes on along the minus strand of CM040124.1, from coordinate 215,909,571 downwards.
GCGACCCTTACTTTTGGCTCGTGAAGAATCAAGGTAAGGAGATATAATTTCGGATAAGTTCTTTAGAAGATTTTGTTTAGTATACTTTAGACTAATAGTTCTCCAAATTTTGTGCTAGGAAATCAAGCAACCAAGGAGATTGAACTTTCCAAAGTTGCTGGTTCGACCATAGTAACTCAGGATTCAGAGCAAAAAACCCCTGAAGATCAAGAGATTAGGACGTCTAAACGAGGTAATTAGATATCAATCCTTTAGAACTTTTTGTTCACCTTAGTTTCATCTTCTTGCCCTTAAAATTTCACATCTTTAGGACAAGAGGTTGGAGAGATAGAGCAGCAGAAAGTTGTTGAAAAATCACTGGGAAAGGAGAGCTAGGGCTCGATTTTCAGACTCAAATTAGAAGTTTAAAGCTCAGATAAAAGAGTAGGTTATCTCATGATTGGCAAAAACATCTTGTTAGGGATAAAAGTCATTTGATTGTGTTTGATTTCATGCATTATAGACTATGAACTCCATGTTTTAGTGGGTTCATGCATACATACATATTCTTAGCCCTAATCGAAGATCAAAGATATTATCTTGTTAATTCACTGCAACCTATGCATCTAGATGACCTTTACTTCGTTTTGTCATGATTGAGGTAGTTAAATCTTTTCAAAACATGACATGGTTTCAAATCATAGTCTTTTTATTTTATTATACTGTTAGCAGGAACTCTGACGCATCATACTTAGACCGTCACAGACTGTAACGGCCTTATGATAAGCCGTCACACTCTCTGTTGTATTTAGATTACTTTATTGTCTCTGACGCACCATCTATGGAGAGTTACTAAGCTTAGAAGGCTGAAACATGTCCTGAAGAGCTGGAATTCTAATGTGTTTGGCAATCTCTTTACAAATATCAAAAATGCTGAAGATAAGGTTCTGCAGTGTGAACAATCCTATTCTTATGACCCGTCAAATGAAGTTCTGCAACAACTGGTTGACTCTAAGAAACTACTGGCTGAGCTACATCTTCAGGAGGAGATCTACTGTAGGCAGAAATCATGTGTCCGGTGGCTTCGCGAGGGGGACCGTAACATGAAGTTTTTTCACTCGGTAACGCTCTATAATAGAAAAAAGATATCTATTGCCAGTATTTCAGACATGCAAGGCAATACATTCCACACACACAACGAAGTAATGGATTGTGCAGTAAACTATTATCAACAACTTTTCACCTCAGAAAGTACCACTATTTATGAAGAGTTACTCAGTTCCATTCCTAACCTCATCACTATGGAGGAGAACAATCGCCTCACTGCATTACCATCCCCGAAGGAAATTCAGTCAACTGTGTTTAGCATGTCGGGGGATAGCGCTCCTGGCCCGGATGGTTTTCCAGGCCTTTTCTTCACCACTTGCTGGGACATCGTGGGGGATGATATAATTGCAGCTATACAAGAGTTCTTTCGAATTACATCCTTGCCACGTGCTTATACTTCTTCTTTCTTAGTCATGATCCCTAAGAAGAATCAGCCGGCCAACATAGCTGATTTTCGACCTATCAACTTATGCAATTTTGTGTACAAGATCATTGCCCGAATTTTTGCAGACAGGCTGAGTGAGACACTTCCTCATCTTATATCACTCCAACAAGGTGCTTTTGTAAAGGGGAGAGCTATCTTTGATCATATATGTTTGGCTTAAGAACTTGTGCAGGATTTGCATCGGCCATCAAGAGGAAGAAATATTGTCCTTAAACTAGACATGATGAAAGCGTATGATAGGCTCGAATGGCCTTTTCTTTTCCTTGTGCTCAAACACTTTGGTTTCTCTGATTCTTGGATCGCCTATATCCAATCCATGTTCACGAATTGTTGGTTTTCAGTCATGCTTAATGGGCAATGCAAAGAATACTTCAAATCTACAAGAGGCCTGCGTCTGGGAGATCCATTGGCCCCTGCACTTTTCATTTTAGCTGAGGAAGTCCTTAGCAGAGGACTATCACTGCACATGGAGCAGCACGCAGCATTCAGGTTCAAAGTTCCCTCTACTTGCCCGCCCATCTCGCATTTGCTTTTTGCAGATGACACATTGGTTTTCACCAATGCTTCAACTACATCTCTCAAATCTTTGCTGAGATTTCTTCAGAAATATGAAGAATCTTCAGGTCAGAAAATAAATCCTTCCAAGAGCTGCTTTATGATGCATACTGCCACGGCTCATCCCATCATCCAAAAAGTGATCAAATGCACCGGATTTAAATGCCGAAGCACCTACATGACCTATCTAGGAGCTCTGATGTTCATTGGAAGAAATAAGACAGCCTATTATGACTTGATGCTACATAAATTGCAAAACAGGGTATCTTCTTGGATGGGACGTCTCCTATCTTTTGGAGGGAAAATAACGTTGATCAAGCATGTGTTATCCTCCATCCCAGTCCACCTACTGGCATCTACTGCTCCACCCATTTCTGTGATACTTCGCTTGCAACGCATCATGTCAGATTTTCTTTGGTGTTCTGACGAGGCTGTCAAAAAACACCGATGGTTGAGTTGGGCATCTGTATGCAAACCAACAACTGAAGGAGGGCTGGGTATCAGATCTATGCACCTTTTAGCAGACGCCTTTTCATTTAAGCGTTGCTGGTCCCTTTTAAATTCTGCCTCACTTTGGTCTGCTTACATGAAAGGCAAGTATTATCCCTACAGTACTTTTGAAGCCGCATCTAAATTGAATGGATCTCATATATGGAAAAAGCTCCTCATCTCTAGAAACATTTTCACTAACTTCTGCAAGTGCACTATTGGAAATGGGTCGGCTCTCATGTTCCTTCAGAACTGGTCCGGATTGGGACCCATGATTGACTACATTCCCGAGCACCTATGGGATTCTTATGATCATAAATACATCTCAATAGCTGATGCCATTACAATGGGTGAGACCTTTATACATTCTTTGTGCAATATCATCTCTTAAGACATTCTAGTGGCATTTATGGAAAATATTACACCTATACATCAGACTGCAGCGTGTGCTTACATCTGGTTGCCTGATCAACATGGGAATTTTTCTATTAAATCGGCCTATTCAGTCCTATATCAGCTGCAATGTAACCACCCAGTCCAAAATACTACTCAAAGAACAGACTCTCTTCATCTTGATAGGATTTGGCACCAACTTATTCCCCTGAAACATTCTTTCTTAACTCTTAGAGTGATCCGCAATGCTCTTCCTCTTGATGCCAACATTCAGAGGTTGGGTATCCCACTAGTTTCAGCCTGCTCATGTTGTGACTCTCCCCAAGTTGAAGACAACATTCATGTCTTCCTCAACTGCCCAATCTCTGCAACTCTTTGGAAACATTTTGAACAGATCCTGGATATTCATCCTTCTAAAACATCTATGCAAGCTTATCTAAAGGGATGGTTGGACAATGTTGTTGGATCTCGCAGAATTAATCTAATACTAAGATTAATTCCAACACTTGTCTGCTGGGAAATCTGGAACATGCGGAACAAGGCGAGATTTGAAGGCAAGCGAACATGGGTAATGATTGCTATCAGCCACATTTTATCATCTATTCATCTTTCCCTCTCCAATGTCAAGGTCGTGTATGATAGGAGGGAAGATTTCAGTGCTTTGTATAATCTGGGTATCACACTATCCCTAAGAACATCTTTTGTCTCAATTATTTACTGGTCACCACCGTTGGGAAACAGTCTGAAGGTAAATACTGATGGTGCTTCTCGCGGGAATCCCGGCACTGCGGGTGGTGGAGGTGTGATATGCAACAGTTTGGGCAGAATGATTTGTGCTTTGTCCTTTCCGTTTGGCTGCGTTACCAGCTTCACTGCAGAGTTTTTATCTCTCCTCGATGGGCTTCGAGTGTGCTGCTCCAGGAAGTTAATAGTTAACATTATCGAGTTGGACTCAATGGCTCTCCTACACCTTATTACCAACCGCAAAAATCCTCCATGGAGATTGCTTGACTTATGTTCTGAACTTTGGGGATTGTTGGATATTTTCAAGCCTACAATATCGCACATCTATCGCGAAGGAAACCAAGTGGCTGATGCACTATCCAATGTTGCTTGCGACTCGGGCAGCTTTCAATTTTTCAATGACGTTGGGCAGCTGCCTAGACATATCAAGGGTTTAATGATTCTTGACAGACAGTCCTTCGGGGCAATCAGATCTAGTAGTCTTTGACTTCATTTTTCTTTCATACATGTACAAACAGGGGTATGCCCCGATGATGGTGTATCACTCTTTTTCTTAATTATATTACTAACCTTTGGTAGTGCCCAGTGGAGCGTCTACGCTCTCCTTGGCACTTCCTTTGGTACTTTATAAAAAAAACATTAGTGTAATGGCCCCTCGATAGACCGTCACAATCACTGTGACCCACCCATTATAGACCGTCAGGTTAACTGTGGATAGAATAGGAAACTAGTTAATTTAACTTATAAATAAGCCTAGTTATCTAAGTTTTGACCTGATTTCATGTCTTTAAGATTTTTACTGATTCATGATAGAAATTGCATAATTTAGGTATCTTAAGTTATTTTAAGTTATGTTAATTTCATGTGCCAAAATTCTATAGTTTTGTATCTAAATCATGATTTTCCAAAGATATATTGACGGAGTTTTATCATGATTTCCTATTGTTACACATCCTCTCTATCCATAGAGTCATTTCTCCAAGCACATGGTATATATTCAGGTATATGTCCATTAGTTCACTTTGCACTATAGGAATATTATTCATGGACATGAGGACCTCTCTATTGGATATTCCTTCCAATGGACTAGGAAATCTTGTTTCAAGGCCTCCGTAATTCTCTGTGAGCCTGGGATTCCCACTAGGACGCCGAGTTGGTTGTACCATTAAAACTCAAGTGATTAGATTACACCATCGATGTTTCTGGTTATCAGTAGTGTAACGGATCTATATTGGACCGTCAGGTACATGTAACGGCCCAATATACGACCGTCACATCCAACTGAGTCTGATTTCTTGGTTCTGGATTCAGACTAATGTAACGTAACGGCCCAATACTGGAGCGTCACATCATGTAACGGCCCAGTACATGATCGTCACAATGCTTGAGTATTTTAACCCAAGGTTTGACCAAGGGTTGATATTCCAAGGTTTCTAGATGGACTCTTGATGATCTAGAACTTATCATATTGATCAAGAAACCTAATATAATGAATGGAAGATAAAGAACGTACCGTTATGCTGCCGATTTATTTCCCTAAGCATAACATAGTATAAGTCATTCTTGATTTCTCATGATTCTTATTAAAGCATTCATTCATTGAATTATTGTTATCAAGAGCTTGTTGGATTGTACATTCTTGGCCATACTTTATTGTTACATGCGTGGAAAAAGCTTGATTTATACTTAAAGATGCGATCGAGCACTGATTGTGTTCAAAGGCTCTATGCTAGTCCCCTCGGCTGATTGTCGGAAACATACTATTATAAACCATGGGGTATGATGCTACTGGCGTCGCATTGCGCTGGGAGTACTTTCTTTATAAATAAGTGAAAATCCACAACACGATACAGCATGATTGATACTTATACATGACTTTCTTGATATTCCACAGAAATTCATGAAGTACTTGCTCATAAGTAAAAGATACTGGAGTGATGATTATGTGGCTTGCTAATACATTCTCGTTACATTCTTGTTCATGAAAGGCCATATCATGTTCTTATAACAATCTTGCTAGTTCATACTTGCTCTCATTCTATCTTACATACTTTGGTTTAATCGCATGATTGATCGCATTCGCATGATTTTATCTTATTTCTCTAGAGCTAAAATATTAATTACTTTAATGATGCCTTCATGTTGATGCGAAGATACCTACTGGGCAAGTGTGCTCATTACCTATTTCTATTTTTTTTCAGGAAATGGAAGTGAGTCGGGTTCGGATTTGGAATGTTCGAGTAGCGGATCCGAGAGTGAATAAAGAATGAGCGATGACTTAGGAAGTTTACATTGTTTAGATCGAGTCTATGTAATTTCTTATTTCTTGAGTCTAGCATGATGGAAGTTGAATTAATGGTTGTATTCGAATAGTGGATTTGATTATTAATAAAAGTTGAAGTTGAGTAAATATTTTACGATTGCATTCTTATGTGTGATTGCCTTGCGCTCTGATCGTTCTTGCTTGCAAGAGGCTTACCATGCCAGCTGTTCGCATTCCTCGAGTGAGTATTCCACTGTAATAAAGGCTCGGGGCGTGACAAATGCAATAAGGGATATAGGGTTCGGAATACTCACCTGACTTACTTGACGGAGACGAAAGGCAAGTGGGGTGATGCTGCAAAGAAATTATGAGCAAGATTTGCAATATATATCATAAAATAATCAAATTCATCAATTAACCATAGTGCAACAAAGAAGGGCCCAAAGGCCATTGTTTCAACACCTGAACGGTCAGGAACAGACTGCTCAGAACACTGAACGTCAAGTTATAGGCTGTGTAAACACAAGCAATTTGAACGTGAAAGCAAATAGGAACGGCCTACATGAGACCGTTTCAAAGGATGAACGGTCATACCATAGCCGTTCAAGGCCAAAGTGCCGTTGGAGATAAAACGGCTAGTTCTGTACTGTCTAGCGAATGAACGGTCTATCGATAGACCGTTCAATAACTGGGAGCTTCAAAACTCTTCATCTTCCTCCCTCCCCACCGTAACCGACGGTGGGAGGAGGGAAGCGAACCCCCCATCTCACCCTCTCAAACTCCACCCCTCCTGCTCTCAATCTCCCTCCACTCTCTGTCCTATATTCATGCGCACAAAGCACCACGCGACGAAGCGGCTTCTTCGTCTCATGGCTAGGGAGGACGCTGCCGTACCACCGCCGCCCACGGCCGCCACGGAGGAGGGAGCACCACTGGAGGAGACCGTGGTGCCACCGCCCATGGACGACCGCCACTTGTAGCCGAGGAAGAGGTGGCCGGAGCAGTTGCTGAGCAGGACGAGGACGCCTAGGCGCCACCGGCCACGATAGCAACGGCGAGAGTGCCACGGGACCCCGAGGTAGGTGGCCCAAAACTGCCCCCATTTCTTGTTTTTACTCCATGCATGTTAGTTCTGGGGGTAGAGGAGGGGCTCACGACCCCTTTAGGGTTGGTTAGGAGGCCCCATGGGCCCCAACGCCGGCGGGGAGGGATTTCATGCCATCGGGGAAGATGGTAATAGAGCGGTTTAACAGTGACCGCGTAGGAAAACCACGCGGTTTCCATACAACCGTTGACAACCAACATGGCCCAAGGGTGGCCGCTGAAACAGTAGTTGGACCGACGGGGCAGGGGGCCCAGCACGGTCTTGGGAAAATCATGGGAGACCAGGACGGGCCTCTATGGTCCGTTTAGAATATGGAGCGATGAAGAACTGAACGGTCCATGTCGATCCGTGGATGCCAGTGTGGTTTGAGGGGATCCATTCGGGTACAGAACATGAGAGGATTAAGAGGGACACAACACAGTTAACTTGTAACTGTGGATACACTGAGCGGCCTGCATGTGCCCGCTCATGGAATAGAATACTGACAACTGAGCGGTCCAAATCGGGCCGTGCATGGGTTAGAGCGGTCCATGGGGAATCGCTCTGCAAGCAGAGTGTGTTTTCTTTCATTTATTCAAAATGTATGTATGATTAAATGTATGCAATTATGTGAATGAATGCAGGGTAAGGGTAGGACTTGCATCTCTTGGTTGCAGGTCCAGGCAGTGTACCTGGCACTACCCGACTTCCAGCGTGAGAGGCTGGCAGCCATGGGTTTCGAGGAGTTCTTGAGTATTGAGGTGAGCCGGTTTGACACACCGCTCCTCTATGCTCTGCACGACCGCTGGGACCCAGTGAGTCGTACGTTTCTCTTTCCGTGGGGGCACATGGTCCCCACGTTGGAGGACGTAGCCCGACTCACGGTCCTGCGGATGCATGGGTCCCCAGTCAGTGGGAGCACATATCCTAACTACCGGGAGACGGCTCAGGAGCTCCTGGGATTGGACTTGCTGCATCCTGAGCGGCAATCCCTTACCCTGACCCGGGCGAGGCTACATGACAGCCTCGGGTTGCGACATACTGGGATTGCGATGAGGGAGCTGCCCGAGCAGCACCTCCAGAGGCTGATGGACCGGGTGCGGCCCAGAGTTGCGGCAGAGCCAGGACAAGAGGAAGACCAGGTTCTGAGACTGTTCTTGATGCTGTTCTTCGGACGGCTTCTATTCACGACACGAGCTGACGTCATCAGCTGTCGCTTCCTTCCGCTACTCCGAGACCTCGACCATGTTGGCGACTACGCAAGGGGAGCTGCGGTTCTTGCTTTTTTCTTCGACACCTTGAGCTCTACCAGCCGTCGGACCATTCTCAGTAGGTTCTCCCCTCTTCTCCAGGTACGACTCGACCCCTAGGTTTGATTATGCAATTCCTGTATGCTTCCAACATGCTGACGCAATGTGATGCAGGTGTGGGCCTCCATGCGACTCCGTGGGCTGCGGAGAGGCGAGGAGACTCACCCGAAGCTTCTACCGATTGCCAGGAGGTGGACCGCACCTCGGGAGACCAGAGGCCTTCGGAGACAGGTTCACGGGCTCCAGGACGACCTGGACTCACTTCCCTACACTTCGGTACGACTCTAAACTCAAACTCTTAATTAAATGCATTCTATATGCGTCTGATGCTAATGTGACTGCCTATTCTGATAGGTTCGGTGGACACCCTATGAGGGTGAGGGTACCGAGGGCTAGCCTTGGGTAGTGGGGCCCTCACCTTCTCGGGGCGCGATGTGTGGCTTCACTGCATGAATGTAGTGGAGCCACTCTATTTCAGGCTGGTGATGAGGACGATGGGCATCCAGCAGCCAACAGTAGAGTTCCCGGCACTGGAGAAGCCGGGGGAGCTTGTGGGGCGACACTCGCGGGGCGTGGCGACGGTGCTCGACTGGAGGGAGCGAGCTGTCGAGCAGATCGCTGACTGGACAACACTCGGGCAGGTTGTGACCGCCCGAGCGGAGAGCGATGCGGCGTACTACACAGCGTACCCCAGGCACTATCGGGACCAGTTCCGTGGTGCCCGCTGACCGGTACGACTTCTAAACCCTAAATGCTTTCCATTATGCTTTCTATATGATTATGCACTTATGTTTGGACCTCCTAAATGTAGATCGACCCTGAGGGATGGATTGCGGAGTTGCAGGGGCTCCTCCACTCCACGATCCGCGAGCGCGACGAGGCCCTGACCCTAGTGGTGAGTTTTCTAACCCTTAAACTTAATTATGCACTTTGATTATGATTATGTATGTGACTGACCTGGAGTTTTGGATGTAGTGTGCCGAGGGGAATCAGCGACAGGGGGCCGACACTCCTTCTTCTTCCTCACAGACCCCAGTCGACCGAGCCGAGGTGGATGCCGAGTTCGCGAGGATGGTTGCACGAGCTGAGGCAGCCGAGGCGGCTCTCGCCGAGAGGGTATGCAACGACTACACTTTCCCTTTAATGCTTATGCTTATGATTATGAAATGCCGTTGACTGACCATGAAATGTACATGTGGACGATCGAGCTGACCGCATCGCTGGGTGAGGCCGCTCGACTACGAGAGGACATGGAGTGCTTCCGTGCCGAGGCCACCGCCTTACTTGCAGACGTGACAGAGAATTCGCGCCTCTATGCTGAGATGGAGTGTTCCCGCGCTGGGACAGCAAGGACGGAGGTTCTATGGGCTCTGGCGGTGGAGGTGGACCTTTACCGCACCGAGGCTGAGCGGGCTCGGCTAGAGGCGGCCGAGCTGAGAGGCGAGGTCCGGGCATTTGATAAGATGACCCGGAGGCCAGAGTGTAGCGGGACCCCGAGCGGCAGCACTCACGGCACGCACGGTTCCGTTAGGAGCTACTTCACAAGTTCCTCCGGCCACCTAGGAATGAGGACGAGGAGTGACGCCGGCGACGCCGCGGGGAGGTGACCTCGGCGATGCCTCCACCATCGAAGAGGCATGAGGGATTTGGAGATAGTGACGGGGGCCAGGGAGAGGGACCGGCTTGACTTTTAGTACCACGACTCGACTTTTGTACATATGGACATGATAGTGATATGAAATGTTTTTATTTTGATTTTGTGGACAAATGTATGAATGTATGAATGAATGCCGATGGTTGAAACTAACTCACTAACTACGACTACTAACGCAACACGAGTGAGACGGACACGTGAGAGAGAGAGGTGACATGAGTGAGCGAGTGAGTAGGTGAGAGAGAGGGGCACGACACGAATGAGCGAGAGAGACGACTCCGAGTGGGCGAGAGAGGGATGCCAAACTTGAGTGAGAGAGGGACGCCGAACAATGAGTGAGAGAGAGACGCCAAACAATGAGTGAGAGAGAGACGCCATGACCATAGTTTGAGCGACACAGGTGTAAACAGGTTAAAAATAAGGTCTCAGATCTCTAAACGGACGTCCAGGGAACCGCTCAATTGCACTACACGGCCTTCCCTAAGATCGTTGAAAGCAACTCGGGCAGAACCCATAGATGTAGATAGACGGTCCATTATTGCCCGTCCAAAGAACAGAACGGTTTATACGTGACCGTGTACTAAATAGGATGGTCTCTTCTCGACCGTGCCAACTCCAACATCCGAAGCATGTAGAAGCTTTCTGAACGGTCTATATGAGACCGTTCATTGATTAGGGCGGTCTATCGCTAGACAGCGTAAACGCACGCCCTGAGAGTTCGAACAGGACTCTCTTAGAGAGTCCCAAACCGAAGATAGACGTTCTAAACTGACCCAAGCTCTATTCTAACCCGATCTAGGTCTATCCTACCTCACTTCTAGTGGGTTTAGGCCTCTAACCAAGCCCTATAAGTAGGAGGGGGCTCTAAATTCATGACTCACACCTCAACCCTCTTCTAAACCTTGAAACTGTTGTTTCTCTTCATCAAACCATCATGAAAAGGGCTCCTGAAGGGAGTTCCATAGAGGATGTAGTCTTTGAAGGGCCTAAACTGGCCAGAAAGGAACGTGAAGTGCTTCAACGACTGACCGCGATCCCACGACATCTGAGCTCCAGCCCGTTGAGAGAGGTATGTTGCCAACAGATCATTTAATTTAATTCACTCCATTACTTACATGTTCTTCCTCTCTTTCTCCCTTTTTCTTTTCTTTTTTTTCTACTCCAGCTTCTCCCTGGCTCCAGGCGCTACTCCACCTTGAAGTGGATGGCTCCGATGATCCGTGCGTTACCTCTAGAAGTGATATCCATCCTGAAGTCTTGGCACCAACACCCACTCTTGGTACTAGGCCAAAACTACCCGAAGTTGTCCTTAGATAGGCATAGCATCTCAGCCCCGATAGAAATCTGGCATCCTCATACCCATGCATTCATTTTTTCATCTTTTGAGGCCACTGTCCTACTAGAGGAGGTAGAGACCTACTTCTCTTTTCCTAGGTCCCAGGCGGGCGAGGAGGACTTAGTGTGTCATACCATGGCCCCGCTAGACCCTAGCCTTATCTTGGGGGAGTTCATACCTGATAACAAGGACGTCTGCACCTTCATCGGCCCACACCGGATCTATCTTCTTCCCCTTAGCCAATGGGTAGTTGCTCAATGTAAGAATAAATGCGGATGGCATGAGGCCATAGCTAAGGCCGCATCTATTTGCCTATGCGGGGCCATCCTGTTCCCCTCTGCCAACCATGTGTTAGATACTCCTATCCTTAGTACCATTAGTGGTCTGTGGTAGGGTCTTTCTATCTCCCAGGCCGTCCTCGCCTACTTGTATGAGGGCCTTAGTTCATCAGCCTTAGGAGGTCCACTCTTCGGCTCCATGATACTTCTAGAATGCTGGATGGGTGTTAGGATGAAATTCATTCATAGGGAGGATGTCACTTCAGCCAGACGGATCTTCGGGAGCCATCCCCTCTTCTTCATAGGTGGTGCCTTCAGGTTCTTTCCACAGGTAGAGTGCAGGACAACAGAAAAGAAGACCAGGGACGAGTGGTGACTATACATCAACAGATTTCCTGTGGATTGGTTCGCGATGCGCCCTGACTTCCTCTACGGCACCACAGTCAGACTACCTAGGAGGCCAGGCTTGGATCTGAGGCTCGTGAGTGACACTATACTGGCGATGTACAGCCCGCACCGATGCTACCTACAAGTTGGACTTCCCAGGACCATACTTCCAGCACTACCCCACCTTCCCGCACTACAGGCGAGGAGGATCGGGATGGAGGAGGATGAGAAGGCGGTCAGGAGAGCCCTGATCATGTGGGAGGTGAGTCGAGTGCTTGCCCTTCCAGCGGAGGTTGCAGATGTTCCAGAGACGCGCCAGGATTATGTTAGAGAGCTGAGAGAGATACGTCCCCGCGGGGATGCCCAGCGGAGGATCGAGTGATTTTTGTCCTTTTATGATGTTCACTTATGTTAGGACTTTGAGATATGAATGAATGGATTGATTTGAATAAATAAAGCTTGAGTTTTTGCTTAAGTTTTGGGCGTTTCTTGCACGTGAATGAATGAGTTTGATGTAGGATCTCAGGATGAAAAATGGCCATTATGAGACCGTTTAGTTGAATAAACAGCTAGAATCCAGCCACGCCATGAATTGAACGGCCATAACAGAGCCGTGTACCAGAACAATGGCATAGTTAGGAATAGGGACCTTATGAGGGATGAACGGCCTATCGCAAGACCGTGGAAAGGATAGAACGGTCAGAAGTGTGCCGTTGTGGCTTATGAACGGTCTTAATGAAGACCGTTGATTCATGAAGGTACTAGAGAGTGGAACGACCTGAATGAGGCTGTGTGGATTATGGAACGGTCTTATGTTGACCGTTTGAAGGCATAAAACGGTCGCCATAGGACCGCTCAGAGATAGAAATGCTGCACCTTACCTTCTACTTGCCCCTACACACACACAAACAAAGAAACATGTTAAATCTGTTTTAGGCTTAACCCCTTGCCCGTAGCAAGTTAGGAAATGACCAGTTCTTGATTTTTGGTCAAGGGGGTAAGCCTTATCAAATAGGCAAATAACAAATGAAAATGAATGTAATGCATGCCATGAATGTGAATCATGATGATGAAAATCTTTTTTATGGTTTTGAAAATATTTGATTTTTTTGGATTTTTGGATTATTCGACTTTTTTTTATTTTAAAATATTTGATGTTTTTTTTGGATTTTGGATTTTGAAGTATTTGATTTTTTGGGATTTTTGGAATATTTGACCTTTTTGGATTTTGAAATGTTTGATGTTTTCGTATTTTGAAATATTTGATTTTTTTTTAGATTTTGAAATGTTTGATGTTTTTGTATTTTGGAATATTTGATTTTTTGGATTTTGAAATGTTTGATGTTTTTGTATTTTGGAATATTTGATTTTTTTTCAATTTTAAAATGTTTGATGTTTTCTATTTTGGAATATTTGATTTTTTTAGATTTTAAAATGTTTGATGTTTTTGTATTTTGGAATATTTGATTTATTTGGATTTTAAAATGTTTGATGTTTTTGTATTTTGGAATATTTGATTTTTTTGAATTTTGAAACCAGCTTAAACCCGACGACGGGGAACCTTCATATCACAGTTAGGGAGTTTCCTAGGTTCAACGTGCGTTAAGGGTGACCGCCCATGGCCGGGGCCTGATTCTGCTTAACGGTGCCTCTGCTGAGGCCATACTCGGGGTATGATCTAGTCCTTGAAAAATAAAAAGAATTTGATTGGAAAGCCGGCAATAGGTATAGAGATTTTTAGGGCTTGAGTTCTTCTCACGACAACCCTTTTTTCAAAGATTTTGGTCTGTTGCACTGGGGCTCTGCGTCCGTCATCGAACCTACATCCGCTCTAGGCACGCATACGACCGGGCTCATAACGTCCCGCGAGGAAATTGTACTGCCGCTCTTGCCATGCCTAGCTTCATTTTTTCTTGGGAGCATTTAGACTTTTGAGCTTCGAGCCTTTGGATGAGCTTTTAGCTTTGTCTTTGATTTTGTCCCTTTTCTTTTGTTTCTTTGCTTTTTTTTGAATACGGAATAAGATCATAACAGACTGCCCCTATTTAAGACCTTCCGTTCATTGGGGTGTCTAGATCAGTGCTCGCCCCCCTTATTCACCACTTGCCCCTATTCTCAGTCGAGAGAGGAGAAAAATAAGGATTTTCACTCTCCCCTAAGCATGGCCAAGGGAAAAACAGTGTTGTGCAAAAAGGGGAAAACTGAACCACAGGGGGTCGTGTAGTGTGTGAATGTCGAACCGGAGATCTCCCTTCACGATTAAGTAGAGGAATACCCCGCCACCGAGCTGTTGCTGGTTTGACTTTATGGATAAAAATGTTTTAAATACAACCCATTCCATGGATTTGGCAATTCTTCCCCCTCCGCGTTAACAAGACGGTATGCATTCCCAGGATAGATTTCTTTAACTACAAACGGCCCTTCCCAATTAGGCTACAGCTTAAACCTAGGACTTGCTGATCTGATAAATTTGCATTTCAAAACCATGTTACCCACTTAAAATTTTCATTCGATAACCTTCTTTTGAAAATACTGCGAGACACGTTTTTGATAAACAGAGACATGATTGGACGCATTAAGCATCTTCTCATCTAAGAGTTCCAGTTGGACTAGCAATGCCTCTCGATGCTCATCGAGATTGAGTTCTTTGTCTAGCTGTACTCTTAGGCAAGGGATCAAGATCTCGTACGGGAGTACCGCCTCCATCCCATAGGTGAGAGCAAAAAGAGTTTGCCCCGTGGGAGTACGGACGAAGGTGCGATAAGCCCATAAAGCTTCTATCAATTTATCGACCCAATCAGCAAATTTGTGTGACTCGCATGTTTTCTTAATGATTTTGAGAAGGGTTTTGTTCGTGGCCTCTGCTTGGCCATTACCTTGAGGGTAGTATGGTGACGTTTGATGCAATGAAATATTAAACTTCTTACAGAGGTCCTGGAGTTCTTGAGACACAAATTAAGGCCCATTATCAGTGACGATATCACTCGACACTCCAAATCGCGAAATGATGTTCTTGAGGATGAAGCGGCATACTGTGGTAGCTTTGATTTCTGCATAAGCTTCAGCTTCCGCCCACTTGGTGAAATACTCGGTAGCAGTCAGAATGAATGATTTTTGTTTAACCTGAGCATTAAGGTCGCCAAGTGATCCAACAATATCAAAGGCCCACATCAAAAATGGCCAAGGAGTAGAGAGAGGATGGAGAGAAGAAGCCGGAGCATGAATCTTATCGGCATGAAGCTGGCATTGAAGACACCGACGGACATAGGTGGAACAATCTACTTCTAGGGTTGGCCAGTAATAGCCCTGCCTAAGAATCTTTTTCGCCAACGCCTGTCCATTAACGTGCCCTCCGCACTCACTTGTATGAGCTGCTTCTACTACCTTCCAAGCCTCATCGTCATCCAAACACCTCATCAGAACTCCATTAAGAGCCCGCCTATACAATTCTCCTGCGACAATCGTGTATCAAGAGGTGACTCTTTTAATGGCCTCGCGCTGTTTAGCATTGGCTGTCTCTGGGAAGAATCCATCCCAGCAATACTGCTCTATCTCGTGGTACCATGGCAATTCCTCCACTTCTATGATCTCCTCAAGCTCAGTCAATGAAACTTCTTTCAAATTTTCCCTCTCGACTTTCCTTTCTACAGACTTCCTAAGGTTTTCAAACCAGGGATCCTGAAGGGAGGGAGTGTCTAACCGCTGAACCACAATGGTTTCAGTGGCACGATTGAGGGGGAAGGATAGGGAAGAAGCAAGCGATGCAAGTGCATCGGCCTGAATGTTCTGAGAACGGGGAGTGTGAATGTAAATGAGTTTCCGGAACTGCCTAGCCAAGAGCGTGACCAAATCATGATAGGGCTTGAGTTTAGGGTCACGGGTGCGGTAAGTGGAAAGAACTTTACGCAACACCAATTGAGAATCTTCTATGATGTTTAGGTATCGCGCGCCATGAGGTAGGCGTGCTTCAGTCCAGCAAGGAGAGCCTCATACTCGGCTACGTTATTCATGACAGGAAAAGAGAGCTGGTATGCGATAAGGATGGTTACTCCTTCCGGAGTGAGGAGAACGGCGCCGATTCCACGGCCCTGAGAATTGAGAGCACCATCGAAATGAAGAGACCAAAAGGGAAGATGAGTAAGTACAACCAAGTGCTCATCAGGAAACTGATCCTGGATTGAATCAGTGCGAGGGATAGGACAATGAGCAAGATGTTCAGCAATCACGTATCCCTTGATCACTTTTTGGACAACGAAGGTGATATCAAATTGGGAAAGAAAGCTCTGCCAGCGAGCTAATATGCTAGAAAGGACATGTTTTTCTAAGAAGTAACGGATCGGGTCCATTCTAGAGATCAGCTTAACTTCATGGGCAAGGAAATAATGTTTGAGTTTCTGAGCTACCCACACTAATGCTGCACAGGTCTTCTCCATGGCAGTATACTTAGATTCAGCAGGATTAAACAACCTCGAAAGGTAGTTGTGGATGCACTTTTCATTGAGACCGTTGTTTATTTGTTTATTGGGTTAATTAAGTGCGTGGGTGTGCCAATCACAAAGGTGACGATTTATTGTGCGCTCGATCTGACTTGGTCAGACAATTGTGTGGTTCATGTCGGGACCAAAACCCACCGCGCCGTAAAGGTCACGACGTCATTTACATCCCCTCGGAGAGGGGAACACCCTTGATTAATCGCCAGTAATCAGGGCCTCATGGCTAGGAAACTATATCGAGAGAAACAAGTCGATAACGGTCTCGAATCAGTCGGAAAGCCCGATGTCTAGGGAAGCAAGCATTCAGAATATGTCGGTCACTTAAGAGACCATTTTTGATATTCAGACGAGCGTCCGGCTTCAGAAAATCGTGATCGTCACGGGAAAAACCGGAGCATATGTATGCCGGGGTATGGCAAATTTATTGTTCAAAGGGATAGGGGACATTCGGTTGAATCCTGATTAGAGTGGTCGGGAATCAGCGAGTTTATTGGCCTGGTGCGAGATCGAGTCAGGACCATACCGGGGGCGCCTCCCGCGGTCCAAACGAGGCTTGCGTGGGCATCATTAATATTTCCGGTGCCGAAGGACAGCGGGAAAGTGTCCCGGGACTAGATTCCAAAAGGAAGACGTGTACAGAGATAGCTGGCTATAGGCCTAGGATGTGGGTCAGGCAATGACCATGGTTAGGGAGAACCCAAGATCCAAACGCGACTCACGAAGGTCTTATTGATATTCCCACAAGTAGGGTTCGGGGAAGACGAGAGCCGTCTCGTTCCATTCAGATTTTGTTGGTCGTCCATAGACCACTTTATGTTCGGAAAAAGATCCGTATTGAAGGCACGACGTAAACGGAAATAAACCCGTACAAATGTCTGCCATGAGTGCGGCAAGTTTAATGCAAATACGGGATTAAATCCCGGTGTATATGTCGGTCACTAACGGACCATTCATCGTTCGGACGAGAGTCCGCAATTGAAGCATCGGAGACTGTAGATCGTGATAAATCCACACATGAAGAAGAAATTTAAATATGAGAAAGCATAACAAAAATAAGGGGGAGATGATATGGTAATAAGGAAAAGAAGCACGTGGTGCTACTAAGGAGGGTGATCGCCAGAGGGGTTACCTCAAGAAGAAACAAAGAAGATCGCGAATACCTGGTGGAAAATAGAACGCGGGATAGATTGTGAATTCCTCCTCCTCCTTCAACCGGCCGGCCGATGAAGGGGGGTTTTTCTTTATTGATTACCTTGCAAAAGAGACAAAACACACAAGCAGTGGATCATCCAAGTGCACGTAGTATCAATCCCAAAGATGATATGAAGATGAGAAAAGAACAAAACATGCGCACCTTATTTTGTTTTAAAACCCCTAAAGAAAATAGGGAAGGAGGAGATATGATGCAGCTAATGCAAACGTAAAAGAAGAACACAGTGATGATGATCGGTTGATGAAGACAAAACAACACAACAGAATAAAAAGAACCCTGCTGTCCCTGACGACAGTAAAGGGAAACAAGGTGGACGCGGTTGATCGGAAGCAGAGGAAGCAGAGCCCTTTCTAAACAATCGCACAAGAGGAAGATGAAGCTCTGTAAATCTGATCTCGTAATCCTCTGATCGTAACCTGTGAACTCTCTGACCCGTCAACCTCTGTCTAGATCGACCAGAGCATCCTTTTATAGGATTTCAATCGAAGCTAAGCTCAAATTTGGGAAGATAAGGATAGGCAATGATCAAAGAAGGCAGGACTCTAACTCCTAATTCAAGCAAGGAGACCAACGGAGGTAGGGAACTCTCCAGGAAAGTTGAGTTTAAGCAGAACACGGAAAGGTGAAACACGACCTTCAGAAGGGCGTCAAATCACAAATTGACGACCTATATCAAGATGTTACTAAAAAACACGACCATGATCAAGGGCGTCACTTCTGGGATTAAATTTTGACAATAAAACTTACTTTATTTGAAAATTATGAGAACACGCCTGAGATGAAGGCGTTAATTGAAACCACGCCCTAAGGAAGGACGTTAATCAATAATTTGAATTTATTTTGAATTTATTCTGAAACCGGATAATATCAGGAATTGACGCCCTGATATTTGGTCGTCCTTTCTTTGAACACGCCCCATGTTAGGTCGCTATATAAAACACGCCCCTCCTCAGGTCGCGAATCACAAAAATGTAAGAACAAATCAAAACCACACAAAAAAAAGAAAAACTTCATATTATGAATATATCGAAGTTCACTTTGGGACGTCAACATAGTGACATGAGATTTGATCAACATAGCGTCAATTTTGGCGTGTCTACAGGTGCCCCGCCTTGGCGTCTGCTTTGCAAGGGAGTGAGACAAAATGGAAGTGAAAGTGCAAGAAACGGAATGAAGTGGAGCGAACTGATAAGTAGATGCCAAGGTGTGATGTGACACGCCTCAAACACTAAGCATTGGAAATCTTTCCAAGATTCTGAGCGAAACAACTCTGGGTGATTCTAAGGAAGTATCAATTTGCTGGGTAAAGGAGATTAAACTAAACAAGAAAAAAAATGTGCGCATGGCACGATAAGGAGACACCATTGGAGAGCGGTTACCAGCCAACGTGGACGTGCTACAACCAAGGTGGATTTGTAGAAAAATAAAGGGAATTGAGATGGAGACCCAGCAAAGGGACATTTTTAAGTAATCAGCCTGAGCGGCTTCAAAGAGAATAAAGTACTCAATTTAGAATGGAATATCTCATGTCAACTCAATCAAGAGCGAGTGACCTTCATTACTACCATAATATGAAAATTTTCAGCATGAAATTCAAAGTCCTACATGATGCATGCTGGGCTAAAAGAAAAGATAAAACAAACTAAAAGATAGAAAATAATCAAGGATAATATTGCTAAGCCATCTAGATTTGGTCAAGAACCCAGATCTCTGAGCTGACACTAAGCCGAAGCCCGTTTGTCCACGCATCAACTCAGAAAAGTGGAATCATCGTCCCAGATTTTTAATGACTCAACGGCCTATCCGTGTGATCAAGACTTTCCTGGAACTATCACTGTTTTTTGATGAAGGAGAACTCAAATTCCAGGTTCATCAGAAACACAAGGTCCTTGATATGCTATAATAGCGTAGATACCATATAGTAATAATGCTTACAAGAACAACATGATGTTACCTCCACATTAATTCAGACATCTCGAAACCTGCAATCTTCTGCACTCAAAAGTTTATTAGTTCTCTCAAAATTTCAGTATAAATAATCTTCAATTCAAAGTATAACATGATCATAAGTGCTTAATAAGATAAAATCCTAACGAAATAATAGCACTTAAGTTCATCAAAGCATGTAAGGAAGGAAATTCATAAGCTCACAAATTCACGCCTGGACTGAACGTCGTCAAAACATGAAAGGCGCCTTATAAGGAGGGCGTCAAAATGACAAACACGCCTTTCACTGAGGCGTTAAATGCACCAAGGGTTCAAGAAGAAAACGACCCTGGAAATGGCGTTACACAAAACACGACCTCAGTCAGGTCGTCAATTCAACAATTGACGCCCTAACAGAAGGCGTTAATTAAGCACGAACTTCCGTTTCCGATTCGCAAACTAAACCCAGTCCTAATGGCAATCAACTTCTAACTCCGAACAGCCTTAAGACTCCCCAGACTCCTATAAAGGAAAGGCAATTCCAATCAATCAAAGCAACCTTCGGAGCTCGGTTCTTCTGCTACTTCTTCTGTCTGTTCTTCTGCAGGCATCGCAATCGTCAGAACTTCTTCTGCAAATCGAAGATGGAGAGGGTGATTAAGAGGTCCAAGTCCTCCACTCCCAGGTTGACCGATATTAACGGCCATATTAGCAGTAGAATTTCCATGAACCAGGTAGAGAGAAAATCCTTCTGTTCTTGTCTTCTCTTGTCTTTACTGAAACATTGTACTCTGTTCTGCATGCATATTCATTCTTCTTTCTGAATTATTCTTCCTTTCTTTCTTCCACAGGACTTCCCAAATGTCCCAGGAGCAAGGAGATTCACAAAAATCAAGTGGCTCCCTCTCATACTCTCCAAGTTTTCTTCAGATATTAGAGTCTATTTAACAAGATGGCATCTTCTGGGTCTAGTCACCCATGCCAAACATTATGATCAGATTCATCTTGACTGGGCAGCTATAGGGGCTCTTGTAGAGATATGGCATCCTTCCACCCATACCTTTCTCTTCTCTACTTTTGAAGCCACGATCCTATTAGAAGAATTGGAGATAATCTTAGGCTTAAAGAGAACGAAGCAAGGAGATGAGGAAAAGGTGGCCATCATGCCAAAACCAATTGCCTCTCATGAGCTATTAACAAGCTTGATATCTAGCCCCAACCTAGTGAATCAAATCAAAGCCACTAAAGGAATCAATCTTCTAAAGCTCGCCTCATGGGTGTACAAGAGAGCGGATCAAGCTAAAGAAGATGAAGAGATAGAGCGGGTAGCAAAAGCCTTCGTGGTGTGCTTGGCAGGAGCAATCTTATTCCCATCCACGGAGGACTTTCTAGAAGAGGCCCAATTAAGCGCTATAGTGAGCCTATGGGAAGGAGATAGAATGGGACCGGTGATTCTAGCCTATCTCTATAGCGGGCTTACCTCGGCGGCGATGGGAAGGCCCGTCCATGGATGCATGCTAGCACTCTCTAGTTGGGTGGATTTCCACTTCAAGTTCGATTCATGTGATGAAGCCCAACAATCCTCAAGAATCTTCTCAAAAAGCCCACTCTCTTATATGACCGGTTCACTTGGGATAAGTAATAGAGTGACGAACCGGATTCCTCAAATCAAGAAGAGAGCGAAATGGAGAGAGCACCTCAAAGTAATGCCAAAGAATCTCTTCACTTGCGCCCCGGGAATACTCAAGACTCAAGAGCTTCGTGCAAGATTTTCTCCCGGGACGGACCTTCATCTCATAGGCGCTTCAGAATTCATCTTGTACAATTCATATCGATGCCTCCTTCAACTCGGGCTCCCACGGCGAGTATTCGAGGACCCATCACACCTCCCTCCTATCAAGAGACGGGACCTTGGCAGCCATGAAGATGGAGAAGAATGCACAACTATTCAAGCTTTGTGGAAAATCAACAAGGCTCATCAACCTGTAGAGAGCTTGGAAGAAGACAGAGATGAATGGAAATCTTATGTAATAGCTCTTAGAAAAATGAGGCCCAAAATGACTCATTAAGCATTGTAATCTTTTTTTCCAATAACTCAATGATATTCCCTTTATTGAGCTATCTTACTGTGTTTCTGATCAACTCTTCCAACGTTCTTTGATTCTGTTGCAAATAACGCCTCAAGCAACGTCGCGAATTCATAAAAGGACGCCTTCACCACAGGTCGTCTTCAACATTCCAGTTCACAAATTTGACGCCTTCACCAATGGGCGTTAACTGAAAAACGTCCTAAGGCAAGGCGTTAATACGATTCATATTCCAAAATATATTCGTTGAGATTCCAAAAGTAACGCCTTCAGGACAGCCACGTTTCATATAAATAACGCCTCAATCGTAGTCGTTACTCAAAAATAGTAATGATTATTCCCATCAAATCAATCAATTGCCATTAAATGCGTCTGACGACGGTTATCATTCCCCATGCAAACAAAAATAACGCCTTAAGAAATGTCGTCAATTATTAAGAAACGCCTTTATGTCAGTCGTTTATTCCACAAGACGCGGCCTTCCTTAAGTCGTTAATTCTTTTTGACCGTTCGACTTAACTTTCCCTCCTTTCTTCTTCTTCCTCCGTCCATTTCCCCTCTTTCTCTCTTTCTTCTGCAACCCTAACCGAGAACCCCCTCATCTCTTTCTCTCTCTCTATCTCTCTCTCCCTTCCTAACCTAACGATGGCCGGCGGCGGCTTGAAGAGGCAGAGGGTGGCGGCTCCTGAAGTGGTAGACTTGGGCGAGGATGCCCATGCCGAGGAGGAAGCTCCTCCGGCGGCGGCGGATGAAGACGCACCGGCGGTGGCGGCTGACGAGGCTCCAACGGCGACGGCCGGCGACAAGACCGAAGGAGGCCAAGAGACTCACGAAGAAGACGAAGAAGATGAAGGCAATGAAGAAGGACAAGGCGAGGAAGAAAGAAATGAAGAAGAACAACAGAGGGCCATCGTCCCACGCCCCGGCCAACTCCGGCGGCCACGTCATCCACGCCCCCAACCGGCAGAGCCAAAGCACAAGAAGGTAGGCCCCCAAACCCTATTCCCATTTTTTTATTTTTATTTTTATTTTATTTCTGTAATTTCCATAGCTCTCGGGGTATAAACCCTGCAACCCAGAAAGAAGACGCCCTCAGGGGCGTCACGTTTTAAAAAGACACGCCCCACCCAAGGGCGTTAATTAAATTATTTCCCTGAAAAATAATTAACCCCATGAGAACATGCCCTAAAGCATGTCGCCCATTTAAATTCATATCATGATGTTAATTTCCATTAATTCCATGCTTTAAATTATTTTCCATGAATTATTCGTATGCTGTCATTTTTATTTTCTGAAAACTTGAAAACAACACCCCCCACTAGGGCGTTAATTCAACAACAGACGACCAAACCAGAGGTCGTCCATTCATTAATTCCTGATTAAATTAACGGACCCATTTTGGAAAACGCCCCACCCAAGGGCGTGACTTGAAATATTTTTTAGGAATTCAGAAATTAACCATAGAACCACGCCCAACACAGAGGCGTTTCTTAGATAAACAGCGACCTAGGACAGGTCGCAAATTCAAAGCACATTTAGAACCACGCCCTCCTCAGGGGCGCTAATTTAACAAACCACGACCTGAGGATGGTCGTTAATTAAATCAAACATCAACATAATCCAAGGCAATCAATATGAGATTCAGCATGAATAATCAAAATAATTAAGTGAAAATTCTTTTCTTTACATGCAGGGATTGATGAGGACGCGCATCTCCGGGGTTATGGTCCGGGCAGCATACTACGGCCTCCCCGAGTTTCAGAGAGCGAGGGTAGATGCTATGGGGTTCGGGGCCTTCCTTAGCATAGAGCCAGTCAGACCCGACCTACCACTTATCCAGGTTCTATGGGAGAGATGGGATAGGACTAGCCGGGCATTCTTGATGCCATGGGGGCATATGATTCCCACCCTAGAGGATGTGGCTAGGATCACCGGGTTGAGGGTAGATGGTGAGGCTGTGAGCGGGATCACCTACCCTGACTACACTGAGTTCGCCCAGAGGCTGCTAGGGCTAGAGATGGTCTACGAGACACCCAGCTAGTGTAGGACTATCTTCCGCACCGACCTTACTACAGTGATGGGCTTAGGGAATGCTAGGCACAGGTCTGGGGAGACCTTAGAGCAGTTCTCTCAGAGGCTGATAGATGTGGCTAGGGCAGTCTACTGCCAGGACCCGGATGATAGGGAGAGAGCGGACCGAGACCTAAGGAGGTTCCTGCTACTACTGCTCGGGAGGCTATTGCTCGGGACGAAGGGCGACGTCATCAACTGTCGATTCCTGGGGATACTTGAGGACCTGGAGGCAGTTGGCAGCTACGCCTGGGGAGCGGCGCTGCTGGCGCACATGATGGCCGACTTGTCCACGGGGACAGGTCGAGAGACGACCGTCAGTGGCTTCTCACCTTTTCTTCAGGTATGCATTTTTTATTTTTCTTTTCTTTTCATGCTGGTGAATGCTTCACTAATATGATGCATGGATGCAGGTTTGGAGCCATCTATACATGCCGATGGGGCGCGCTGACCCACGGCCTGGAGATGAGGGAGCTTTCCCTCTAGCACGGCGCTGGTTGCCGATTGTGTTTGGAGCCCCACTCGGCTACGAGTTGTGGGTGCTGCGGAGAGAGTTCCGCGACTTCCCTCCCTCGCTGGTATGAATGAATGTTATGCATCTTTCTTTTGCATTTATTTTGAATTTATTATGATGATGAAATGATGACATGTATGTTTATGAATGTAGGTTCAGTGGAGACCCTATGAGGGGATGACGGACGAGGGCTAGCCATGGGTCGTAGCGGGCCGTCCTCATTTTGAGCGTGAGCTTTGGGTTCACTGCCTGAGCGATATCGAGCCGTTACGGCTTAGGTTGGTGATGAGGACACTGGGCCTCCACCAGGAGTGGGTAGAGGTAGGTGAGCCGCGGGGCATCGGGAAGAAGACGCGCGGTCGTACGAAGGTGACCGACTGGAGAGTGCGGTTCGAGAAGCAGTACGCCGACTGGCAGCGAGGCGGGACCAGAGTCACCTCCCGGGCGACTGACAGCTCCGAGTACCTCCGGCGCTACTGGGAGGTATACGCCGGCCGACCCCAGATGAGGGTCTTAGGGGTATGTATGAATGCAATTATTTCTAAATTAAATGCAAATGCTTTCTATCATGTGACTAATATGTAATGAATGCAGGATGCGCGGGACATAGCGGCGATGGATGCCCAGGCCCACCTACACGGCCTGGAGGACCAGCTGGCCGCCACACGGGCTGACCTAGAGACCCTGGTGAGTGTTTAAATTATTCCTATATGCACGTGTATATTTTTTTTTGTTGAATTATTGATGATTAGCCACTGACGATCTCAATGAATGCAGCGTGCCCAGTAGGGAGCAGTGAGGAGAGACCCAGGGGAGGCCTGCAGCTCGAGAGGGCCCAGTGCAGAGGTGACTGCACTGGCAGGGCAGCTAGCCGGAGCGATCGCACGAGTCGAGGCAGCAGAGCGCGATCTCGCTTCACGGGTAAATTCCAAAACACAGATCCATTCAAATATTGATTATATAATTGTGCACTGATGAAAATCCATTTTACAGACTGAGGAGCTTCGAGCCGCTCTTACCTGCGTTGATGAGGGCTTCCGTGCGACGAGCACACAGGTGAGTGGTTTAAATCATGTATTGCTTGAATTGCTAGATCATTGCATTTAATTGTGGAATTGATGATTTGTTTACCTGTTTGCAGACGACTCAGCTTCAGGCGGTACGTACCGAGTTGGCGATCCGTGATCAGCGGATCTCAGAGCTAGAGAGGTCCCTGAGGCGACGAGAGGAGCTACCTCAGGACGTGGCCGAGCTGCGGGTGGCTCTTGAGCTGGAGCGGCGGGAGCATGCTCGGGAGCGCGAGGAGCGTGCTCGTGAGCGGGAGGAGTACCAGGCGGAGCGTGCTCGATACCAGGAGTAGGTAGCAGCACGCGAGCGAGAGCTGGCAGACTCGAGGACCCAGTTGATCCTTTCTTTGGAGCGGCTACGAGTGTCTGAGGAGCGTCTCCAGCGAGGGCGCGAGCGAGCACGGGCTGCGGGATACTCCTTCACCAGCTCCACTTTTGTGGCGGGCTCTTCCCTCCGAGAGAGGAGCGAGGCAGGGGGTCAGGTTCGGGTTCCAGCTTCTTCACGGGGGCCCATGCCTCCTCCACCAGCGCCAGCTCGGGACGGCGAGGAGGAGGTTGAGAGTAGGAGAGAGGAGGGTGGAGGCGAGAGTTGAGCGACTTACTTGTACTCCTCCACCCTCACACTTGTACATGATAGACATTCATGATGTATATATATATATAAGATTGAGATTTCTTTGTTACCTGAGCACTTTGTGTAGTTGTGGCCTTGTGTTTGTGTACTTTCCTCTTTCCACGTTCTTCGTGTTTGCTTTACTGTTTCTGCAACTGTAATCCACACTTTGAATAAACAGGTTAATTCATCTATTCGACTTGGCCCCTTGCCCAATAAGCAAGGGGTATCAATATTTTGACCTTAATGATGGGTCAAGGGGCCAAGCCTTTGATCAAATAAGGCAAAATAAAATAGCTGATAGCGGGGAGATGCATCATGCAAAGGACGCATATGCCAACCATAAATAAAAGATGCCCATGCAAGCATACGTCGTGAAGAAATGCATTTTTTTTCTTTTTTCACTCATTTATATTTTTTTGTTATTTCCTGAAAAATGCGCCTTAGAGTAGGTCGTGGTTCGCATAAAGACGCCCTAGAATACGGCGTGAATTTGAAAAGGAAATCTGATTTTTGAAAAAGTAACGACCTGCTCAGAGACGTTATTCTGAAAGAGACGACCTAATCCAGGACGTTAATTCTATAAAAAGCGCCTTAGCCAAAGGTGTTAATTGAATTATTCTGCAAAAAGGTTGTCAAGGCTATCAAGACCACGGGTCCTACACGGTCACCATCTAAAATTCATTAACCTTTCTTGAGTAATTAAAAGGGAGTGGACGTGGTCATAGTTGACTTGTATTCGAGATTTCGCACAGTGCAATTTCTTTAGTCCGTCTTGACCATCCTGCCAGTTCGTGACTTACCACATAGAAAGGATGGAAGAAAATATAAGGGAAGCCCATAAAGGATTCTGAGATGCTCAAGGCAAAGTTACCTCCCCTACCCTATGCCTGTTGGGGTTCGGTCTTTGGCGTAGGGAAATTTGTTGCCTTTTTGCCTCTTTTATTATTGCACGCATACGCCCAAGGTTTTCCTTGCGGGGACTTTGCCCTCTTGACATGCTTTTCTTTTCACAACTTGACTTTCACTTTGGAATTGATTTGCATTGATGAATAAAAACCTAATTTTACTTGGGCTTTTATGGCATTTGCTCCCTTTTGGGCCCTGACTTCCACCTACTAGGGCGGCGGATAGGCTTGGCGTGTCTACCTCGAGGTCTCCCTTCCTCCCTTATGGGCCGAAGAAGAAAAGAACGAGTATTGTCTTTCACTTTTAGTCAGGTTTTTGACTTTCTATTGGATTTTGCACTGCTTGAGTTCAAGAATAAAGCGTGTAGTGTGTGCGGGAGTCAACCCCCTTTTAAGTTAGCAAGACTGATGAATGAATTCTGAATTTTGACCTTTCGGACCTTGATCCTTTGTGTGCCATGGCACCAATTTTGATCTCTTCTATTTTTTTTGTTTGCTTTTTGGAATTTCTATTTTTTTTGGTTTTGGAAATATTCCACTTTGTTTTAGATTTTTTGAAACAATTTTCATTTTGTTTGGATTTTGAATCAAGGGTAGTATTTCTTAAGATACAAACCATTCCAAGGGTGAGTTAACTCTTCTCCTTCAACATTAATCAATTTATAAGCATTGCCTAGAAAAACGTCTTTTATAACAAACGGTCCTTCCCAATTGGGTTGGAGTTTTGAGCGAGGGCCACCCGGCTTTACGAAAATCCTCTTAATTACCATCTCACCGATTTTGAATTTTCTCTCAATTACTTTCTTTTGATAAAAATGCGAGAGCCTGTTTTGATAAATGCGCGCATGCTCAGCGGCGACCAGACGCTTCTCATCTAGGAGTTCCAATTGGGCGAGGAGTGAATCACGACGTTCATCCATAGAAAATTCCTTATCCAATTGTACTCGTAGAGAGGGAATGAGAATCTCATAAGGGACTACCGCCTCCATTCCATAAGTAAGGGCGAAAGGGGTTTGCCCAGTGGGGGTTCGAATGGAAGTTCGGTAGGCCCAGAGAGCTTCAACTAGCTTGTCTGGTCAATCCAAAAATTTATTAGCCTCACACGTCTTTTTGACAATTTTTATCAAAGTTTTGTTAGTTGCCTCTGCTTGGCCATTGCCCTGCGGATAATAGGGAGAAGAATGATGCAATGCAATGTTATACCTGTTGCAGAGATCCTTGATTTCTTGAGAGATAAATTGAGGTCCATTGTCGGTGACGATGGTGCTTGGGATGCCGAACCTCGTGATGATGTTCTTCATTATAAACTTACAGACGGTTGACGCTTTGATCTCCACGTAAGGTTCTGCTTTCGCCCACTTGGTAAAGTACTCCGTTGCCGTGAGGATGAATGATTTTTGCTTGGTCAGGAAGTTTGAATCACCAAGAGGTCCAATGATATCAAAAGTCCACATGGAGAAAGGCCATGGGGAGGACGTAGGATGGAGTGAAGAAGCAGGAGAATGAATCTTGTCGGCGTGCAGTTGACACTTAACACACCTTCGAACATAGATGGAACAATCCTCTTCTAGAGTTGGCCAATAGAAACCTAGCCTAAGGATCTTCTTAGCTAGCATCTGGCTATTCACATGACCACCACACACTCCAGAATGCGCCTCTTCCACAACTTTCCATGATTCATCATCGTTGAGGCATCTTAATAAAACACCGGTGAGCCCTCTCCTATAGAGCACACCTCCAATCAAAACATAACGCTGAGCCACTCTTCTAATTGCTTTCTTTTCTTCTGCGGTGGCTTCCTCGGGATAGGACTGATCATTGCAATATCTGGCAATCTCATAATACCAAGGCTTCTCTTCGTCAGCCAATTCTTCTTCCCAGTCTAAAAGCATGACCTCTTTGCCTTTAAGGGATTCCTTTTGCTTAATCTTTTCAAGCACCTTATCCCTAATATCGAGGAATGCACGATCCTTGATAGCTGGCGTGTCACGCTGATGAATTAGAGGAACATGAAAATCATGCTCAGGAGGGAAGACTAAAGCAGAGGCCAAAGAAGCAAGGACGTCGGCCAAGATATTTTGGCTACGAGGAACATGGACGAAAATTAATTTGGTGAAGAGTTTGGCATAAGCTAAAGCAAGTTCCTGGTAGGGTTTGAGCTTAGAATTGATAGTGCGGCATTTGACCAACACCTGGCACAGAATGAGCTGACTGTCACCTACAATCCTCAAATGGGTGACACCATATCGATGAGCGGTTTGAAGACCGGCCAAAAGAGCTTCATACTCAGCTATATTATTGGTGCCGGGAAAAGTGAGCCGAGCAGCAAATGGGATGGTGACCCCTTCTGGTGTTAAAAGAACCATGCCGATCCCTCTTCCTTGGGAATTTAGAGTTCCATCAAAATGTAATGTCCACATAGGATCATGGGGTTGATTAATGGACATTAGTTCTTCATCTGGAAACTCCGAATTGACAAGATCAAAACGCGGTAGAGGGTGGTGAGCAAGATGTTCGGTAATGGCGTAACCTTTGATAGCTTTCTGTTAAATGTAAGTGATATCAAACTGAGAGAGGAAGCTTTGCCAGCGTGCTAATCGATCAGTGAGGACAGATTTTTCAAGGAGGAATTTAATCGGATTTATACGAGGAATGAGGTGAACCTCGTGAGCTAAGAAGTAGTGCTTTAACTTCTGAACTACCTAGACTAAAGCAGCGCAAGTTTTCTCCATGTCTGAATACCTCTGCTCACAGGGGTTAAGAAGTTTAGACAAATAGTATGCTGCCCTCTCCTTACCTTCTTCGTCCACTTGAGCCAAGACAGCACCTACAGAGTCATCCAGGACAGAAACATAGAGAATAAGTGGTTTGCCTGGAATCGGCAGCCTCAGGACAGGAGGATTGGCCAAATAATCCTTCAATCCGTCAAAGGCTGCATGACACTTGTCATCCCAATTAAACTTGACTCCCGGCTTAGTAAGCTCGTAAAACGGCCTACATCTTTGTGAATGCTGGGAGACGAAGCGGCGAATGAATTGCAACCTCCCGATTAATCCTCGAACTTCCTTCAAATTCTTGGGAGGAGGCATATCTCTAATGGCCCTTGCCTTGTTGGGATCAACTTCAATTCCCCTCTTGCTAACAATGAAACCGAGCTACTTCCCTGAAGAAACACCAAACACACACTTCTTGGGGTTCATCTTCAACTAATACTCTCGTGATCTTTGTAAGACCTTAGCTAGAACCCCAGGATGTTCAATCCTTGTCCTTGATTTCACAACCAGGTCATCCACATACACCTCGATATAGATATGAATCATGTCGTGAAAAATCGCCATCATAACCCTCTGGTAGGTGGCTCCAGCATTCTTAAGTCCAAAAGGCATGACCACAGAATAATAAGTACCCCATGGTGTAGTGAATGATGTCTTCTCTTGATCTTCTTCAGCTAGACGAATTTGATTGTAACCTGAGAAGCCATCCATGAAAGAGAGAGTCTCAAATCCTGCCGTATTATCGATCAAAACATCAATATGAGGGAGGGGGAAGTCATCTTTGGGACACGCACGGTTGAGATCCCGGAAGTCTATACAAATCTGAACTTTTTCATCTTTCTTCATAACCGGGACGATGTTAGCCACCCAATTGGGGTAGAGGACAACTCTAACAAATCTAGCCTTATGAAGCTTGTCGACCTCTTCTTTCATCTTTAAAGCCATGTTAGGGTGGAAACGCCTCAACCGTTGCTTGACCAGCACAGACCCTTGCTTAAGTGTAAGGCGATGTTCAACGAGCGCAGGGTCTAAACCAGGCATATCTTCATAACTCCATGCGAACGTGTCCTTGTATTCTTGCAGGATGAAAATGAGCGCCTCCTCTTCGGAGGGCGGTAAATTCTTGCTTATGAGGACAATCCTAGGGTCTTCCTCGGTACCCAAATTAATTTCTTTGGTAGGCTCTTCTACGGAGGCTGACGATTCGTCAAATCGTCTTATGCCACTAGCAAAAGCATCAACCTCATCCTCATATTCTTCATAACTTTCATCCCCTTCTTCAATAGGGTCTTCATCATTCATAATTTCATAGACACCCAAACCCTCATAAGAAACAACAGCATCCTCATATTCCAACTCTGGCAGGATGATTGGATTCTCTATAAATTCAGGAAGAGCTAAACAAGCCTGGCATCTGATAGCTAACTCCAACAGAAACCTATGAGGAATCTGCTTACCCTTGGACTTCTTATGTGAGTCTACCCCTTGAATTTTATTAGAAGAAGAAGAAGAACTAGCTTGACTAGAAGAAGAAAAAGAAGGAGGTGAAAAAGTGGATACAGGAGGTAATACAGAGGAAGTCCCCTCACCAGAGGGGGAGAAAAGATTTAGCAATGAATCTTGAAGGAGCGGCCCCTGGGTCGGGACGCACTCAGAAGAAAAATAGGATGTCTCCTCAACAGAAATGGAGGATTGGAAATTTGAGAATTTGGCATTTTTTTTTCATTTTTGTTTTTTTCTTCATTTTTATTTTCTGTTTCAAGAAGAAAGCAGTGTGAAGGGAGGATAGCAGGAGGAGTGGAAATTGCCAGATCAGAGAAAGATTGAATCAATGATGGCCCGCGAGGGGGCGTGATGGAGAGTTTAGAAAATCGCTCGAGGAGCGAAGAAGGAATTGTGAGAGAAACATGGATTGAATCTGGAGATCAATTGATTATAATCGGAGGCGGTCTTGGCACGTGACCAAACCAATGAGAATATAGAGAAGCAAGCACAGATGGATGCATGGAAGTGAGAGAAAAGAGGCCAGCCCACAGCCTGTCCACAGTGAATCCTTCTTCAAACGGAACATCTGGCTCTCCAGTATCAGTGTAGTCACACAGCAGCTGCCTCTTATCTGTAATTGCAGCTGGCATCTCAATCAATTCATGAATAAGTGGCGGCCATTCCGGGTCAGTCGGCATGAAGAGGCGGCTCAAAGAAATAGTAATATCCTGCATATCGAACCACCTGTACCAGTCACATTCTGGATCATCCATTTTTCTTCTTTTGTCAGGCCTTAAGGACTCCAGGGCTTTGTATGTGGCCAACGGGACAATATGACGAGCAAACTGTCTAGCATGAACATCCTGACAGTCTAATATGGAAGTGATTATTGTAGTTTGCTCATTATTTTGAAAGCCACCTGCGACAAAATGTGTCTTCAATGTCCAAGTGAGCGGTTGGCGATCTGTTTTTAATGTGGATGTCATAAATGCCCATGGTTCATCTTTGGTTTTGTCTGGCCCTTTGTAACCTAGGCCACCTCGTGTAATCAGTTTCTGAGGTTTAACAGGCCTAATCCTGCCTTGACAATTGGCACCCAGACCTCTACCATTTTGATACCCCATTTTCATTAAGATGTTCCAGCCAGAGGTGTTCATCATTATTTTCTTCTTTTTCCCCTTGGGAGGCAGGGGTGTCATAGCAACCATTGTGACTTTTTCTGGCATTGGTCGTGGACAAGGGACGTCAATCACAGATAATAGTGGCTTGTTGGCCGGCCACATGGATGGAACTGATGAAGCCACATGAATATCCTCCTCTGGCAAAATCGGCATACTGGTAACTTTAATAATGCGACCCTTGTGTGGGAATTTAAGGCATTGGTGATTTGTGGAGGGCACCGCATCGAGTTGCTGAATGTAGGGGCGTCCCAGAATGCCATTAAATGTCGGATCCATATCCAGAATATGAAAATCTGCTGTGATGGCGGCAGGACCCAAACTTACTTTTAACGTAATCATGCCTAGAGGAGGTTTCTTCGTGTTATCATATGCAGTGACTGTGATAGTAGACGGCCGAATTTGGCTTTCTGGAATGCCATACAACTTCAAGGTGCTACGTGGCAAGACATTGATGGATGCCCCAGTGTCCACCAGACATTGCTTAATAGCCACCTTATTAATGTCAACTGTGATGCATAGAGCGTACTTTCTTGCTGGGAGTGGCGCCAGTTCATGTTCATGGAAAGTAATTGCCGGCTGACTGGTAGCGGGCGTTAAAACCGTGACTATCTGCTCAACTGGGATGTCCTCATTGACCATCACCTTTTGCAGATATTCTTTCAAAGCTAGCTGATGAGTGGTGGACCTTTTAATTAGCTCCAGGATTGAAATGCTTGCTGGTGTTCGGTCCAAGTGCTTTAGCAAATCATACTGAGTCCCTGGCACTGACTCTTGTTCTTGTTCTTGCTCTTGTGGCCCCTGCGCGGGCTCTAGCTCTCTCTGTGGAAAAATACGGTGGAACATCTGTCCACTGCGGAGCGGCGCCACGCCTTGACGTGCCTCTGTCGGGACAAGTGTGGGAGGGGGATTAGAAGAAGAAGAAGGTGTGTTGGTGTTAAGAAGTGGTGGAGTGGGAGTTCCCGCAGAGGGAATCCCTGTAGAGGGTGCTGGTGCCCTGGTAGGAGGCGTAGAGGTAGAAAGGGATACCCGAATGCGGGGGGAATTGGTGGGGGGTGGAATGAGAAGGGTTCTGGGTACAAAAGGTGGCGGAACCGATGGTGGGGGGATCCTTGCCGGTGAAGGAGTAGTGGTGGCGGGTGCAGTGGGCGTTGGTGATGGGCGGATGAGGAGTGGCCTAGATGGTAATGGCGAAGGGCTGGTGGTGGATGGGTTTTGTTGTGGCGTAGGCTGTAGAGGTGGTAAGCGTGTAAGAAGGGGGCGAACTGGCAAGGTTGGAGAATTGGTGATAGGAGGTGAATTAATGGGGCGCAGAAGAGATCGGCCCACTTGAGGGGTAGGAGAAGAAGAAGTGGTGCGCAAGAGGTGCGGAGGTTGATTTTGATTATGATAAAGCTCCCCGACAGAGGCATTTTCTTCATGCCATCCCTGCCCTCTCTCCACCTCATAGAGAGACGTGACAGGGTTTACGTGCTGGTTTGGCGGGTGCTCCGGCAGTGGATTGTGGACAATCCCCATATCGTGCTGAGGCGCTGGAGCTTGTTGTTGCTGCTGTGGAGCTGGTTGCTGTGGCTGCTGAGCTTGTTGCTGCCGAGGAGACCTTCTTTCTTTCATGGTGGCGATGAATTGTCTCATCTCATCCCAATTGATGTCACCTTGGTCATTTAGGTCATAAATGTAATCTCTGAAGTGGAAGCAACGATCAAGGTTATGACTAGGTGCACGATGGAAAGCGCAGTAACGGGATGTGTCAACATTAGCGGGCCACGCTGTTCTTTCTCTAGGTAATATGAGCAAATTGGCGGCCATTAAGGCATTGAAAATATCCGGGAGACTTTCTGGTAATGGAGGGTAGTGGTCCCTTTTGGGGCCAAGTGGTGGTCTCCGTTGTTGTTGTTGGCCATAGTTGGTAGGTGGTGGTACCTGGTGGTACTGTTGCGGAGCTGGAGGGTTAGCGCGGGGCGCTTGGTTTGGTGGTGAAGCAAAGGAATGTTGGGGTGCGAATTGGCGTTGTGGGGTAGAGTTGAAATGGGGGCTTTGGGGTGGAGGAAGGTTAGGACGTGGGTTAGCTTGATGGGGGTGGCCAACTACGCCAACCTGCTCATTTGCAATAGTGCCCTCCGTCGTGGGCCCGCTGTTGTTGACAGTTGTGGTTTTCTTGAATAGCCGTGACTTCGGCTCAAACATGCCCATAATGGGTGAATCCTTCATCTGCGTCTGGATATAACGAGCTCTCTCATAGAGCTCCTCCATGGTGGTTAACCGGTTCATGGCCAGCATGTGCCGGAACTGAGGAGTGGCATTGGAAATTATCATCTTGACTTGTTCCGGTTCAGACAGTGTATCTTTCAACTTTTCGGCCATAGACCGCCATCTATCAGCAAACATTATGAAGTCCTCCTCGGGCTTCCTCTTTTCCGCGACCAGATCTGTGAGCGAAAGGGATGGTCCGACCCGGTCTCTGTATTTTTGCAAGAACTTCCTTTGAACAATATCGAAGTCGCCGGCATCAGCGGAATCCAGTGAATAAAACCATTCAAGGGCTGGCCCCTCCAGAGATCTCCTGAATAAATAGGCCAAAGAGGCCTTGTTGTCTTGCCAGAAGGAGGTCTCGTACCTGAAGTCCTTCAAATGAATAAAAGGATTAGCAGTCCCATTATATCGCCGGAAGTTCGGCATTTCAGATGGTGGTAAGTGGAAGACGAGCAATGTAGGGAGCAAAATTTCTGGGGCATTCTTAGCCGTGGTGACCTTCTTTAGTTGCTCCTCCATGCTGGCCAATTTCTGGAGTAATAGCATATTAGTGTCGGACTCGACTGGGGACGGATTTTAAATAAAAGAATGTGGTATAGGTGTCCGCAGAATTCGGGGAGGTTGGAACTGAGGCCTAACCGCTGAATAGCTCGCCTGTTGGGCCGGCATGGCCGCACTGGGCGTTGGTGGACGAGAGGGGGGTTTGTGCAAGACCGCATGGTCATTAGTGAGGTGATGGCCATTCTCGGCCGGAGGGGGATTGGAGGATGAAGAGGGAACATACTTCCCTTTCAAAGCGGCCTGAATAGCCTGCCGCTGGGAATCGTCTAACTGAGATAAAGCATTAATTAAATCCGTGACATTGAGGGATGGAGAAGAATTCCCCGAGGTGTTGGAGGGTAAAGTTTGGGAAGAGGGCACAACCTCTTGAGGAGTGGTATCAACCACATGGATTTGAGGATGATGGGACTGAGGAGGAGGGTAATTTCCCTCATAATAGATGGAATCCTGGGGGGGGTCTCATATTGACCAAAAACATTCTCATCCTCATCATCATAAGAATACCCGTAGCCTGTCATGTTGATGATTTTTCCTGAACGGAGTTTCATGTTTAAGAGGAGAGACAACTTTATAAAGGCAGTATCAAACAAACAACTACTCAATCCAAACAAGTCTAAACAAATCAATCCAAGCAAGTGTATGCAACCAAGTTGAGATGAACGCAAGATTTTAGTGTTATGCTTGAGATTAGAGTGGATTAAATTGTTGAATAGTTCACTTCTGTTTGCAATGTGAAACCTAGTTGATCCAAGTGTAACCTCCGGGTCAACTAGATTCTTTCTCTCTCCTCACTAACGATAGGTTCTCTATACTCCGGGTACTTCAAGGGTACAACCAGCCCGGCGTCCATGAGGGAATCCACGGGTGCGGGGACTTACGGAGGTCTTGGAAAAGTGATTTCCGGTCCAAAGAGACGGAGTGCTCAATGGAGGGTCGTCCCGATTCCAAGAGAGGTGTGTGGAATCCTAGTGTAGAGAGAGGAGGTCTCTCAACCAAATGTCACAATATGCAAAATAAGATGATAAGATCACAGCAATATAGGCAAGCAATGTAATAACCAAACAAACTATCACAGACAGCAACAGGAAGCAGGCTTCTGTAAAACGCAGGAAAGAGACGACCTGGGGCAGGTCGCTATCAACCAAAGCAACGACAAGGTCACTGTCGTGAATCACTGCGAGAGGCCATGAGCCAGCAGCGAGAAACAAAGACACGCCTCTGGTTGAGGCCCTAAATATGAAAGGGACGCCTCTGAGTGAGGGCGTCAAATCTAAAAAAGCGCCTTGAGGGGAGGCGCTACGCAATAAAAGAAAGCCCTAGGGCAGGACGTGAATTCACAGGTAGCGTGATAAAAGCAGTATAATGATGAAAGACGTCTTGACAGAAGACGTAACACAGTAATAACACGCCCTGGATGAAGGCGTTAAAAGAAAAGGCGCCTCTATTTGAGGCGTGAATTCAGGAAATGTGCAATCACAAACTGGCTGATCCCGGGGAGTGTGCAGGGTGCACAAGGGAGGGTGCCCGTGGGGCACAAGAGGAGGGGTACCATGGGTACCGAGGGGAAAGGGCACACGTGGGTGCCGAAGGGGAAAGGGCACACGTGGGTGCCAATAGGAAAGGGCACACGTGGGTGCCAATAGGAGATGGTAATCAAAAGAAAAATAGTGGAAGTCCCGCCGTGATCGCCAATTTGTAGATCGTGATAAATCCACACATCAAGAAGAAATTTAAATATGAGAAAGCATAACAAAAATAAGGGGGAGATAATATGGTAATAAGGAAAAGAAGCATGTGGTGCTACTAAGGAGGGTGATCGCCAGAGGGGTTACCTCAAGAAGAAACAAAGAAGATCGCGAATACCTGGTGGAAAATAGAACGCGGGATAGATTGTGAATTCCTCGTCCTCCTTCAACCGGCCGGCCGATGAAGGGGGGTTTTTCTTTATTGATTACCTTGCAAAAGAAACAAAACACACAAGCAGTGGATCAGCCAAGTGCACGTAGTATCAATCCCAAAGATGATATGAAGATGAGAAAAGAACAAAACATGCGCACCTTATTTTGTTTTAAAACCCCTAACGAAAATAGGGAAGGAGGAGATATGATGCAGCTAATGCAAACGTAAAAGAAGAACACAGTGATGATGATCGGTTGATGAAGACAAAACAACACAACAGAATAAAAAGAACCCTGCTGTCCCTGACGACAGTAAAGGGAAACAAGGTGGACGCGGTTGATCGGAAGCAGAGGAAGCAGAGCCCTTTCTAAACAATCGCACAGGAGGAAGATGAAGCTCTGTAAATCTGATCTCGTAATCCTCTGATCGTAACCTGT
The DNA here is from genome assembly GCA_022559845.1 of Amorphophallus konjac. Lineage (NCBI taxonomy): Eukaryota > Viridiplantae > Streptophyta > Magnoliopsida > Alismatales > Araceae > Amorphophallus > Amorphophallus konjac. Next base: position 215,872,069 of record CM040124.1, on the reverse strand, counting down.
GAACTCTCTGACCCGTCAACCTCTGTCTAGATCGACCAGAGCATCCTTTTATAGGATTTCAATCGAAGATAAGCTCAAATTTGGGAAGATAAGGATAGGCAATGATCAAAGATGGCAGGACTCTAACTCCTAATTCAAGCAAGGAGACCAACGGAGGCAGGGAACTCTCAAGGAAAGTTGAGTTTAAGCAGAACACGGAAAGGTGAAACACGACCTTCAGAAGGGCGTCAAATCACAAATTGACGACTTATATCAAGACGTTACTAAAAAACACGACCATGATCAAGGGCGTCACTTCTGGGATTAAATTTTGGTAATAAAACTTACTTTATTTGAAAATTGTGAGAACACGCCTGAGATGAAGGCGTTAATTGAAACCACGCCCTAAGGAAGGACGTTAATCAATAATTTGAATTTATTTTGAATTTATTCTGAAACCGGATAATACCAGGAATTGACGCCCTGATATTTGGTCATCCTTTCTTTGAACACGCCCCATGTTAGGTCGCTATATAAAACACGCCCCTCCTCAGGTCGCGAATCACAAAAATGCAAGAACAAATTAAAACCACACAAAAAAAAGAAAAACTTCATATTATGAATATATCGAAGTTCACTTTGGGGCGTCAACATAGTGACATGAGATTTGATCAACATAGCGTCAATTTTGGCGTGTCTACAGAGACGACGATAAACTGTACGAATGTCTGCCGTGAGTATGGCAAGTTTAATTCAATACCAGGATTAGATCCCGGTATATATATGTCGCTCACTAACGGACCATTCATTGTTCGGACGAGAGTCCGCATTTGAAGTATCGAAGACGATGATAAACCGTACGAATGTCTGTCACGAGTACGACATGTTTAATGGGATTGCGGGACTGGGTCCCGATAAAAATGGGTCAAGTTGATAGACTATTGGCCCGAGATGGTTTCAGACTATGGCCATGTCGGAGATTCTGAGGTCCACATCTGATACCTTGGGGCGTCGTTGCTTCTCTCTTCACGCACAATCTGGAGAAGCGAATCGTTAAATGAAGCCCGAACTTGCCAACAAGCCCCCGGAAGAAAATTTATATTATAACAGGGGAGATATTAATTATTGGCTTCGTATTCCTCTCTTCGTTTGTTTAATTACATATATTTCATTTTTTGGGAGGCACGCCGATTTAGGTGGAATAGAGGGAGCGTCGGTTTAGCCATAAAGAGGGGGGGGGGCGTGCCGGTTTTGGTGCAAAGAGAGGGGCGCACCAGTTTCGGTGCAAAGAATGGGGCGCGCCAGTTTTGGTGCAAACAGAGGGGCGCGCCGATTTCGGTGCAAAGAACGGGGCACGCCAATTTTGGTGCAAAGAGAGGGGCGCGCCGGTTTCGGTGCAAAGTGAGAGGTGGGGAGGTGTTTTGGTGAGAAGGTTTAATCCGGTGCGCAGGGGGCGCGCCGGTTTGGAGCCAAAGGTGGTGAAAAGGTTTATGAGTGTCGGGCTAAAGCGGCGCGGGGGGGTACCACGCCGGATAAGTGCGCGCCGGATTAGGAGCGCGCCAGATTAGGTTGTTTTATGCTTTTCAAAGGCTTGCAAGCTAACAGATGGTTATGTTGTTTGTTCACTTAGAAAAAATATGTGGATTTGAAGGTTTCAAAGTGTTTTATTCATCCGTTAAGATTAAGGTTTGGATGGTTTGTTCAAAGGGGTTTCAAGAACTCCAAAGCTCAGTTCGTGCTCTGAGGGAGCTTAGTTCGTTCTTATCGTTCACAGTTCTGGCAAAAAATGGGCAGCATCTCCCCCGTACTGAGATTTGCTGGGGCGAATGGGGGATCATCAAACAGAATACTCCGAGATGACCTCCAATATTCGGAGTGGCCTAACGGTAGTCCGGTGTCCCATAGTTGAACGCAGAAGCCCCGAGGACTTGCCTTCAAGGGGTCTAGCAGTTCATGGGTAGTACCTGTACGAGAGCTCCGACGGGATAGATATTCACCTTGGGAGGTTAAGAATGTTCATCCCTCACATGGGTTCCCTCGAAGACCATGCCACAGAGAGGCAGGCTTCAAAGGGCCCTGGATGAGTAGAAGATAAAGAGAGGGGGAAGGAAAAGGCTAACGGAAACGAACAATATATGTATAGTGCAAAAGCCTTTCTTTCTATTCATCCATGAAGGAAGGGAGACAAAATTACAGAAGGGGGGGGGGGTTTACCCCAGAGCAGGAGGATACATCGGAGAAAGAAAAAGAATACATCGGTGGGGGAAGGGGGAACAAAGCACAAGCTCCTCCCCCTCCGAACTCACCCTTCTTCTCTCACATTCACTCTCTTCTTCTTCACATCACGGGCACAGGGGAATGGAGCTTCGAACTCCCAGCTGAACCAGACTCTCTTCTGGACTGCCTCCTCTCTTTTTTTCAATCGCCCTTCGGGGGTTCGAGCCTCTCTCTCTCTTTTCTTCTTCAGTGGAGCATGCCTTTTATAGAACGGACAGTGGGGGAGAGGATTCCCGCCACCTCTGACACGTCTGCAACGACATCAGGAGATAACCTATTGCGCTGGCTGCTGCTGGTCAGTGTCGTACACTGCTGTTCGTCCGAGGACAGGATGTTTACGGATTTGCCGGGAGATCTATTGCTGCTAGTGCCCCCATCGATGCTTGCCTTCGCCGTTGATGCTGCTGTGTTGTCAAACGGAGGTGGAGACAGGGCTTCAGAGCATTGAATGTTCTCTGTGCACTCACTGTGCGCTCAGACTGATGTGAAACAGAGTGTCGGAGCTTGGATGGGATGGTTGACTTGGCTAAAACGGCGCGGGGGGTGAGTGCGCCGGATTAGCAACAATAGAGCAGCGCACCGGATTAGCACAAAGAAGAGGGGCACGCCGGTTTTGGGGATTTTGGAAAGGGCGCACCGGTTTAGGGCCATATAGGCACAGCCGCACTGGTTTAAGTGTCAAGGGATTTCCCTCGATTCCGAACCAGCTCAGACGTACGTTTGGCCTCCAGTACTGCCTTAGTTTTAATGCACTGCCTCGGGCCGTCCATTTCGAAGTCTCCTGAGCCTCAGTTTGCAATTCCGAGTGATTTTCGGCACGTGCCGAACCCGCGTCAGGTTACACGGGTTTCTTCTTGATTCGGCCTTCGACGCCGCCGACTGGGGAGTCGGGGCTATAACACCCTCAAATATAGCTAAGTTGTACTCTATATCACCGAGGCGCCTTTTGAAGTATCGGCTCAGTTCTTAAAAAGAACTCCGAAGTTAAGCGTGCTTAATGGGGAGCAGTACTAGGATGGGTGACCTGCCCGGGAAGTCCCCCATTCTGGAGCCGATCACTATTAGAAAGGGACAAAATCGTGAGGCCGGCAGGCCAAAGCGGACAATACCTCGATGGTATAGAGTACGGGGCGTGACAGAATGGAGGTTACTTGAACAATTCTCCGAGCTCAATATAAGCTTGGACACGGAATCCAAATTTATCACATTATCTCATGTAAGCATACAGTCAGACTTATTATCTGAAATATAAACACTTCAGGATGATGATCCTATGTTAATAGAAATCAAAGGCAGATTAGAAGGACAATCTGATTTTCAACTAACTTCTGATGGAAGATTATCGTTCAAAGATAGAACTTGTATACCCGATTGTCCGGAATTAAAGAAGAAGATCTTAGATGAAGCTCACCGATCAAGATACACTATTCATCCTGGATCAACTAAAATGTACCAAGATGTAAAGAGGAACTTTTGGTGGCCTAATATGAAAAGAGAAATAGCGGACTATGTATCACGCTGTCTCACATGCCAACAGGTCAAGGCGGAACATCAAAAGCCTGCGGGAAAACTACATCCTCTAGATATTCCTAAGTGGAAATGGGAGGATATTGGTATGGACTTCATCATGGGTTTGTCTAAATCTAAAGGAGGACATGATGGAATCTGGGTTATCATTGATCGATTGACTAAATCGGCACATTTCTTGCCAATCAAAAGCCGATGGTCGATTGATGTGCTAGCTGCACTATACATTAAAGAAATAGTCAGGATACATGGAATTCCTGTCTCAATCGTGTCGGATAGAGATCCCCGTTTTACTTCTCATTTTTGGAAGGGATTACAACATTCGTTGGGGACAAGGCTCAACTTTAGTACTGCTTTCCACCCACAAACGGATGGTCAGACCGAGCGAACTAATCAAGTTGTTGAAGATATGCTGAGAGCATGCATTATTGACTTTGGAGGAAGCTGGCATGACCACTTACCTTTAGTTGAATTTGCATATAATAATAGCTACCAAGCTAGTATCCAAATGGCACCTTTCGAAGCCTTATACGGAAGGAGTTGCCGATCTCCCATATGTTGGAACGAAGTTGGAGAAAAATAACTATTAGGTCCAGACATGGTAAGGGATACAACCGAGAAGATACAAGTAATCAGAGAAAGATTACAAGTTGCTCAGACAAGGCAAAAGGCTTATGCTGATACCAGGAGAAGAGATCTTGAATTCCAGGTTGGAGATCATGTATTTCTTAAAATATCCCCTGGACGTGGCATACGAAGATTTGGCGTTAAGGGCAAGCTTACGCCAAGATTCATCGGACCATTTGAGGTACTCGAAAGAGTTGGCGAGGTTGCTTATCGCATCGCGTTGCCTCCTCAGTTGTCCGAGGTACACAATGTATTTCACATATCTATGTTGAAGAAGTATGTGCACGATCCGTCACATATTATTGAGCATGGAGATCTGGTGATCCAGAAAGATCTCACATATGAACAGAGGCCCTTGAAGATATTAGATCGAGAAATACGAGCTCTAAGGAATAAGGTTATTCCCATGCTCAAGGTGCAATGGAATAAGAATCCTGAACGCGAAGCGACATGGGAGACCGAGGAATCTATGAAGAAACGATTTCCCGAGTTATTCTAAGAGGTATATGTCCTACACTCTACGCATGTATAATTATATATATATTGAATTTGGGGACCAAATTCTTTTTAAGTGGGGGAGGGTGTAGCAACCCTAATAAATGAATAATTGAAATGAATAAAAACATATATATTACAGAAGTAATATATATAAAAGGAATAGGGTTAATTGGACGAAATAAAACAAATTAAAAATAACGCCTCTTATTAGGGCGTTAATTCAAAAAGAAACGCCTCTATCAAAGGCGTGACTAAAGAAAGGACGCCCACACGTGCGGTCGTCAACTCTCACGACCAAATAGGCAAGTAAAAGAAACGCCCATATATGGGGCGTGTTTTAAAACACGAAACGCCCTTTTTCAAGGCGCTTTTTAAGAAACGCCCTTATGCAAGGCGTCAATTAAAGAATACACGCCCTGACCTAAGGCGTTAATTCAGTTCGTGAACCGATCGAACCCAGAACTTATCCAAGGAAAGATTAACCTAATCTAGTAAGTTTCTATTAGAGTAAGGATTCTATTAAGGATATATTACCCTCAATCAAACACTACTCTTGTTAGGACTTCAAAATCCTATAAATAACATGTTCGATCGAACCCTAAAACCCATTTGATCGAACGTCTGCTGCTAGGTACGTGAAGAACATATGTTCTTCTATTTTCTTCTTCTGTTCCTTTTTTTATGAACGTAGCATGAGAAGAATTAATATTCTTCGTTTCCTCTCCAGGTTGACGGAAGAACGATTGTTCTTCTTCTATTAAGTTGCAGTTGAAGCTTCAAAGCCCTTTCATCTCCTTCATCCAAATCATAAGGTAGGTTTTCTCAAGCTACTGTAGCCCAAATGAAATTAATGCAAGATATATATATATATATAAGCATGTCATGCATATGATTATTATAGTTTTCACGTGATTTCTGAAATATTTTGAAAGAAACGCCCTTGATTAGGGCGCTAATTTAAAAGAAACGACCATACTAGTGGTCGTCAATTTAATATTTGACGCCCTCTACGCAGGCGTTAATTTCATAAGAATCGCATATGATTAATAATTGATCCTGTTTAAAAATTACAATACATATGAAATATTGATTTTTAATATCTTGCATGACTCTGTGAATTCCTGTTAAATTTTACTGCCATGACATGTCTCCTGTCTCTCGAAATATTATTTATTAAAATATCGTAAATCCCTTGAAATTCATGACTTGGACAAAGTCGTTTTCCATATTATAACGCCCCAGTACAAGGCGTGAATCTGAAAAGTAACGCCCCTTCCTAGGGCGTGTATCTGTTAAAAATCTAAAATTCACATATTCTGTAAAATGGAATTGGAAAGTAACGCCCCTTCCAAGGGCGCGTTTTTGAAAGTAACGCCCCTTCCAAGGGCGCGTTTTTGATAAATTTCTGAGAATAATTATATCCTGTCAAATATGTAAATGATGAGACGCCTGCCCCTGCAGTCGTCAACTTTTAAGAAACGCCCCCAGGAAAGGCGTGTTGTTGATAAATTAATGAAATAATGGAAATTCTGCAAATTGGCAATATATGTAAACACCCTTTAGTTAGGCGTTAATTACTTGAGACACGACTTGACCTAAGTCGTTATTTTACTGTAAACTGATTTTTCTTCTGATTTGCTAACCGATGGTTTATATATTATACATATATATATATATCGGCACTATTCTCCATTCCGTGAGTATAGTCCCACGTTTCATGTTGATTTATCGATCACACTCAACTCTCATTGACATACAAGCTCTCCATTGGACATTCCGTTCCTTTGGACTAGCGAGTTAGTCATAGAGACCTCCGTAAGACTCCTCGTAGCCTTGGATTCCCTCAAGGCCGACTGAGCTGGTTGTACCCTAAAAACCCATTACACAGTTTTTGCCATGTCAATCTAAAGAAACATGGTATACCGGCCCTTATGATTATACAAAGAGTATATCATAAGAAATTCTTAATGGGATGATGATATCATGCCATATCATGTCGTTCTTGTAAACCTCAATTCTATGATAAGAATGAGGGTATCTTACCTTTGATATAATGTTCATGTGGACCTCAATTCTATATAAAGAATGTCCATATTGATTTGTCATGATACCTAAGTTAAAGGAACCATAATCTACCTAGTTTTACCGACATCGTGATTATACCGTTATTATCGCCATTCTATGTCCTTTGTCATATTTTGGACTCTATTCTATCAAAGTTGTCATACGTATCTACAAGCTTGATTATTGAAATTCTATATTGGCTATATAAACAAGAGTGGATGTCAAAACACATGATAAATGCCTGCGCATATAGGGCCCGATCTGGTCCTGGGAGGAGCACCCGAAAGTACTTGTGCCCATGGGAGTTAAAATGATAAGGTATCTGGCATTATACCGAGTACTTGACTTGCTTGATTGGACATTCCACACACATCTTGTACTTGAATCGTACTTGACTTTACATGAAATGCGTGGCCCGAAAAAGGGTAATTTACTTGCTTGATACATGATAGCCAAAGTTCTTGACATGACTCGATAATGGTACTTGCTTGAATATCTTGAATAACTTGTATCTTATTCATGAAAGTTCATCTTATTTCTTTGATATTACATTCTCTCTATCTTGTCGTTTCATGCGAGCATGCATAGCTTTATTGCATCCATGAAAATGTAATTACTTAAACCACTTGCTAGTACTTGAGATATAATTTCCTACTGAGCGTTCGCTCATCCCGTTTGTCCCTTTTTACTTTTCAGGTAAGTCCGACGACGATGGAAGTCAATCGGATGGGAATGGTCAAGAGTGAAAGTGATAGAGCTTCTACAAGTGTCGTCTAGTCTTTTCCATAGTTTTCTTGAGTCAACTATGTATTCTTTTCCTTTTTATTTAACAGAGTATTGGATTTGTAATAGTCTATCCATTATGAAATAAAGGATTGGGTTATCTTGCTATTTTGCGCATCTCTGTCTTTGTGTCGAATACACGACCACTCTGATTGACATGATTGATATAGACACGTCGCGCATCTCCGGGTATCTTCCGCGCTCGGGGCGTGACAGTCTTTGTGGTATCAGAGCTATACCCTAGCCGGAAGTGTGGGAACTAAGTGCCATGCAGGGCAAAGTGCTACACTATGGGAGCCACCTCTTGAATCCGTAATGGAGCAAAGTGCTACATAGTGGGAGCCACCTCTTGAGCCTGTAGGGGCCACCTCTAGAGTCCTACCTGCCTGGGGGCTTGATTGCGTGATTGCGTGCTATATGTGCCCAGCGACGAGGACGTCGCCTATATAAGAGGGGTAGATTATAACACCCTCAAATATAGCTAAGTTGTACTCTATATCACCGAGGCGCCTTTTGAAGTATCGGCTCAGTTCTTAAAAAGAACTCCGAAGTTAAGCGTGCTTAATGGGGAGCAGTACTAGGATGGGTGACCTGCCCGGGAAGTCCCCCATTCTGGAGCCGATCACTATTAGAAAGGGACAAAATCGTGAGGCCGGCAGGCCAAAGCGGACAATACCTCGATGGTATAGAGTACGGGGCGTGACAGGGGCCATCTCTTCCACTTCAGGGACTTCTTTGTTGGGTGGCAGAGCGTCGTGCATGTATTCGTCCTGCTTGGAGGAGGTACAGGGTTTATTCGGCCTTCCCGTCTTCAGCTTGCTCTCGAGATGTCAGGACATCCATGCCGTAGGAACGTTCCTTTTCTTCTCTCTTTTTTGACGTCCATAAATGCCCCCCACTCGCGGGTGACGCAAGCGAGGGACGAGTGCTCGAGGCCCGCGAGTGTAGAGTTCTTCGATAGGATATATGTTCTTCCGAGCCTGTGGGATGCTAGCCCGATGTGAATTCACGGGAAAGTGCTCACTCCTTCAGTGAAGGGATGAGGGGATCGCTTCACCGCATATGCACGTAGACCGACATGTCAAGGTGGGGGTTTAGTGATCGGCATGGGGGAATGCCGAAGCAGGAAGAAAGGGCTTATGCGTCATCCCAGGCAAAAGTCCCAAAATGACTTAGACGAGGCCGATCCCATGGGGGAGTTGGTGACTTGTGCTGGGTTTAGAAAAGTTGTTCATTCTTCAGCTCGGACGGAAGGTCCGAGCCAAGCAAAGGGGATGCATTTTTTTGTTAATGGACTGGGACGGAAGGTCTGAGCCAAGCAAGGAGGGGTTTCTTTATGTTCATGGACTCGGACGGAAGGTATAAGCCAAACAAGGAGGCTCTTTTTTTGTTCATGGACTTGGACGGAAGGTCCGAGCCAAGCAAGGAGGTTCTTTTTGTTCATCGACTTGGACGGAAGGTCCGAGCCAAGCAAAGAGGTTCTTTTTGTTCATCGCCCTGGACGGAAGGTCCGGGCCACGGGTTTGCTCGTCGGTGGGACAGGGAATTGTAATACTGAGGTGGTTTATTCATTGACACGGGGTTAGCGCCAAAGCAAGGGTCTTTTTATTCATGGAACAAGACGACAGGTCTGGGCCACAGGTTTGTTCATCGATGCCGACAGGGTGTCAGAAACTGACGTGGTTTATTCATTGACATGGGGTTAGTGCCAAAGCAAGGGTATTTTTGTTCATGGAACCAAACGAAAGGTCCGGGCCATAGGTTTGTTCATCGATGCCGACAGGGAGTCGAAGACCGACGTGGTTTATTCATTGACACGGGGTTGGTGCCAAAGCAAGGGCCTTTTTATTCAAGGAACCAGACGAAAGGTCCGGACCACAGGTTTGTTCATCGATGCTGACGGGAAGTCGGAGACCGACGTGGTTTATTCATTGACATGGGGTTAGTGCAAAAGCAAGGGTCTTTTCGTTCATGGCTTCAGACAGAGGATCTGGGCCACTAGTTTTTGTGCATTGGTGGGACTAGTTGAAGCAGCGTCCCCTGATAACCTTGATAATTTTCTTCCATCCTTTTTTCTCTTCTTTTTCACTCTTTTTTTTCTCTTTTTCTCTTTTTCTTTTTCTCTTCTTCTCTTCTATTTTTTTTTGAACAACTTCGGATAACTATCGGCGTGGATGCCGATTATGAGATAGTTGTCGGCTTAGGAGCCGATGGTTGGAAAGCTGTAGGCGCGGAAGCCAATAATTGGATAGCTGTCGGCATAGAAGCCAATGATGGGATAGCTGTCGGGATGGAAGCCGATAATGAGATAACTGTCGGCATAGAAGTCGATAATGAGATAGTTGTCGGCATGAAAGTTGATATTGAGATAGCTGTCGGCATGGACGCCGATATTGAGATAGCTGTCAGCATGGACGCCGATATTGAGATAGCTGTCAACATAGAAGCCGATAATGAGATAGATGTCGACATGAAAGTCGATAATGAGATTATTTTTTGTTTGTTCCTTTCTTGTTTGTTGTTTGTTTGTTCTCTTTGTTTGTTTCTTTTTGTTTGTTTCTTTTTGTTTGCGTTTATTGTTTGTTTGTTTGTTTGTTTATTTGTTTGTTTTTTTGTTTGTTTGTTTTTGTTGTTGTTGTTCGTTCGTTTTCTTTTGTTTCTTTCTGTTTGTCTGCTCGTCTATTTGTTTGTTTATTTCTTCTTCTTCTTTTTTGTTTATTGTTTGTTTGTTTATTTCTCTTTTGCTGTTTGTTTGTTCTTCTTTTTTTGTTTGTAATTTGTTTGTTTGTTTGTTTATTTCTTCTCCCTTTTTTGTTTGTTTGTTTCTCTTTTGCTATTTGTTTGTTCTTCTTTTTTTGTTTATTATTTGTTTGTTTGTTTGTTAGTTCTTCTTCTTTTTTGTCTGTTTGTTTCTTTTTGTTTGTGTTTTTGTTCATTTATTTGTTTCTTTGTGTTTTTGAGCATGCAAGCATCCGTCAATATCAAGCATCAAATAGATACATAGTATATCCCCTATATCGAGGGTAGGGTAGGGATGGAGCCCCGAATTCACAGACCATGTGCGGCTCATGAGTCACAACTAAAAGTGCTATGCATTCGCCGAAAAGGCATCGCATTGCCTCTGCATATAGTTTAAATCACGATTTCTGTTAGAATGTAAGGCCCGGATACAGAGGGGGGTGAATGTATCCCTCTACAATTATGGCCTAATTAAAACTCTAATGCTCAGTAATGTGGAATTAAGACTGTTGCAGAAATAGCCTAAGGAACCTTAGAAGGATCAAAGCAAGACAGCAACTCAAGAAGCCCTCAAACGATCCTAAGCAAGCATCTAATGCGCAGCAATTAAGTGAACATATAAGAAACTCAATTAACCTCTAGGATATAGATAATCAATTAAATCACGGTCCTAGCATGCATCTAGCGGAAGCAGGAAATCAAACAAACCACTGCACGATGATTTTAGGTGGTTCGGTCAACAGACCTACATCCACCCCTCACTCCAAACCAGAGTGAGGCTTCCACTAGTAACACTAGCACAGCAGACTCAGTCTGCAACAAAGGCTGCCAAACAGCTTGACCAGGGGAACAACCTCCCCTCTTCCTCCAGACCAGGAGGGAACACCTGGACTTGCTACCCACAAGCCCATAACCGGAGGAACAAACCTCCCTTCCTCCAAACCGGAGGGGAACCTAGAGACCCAAGTCTCTCTTCCTCTGGACCCCAGAGGGAAGCACAACCGGAGATAAATCTCCCTTCCTCCAACCCGGAGGGAAACAACCGATGACACCCTGTCAAAGGCAACCAGAGACGCAAGTCTCTCTTCCTCCACACTGGAGGGAACCAACCACAAGTAGCACCCAGCTACTTACAAACCGAAGACACAAGATCTCCCTTCTCCTGAGTCCATAGGAGGAACCCGATCCCCAACAGGGCAATCGGAAGAACAACAAGTGAATAGTTCAAAAGAAAATCAAAACCAAGCAACAGAAAACTGAAAAGATAAAATCAAATGTGGCTCTCGTAGGAGCTGGCTGGCCTAGATTTGATCCACGGTCCAGCAGGAACTTCTTCTACTGCTTCTCTCTTCCTCCTAGCACGAACTCTCTTTTCTTCTTCTTATTCTTTCTTACTTCTTCTTCTTCTCACAACTTCTGCCTTCACCTTCTTCTAACTCTCGATATCTCACTCTTTTCTCTTTCTTTTTCTTCTTCTACTCTCCCGATCTAGCTCTGAGTCTTCTCTATCTTTTCTTTCTCTTCTCACTCTTTTCTCTTTCTTTTTCTTCTTCTGCTCTCCCGATCTAGCTCTGAGCCTTCTCTATCTCTTCATTCTCTTCTGCACCTCTTCTTCTTTTCTGGCTGCTTCTACTTCAGTCACTCTCTACCCGCGCACCCCTTCTTCAGAGGAAGAAGACACATATATATATAGCAGCAGCAGATTAGGGTGGCGTGTGCTCTCCACGATTCCCGCCCAAATGCTTCAGTCCATGTGGAGACTCCTATGCATCTCGGATCACGTGCCAGATGCCAGCCTCGTATCACGTGCCCACTCTGCATAGGCTTCACGAACCGTACCTGTCACACAGTCATAGGAGATTAATCAGAAGGATAGAATGTATAGACTTTGAAGACTTAGCCAACGAGTGTATTGACTTCAACAGCTAGCCACGAGTGTATAGACTTAAGATTTGATAACAAGTGTGTAGACTTGAACTTAGAAATGAATGTATAGACATTAGAACAGCAAAAGGTGCACTCTACTGAAAACGACACGGGGTACATAAGATGACTACAGCACGAGATAAACAGAGAACGACACGAGGTACATATAGTATCAAAGCTAACACTACAAGGATAACGACACGAAGTCAGATGAGAGCAGCACGAGGTAAGAGAGAACGACACGAGGTAAAACGGTAGTAAAACACGCGATCAGAGAAAAACTGGACGAAGATAGAAAGAAACAACACGAAGACATAAAAACAGAAGATAACACGAAGACATAAAAACAAAAGATAACACGAAGACATAAAAACAAAACGAAGACATAAAAACAAAAGATAACACGAAGACATAAAAACAAAACGAAGATATAAAAACAAAAGATAACACGAAGACATAAAAACAAAAGATAACACGAAGACATAAAAACAAAACGAAGACATATAAACAAAAGATAACACGAAGACATAAAAACAACACGAAGACATAAAAGCAAAAGATAACACGAAGACATAAAACCAACAGAAATAACATGAGGACACAACAAGAGACGGTCAACGAGACGCTGACTTGGTACAGACTTAAGCTCAAGCAAGACAGTCGATGTATAGACTTGACAGAGATCTCTGCAGCGAATGTATAGACTTAGAATCATGGAGGCAAATGTATAGACATCTGAGGAAATGAAACGAGTCAGTGTACAGACTTCAAATTCCACCGACTAGTGTATGGACTTCAACAGTGAGGGCTGTACATACTCCATGTGAAAAACCCAATGTACAGACTTTGAATTCGAAGACCAATGTGCAGACTTCACGCTGTACAGACTTTCCAAAGAGAACGTAACGCTGTACAGACTTGAACTGAAGACCAATGTATGGACTTCAAAACAGATGCTAAGGCCAAGAGGAGTGTATAGACTTTCACGATGTATGGACTTGGTGATCTTCAAAGCACAATGTCCAGACTTTGCCACTGTATGGACTTGAAGAAACAGTGCAACGTATGGACTTGATCTCAAGAAATGTAAGCGATGTACACACTTAGCCAATGTGTAGACTTTGCCTTAGACGCTAAATGAGACGCTAAGGTCTGTATAGACTTAGCCTAAGACAATGCATGAACATATCAGCAGAGAAGCAATGCACATAACAGAAATCAAGAACAGAAACCAAGCACAAGCCAATATATCACAGCATGACTCAAGCATACACATGCGTTCTTCACAATTCAGACATGGCACACTTATGCAATCTCCCACAGAAAATGTCAGACATATTCAAGACAATGTGGTGACTCATTCATGTTGCTATCATTAAAACATCACATCATCAACAAAGCACAAGGGGCACAACAATCTCCCCCTTTTTGATGATGGCAACATAAGGAGTCACACTGACTCATCAAACTATTCTCCCCCTTTGACATAATCAAAAAGAAGGGAAATGGTTTGATAGTCAAATGCAGCACAACAATGCAGAGAATGAGTCAAGGTTCTTTAAAATGAAGATCTCCCTTATGACAATGAAACAGTTCTTCCCCTATCAACATGCATGATTGACTACTCTCCCCTTAGATAAAAATAAACCATAACTCCCACTGAAGCACATGAATGGACTCTGGTTATCCAAAAAATCAATCTGAAATCAGCCATTACAAAGAATCTGAATTCTGGTGAAGATACCACAGAATCAGAACTTATTGCAGAACAAGATGGAAGATTCCAACAGTGTAGAGAGAAATACATCTCAGGAATCAATCTGAAATCCACCATCATAAAGATTCTGAGGTTCAGAAGGCTGCACGTGAACAAGGTAATAAAGGGAGTGGCACCTCACATTTGTATGGTCAGAAAAATGCAGATGGAATTAGTCAACTGATAAGAAAGGAGTTGACTATACAGTTTTTGTTGATCATGCATAAATCTGATCATGAGGGATTTGAATGCAAGGTCACAAATGATATGAACATGATTCAGTGTGACAAGGAATGCTCCCCCTGAATAGATGCCAATTGATATGCAAGTGATGCATGACATGGAAGCTCCCCCTCAATAAGTGGAATCTTATGAGATAGATGAGAGGAGACCACAGGGGCTAACAAGGAGAAGTTCAGGTCAATGAGCCAAGAACAGGTTCAATTAGCAGATTTCTAAAGAGGCTTCAACTACAAGAATTTCAGTCAGATTTTCAAGGAAATGTCACTCTCATAAATCCAAAACATAAGTGTTCAAAGTCTTCCATTATAGGGGCTTATGAATGAGCTTTTTGAACAGCATGGTTTAAACATGATGTATGCAGATTTTATCAATAAAATTCTGTATTGATATCTAAAACCATGTTTTAATAAAAATGAACCAAGCCCTCATATTTATCTTGATTATCCTCCCTTTGTCTTACACAATCAAATTTATTGACTTCTTTCAGAATTACATGCATCAGTATTGAAATCAAGCAATTATGAAGTCATATGATTTTGTCTAGGGTTGTAGCAATTTGATTTTTGCATCAATATTCAGATATTTCAATTCGTTCAACAATTTTCATGCTACAAATTTTACGAGCACTCTAGTTCAGTGCACACCTTGTAACTAGAGGATATACCTTGATCAGAGGCCAATATCCCTAAGCACTTAGTGTGACTAACTGTCATGCTTTATATGAACAGAGATAGCATATACACATCATGACACACTGCAAATCATTTCTTGATGAGTGAATTATATTTCTCAGTGTGCATGCCATTGCTCTGCCTGAATTTCAATGACTTCTTAATCAGAGTTAACTATGGTACCTCATGACACAGTCCTTTGGACATG
This sequence comes from Amorphophallus konjac, assembly GCA_022559845.1. Lineage (NCBI taxonomy): Eukaryota > Viridiplantae > Streptophyta > Magnoliopsida > Alismatales > Araceae > Amorphophallus > Amorphophallus konjac. The sequence goes on along the minus strand of CM040124.1, from coordinate 215,856,771 downwards.
TGTTTCTCAGTGACCAAGGTCATTGCTCTGACAGATATTACCCTTTAGACTTTTCAGAAAAATTCATTACTTCAAGTCAATAATAATTTCATGTACTTAATCAGTTGAAGTCATGTATTCAAGAGTGCAGATTTCAGAAGTTTTCACAAGACTCAGCATGAACTAGATGGTAAAGGTTTATTAAACATGCTTCAGATATGTTAAGAGATTTTAAAGTTAAACTCCATGAATACATTAAGCTTAAACCACATGAGTTATTTCAGACATTCATAAAAATGTATAATAGAAGATTTCTAGTTCAAGAATTTTCAGATTTATGATCGAGATAGTCCCATTGAAATCTTCATGAATGACTGATAGAAATTCTGATACCAAATGATACCAATTGTTATCAATTGATAGGAGAGATTTTGAAGCTTAAGATTTCAAAAATATGCTCAAGGTTTGGTCAAAGAGAATCAATGAAAGGATATGCAATGAATTTTCACATGAGTATGCATTTGACAACCTTTATGCAATGCATTGACTCCCCCTGACATCATGATGTAAGAGATATGCTATACAATATACTGTCCTGCATACAGATTATGCACCAAGGATACATGAGACAGATATGCAATCAATTCGGATTTATGCATCTAAGTTATAAGCATTTTCATCCTTTTTCAGATTTTTCAACATATGATGCAGTGCAAAGCAGTCCTATTATGCATTGAACAACTTCAAAGTCAGTCATGCAAAGAATGTGTGCAGACATTAGACACATGCAATGACTCTATACATTGAAGAATTATTCACAATCAGCAAGTTATGCATTCAACAACAAGCATGCAGTCCATTTATTCAATGCAATAATCAGTGAGAGAAGAGCATCATATATGCAGAAGTAAACTCAGTAGCTGAGTCTGGAATGCAGACTGATCAGCTAGACAAGAAGAGATCATCATCCATCAAGCAAACAATTCATCAATTTCAGATATCAAACAGACAAATCAGCTTTTTTAGTTGATGAAATTTAAAACAAGATGTTCAGAACTAACCTGAAGAGTTGAGTCATGGGGTTTTCCTTTTTGAGTGCCTTGGTTAACCCCTTTTATTTCTCCCTCCAAGGCACACCTGCAAAGTAATTGATCATCTTGATCCTGTAGGGACCCAAGCAGCTTTGGGTCCTGCGTTAGTCCTGACAGGTTTTCTAAACATTTTCACAGCAACATTATCATCAAATTTCATCAGTGAGCAGTCATCGATAGAATGTCCAAATTTTCCACACTATCTACATGAAATGGCTGGTGTTTGATTCTTATGATGCATATTGACAGCAGGGTGATGTTTATAAACATGTTCATAAGAATTTCTGTTATATGCATGAGCAGTTTGATGCTTGTTCTTAACCATCCAACATTCAGCAGATTTATGGCCTGGCTTCTCACAGTTATAGCATGAAATTTTCACAAAAGGTTTTGCAGGGAATTTGACAAAATGGGGTTTAACATAGTTCTTTTGAACATACCAACAGTCCTTGACTGTATGCCCATTTTTCCCACAGTGGGAGCAAGCAAAAGAATTTCTTCTATAAAAAACATTTTTACCCCAAGTAGATCTAAACCAGCACTCAGCAGCCTTGTGCCCAGACTTATTGCAGTTGAAGCACACAATGTGCTGACTAGAATTGTGTTTAGATCCATATGGACCATGAAAGTGCATGGAAGACCTGGCTTGTGGTTTGTTGTCTTCTTTCATGATAAAACAATCATTCATGAGATGACCATGTTTCCCACAATAATAACATGAAGCATCAGGCTTCCTAGCAACATAGTTTCTATCGAAAGAGTTTCTAGAATGTAAAGTTCTACTAGCATGCTCATCCTTTAACATCAATCCACAATCCTCCATTATGTGACCTCCTTTCCCACAATAATAACATGAACCCTTTTTAATGTGAGTGTGTGAGAGATCATGTGAATTGTGTGTAGCCTTCTTTATAGTAACAGGAGTGTCTTTATCCTTTTTCTGTGAAGTTTCATCCTTTTTCAGTTTTTGATTTTGTTCCACAGTTTTGGGTTTTACAGTGGATTTTTGTGCAGTGAATTTGAAAACAGAAGGAGCAGAGGTTGTGTTCTGATTGGTGGCTTTGACAAAAATAGTAGATGTTTCATTCCCATTACTCTTTTTCTTTGTCGGACTATTGCCCAGTCCCTTTCTCTCAAAGTTATCACTCTTTGCAAGAAGCTTATTCAGATTGTCCTTACCTTTAACAAATTTTGATAGAGAATCTTTCAAATCTTTAATCTCAAAATTCAAATCAGCAATTTTAGCTTCATATTTGGACAAATCTATTTCACAGGAAATTACTTGTTGATGCAAGGCATCATTCAGACTTTTGAGTTTTTCTACTTCCTGTTTTAATTCTATTTCCTTGTCAGCTTCAGATAAGGACTTGTAAAGATCATCAACTTCTTGTTGAAGGGAAGTGATAGTAAGCTCATATCTAGCTATTTTCTGTTCACTGCGACTGACATTTCCATTTAACATTAAGTTGATGGTTTTTAGACTCTCAATTTCTTATTCAGCATTCATCAACCTATCAGAATTATCCACACTCACACACTTGCCTTTTTCCATTGTTATTAGCCTATCTGTCAACTGGGTGTTTAGATGTTTCAACTCATTGATTTCCTCTTGCAGTTTACCATTCTGCTCTAGGAGATCAGCATCAACCACCCATTCATCTGAGAGAGACTGACATTCATGAAACATTTCCTGTTATTTTTCAGAATCTTTCTGTAATTCTATGTTTACAGATTTTATGGCATTAAACTTTTCAATCAGCAATTTGTTCTCCTGTCTAAGTTTCTCTGATTTTTCATCATTTTTATTGGAGAACTCTTTAAGAGAGTCATTTTCAGATTTCAGCTTGTTTAATTCAGACTTAACACATTCAATTTCTTTCAGCAAATCCTTGCTCTGAATAGAATCATGACTAACTAGACTAAGCTTCTTTTCAAGTTCAGAGATTTCTTTCACATGATCTTGATTCTCAGTTTTCAATAAAGAAATTTGTTTCTTCAACATTAGAGAATCAGACATATAGGCATCATGAATATTTTTCAATTCAACACACTTTCTACAAGGAGAACTTGAACTATCTAAACCAGTACCCTTCTTCAATTTTTTATACTGTTTTCTTAACAGTTCATGAGATTCAAATAATTCAGCATAAGCATTCTCCCAGTCTTCTAGAGAAAAGTTCTCGAAGAGATTTACCTCATCATCATCATCTTCAGTCTGACTGCTGCCTTGATTGTTGTCAATTGGATTACTTCTGTTAGCCATCATGCAGTTGTCCTCGTTTACCCTGTGAAATTGCTTCAGCCTATCCAGGATGTCCTTTGCTGAGCTGCAATTATGAAGACAAGACCATAAGGCTCTGTCAGTAGCTACTTTCAACAGGTTAAAGGCTTTTTGATTTTCTCCATCCTTTGATCTGTGTCTGTCGGTCCATTTGGACACTTTCGTTGGTAAGGTGAGAGGACCTTGTGAAATTAATTTCCACAAATCAGGATTAGCAGAATTTACATAGGCATGTAAAGCAGTGTACCACTGACTGAAACCAGAACCATTAAAGACGGCTGGTAAAGCCATTGAAAAACAAATAGCGAATAAGTTCAAGGCAACAGGAACAATTATGCACTAAAAACAAATTAGCACTTAAGACAGCAAGATCGAATCTGCAGGTCGCTGGACCTTGTATGCAGACACCGCTCTGATACCAATTATTAGAATGTAAGGCCCGGATACAGAGGGGGGGTGAATGTATCCCTCTATAATTATGGCCTAATTAAAACTCTAATGCTCAGTAATGCGGAATTAAGACTGTTGCAGAAATAGCCTAAGGAACCTTAGAAGGATCAAAGCAAGACAGCAACTCAAGAAGCCCTCAAACGATCCTAAGCAAGCATCTAATGCGCAGCAATTAAGTGAACATATAAGAAACTCAATTAACCTCTAGGATATAGATAATCAATTAAATCACGATCCTAGCATGCATCTAGCGGAAGCAGGAAATCAAACAAACCACTGCACGATGATTTTAGGTGGTTCGGTCAACAGACCTACATCCACCCCTCACTCCAAACCAGAGTGAGGCTTCCACAAGTAACACTAGCACAGCAGACTCAGTCTGCAACAAAGGCTGCCAAACAGCTTGACCAGGGGAACAACCTCCCCTCTTCCTCCAGACCAGGAGGGAACACCTGGACTTGCTACCCACAAGCCCAGAACTGGAGGAACAAACCTCCCTTCCTCCAAACCGGAGGGGAACCTAGAGACCCAAGTCTCTCTTCCTCTGGACCCCAGAGGGAAGCACAATCGGAGATAAATCTCCCTTCCTCCAACCCGGAGGGAAACAACCGATGACACCCTGTCAAAGGCAACCAGAGACGCAAGTCTCTCTTCCTCCACACTGGAGGGAACCAACCACAAGTAGCACCCAGCTACTTGCAAACCGAAGACACAAGATCTCCCTTCTCCTGAGTCCACAGGAGGAACCCGATCCCCAACAGGGCAATCGGAAGAACAACAAGTGAATAGTTCAAAAGAAAATCAAAACCCAGCAACAGAAAGCTGAAAAGATAAAATCAAATGTGGCTCTCGCAGGAGCTGGCTGGCCTGGATTTGATCCACGGTCCAGTAGGAACTTCTTCTACTGCTTCTCTCTTCCTCCTAGCACGAACTCTCTTTTCTTCTTCTTCTTCTTTCTTACTTCTTCTTCTTCTCACAACTTCTGCCTTCACCTTCTTCTCACTCTCGATATCTCACTCTTTTCTCTTTCTTTTTCTTCTTCTGCTCTCCCGATCTAGCTCTGAGCCTTCTCTGTCTCTTCTTTCTCTTCTCACTCTTTTCTCTTTCTTTTTCTTCTTCTGCTCTCCCGATCTAGCTCTGAGCCTTCTCTATCTCTTCTTTCTCTTCTGCACCTCTTCTTCTTTTCTGGCTGCTTCTACTTCAGTCACTCTCTACCCGCGCACCCCTTCTTCAGAGGAAGAAGACACATATATATATAGCAGCAGCAGATTAGGGCGGCGTGTGCTCTCCACGATTCCCGCCCAAATGCTTCAGTCCACGTGGAGGCTCCTCTGCATCTCGGATCACGTGCCAGATGCCAACCTCGTATCACGTGCCCACTCTGCATAGGCTTCACGAACCGTACCTGTCACACAGTCATAGGAGATTAATCAGAAGGATAGAATGTATAGACTTTGAAGACTTAGCCAACGAGTGTATTGACTTCAACAGCTAGCCACGAGTGTATAGACTTAAGATTTGATAACAAGTGTGTAGACTTGAACTTAGAAATGAATGTATAGACATTAGAACAGCAAAAGGTGCACTCTACTGAAAACGACACGGGGTACATAAGATGACTACAGCACGAGATAAACAGAGAACGACACGAGGTACATACAGTATCAAAGCTAACACTACAAGGATAATGACACGAAGTCAGATGAGAACAGCACGAGGTAAGAGAGAACGACACGAGGTAAAACGGTAGTAAAACACGCGATCAGAGAAAACCTGGACGAAGATAGAAAGAAACAACACGAAGACATAAAAACAGAAGATAACACGAAGACATAAAAACAAAAGATAACACGAAGACATAAACAAAAGATAACACGAAGACATAAAAACAAAATGAAGACATAAAAACAAAAGATAACACGAAGACATAAAAATAAAACGAAGATATAAAAACAAAAGATAACATGAAGACATAAAAACAAAACGAAGAGATAAAAATAAAAGATAACACGAAGACACAAAAATAACACGAAGACATAAAAGCAAGAGATAACACGAAGACATAAAACCAACAGAAATAACATGAGGACACAATAAGAGATGGTCAACGAGACGCTGACTCGGTACAGACTTAAGCTCAAGCAAGACAGTCGATGTATAGACTTGACAGAGATCTCTGCAGCGAATGTATAGACTTAGAATCATGGAGGCAAATGTATAGACATCTGAGGAAATGAAACGAGTCAGTGTACAGACTTCAAATTCCACCAACCAGTGTATGGACTTCAATAGTGAGCGGCTGTACATACTTCATGTGAAAAACCAAATGTACAGACTTTGAATTCGAAGACCAATGTGCAGACTTCACGCTGTACAGACTTTCCAAAGAGAACATAATGCTGTACAGACTTGAACTGAAGACCAATGTATGGACTTCAAAACAGATGCTAAGGCCAAGAGGAGTGTATAGACTTTCACGATGTATGGACTTGGTGATCTTCAAAGCACAATGTCCAGACTTTGCCACTGTATGGAATTGAAGAAACAGTGCAACGTATGGACTTGATCTCAAGAAATGTAAGCGATGTACACACTTAGCCAATGTGTAGACTTTGCCTTAGACGCTAAATGAGACGCTAAGGTCTGTATAGACTTAGCCTAAGACAATGCATGAACATATCAGCAGAGAAGCAATGCACAGAACAGAAATCAAGAACAGAAATCAAGCACAAGCCAATATATCACAGCATGACTCAAGCATACACATGCGTTCTTCACAATTCAGACATGGCACACTTATGCAATCTCCCACAGAAAAGGTCAGACATATTCAAGACAATGTGGTGACTCATTCATGTTGCTATCATTAAAACATCACATCATCAACAAAGCACAAGGGGCACAACAATTTCCACCCAAAATAAATGTTTCGTGGTGTGAGAGTGCAGGCATGTGAGCCGTGGCCCCGAAACATAGGGATATGCAGGTTTTCTTAGCAACACTCGAGGATCACTCTAGTGCCTACGTGTACATTTCAGGCTTTCGACTTTCGGTAGCTTCGCATAGCCCCCTTTATTTATTCTGACTTCTAGACTTCATCGTTCGGCGTGAATTTCCTCATTTGTTTCAGTGGGGATTCCCAGCTACTAGGATTCATCCTTAGCCGTAATTCACTTCACCATTTTCGCGCGAGTCTCCTCATTTGTTTCAGTGGGGATTCCCGGCTACTTGGATCCACATTTCAGTTCTTCATCATTTTTTTTACACACATTTTTTTCTTAAGGAGGCAGGCAGCTTTTTCCTCACGATTACCGTTCATGCGAGCGTAGGAAAGTCAAGCATCCACAGAGTGCTAGGAAGAAATTCCGCGATCCCTACAGCTAGAAACCACTGATCGCATTGTGCGTAAAGTGTGGGGACATCGTCTCACGTGTATTTTGTGAGTTACGCTAACATCATAGCCATGACTCTTCCTCTCGACGTATGCACTTGCCACGATGGGCTTTTCTTCCTTAGCATATGCCATGGCGCACGCAAGTCTATGATCGGGGTAGCGTTATTTATTCAAGGAGATGCGGTCTTATGAGGTTCAAAGGAGGTGGATTAAATATAGTATAAACAATCATGCAAGCAAGGCGAGCACGCATTCAAAGTTCAACTCATGCAACGTTTATTGTTGTATTTTTTGTTTTGTTTGTTTATCATTTTTTGTTGTTATTTTTTTTATTTTCTTCTTTCTTTGTTTGTTTCTTTTTTTCTTTTGCTTGTTTGTTTTATTATTCACATATTTTCTTTTATTATTTATTTTTATTATTTATTAATTTTGTTATTATTATGTATTTTTTATTCTTTCCTTCTTTCAGTTTTGTGATCTTTCTTTTTTTTCTCTTTTTTTGGTTTGAATATCTGTAAGCATATGCTGGCACGGATGCCAGTGGTTGAGTACCTTGTGAATTGCTATTGGCTCGGATGCCAATGATGAGATGATGTTGGCTTAAGTGCCAATGGATGGATTGCTGTCGGCTTAACACCGATGGTTAGAGAGCTATCGGCTTTAAATACCAATAATTAAGAAGGTGTCGGCTCAAACGCCGATGATTAAAGAGTTGTCGACTCAGAGGCCGATAATTGGAAAGCTGTTGGCTTAAAGCCAATGGATGAAGTGTTTATTAGTTTAATGCCAATGAATGGTAAGTTGTCGGTTTAGGCACCGATAATTGGAAAGTTATTGGCTCTGTTGTGTCCGTGTGATTTTGATGATAGCAAACACTATAAGTCATCATCTATTTGAATCTGCATTTAACTGGTTGGGTTGCATATGTATGTCTCATTGAACATCTTATCTGAACTACATAACCAACGAACAGGCAGAGGCTATGTGCTGTGTGCATTGGTGCATTTCATTTATTGTTGATGCATTTCTTGATTGCTATTGTTTGTTATCTGGATTGTTTGTTATCTGGTTTTTTTCATGTTAGCCTGTTCAATGGGTCGACCCCTCAGTTCATTCATCAGGTTTATACAAGTCCATACATCGGACTGTTTGAGCACTTCATCAGGTTTATACAAGTCCATACATCAGACTGTTTGAGCACTTGTACAACGTTTCATTCATTGGATGTCTATACATTGCACAACATCCTCCAAGTCTATACATCGCTCAATCCTTCAGCTTTCAACGTCAAGTCTGTACATTGGGCTCTTCATCAAAGTCCACACAATGCATTCTTCATCCGATCGTCTTAGCAAGTATGTACAGTCTCGTTCCAACGTCAAGTCTGTACAGCGTGAACAGTGCGTCTTCTTCTCCAACTCTATACATCGCTCGCTCTATCAGCCTTTCATCACAGAGTATGTACACTGTCTCTTTGCTCAAGCATCACTTCGAGAAGTCTGTACAGCGTTCAAGTCTATACATCGGTTGCTTTGAATCTGGATGATCAAGTCTGCACATTGGGGGCTTTTCCTACATTTGGCCAAGTCTATACACCGCTAAAGTCTGAACATCGCAGTGTTCATGTTTCTCAAAGTATGTACATTGGCTTCGCTTTTGCAAGTCTGTACATTGGTGTCTCATCACCAAGTCTGTACATCGGCTTCACTCATTCAAGTCTATACATCCACAGTGGATCATCAAGTCCATACATCCACAATGGAACTTCCAAGTCTGTACAACGTTGAAGCCTTCACAAGTCTGTACACTGTTTGAACCACCAAGTCTGTACATCGCTTCAAGCGCTTCAAGTCTATATAGCCTGCCTTCACGTTTAGACTCTATACATCGTTCCTCAAAGGCTAAGTATATACATCCGTCAAACACCTCAAAGTCTGTACACTGGTTTTCACGAGAAGTCTATACACTGGTCTTCACCTGATGTCTGTACATTGGCTCAGACTTACCAAGTCTGTACACTGCCTTTGGGTTCCAAGTCTATACACTCCCTCCGTGTACATACATATTCATTTGCTGGTTCAAAGTCCATACACTCGTTTCTAAGGCAAAGTCTATACAATCGTCTTTGAGCATCAAAGTCTGTACAGCCTGTCTGTCTTCATGGGTTCTGTGCTTTTAGTGCGTTGACGCACTTGGCTGACTGCGTAGACGCAATTGTGCGTCTTTCGCTTTCTGTCTTGTTCACTGCGTCGACGCTGACACTGGATGCGTTGACGCATTGGCCAGTTGCCAAGGGCGTGAGCATCTCGCTTGAGGAGCTAAGGCGACGCTGCACGATGGAAGCGTTGACGCCTTGGGCTAATGTCCAAAGGTCTTTTGATCAACATCAAGTCTGTACAGCATGAAGTCTGTACATTGGTTTTGTCTTGAACAGAACGCCTAAGTCTATACATTGCTATGGATTGCACTGAACTAGTTAAGTCTATACACTCGTTCCTTCACGCCATTAAGTGTGTACACTGCCTTTCCAGGCACTCTTTCATCAAGTCTATATAGACTTAGCGAAAGCTCAGCAAGTCTGTACACTGGTTTCTCTGGCACGTTAACACTAAGTCTATACACTCAGGTTGCTGAAGGGTTTCAAATATGTACACTACATGCTCACTCAACTAAGTCTATACACTCGTTCGCTAACATGAAGTCTATGCATTCGTTTGATAAGCTTCAACTCTATACACTCGATATCAAGCTTCAAGTCTATACACTCTTACTTCACACGAAGTCTGTACACTCAGTTAAACTTTCAAGTCTATACATCATCTGATACTGTTATTCAACTGATTATCTGACAGGTTTAATGGATGAGGCCATCAAGACTTGCACGTGATTCTAGAGGCTGAAATGCTGACACGTGGACCACTGAAGCTTGGGCGGGAATCGAAAAGAGCATAAGCCCTAGCTGCCTGCTGCTGGTATATATATGGAGTCTCCTCCATCGGCTGTTTGTGATCGAAATGCAGAGAGCCATCGAGAAAAGCTGAAGAGCAGAGAGTGCCTCCACGATACAGAGAATAGAGAAGAAGAAGAAAAGAAGTGAGAAGAAGGAGAAGGCTGAAGCAGTGAGAAGAAGAAGAAGAAAGAAAGAAGAAGAAGAAGAAAAGAGAGTTCGTGCTGGGAGAAAGAGAAAAGCAAAAGAAGAAGTTCCTGCTGGACCGTGGATCAAATCCAAGCCAGCCAGCTCCTGCGAGAGCCACATTTGATTTTATCTTTTCAGCTTTCTGTTGCTGCGTTTTTATTTTTCTTTTCAACTATTCTCTAGTTGTTCCTCCGATTCTCTTGTGTGAGGTCGGGTTCCCTCCGGTGTGGAGGAAGAGAGACTTGCGTCTCTGGTTGCCTTTGACTGGGTGTCATTGGTTGTTTCCCTCCGGTTGGGAGGAAGAGAGGTCCGAGACCTCTAGTTTGCAGGTGACTTGGTGTCACTTGTGTTTCCCTCTGGGTTTCAGAGGAAGAGAGACTTGGTTCTCTAGGTTCCCCTCCGGTTTGGAGGAAGGGAGGTTTGGTCCTCCAGTTCTGGGCTTGTGGGTAGGAAGTCTAGGGGTTCGCTCCGGGTCTGGAGGAAGAGAGACCGTGTGTCTCTGGTTTCCAAGTGGCTGGGAGTCACTTGGGGTGTCCCTCCGGTTGGGAGGAAGAGGGGAGGTTGTTCCCCTGGTCAAGTTGTTTGGCAACATTTGTTGCAGACTGAGTCTGCTGTGCTAGTGTTACTAGTGGAAGCCTCACTCCGGTTGGGAGTGAGGGGTGGACGTAGGTCTTTGGACCGAACCACCTAAAAATCCTTGTGCAGTGGTTTGTTTGATTGCCTGCTTCCGCTAGATGCATGCTAGGACCGTGATTTAATTGATTATCTATATCCTAGAGTTTAATTGAGTTTGCATATCTTATGTTTGATCAATTATCCACTGATCTTGTTGTTATCATCTCATGCGAATTTTAAATTGGGTAGAATTCTTTGAAAGATCCATTCACCCCCTCTCTGGATCTGTGTTTATCAATCGCACCTAGCTAACAATTGGTATCAAAGCCAAGTTCTCTGATTGATCAGATCCAACGATCTGCAGAGGATCCTGTTGTCCCTTGGTGCATTTCTGTTTCTATCCTTTGCTGCATTAATGTAGTTGTCGATTTATTCAATGGGTTCTCCACCGGTTTTCAATGGCTCTAACTTTAACTCATGGATTAGCAGTCTTCACAATTATGTGAAAATGATTAATCCGGATCTGTGGAAGTTAATTTCACAAGGTCCCCACATATTGCCAAAGGAAAAGTCCAAATGGACTAAAAGTCATAAGTCAAAATATGGAAAAAATCAGAAAGCCTTTAACCTGATGAGAGCAGCTACTGACAAGGCTCTACATTCTTATTTTTATGACTGCAGGTCTGCTAAGGACATTCTGGATCAGCTGAAGCTAGCTCAGAGGATGAATGAGGACAACTGCATGATGGCTGACGAGAGCAACCATAGCAGTGATCAAGAGGAATTCCAAGATACTGAAGAGGTAATCATCCCCTTCTCTAGCTTCACTTTAGATGACTGGGAAGATGCCTATGCTGATCTGTTACACTCCCATGAAAAAATGAGTAAGAGATATAGAAGACTGAAAAAGAAGCTGGAAAAACTAGGAGGTGAAAAACTTGAAACTCTGAAAACTGAAAATGAAATATTTAGAAGACAGATAACAGAGTTTGATTCTATTAGTTCAGACTTAGATCTTTTCAAATCTGAAAAACAATCTCTTATGAAACAAGTTGGTCTACACAAAAAGGAGAGTCAAGGGCTTGTTTGTGAAATTGCTGAACTAAAGGAAAGGCTTAGCTTAGTTGATCAGACTCACAACAATGATTTTGTTCAAAATGAAAAATTGGTGAGAGAATTAGAATGTGTCAACTCTGAATTGGAAAAAATGAAATCTGCAAATGAAATACTCAATAATCAGCTCAAGGAATTTGAACTCAAATCAATAAATCTTAAAAAAGAAAATAGATTGATTTCTGAAAAACTAGAGGCTGATAGAGTAACAAATTCAGAGATTCAGAAAAATCTTGACAAACTTCAATCTGAAAAACAACAGGAAATGTTTCATGAATGTCAGTCTCTCTCAGATGAATGGGTGCTTGATGCTGATCTCCTAGAGCAGAACAGTAAACTGAAAGAGGAAATCAATGAGTTGAAACATCTAAACACCCGGCTGACAGATAGGCTAATGACAATGGAAAAAGGCAAGTGTGTGAGTGTGGATAATTCTAATAGGTTGATGAATGCTGAACAAGAAATTGAGAGTCTAAAAACCATCAACTTAATGTTAAATGGAAATGTCAGTTGCAGTGAACGGAAAATAGCTGGATATGAGCTTACTATCACATCCCTTCAACAAGAAGTTGATGATCTTTATAAGTCCTGAAGAGGTGAAATCTCGCGCTGCGTCCTGAGCGGGCCGTGGATCACCAGTAGATGAACTGTAAGACAGGGAAACGCGTCAGAGGGCCCAGGGGATTTCCCTGGGGCGAAACCCTCCGATGGCTAAGTCAGTAGATCTCTGGTGGAAGCAATGAAGGGAGGAAGAAAGCTGGTGCGCGAGACTCCTCTCCACCAAAGGGGGGTGAAGCGGATTGCTCAGGAGTTTTACCTTTCTTTTTTCTCTTACCTTCCACCGGAGGGTATCCCTGGTTTAAATAGTGTGCCGCCTTCAGGAGTCCTGTCAGTTGGGGGGTCACCGGCGGGAGTTGCGTCCTCAACGTGGGCTTTCATGGCCTTTATCGTGGGGGCGTTATCGCCTTAAAACCCGGTGGCTGGTTGATTCCCCTGTCCGTTGGGGACTCTTAAAGGCAGCGCGAATGGCTAGCGTCCAATCCGAGCTCCTGAAACGCCAGCCCTGTCCGGGTGAGAAGGATAGCTCGGTTGAAGGAGGGGTCGGATAGGTCGGCTGGCGCCTGTCTTTCCCGAGCGAAAAAGCGGCCTGGGCCGGACCTTCCTTGTGACCTGACCATCACTCGGGCCCTCCGAGCCTAAGGGCCACCGGGGAGGGTTGGTTCCTCGAGTGCCTGTTTATTGGGCTTTTCTTCCCTGAGTGGGCCCCGTGGGCTATCACTCGGGTGAGCTTGCCTTGTTGGACCCTGTTGAGTCTTGTTGGGCTGCTCTTTGGGTGGGCTACAGAAATCCCCCTCTCCACTTGTCCCCCTCCTACTCCCGAGCCATGGAAGCTCGGTTGGGTATTTTTTGAGGCTTTGGACCAGCGTGGCTCTGGTGGGTGGAATTCCGTTGGCGTTTGTGGTGCCACGGGGAGTGGTCGCCTGGGCCCGTAATGATGATCCTCATGGATTTGAACTAAAGGGCCCCCCCTTTTTCTCGGAGCACGGAACGACGTGCCGCCTCCCTCTAGGGTTTTATAGGCGTTGGGCGCTGTTCGTCGTTCTAGGCTTCCAGGGTTTCGGGCTTTCCTTAGTTTCTTGGCTTTCAGAGCTTCTTGATGCGCCGTGAGGGCACAGTAGAGGTGCGAAGTCTCGCGGCGGCGTTCGAGGAGTTGGCGAGGATAACCGCGGAGGCGGTCCGGAAACTTCCTTCCCCTCCGGAGTCTTCGAGCTATTGCGAGGGGTCCACTTCCGGCTCGATGGCTGATTAGCCGCTGGAACTCGGGCAGGTGAGGCGGGAGCCTCTGGAGGATACTGCCGAGGTCATCGATCTGGGAGAAGATGACTCGGCGGCCGATGAGCCGGAGGCCCCTGTGGGTCGCGCCCAAGCCCGGGATAAGGGCAAGGGGGTGACCCCCGGGGGGTCTTCACGGTCGACTGGCACAAAGCGCAAGGATCCCATGGCGGGAAGGTTGCGGGAGGCCGCGAAGGCCAACAAGCGTGCTAAGAAGGCAGGTCTCCCTCCTACCGCCGGGGGTGACTTTGGCTCGGCGGCACTCCCCTCCCGGGGGCAAGATGGGACCGACCCCTCGAGGCCAGCTCCCCCATCTGCCGGGCGAGAGGGGGCCGAGGAGACCGGGGGCCCTTCAGAGGATGGCGATAGGTCGGCTCTCCCCCCCACGGGGATAGAGGGGGCCGATGTTGAAGTAGCAGTCACCGAGGCCAGGGGGTCGGCCGGAGGCGGTGACGTCCCGGTCGTCGAGGTGCAGGCCGAGACAGGCGAGGCTGGGGGTTCGCCCGCGAGGGCGTTGCAGACCCAGATGCTGGGAGCTTCCGATGCGGTTGGACCTGCGGCATCGGTCGAGGTTGGAGGTTCACCCGGGGAGGCGTTGCAACCCCAACCGACCGTGGCGCGCGAGGTGGCCGGTCCCGTTGCTCGAGCAGAGCCCTCTGGCGGAGTGCCCCGGGCGGAGCGATCTCTTTTGCCGGAGCCCTTGGAAAGGCTCGGCATTACGGGCGACCTATATCGGGTCTGCCAATCGATTGCCGCGAGGACGAAGGGGGGAGAAAGGTGCAATACCCCCCCCCCCCCCCCCCGGGCTTCTCGATGTTCTGATGGAAGGTGGCCTGGTCATAGCTCGGTCGGCGGCTTTGATGGCGGAGGCACACGCGCGGACGGAAACGGAGCGATCGAACCTTGCCTGGACCCTCGGGGGAGGCGAGAGGAGGCTGGCCCGACTCAAGGAGGAGCATGAGGGACTCCGGTAGGAGTTCTCCGCATTCCGAGAGGTGGCGCGGGCTAGCCGACTGGAGGCTGAGGTGCTGACCGAACAGCTCGCCAAGACCCGAGAGTCCCTTGAGAGGGCAAGCCGATCCTTGGAGGAGGAGCGTCTGCGTCGCCTCGATCTGGACAATCGCTGGGAGCTCGAGCGTGCCGAGCTGCTAGATCGGGGGGAGATGGCGGAGCGTCTCCGAGCTGAGGCTGAGGTGGACCGGGCCCGGGCAGAGGAACGTGCGTCCGAGGCAGAGCGGGCGCGGGTCGAGTTCGTCGGTAGGGCGGGACAGATCGAGGCGGAGGCAATCGAGCGTTACAGGAGCTCGGATGCTTACTCGGCCGACCTGTTGGAAGCCACCCTGCCTTACTACGAGGTAGCACTAGGCCGAGGTGCTCGAAAGTGGTTCAAGCAGGGCTATCGTCGGGCGGTAGGCTGCGCCCATGAACAGAACTCCGCGCTCGAGTTCCCCTTTGGCCAGTGTTATGACTCGGATGAGTCGGTTTCCAGCTCTTCTGCGTCAGTCGGAGAAGATTCGGAGGGATCACCTCCGTCGGGGTCACCGGCTCCAGGATTCTCGGGAGGGCTCACGACTGAGACAGTTCTCGCACAGGCGAGGTCAGTGTCCGAGCCGGCCGTCACCGAAGGCGCCGGGGGTGACGCGTCTCCTTCAGCCGATCTCGAGCGTCAAAGTGGGCCCGAGGCCTGATGTATTGTTCCTCTTTCCCTTTTTGTCCCTCTTTCCTCTTTTTAGAGGGTTTCCTTTTGGTACGATAATAAATGACTTGCTCTGTTTGGGTACTATCCTTGCCGTGATTTGGTTGGCGAATCTTGGGTGGTTGAGAGGTGCCGATATGTCTTGCACGCTGTTTTGGTAGGCTTCTGACGGGGCGTTCCTCCGTCCCCTCACGCTTTGAATGCCAGGCTGCTTCGTGAATCCCGCGAGGGCGGGAAACGAGGAGTTGGAGGTGACTGTTCAGGGGAGAAATCCTTCGGCGTGTTTCCGAGGGGGGCGTTTAAGGCGTGTAGCCTCCTTTGGCCTATAAGAAGGACCGGAGGGCGCCCTTTCCCCTCCACCGCTTGGGATTGTCTCTAACAGTCTTTCCTTGCTCCTTCCTTTTCTCTCCGCATTGTGCCTTTGCATCCGGAGCATGGAGGATCCTTCGGAGGGCGATGCCGCCGACGACGGGGAGCGGTGGGCTCCTGCTGTGTTGTGAGGTTGAACGGATCCCACGGTCGCCGCGCGTGTACGAGACGGGTCCTACGGTCGCCGCGCGGATCTGGGGAGGACTTTGGCGTATGGAAGCATGCCGTTGGCCTCTTCTTGGTTCCGGCGAGGCTTTCGGGTGTACGCCAAGGCGGAGGACGGATGGGGGCATCAAGGGAGTCTGTCGTCACTTCCCTCCGTGTGAGGGGAGGAGGCGTATCCGGCTCCCTCCTCACCGAGGCCTTCCTCCGTCTGCAGCCACTTTTTCCCTCTTCTGCTCTTCATTTCTTTCACTCTTCGGGGGCTGCTTGCTCTCTCCTTCCTTCCAAGGAGTTGGCAGTTTGGAAGAGGGGGGGCCTTCCCGACGCTCCTTTTTCCCGGTTGTTGCCAACTTGAGAGGTAGCCTTCCTCAACGTTTAAAGGTGGCCTTTCTCCTGAAGTCCCTCTGTCACCTTTGTCACGGGCCATCCGAGCCAACTGGCTCGACCACCTCTTGTCCGAGCCAGTTTCCGCACGAGGCAGAGTCAGTGGCTGGATGCGAGGAGATCAAGACCGAGTCAGTCGAGCGATGACCCCTTGAAAAGATGTTAGATAGACTTTTGCTTTGTTTTTGCTATGTGATGTACTGGCATTTGCCTACCTGATGTACCAACGATTTGGAATGAAAAGAATAGGAATTTTATTCTATCTATCTCGCTGTACAATTTCAAAAGTAGAATCTGCGTAGTGCGGCTGCGTTCCACGTCCGAGGAATAGGCTCCCCTTCCATTGTCGCTAACCTGTACGCACCTTTCCCGAGCGTCTCGACCACTCGGTAGGGGCCTTCCCAGTTGGGGGATAGCTTGCCCGCCGCCTCCAGTGGTCGAGAGGCTTCGGCCTTCCTGAGGATGAAGTTTCCCGGTTGGAAACGTCTGTCTCAGACCGTGGCGTTGTAGTATCGAGTGAGGCGGCGTTGGTACTCCGTTGTCCGGACGTTCGCGATCTCTCGGAGTTCGCTTGTCAGGTCGAGGTTCTCGAGCAATTTTTGCCCGTTGGCCTTGGGTGAGAAGCTGATCACTCGGAGGGACGGGTTGGCGATCTCCAACGGAACGACGGCCTCGGTGTCATATACCAACTGAAAGGGGCTTTCACCGGTTGCCGTCCTGGGGGTTGTTCGGTGCGACCACAGTACGCTAGGCAATTCCTCGAGCCAGCTACCCTTAGCCTTACCGAGTCTGGTTTTTATGCCTTTCAAGATAGTCTTGTTGGCATTTTCAACCAGCCCGTTGGCCTTAGGGTGGGCGACCGAAGTGAAGTGGTTGCGGGTATTTAGGTCGGCGCATCTGTCTCGGAAGTACCGAGAGTTGAATTGCCGACCGTTATCACTGACTATCACTCGGGGGATGCCAAAGCGGCAAATGATCGATTTCCAAATGAAGCCCCAGACGACTGTCTCGGTGATCCTTGCCGTAGCCTCGGCCTCGATCCACTTGGTGAAGTAGTCGATGGCGACGATGATGAACTTCTTCTGGGACTGGGCCGTTGGGAATGGCCCAAGGATATCGATTCCCCACCGAGCGAAAGAGTAGGGCTCGGTTAAGGTGACAAGTTCCGTTGCCGGCTGATGGACCAAGTGATCGAACCGCTGGCATCGGTCGCACTGTTGAACATAGGCTGAGCAGTCGCGCTGCAAGGTGGGCCACCAGTACCCCTGTCGTAACAGGATTCGGGCTAGCGACCGGGCCCCTGAGTGCGCTCCGCACAGGCCTTCATGAATCTCTTGGATGGCTCGGCCTGCCTCGTCGGGACCGAGGCACTTCAGGAGGGGACCGGAGAATGATCTTCGGTAGAGGGCGTTGTCGAGGACGACGAAGCGCCGAGCTTGATATTTCATTCGGCGGGCTTCCCAAGGGTCAGGGGGCTCTTGGGAGTCTAGTAGCCAGGACATGTAGGGGGAGCGCTAGTCACTTGGGGTGGCCGAGTCAACAGCGAGGAGCTCCGTGTCAATGCTCGGGCGCTCTAGCTCTTCTAGGAGGACCGATCGTGTACCTTCCGGGTCTAGGGAGGAGGCCAATCGAGAGAGGGCGTCCGCCCGGGAGTTTCGCTCCCGAGCTATCCGGACTACCTCAAATCCCTTGAACTGTTGGGCCAGGGTCCGGATCAGCTGAAGGTATTTGATCATGGGTACCTCCCGAGCCTCATACTCACCGTTGACCTGACCTGCGACTAGTTGAGAGTCGGTGTGGATCCTGACTCGCTCGACCCCCAGCCGTCGGGCCATGCGTGCTCCCGAGATAAGGGCCTCGTACTCAGAAGCGTTGTTGGATGCCTGAAAGTTGAATTTTAAGGCGTACTGTAGCTCTATCCCTTCGGGGGACCTTAGGAGGATCCCCGCACCACTGCCTGCCGAATTGGACGACCCATCGACGAACAGTTCCCAGGCTGGCTCGGTCATGGTTGGAGGCCTGTCCTCGGCAGGGATGGTGCTTTCGGCGATGAAGTCGGTGAGCGCTTGGCGTTTGATTGCTGATCGCGGCTGGTACGAGATGTCGTAGGCCCCGAGCATGATGGCCCATTTGACGAGTCACCCCGAGGCCTCGGGGTGGGCCAGAATCTTCTTCAGCGGCTCACCGGTTAGCACGGTGATGGGGTGCCCCTGGAAGTAGGGGCGGAGGCGCTTCGCGGAGGTGACCAATGCTAGCACGAGTTTCTCGGTTGCGGGGTACCTCCGTTCGGCCCCACTGAGCACCTTGCTGGTGTAGTAGACCGGTCTTTCTATTCCCGAGTCATTTCTGTCCAGGACCGAGCTGACCGTGGATGGCGTCGCCGAGAGGTAGAGCAGCAGGACTTCGCCTAGGACGGGCTTGGAGAGCACCGGTGGCGAAGCCAGGAACTCCTTAAGCTCAGTGAATGCTGCCTGGCACTCCTCATCCCATGCGAACGTAGCAGATGCCAGCTTGGGCCCCTTCATCAATTTGAAGAAGGGCAAGCATCGTTCCGCCGCACGGGACAGGAAATGGCCGAGAGCGGCGACACGCCCCGTCAGACGCTGGACGTCTTTAATGCACGTGGGCGGGCGCATGTCCAGGATGGCCTGGACTTTGTCGGGGTTGGCCTCGATCCCGCGCTGAGTGACTAGGAAACCCAGGAACTTCTCGGATTTTACTCCGAAGGCGCACTTGGCGGGGTTGAGCTTCATGTTGTACTTCAGGAGGGTGCCGAAGGTCTCGGCAAGGTCGGTGAAGTGGTCTTGGGCCTTGGGGGTCTTGACGAGCATGTCATCAATGTAACCCTCGACGTTCCGACCTAGCTGTCTCTCGAACATGTAATTTACCAGTCGCTGATATGTGGCTCCGGCGTTTTTTAACCCGAAGGGCATCCGGGTGTAGCAGTACACGCCGTAGTCAGTGATGAAGGCTGTCTTCTCGACGTCTTCTGGATTCATTCTGATCTGGTGATAACCTGAATAGGCGTCCATGAAACTGAGTACCTTGTTGCCCGAGGTTGAATCAACCAATTGGTCGATGCTCGGTAGCGGATAGCAGTCCTTGGGGGTAGCCTTATTCAGATCGGTGAAGTCCACGCACATTTGCCACTTGCCTGTGGTTTTTGGCACCAGGACGACATTGGCTAGCCACGTGGGGTACAGGACTGGCCTGAAGAGGCCTGTCTCTTGTCCCTTGGTGATCTGCGCCTTGATGACCGCCTGTTTCTCGGGCGCATGCTTCCTTCTCCGTTGCTGTACGGGCCTGACGGTGGGGTCAAGGCTAAGCTTGTGCATCACGATCTCCCCTGGTATGCTAGGGAGTTGATCATCGGCCCAAGCGAAGACCTGAGCGTACTCAGAAAGAAATTTCTGGTATTGTTGCTGTTCCTTAGGTGGTAGGCCAGCTCTGATCCTTACTCCGAGGGCCGGGTCATCGTTCAGGAACACCGTTAGCAACTCGCCACCGGGCTCGGCGGTTACGGTCTTCCCTGCGATTCCCTTGGGGCCCTTATCCCCTCCGTCCGGCCTTGAGGCTTCCACCGAGATGTTGTAGCACCTTCTAGCCGTGGCCTGGTTACCTCGGACTTCCCCCAACCCGTTTTTGGTGGGAAACTTCATTTTTTGGTGATAGGTAGATGGTACGGCCTTCATTCGGCTGAGAATTTTCCGGCCGAAAATGGCGTTGTACGCTATCATACCCTTGATCACTATGAAGTCCACCATGACCGTAATGGTTTTGGGTGGGGTGCCGATGGTGACCGGCAGGCTTAGGGCTCCCTCGGGGTAGGTGGCCAGGCCGTTAAACCCGCAAAGGGGGGTTCGGATCGGGAGGAGCTTGGATGGGTCTTCCCCCATCTTGAGGAAACAGTCATAAGATAATACGTCGGGGGCGCTTCCATTATCAACCAGAATTCTATCTACGTTACAATGGTTTATTGTGGCCGAGATGACGAGGGCATCATCATGCGGGGTGCTTAGCCCTTCCAGGTCTTGGTCGGAGAAGACTATGACCTGGGGCTCCCTCGGCGGGCCCCCTGAGGGCTCTGAGACCCGGCTGGCCCGCTCGGCATGGCGCTTCCTTCCTCGGCTGGTGTCACCGCCCGATGCTGTTCCTCCGGAGATGACGTTGATGTGGACCCCTCGGTGGGCGTTGTCGATCTCCTCGGCGACGTCTTTGTCTTCTTTGTGCCCAGCTGCGAACCGGGCTAGGTGCCCCTGACGGATGAGGCATTCGATCTCATCTTGGAGCTGGTGACAGTCGCCGGTGTGGTGCCCGTGGTCGCCGTGGAACGAGCAATGTCTGTCACGCTTGCGGTTCTTCGATCTCATCAGTTCGGGCCGGCGGAGGAGTCCCGAGTCTTTGATGTCTTCATAGATCTCGTACACTGGCGTGGTCAACGGGGTGTACCGCTCGTACCTCCGTTTGCACTCTCCTTCCCGATCACGCTTCTTGCCCGAGCCAGGGTTTAACTTCGGGGGCCCGCTTCTTGTCCCCCTCTCGACCCGAGCCGATTGTGTCTCGACAGGCACTGAGCACCTCTTCGCACTCGGCGTGGCGCAGAGCCAGAGTCACTAGCTCGGCAAGGGTCGAGGGAGGGTGGAGGACAAGTTCGCGGCGGAGATTTTCATCCCGGGTGCCCCTGGTCAGAGCGGTCGTGGCTGAGGCCACATCTAGGCGGGGAATTCTGAGGGCTTCCGATTTAAATCGGTGGACATAAGCCCGGAGCCTTTCCCCTTGTGCCTGTTTGAGGGCCAGGAGCCCCGCTACTGACCTCGAGGGGGCGCTTCCGGCGAAGCTCTCCTTGAAGACTCGCCCGAATTGCCTGAAGTCCTGGATGGACCCGGGGGCGAGGGCCCGGAACCACGCCTGAGCGCCTTGGACCAGGGTGGCCGCAAAGGCTCAGCATTTAATGGGATCCGGTGTCCCATGCAGAGTCACCAAGGCGTCGAAGCTGTCGTAGTGGTCGGCTGGGTCACCCTGTCCATCATAGAGTTTGAAGGTAGGAATGGAGGTCCTAGGAGATACCTCTGCCTTCAAGATGTGCTCGGAGAAAGGGGATTTCTCCTCCTCCTCCGGGAGGGTGGTCTTCTGCAGGGCGCGGAGGGCGCGCTCTTGCTCTGCGAAGCGTCTTTCGAAATCCCTCAGTCGAAGGGATAGTTCCGGCTGCGGTCGTGCCATGGGGCTGGGGGGAGCGTCGTGGCGATCCTCAGGACCACCGGCACTCGGGCGTGAAGGCCTCGCCCCCTGTTTCCCTCTCCTGGGCGTTGAGGAAGCCTCTTGCTCCGGGGGCGGAGCTTGCGAGGGTCCTCCCGCGTGGTTGCGGATGAGCTGCTGGCCGCGGAGGGTGAAGCGGCCTCCAGCGGTGTGCTGGGATGCACTTCGATGGGGGGGGCTCCCAGACGGGGCGCGAGACCTGGCCTCCCTCGCCGCCTGGGCCCTCATGAGCTCTACGAGAACGTCGAGCTTCTTACTGAGGGCCTGGAAGATCTCGACGCCGCCGTTGGGGGCTACCCCCGTTGCCGTCGGAGGGGGCGGCGGCCCGTTGGTGGGGACGCTGGTGTTGGAGGGAGGGCTCTGTGAGGCCCTAGAGGGGGCTTCTCCCGCCGTCACCACGGCCTTACCCTTCTCGACGGCGGATCTCCTCCCTGAGCTTCTTCTCACCATCTCGGCTCTTCGTGCGGTTCCCACAGACGGCGCCAGATGAAGAGGCGAAATCTCGCGCTGCGTCCTGAGCGGGCCGTGGATCACCAATAGATGAACTGTAAGACAGGGAAACGCGTCAGAGGGCCCAGGGGATTTCCCTGGGGCGAAACCCTCCGATGGCTAAGTCAGTAGAGCTCTGGTGGAAGCAATGAAGGGAGGAAGAAAGCTGGTGCGCGAGACTCCTCTCCACCAAAGGGGGGTGAAGCGGATTGCTCAGGAGTTTTACCTTTCTTTTTTCTCTTACCTTCCACCGGAGGGTATCCCTAGTTTAAATAGTGTGCCGCCTTCAGGAGTCCTGTCAGCTGGGGGGTCTCCGGCGGGAGTTGCGTCCTCAACGTGGGCTTTCATGGCCTTTATCGTGGGGGCGTTATCGCCTTAAAACCCGGTGGCTGGTTGATTCCCCTATCCGTTGGGGACTCTTAAAGGCAGCGCGAACGGCTAGCGTCCAATCCGAGCTCCTAAAACGCTAGCCCTGTCCGGGCGAGGAGGATAGCTCGGTCGAAGGAGGGGTCGGATAGGTCGGCTGGCGCCTGTCTTTCCCGAGCGGAAAAGCGGCCTGGGCCGGACCTTCCTTGTGACCTGACCATCACTCGGGCCCTCCGAGCCTAAGGGCCGCCGGGGAGGGTTGGTTCCTCGAGTGCCTATTTATTGGGCTTTTCTTCCCTGAGTGGGCCCCGTGGGCTATCACTCGGGTGAGCTTGCCTCGTTGGACCCTGTTGAGTCTTGTTGGGATGCTCTTTGGGTGGGCTACAGAAATCCCCCTCTCCAAGTCCCTATCTGAAGCTGACAATGAAACAAAACTAAAATAGGAAGTTAAAAAACTCAAAAGTCTGAATGATGCCTTGCATCAACAAGTCATTTCCTGTGAAACAGATCTGTCAAATATGAAGCTAATATTTGTGGCTTGAATTCTGAGATTAAAGATTTGAAAAATTCTCTATCAAAATTTGTCAAAGGAAAGGACAATCTGAATAAGCTTCTTGGAAAGAGTGATAACCTTGAGAGAAAGGGACTGGGCTATAGTCCGACAAATAAAAGGAGTAATGGGAATGAAACATCTACTGTTTTTGTCAAAGCTACCAATCAGAACACAACCTCTGCTCCTTCTGTCTTCCAATTCACTGCACAAAAATCCACTGTGAAACCCAAAAATGTGGAACAAAGTCAAAAACTGAAAAAGGATGAAAATTCACAGAAAAAGGAAAAACCCAAAACTGTGGAACAAAATCAAAAACTGAAAAAGGGTGAAACTTCACAGAAGAAGGATAAAGACACTCCTGTTACTATAAAGAAGTCTACACACAATTCACATGATCTCTCACACACTCATATTAGAAAGGGGTCATGTTATTATTGTGGGAAAGGAGGTCACATAATGGAAGATTGCAGATTGATGTTAAAGGATGAGCATACTAGTGGAACTTTACATTCAAGAAATCTTTCTGATAGAGACCATGCTGCTAGGAAGCCTGATGCTTCATGTTATTATTGTGGGAAGCATGGTCATCTCATGAATGATTATTTTATCATGAAAGAAGACAATAAACTACATGCCAGGTCTTCCATGCACTTTCATGATCCATATGGATCTAAACACAATTCTAGTCAGCACATTGTGTGCTTCAACTGCAATAAGCCTGGGCACAAGGCTGCTGAGTGCTGGTTTAGATCTACTTGGGGTAAAAATGGTTTTCATAGAAGAAATTCTTTTGCTTACTCTCACTGTGGGAAGAATGGCCATACAGTCAAGAACTGTTGGCATGTTCAGAAGAACACTGTTAACCCCTATGGTGTCAAATTCCCTGCAAAACCATTTGCAAGATTTTCATGCTATAACTGTGGGAAGCAGGGTCACAAATTTTCTGAATGTTGGCTGGTTAGGAATAAGAACCAAACTGTTCATGCATATAACAGAAAATCTTATGAACATGTTTATAAACCTTATGCTACTATTACTATACATCATAAAAACCAGAAACCAGTCACGTCATGTAGATATTGTGGGAAGGTTGGTCACTCTATGAAAAATTGCTATCTGATGGATCATGGTGACCATATTGCTATGAATTTGCTTAAGTCACCTGTCAGGGCTAACGCAGGACCCAAAGCTGCTTGGGTCCCTGCAGGATCAAGATGATCAAATACTTTGCAGGTGTGCCTTGGACTGAGGAATAAAGAGGGGTAAATTAAACCAAGGTACCCAAGATGATAAAGCCCCATTCAGGTAAATTCTGAAAACTTTGTATTCTGATTTGTGTGATCTGAATGCACTGCATATCATGATAATTCTTTTACGCATTGTCTAACTGAAACTAATTGGAAAAATCTGAAATGCTCATGAAAATGATTGAGTTTATTTCTAAATGCATTGCACACAAATGCCATGATGAATGATATGCCAAACTTCTTGTATGTTGAATTGCACTATCATGCATGACCACCATGGTATATCTAATAGTAAGCTACTAAAAGGCAGGGAAATCTGCCTGGAGGTTCTTACTATGTGTGAGATGGTCTTCTAGACCAAGTTCCTCACCTAGTACCATGGGTCATATCTCTTTATAGGGCAGTCTGAATGAGCATAAATTTTTAATATCATGTTCAGTGCTTTAATTACATATCATGCACTCTGTAAGGGGGAGCTTGACTGATGTTGCATTTGAAGAGTAGTACATTGCATGTCTTTGCATACATGTAGTTAGTTTCATTACACTTTCCTTCATTGAAAAATCTAAAAAGAAATATTTCATCGCATCTAGAAAGGGGGAGCATTCCTGTTTGAACTCTTCAACACCTCTTGAACTCCTTCTGTCTAGCAATCTGATCCATTCTTGGCATATGTGTGGTTCTCTTGAATTCTCTGCTGTCTACACTGATATAGCTGATCTGTCTGTATTCCAAACTTAGCTATTGATTCTGTTCGCTTTGAAGTTCAACTACTAGCTTGTTCCTATCACTCACATTTCTTGATAGCTTGTCAAGTCTAGTCCAAGCTAATCTGACTAAATTCTAGTCTTTAATGTTGGCATATGATTGCTCTCTGCTATTCTCTCAATAAAATTACTTTGTTGACTCCATTGATTTCCTGTCAATGTCATTGATTCATCTGAATGAGGAAGATTTTAGTTAGTGCACCCTAGACATAAATCAAACACATTCTGAAAAGAAGAATCTTCTATTATACTAGCTTAAGAATGTTTTGATAAATCAAATTGATTTAAGTCTAATGTATTTCCAAAGTTTTGATATAAAAGTCTTGAAAATATCTGATTCATTCTACTTAATAAATCTTAACCAGTTGTCTCATGAACTTCATGCAAAACCTTCTGAAATCTAAAATTTTAAAAGACATGGCTTTCTTTGGTTAAGATACATGTAGAAGGTATTGTTCTTAAACATTTCAAGAGTACTGAGTTTTGTTTGAAAAATCTGAAAACACTTAAAAATTCAAAGCAAGAGCAATGACTTTGGTCACAGAGAAACTGGGTTCTCTATCAATGAAGTAGAGTAAGCCCATGTCATGAAGTGCCATAGTTAACTCTCTTTTCAAAATGCATGAAAATCTGGCAGAGCAATGGCTGGTTATGTTGAGTCACTGGGGATTCTGGCCTCTGATCAAGGTGTCTCCTCATGTAAAAAATTACTCCATTGCTAACTCTGTTTTCTTTAAGAGGCAATGTGGTTGTCACACTGAGTAACTGGGTCACTTCACCTAAGACGTGTTGTGCCTCATGTAAAAAGGTGTTGACTGAACCAAACTTGCTCAGGAAAAATGAGTGATGCTCAATAGAAAATTCTGAAAATTTAAAGAGAAGTTCAGTCTCATTTGTTTATGTTTAATCTCAATACTATCTTGTGTAACTTCCATAGGAGTCATTGAATTTAAATGAGTAAGATGGAATGAGGTTCAACATGAATAACAAATGAGTTGATGATTCATCTTTATTAAAAGATGCTTCTGATATGAGTAATGAATTTTCCTGATAAACTTTAAATACATCACTCTTAAATCATGATGGTAAGTTTAAACTCATTCATAATCTATTATAATTGAAGAATCTGAAATTCGTTTATAAAGATTTATGACTTTGGTGTGCTAATGAAAATCCTGCTTTCTCACTTATTCACTGTAATTACAGACTGTGGTAATTCTTGAATACCCATGTGCTTTGCTGATAGATGCTCATCACCTCTTTCACTCCATCTAATCAGGGGGAGCTTCCATGTCATGCTGAGTGTTTTTCATAAAGGGAGAGATCTAGTCAGCATTCTTGAGTGTCCATGTGCTCTTGTTGATATTCTCCCTTCATCTTATTTGGTTTCAACCTTCAAAACGTTCTGATTATTATTCTATTCAGGGAGAGCTAATTGCCATAAAGGGGGAGTTTAGTCAAAGGGGGTGCTTTTAATTCACTCATCTTATGCAGTTTTATTCCTCCCTCTTCAACTAATGTCTTTTTGCTGAAGTCAAAGGGGGAGAAATATTTTTGATCAAGTCAGTATGACTCATAGTGTTGCCATCATCAAAAAGGGGGAGATTGTTGTGTCCCTGTGATTTTGATGATAGCAAACACTATAAGTCATCATCTATTTGAATCTGCATTTAACTGTTGGGTTGCATATGTATGTCTCATTGAACATCTTATCTGAACTACATAACCAACGAACAGGCAGAGGCTATGTGCTGTGTGCATTGGTGCATTTCAATTATTGTTGATGCATTTCATGATTGCTATTGTTTGTTATCTGGATTGTTTGTTATCTGGTTTTTTTCATGTTAGCCTGTTCAATGGGTCGACCTCTCAGTTCATTCATCAGGTTTATACAAGTCCATACATCAGACTGTTTGAGCACTTCATCAGGTTTATACAAGTCCATACATCGGACTGTTTGAGCACTTGTACAACATTTCATTCATTGGATGTCTATACATTGCACAGCATCCTCCAAGTCTATACATCGTTCAATCCTTCAGCTTTCAACGTCAAGTCTGTACATTGGGCTCTTCATCAAAGTCCACACAATGCATTCTTCATCCGATCGTCTTAGCAAGTCTGTATAGTCTCGTTCCAACGTCAAGTCTGTACAGCGTGAACAGTGCATTTTCTTCTCCCAATTTGTACATCGCTCGCTCTATCAGCCTTTCATCACAGAGTTTGTACACTGTCTCTTTGCTCAAGCATCACTTCGAGAAGTCTGTACAGCGTTCAAGTCTATACATCTGTTGCTTTGAATCTGGATGATCAAGTCTGCACATTGGGGGCTTTTCCTACGTTTGGCCAAGTCTATACACTGCTAAAGTCTGAACATCACAGTGTTCATGTTTCTCAAAGTCTGTACATTGGCTTCGCTTTTGCAAGTCTATACATTGGTGTCTCATCACCAAGTCTGTACATCGGCTTCACTCATTCAAGTCTATACATCCACAGTGGATCATCAAGTCCATACATCCACAGTGGAACTTCCAAGTCTGTACAACGCTGAAGCCTTCACAAGTCTGTACACTGTTTGAACCACCAAGTCTGTACATCGCTTCAAGCGCTTCAAGTCTATACAGCCTGCCTTCACGTTCAGACTCTATACATCGTTCCTCAAAGGCTAAGTATATACATCCGTTTAATGCCTCAAAGTCTGTACACTGGTTTTCACGAGAAGTCTATACACTGGTCTTCACCTGATGTCTGTACATTGGCTCAGACTTACCAAGTCTGTACACTGCCTTTGGGTTTCAAGTCTATACACTCCCTCCGTGTAGATACTTATTCATTTGCTGGTTCAAAGTCCAATCACTCGTTTCTAAGGCAAAGTCTATACAATCGTCTTTGAGCATCAAAGTCTGTACAGCCTGTCTGTCTTCATGGGTTCTGTGCTTTTAGTGCGTTGACGCACTTGGCTGACTGCGTAGACGCAATTGTGCGTCTTTCGCTTTCTGTCTTGTTCACTGCGTCGACGCTGACACTGGATGCGTTGACGCATTGGCCAGTTGCCAAGGGCGTGAGCATCTCGCTTGAGGAGCTGAGGCGATGCTGCACGATGGAAGCGTTGACGCCTTGGGCTGATGTCCAAAGGTCTTTTGATCAACATCAAGTCTGTACAGCATGAAGTCTGTACATTGGTTTTGTCTTGAATAGAACGCCTAAGTCTATACATTGCTATGGATTGCACTGAACTAGTTAAGTCTATACACTCGTTCCTTCACGCCATTAAGTGTGTACATTGCCTTTCCAGGCACTCTTTCATCAAGTCTATATAGACTTAGAGAAAGCTCAGCAAGTCTGTACACTGGTTTCTCTGGCACGTTAACACTAAGTCTATACACTCAGGTTGCTGAAGGGTTTCAAGTATGTACACTGCATGCTCACTCAACTAAGTCTATACACTCGTTCGCTAACATGAAGTCTATGCATTCGTTTGATAAGCTTCAACTCTATACACTCGATATCAAGCTTCAAGTCTATACACTCTTAGTTCACACGAATTCTGTACACTCAGTTAAACTTTCAAGTCTATACATCATCTGATACTGTTATTCAACTGATTATCTGACAGGTTTAATGGATGAGGCCATCAAGACTTGCACGTGATCCTAGAGGCTGAAATGCTGACACGTGGACCACTGAAGCTTGGGCGGGAATCGAAAAGAGCATAAGCCCTAGCTGCATGCTGCTGGTATATATATGGAGTCTCCTCCATCGGCTGTTTGTGATCGAAATGCAGAGAGCCATCGAGAAAAGCTGAAGAGTAGAGAGTGCCTCCACGATACAGAGAATAGAGAAGAAGAAGAAAAGAAGTGAGAAGAAGGAGAAGGTTGAAGCAGTGAGATGAAGAAGAAGAAAAAAGAAAGAAGAAGAAGAAGAAAAGAGAGTTCGTGCTGGGAGAAAGAGAAAAGTAGAAGAAGAAGTTCCTACTGGACCGTGGATCAAATACAGGCCAGCCAGCTCCTGCGAGAGCCACATTTGATTTTATCTTTTCAGCTTTCTGTTGCTGCGTTTTTGTTTTTCTTTTCAACTATTCTCTAGTTGTTCCTCCGATTCTGTTGTGTGAGGTCGGGTTCCCTCCGGTGTGGAGGAAGAGAGACTTGCCTCTCTGGTTGCCTTTGACTGGGTGTCATTGGTTGTTTCCCTCCGGTTGTGAGGAAGAGAGGTCCGGACCTCTAGTTTGCAGGTGACTTGGTGTCACTTGTGTTTCCCTCTAGGTTTCAGAGGAAGAGAGACTTGGGTCTCTAGGTTCCCCTCCGGTTTGGAGGAAGGGAGGTTTGGTCCTCCGATTCTGGGCTTGTGGGTAGCAAGTCTAGGGGTTCCCTCCGGGTCTGGAGGAGGAGAGGCCGTGTGTCTCTGGTTTCCAAGTGGCTGGGAGTCACTTGGGGTGTCCCTCCGGTTGGGAGGAAGAGGGGAGGTTGTTCCCCTGGTCAAGCTGTTTGGCAGCATTTGTTGCAGACTGAGTCTGCTGTGCTAGTGTTACTAGTGGAAGCCTCACTCGGTTGGGAGTGAGGGGTGGACGTAGGTCTTTGGACCGAACCACCTAAAAATCCTTGTGTAGTGGTTTGTTTGATTGCCTGCTTCCGCTAGATGCATGCTAGGACCGTGATTTAATTGATTATCTATATCCTAGAGTTTAATTGAGTTTGCATATCTTATGTTTGATCAATTGTCCACTGATCTTGTTGTTATCATCTCATGCGAATTTTAAATTGGGTAGAATTCTTTGAAAGATCCATTCACCCCCCCTCTGGATCTGTGTTTATCAATCGCACCTAGCTAACAGGCTCGATGCCGATAATTTTGTTTATTTGTTTATTCTCTTTTTTTTTGAACATCTTTGAACATCTATCGACCTGGGCACCGATGGTTAAGGAGCTGTCGGCCCGAAAGCTGATAATTAAGAAGCTGTCGGCTTTAAATACCGATAATTGAGAAGCTGTCGGCTCAAACACCGATGATTAAAGAGTTGTCGGCTCAGAGGCCGATGATTGGAAAGCTGTTGGCTTAAAGCTAATGGATGATTGGATAGCTGTCGACCCGGAGGTCGATAAATGAATAGCTATCGACCGAGAGGCCGATAAGTGAATAGCTGTCGGCTAGGAGCCGATAATTGGATAGTTTTTGGCCCGAAGGTCGATAATGGAGTAGCTGTCGACTCAGGGGCCGATGATTGAGTATCTGGTCGGTTTAACGCCCCATCGGCGGAAGGTTTTGTCAGTTTAATGCCCCGTCGGTGGAATGTTTTGTCGGTTTAATGCCCCGTCGGCGGGAGGTTTAGTCGGTTTAACGCCCCATCGGCGGAATGTTTAGTCGGTTTTAATGCCCCATCGGCGGAAGGTTTAGTCGGTTTAACGTCCCATCGGCGGAAGGTTTAGTCGATTTAACGCCCCGTCGGCGGAAGGTTTTGTCAGTTTAACGCCCCGTCGGCGGAAGGTTTTGTCGGTTTAGCGCTCCGTCGGTGGAAGGTTTTGTCGGTTTAACGCCCCGTTGGGGAAAGGTTTATCGGCTTAGATGAAAGGTCGTGACACCGATCCCATAAGAAGTCTATTTGTTGGATGGTTGGAGGTAGAGGGTGAAAGACCATGTCTGCCTCAAGGCTCACTTTCTTCTCTTCTCTTCTTCTTTTGTATGGAGAGGCGAGTGGAGAGACCACGTCTGCCTAACGATTGTTCTTTCTTTTCTGCTCTTCTTTTTACTATGAAGAGGCGGGTGCAAAGACCACGCCCACCTCATGACTATTCTTTTTGTTCTGCTCTTCCTTATTCATTGATGCCACCAGACTGGGGTGTATTTCTCTTAACGTTCCCCCAGGTTGGAGTGTAGCTTTTCTTCATCTGCCCCTTAGGTCGGGGAGTAGGCCTCTTTGCTTTTATGCCCCCGGGCAGGGGTGTATTCTTTTTGGCTTCTATGCCCCCCGTGGCGGGATATATTTCTTTTCACGTGCCCCCATGAGGGGTGTATTCTTTATAGCATTTGTGCCCCCATGCGGGGTGTATTCTTTTTCTTCTTATGCCCCTAAGTCGGGGTGTGTTTCGCTTCTTTATGCCCCTTGGGAGAGGGTGGATTCTGTTGCTTCTTCAAAAGCCCCTAAGCTAGGGTGTATTCTTTTGCTCTTTACGCCCCTAGGTCGGGGTGGAGTCTTTGCTCCTCATGCCCCCATGGCGGGGTGTAGCTTTGTCTCATGTGCCCCTAGACCGGGCCAGATTTTTTTGGATACCCCAAAGCCGAGGTGAATTCTTCATGGCTTCCATGCCCCCAAGCGGGGTGTATGTTTCTTCTTCAAATGCTTCTAGAGCGGGGGTGTATTCTTTTATGGCTTCTATGCCCCCGGGCGGGGTGTATTTCTTCTTCAAGTACCCATAGGCCGGGGTGTATTCTTTTATGGCTTCTATGCCCCCAGGCGGGGTGGATTCTGCTTCTTTGCTTCTGTGCCCCCATGGCCGGGTGTATTTGCTTCTTGTGCACCCCGGGCGGAGTGTGTTGTTTTTTTTTATGCCCCCCAGGCCGGGGTGTGTTTCTCTTTTTGTGCACCCAAGGCAGGGCGTGTGTTTCCTTCTTCGTGTGTCCCCTAGGTCGGGGTGAGTTCTTGTTTCGTATTCCCCATGGCAGGGTATGGCCTTTGCTTCTTATGCCCCCATGGCAGGGTGGATGCATGCTTCATGTGCCCCGATTTGGGGTATATTTCTTCCTCGAATACCACTGAGCCGGGGTGCAACTCTATTTCTTCCTATGCCCCTAGGTCGGGGTAGATTCTTTTCACGTGCCCCCCGAAGTCGGGGTGTAACTTTTGCCTTATGTGCCCCCGAGTCGGGGTGGATTCTCTTCATGTGCCCCTGAGCGGGGTGTATCTTTTATGGCTTCTATACCCCCAGACGAGGTGTAACTTATGCTTCTTATTCTCCCCATGGCGGGGTACATTCCTTGCTTCTCATGCCCCCATGGCGGGGTGTAGTTCTTCTTCGAATACCCCTAACCTGGGGTAGATTCTTCTGCTTCTTTTGCCCTAGGGTGGGGTATATTTCTCTTTGTATTCCCCTAAACCGGGGTGTACTTTGTTTCGTATGCCCCCATATCAGGGTATATTTCTCCCTCAAATACCCCTAAATCGGGGTGTATTCTTTGTATCATATGTCCCCCGAGTCGGGGTGTGCTTTGCTTCTTGTGCACCCCGGGCGGAGTGTATTCTGCTTCTTCTACCCCTCAAGGCGGGGTGTGTGTCTTTTCATATATCCCCGGAGCGGGTGTAGTATCTTCTTCAAATGCCCCAAGGCCGGGGTGTAACGTTTGCTTTATGTGCCCCCGAGTCGGGGTGGATTGTCTTCATGTGCCCCCGGGCCGGGGTGCAACTCTGTTTCTTCTTATGCCCCCAAGTCGGGGTAGATTCTTCTCACGTGCCCCCAAGTCGAGGTGCATTCTCTTCATGTACCCCCTAAGCGGGGTGTATCTTTTGCTTCTTATGCCCCAGAGCGGGGTGGATTCTTCTTTTTCTACCTCGACACACTGGGGGATGTTTGCTTCTTGTGCACCCAAGGTGGGGTGTATTGCCTCTTTGATGCCCCCCAAGGTGGGGTGTACGTTTCTTCTTCAGATCCTCGTAAGCTAGGGTGCATTCTTTGCGGCCTCTATGCCCCCGTGGTGGGGTATGTTGCTTCTTCAAATGCCCCTAAGTCAGGGTGTATTCTTTTGTTTCTCACACCCCTATGGCGGGGTGGATGAATGCTCCCTTCTAGATTCGTGGCCGTGCTCGGCCTCATTGCTATAAAGCATTCCCTATAGTGGGGAGGAGTTCGTCAAGCTAGAGTTGCAGCTTACCGGATCTTCTAAGAGCGACTCGAGGGGCCATCTTATGCCGGATAGAGGCAGTAGATAGGTGGAACGGACCAGGGCATTGCACCATAGACTTGGACCCTCCTAGAGTCGGGTGGGACACTAGTCTTCTTCTTGTTCTTTTGCTCGGTAATGCCTGCCGACTTTTGTCCTATCTTTTCTTCTCTTCTTTTTTGTAATAGACCAAGGTAGACGCGCAGGAGAGCGCTCACCCCCTCAGGGAAGGGATGAGTGGTTCGCTCCACTGCATCACTCCCACAGTGGTAATCCTTGTTCAGCACGGGTCTCGATGGATATGGCCGTACAAACCTCTCTCGTCGATTCTTTCTCTTCCCTTTTTGTTTCTGTTTTCTTTTCTTTTTTTCTTTTTTTTTGGGGAAAGGGGATTTGATTTCCCCTCCCTCTTCTCTTTTCCTCTTCTCTTTTATTTTAGTGGCCTTCATGATTCCTGGAAGTTGCATATGCCTCGGAGTAGCGTTCTCTAGGCCATAAAGACAATTGCGCCTAGTCCGGCTTTTCTCCTCATAGGGCTGGCGAAGATAACACCTGCAATTCATCAAAGCAGGCAAATATCGTTTATTAGGAGGCCATAAGGCCCCGAATCCTGGCGAAGAGATGAAGGGTGGTTCGGTCCCACCGGCGTGCCAGACTTGTGGACACACTTTTCATTGAGATCGTTGTTTATTTGTTTATTGGGTTTATTAAGTGCGTGGGCGTGCCAGTCACAAATGTGACGATTTATTGTGCGCTCGATCTGACTTGGTCAGACGATTGTGTGGTTCGTGTCGGGACCAAAACCCCCCACGCTGTAAAGGTCACGGCGTCATTTACATCCCCTCGGAGAGGGGAACACCCTTGATTAATCGTTGGGAATCAGGGCCTCATGGCTAGGAAACTATATCGAGAGAAACAAGCCGATAACAGTCTCGAATCAGTCGGAAAGCCCGATGTCTAAGGAAGCAAGCATTCGGAATATGTCGGTCACTTAAGGGACCATTTTTGATATTCGGACGAGCGTCCGGCTTCAGAAAATCATGATCGTCATGGGGAAAACTGGAGCATATGTATGTCAGGGCACGGAAAATTTATTGTTCAAAGGAATAGGAGACATTCGGTTGAATCCCGATTAGAGTGGTCGGGAATCAGCGAGTTTATTGGCCCGGTGCGAGATCGAGTCAGGACCATTCCGGGGGCGCCTCCCGCGGTCCAAACGAGGCTTGCGTGGGCATCGTTAATATTTCCGGTGCCGAAGGGCAGCGGGAAAGTGTCCCGGGACTAGATTCCAAAAGGAAGACGTGTACAGAGATAGCTGGCTATAGGCCTAGGATGTGGGTCAGGCAATGACCATGGTTCGGGCGAACCCGAGGTCCAAACGCGACTCACGAAGGTCTTATTGATATTCCCACACGTAGGGTTCGGGGAAGACGAGAGTTGTCTCGTTCCATTCAGATTTTGTTGGTCGTCCATAGACCACTTTATGTTCGGAAAAAGATCCGTATTGAAGGCACGACGTAAATGGAAATAAACCTGTACAAATGTCTACCAAGAGTGCGGCAAGTTTAATGCAAATACGGGATTAAATCCTGGTGTATATGTCGGTCACTAACGGACCATTCATTGTTTGGACGAGAGTCCGCATTTGAAGCATCGGAGATGACGATAAACCGTACGAATGTCTGCCACGAGTATGGCAAGTTTAATTCAATACCGGGATTAGATCCCGGTATCTATATGTCGGTCACTAACGGACCATTCATTGTTCGGACGAGAGTCCGCATTTGAAGCATCGAAGACGATGATAAACCGTACGAATGTCTGTCACGAGTACGGCATGTTTAATGGGATTGCGGGACATGGTCTCGATAAAAATGGGTCAAGTTGATAGACTATTGGCCCGAGACGGTTTCAGACTATGGCCATGTCAGGGATTCCGAGGTCCACATCTGATACCATGGGGCATCGTTGCTTCTCTCTTCACGCACAGTCCGGAGAAGCGAATCGTTAAATGAAGCCCGAAATTGCCAACAATCCCCCGGAAGAAAATTTAGATTATAACATGGGTAATATTAATTATTGGCTTCGTATTCCTCCTTTCGTTTGTTTAATTATATATATTTCATCTTTTGGGAGGCACGCCGGTTTAGGTGGAACAGAGGGAGCACCGGTTTAGCCACAAGGAGGGGGGGCGCGCCGGTTTTGGTGCAAAGAGAGGGGCGCGCCAGTTTTGGTGCAAAGAGAGGGGCGCGCCGGTTTTGGTGCAAAGAACGGGGGGTGCCGGTTTTGGTGCAAAGAGAGGGGCGCGCCGATTTCGGATGTGAGTGAGAGGTGGGGAGGTGTTTTGGTGAGAAGGTTTAATCCGGCGCGTTGGGGGCGCGCCGGTTTGGAGCCAAAGGTGGCGAAAAGGTTTATGAGTGTGGGGCTAAAGCGGCGGGGGGGGGGGGGTACCGCGCCAGATAAGTGCGCGCCAGATTAGGAGCACGCCGAATTAGGCTGTTTTATGCTTTTTAAAGGCTTACAGGCTAACAGATGGTTAAGTTGTTTGTTCACTTAGCAAAAATATGTGGATTTGAAGGTTTCAAAGTGTTTTATTCATCCGTTAAGATTAAGGTTTGGATGGTTTGCTCAAAGGGGTTTCAAGAACTCCAAAGCTCAGTTCGTGCACTGAGGGAGCTTAGTTCGTTCTTATCGTTCACAGTTCTGGTAAAAATTGGGTAGCATCTCCCTCATACTGAGATTTGCTGGGGCGAATGGGGGATCATCAAACGGAAGACTCCGAGACGACCTCCAATATTCGGAGTGGCCTAACGGCAGTCCGGTGTCCCATAGTTGAACGCAGAAGCCCCGAGGACTTGCCTTCAAGGGGTTCTAGCAGTTCATGGGTAGTACCTGTACGAGAGCTCCGACGGGATAGATATTCGCCTTGGGAGGCTAAGAATGTTCATCCCTCACATGGGTTCCCTTGAAGACCATGCCACAGAGAGGCATGCTTCAAAGGGCCCTGGATGAGCAGAAGATAAAGAGAGGGGGAAGGAAAAGGCTAATGGAAACGAACAATATATGTATAGTGCAAAAGCCTTTCTTTCTATTCATCCATGAAGGAAGGGAGACAAAATTATAGAAGGGGGGGGGTTTACCCCAAAGCAGGAGGATACATCGGAGAAAGAAAAAGAATACATCGGTGGGGGAAGGGGGAACAAAGCACAAGCTCCTCCCCCTCCGAACTCACCCTTCTTCTCTCACATTCACTCTCTTCTTCTTCACCTCACGGGCGCAGGGGAATGGAGCTTCTTCTTCTCTTCGGAGGGAACTCCCAGCTGAACCAGACTCTCTTATGGACTGCCTCCTCTCTTTTTTTCAATCACCCTCCGGGGGTTCGAGCCTCTCTCTCTTTTCTTCTTCAGTGGAGCATGCCTTTTATAGAACGGACAGTGGGGGAGAGGATTCCCGCCACCTCTGCCACGTCTGCAATGACATCGGGAGATAACCTATTGCGCTGGCTGCTGCTGGTTAGGGTCGTACACTGCTGTTCGTCCGAGGACAGGATGTTTACGGATTTGCCGGGAGATCTACTACTGCTACTGCCCCCATCGATGCTTGCCTTCGCCGTTGATGCTGCTGTGTTGTCAAACGGAGGTGGAGACAGGGCTTTAGAGCATTGAATGTTCTCTATGCACTCACTGTGCGCTCAGACTGATGCGAAACAGAGTGTCGAAGCTTGGATGGGATGGTTGATTTGGCTAAAACGGCACGGGGGGTGAGCGCGCCGGATTAGCAACAATAGAGCAGGGCACCGGATTAGCACAAAGAAGAGGGGCGCGCCAGTTTTGGGGATATTGGAAAGGGCGCGCCGGTTTAAGGTCATATAGGCACAGCCGTGCCAGTTTAAGTGTCAAGGGATTTCACCTCGATTCCGAACCAGCTCAGACGTACGTTTGGCCTCCAATACTGCCTTAGTTTTAATGCACTGCCTCGGGCCGTCCATTTCGAAGTCTCCTGAGCCTTAGTTTGGAATTCCGAGTTATTTTTGACACGTGCCGAACCCGCATCAGGTTGCACGGGTTTCTTCCTGATTCGGCCTTCGACGCCGCCGACTGGGGAGCCGGGGCCGTCTCTTCTACTTGAGGGACTTCTTTGTTTGGTGGCAGAGCACCGGGCATGTATTCATCCTGCTTGGAGGAGGTACGGGGTGTATTCGGCCTTCCCGTCTTCAACTTGCTCTCGAGATGTCAGGACGTCCATGCCACAGGAACGTTCCTTTTCTTCTCTCTTTTTCAACGTCCACAGTAGTATGCTGCCCTTTCCCTTCCTTCGTCATCCACTTGAGCCAGGACAACTCCTAGGGAGTCCTCAATAACAGAGACGTATAATATCAGGGGTTTCCCAGGGACGGGTGGTTGCAGAACAGGGGGATTACATAAATAAACCTTAAGCTCCTTGTAGGCCTTTTGACACTGTTCATTCTATTCAAATTTGGCCCCGGCTTTCAACAAATCGTAGAATGGGCAGCATCTTTGCGAATGTTGAGATATGAATCTCCTGATGAATTGCAAACACCCAATCAAACCTCGCAGATCAGTGATATTCTTCGGCGGGGGCATGTCCATTACGGCCTTTGCCTTATTCGGATCCATCTGAATCCCCTGTTTACTAACTATGAACCATAACAATTTCCCTGATGCAACTCCAAACACACATTTCTTGGGATTCATTTTTAATTTGTACTCCCTAGCCCTTTGCAACACCTTAGCAAAAATGACGGGGTGTTCTTTTTTGGACCTCGACTTCACCAAAATATCATCCACGTAGGCTTCCATATACACGTGCATCATGTCGTGGAAGATAGCCATCATCGCCCACTGCTACGTGGCACCTACATTGATGTGACACACCCTAAGGATAATGCTCTGATACCAACTGATGTGACACACCCTAAGGATAATGCTCTGATACCAACTGATGTGAAACATTGACGGGAATGCAGCAAGTGACAATGATCCCTTGGACTTAATTCGCAAACGCATTCACAAAAGTTGAGAAAGCTTGGAAGACGCCGTCTCACTATGCGCACCCGTTACCCGTGGTGACTCGATGATGCCGAGTCGAGGTAGGGGAGAAGGACCCTTGCTGGTAGAGGGCCAGCACAACTAAGGTTTTTCCTCCCGAAGGTAGGATGCCCACGATCAAGGGCGGCCGGGTGCCTTGGGGGCACTAGGTCACTCACTCACTATTGTCTACGATGACCACTCAAGATGGTGGATCCGGGAACGGGCATTCTCTTACTAGCCAGCGGACTAGCTTGACGGATATTAAACAAACAAAAGTAAATGGAGCAGGGGCAGAAGCTCACCTGGTTGGTTTGAAGAAACCAACCCCGGTCGGAGATGATGGGCGAGCGGGGAAGTGTGGGTTCCCCGCACACTGTGCCGGTGAAGCTTGAACCCTGTTTAGATAATTACACTCACTACACCTCTCGCAGGAGGGTGGAATTGGGGTGGGGAACTTAGAGTTACAATTCAAGCACTACCTCCGCGCAGGGAGGGGTGATAAGCCGGCTAGGCGGGAAGGGGAGAGTCGCCGAAAACTCGAGCGGAGAAGCCGATGTCGAATCTGCCTGCACTCTGCGACGAGTGACTGATAGTCACTGTTGAGGTCGTAACTTCTAATCCGGAATTCTTCTGATGATGAGACCAGAGGGGAAATCTTCGTAACTGGAGCGAGGATGCCTCAGAATTTTTCTGAATTCTTCTGTTGCAGTTGCGGGTCTGGGACGAGGTTCGATCAGGGAGACAGAATCTGGGCGCGGCAGCTTCCTGTTTCTGACAGATATTTGCAGAGAGTGCCCGGACTGCTCCTGGACTCCGAATCATGAACCGCCGGAGTTTCTGGAACCGTGGACGAGCCCTCTTCGCAGAAAAACTGATGGGGAAGCCATCTGATGTCGGAGAGGACTGGGGGACTCTGAAGAGTGGAGGCAGGTCGTTGCAGACTGTGGGAGGCAGACTTGCGCAGCTGAGGGAGAAAAAATGATAACTTTGGCCTCCGGTTGCTGAACGCAGTTCTGCTTCTTGATTCTGATAGAGGACTGGAGGAGGAAGAACTTTGTAGAAGGGCTCTTGGCCTGAATCTTCCGCCGTTTGTCGTGGTACAGCTTCTAATCAGGTTCAGGTGCTCTGCAGAGGGAGTCCTGCGTAGTCGGGGGAGAATGGTTCTCCCGGACAGCTCCTACCTTGGATTGAGACGAAACCACCTCGCCTGCGAGGATGGCTGGGAGAGCTTTCCGTCGATGTAGGCCACGCCCCCAGGAGCTCCGGGATGAGATCGTGGACAGCACTGCAACAGGCGGCTGTTCTATAGGTCTTCAGCTGCACACAAAGTGGAAGAGAGAAAAGGTGGAGGGGGGGTTTCTTTGGTGGAGGGGTAAGGGATATGGTTGCTTTGGTGGTGGGGAGGGGTTTGGGATGTGGGAAGGGGTGGTGAGGGAGGAGACCAGGGGCGGAGCTAGCAGGGGTATGGGTGAGTGCGCAAATGGTCAAGGGGGTGGAGGTGGGATGATGGGGGCGCAAGTGGCTTTAGGAAATGGGGAGGGTTCTCTTTGATTCGGGTGGAGGGTTAATGGAGGTGTTTAATGGTAGTCTAGGGAAGGGGAGGGGTTGCCTTGGGGAGGGGAAGAGTTGCTTGGGAAGTGGGGATTCCTCTTGGGAAGATGGAAGGTTGTATGGGGAAGGGGGGAGGGTTGCTTGGGGAGTGGTGGCAGTAAATGGGGTTTATGGGTCTTAGGAAGGTGAAGGGTTGGAAGGCTGATGTGGCAGATGAGGTGGCAAGAGAGGGAGGTGAAGGGGCAGATGCGCCCAAGGGAGAGAGAGAGGGGAGGAGAGAGAGAGGGGACTGCCCCCTTTAGAGAGAGAGAGGGCTAGAGAGGGAGAGGGCTAGAGAGAGAGGGAGAAGCACAAATCTTGTGGCAAACTTTTTTTTTATCAAATCTTCATTCCCCTCAACTGGTGGGATTGGGGTCCTATTTATAGGAATCCCACAATTCAACATAAGTCCCTGACTTTTGGACTAATGACAACTAACCAAGGGGGAAAGGGGCACCCCTGGGCCAAGCCCATATAACTGGGCCCATTAACCAATCTAACTGACATAATGATAATAAACTTAGGTAGATGACTCATTAACCTAGGGACTTGACTCAAATAAAAAAAAAATTACAATGATATGACTCCAGAAAAATTTGAAAATTACATAACTCGACTCAAGAAATCAAGACGAACACAATGGCGATCATCGGGACCCATGGAGGAATGGGAAGTGGTAAGCGATGTCCCCATCATACTCTCGGGGTGCAGAGAACTCGACTCTGTCGAGTAAGGGTCCACCTTGCTGCGGTACTGCTCCGATAGGTCAGGATCCAGCTGCTGGAGATCCTCCTGAATCACCCAGGCGTCAACCAAAGGTGGTCGTCCCTTCCACCTAACCAGATATTGCTCATACGCCTTGCTCCGTGTGGTAGTGATCTGTTCATCTAATATCCGCTCCACTTGATCACACTGGTTTCTCTGGCTAGATGGAGCTCTTGTTGGTGTGGGTGCTCTCTCAAGGGGTGGGATAGGCTGGATCTCCTCACTGGGTGTCACCGTGGGACCCTTGTAGGGCACCAGGTCAGCCACATTGAAAGTGGGGCTTACTCCGTACCCTTCGGGGAGGTCGAACACATAAGCATTTGTGTCAAGGCGCCTCAATACCTGAAAGGAGCCTGCTCCACGAGACCTCAGTTTTGAGACAATCTCAGTCCTCACCATCACAAAATCACCGACATGGATTTCTTGGTGGCGACACTGGGAATCGGCTAATTCCATAAGAACCTTGCTGCTCTTGTTTTTGTGTTTGCGAATGTTACTATGCAATGTCATGAATGATGATCCTATAGGGATGAAGGGAGGGCCTGGACAACCAAATTCAGCCCTATCAAGTGTTAGTTTGATTTTGACAGACTTAGGAGGACCAGGGCATCCATGAATTGACTTATCATGCTTAGAAACCATGTGGACCTTGATGCACTTAGGTGGACCGGGGCAGCCACAAATGGCCCTATCATGCCTGAGGTGGATGAAGAGTGGGGGAGGACCAGCATGTCCAAATGTGGCTCTATCAGTATGGATGCAATGAATGCCGGAGGACCTGGACTTCCATGTAGACTTCTATCATGCATAAGATGGATGATGAATGGGGGTGGACCTACATATCCAAATGTGAACCTGTCATGCACTGGACCTAGTGTGTATGTGACACAAATGAGATGACTAGCCCTACCAGGTGGGGCAAAATGTTGTGGCACATGCATTACAATCAAGATGGTCCCATCTTTAGGTG
Organism: Amorphophallus konjac; assembly: GCA_022559845.1. Taxonomy (NCBI): domain Eukaryota; kingdom Viridiplantae; phylum Streptophyta; class Magnoliopsida; order Alismatales; family Araceae; genus Amorphophallus; species Amorphophallus konjac. The sequence continues at coordinate 215,815,345 of CM040124.1, read as the reverse complement.
GGGGTGGATTTGGGGGTTTCCACTCATAGGGATCGAAGGGGTCCAAGAAGGTGGACATTTTGGGATAGGTCACTTCCTCATTTCCTAGGTGGATGTCACCCTCGGTCATGGCTCTCATAGTGTGAACTAAGTAGTGGAATGGGTGGGTTGGGTTCAACATGGTGGGTGAGGGTAGGAGGGAGTGGGTGGTGGGTAAGGCGGCTAGGTCCCATGGGTTCAATGTCTTCCATAGGGAGGGATCAAAGGGGTCATGGAAGGTGTTACTAAGGAAGGGGTATTCTATCTCCTCAAGGTCTTCAAATGATGGTGAGTCCTCCTCTTCAAATGAAGTAATTGAACCGAAGTCCTTGGCGGGTTGGTGATAAGTGTGTATTTTTTCTTTGTTAATTCATAATTATTCATATTCTTATGAGCTTAAATAATGATAAATATACACTTCTCATACTTATTGTTGATTTTGTATCAAATGTTTATTTTTATGAAATTAAATAAAATTTAATTACATTTTTATGTATTTATGCAGGCACGCAGTACGAGAAAAGCTCCAAGAAAAAGATAAAAAAAGAAAATAAACGTTATATGCTAAACTGAGCCAAAAGCCCAGGAAGTTGTTCCAAAAGAATAAAAAAAATAAGAAAAAAAATAAAATTATTTGATATTTTTTTTAGAATTTTCTAACTATATACTAGATATATATATATATATATTATATAATAAAAATAATAAAAAAAATATTTGAACCCCCCGTCCCGCCTTCGCCGCCCGCACGGGCGACGAGGCGAGAAGGGCGAAGCGGGCGGGGGGGTGCGTGGCAGCCTGCAGGGGGGGCCGTGGCACGCGGTCGGCGACGAGGCGGAGGCGGCGTGGCGGGCGCACGCGCCCAAGGCGCGACACGCGGTGGTGGCCGAACGGCGGGGGCACGGCGGACCCACGGGCCGGCCGCCTAACCGGTCGGCCGGTCGGCGCAACGCGCCGGCAGAGAGAGAGAATGAGAGAAAGAGAAGAAGAAAAAAGGCCAAAAAAAATGCCAAACAAATTCAGAAAATTCCGAAAAAAATGGTAAAGTGGGCAGAACCTACCTGCCTACCATTTTAGGATAAATTGGGTACACTTATTTGGAGTGTTTTTTGTAACCCCTATATAAAGGGTGCATTGGTCTTGAATGAAGAGTTAGTAAGTAGAGTTAGTTAGCAAGTAGAATTAGCAAGATGGCAAGGTTGCAAGGGAGAGAGAGCTATCTTTGGTCACTTATAATGTAAGTTGTTCTTTACATTTCTGAAGTTGTTGAGTGCATCAAGTTATATTTTTAAAGCTTTTGAAGTCAAAGTTGTAAGTTGTTCTTATTTCAATAAAAGTTTCATTGTTGAATTCAGCCTGTTCTTAGCCTTATTTCGCATGGTTATAATCTTTATTTCAATTTGCTTTCTTCATAAAAGTTGTTTATTTACAAGTCTTCTTCAACTTCTCTGTTTATCATTTCCTCAAATTCTTCCTATTTCATAGAGTTCTGGTCCGTTTTCTTAAGTGCTGTCCTGTGCATTTACTGTTCATCCGTGGTGATACCTTCTTCCATTTATTCATTTTGAAGTCTTTCTAGTCCTCAAATAACTCTGAGTTCTTCATAAGAGTTGTTCCTCTCTTGTATCTCTAAGTTTTATTCTTCTTTCACTTTGTCAAATTCCTCTTCTTTTGAGCTTTAGAATTAAGTTTTCAAGGTGCTGATTTTCTGTCAATTACTGTTCATCCGAACCAATAGGTCATAGTTTTTCAAGTTTTTCCTTATCTTCCTTTCATTTTCTATTTCTGTGTTCTTCATAAAAGTTCTTCCTTTTTCAATTCTCTACAACTTTCATGTTTTACACTTCTTCTCATTCTGTCTATATTTGAAGTTATGCATTTTCTTCCAACCCCTATTTTCACTTGAATTCTGTTATATTTTCCAATTTAAGTTTTCATAATCGCACTCCAAATTCCAACAATTGATTTTTCAAAACACAAGAATATTTTTCAACTAAGAAAAATAACCAAATTCCTTCCCCGTGGGATCGACCCGTACTTACCATTATACTCATGTTTTCAAATCCATAAGTGAGTGAGTGCGGTTATAAATATTTGAAATTTGTGTGGCACGACAATTTTAACAACGACTGTCGAGCAGACATCAAATTTTTGGCGCCGTTGCCGGGGAATGGAGATACTTTTCATAGTTGGATACTCTTGTGTTTACTTTGTATATTTGTATATTGATTTTTGCTTTCTTTACTTGTGCAGGAAAATGAAAAATTTTTTTTGAAAAAAACAAAGAAAGAGAAAGATCGGACATGAAATCCTATGGATATGAAACGTTGTTGAAAGCCCGGCAGCATTGCTAAAGGGCTGAAATCAAGAAACAGGTTCTATCTTTCCACTTTCTGAAATTTTTTTACAAAAATCTGAAAATTTCTTGAAAACTCTATAAAAATAAAAAAAAATCAAAACAAAAGAAAAATTTTCATGCTGGTTAGTTAGGTTCATTAACTAAAAACAAAAATAAAAAAAATCTTCATTTGTACCAAATAAAAGACCTCATTGCAAGAGTAGAAACTACACTTTCATGCTCTAGGTCATGCATCATTTAGCTTAGAATTTGTCTTTGTTTAATTTCTACATTGCATTTTGAAGATCGCGAGGGGCAAGGTACGTTCAACTCACCAGTCTGGCATTCATTTTTGCATAAAGAACCCCTTGTTTGAAATTGTGGTGTGCATTTCATTTCAAAATACTTTAAGGGCAACACCCCTAACAAGATAAGGTGGGGATTTCATCACCCTCCCTTAGCCCGAAAACCACAATTTCCTTGCATCTCTGCATTACCTAGGCCTTAATAAAAGCCAGTAGACGTTGGCCCTAGGATCACACTGTGATTCCTGTGATATTTAGGTTTATCCTCTTATGAAAACTGGTGTCTAAGGCAAGACGGTCTGATGGCAAACGCCTTAAGCGGGATTGTGGTTTTGTATAATAAGGTCCCTACGAAAGTAGGGGGAACCTCCCACTTCCCCACCCCTTACCTGGCCGGTGGACATACTGAGGGTAAATTTAAGTTCATTTTAATCACTTTGTGAAACCACATTTGTAGGTCCAGGTCACATTTAGGTCATTAGGGTCATTTGTGTGCTAACTTGTTTATCTTTGCATAAAAAAAAACAATAAAATCAAAACATAAAAAAAAATTCATTGAAAAATCATCACTCTTTCTTGGGTCTTTTTCATTTCCACATCTAATTTTGTTCAGGCCCAATAATAGATTCTTTGATGTTTAATTATGCGGGCTATGTGAATTCCAACTCTCCATTTACCCCTTATCAACAAACTCCTTCACTCTTCCACAATGGGGTTCATAATTCATCTTTCACCCAAGAGCCATATCAATGGTCATCGGATTTTTCCACCTCTGTCTCCTACACAAACCCAAATAATCAATGGGAAAATCAACAATTTTCTTCTTGGGAACCATACCAAGACCCCATTCAACGTCCTTCAAATCCACACTTTGCAGATTGGGATTCATATTCCAATGATCCTTACAATCAAGTCCATTCTTATGATCAACCCTATTATGAAGGGCAACCAATACACTCTCCTGATTTTCAGATTGAGTGCCCCTCAAATTACTATCCATCACAATCTGACTCTCAGCCCACTTATCTATCTCCTTTATACACAGATTTACATAAGGAGGAGATGTTTGATAAATTGACACGGCTCTTCCAGACTCAACAACAAGCCTTTCAAAAACAACTGCAAAACTTTGAGGCCCAAGTGAGTAGGATTGCTGAAAACATCATAGAAACGGAAGTGGATCCAATGCCTAACAACTCCACAAGTTTTGAGAATCAACTTCTTGGATGTTATAATGATAAAAGTCTATATGCTCAACCTATGATCCCACAATCTACCACTCATATCACTGTTGATTTGGAGGGAATCATGGAAGAGTCTTATGCGGAGGACGTAACGGAAGAGCAGCCTGAGGAGCCTAAACCCCATTCCATTTGTGAAGAGGATTATGATGATCTTGAGTCGTCGGGGGGAGAAGAAGGGAATGATGAAAATCGTATTTGGGCCAAAACCTCTGATGATCATTATGACCCAGCCCAACAGACAAACCATTACTATTCATCTCTTCCACCCACACCTAATGCCTCTGATGATCAATCCATTCAGTTACTTCTCCACAGTCAATCCCTCCAACAGCACATCAATAGGCTTACTGAGGAAGTCAAAACCATGGAGGGAGAGCAATTCTTTGCTTCCTCTGGACCCAATCCTCATCAAGTTCTTCACACTGACTACGATCAATCTATAATTCCCCAAGAGCATCACACTCTTATCACTCTTAATTTAGTAGATCACGGGATTATGGAGGGGTCGTGTCAGCAAAATTCACATGAGAACTCTAAGGGGATTGCGGACTTGACTGGAAATGCAATAGATGAAGGTGATGAACTGATAAATGACCATATTCCCCCTCTTACAAAGGAATTTGAGGAGCCAGTGCTTGCTTGTCAACATGAGGGAAATGCAAGAGAGGTGGATGATCTTCAGTTAGAGGGAGAGGATGAATATTTTGAGCCTCATCATAAGTCTCTTCCCAACCATGATGAACTTCTCTTTAAAGATGGGAATGGAGAAGAAGTGGAGATGGTACACGACTTTGATGAAATTATCTTTGAAGATGGGAAGGAAGAAGAAGTGAAGATGGATCTAGAATTGAATATTTATTGGAATAATGAAGTTGGGGTAAATGAGGAATTGAATGATTCGAGTATGCCGCATGATAATTTCAATCTAGAGGAGCAGGTAGAGCTTGTGCCACTTCTGGACCATGGTGATTCTTTTCAAACTCTCCCAACTCATTGGTCCACCCTGGCTCTACATGCTGATTTATCTGATCCTAAAGAATCTCATGAGGAATATTTCATACTTCATGATATGATTTTTCCCAATGTGCCTCCTCTATTCTTTCCTCAGGATAATGCTTTTGAGCTACCTCCATCTCGATCTCTGTCTCGCCCTTGCGCTCACCAGTCACATTCATTTTCTTTAGGGCATGAAAAAGACAATTTTGGCAAGGATAAAATTCTTTGGTGGCTCATTTTAAAATCAACTTGTTGGTTGTTGAGCTATAGTGCGTCTGGCTGAAGACGTTAAATTTAGCGCTTTTTGGGAGGCAGCCCAACGTTTTCACAGTTTGGTGTGCAAATAAATGGCTTCTTGGGAGGCCACCCACGTTTTTTGTGATTTGATGTTTTGTTTTAGTGTGTTTCTTTTACAGTTCTCAGGCCACAACGCAATGAAGCCCTCATCACTTCGCCCGACCCATCAGGTTGTATCCTTCCTTCCCAACCAAATTATTTTTTTCATGTCCTCTGATCTGTCTACTGCTTATGCCATTGAGGACAATGTCATTTAAGTTGGGGGGGGGAGATAAATTTCAAAAATTTCAAAAATTTCAACAAAAAATTTTTCTTGCTTTCTTGAATTGTCATGTTTAACAACAGTTTTTCCCCGCATTAATGATTCTTGATTCATGTCACATGGAACGTGATTCTGAATAGAAACAACTAGGAAAAGGATGATGGATAATTTATTTACTCTAGCCATGGAAAACTGATTTAAAGAATATCTTTAAAGTTCAGATGCACTTTCAAAAAATTAAAATTACGATGCACGCTAATGAAACAAGAAGGACAAGCCTTCTGCTATTTTTGATATACTATCTGATATTCTGCACTTTTGAACAAGAGATTTGTTATAAGCTTTCTGCCATAGAAAAGTATGAGAAAAAAATAAAGCACCATGAAAAATGCTCCGATTCTGAGTAACCGGGCCTACTTCACCTAAGACGTGTTGAGGTTCGCGTCAAAAGAAAAAGGGAACTTGGATCTGTGGAACCGGGCCTACTTCACCTAAGACGTGTTGAGGTTCGCGTAAAACAGTGAAGGGTAGTGCAGCATCATGTGTGTAAAGAAAAAAAAGGGAAAAAGAAAAAGAAAAGAAAAATATATATATATAGTGATCCCAAAGGGACATATCAATAAAGCAGATAAAAAGCTAGTGTGCATTGAACGCTCTAAGTAAGAAGTGCAGAATTGAAAGGCATTTGTTCGAAATAGCAACTGGAGGATGCAATTGTCTCTACTGTGAATTTAGTATTCCACTTGCACAAGTGCTACTGAATTTTGATTAGAATTCTTGATCATGTTCCTAAGGCTAGTCGGTGGTAATTATTCCAAATTCTTGATCTTTAGTTACCTCTATGAAAGATGATCTAGCAATGAGGCATGGATACTTTAAACTCTTGTTAGTCCTACAATTTTTCATTATGTGCATTGCTAAGGGACTAGCAATGAGTAAGTTGGGGGGTGTGATAAGTGTATATTTTTCCTTGTTAATTCATAATTATTCACATTCTTATGAGCTTAAATAATGATAAATATACACTTCTCATACTTATTGTTGATTTTGTATCAAATGTTTATTTTTCTGAAATTAAATAAAATTTAATTATATTTTTATGTATTTATGCAGGCACGCAGTACGAGAAAAGCTCCAAGAAAAAGATAAAAAAAGAAAATAAACGTTATATGCTAAACTGAGCCAAAAGCCCAGGAAGTTGTTCCAAAAGAATAAAAAAAATTAGAAAAAAAAATAAATATATTTGATATTTTTTTAGAATTTTCTAACTATATACTAGATATATATATAGATATATATATATATATATATATTATATATAATAAAAATAATAATAAAAAAAATATTTGAACCCCCCGCCCCGCCTTCCCGCCTTCGCCGCCTGCACGGGCGACGAGGCGAGAAGGGCGAAGCGGGCGGGGGGGTGCGTGGCAGCCTGCAGGGGGGGCCGTGGCACGCGGTCGGCGACGAGGCGGAGGCAGCGTGGCGGGCGCACGCGCCCAAGGCGCGACACGCGGCGGTGGCCGAACGGCGGGCGCACGGCGGACCCACGGGCCGGCCGCCTAACCGGTCGGCCGGTCTGCGCAACGCGCCGGTAGAGAGAGAGAATGAGAGAAAGAGAAGAAGAAAAAATGCCAAAAAAATGCCAAACAAATTCAGAAAAATCCGAAAAAAATGGCAAAGTGGGCAGAACCTACCTGCCTACCATTTTAGGCTAAAATTGGGTACACTTATTTGGAGTGTTTTTTGTAACCCCTATATAAAGGGTGCATTGGTCTTGAATGAAGAGTTAGTAAGTAGAGTTAGTTAGCAAGTAGAATTAGCAAGATGACAAGGTTGCAAGGGAGAGAGAGCTAGCTTTGGTCACTTGTAATGTAAGTTGTTCTTTACATTTCTGAAGTTGTTGAGTGCATCAAGTTATATTTTTAAAGCTTTTGAAGTCAAAGTTGTAAGTTGTTCTTATTTCAATAAAAGTTTCATTGTTGAATTCAGCCTGTTCTTAGCCTTATTTCGCATGGTTATAATCTTTATTTCAATTTGCTTTCTTCATAAAAGTTGTTTATTTACAAGTCTTCTTCAACTTCTCTGTTTATCATTTCCTCAAATTCTTCCTATTTCATAGAGTTCTAGTCCGTTTTCTTAAGTGCTGTCCTGTGCATTTACTGTTCATCCGTGGTGATACCTTCTTCCATTTATTCATTTTGAAGTCTTTCTAGTCCTCAAATAACTCTGAGTTCTTCATAAGAGTTGTTCCTCTCTTGTATCTCTAAGTTTTATTCTTCTTTCACTTTGTCAAATTCCTCTTCTTTTGAGCTTTAGAATTAAGTTTTCAAGGTGCTGATTTTCTGTCAATTACTGTTCATCCGAACCAATAGGTCATAGTTTTTCAAGTTTTTCCTTATCTTCCTTTCATTTTCTGTTTCTGTGTTCTTCATCAAAGTTCTTCCTTTTTCAATTCTCTACAACTTTCATGTTTTACACTTCTTCTCATTCTGTCTATATTTGAAGTTATGCATTTTCTTCCAACCCCTATTTTCACTTGAATTCTGTTATATTTTCCAATTTAAGTTTTCATAATCGCACTCCAAATTCCAACAATTGATTTTTCAAAACACAAGAATATTTTTCAACTAAGAAAAATAACCAAATTCCTTCCCCGTGGGATCGACCCGTACTTACCATTATACTCATGTTTTCAAATCCATAAGTGAGTGAGTGCGGTTATAAATATTTGAAATTTGTGTGGCACGGCAATTTTAACAACGACTGTCGAGCAGACATCAGTTGGTTGGCCATGAATGGAGGGCTTGGTATCCTACCCGAAATAAGCAACTCTAATTTGTGAATAGCATCGGTCTCGTCGGGTGTAGGGAGGAGTAACAGAAGGTCACTAGTGTAGCAACCCACAGTGTAAATGGAGGAGATGGATCCGACACATAGGTGTAGGAGGTCAAGGCTTCTAGGTTGGTCGGCTACAATGGTCAACATGCCAGTTAGTTCCATTTGCCAAACTATACCCTTAAGAAGATCCCCTAATGTTTCCACTTGATAGGATGATTGGATTATGGTGTGATAGGTGGATAAGGGTACAATGGGAAGGTTTTGCTCCATGGGTGGGTAAACATAGGACAGGATGGGGTGAAGTGGTCTCTCCTTTAGCCATCTAGCTAGGGGCCCCTCTATGATTATGGTGCTATTTGTGAAGGCTTGTGGCTCTTGGGGGTCCAAGCTATGTGAATGGGATATTTGTGATTCTTCCTCACCATAGATATGAACTTGGGTTTCCTCAAGGATGGGGATGGGTTCCGGACTAGCATCTACTCCCATGTGGATGGTTGTGGTCTCCTCTCTCAAGGGAATGGGAAGGTCTATTGGGGGTGGGGTGACGACGGTTGGTGCATGGTGTACCCGGGGTGGTGAGTGAGGCCGGACTTGGGTTGGGGTTGGGAGTGGAAGTAGCGGGGGACTAGGTTTGGGTAGGATAGGAGTTGGAAGTGGAAGGTGGGTTGGGTGAGTAACTTTGGACTGGGGAATGGTGGCTGTCACGGGCCTAGGTGGAGGGGTGGACATGGGGTCCACGTGGGTTTGAGTGGTGAGGGTGGAGTGAGTCATGATGCTTCTTCCACCTGGGATGGGAACTTCTCGGCCTAACCCATGACACTGTGATTCATATTCTTCTTCCCAATCTAGTGGAGCCTCATAGTCTTCGGTTACCTTTTTAAGTTCCTTTTGGAAAGGGGTGGAAGGAGGATTTTTGGAAGTTTGTGGGGTGGGGGTTTGATGGAGAACTTGGGGTTGGGTGGTGGGGAAAGGAGGAGTGGGAGTGCTCCTCGAGTTATGGTTCTCAGGGTAGGAGTGGGAAGGTTGGGGAGTGAAGATCTTCCTGATCTCAATCCTTATCTCTTCCAATAAATCTAGGGGTCCTTTGGGTGGTGGGGTTTGGGTCCTAATAGAGGTTTTGGGTTGACTGGGAGGGAAAGGGGGAGTGGGAGTGCTCAACAGGTTATGGTCCTCACGGTAGGAGTGGGAGGGTCGGGGAGCGTAGATCTTCCTAAGCTCACTTTTCATCTCTTCCCATGATCCTATGGGTTCTTGCCTCCGAACCTTTCTTAAGCTCACTATGCGTTCCCACTCCTCCTTGGCTTGTCCCCGAAGTCACCCTGTGGCCCTGCGAACTCTAGCGTGTCCATAGACCCTAGTCCTATCAAAGTGTTTGGTCATGAAAGTCTCCCACCTAACATAATCACTAGGATGTGACCCATCAAAGGTGATACTCTCATCTATAAAGATGTCCGAAAATGGGTGGTCGATCGGACCTTTGTGGAGGGCCGAGTGGGACCAAAGAGAGGTAGCCATGTTCATGAACCGAATGACTCTAAATGCTTATGCGCCCTAGGACAAGACTTAGTAGAGACAAGTCTAGAACTTGCTCTGATACCAACTGATGTGACACACCCTAAGGATAATGCTCTGATACCAACTGATGTGAAACATTGACGGGAATGCAGCAAGTGACAATGATCCCTTGGACTTAATTCGCAAAAGCATTCCCAAAAGTCGAGAAAGCTTGGAAGACGCCGTCTCACTGTGCGCACCCGTTACCCGTGGTGACTCGATGATGCCGAGTCGAGGTGGGGGAGAGGGACCCTTGCTGGTAGAGGGCCAGCACAACTAAGGTTTTCCCTCCCGAAGGTAGGATGCCCACGATCAAGGGCGGCCGGGTGCCTTGGGGGCACTAGGTCACTCACTCACTATTGTCCACGATGACCACTCAAGATGGTGGATCCGGGAACAGGCACTCTCTTACTAGCCAGCGGACTAGCTTGACGGATATTAAACAAACAGAAGTAAATGGAGCAGGGGCAGAAGCTCACCTGGTTGGTTTGAAGAAACCAACCCCGGTCGGAGACGATGGGCGAGCGGGGAAGTGTGGGTTCCCCGCACACTGCGCCGGTGAAGCTTGAACCCCGTTTAGATAATTACACTCACTACACCTCTCGCAGGAGGGTGGACTTGGGGTGGAGAACTTAGAGTTACAATTCAAACACTACCTCCGCGCAGGGAGGGGCGATAAGCCGGCCAGGTGGGAAGGGGAGAGTCGCCGAAAACTCGAGCGGAGAAGCCGATGTCGAATCTGCCTACACTCTGCGACGAGTGACTGACAGTCACTATTGAGGTCGTAACTTCTAATACGGAATTCTGCTGATGATGAGACCAGAGGGGAAATCTTCGTAACTGGAGCGAGGATGCCTCAGAATTTTTCTGAATTCTTCTGTTGCAGTTGAGGGTCCGGGTCGAGGTTCGATCAGGGAGATAGAATCTAGGCGTGGCAGCTTCTTGTTTATGACAGCCATTTGCAGAGAGTGCCCCGACTGCTCCTGGACTCCGAATCATGAACCGCCAGAGTTTCTGGAACCATGGACGAGCCCTCTTCGCAGCAAAACTGACTGGGAAGCCGTATGATGTCGGAGAGGACTGGAGGACTCTGAAGAGTGGAGGCAGGTCGTTGCAGACTGTGGGAGGCAGACCCGCGCAGCCGAGGGAGAAAAAATGATAACTTTGGCCTCCTGATGCCAAACGCGGTTCTGCTTCTTGATTCTGATAGAGGACTGGAGGAGGAAGAACTTTGTAGAAGGGATCTTGGCCTGAATCTTGCGCCGTTTGTCGTGGTGCAGTTTCTAATCGGGTTCAGGTGCTCTACAGAGGGAGTCCTGCACAGTCGGGGGAGAATGATTCTCCCAGACAGCTCCGACCTCGGATTGAGATGAAACTGCCTCGCCTGCGAGGTCGACTGGGAGAGCTTTCCGTTGATGTAGGCCACGCCCCCAGGAGCTCCGGGATGAGATTGTGGACAGCATTGCAACAGGCGGCTGTTCTGTAGGTTTTCAGCTGCACACAAAGTGGAAGAGAGAAAAGGTGGAGGGGGGGTTTCTTTGGTGGAGGGGTAAGGGATATGGTTGCTTTGGTGGTGGGGAGAGGTTTGGGAGGTGGGAAGGGGTGGTGAGGGAGGAGACCAGGGGCGGAGCTAGCAGGGGTATGGGTGAGTGCGCAAATGGTCAAGGGGGTGGAGGTGGGATGATGGGGGCGCAAGTGGCTTGGGGAAATGGGGAGGGTTCTCTTTGATTCGGGTGGAGGGTTAATGGAGGTGTTTAATGGTAGCCTAGGGAAGGGGAGGGGTTGCCTTGGGGAGGGGAAGAGTTGCTTGGGAAGTGGGGATTCCTCTTGGAAAGATGGAAGGTTGTATGGGGAAGGGGGGAGGGTTGCTTGGGGAGTGGTGGGAGTAAATGGGGTTTATGGGTCTTGGGAAGGTGAAGGGTTGGAAGGCTGATGTGGCAGATGAGGTGGCAAGAGAGGGAGGTGAAGGGGCAGATGCGCCCAAGGGAGAGAGAGAGGGGAGGAGAGAGAGAGGGGACCGCCCCCTTTAGAGAGAGAGAGGGATAGAGAGGGAGAGGGCTAGAGAGAGAGGGAGAAGCACAAATCTTGTGGCAAACTTTTTTTTTTTTATCAAATCTTCATTCCCCTCAACTGGTGGGATTGGGGTCCTATTTATAGGAATCCCACAATTCATCATAAGTCCCTAACGTTTGGACTAATGACAACTAACCAAGGGGGAAAGGGGTGCCCCTGGGCCAAGCCCATATAACTGGGCCCATTAACCAATCTAACTGACATAGTGATAATAAACTTAGGTAGATGACTCATTAACCTAGGGACTTGACTCAAATAAAAGAAAAATTACAATGATATGACTCCAGAAAAATATGAAAATTACATAACTCGACTCAAGAAATCAAGACGAACACAATGGCGATCATCGGGACCCATGGAGAAATGGGAAGTGGTAAGCGATGTCCCCATCATGCATTCCTTAATCCGAATGGCATGACAACATAGCAGTACGTGCCCCAGGGTGTGGTGAAGGAGGTCTTGTCTTGATCCTCGGGAGCAAGACGAATTTGATTATAGCCTGAATAGCCATCCATAAATGAGAGGGCCACATACCCAGCCGTGTTATCTACCAGTACATCAATGTGAGGAAGCGGGAAATCATCTCTCGGACATGCCTTGTTTAAGTCCCTGAAATAAATACAAATTCGAATTTTTCCATCCTTTTTCATTACAGGGACAATGTTCGCCACCCATTGCGGATATAAAATAACTCTAATAAACATGGCCTTGTGCAATTTATCAACTTCCTCCTTTATCCTTTAGGCCATTTGAGGGTGGAACCTTCTCGCTTTTTGCTTAACGGGTGTTGCCCCTGGTTTAAGGATAAGTCTATGTTCAACAAGAGCAGGGTCAAGACCCGGCATGTCCTCATAGGACTAGGCAAAAGAATCGCTATACTCCCTCAATACTTGGATCAGCTCCTCTTCAACATGAGGAGGGAGATTAGCAGAAATAATTACGGGCCTGGGGTCCTCTTCAGTTCCAAGATTGATCTCCATTGTGGGTTCATTCACTGCTATCGACGGTTCATCAAATCTCTTTAGCCCTTATGCATACTGGTCAGCAGTGTCATCCACATCGCTTTCCTCATCGTCGGCTGGGTCCTTCTCATCCACAATCTCATAAACGCCCAAACCGTCATTGCTCCACACCCCTTCTACTTCCTCATCATCCTCTAGAACGATTGCGGCTTCTACAAACTCAGGACATTTGAGGAGGGCATGACATCTCTGGGCTAAATCTTGAAGAAACCGATCTGGGACAGATTTGGAATAACGCATCACAGCGTGCGCCGCAGACGTGGATGAACTGACAATACTAGAGCTAGACTCTACTCCGACTGACTCTACCAACCTAGGGGATTCTGCACACTGTACATCTAACCTAGGAGATAAGAAATATATAGGGAAAGAAGCAGGGGTTTCATGCCCCTAGGAAGATGGACAGAATAGAGCGTAATCCTCCATTGAAACCTCCGTTTTAAAATTGGCATTTTTTTAGAGGTCGAAAGAAATCATGAAGCAAGAGGGACTAGAGGAGGAAAGAGGAGGAGGAAGTTGCATGGGAAACAGAGAGGGGAAGATACAATCGAAAAAGGGGTCGGAAGATGAAAACCACATTTTGTGGAGTTCGGCAGTGAGTAAATAGAGTTCATAAATCAATGGGTGGGCAGCGCCCACATGCACATGGAACAAATAGAATTTCAGATGGTTTTTATGTAAAGTATGGGTCGACCATAATCGGAGGGGAACGGAGAATAAACCCCAATTGCTGAAACAAGGAGGCAAGATGGGATGGGGACAAATAAAAAGTAGTGATGGAGCTTCCCACTTCCCGCGGCCTCCGTTATACTTGCTTCACTAGAGAATGCTTCACCAGATGCATCTCCATCTTTTGCGGACAGACTTCTTCTTCACAAAACAACCTCTCAAAATAGCTACAAAAATCATCCATGTCACCCACCAGCCCCTTCTGCGGCGGTGGTGGGTCAGCAACAACATAAGTGGCATCGGTCTTCTTATCAACACAGGGCGGCAACTTCTTCAGAGTGCCAGGTTGCAGCGGGCCTTTCACGAAATGTTGATGGTAATCCCACGTCAGTGGCATGGAATCTCCTAGTATAGATAGTGCCGACTCTCGATAGTCGAGGCCTCTTCGTCTCATCTTTCTACCCCTGGGGACGGGATTAGTTCGCCCCTGTAATTGTGCGCCGAGGCCCCTGCCCGGCTGATGCCTAACTTCAAAATCATGTGCCACCCTTTTGAATCTCTAATTTTGGACTTGATTTTCACATTTATCGGTGCAGTGGCAGGCTTGCGTGACGCATATGCCCATGGAAAGTTCAAGTCCATAATAGACAAAATTGGCTTATTACTCGGCCAAAGTGTAGGAAGAATCTTATCAGCAATCGCATCAATAGTCTGGACTGTGGAAACACTCTTTACCTTGACTACCAGCCCCTGAAATGGGAACTTGAGGCATTGGTGGGCAGTCGAGGGTACTGCATTCAAACTATCAATCCGTGGACGACCCAGAATTGCTTTGAACATCGGGTCTATGTCCAGTACATAAAACTCCACATCCATTTTTAGAGGCCCTAGCTGGGCCTGAACTGTCACAACCCCATGGCAAGCTCGTCTAGAGTTATCATAAGCCGCAATTATGGTCGGCGTTGCCCTGAGCATGTCCTTTGAAATATTACAGGCATGTAATGTACTTAATGGAGACACATTTATTAACGCTCCCGTGCCTACAAGGGCTGACTCAACTGCCACTTTGTTTAAGGAAATAGTAATGCAGAGTGGCATCTGCCGTGCCTTTGGGGGTGCCAGTTCTGATTCAGAAAATGAAATGGAAGGCCCCCTCATAATTGTTGCCAACACCGATGGTAAGCTACCACCCCCACGTCCTCGCTCACCATTATCTTCTGCAAGAAAGCTTTGAGAGCATCCTGGTGGAGCGTAGACCTCTTGATCAATTCCAATACTGATATCTTTGCCGACATGCGGTCTAAATGCTGTAATAAATCATATTTAGAGCCTGGGATGGGGTCAACTTCTTATGTCTGGACTGTGGTATAAGGGATTGGGGGAATAGGTGTGGGTGCACCAGTGGAAGGGTAACTTCTATGAAATAAACGCCTACTCCGGAGGGCGTACTGTCGTGCCGGCACGGCCTCAGATGGACCCCCACCTGGCCCATGGGGTGAGTGGAAGGGGTAAAAATGGGGGTGAGGATGGCGGAGGCTAGTCTGGCGAGCCCCGGTGGAATGGTGATTGGTGAAGGGTCGAGTGGAGGGATAACGATGGAGGGTATGGCGGGTGATGGTGGAAGGACTAGAGGGATGGTGGGGAATGTGGCTGGTGCAATAGGTGATCGGGAGGGGATAGTGGGTGGAGCGGTAGTTAAGGGGGTGGGCCGGAGGATGGAAGAAACAGAAGGCGCGAGGGAGTTGGCGTATGCGTGGTGGAAGGCCAAAAGATGAGCAACATTTACTTGTGCCGGTGTCGGCGGCTACTGTTGCTGTTGAGGAGCAGGTGGATGTTTTGGCATGGGATTCTAATGAATCCCGAGGTCTTGCTGTTGCTGCTACTGCTGAGGTTGTTGTTGGAGAGGTTGCTAGAACTGCTGCTGTTGAGGTGCCGCCTACTGCGGCCTTGCTTGTCTTCTCCTTTCTTTTATGTCCTCAATTAACTTGTGCATTTGGGCCCAATCAATCCCTTGACCCTCATGCAAATCATAAACTAGATCCCTGAACTGATAGCACCTCTCTATCATGTGCCCGGGTTGCCGATGGTGTATGCAACACCTTGACTGGTCGGCTGTCGGGTTCCAGTTCTGACGTTCTAGCGGGAGCTGTATATCACCAGTGTACATTAAGGCTGAGAAAATGTCCGGGAGTGTTTCTGGAAGTGGTGGATAGTTGGCTCTCTTTGGTCCCGGTCGAGCAGGCCCATAACCAGTAGGAGGAGGGACGTTGTGGTACTCAGGTGGCTGTTGAGGCTGTTGAGGTGGTGGTTGTTATGGGTGTTGAGGAGCTGGGAAAGAAGGTCGGGGAGCTTGTGGAACGGAGAATTGGGGATTGCGTGGAGGTTGCTGGAAATGGGGTAGAGCGGATTGGTTAGGGAACTGAACAACCTGGACCTGCTCGTTGGTTTGAACTCCCTCAGTAACGGGGCCCTGGGACTCTCTTGTGGTCTTGGATTTCTGGGCCTCAAAAAGGGAATGGATAGGGGAGTCTTTGAATTGGGTCTAGATGAATCGGGTCCAACTGTACAACTGGTGCATATTTGAAATAGCGTTCATTGCCAATATGTTCTGGAACGTCGAGGTTGCATTCGAAATCAACAATTTAACCTTTTCTTCTTCCGAGATCTGCCCGGGTACACGCGAGGCCATCTGCCTCCATCGGTTAGCATATGTTGCGAAGTCCTCATCTGGCTTCATCTTCTTTGCTACTAAGTCGGTGAAGGAGTACTCCGGGCCAACCCGGTCTTTGAATCTATGAATGAATTTCTCTTTCACCGTCTTGAAACTTTCTGCCTCCACCAAAGGCAAGGTATAAAACCATTCAAGGGCCACCCCATCCAGGGATCGGCGGAAAAGATACGCCATAAGGTGATCATCATGCTGAAACTGCACCGATTCATAAAGGAACTCCCTGACATGGATGAACGGGTTGCCATTCCCGTCATATTTACGGTATACGGGGAGCTCAGACTATGGAGGAAAATGAATGTCCCGAAAGTTAGGAATGGGGACATCGGCAAGGGATTGTGGGCCGACCCTTTTATGGAGGAGGTGGATCTGTTGTTGCATGGCAGCCCACTTTTCAAGGATTTCTTGTTCCCGGGATGGAGAAGACGGAGCAGGAAGAGCAGAACTTGGGTACGGAGCAGATGGATAAACCGATGGAGGGGGAAGCCCATAGGAAGGATAATGGGCCAGGGAAGGGCCCATGTCCTAGTAAGCAAGCTGGGCAGCCCCTGGCTGGAGGCGAACAAAATCGACCGGGGCCACAAGGGCCTGCGGCGCTGGGGAGATGGTAGTGTAAGGATCAGAATAGGAGGGCAAGGGGACCTGGGTCTTCCCCTTGTCAAGAGGCTGATGGGCCGAGGTAGAGACCTGGCCCGCTTCCATATTAGGGAATCTGAGAGTCTGGGGATAGACCGGGGTAAGCTCAATGGTAGCAGAAGTAACAGCTGATCCAATAGCTGGAAATGTAGAAGTGGCGGCAGCAGACATGCCAGGAGAAAGCACTGAAGGCGGGGCATCTGCCCCTTGCAATGCTTGTTTAAGGAGATGGAGCTGAGTAGGATCGAGTTGGGCCATCATGTGCAGAATATGACTGGCCGAGTGCTGACCGGATGAATCGGGGAGAGAGGGTTGGACGCCCTCAGCAGTGGTAGATGGGAGAGGAGGGGCGGACCCCTCTCTCCCCTAGAAGGAAACGACCCTAGGTGGGTCCACCAAAAGCCCTTGAGGAAGAGAATCCTCGTGGGTATGGGAGAGATCGTAAGAAGACATGACTGGAGGTGAATCAAACAACGGATTGAAATATGAAATGAAATGGGAATCACCCCTAGGAGATGATCTCGTGGGGACGAAGCAACTCCACATGCACTAAAAAATGCTATGAAAAGGAAAACAATCATCCCTAACCAAGATCTAAACAATCAACCAATAAAATGCACACAAAAGAGGGGGAGATGAGAAGCGAGACAACCAATTAGTCACCCCAGTTATGAATGATGCGCGGAGAATTTTACGAATTTCCCTTTTTAGGACCTTAGTGGATTAATTAAGATATGAATTCACTCAACCACAAGGTACCTAACCAGGGTAGGAAAGGGGAAGCTGGCTGACTCTAAGGGACTCTCTCTCTCTCGCAGATGCAAACCCTAGATTGGGGTGGTACGGTACAACCTGCCCGGCGTCTGTGTGAGAATCCACGGCTCACGGGGACTTACGGAAGTCCTCGGTAAGCTCACCTAGTCGGCTCCAAGGAGTATAGAGACGAGATGATCCTCTACCTCGTTAGAAATGCAACTAATGTGAAAAAAAATGTATATATGGCCCTATGTGCACCGGAGTGCATGCAAAAGTCTAACCTAGGTCTAGCAACCAATGAGCAAACAAATATGACAAATATGAATAACAATCATGCAAAGAGAAAGAACAATCAAGGGAGACCAATAATCAACACCAAAATATCGTGAAGAGTGTGAAATGATAATCAAAAATGGAGGCTCGGGTGCACTGTAGCACCAACAGACGGTCTGTGAAGGACCGCTTAGGGAGGGCGACGGTCTTGGGTGGACCGCTCAACAGCAAGGAGTAATGACGGAACTAACAAAAATCATAGAATACTGAAATAAACTGAGACTGGGAAACGGGGGCGTACCTGGATGAACGGTCTTTCTACAAATCGTTCGATCTCCTGGACGGCCCTGCAAAGACCGTAGAATACCAACAAAAATCACCAGCAAAACATAGAGATGTACCATAGCCAGCAGAATGGACGGCCTATATCAGACCGTGCGGGCAGTGAACGGGCAAAATAAGACCGCTGAAGGTACCAGGCTCGTAGAATAATCAGCACTGTAAGTAGTTCAGAACGGCCGCTTCTAAGTTGCGCAGGCACATGGACGGCTTTGAGGGGACCGTGCAAACTCCAGAGGATAGAAACGAGATGGACCAGATAGCAACCTGAAATAACTCAAAGAAGGGAACTAACTAAGCACAAGAACAAGTCAGCAAATCACTAACACGACGAGCACTAGGTGTCCCACCGTGATCGCCAAAAAATGGGGTGTTGACAAGTTTTTCCTTCTCTCTTCTAATAAATCAATGTGGAAGTAAGTGAATTGAAGTGAGAGGGATATGAAGGAGTGATCGTGATCGCCACCAAGGTTCCGAAATGTAAAAGAGTTACACCTGTACCTTGGAAAAGGGTGACACTCGCCTGAAGACAGCACTGTGGAAATACATGGCTCTGGAAGAACCGCTCGGTGACTGAACGGTCGCTCGATAGACCGCTCACCAGTTCTGAGAAGAACGCAGAATGAAGAGCAACGGACGGCAGAACGGTTCAGAGGCAGCCACAAGAGGAATCAGAACGGTTCCGTGGAGACCGCCCTATTCCTCATATGGACAGGAGGAAGACCGTGCTACTCCACCAACCTCCAAGTCGTGTGATCTGAACCTCCACCCCTTCCGGCCGGCTAGAGGAGATGGGCCCTGTGTTAAAGTGATGCTGACCTGCAAAATAACATGGAGAACACAATGGAAAACCCAAGATCAATATTGGAAGGTGTGGTGACTATAAAGGGACATGGAAAATAACCGAACTAACATGGAATGATGAATGCCTGAGAGTTTTTAAACCCCTAGGGGCATCAAAAACCATAGGAGGGTGTGTGTAATGACGTGTAATGATAAAAAAAATGGGGGAAAAGAGCAAAGAAGTGAAGCATGCAACGAATGAAAAGGATGGTCGGACTATCAAATGAAGACTCGAAAACACCAATACTCCTTGAATTGGAGGCTTATATGGACGTAGAAAGCCTCCCTCCCTGACTGTAGGTCACTCAGAAGTTCGGCAGGGCTTCGCCGTCGACCTTAAAATCTCCCCCCTTTTAAAGCTTGGATTAAGGGTCCTATTTATAGAGCCCATAAACCCAGCTCAAAATTAGGGTTTCTAGCCCATTTTAGCTCGAGATAATAACACAAAAATCATAGATAAATGAATTATCCCTCACCAGGATTGAACGGAATCCCATTTGGTTGAGAAACCTCGGAGAAAATGGCGGGATAAGTCAAGGGTTTACCCATGGGTTGGAGAGAGAAAACCCTTTAATTCTTTAGAGATCGGACCATAGCGCGGTCGACCGATAGACCGCCCAGACTATTGCACGGTCTAATGCTACACCTTTCCACACTGTCGGTGGAAAATAAATAATTATGAAAATAATCCAATTATCCATCGAACTGACCGACCATTTCACCGTTGGACTCTTAAGTATTGAACGGTCTATTAAGGACCACTCAATTCATGGGGCGACCCAGGTTCAACCGTGTAGGCCTGTCGGTGAAAAATCCTAATAAGATAGGTAAAATAGATAGTTATATGAAAAACCCACGCCTTGGGGACTCTGGGAACTGGACGGCCATATGAACACCGTTCAATTGATTTGAACGGCCACACAAGGACCGTTTAACATCTTGTCGGTGGAAATTCAAAAAATCACATAAATATTTATAAATAGATGGACGGTTCAGATCCAGCCGTGCATTGCCTGAACGGCCAAGCGATTGACCGTGCAAAGGCGGGACGCTTGAAAATTGATAAAATGTGATAAATCAAGCAAAATCAAGGCCCAATAAGCCCTGAATTGAAGTGGACCTAGTCAGGGAGGGAGGTACCCATAAAATATGCCCAAGGTCATGCCTGGAAATAGCCCAACGAGTAATGGACAACTCGAAACATCAATAAATGGTGGTAAAAGGAATGACTTAACTCATCGTCAAAAACGAGTGTCAACACCAATTCCTCGCCCTTGCCATCTAGGCCACTCCTCATTCGCCCTCCACCATCTTCCACACCACAACGAACTCCCCCTCTCGTCACCAATTCCTCGCTCTTGCCATCTAGGCCACTCCTCAACCCTCTGCCACCCACAAACCCTTCATTGTTGCCTAGACCCCTCCTCATTCGGCCTACTCCTTCTCCAGCCATTCAGGCACCCCCTACCCCTCCTATTGTTTCGTCTCCTGTTACCACTATTCCTCAGCCGACAAGGCCCCTCATATGGGCTCCTCCTTTAGTCACTCCCCCAACACCTGTCAATCACAATATCCCCTCTTCATCCATGAATCCTCTGCCACAACACAACCTGACAGAGGCGCGATCATCGCAAACCATGGTGCTCCGTAGTGGACGGATGTTCCATCGTGTATTTCCACAAAGGGAGCTAGAGCCCGCGCAGGGGCAAGATAAACAGGAGAAAGAACAGGAATCTATGCCGGGCACACAGTATGACTTACTAAAGCACTTAGACAAGACCCCGACAAGGATTTCCATTTTAGAGCTGATAAAGAGATCCACCATTCACTAGCAAGCTTTGAAAGAGTATTTACAGAAGGTGATGGTTAATGAGGACATTCCAGCTGAACAGATTACATCAGTTTTAACACCGGCAAGTGTTCAGCTGGCCATTATTTTTCATGAGCAATAGTTAGCTCCGAAGCCAGCTAGGAAATACGCCTTATGCATCACAGTTGACATTAACAAGGTGGCAGTTAAACAATGCTTGGTGGATACTGGAGTGTCCATTAATATGTTGCCGCCAAGCACTCTGAAAATGTGTGGGATTCTGGATAGTCAGATCCGGCCATCTACAATTACAGTGACGGCTTATGATAATACAAAGAAACCTCCTCTAGGCATGATTACTTTAAAAGTTGGGCTTGTTGGAACTCTAGTTTTGATAATGACTTTCTATGAATCATGTTTAGATTAAGGTGTTTAAATCCCTCAACTCTATCTGTTTGTATGGTCCATTTGGTGCATGTTATTTCATAGAATAAATCATAGTCAGTGCATGTGTTGTATCGCTAAAAATCTACCTCGGTGCAAGTCTAGCTTTGTTCTGCATTTCACGCATAAGTGCTTGCCTCGGTGCAGTTTCTGTTCACGCACACACACTGTCGTCCCGTAACTCTCTCGGTGCAATATCTGGGTCGGTGCAATTCTTGTCTAGAATGCACTTGTTGAGTCTGCTCATTTCTTATCTCAGTGCAAATCCAACTCGGTGCAAGCTTTGGTTTGCATCTCTCTTTGTTATGCGTCTCTCTCTCTGCCATCTCGGTGTAAGTTCTTACTTGGACGGGATTTCTTGGCTTGGTGCAAGTTCTGTCTTGCATCTTCCTTTGTCTGTGCATTCTTCTTTATCAACTCGGTGCAAACTTTCTATTCTAGAAAAAATAAAGTCAGTGTATCCATGTGTTCTGTTGTTTCTTGTCGGTGCATATCTATTGCACTATTGGACTCTATGGTCTATGCTTATGACGTCATGCATTTTCTCAAGTAAGTGCATCTCTCGTCTTTGCTCACTTCAACTTGGTGCAACCTCTTGCTCACCTTATAGTAAGTCAGTGCAATGGCTGACTTGGTAACTCCTACTCAGTGCAGTTTATGCTTACTTACTCGCTACGTCGGTAAGACTTGTGCTAAGAAAGTGACATAATGTTTATTCCTTTTCTGATAGTTTGTTTGTGCATTCACCAGGTAAATGGCACGTGATCTGAGGAAGATAGAGGCCCAGAATATTCCTACACGTGCCCCAACTTTTCAGGCGGGAAATGGGGTATCCATACGCCTAAGGTTCTGGAGCAGACACATATATATATGCTGAGGAAAAGGGTTCGAGAAAGAAAAAAAGGGGAATAGTGAAAAAGAAGAGAAGTGAGAGCAGTGTGTGGATCAAGAGAGAAAACCAGAGACAAACCATTCCATCAATGAGCAGATAGAAAGTTGAAGCAGAGAGAGATAGTGCCCCCACTATCCAGAGATAAGAAGTACGAGAGAAGAAAAAGAGAGGTTCTGAGAGCAGAAGGCAGAAAGAGTGTGAAGTGAAGCAGGGTCAGTATTTACTTCAGATCTGTTGTTTTTAAGTGTCTTCCGGATCAGATCCAAGACACTGCGCTCCTATGTGAGTAATTCTGTTTCATCTTATTGTCGGCTTTTCGTTGCTGAATTTTGTTTTTGCTTTCATCATACATTTCCATTCAAGCTGTGTGTCAGTGACTGCAGAGGTGGATTCCTCTGGACAGCCAAGCTGTATTGCCCAGCGGACGGCAAGCTGTAAGGCCCAGCAGTTGAAGCTGTGAATCAGCGGTTTGTAGGCAAGCTGTGAGGCCCAGCGATTTCAAGCTTTTTGGCAGCAGTAAGCCACACTGTGGTTTGAGTGTGGGGTGGACGTAGGTCGGAGGACCGAACCACCTAAAAATTTCCTTGTCTACTGTGGTTTGGTTGTCCTGCTCCGTTAGATGAATGTATAGGCCGATCTGTCTCTCCATGTCCTGTGAGCATGTTAGCTGCACGTTTTCTACTTGATTAAGCTCCTCACTGCCCTTCAGACTCGGTAGAATCTAGTTAGTTCCTGTTCAGCATCTCTGATTGACATAATTAATTTTTAATTGGTCATAATTTCCAAAGGATTCATTCAACCCCCATTCTGAATCCGAGTCTAGCACCTCAACAATTGGTATCAAAGCAGTTTCTACACAAAAGGTCTAACAACCTGCAGATTCGTTCCTTGATTTCGTATCGGTGCGATCTAATTTGATCTGTCTGTTAGCATTGTTTTTGATCTGATCTAATTTTGAGCTTTGGTCTTAATCTGATCTGTTTTGTCTTGTTCTTATAACTGAAATTCCTGTATACACCGGTTTGGATTTCTATGGCTGGTACGGTCGTTTCAGAGACTATGTGATACATTTGAATTATGACTTATGGGTACTCATAGATCACAGTCCATATGAAATTCCAGAGGACAAATCTCAATGGAGATCCTCAGACAGACTAAAATCTGAAGAAAATCAAAAGGCCCTAAATCTAACAAAAAGGGCAATAGACTCTAATTACTTTCAATGTGTTAATGAATGCAGGAGCGCAATGGAAATCTTCAACAAAATATTGGGATTATCTTGTGGAGATGAGGAAATATGTTTGATGGTCAGAGATCAGTCCGAGGACTCATCCTCCCAGGTAAATTCTGAAGCTGAGAATTTTAGCTATGATGATTTACTCTCCATGAATGAGCATTTATTGAATAAATATGATAGAGTCAAGTCTGAAAAGAAAAAACTTAGAAAAAAAATTATTTCTGAAGTTACTCGCTTGAAAGCTGAAAATGAAAATTTGAAATCAGACATGAAAAAGGAGTGATCTGAAATAGACAGATTGAAATCTGAAAATGAAAGTCTTAATAATAAAGCTTTTGAAAATGAAAATTCGTGTAATGAATGTGCCTTCTTAAAGGAATTGATTGAAGATCTTGATTCTGATGATAACATGCAGAAGAATCTAATCAAATCCTTGAAAGAAGAAAATGATTCATTGCTTGAACAGAAAAAGGAAATTGATGAATGCCAAGACAAATTGCCTGAAGAAAATTGTTATCTAAAAGATCAAAATAAAAAGCTGATGGTTCTGAATACATTTTTGTCTGAAAGACTGATGGCATTTGAAAGAGGAAAATCAGTCTTGAAAGAAAAAGAAGTGAATATAGAATTGAAGTTAACACATGAGAATGAGACTTTGAAAAGTCTAAATGATGGTTTGCATACTCAAGTCATTTCCTATGAAGACTACATTGTTTCCTTGCAAGCTGAAATTGAAGATCTAAAGAGTTCCTTGTCAAAGTTTGTTAAGGGAAAAGATAATTTGAATAAATTGTTTGGAGCTAATGTGAATTTTCAAAAAGAGGGACTGGGTTGCAGTCTAGTAATGAAGAAGGTCGATGGAAATAAATTGAAAATTATTTTTGTTAAAAGTTCAGAACAAGAAAAACCTTCCACTTCATCTATATTTCAGTTCACGGCGAAGAGAAGTGAAGAACAAAATAAAAATTTAAAAAATGGAAGAAAACAGAAAAAGAGTGAAAATAAACATAAAACCAAACCTTCATCTAATGCTGTTAAAGTTTCTTATGTCTCTAAAAATTGTCCTGAACAACTGCATGTTAGAAAATGCTTCCCCATTCAGTCACATGCAAACACAAAAACCTTTTCATGTCATTACTGTGGAAAAACTTGTCATAAAATGCATGAGTGTAGGACAATGGAGCTAGATGAGCGGGCCTCTAAGAAATTTCACGATGGGAAAACTCAAGACACTCACGGAAGAAAATTCACTGTTACCACTGTGGGAAGCCGGGCCATATTGGAGCCCATTGTTGGCATGCTCAAAGAAAGAGAGTCAATTCAAAATTTGGAAACTTCCCTGTAAATAAAAATGTTTTTAGTAGTAAAAATTTTGTTTATGGAAGAATTGGCCACCATGAATCTGAATGTTGGTATGTGAAAAGAAATAATGATCGTTATGACAAAAATTACTTAACTCATGTCCATCCACAAAAATTCCATGATGATCGTGTCAAGAAAAATCTGAGATCTCTCATTCATTGTTATTATTGTGGGAGAATGGGACATATCATGAATGACTGCCATTCTATGAAATATGACAATAGGAAAGTTTGGAATTCTCGGAGTACACCTGCTAAAGGTGCTACTTACTTAGCAGAACCCAAAAGTTTTTGGGTTCTATATTCTACAAAATAACTTGATCTTGCAGGTATGCCTCGGAGGAAACAAAAGGGGGTAAATAAGCCGAGGCACCAGAACATGAAAAACCCCATTTCTACATCTTTCAGGTTAGTTGTCTAATTGTCTTAAACTCTGGCCTTATAGTAGTATCTTCTTGAGTTATCATGATACATGTTTGCATTCTATGTGATATTCAACAGTGTCATAGTTGATATCATCATATTATCTGTGCATCTCTTCACTGAAATTGTATGAGCAAATGATCCATGTAGAATGTTACATGAATAGTTGAAAATAAATCAATGATGGATGATATCATGTTCATGATTAGATAAGTAGGCTTGCATGACCCTATGGTATAGAAAATAGTATGTTGGGAGAAGGGCAGTTGTTTTCTGTCTGGAAACCCACGCTATGTGTAGAGGCTTGCCTTCGCCAGGTACCAGGGGTCAAGTTGCATGTAGAATTTTCTATGCATACAGTCATGTTAAATCTGTGCACTCTAAGAAAAATAAATATTGGTTGGGTGGAATTCTAGCAATTCTTGAGGGGAAGTCAAAGTGTTTAAGAGCCTAGCTACTTGAATGATGAGTTGTCTATTTGTGAAAAGCTGATCAGATTTTGAGTGCTGCAATTGTTTGGAGCTTTCAGATGTATGCCTGCTTAGATAGTGACCTGAAGTGGTGATATGAGTTATTATGTAATGTTGCTAAGACAATCTATGTTCATTGGAAAGCTGTTGACAAGTGTCCTTTTTGAATGTACTGATTCCTATTCAAGATGAGGAATTAGAAGCTGACTATGTACATAAGAGGGTGTTATCTATGGAACAAATCTCTTAGGCTGAGTAACTGATTGGCTCTGAACTTTGAACTTCGCTCTTTGGCAAACATCTGTCATATCTTCATGCTCATCTTTGCTCTCTTCTCCCTTTCAACAAGTCCAGAGAATGTGGTAATCAGGGAGAGTTAAAATCTGATATCTATTTGTTGAGCATATCCGAGTGATTTTGATGATAACAAAACCCATGACATTTATCTCCTACGTGCCTTGTATTTGAACAAAGTTTTATGCTCTAAACCATGAAATTTCATTCCTTTTCAACTTAGTGTTCTTGAATCCTTCCATGTGTTAAAACGAGCCTAAACGAACTTGTAATCAACCATAACACAAGCCCATTTCAATCATCGAACTTATGAACAGTTTTTTAGCAGGCTAACACTTGATTTTTACAGGTTTGGAGATTGGTGGTCGACCTCTGGACCATTGGAGGTCGACCTGAAATCACAGAACCAAAAGAAAAGGACCTGTAAAAATGGCGGTTGACCGCCAAGACCCTAGCGGTCGACCTATTTTTCCAGCAGCCAAATGGCTACAGGAATGCTCCTAGCGGTCGACCGCTGGCCTCTGCAGGTCGACGGCTAGCCCCGAGCTGCCCATAATTGTTGACTTTTTGTCACTTCGAGAAAAGCCATCCCTCTTGATATTGTTTAATCCCTAAGCAACCAAACCCTCCAGAAATTGTGGATCTGGTCTGGGGGAGTTCATGGACCAGTCAAGTCTATATAACATATACAAGAGGGTTAAGAAAACCCTAATGCTCAAGGTGGATCAAGGAGGCTACCAAAGGGGAAGAGAAGGGAGTTAGCACTGTAGACGTGAATAGTGCTCCGAGAAGAGTTCTTCATCCTTCTTCCTCTATTCTCAGGTAAAGATCAAGCCATATCTGAAGGAGATCAAAGGCCAGACCAAGTGGAGCTCAAGCTGCATCCAAGGAATTCTTCATCAACTAAGGGGGAGCATTAATCAAGCCTTTTCTTTTGTGTTTTTCATTCTCAATCTTTCTGAGCTTCAAGTGTGATTGTGTTGTATTCCTAAATCATATGTGTGTGTGTGTATCTTCGCAGATCCGTGTGTGTGTGCAGTTAAGTTTGTTTGTCTTTGTGTGTGTGTGTGTATGATCTTGTATCTCTTTACAAGATAGTGTGTGGATCCTCACGGTTGGTGAGGGGTGGACGTAGGTTGCCGCTGTGGCATCTGAACCACCTAAAAATCGTTGTCTCATTGTGGTTTGTTCCTTTTCCCCTATCCCACTTCTGCGCATGCTTGTGGATTTAGTTTAATTTCTATCTTTAGATCTAGATTAACTGATCACCTTCAAATAGATCCTCGGTATATCAAAAGCTGGATTCGAACTGACAAGGTTACTCTTGCCGGAAAGATAACAGTTTGCATGAGTAAATCTTCGGATCAGTCAACTCCGCCTAGTACCAAGGGCTATTGCAGTGATTGTTTTTGATAGATCTGGTTTATCCTACACTTATCTCTTAGTGTTGTCGCATAATTTTAAAGATGAGTATAACCTTGTTAAAATTGTGATTTCACTCAATTCACCCCCTTCTTGGGTGCCATTGATTGCGGGACTTCAATTGATATCAGAGCTAAGGCTCTATCCTTCACAGATCTAACGATCTTGAGTGAGATCCGGATTAATGGCAAATAAGGGTATGATGGCCGAGGGTCACTCCATCAACAGTCCTCCGTTCTTTGACGGCTCAAACTACTCATACTGGAAAAATAGAATGCACGTTTTCTTGAGGGCTCAAGAGTCTGAAGTTTGGAGAGTTGTGGACAAGGGTCCTTACAAACTTGGGAATGATGAAGAAAAATGGACACTTGAGGAAATTAAGAAATGCACTGTTAATTTCAATGTTATGAATATTATGCAATGTGCGATACACCCTAACGAATTCTCTCGTGTCTCCATGTGCAGCTCAGCTAAAGAAATGTGGGACAAACTACGGCTCATATATGAAGAGACATCCGAGGTCAAGGAGACCAAGGTCAACCTTCTGGTTCGAGACTATGAGCTTTTCAAGATGAAGCCTGAAGAGACAATTTCAGAGATGTTCGCAAGACTAACTGAGATCATGAATGGTCTCAAAAGTCTTCGGAAAGATTACACAAATTCTGAGCTCGTAAGAAAAGTGCTAAGATCCCTCTCTCCTGCGTGGCACACCAAAGCCACCGTTATTGAAGACTCCAAGAATCTGTCCACACTTACCCTCGATGAACTCATAGGGTCACTCATGACTGATGAGATAAAAGTGAGTAGGACAGTTGAGGAAGATATCAAGAAGAAGAAAGTAATTGGATTGAGAGCTCATCAATCCGATGACGACTCTCCAGAAGAAGAGTCCAGTGACGGAAGCAATGAAAAAGAAGAATTGGCTATGATCACTCGTCAAGTAAAAAGATTTCTGAGGAAGAAAAGAAATTACCAAGGTAACTTCAGAAAAGGGCAAAGGAAGCCCACTCAAACCAAGGGTAAGTCGAGCAAGCCGAGTGGCATCATATGCTACGAATGCAAAAAGCCCGGGCACATGAGGGGAGAGTGCCCAGACCTGAAGAAGAAATTCAAAAAGGACAATTTCAGAAAGCCCAAAGCCATGGTTGCTACGTGGAGCGATGAAGAGAACGAACCATCCGAGGTGGAGATACAAGAGCTCGTGGAGAGCCTGTGTCTTATGACTCATGAGGATGACTCAACCGAGGGAAACTCGGACCATGATTTTATTTCAAATGAACAATGGGAGTCCGAATATGAAAAACTGTATGCCAAATACAAGAAAATCAGATCTGAAAATAAAACTCTTAAAAAAAAATTTGATGAACAATCACATGAAGATATCTTTGTCAAGTTTGAAAAATTAGAACATGAATGGTTTGAAGTAACTGAGGAAAGAGAAAGCTTGCTACAAACTATTTCAGACATTGAAAGAACCAAAGAAGAGATTTCATGCAAAATGGCTGAAGTTGAAAAAGTGTGTGAAAATCTGAAAAATGAAGAAGAAAGTCTGAAATCCACAAATTCAGAACTCGAAAGGAGAAATGGGATTTTGGGTGAAGAAGTTGCTGAACTTCGGTCCACCTTGACTAGGTTTGTTAAAGGGAAACAA
The DNA here is from genome assembly GCA_022559845.1 of Amorphophallus konjac. NCBI lineage: Eukaryota > Viridiplantae > Streptophyta > Magnoliopsida > Alismatales > Araceae > Amorphophallus > Amorphophallus konjac. Next base: position 215,786,147 of record CM040124.1, on the reverse strand, counting down.
AACCTGGATAACTTATTGGGGGTTAAAGTCAACTTCCAAAAGGAAGGCTTGGGGTACACACCTCAAAACAAAAAATCTTTTAAGCATAAGATCACCACATCCCTTGTTCATGAAAAGGACTATAATCATGCTTCATGTTCTAATTCTAAACCCCAACATGTTTAGCCCAAACCACACAGATATCAAAGAACTTTCTCACATGCCAATTGCTTTCATTGTGGTAGATTTGGTCATGTGATTTCCAACTGCTGGTTTAAACAAAGCACACCTAAATATCATGTTCCATGGATAAAGAGAACACCCGTAAGAAGTTGGACTAACTCCTATGGACCCAAACTTGTTTGGGTACCAAAAATAATTGCATGAGAAATTTGTTTCTTTCAGCTATGTCTTGAAGCCAGGGGGAGCAAATGGTATTTGGACAGCGGTTGCTCAAGGCATATGACAGGGGACAAGAAGATGTTCTCCAAGCTGCAAGAAAAGGAAGGAGGCTCAGTTGCTTTTGGTGGAAAGGACAAAGGTAAAATAATCAGAATTGGAAACATAGGTAAGAATTTTGAAACCTTGATTGAAAATATTCTTTTGGTGAAAGGATTGAATCATAATTTGCTGAGCATAAGTCAGTTGTGTGACAAGGGATTTAAGATAGTTTTTGATGAAACCCACTGCCTTGTCATGAATAAAATTTCAAATGAAATTAGTTTAATCGGTAAAAGGAATAACAATGTGTACACTATTGATCTTGATAATGTTTCATGTGATGATGTGTGTTTGGTGGCTAACAACCATGAGTATGCATGGCTATGGCACCGAAGACTAGGTCATGCTAGTTTTGGAGTAATCTCCAAGTTATCTAGGCATGACCTGGTAAATGGTTTGCCAAAATTAAAATTTGAAAGTGACAAAATCTGTGAGGCTTACACAAAAGGCAAGCAAACACGTACTTCTTTCAAAAATAAAAATATTGTCTCTACCTCTCGGCCTCTAGAACTGCTGTATATTGATTTATTTGGTCCCACTAGGATATCCAGCCTAGGGGGTAAATCGTTTGGATTTGTAATTGTTGATGATTACTCCAGATTCACATGGATGTTATTTTTATCCAATAAAAGTGATGCCTTGACGGAGTTTCAAGTGTTTTGCAGGAAAATCCAAAATGAAAGAGGTTACCTCATCACCACCATCCAGAGTGATCATGGTGGTGAATTTGAAAATCATGATTTCAGCATCTTCTGTGAAGAGCAGGGGTACACACATAATTTTTCATCACCAAGGATGCCCCAGCAAAATGGAGTAGTGGAGAGGAAAATAGAACGTTGATAGACATGGCCTGTACCATGCTCAGTGAGAACTCACTACCTAAGTACTTTTGGGCTGAGGCGGTAAGCACAGCATGCCACATCATCAACAGGGCAATGGTGAGGCCCATTCTGAAGAAAACTCCATATGAGCTCTACAAGGGTAAGAAATCAAACATCTCATATCTCAAACCCTTTGAATGCTCTTGTTATATTCTCAACAATGGTAAGTCCAACTTGGGTAAGTTTGATGAAAAGAATGATAAAGGAATCTTTTTAGGTTATGCACTTAATTCTAGAGCTTACCGGTTATTCAATAAAAGGACTTTGGTCGTTGAAGAAAGTCCTCATGTTATTTTTGATGAATCAGAATCAAAACTGACAAATCAAATTTCTTCTACCATGAATGCAGATGAAGCTCCTAGGAATTCAACTAATGACGGAGCTAAGAATGAGCCATTGAAAGCAACCTCAAGCAAGAGTGAAGAAGATGAAGATCCCACACTCGAGACACTGCAAGAACCACGAGTGCAGCATCCTGACTTACCTAGCTCTTCCACATTTCTCAAGGATCATCCAGCTGTGAACATCATAGGTAATTTGGAGGATGGGGTAAGAACTAGGTCCTCTCTAAGGCTGGTAGAAGAGGAAGATTTGATGGCTTTACTTTCACAAGAAGAGCCTAAGGACATTCATGAAGCTCTTCAAAATGAATCATGGACTCAGGCTATGCATGAAGAGCTGCACCAATTTGAAAGAAACGAGGTGTGGACTCTCATGCCGCGTCCTAAGAACCATCCCACTATTGGAACCCATTGGGTTTTCAGAAACAAGCTAAATGATGCGGGATTAGTTGCTAGGAATAAGGCCCGGCTTGTTGCCAAGGGGTACAGCTAGGAGATGGTGTTTGCGATGGGATCTTCCCGTTCTACTCTGGTCTTCTTTCTTTGTTTGTTTATGATTATCATTTGGGTTTATTTGGTTTATTTCACGTGTCGATCAATCAATTAACTGACTGGCAATTAACTGACTGATTGACTGCGCGGGCATGCCAGTCACATGAGTGACAAATTTATTATGCGTTCATTCTAACCCGTGACGGGCGAAAGTGAGATTCGGTCAGGACCAACAGTCCGCCACACCATAAAGGCTATGGCGTTAATTACATCCCCCGCGAGGAGGGAAAACCTTTGATTAATTACCGAGATAGTGGGCTATCGAGGCCGGAATAAAGATGCGATGTTATGAATATGACAAGATCATATGAGATGCGTCTATTTATCATGCAAGAGAGGCATGGTTCATTAAATTGGAGACCCTTGGTACGTGGCGGAGGATGTAGGTCCGAAGACCACCATCGCGCATAGCGGCGACTTCCGATCGGGCGTAACCCGGCCTTCTGTCAATGCCATTTGATATACCCGAGGGTCTATGCAAGCATGCATGCATGATGCTCGTGACTATGCTAAGCATGGCAATAGAGTTATGGAAACAAGCAGTGCTCAATCACATTTATTAATCCCCGCCAAGTGGAGAGAATAGTAACACAAGCATGATAACGAAAGCAAAGTGCTGACGGACATGGTAGTGAAAGCATGATAACAAGATGACTCGAACTCGAATAGCCCTTCTCTTATTCAGTTTATTACTAATTAGGGTTTATTAACTCTGACCACGAGAGACGAGGATCGCTCCGGAGGTGAGTGAGTGATCAAAACAGCAAAAGGGTTCAAAATCGGCGCGGCCACGCGTAGGGGTAGGTTTCCCCGGTGCTGCCAAACGTAGGTGAAGGGTCTTAATACGGCGCGATTATGACAAATGGTTAATACGGCACGACGGGCAAGGGGCGCGCCGGTTTAGGGCACGTCGGGAACGGGCTAAATAAAAATAGGAAATCATGAGTCTAGTGTTAATCCGGCGTGGGGGGGTACCGCGCCGTATTAGGGCACGCCGGATTAGGGCCGCACCGTTTTAGCTTATTTTTGATGAATTTGGAAACCATTTAAGTTCATTAAGATTCTGTTGAGACTTTTGAAGTAATTTGGGCCAATTGCTCATTTAATTAAAGTCCAGGATCCTTCTAGAATGAAGTAATGGGCTGGTGCGAGGTCCATACTCGAGCACTAGAGTCCTTGATTCAGAATGAATATTTTATTACGGCCGATCCGCAGAGACGACTTGTGAGTCCAAAACCTGCCAAAAATTGGGTAGCATCTCCCCTGAACCTGAAAGGTTGCAGGAGAAGAACGGGGTCATGCTCACTTGTGGAGCAAGCCCCTTAAACTACCGGTCTGCATGGTGACAGCCAGCAAATTCCCAACGGATAGGATACCCCGAGGACTGGCCTACGAGGGGCACCAAAGCTCCGTGGGTGGAAGCAGAGGATGAGGTAGCTGATGATAGAAGCGACACCCCGAGGACCGGCCTACAAGGGGTGTGCGACCTACAACATACACTGCACCCGCCAGAGAGGGAGACCCTTAGGGAAAGAGGCTCCGAGGACTAGCCTGCTAGGAGCATTTACCCCTTGGTCACCACGGGGTCCCAAAGGACTGTGGGTTTAGGATTATTGGGCTGGAGCCCCTGTTGCTGTAAGCTTCGTGACCCATGAGAAACATCCATCACTCGAGAGTGGAGTTCTCTTGGCCAATTGGTAGCTCTGTGAAACGGTGGAAGATATCCCCCTCCCTAGGTGGAGGGTCGAGAGGTTGATGCTCGCGAGACTGGGTTGCCATTCACAGAATAGAATGGAACAGCAGTCATGGAAAGGGGCGATCGATATGCAACTAGAAAAGTTTGTCTACACATGCATACCCACAAATGACTGGAATGCAGTAGTCGCGATGCGGACTTCACTGTCCCAAAACATCGCCTACCCCCTCTGAACAACGAGAGATGCAAAGAGGAGGGGAGGCCAAGATCAGATTACGTATCAAAATAGAGAGCGACATATGCACAGGCATAGGCGCGGAGGACCCAGGGAGGGGTTTGTCCATGTAGCCCATGGCATACCAGGGCGCGTTCGGAGTCCAGAGAAACCAAGATTTCAGAGCCGTATACGGGAAGACCCCAATAGATATATACATTTATCGAATGAGATAGCAATGGAAGAGGAAGACGAGACGCCAAACATTCAACCCATTGAAGCATTCATATACGCACGATATCATTCCATTGACGGGGGAAATCACATACATATCGTGAGTTTGGGTGCCGGCATCGCAGCACGGCCACCATCCTACTCGCAGGAGGATTCACAGAAGAACAATCGGTAAATGAAAGAAGACGCAGAGAAGGGGAGGAGGGTTTCGCTCATATCATCGCCATCCCTCACCCCTCTCGCTTACATTCGTCGGAGAGAAAGCAAAAGTGGATTAGAAGATAGAGGACTCAGACCCCCACCTGTTCTAGAAACAGAGTGTCGGAACGCCTTCTTCTTCTCTTACTCCGAAGGGCTTCGGATGAGGACAGGAGACGGCGACTGGGGAACGCTCTCAGAGACTCTGCTTCTTTCACAAGAAAGAAAATCCTTCCTCCCTCGAAGACGACTGACCCTCCTCCTTTTTTTTCCTTTTTCAATATCCCTCCTTCTTCTTTTTTCATCTGGTCGAGCAGCCACCTATATATAGAATCGAACTCTAAGCCTCATCCGGCATGAAGAATGGCGCGCCGGGGAAGGCTCCATTGCCTTTTGCGCGTCGGAATAGCAGGGCACCGGGTGGGGGCGCGTTGGTTTAGGGCGCGCCGTATTAGCGCCCTTTGCATGTTGCGAGTCAGCCGATGAGTCCGGGGATGGTTCCGGGGGTCACCGTGAACATTTATCTCGCCAGTGCTCTTTGAAATCTCGACGAGATGTCTTGTTGAAGCTCCCAGGTCAACGTACGGCCATTCCCGAAACTTCAGATGACTTTGGTTTGCACATGCGGGTTTTTCGCCGACACGGCCCTCGGCGCTATGATAAGTGCCGCTGGCTCGGTCTGACTTGTGCTCAAAACTTCTCGGAGGGTGGGATAGCACCCGGGATAGTTCCTCCCACTTCGAGCGATCATTCGGCCGTTAACGGGCCCTATTTGGCGAGAAGCCGTACCCGTGCTGGGTAGCCAGGATCTTCTACCGACAAAGCCTCTGGTCCACCGTTCTGGAGAGCCAAGGGGACTCTTTTATCTCAGGAGAGCATTTCATGAGGTGGGTAGCCACTGGGTAGACCATCGTCCTTGGTCGGACAACGGGTGTAGTGTATGCGGCATGACGGAGTCGATGCCGGTTCATTGGGCCGTCTTGGTCGCACTACCAGTTGGTTGTGAGTTCATCTCGGTTCTCCTGAGGTGAAGTCCCTGGCGTTCATACGGGGTGACTTGAGGCTCTGGCAGCTCGAGAAGTCTTCAATATGTTGATCTTTATCGGCTTCCGTGCTTCAGCGGGTCGCCTCATTCATCTTTATGGCTTGATCACCGACGATCACATTTTGGGTGCCAACAAATGCCCCCCAGACGTGGGTGTTGCAAGCGAGGCACGAGTGTCGCAAGGCCGACGGATGAGCTTCGCCTGGAATGATCTCCTCTTCAATTGACGGGAGCTCGGGACGGCCCTTAATCCGGCACGGATGTTAATCTAGCGCCGTTTGAATGTTAATACGGTGCGGGTTAATCCGGCGCGCCCTTGGCTTTTAGAAGTTAATTCGGCGCAGTCCTTGGCATTTTGGCCAGTAATCCGGCGCGCCTTTTCCATTGATGTGTTAATTCGGCGCGGCCTGATGCTTGGAGGAGGTTAATTCGACGCGCCTTAAATCGGCGCGCCTTTTGCTTCGAGGAGTCATTAACTCGGCGCGCTAAATAGCGCGCCGGATTAACATCCAAACCCCCCCCCCCTTATATAAGGCTTTCGCCCCTCATCCTTCCTTCACCACTACTCATTTGCCAAAATTCTCTCTCTCCTCCCTTTCTTCTCTTCCTGCGAGTGTGTAGCAATCTTGGTAAATTAAAGGACTGGAAAGTCCAAATAAAAATTAAAATATATAAATATATAAAAATTAAACGAGGCCTAGACCTTCTACATAACCCTCTTGCAAACTAAAAAGTCTTACAAAAGGACTCATAGACCTTACCATTATATTATAATAAATTTAAGAATAACATGTTATTCTAAGTAGCCATTTGATGCAAAAAAATAATTTTAATTAAATTAAGAATCATTAAATCTTAAAGAAAATGTCAATTTATATTTTATTACTATTTTAATATTCCACATTTACTATAATCTTATTAGAAGGAAGAAGTATATATATATAAGATTTAAATACATTAAAGATATATAAAAGGGTAAAAGAATGGGCATATATACAATATCGGTCCTTTAGAGGTTAAGGAAAAATTGCCAAACGCAATTGACGCCTCTTACTGCAGGCGTTATTTTAAAAAGATGACATAGGGTATGTCGTTAATTAGTTAAAGTATAAATAGCATAAGAAAGGACATATAGATAGAGATTTCTAGGGTATAAACACAATCTTGCTTCTTCCAGGGGCATGAAGAAATGCCAAAATGTAAGAAACGGCTATGACAATGTCGTGAATTCAAAAAGAAACGACTTGATATAAGTTGTTATTTTATTCTAAAATGAATAGTGTCGAATTTTTCCATTAAAGAATTTTGGAAAAATAATTATATGAAAAAATAGAGAAAAATGAAAAATTAATACCCTTAAAATTTCTCACCTAGATCACATACAGAAAAAAAGATAAAAATCCAGAAAGAATTAAAGGGAAAGAATTGAAGACTTCATGTGTGGGCGTCAGTTTAAAAATAACGCCTCAACCTGAGGCGTCAATTTCAAACTTTCCGTTTGTGTTATGTTCGAACGAGGATATGATCTGGGGTAAGTTTTAATATTTTGCTACGTGTATAATCAAGTTTAGTAAGGACTCTATCAAGGAAATTTTAGTTCAAATCGAATTCTAACCTTATTGGGTTCCTGAAAACCTATAAATACCCCTCCCATCGAGCCAACCTGAAGGCTCTTTTCTTCATCAAAACTCTATTGCTGCTGTTCCAAACGTGAAGAACCTAAGGAAGTTCTTCTTCCCCTCCATCCAATAGTAGGATTCCATCTTCTTTCTATTCAACCTGATGGTATAGAACGTGAAGAACATTAATGGTTCTTCATCATTCTTCTCCAGGTTGTCTGCAACGAAGTAGTACTACTGATTGCTTCATCCTCCGAAGGCTGCTCCTGTCGTGATACAAGAAGAACATGGGAGAACTCTTCGACTGCTGCAGTTGCTGCCTCATCGTTGGAAATCAAGAGATGCTGCTCTTATTATCATCCGGCAGTTTCTACCGACGAACAACTGCTCTTGTTATATTGGCTTCTAGTTACTCTGTTAGAAACAGAGTATCGTATTTTCTTCAAACTCTTCACGTCTGTCAACAAAACCAATCCACAAGGTAGGTTTTCTCAAGATTTAGCAAAATTCAATAGTTAACAAGTTAATGCATGCATATAGGTCTGCAGATGAGTTCAGTAGTTACAGATTTCTTTTCCAGAATGAGGTTTGTTCGTTTGCTGCATAAATGGAATTGACGACCCACATCAGGGTGTCATTTTAAACCAACGACCGTGTAATAGTCGTCAATTGATAGTTATTTAATAATACACCATGTTCAAAATTTAATAACTGTGAACCTTTATATGTAAACTAATGCATGATCATGTCCATAAATTCCTGATATTTTTCTCTACCTATACATGTCATTTGTTTCTTGATCAGAGCTACTTCATTAACCTTGTGTCTGTGATTGTACCTGTCCGGTGCAAATCATAAGACAAAGAATTAGGGACCCAGATCAGGTCGTCAAATTGAATGGACGACCCTATACATGGGCGTCAATTTAGTGTTAAATCCAGAATTTTTGAAAATAGATATATATTGTTCTTGAAATGATGACTCATCCCCAACCCATTAATTTAATATATGACGCCCCTGACTGAGGCGCCATTTACAGAATTGAAGCCTTTATGCAAGGCGTCATTTTGATAAACCACCGAAATATAACATTTATTAAACTGACGACCCTGACAAGGGCATCAATTCAGAAAAATGAGAACACAGTACTAGACGTCAATTTTCTGACAGTCATGTTTTTCCTGGTTTTCTATAACCCATAACAGTGGGTTATATATATATACATAGGCACTATGTTCTATTCCGTGAATATAGTCCTACGTTTCACGATGATTTATCGATTACCCCTTATTTCTCGATGATAGATGACCTTTCCATGGGACATTCCGTTCCTTTGGACTAGTGACTTTATCATAGAGACCTCCGTAAGACTCCGCTAGCTTTGGATTCCCTCAAAGCAGCAGAGCTAGTTGTACCCTTAAAACCCATTACACTACTTTCGCCATGTCACTCTAAAGAAACATGGTATACCGGCCCTCACGACATGCTGTTTGTATGCCGTGAGAATATTCTTGAAATAATGGGATGGGTAATCCATACCATTCATATCCTTTAAGAATAGTGTACTGTACTTGTGTACACTAATTCTATCATGTCTTATCATGTACAAGAACAGGCGACCATGTTCATGTGGGCGCTTACTCTTATTGTCATGGCACCCAAGTTAGGGAGCCCATTCCACCTAGCTTATCGATAATCATGATTACACCGTTATTATCGTCATTATACCACATGTTCAAATCCTTGAAATGCTATTCCACAAGATCTACCTTAAAAGTTCATACAAGTTTGTTCCTTGAAATTCCACATTGGCTATAACTTTAGTGGATGTCGAAAAATACACAATCAATGCCTACGCATATAGGGCCCGATCCGGTCCTGGGAGGAGCACCCAAAAGTACTAGTGCCCATGGGAGTTGTAATGATCACGGTATGGCATTGTACCGAAGTGCATGACTAGCTTGATTAGACATTCCACAATCTCATACTCGACTTGACATGACATGACTTGCGTGACCTAGAACAGGTATTTATATACTTGCTTGAAATTAATGTGATAGCCAAATTCTGACATGACATGATACTTGCATGAATATTTTGACATTCATTGATATAATTTCTTGAAAGACATGTTATTATCTCTTGTTATAATCTCTCTCTCTTGTCGTTTTACGCAAACATGCATAGCTTTATTGCATTCATATAACATGTAATTTACTTAAAGCAAGCTAGCTCTTGAGATATAATTCCTACTGAGCGTTCGCTCATCTAGTGTTTTTTCTTATTTTTCAGGTAAGTCCGATGATGAGACTCAATCGGATGGGGAAGGTCAAGAGTGAAGAGACTAGAGCTACTCCGTCTATCCAAGCGTCTGATAGTCTTAGCTTTCTATATCTTTGAGTCAATCATTGTACTTTTCTCTTTTATTGAGTCTTAGCATTTTCATTAAGTGGATTGTAATAGAAGTATACTTTTGAGGTTGTGACTGAATAAAGGATTGGGTTATCTTTACTTTTACGCACTCTGTCTTTGTGTTGAATACACTAACGGTCTGATTGACATGATCGATATAAACTCGTCACGCATCTCCGGATTCCTTCCGCCCTCGGGGCGTGACAGTTTTTGTGGTATCAGAGCCTAGGATATTCAATTCCTAGGAAACCCTAGTCCAAGGATAGGTTCAAACCTTTAACCGGTGAGATTGGTTAGAACCAAGGGTTAAGTTAACTTAGAATCAAAACCTTTGAACCAAATCACATATTAATATAGTTATTATAATTGTATGACAATGGCTGCCGAACGTGCTCAGTGGCGCAACATGCAACGCACTCTGCAAGGCATGACCCAGGCACTTCAACAAGTGGCACAAGGAGGTGCACATCGTGGAGCAGGAAATCTCCACCAAAGCTTCAAGAACATGAACCCTCCTAAGTTCATGGGATCCACTGATCCGGATGACGCCGAGCACTGGATCTGGGAGACCGAACATATCTTTCGAGTTATGCAATGCACAGACCAAGAGAAGGTCTTGTTATCAACGTTTCAATTGGAAAGGGACGCCCGCTGTTGGTGGGAGTCGGTAGAAGCCACATTAGATCAAGGACAAGTTACTTGGGAGGAGTTTGTTGAACATTTCAACAATAAATATTTTTCAGACCGAGTCCAGGAGAAGAAGGCCGTCGAGTTTGCAGCACTGAAGCAACGATCATTATCGGTGGCCGAGTATGAGGCACAATTCTCAAGGTTATCCCGGTACGCTAAACATCTAATCAGTACCGAGAAAATGAAAGCTAGTAGGTTTCTAAATGGGCTCAGGCCCCAGTTTATCACACAATTGGCCTCGATGGACATACAAGTCTATTCGGAGATGGTACGACGAACCCAGCTACTGGAGGATGCCACAGAACTATCTGATAGGATCCGTGGGAGAAACAAGAAGGAGCATGTTACTAGCCCCGGCACTTTCAAACCCAATTTCAAGAAAAGGCCATGTAACGGAGGAGAGTCTTCTAAGGAGAAGAAAGTCAAAAAGATTAACACGCCGTTCTCCATCACCACCACACCTTCTAAAGTGGTGTGTAGACACTGTGACAAAGGCAGACATAAGGCCGAAGAATGTTGGAGGAAACTTGGAGCGTGTCTCCGTTGTGGGAGCCGTGATCATCGGATTCTCGACTACCCCCTACTTAATGATCAAGCCGGTGATGGGAAGCGCCCGGTGACAAAGAATACGCGTCTCCATGCTATTAAGGAGGCGGAACAAGACGAAGGCGGACTGGTAGAAGGTACACTGAAAGTTTGTTCCAAGTCTGCACATGTCTTATTTGATACGGGTGCATCACATTCTTTTATTTCCAAGAGGTTTGCTGATCCATTACCTATGGAATCGGAATGGATAAAAATAGTTTTATCTACTCCTCTCGGAAATGAAACTGATATTACTCATCATTATCAGAACTGTAAAGTCTTGGTAAAGGGTAGAAATTTTCCTATCAACCTAATATGCCTTGATTTAAAGGAATATGATGTCATATTAGGAACAGATTAGTTATCCATGTATCAGGCAACTGTGGATTGCCGTAATAACAATGTTACTTTCAAGGAATTCCCGGAATTAGCATATACTTGTCCCAAGAGTCGGAGCAAGTCACCTCTTATTTCAACTCTCCGAGCTACCAAGCTAATAAGGAAAGGATATGTATCTTTCCTTGTGTTTGTCACCATTAAGGAGACTAAGCTAGAAGACGTCCCAGTTGTGCAAGAATTTCCGGACGTGTTTCCGGAAGATTTGCGTGGATTACCCCCACAAAGAGAAGTGGCCTTCACCAACGACTTGATCCCTGGTGCTGGTCCAGTATCTAAGGCACCATATATGATGTCTCCCGCCGAACTCAAGGAGTTAAAGGAGCAATTGATGGAACTTCTCAAGAAATGATTTATTAGACCAAGCACTTCCCCGTGAGGAGCACCTGTGCTATTTGTAAAGAAGAAAGATGGATCCATGAGGTTATGCATCGACTATCGATAGTTGAATCATCTCACTATCAAGAACAAATATCCACTGCCGAGAATTGATGAGTTATTTGATCAAATATCTGGGTCCAAGTATTTTTCGAAGGTTGATCTTAGGTCGGGATACCACCAACTAAGGATCAAGGATGAGGACATTTATAAGACCGCATTCAGAAGCAGGTATAGGCACTATGAATTTGTTGTTATGCCTTTTGGACTAACAAATGCCCCTACTGCCTTTATGCAGTTGATGAATAGTATATTCAGACCTCATCTAGATCAGTTCATAGTGATTTTCATTGATAATATACTGATCTATTCAAAGACCAAGGAAGAGCACGAGGAGCATTTGAGGATTGCATTACAGATATTGAGGATGAATCAGTTATATGCCAAGCTCAGCAAATGTGAATTCTGGTTAGAAGAAGTATCTTTCTTGGGGCATGTTATATCAAAAGATGGTTTATCCGTAGATCCATCAAAGGTTGAAGCCGTCAGGAATTGGGAAAGACCAACCAATGCTAGCGAGATCCAAAGTTTCTTAGGTCTTGCGGGCTACTATCGACGATTCATCAAGGATTTCTCCAAGATCGCCGTACCACTCACTAGGCTAACTCGCAAGGAGATCCGTTACGAATGGAGTGAGGAATGTGAAAGAAGCTTCCAAGCTCTCAAAGATCACCTAACTACTGCCCCGGTTTTAGCTTTACCAGTTGAAGGCGAGAGATTTTAAGTATACACCGATGCATCTGGCATTGGCCTCGGATGTGTTTTAATGCAACAAGGGAAAGTTATAGCCTACTCTTCTCGCCAATTGAAGAAGCACGAGGAGAACTACCCAGTCCATGACTTAGAATTGGTTGTGGTAGTGTTTACACTGAAGATATGGAGACATTATCTATACGGAGTGCAGTTTATTGTATACTCTGACCATAAAAGTCTTAAGTATCTCCTCTCTCAGAAGGAATTAAATATGAGGCAAAGACGTTGGCTAGAATATCTCAAGGACTTCGACTTCACTATACAATATCATCCTGGAAAGGGTAATCCTGTAGCTGATGCCCTCAGTCGAAAGCTGAGAGCACTATTAGCCAATTGTATGATTCAGGAGTGGAAGTTGCTAGAACAATTCTCTAAACTTGATATAAGCATAGACAAGGATAGTAGGTGTGTCACATTATCCCATATGAGCATACTGCCAGACTTACTATCCGAGATACAAGTACTTCAAGATAGTAATCCCGTACTAGTAGAAATCAAAGACAAAATGGAAGAACAAACTGATTTCAAGATAGCCTCGGATGGAAGATTGATGTTCCGAAATAGGACATGTATACCAAATTGTCCAGAGCTAAATAAGAAAATCTTAGATGAAGCTCACAGATCGAAGTACACAATTCATCCAGGGTCTACCAAAATGTACCAAGATTTGAAGAGGACCTTCTGGTGGCCCAACATGAAAAGACAAGTAGCAGACTTTGTGTCTCGTTGTCTTACGTGTCAATAAGTCAAGGCAGAACACCAAAAGCCTGCAGGAAAGCTACATCCTCTTGATATTCCCAAATGGAAGTGGGAGGATATCGGTATGGACTTCATTATGGGTCTGTCTAAATCAAAAGGAGGACATGATGGAATATGGGTTATCATCGACCGATTGACCAAATCGGCACACTTCTTGCCAATCAAGAGTCGATGGTCAGTTGATGTTCTTGCGGCATTATACATTAAGGAGATAGTCAGGTTACATGGAGTACCTATCTCATTCGTGTCTGACAGAGACCCCTGTTTTACTTCTCACTTTTGGAAGGGTCTACAACATTCGCTAGGGACGAGACTTAACTTTAGTACAACTTTTTATCCTCAAACGGATGGTCAGACTGAGAGAACCAATCAGGTAGTTGAAGATATGCTCAGAGCTTGCATCATTGATTTTGGTAGAAACTGGCATGATCACTTGCCTTTGGTTGAATTTGCATACAACAACAGTTACCGGGCAAGTATACAAATGACACCTTTCGAAGCCTTATACGGAAGGAGTTGCCGATCGCCTTTGTGCTGGGACGAAGTTGGCGAAAAATAATTATTAGGTCCAGACATGGTAAGAGATACCACTAAAAAGATTCAGTTGATTAGAGAAAGACTTCAAGTTGCTCAGTCTAGACAGAAGGCTTATGCTGACACAAGAAGAAGAGATCTCGAATTCCAAGTCGGAGATCACGTATTTCTCAAGATATCACCTGGACGTGGAATAAGGAGATTTGGCGTTAAGGGCAAGCTTACACCAAGGTTTATCGGACCTTTTGAGATACTAGAAAGAGTTGGCGAGGTTGCTTACCACGTCGCTTTACCTCCTCAATTGTCCGAAATTCATAATGTATTCCACGTATCCATGTTGAAGAAATATGTGCACGATCCGTCACATATCATTGATCATGGAGACCTGGTGATTCAAAGGGATCTCACCTATGAACAAAAGCCCATGAAGATCCTTGATCGCGAAGTATGAACATTATGGAATAAAGTTATTCCCATGGTTAAGGTGCAATGGAGTAAATGTTCAGAACACGAAGCCACATGGGAGACTAAGGAGTCTATGAGGAAACGATTTCCAGACTTATTCTAAAAGGTATGTACTCTACACTCTCCACGTTTATATGTGATTGAATTTGGGGACCAAATTCTTTTAAGTGGGGGAGGGTGTAGCAAACCTGGTAAATTAAAGGACTAGAAAGTCTAAATAAAAATTAATATATATAAATATATAATAATTAAACGAGGCCTGGACCTTGTACATAACCCTCTTTCAAACTAAAAAGTCTTACAAAAGGACTCATAGACCTTACCATTATATTATAATAAATTTAAGAATAACATGTTATTTTAAGTAGCCATTTGATGCAAAAAAATAATTTTAATTAAATTAAGAATCATTAAACCTTGAAGAAAATGTCAATTTATATTTTATTACTAATTTAATATTCCACATTTACTATATTATAATCTTATTAGAAGGAAAAAGTATATATATAAGATTTAAATACATTAAAGATATATAAAAGGGTAAAAGAATGGGCATATATACAATATCGGTCCTTTAGAGGTTAAGAAAAAATTACCAAACGCAATTGACGCCTCTTACTGTAGGCGTTATTTTAAAAAGACGACATAGGGTATGTCGTTAATTAGTTAAAGTATAAATAGCATAAGAAAGGACATATAGATAGAGATTTCTAGGGTATAAACATAATTTTGCTTCTTCCAGGGGCATGAAGAAATGCCAAAATGTAAGAAACGCATATGACAATGTCGTAAATTCAAAAAGAAAGGACTTGATATAAGTCGTTATTTTATTCTAAAATGAATAGTGTCAAATTTTTCCATTAAAGAATTTTGGAAAAATAATTAAATGAAAAAATAGAGAAAAATGAAAAATTAATACCCTTAAAATTTCTCACCTAGATCACATCCAGAAAAAAAGATAAAAATCCAGAAAGAATTAAAGAGAAAGAATTGAAGACTTCATGTGTGGGCGTCAGTTTAAAAATAACGCCTCAACCTGAGGCGTCAATTTCAAACTTTCCGTTTGTGTTATGTTCGAACGAGGATATGATCTGGGGTAAGTTTTAAGATTTTGCTACGTGTATAATCAAGTTTAGTAAGGACTCTATCAAGGAAATTTTAGTTCTAATCGAATTCTAACCTTATTGGGTTCCTGAAAACCTATAAATACCCCTCCCATCGAGCCAACCTGAAGGCTCTTTTCTTCATCAAAACTCTATTGCTGCTGTTCCGAACGTGAAGAACCTAAGGAAGTTCTTCTTCCCCTCCATCCAATAGTAGGATTCCATCTTCTTTCTATCCAACCTGATGGTATAGAACGTGAAGAACATTAATGGTTCTTCATCTTTCTTCTCCAGGTTGTCTGCAACGAAGTAGTACTGCTGATTGCTTCATCCTCCGAAGGCTGCTCCTATCGTGATACAAGAAGAACGTGGGAGAACTCTTCGGCTGCTGCAGTTGCTGCCACTTCGTTGGAAATCAAGAGCAGCTGCTCTTATTATCATCCTGCAGTTTCTCCCGACGAACAACTGCTCTTGTTATATTGGCTTCTAGTTACTCTGTTAGAAACAGAGTATCGTATTTTCATCAAACTCTTCACGTCTCTCAACCAAACCAATCCACAAGGTAGGTTTTCCCAAGATTTAGCAAAATTCAATAGTTAACAAGTTAATGCATGTATATAGGTCTGCAGATGAGTTCAGTAGTTACAGATTTCATTTCCAGAACGAAGTTTGTTCGTTTACTGCATAAATGGAATTGACGACCCACATCTGGGCGTCATTTTAAACCAACGACCGTGTAACAGTCGTCAATTGATAGTTATTTAATAAATACACCATGTTCAAAATTTAATAACTGTGAACCTTTATATGTAAACTAATGCATGATCATGTCCATAAATTCCTGATATTTTTCTCTACCTGTACATGTCATTTGTTTCTTGATCAGAGCTACTTCATTAACCTTGTGTCTGTGATTGTACCTGTCCGGTGCAAATCATAAGACAAAGAATTAGCGACCCAGATCAGGTCGTCAAATTGAATGGACGACCCTATACATGGGCGTCAATTTAGTGTAAAATCCAGAATTTTTGAAAATAGATATATATTGTTCTTGAAATGACGACTCATCCCCATCCCATTAATTTAATATATGACGCCCCTGACTGAGGTGCCATTTACAGAATTGAAGCCTTTATGCAAGGCGTCATTTTGATAAACCACCGAAATATAATATTTATTAAACTGACGACCCTGACAAGGGCGTCAATTCAGAAAAATGAGAACATAGTACCAGACGTCAATTTTCTGACAGTCATGTTTTTCGTGGTTTTTTATAACCCATAACAGTGGGTTATAAATATATACATAGGCACTATGTTCTATTCCGTGAATATAGTCCCACGTTTCACGATGATTTATCGATTACCCCTTATTTCTCGGTGATAGATGAACTCTCCATGGAACATTCCGTTCCTTTGGACTAGTGACTTTATCATAGAGACATCCGTAAGACTGCGCTAGCTTTGGATTCCCTCAAAGCAGCCGAGCTGGTTGTACCCTTAAAACCCATGACACTACTTTCGCCATGTCACTCTAAAGAAACATGGTATACCAGCCATCACGACATGCTGTTTGTATGCCGTGAGAATATTCTTGAAATAATGGGATGGGTATTCCATACCATTCATATCCTTTAAGAATAGTGTACCATACTTGTGTACACTAATTCTATCATGTCTTATCATGTACAAGAACAGGCGACCATGTTCATGTGGGCGCTTACTCTTATTGTCGTGGCACCCAAGTTAGGGAGCCCATTCCACCTAGTTTATCGATACTCGTGATTACACCGTTATTATCGTCATTATACCACATGTTCAAATCCTTGAAATGCTATTCCACAAGATCTACCTTAAAAGTTCATACAAGTTTGTTCCTTGAAATTTCACATTGGCTATAACTTTAGTGGATGTCGAAAAATACACGATCAATGCCTGCGCATATAGGGCCCGATCTGGTCCTGGGAGGAGCACCCAAAAGTACTAGTGCCCATGGGAGTTGTAATGATCACAGTATGGCATTGTACCGAAGTGCATGACTAGCTTGATTAGACATTCCACAATCTCATACTCGACTTGACATGACATGACTTGCGTGACCCGGAACGGGTAATTTATATACTTGCTTGAAATGTGATAGCCAAATTCCGACATGACATGATACTTGCTTGAATATTTTGACATTCATTGATATAAGTTCTTGAAAGACATGCTATTATCTCTTGTTATAATCTCTCTCTCTCTTGTCGTTTTACGCAAACTTGCATAGCTTTATTGCATTCATATAACATGTAATTTACTTAAAGCAAGCTAGCTCTTGAGATATAATTCCTACTGAGCGTTCGCTCATCTAGTGTTTTTCCTTATTTTTCAGGTTAGTCCGATGATGAGACTCAATCGGATGGGGAAGGTCAAGAGTGAAGAGACTAGAGCTACTCCGTCTATCCAAGCGTCTGATAGTCTTATCTTTCTATATCTTTGAGTCAATCATTGTACTTTTCTCTTTTATTGAGTCTTAGCATTTTCATTAAGTGGATTGTAATAGAAGTATACTTTTGAGGTTGTGACTGAATAAAGGATTGGGTTATCTTTACTTTTACGCACTCTGTCTTTGTGTTGAATACACTAACGGTCTGATTGACATGATCGATATAAACTCGTCACGCATCTCCGGGTTCCTTCTGCGCTCGGGGCGTGACAGAGTGGGGTGAGGGGGAGAGCGGCGGCTTGTCCTTCGGGGTGAGTGGGGTGTTGCTCTTTTGGGTTTCAAACCCATCTTTTGGGCCCCGGGAGGCTTCTGGTAGGGCTTGCCCTCGGAGCTATTTCCCCGGGTGTTACTTTTGGCCTCGGTGTAATGCCGATGGCTATTTTTAGGGACCGTTCCCTTAGTGGACGTGTTCCCGCTTTCCTTTGGCAATCTTCCGTGCTGGGGAGACTCTGCTGAAATTTTGTCAGAAATCTGCCTTTGATCAGCTATTTTCTGACTTTTGCTTATTGTTTGATGTGCTTCTTTGCAGCCATCATGGCATCCGGTTCTTCTTCTTCCGCCTCCCGTGCCATGGTGACATAGGAAAATGTTCATTCCCTTGACCGGGGGCACGACCAGCTTGCTATAGTTGCAGAATCCTCGGACTCGGAGACCGATACTGTGCACACTAGCCGTCTCCTCATCCTCGGAGGCGATTCTTTTCATTATGACCGGGAAGGCGCCGTCAGGCGAGATCACCCCAAGGACAAGCATCTGATGTCCTGCCTTCGGCGTTTCAATCTTCAGGGGAAGAGAGATATGTTCCTCGTCTGCAAAGCCGAGCAGGCCTTGTTAGTAGAGAGGGATAGCCTATCAGACTGTGTGGTGCGGGGAAGGCCAATTTATCCTCCCGGAGAGGTCAGGAAATGGAGCGTCGTGCTGGGACTACAAGATCTGGCTCCAGAAGATGGGTTGCTGACCAGGGCCCCTGAATTCGTACCCGCTCGGTGGAATGATTCCGTCGGCAGGGTGGACCGGGAGAAGCTGATCTTTGGCTTGTTTTTTGCCCCGTTGAAATGGGGGTACAGAGAAGAATCATTTATGCTAGAGTGCCTGGCAATCCGCTTCAAGCACCAGATATCTATGGGGTGGTTCGCCGAGCTGAGGGCCACCGACGCTCACGCATTTAGACCTGGAGCGGTGGAGTTCACAGATTATGTGCTGCATCATTACGCTCTCATCCTGACCAGGGCTGGCGTCTACCACAGCGTGTATGCCTCGAGATACCGCTACCCCATCTCCCGAGGCTTATGTTGCGGCATGATCAAAGTGTTTTGCCCTGAGTACAACACTTTCTATACCTCGGAAGGAGAGACCTCTCTGGATCTATGGAGCCTCTCACAGCTTAGCGGCCTACCCATTGATGGAGAACCGTATGAGGAGGTCTGCTGGCCTGACTGGCTGAAGGATCAGACCAACGGTGAGGGTCGGTATCTGGCGGGTTACGCTTATCGATATCTGATGAAGGCGTACCGCACCCTCTATCATTCGTCACACGACACGAGGGAAGCTCGGAAGCCGGGCGAGAAGCGGAGGGTGCGGATGGGCGCCTGGCTCCAATATTTCTTCAGTGGGAAGAAGAAGTATCAGGATTTTCCCCCGATAGCGCCAGTGGCTCAGAAGCAGTAGAAGAGAGTTCGACGCCAGGCCGCCTCATCATCCACTTCAAGGGGAGGGCAGATGGAAGACCCAAACCCTACTACTGTCGACGCAGTCACCCACTGTGCTGCGTACCTGGTCTACTGGATCTGTTCTTTCGCTCTCCCACAAGGTGACGAGAGCATAATTAGGGCAGAGGCCATTTATCCTACCTGTCTCATGGCTTGGGGTACCAAGCTATCTCTTTGCCCGGTGGCTCTGTGTCTCATTTACAAGATGTTGGGAGACCTGCACAAGACACGTTTCCCTAGGAATCTTCGGACGGTTGGTCTGTTACACTTTTTCAATGCTTGGGTCGGTACCCTGTTCCCAGAGGCGGCTCCTCGGGCGTTACAGTCGGTTCCTCTTGTTCCGCAGATGATAGAATTCGCGAGTGCTGAGCCATCTTCACTAGCGGAGCAGCTCTTCGCCATCCGGGGCAAGTTGGCCCGTATTCCCACAGATTCGCCCGGGGTTCTTCACTTTTGGAGCTTAGCTGCCCATTCTAGCCTGCTGGTGAACAGGACGAGACAGTGCAAGCTTTTTGAGACTGAGGAGTATATCCATCCGATTTCCGAGGCCAAGTGTACCAGACCCATTCTTGAGCCAGAGTTGGTTGACTGGGCGCTGGCTATCAGGCTGAGTGTCCTTGTATTCTGTAAGAGCGGCATTTTGTGGTTGGAGCCGTACTATCCATTCCGCTTCAGCCGGAACTTCGGCTACGATCAACACATTCCACATTCTTCTTCACAGTTTGCATTGCCTAACAGGCACAGGGCCGGGCAAGTTTCAAATGATGATGCCCGGATATGGTGGGACTTCTTCCACTGCCGGGAAGATGTTTCTTTCAGGGTGCCAACCCCTGCCCGTTTCCCCCGCGTCACAGTTGAGTATATCAAGTGGTGGAACGCACGGACGGGGTTCTATAGGAGCTCCCGGCGAGAGTGTTGGGCCGTAGCAGAGCATAGGTTTCTGGATTCCCAGCCAGAGCCAGTCCTTGACATTGAGTCTTCTTATTTGAGGAAGTTGAAATCCTGGACCCATACATAGGCGAGGGCCTATTTGGAGGCCCGAAAGGTCGTAAAAAGTCACAGGATGAAAGTTGACTCGAAGTTGCCCCCAATCAGCAAGGATGACCATGTGAAAACACTCCGGGGCTTATGCCGGGTAAGCAGCGAGAGGGTGGTCCTTCGGCAACTCCCCCTGTCGGTGGAGGAACCCATCTCGGCTGTGGCCGACTGGCGTCCCGAGGTTGATAGGTTGTATCCTTATCGGACCTTCATCCGTAGGGAAGACATGCAGGCTGCTTTATATGACAACACCCCGTGGCTATTTGCGCTCCTTCGCTCACACGGTCTCTCAGTGGGTGGCCCTAGCAAAGCCATTCTGGACCGGCCCCTCCATATCTCATTCAAGTATGCTGATAGATGGGGGCTGGATCACCTGAGCTTATATTATCACTTGTTTTATCGTGGCCACGAGGATCTGGCACTGCTGGCTGAGCCGAGCGAGAAGATAGGGGACTTATGTTGGCTTATTCGCGAGGCAGCTTCAAGAAACAAAATGCCATCGCTATATTATTGGCATCTCTTCCCCTTCTACACGGGGCCGGCAAGTATGTTCCATCTCTTCATTCAGGCCCTTCGGCCAGCTTCTTTCCTTCATTGTGGTGCATTATTCTCACCTGTGTGCATGTGCAATCCGACCAACTTCGGAGGAGACCCAGCACTTTAGAGAACTGATAATAAAGGCCCAGAAGCCAGCATACTTTGAGGTTTCCGAGCCGGCCCCGACCACAACGCCACTGCCTCCCGGTGATTCGAGAAAGCGGACTCGATCCCAGTTGAGAGAGGCCGTCGGGAAGGTGAAAGCGGCGGTGACCCGGGTGACTCGGGCGCGTCGAAAGAAGGCCGCAGAAAGGGGTCAGCAACCGTTCTTCCTCCGGTTGTATCCTTTGAAGAGTTTGAGGCCTCTCGCCCACAAAGGCCAGAAGCTGAAGGTAGGCTCTTCTTTTCTTCAGAGTTCATTAGCTCACTTTGACTGCCTTGGCTAGCCCATGCTGACGGTTGCCGACACAGCTACCGCGGTCGTCGGGCTGGAGGCGACGGTAGATGTCGCGACTAGGGAAGGGGCAGAGGAAATCCCTGTTGCTCCCGTAGAGAGAGATCTGCCTTCTCTAATGCCCAGATAGGAAATGGAAGGTAATTTATAGTTTAATTGTGACGTCACCACGAATCTTCATGTCTTCAGCCGGCTTGACCATTTCTTGCCGTAAATTTCAGTTGATATACAACCGTCATTGCTTCCGGGCTCAGAGAGTGCAGAAGAAGCGATTATCTAGGGGCAGGGTGGATTTGCCCTTGAGATCCCATCCACTGTTGCTCCTGATGTGGAGTGCACGGGGGAAGCTCCTGCCGCGGGTGATGCTCCTCCTGGCGAGACTCCTGCCCCGATGGTGGAGCGTCCCGAAAGAGCAGAGGAGTCTTCCTCCTCTAAGCAGGTCGATTATGGTGGCGGCTCCAGTGATGAGGAGTTCCCACCTGTTGACACAGAGACTGAGGATGCCGGGGCGTCTTCGGCCTATGAAAGCGATCATGCGACTTTTAGCCTACCCTGGTTGTCATGGAGTTGTCCTGGGCCGTCAGGCTTGCTCGTGAGCGGAGAGGCTGGCGCCAGAGAAGTTGCCCTTAGAGATTTGAGATTAGTACCGGTTGAGGTAAGGACCCACCAGTGGTCGGCGCCTGTTGCCCTTCCTTTCTCTTCCTTTAGCCTTTTAATGTACATATTTCTGGTGCAGACTGAGGTGGTGCTGCCAACCATGATGGTGTAGATACCCCTCCCGGCTCTAGGCACGGGCCACGCAACCTTCCCGTCCGTCTTGCGGTCTATCGCACTGCGATACCCCAAGGACTATGCGGCGGCAGTGGCTCTAGCTGGACTCGGAGCACTTGTGAGGGTTGATAGTTTGGTAGCAGTTGAGGACTCTCAGCCATTAGAAGTCGCACAACAGTCGGCTTCGGAGAAGGATGGCCCCTCCGAAATAGAAGCCGGAGAGATCGTCGAAGAACAGATGTCCTTGGCTCTTGATATTTCTGTTGCACCGCCATCCCAGGGGGCTGGCAGGGAAATTGTCGTCATTGAGACTCCAGCTACCGTATCGGCTACCGCGGTTGTCCCCCACACCAGTGCACTACAGCTCATGCCGTCGTCATCTTCTGGGACGGGCGACGATATCTGGGCCACTATGGACAGCAGAGTGGAGTTTGAACTACCCGAGACGTCGCCGCTCGGTCTCTAGTCTTCGAGTGACCTTGTGTTGCAGTTCTTAGGGACCCTTCAGCAGACCATAATGGCTAGCAAAGATTTGACTTATGTTCAGCTAAGGGGCTTGATAGAGCACTTATCCCGCTCGCTGTTGGCCTTTGGTTGCCCCATGGACGACTGGACTCCACGGGTGATCCTGCTTCTGAAATATGTAAACATGAGGGAATTCTTAGGCCAGGAGGCAGCTGACCAGCTGGCGGCCGTAACACTGGAGCGGGCCGAAAGCCGAACAGCTCTCATCTCTCTGAAAGGGACTGCGGCGAGGATGAGGGATGACGCCAATGCCTCTTTGCAGCGTCGAAGCTTTCTCATGGCCCGCATAGCGGAACTACATGTCAAACTTTCAAGGGCAGAGGCTGAGCTTAAAGAGGTAGAACGCCTGGAAGTCCAGAGGGTGGAGGAGGCAGAAATGGCCGAGGGGCAAGTTGCTTCCCTTGGAGAGAGACTATCTCAGCTGGAGGCCATTGAATTCAGACTGCAGGAACAAGCCCGCCATCCTTCCCTGGGCATTCCGGAGCTGGAGGACATCTTCCGACGCTCTCTACCATAGTTCTTTTCTATTTGCCTCTTTTTGATGGACTTCATGTATTCCGGGGAATGCCCCGCGTAACATGTACCCTTTATTCTATAGGAATGAAAATCTTCATTTTGTTGTTAAATGACGACTCCATTCTTTCATTATTATTATTCTTCTTCTTCTTTTTTTCGCCAGTTGATTCTAGTCCGAGCGTGTGGGTCACGGGGGCAGGAGAGCACTCACGCCTTCAGCAAAGGGGTGAGGTGTTCGCTCCACTGCGCCGTGGCTATCCTCGGGACTAAACAATAGCCAGTGCAAGCCGAGAGTCCGGGGGACCCAACAGGGTATGGAGGCCTCTTCAGGGCTAGGAAATAAGGGCAGATGGCCCGTCAGCCGAATCCGTCGAAGCTGATGGAACTGAGGATAGGGCTTATTCAGTAATAGAGTTTATATGGAGCGAAAAAAATCTGCTGCTCAATGAGGACGAGGAGTCCGGGTTAGGGGGGAAAAGTCGACTAGTCCTGTCGAAGGCGACAAGGGTCGATAGAAAGTCGGTCAGTCTAGGTGATGAAAACTGAAAAAGATAGCGAGCGACCTTGCCGATGGTGACAAGGACCGGAAAGGGCAGCGACTGATTTTGCCGATGGTGACAAGGGTCGAAAAGGGTAGACGGTCTTGCCGATGATGACAAGGACCGAAAAGGGTAGCGACCGATCTTGCCGATGGTGACAAGGGTTGATAAGGGTAGACGGTCTTGCCGATGATGACAAGAATCGGAAAGGGTAGCGACCGATCTTGCTGATGGTGACAAGGGTCGAAAAGGGTAGACGGTCTTGCCGATGGTGACAAGAACCGGAAAGGGTAGCAACCGATCTTGCCGAAGGTGACAAGGGTCGACAAGGGTAGACGGTCTTGCCGATGGTGACAAGAACCGTAAAGGGTAGCGACCGATCTTGCCGATGGTGACAAGGGTTGAAAAGGGTAGACGGTGTCGCCGATGATGACAAGAACCGGAAAGGGTAGCGACTGATCTTGCCGATGGTGACAAGGGTCGAACAGGGTAGACGGTCTTGTCGATGATGACAAGGACCGAAAAGGGTAGCGACCGATCTTGCCGATGGTGACAAGGGTCGAAAAGGGTAGACTGTCTCACCGATGATGACAAGAACCGAAAAGGGTAGCGACCGATCTTGCCGATGGTGACAAGGGTCGAAAAGGGTAGACGGTCTCACCGATGATGACAAGAACCGGAAAGGGTAGCGACCGATCTTGCCGATGGTGACAAGGGTCGAACAGGGTAGACGGTCTTGCCGATGATGACAAGGACCGGAAAGGGTAGCGATCGATCTTGCCGATGGTGACAAGGGTCGAAAAGGGTAGACGGTCTCGCCGATGATGACAAGAATCGGAAAGGGTAGCGACCGATCTTGCCGATGGTGACAAGGGTCGAACAGGGTAGACGGTCTTGCCGATGATGACAAGGATCGGAAAGGGTAGCGACCGATCTTGCCGATGGTGACAAGGGTCGAAAAGGGTAGATGGACTTGCCGATGATGACAAGAACCGGAAAGGGTAGCGACCGATCTTGCCGATGGTGACAAGGGTCGAAAAGGTTAGGAAATATATACATATATAGGTGGGACATGGGATGAAGACTTCGCTTCGACCCTGTAAAGGGTCTTCAGGATGGAGGATGGATCATCACTATTCATTATTCATTTATATAATTTTTTATTCACATTACTGACCTAAGCGCCCTTTCGGGTTTTGGCCGAAGCCAGCCCCCTCTTTCTTTTGCCCACGCGCCCTTTCGGGTTTTCACGTGGCGGGGTACCCGATTTTGCCCGTAACGCCCTTTCGGGTTTTCGTTACAGCCGGGTTATAGCCATTTTTGCCCTTGCCCTAATATAGGAACATGGCCGGCGGGGTATCTCTATTTTTAACCCCATCTTTTTCTCTTCTTTTTTTTGTGTAGGAAGAAGCCGGGACATAGGAGAGCCTGCCCGCTAGCATGCCGATCGGCCTTGTCGATGATGACAGGGGTCGGATCCTGGTTTAATTCGTCAACATTGGTTAAATGCTGAAGCAAAGGGTACAGTTCTTAACGGGGACGGAAGGTCTAGGTTAAGGGTAGAGATCGACCGATCTCGCCGATGATGACGAGGGTCGGACACGGATTTACTCATCAGCAGGGGTTACATGCCGAAGCAAAGGTAGGATTATTAACAAGGATGGAAGGTCCAAGTTAGGGGTAGAGATCGACCGATCTCACCGATGATGACGAGGGTCGAACATGGGTTTGTTCATCAGCATGGGTCACATGCCGAAGCAAAGGTAGGATTATTAACAAGGACGGAAGGTCTAAGTTAGGGGTAGAGATCGACCAATCTCGCCGATGATGACGAGGGTCGAACATGGGTTTGTTCATCAGCATGGGTCACACACCGAAGCAAAGGTAGGATTATTAACAAGGACGGAAGGTCCAAGTTAGGGGCAGAGATCGACCGATCTCGCCGATGATGACGAGGGTCGAACATGGGTTTGGTCATCAGCATGGGTCACACGCCGAAGCAAAGGTAGGATTATTAACAAGGACGGACGGTCCAAGTTAGAGGGAGAGATCGACCGATCTCGCCGATGATGACGAGGGTCGAACATGGGTTTTTTCATCAGCATGGGTCACATGCCGAAGCAACGGTAGGATTATTAACAAGGACGGAAGGTCCAAGTTAGGGATAGAGATCGACTGATCTCACCGATGATGACGAAGGTCGAACATGGGTTTGTTAGAGGATCTCCGGCGGGACTTTTGATGATTGTCCCTTTTTGGAGTTTCAACGGGGGGAGAACAAAAGAGGAATTTTTAAATTACCACTTTACTGACTTAGGCGCCCTTTCGGGTTTTCGCCGAAGCCAGCCCCCTCTTACTTTTGCCCACGTGCCCTTTTAGGTTTTCATGTGGCGGGGTACCTGATTTTACTTGTAGCGCCCTTTCGGGTTTTCGCCACAGCTGGGTTGTAGCCATTTTTGCACTTGTCCTAATATAGGAGCAAGTCTGGCGGGGTATCTCTATTTTTAACACCTTTTTTTCTTTTTTCTTTTTTTTTGAGGATATAAAAGGTGGTAGGTCGAAGTGTGATGTCCGACCCTTGGTTGATAGTAGACGGCTGTTGGCCGGAGCACCGGGCCTTGTGCCGAGTAGAGCGGTTCATTTGTTCGCAAGGGCTGAATGCTAACGCAAAGGAATGATCTTTCGCCGGTTCGGGCGTAAGGCCCGTAATGGCAACATTGTGAGAGGGCCGGCTGAGACACAAAGTCTTAAGCCGAAAGGGTTTATTCGTTAGCAAGAAGATAATGCTAACGTAGGGGAAGGGTTTCATGCCAGTTCGGACGTAAGGTTCGTAATGGCAATATGGTGTATTCTTTTGAGAGCTCGGCCAGGGCGGAGTGCCACTAGACCAAGGGAAGGTGACTCGATCAGGACGGAGTGCCACTAGACCAAGGGAAGGTGGCTCGATCAGGGCGGAGTGCCACTAGACCAAGGAAAGGTAGCTCGATCAGGGTGGAGTGCCACTAAACCAAGATAAGGGTAGCTCGGCTAGGGCGGAATGCCACTAAACCAAGGAAGGATAGCTCGATCAGGGCGGAATGCCATTAGACCAAGATAATGGTATCTCGGCTAGGGCGGAATGCCACTAGACCAAGGAAGGATAGCTTGATCATGGCGGAGTGCCACTAGATCAAGATAAGGGTAGCTCGGCTAGGGCGGAATGCCACTAGACCAAGGAAGAATAGCTCGATCAGGGCGGAGTGCCACTAAACCAAGGAAGGATAGCTCGATCAGGGTGGAGTGCCACTAAACCAAGGAAGGATAGCTCGATCAGGGCGGAGTGCCACTAGACCAAGATAAGGGTAGCTCGGCTAGGGCGGAATGCCACTAGACCCAGGAAGAATAGCTTGATCAGGGCGGAGTGCCACTAAACCAAGGAAGGATAGCTCGATCAGGGCGGAGTGCCACTAGACCAAGATAAAGGTAGCTCGGCTAGGGCGGAGTGCCACTAAACCAAGGAAGGGTAGCTCGGCTAGGGCGGGGTGCCACTAAACTAAGGAGGGGTAGCTCGGCTAGGGCGGGGTGCCACTAGACCAAGATAAGGTAGCTCGGCTAGGGCGGGGTGCCATTAAACTAAGATAAGGGTAGCTCGGCTAGGGCAGAGTGCCACTAAACTAAGGTAAGGGTAGCTCGGCTAGGGCGGGGTGCCACTAGACCAAGATAAGGGTAGGTCATTCCGGGAATGCCGGTTGAGCTGTGTGGTACAGCTTGATATGCTTTCCGTTGAGGGGAGAGAACTGGATGACTCCTTTGTGGTCCACCAGGATGTAGGCACCCCCTTCATATACTCGGCGGATGATATATGTTTCGATCCAGTTTTCGACCAACTTCCCTTTGGGGTTGGAGGCCATCACTTCTCTTCTTTTGACCATCACTAGGTCTCCTTTCTTGAAATCTCGACCTTTGACCAGCTTGTTAAAAGCACGGGCCATGCGAGCTTGGTAGAGTTGGATGTTTTGTTGTGCCCGACGGCATTTTCCTTCGAGCCCGGCGAGCTCTTCCAATCTTCTTTCTGCATTGGTTTGTTCACCGCTGGCTAGTCCATGCTGGATGGCGACTCGCAGCGAGGGAACTTCCAATTCGATCGGCACCACAGCCACCGACCCATAGACGAGGGAAAAAGGTGAACAGCTGGTTGGGGTTTTGTAGATAGTACGATAGGCCCAGAGTGCTTCGTACATCCTTTCTTCCCAATCTTTTTTGTTAGACTTGACAGTCTTGGCCAGCAGCGTGTATAGTGTCTTGTTGAAGGCTTCTATGAGTCCATTGGCTTGAGGGTTGTAGGGAGATGATGTCCTCCAGTCAATTTTGTACTTGTCGGCTAGCCGATAAACCTTTTGGTTTCTGAAATGGCTGCCATTATCAGAGATGATTCGGCTAGGGATCCCGAACCGAAATATTATGTTCTGGCGGAAAAATCTTGCAACTAGTTCTCCCGTTACATCTCTTAGTGCTACCGCCTCCGCCCATCTGGAGAAGTAGTCGGTAGCTGCTAAGATAAATTTGCACCCTGATGAAGATGCTGGTAGCGGCCCTACCACGTCCGTGCCCCACTGGGCGAACGGCCAGCTTGGCAAGGTGGGATGCAGTGGCACTGGAGGTCTCCTTGCCACGTTAGCGTGTTCTTGACACTTCTGACAAGCTTTGGCGAACTTGCAGCAATCATCAAACATAGTGGGCCAATAGTAACCCAATTTCTTTATCTCAATTTTCATCTTTGGGCCAGCCTGGTGTGCTCCAGCTAATCCCGCATGGATTTCTTGCATCACCTGTCCCGCCTCTATTGAAGACAAGCAACGAAGTAGGACTTTCCTTCGGGCATTGCCATTATTCGGAAAAAGGTTCCGCTTCTCATCTCATAAGAGTCTTTGACCCTCATGAGCTTCATTCTCTGGTCTTTCTCTCTTGGGAGTTGTTGGTGTTGAAACCACCGCAGGAGATGTTCTCGCCAATCGAGCTGCTGAACCTCCTCGACGACTGCCACCTCAATTTCTTGCTCGTCGGCTAAGACTTCTGTTACACTGGGGTCTTGCCGGTGGTTGATCACCGTTATATTCAGGCTTGCGTCAGGCGGGACTGCCAACGAACTGGCCAGCTTAGCGAGGGTGTCTGCCTGAGCATTCTGGCCTCGGTTGATATGCTTGATGCTGATGAAGTAGAATCTCGACATCAAGCGGGTTGCCAGGTGATGATAGGGGAGAAGTTCTTGCTTTCGCACATCGAACTCTCATTCCAGTTGTTTTATAACTAGCATGGAGTCTCCGAACGCTTCCAGCATCTGAATTCCCATGGATAGAGCAATTTGTAACCCGATTATTAGGACTTCCTACTCTGCTTCGTTGTTCGTGCAATGCTTATTTGTCGAGCAAGATGTGTGCACCACTTCTCCCTCTGGGGATTTCAGGACTATGCCTGCTCCTGCCCTGACCCTGGCCGATCCAGTGGTAGAGGTGTCAATTCTGGAAGCGCCATCGAAGTATAGCTGCCATAAGGAGGGCCGCACCTGAATGGCTTCCAGGGTTTCATCTTCAGGAAGCTCCGGTTCCAGCGGGTAGTCCCTGGGTACTGGGTGCTCAGCGAAGAAGTCTATAATAGCTTGGCCCTTGACGGCCTTGCGCGGCACATAGGAGATGTCAAACTCCATAAGGATTACTGCCCAGTTGCCCAGGCGACCTTTGAGTGCTGGCTGGGACATAATATATTTCAGGGGGTCCTCTTTGGATACCAGGCTGATTTCATGCGACAACATGTAGTGTCGAAGCTTCTTAACTGCGAAGACCAGTGCCAGACAGACCTTCTCAATATAAGTATATTTCTCCTCAGTTCTGACTAGTCTCCGACTGAGGTAGTAGAGGGCTTGCTCTTTTCCTTCTTCATTATTCTGGGCCAACATTGCCCCCGGGGAGTTATGTGTAGCTGCTATATATAGTATCAATGGTCGTCCTTTCACTGGTGCGCCCAACACTGGAGGAGTCTTCAGATAGTCTTTTAGCTTATCGAAGGCTGTCTGGCAATCTTCATCCCAATAAAAGGGAACATCTTTCATCATCAGTTTGTGGAAAGGCTGGCATCGCCCTGACAAATTGGAAATGAACCGCTGGATATAAGCCAAGCGGCCCTGTAGTGATCTCAACTCGAAGATGTTCCTTGGTGGAGGTAACTCCTGAATTGCTTTGATTTTTCTGGGGTCTATCTCGATCCCCCAATATCGGACAATGAAGCCCAAGAATTTTCCGCTCGATACCCCGAACGCACACTTCATGGGGTTCATATTCAGCTCATGCTGCCTCAACCTCTGAAAGATAATACGGAGGTCTTGCAGATGATCTTCTTTTCTTCTGGTTTTGACCACCAGATCATCTATGTAGCACTCGACCTTGTGGTAGAGCAACTCATCAAAGATTTTGGTCATTGCGCACTGATAAGTTGTGCCAGTATTCTTTAGTCTGAATGGCATCCTCTTATAGTGATAGATGCCTTTAGGGGTTCGGAAAGCAGTATGGACCCTGTCATGCTCCGTGATCCAAATCTGGTTGTAACCGGATGACCCTTCCATGAATGATAGGGCCTCATGACCGGTTGTAGCATCGATCATGACTTCCGTTATTGGCACCGGAAAGTCATCTTTGGGGCAGGCTTTATTTAGATCTCGAAAGTCGACACATATCCGGATCTGTCCATTCTTCTTTTTCACGGGGACGATATTCGCCAGCCATTTGGTGTACTAGTTTTCTTCAACAAATCCCACGTCAATAAGCTTGTCGACTTCAGCATAAATTTGAGTAATGAGTTCTGGCCTCATGCGTCGTGGTGGTTGCTTCACCGGCTCGGCCTCAGGGCTGATTGCCAGCTCATGTTGTGAGACAACGGGATTTAGACTGGGCATTTCTTTGTAAGTCCAGGCGAAGCAATCCCGGTACTCTAGCAGCAGCTGGGTGTACAGCTCCCGTTCTTCTGGGGACAGTTGGGCACTGAGGAAGGTAGGCCTAGGGTCCTCCTCATTTCCCAAGTTGACTTCTATCAGTTCATCGACTGTGGCTTGGCCTCCGTCTTCTATCTCCGGAGGTGCCGGTTGGAGGTCAACGAAGTCTAGAATACCATCTTGAGGGTTGAGTACTTCGACTTCCTCGTCAGACACCACCAGAGCTTCTTGAGGATTCTCTGTTTCTTGTGCTAGCAGCTGTGTAGATTGTTCTATTAGCAAATCCACTACCGTTGCAGCTCCCAAGGGCGAGAGAGCAGCTTCAGTCTTTGTAGATGAGGTTGCAGCCGCGACAGGCTGGTAGTTGTTTATTGTCGGGCCTGGACAGCATCCCGATTTTGTAGCAGAAGTTGAGGAGGTCTCGCCTTCTGGGGCAGTTGTATCTTCCGTAGAAGTGGCCTTTTCTTTCTTGGCAGCGTGTTCCTCTTGATCAGAGTCGACCGAGGCTCCCCCGATTGGTAGAAGGGGTGCTGAAGTTATCATCAGTGGGACTTTACTGGAGGGATAAATTCCTGCTTCTTCAGTATCTTCGGCTTCACGACTGCTAGTCGTATCAAATTTGGCTTGAAGGGCCGCCTCTTCAGGGTAGACCTGCTCCCAGCATCGGTAGGGGACCGAGGTCTCTATTTCTTGATTTCCGGGTTGAACCAGTTCAACATGCTCAGCTTCCGCCGGGTATTCATCAAAAGTTGCCCCCAGCGGGCTATCTTCAGCTGGATAGAAGGCGGAGATAGTGTCCACCTTGTATCGCCCACTGTAATAATATTCTTCCAGGGTGAAGCCCAACCTCGGATGTTGAGAGACACGTCTCATTTCCTTATCCAGATTTACGGGATACCACATTTTCTGGAAAGCTTCTTTGCGCTTTTGAGACTGATCGGGGGGGATGTGTTGCTTCTGAAACATCCTGGCCATCCGATCTGTTGTGAATGTCAGACCCTGGACGGGAACCGGCAGGTTGCTTATATCTTCGGGGAGGCTGCAGTCTGTGTCTTCCCGAGTAGGGTGCTCTTCAGCCGTATAGAACAAGCTGCTAGGTCCATCTTCCAATGTCACCTCCCAAGTTTTGAAAGGCTCGACAGTAGGGTTATCAAGGCCGGGAGTTGGCTTGGTGAGGCCATCCGGGATTTCAATATGATTATGCCGCCGAGCGACCCGCACTTCATTAGCTTCAGGGTATAATGTTGGGGGTGCTGTTCTGCCCACGTCTCCGGATGCTGTGATATGGGAGACCACCTTGGGCATGACATATCCGCGCGGCGGTGGTGGATACCAACTGCTGTCGGATGTGCTTCTCGATGCCCTGTAGGGGTCTTAGCTTCAGAGGTCTTCTGAGAAGGCCCTGTAATAGGTTGGCATCCACCAAATGACGTTCGAACACCTCGAACGGGTGGGGGTATGCAAATATACTCTCCTCCTTCCCTTGGAGACTGTACTTGATGCATTGGTGGAGCGTGGAGGGCACCACCATATTTTCATGCAGCCATGGACGGCCGAGCAGTGCCTTGTACGAGGTGCGGGAGTCAATGACATGGAACTGCACCGTCGTAGTGAAATCTGCTAAGGTGAGGGTGAACTCTGCCACCCCCATTGAGACTTCACATTTTTTATTGAAGCAGGCGATACGCATATCTCCGACTTTCTCGAGATGCACGTTAAAGTGGTGCCTCTCGTATATTCTATAAGGCAGGATGTTGACCGCAGCACCGGGATCAACCAGAATCCTGTTTAGCTCCCTTCCATTCAGGTGCCCCTTCATATACAGCGGCCTGTTGTGGCTGATGGTAGGCTGCAGCATATCATCTGGAGTGAAGGTCATGCTAGCCTCCGGCATCGCTTCAGCCAGACATGTCTCAAAATGAGCAGGCGTCTGGAGAGCTGTAATAATCGCCTGTCGAGTCTTTTCACTCAAAGAAAGGATCTCCCATATTGTAAATCGAGCGGGGAGCTTCTTGAGTAGCTTCATTATTCGGCTCCCAGCTCGGACATTGGAGAGCTTCATCTCTTCAGCCCATCTGGGCTTGGGGAAGTTTTGGTTTGCGGGCCCTGACGGACCTGCTTCATCTTCCTCAGATTCGGTGCCCTTCTGGCTGGTACCGACTCCTGGATGTTCTTTGTTAGCTGCTGTGGGGCAAGCTCCATCCGCATTTGGGTCTTCGGCAGATTGTGCTAGTTGCGGGTGGACGTCCCCGGGTGTAGGGTTAGTCTCCTGACAAGGCTGTTTCCCCTTGGACATCTTCATGAATTCAAGAAATGAAGGGAGCCCTTTTCCCCCGTTCTCGTTATATAGGCCTGACGGAGGAGGGATTTGGACTCCCTTGACCTCCTGCGGAGGTGTTTTGTAGGGTTGCTCCTCCATGAACATGATGTTGTGGTTGGGTGGCGGCTGGCGCCCCCATTTTTGGCCTGACCGAGTGGCATGTGCAGCAGTTGCAGCCTCGGCCTTGCCTCCTCCAGCATGGGGTGTGAAACAAATTTCCTCTTCTTCTTCTTCTCCGGGCAGGTTGAAGAGTGCTGATAGAGTATGACAGGAAACAACCTGCACTTTATCGGCCTCAGCGGCATTCCTTTTCTTCTTCTTTTGTTTCTTCCTATTTTTTGCTTCAGCGGGCGGGTGTCCCCAGAACAGACTACCCTCTCTATCGGGTGCTGCTTCAGCTTCCTCCTTTTGTTCGAGTGAGAGCTGCTCTAGTTCTTACCACGGGACGTGGTCCCGTACCAGCAAAGGCTTTAATTCGGGCAGCATGTATTCGTCCAGATCCTCAATGAGGTTTTGCAGTCGAAGGACCCCAGGATTGATTTCCTTAATCACTGACAGCGGAGTTTGTCTCCTCCGATTATGTGTAGGTATCCTGACAGTTATAGGTGGAGTGATCCATACGGGTGCTACCACCGATGGAGCAGGCCGGGGTGTAACACCACGGATATGTGCCCCCTCTTTCGGGCGGGGCACCCACTTTTTCTTATGCTTCACAGGGACCTGCTGCCATCCCTGCTGTTCTTTCACGGGCTCCAAGAAATAAGCTTCATAGGTGCTTCGCGTGCTTGTTTCAGAGATCTCCTCGAGCAGTGCTTGGTATAGGGAGATCATGTTGACTCCTACCCTCCTCCGAGGGGCTTCATGTGGCTGAGGAGGGTCCACTTTGTACTCTCCCAACTTGATCTCATTTTTCTTCACCATCCCTTCGATGATGTCCTTGAAAACATAGCAGTCTTCGATTGGATGCCCCAACATCTTGTGGTAGGGGCAGAATCTTGGGATGTCTTTTCTCTTTAGGTCCTCCGGCCTCCTTGGCTCTGGCAGGGTGACCATGCTATATTCTGTTACCCAGTCGAACAGAACCCGGGTCATGTCCTTTGAAAATGAATAGGCCTTCTTCATCTTGTCCCTCAACGAAGGACCTTCTTTGCCGTCTGGGGCTTCTGCAGGCTGTGGGGTGACTCCCATCTTGCCTTCACTTTTCTGTTGTTCGAACGCCTTTATGTCAAGAGCGTTCACTTCTTTAGGCGACGAGCGTCGCTCCACAGCCTTGCCTTTCTGGGTCATGCCGGCAGCAGATGTAGGGGCAGGTCTGGCCAGAAAAGCTTCCACCTCGGCCACGACATTGTTCAATCGATCAAATGATCATATTTCCATTCTGATCATCTTTTCTAGAACCTCCCTTCTGAGATTCTGTTTGCATATTTGCACAACGTCCTCCTGATGCGGGGGCCGCTTGCACCTCATTCTGAGGTTCCTCCACCTCTTGATATAGTCGAGGGCTGTCTCATCGGCCCTCTGCTTTGTTGAGTACAGTTTGGCCACTGTGACCTCCCTCTTTGTAACATGGAATCTTTCTCTGAACTTCTTCTGCATATCTGGCCAGTCACTGATCGACCCGGTCGAGAGGCTGGAATACCATTCAAATGCGAGCCCCGTCAGCGAGGACCCGAAAAACTTTAGCAAGTATGACTCATCGGTGGCCAAGTCGCCCATGACAGTCATATAATAGGCTATGTGTTCTCTCGGGGACCCCTTCCCGTTGAATTTGTCAAACTTGGGCGGCTTGTTGATTCCCGGGGGAAGCCGCTTAGCAGCACGGTGTTGCGGGTATGGCACCCGGTATGCATCAAACGCGACGTAGTTGCCTTCACCGCTTTCTGTGAGCTTCAGGTTGATCATTCTTTCCACCATCATCCGGTTCATGACTGCAGGGTCAACTGGCTCTGGGTAGAAGTGTGACGGCTATAGTTAGAGGGTGACCAGGGTGGTCGCCTGTGGAGGACGTGGCAGCGGGGGTGTCTGGTGCACTTGAGGGAGCACCGGTGGTAGCAGCAGCTGGAGTTGTGGTGGCTGCTGTTGCATTGTCGCCATGCTTGGTTCCCATGACTGAGGTAGTGTGTAGAGCGGCGGAGGGCCGTCATGACGAACCGCTCCCCGGGATGATTCACCCTGGACTTCGGGTGGTTTGGAAGCTGAGGACTGTTCAGTTTTCTCCATCAGCTGCTTCTTTAGCAAGTCTATCTCTTGCCGATATTTCTGAAGTAGTATCAAGACTGATGGGTCTATAGTGGCTGTAGTGGGGATAACTTCTGATGTCTCCTCGGACGTACCCTCGGGCTGGATGTCGAGGGGGACGTCGTCTTCTTCTTCCGCCGTCACCACATTGGCGGTCAGGACGGGGGCCTTATCATCCCACCGGTGGTAGACCCGGGGTTATTTTCCCTTAGTCCTCGTCAGGAGCTCCCTTGCTGCTTCTGTTCTGCGAGTATTCAGCCCCGGCCGTGCGGCCAATTTGGCCAACTCGCGGGGGTCTTCGGGAATCCCCCCATATTGGTTGGATATACCAGCCATGTTGCAGGTAAAAACCCGTATTTCTCTTCTCTGTCGGTGGGCCCTTCTCTTAGCATGATGTGGGAAGGTCAGCCTCTCGAACACAGAAGTTCTTTTTGTTTCTTCCCGTTTGGGGACGGCTTCGTCGGCTTCGATCTCTAAGCCGTTATCATGTCCATTATCGTCGACTGATGACACCATCATTCTTTCTCCTGCATCTTCTTCATCTGCCATTGACGGGCAGTAGTCTTCACTGGCGGTGGCTACTTGCATCAGTCGATGTTGCCCAAGCGAGGGGTTGCCTAACCCTCGAAAATAGTTCCTGACCAGACAGGTGATCTCTTCTTGAACCCGCTCTTGATGTAACAAGGGGGACAGTTGCCGACCTCCCACAGGAGGGGTATAAGCTAGCCGAGCTCTGTCGGCAGGTTGTTGGAATCTTCGTCCCACAGCTGGGACGTTGGCTTGACGGGCGCAGGCCCAAAAACTTTCGCGGCGCGGAGGATCCGCAACCACTTCTTCTTCTTTCGGGGCCAGGCCCCTTCCTCTCTTTCCTTCACCTCCGTCGTGAGCAAGACGGCAGGGGACGGGTGCAGCTTGGTGAACAGGTTGGACCCTCTTGGGGACCCACACCTGCTTCAATTTCCATGACCTGGGGGCCAACTTCTCTCTACCGTAATGGCTGGCTTCTTCTCTTTCCCCCTTCCTTCCAGCGAGGGCTTGATATGAGTTGCGGAGGGGGATGGAAGGGACAACCGGATCCGGAACTATCCGTGTGTCACGTCCGTTGAGGAAGACACACATGCCACCAACCATCATAGACTTGCCGGATTGGGAGAGGGTTCCGGTAACCACAGCAGTACTTCTCTGGATCTGCCTGCGTTGACGTCCTCTGGGGTTCCGGTTGACAGCATCGGGGCGGGCCCCACGGATAGCATGGTGCACCAAGCAGCTGGCGACCGATGTTGGACTCTTGAGCGAGTCGTGGCAGCATCGAGCCTCCAGAGGCTCCATGTTCTTTGTAGTTCCCTCGACAGGCTCCGGGGGCTCTACTTCCAGCATATCCACAAAGGCCAACCCCAAGAAGTTGGGGAAGCCAACAGCAGCAGGGAAGCTGCCGAACTCCATGGGCACCGCCAGGTACCCTTGCGCATGACCGGTGATAATCGAAGGGCCAAAGTCGACGCCAGTCAACCCAGTCATCGTCATCGCTCGCCTGCAAAGACAGACAAACCAATGATCAGCAGCCTTTGGGAGGGCCTCAAAGCCCAAGTATCTCGGTAAAGAGATGAAAGGTGACACAAGTCCCACCGGGCGTGCCAGACTATTTGCGATGGGATCTTCCCGTTCTACTCCGGTGTTCTTTCTTTTTTTGTTTATGATTATCATTTGGGTTTATTTAGTTTATTTCACGTGTCGATCAATCAATTAACTGACTGGCAATTAACTGACTGATTGACTACGCGGGCGTGCCAGTCACGTGAGTGATAAATTTATTATGCGCTCATTCTGACCCGTGTCGGGAGAAAGTGAGATTCGGTCGGGACCAACAGTCCGCCACACCATAAAGGCTATGGCGTTAATTACATCCCCCGTGAGGAGGGAAAACCTTTGATTAATTACCGAGATAGTGGGCTGTCGAGGCCGGAATAAAGATGCGATGTTATGAATATGACAAGATCATATGAGATGCGTCTATTTATCATGCAGGAGAGGCATGGTTCATTAAATTGGAGACCCTTGGTACGTGGCGGAGGATGTAGGTCCGAAGACCACCATCGCGCATAGCGGAGACTTCCGATCGGGCGTAACCCGGCCTTCTGTCAACGCCATTTGATATACCCGAGGGTCTATGCAAGCATGCTTGCATGATGCTTGTGACTATGCTAAGCATGGCAATAGAGTTATGGAAACAAGCAGTGCTCAATCACATTTATTAATCCCCGCCAAGGGGAGAGAATGGTAACACAAGCATGATAACGAAAGCAAAGTGCTGATGGACATGGTAGTGAAAGCATGATAACAAGATGACTCGGACTCGAACAGCCCTTCTCTTATTCAGTTTATTACTAATTAGGGTTTATTAACTCCGACCACGGGAGACGAGGATCGCTCCGGAGGCGAGTGAGCGATTAAAACAACAAAAGGGTTCAAAACTAGCGCGGCCACGCGTAGGGGTAGGTTTCCCCGGCGCGGCTAAACGTAGGTGAAGGGTCTTAATACGGCGCGGTTATGACAAATGGTTAATACGGCGCGACGGGCAAGGGGCGCGCCGGTTTAGGGCGCGCTGGGAACGGGCTAAATAAAAACAGGAAATCATGAGTCTAGTGTTAATCCGGCGCGGGGGGGGGGGGGGGTACCGCGCCGTATTAGGGCGCGCCGGATTAGGGCCGCGCCGTTTTAGCTTATTTTTGATGAATTTTGAAACCATTTAAGTTCATTAAGATTCTGTTGAGAGTTTTGAAGTTATTTGGGCCAATTGCTCGTTTAATTAAAGTCCAGGATCCTTCCAGAATGAAGTAATGGGCTGGTGCGAGGTCCATACTCGAGCACTAGAGTCCCTGATTCAGAATGAATATTTTATTATGGCCGATCCGCAGAGACGACTTGTGAGTCCAAAACCTGCCGAAAATCAGGCAGCATATCCCCTGAACCTGAAAGGTTGCAGGAGAGGAATGGGTTCATGCTCACTTGTGGAGCAAGCCCCTTAATCTATCGGTCTGCATGGTGACAGCCAGCAAATTCCCAACGGATAGGATACCCCGAGGACTGGCCTACGAGGGGCACCAAAGCTCCGTGGGTGAAAGCAGAGGATGAGGTAGCTGATGATAGAAATGACACCCCGAGGACCGGCCTACAAGGGGTGTGCGACCTACAACATACACTGCACCCGCCAGAGAGAGAGACAATTAGGGAAAGAGGCTCTGAGGACTAGCCTGCTAGGAGCATTTACCCCTTGGTCACCACGGGGTCCCAAAGGACTGTGGGTTTGGGATTATTGGGCTGGAGCCCTTGTTGCTGTAAGCTTCGTGACCCATGAAAAACATCCATCACTCGAGAGTGGAGTTCTCTTGGCCAATTGGCAGCTTTGTGAAACGGCGGAAGATATCCCCCTCCCAGGGTGGAGGGTCGAGAGGTTGATGCTCGTGAGACTGGGTTGCCATTCACAGAATAGAATGGAACAGCAGTCACGGAAAGGGGTGATCGATATGCAACTAGAAAAGTTTGTCTACACACGTGTACCCACAAATGACGGGAATGCAGTAGTCGCGAAGCGGACTTCACTGTCCCAAAACATCGCCTGCCCCCTCTGAACAACGGAGAGATGCAAAGAGGAGGGGAGGCCAAGATCAGATTTCGTATCAAAACAGAGAGCGACATATGCACAGGCACAGGCACGGACGACCCAGGGAGGGGTTTGTCCATGTAGCCCATGGCATACCAGGGCTCGTTCGGAGTCCGGAGAAACCGGGATTTCAGAGCCGTATACGGGAAGACCCCAATAGATATATACATTTATCGAATGAGATAGCAATGGAAGAGGAAGACAAGACGCCAAACATTCAACCCATTGATGCATTCATATACGCACGATATCATTCCATTGACGGGGGAAATCACATACATATCGTGAGTTTGGGTGCCGGCATCGCGGCACGGCCACCATCCTACTCGCAGGAGGATTCACAGAAGAACAATCGATAAATGAAAGAAGTCACAGAGAAGGGGGGGAGGGTTTGGCTCATATCATCGCCATCCCTCACCCCTCTCACTTACATTCATTGGAGAGAAAGCAAAAGCGGATCAGAAGATAGACGACTCGGACACCCACCTGTTCTAGAAACAGAGTGTCGGAACGCCTTCTTCCTCTCTTACTCCGAAGGGCTTTGGATGAGGACTGCAGACGGCGACTGGGGAACGCTCTGAGAGACTCTGCTTCTTTCACAAGAAAGAAAATCCTTCCTCCCTCGAAGACGACTGGCCCTCCTCCTTTTTTTTTCCTTTTTCAATTGCCCTCCTTCTTCTTTTTTCTTCCGGTCGAGCAGCCACCTATATATAGAATCGAACTCAAAGCCTCATCCGGCGTGAAGAATGGCGCGCCGAGGAAGGCTCCATTGCCTTTTGTGCGTCGGAATAGCAGGGCACCGGGTGGGGGCGCGCCGTATTAGCGCCCTTTGCACATTGCGAGTCAGCCGATGAGTCCGGGGATGGTTCCGGGGGTCACCGTGAAAATTTATCTCACCACTGCTCTTTGAAATCTTGACGAGATGTCTTGTTGAAGCTCCCAGGTCGACGTACGGCCATTCCTGGAACTTCAGATGACTTTGGTTTGCACATGCGGGTTTTCCACCGACACGGCCCTCGGCGCTATGATAAGTGCCGCTGGCTCGGTCTGACTTGTGCTCAAAACTTCTCGGAGGGTGGGATAGCACCCGGGATAGTTCCGCCCACTTCGAGCGATCATTCGGCCGTTAACGGGCCCTATTTGGCGAGAAGCCGTACCCGTGCCGGGTAGCCAGCATCTTCTGCCGATAAAGCCTCTGGTCCACCGTTCTGGAGAGCCAAGGGGACTCTTTTATCTCAGGAGAGCCTTTCATGAGGTGGGTAGCCACTGGGTAGACCGTCGTCCTTGGTCGGAGAACGGGTGTAGTGTATGCGGCACGACGGAGTCGATGTCGGTTCATTGGGTAGGCTTGGTCGTACTGCCTGTTGGTTGTGAGTTCATCTCGGTTCTCCTGAGGTGAAGTCCCTGGCGTTCATACGGGGTGACTTGAGGCTCTGGCAGCTCGAGAAGTCTTCAATATGTTGATCTTTATTGGCTTCCGTGCTTCAGCGGGCCGCATCATTCGTCTTTATGGCTTGATCGCCGACGATCACATTTTGGGTGCCAACAGATGGGTATTGATTTTGATGAGTCATTTGCACCGGTTGCTAGACTTGAAGCAGCCCGGATCTTACTGTCCTACGCTTGCTCTTTGAATTTTAAATTGTTTCAAATAGATGTTAAATCTGCATTTCTTAATGGTTATATCAAGGAGGATGTTTTTGTAGAGCAGCCTCCAGGTTTTGAAGATTCCAAACATCAACGACATGTATACAAGGTCCAAAAGGCCTTGTACGGACTAAAACAAGCACCAAGGGCTTGGTATGAACGGCTTACCTCATTTCTGGTTGAAAATGGGTTCAAGAGAGGTAAGGTTGATCAAACACTTTTCACAAGGAAATCAGGTAAGGACATTTTGGTAGTTCAAGTGTATGTGGATGACATTATTTTTGGAGCTACTAACAATGCCTTATGCGATGAATTTGCAATGATTATGCAAGGAGAATTCAAGATGAGCTTAATGGGGGAGATGACTTTTTTTCTTGGATTGTAGGTAAAACAAACTTCAGAAGGAATCTTCATCAATCAAGCCAAATATACTATGGAACTGCTGAAGAAATACGGGATGGCAGAAGCAAAACCCATATCAACTCCCACAACCACCACCACAAAGCTGGATAAGGATGAAAATGGTAAAACAGTAGATTCTACATTGTTTCGAGGTATGATTGGATCACTACTGTACCTTACAGCTTGCCGCCCTGATATCCAATTCAGTGTATGTCTCTGTGCCCATTTCCAATCATTCCCTAAATAATCTCACTTATCAGCTGTTAAACGCGTTTTTAGATACCTTATTGGCACAATAGATTTTGGCTTGTGGTTTCCCATCGGTAGTTCCTTTGATTTAATTACTTACACCGATTTGGATTATGCCGGGTGCATTGTAGATCGTAAAAGTACAAGTGGGTACTGTTAGTTTCTTGGCGGGTGCCTCGTTTCATGGGCCTCTAAGAAACAACATTCAGTAGCTCTCTCAACGGCCGAGGCTGAATATGTAGCCGCCGGAAGTTGTGGAGCCCAAGTACTTTGGATCAAAAATCAATTGCTTGATTTGAATGTTGAAGTGGATTGTGTGCCGATCTTATGTGATAATACGAGTGCAATTAATCTATCTAAAAATCATGTTCAACACTCCAGAACCAAACACATTGACATTCAGCATCATTTTCTGAGAGATCATGTAGGCAAAGGGGTCTTTGAGTTCAAGTTCATTGATACACTTAACCAACTGACTGACATCTTCACAAAACCCCTAAATCAGGATCAATTCAATAAAATTAGGAGAGAACTTGGCATGTGCAAGGGTGAGAGCATACGCTCCTAGGTCTGCACTAGGTTGATTTCTTTTGGGTAGATTTTGTGAGATGCATGCATTGTGTGTGTTTTATTTCTATTGTGTATGACAATACCTAGCATGTGTGCTTGTTCTTATATATATATATTTACACACTTCTTCCTTGACACATTCCTAAGACTAAATACTCCTTGACAAATAAACGTGGACTAGTGATCTAGTGTTCTAAGTAGTCTTGAAACAGGGGATTCCGTAGTCGACTCTTGCCTGCTATCATTCTTGGGTTAGCAAAAGAAAAAAAATATATTAAAAAAAGGGGAGGAAAATATGTTTTTGTGAAAATGGGGGAGTCCACTGGGTCTTGGAGTCCACTTTTATCACTGAGGTCACTGGCTAGACTCTTTTTCTCTCGGGGTCAAAAATGGGGGTTTCTATGCCCCAGCAGTCGACCGCTGGCTTCGTGCCGGTTGACCGCTAGCGGCGAACCGGCCCGGTTCAGCCGCGTCCGAACCCCATTTTAAGGGGGTTTTCTCCCTCCTTCCCTCATTCTATTGCATTCCCTTCTCTCTCCCTTACTCCATTCTAACCCTAGCACACCTCACTCCCATCTTCTAAGCCCTAAAAACCCTACATCTCCTCTCTCCGAACACGATCCAGCCGATTGTTCTCCATTTCGGAACAACTCCTCACCGGCGTTCGTGCGCTCGTGTCATCCTTCCCTGAGTTCTAGAGTGTGAAGAAGGTGTTCACAGTCCTCCCCTGTTTCTCTCTCTCCATCCCAAGGTAGAGGTTCTACCTCTCAAGAGGATCATATCTTCAGCGGGTTTCTTAGTCTAAAATGGCACCTAGAAGGAGTGCTCGGCGTCTTCTCCAAGGGGAACCTAGTGCTCGGAGACGTGAAGCTCCGGCCACACCACCACCACAAGCTCCGGCACCCAGGTTACCTCCAAGAACTATCATCGACCCTCGTCTTGTCGATTTTGAGGAGATGAACGAAATCATGCCTGACATGTATGCATTTTTCTCAATGCAACCGAGATGGATTGATTTTGTCACTAGATACAACTGCTACTATCCATATTTAGTGCAACAGTTCTATGGTAATTTGGTTGACAGAAATGGAAGGTTGTACACAATGGTTTAGGGCATTGAGATCCGCATTACTCCAGAATTATTTTATCGTGCCCTAGGTGTTTCTTCCCATGGTGCAGACATGAATTTTGGGCATGGTGAGGTTGAGGTAAGTTTTATTGCCATGACGAGCTGTGAGTTTGTACGTGGTGTAAGTGACCTAAT
This sequence comes from Amorphophallus konjac, assembly GCA_022559845.1. Classification (NCBI taxonomy): domain Eukaryota; kingdom Viridiplantae; phylum Streptophyta; class Magnoliopsida; order Alismatales; family Araceae; genus Amorphophallus; species Amorphophallus konjac. Next base: position 215,742,864 of record CM040124.1, on the reverse strand, counting down.
TGAGCTCAATGCCAACCACTTTCTCGCACTGCAACGGGTTCTCCATCATATGTTTACTACACTTTTTTATCCCAAGAGTGGCAGCCGAGACGAAGTGACTGAAGTGCACCGATTCTTGTTCTATCATGTTATGAATGGCGAATTAGTCAATATGGGATGGCTTATGACTCAACTGATAAGTCGATGCCACACACATTTACAGAGGTCCCTGCCCTATGCCTCTCAACTCACTAGAGTTTTCACTTTTATCGGGGTCCCATTGGAGAGTGAGCAGTTTGTTCTAGTCCGCCATGATGACATTTATAAAAAGCATAAGATCTTCTCCGATATGGGATATTATCGTGCTGCAAACGGTGAAATTCATCATGTTGTCCTAGTTTATGGGGAGAGAATGACAGTGAAGAAGAGCAAGAATAAGACTAACAGCAAGCTCACCAAGATGCACCTGCACCAGTCCAGCCCGAGGATGTGCCTCCTCCAGCGGATCTTCCTCCACCACCGCAGTACTTTCATGGGGAGTCTTCCACTCAGGGTGCTGGGCATCCCACTTGGGGGGGCTATGAGACTCTAGACAGGCATCTTTTAGGCATGGAAACCCACATTGACTCCTCCCTTGGGCGTTTAGACACTTTTATGAATACCATGACTGGACGCATGGACTCCTTCACCCATGCTCTGGATGATCTTTCTACCCACATGGCCACTCTCTATGCAAGCCATGAAGATAACTGTGAAGCCTTCCGGCTAACCAACCAATCCCTTCTTGTCATCCGTCGTCAGCTTCTTCATCATGATGAAACTCTGCATGATATTGCGTACCGTCTCCCTCATGCTCCTGCTCCTACTCTTGTTGGCTCCCCCCATGATGATGTTGGCCCGGATGGTGTTCATGGCGAGGAAGCTGCTGATCACCCTGCTGTGTAGCTGTTCTCAAGTCACTAGTGTCACTTTTGTCCACCTTTTGTATCCCTCCCCACTCCTTTTTGCTGATGTCAAAGGGGGAGAAGTAGGCTATTAGGGTTATATATATGCTATGTGTGTTTGCCTGCTTGCATGCATGTCTGTCTCTTGCATCGTAGTTTGAGCATGTTGGTTGCATTTTGGTTCTATTGCATTAGTGATTTGCATTTAGTGGTTGCATTCCTTCGTATGTCGAGTCCATTTTCACCTCTTGCATTCAGTGTACCCTGTATTGAACTAATGAGAATGAATGGAAGAATGCACTCTTTGAATTTACAAGATTGGCCTTCTCCACTCTCACTTCTTTTCAATTTGGCAAATAAGTATTGAATGGGTGGTATGGATATGCTGAATTGTTTGTGTTGGAAGTGATATGACGTGCTAAAATGGACGTGTTGAATACTTTCAATTCTTGAGTTCAACGTTTCATATTGATGGATTTCAACTGAATTTCAAATGTGATTGACTTCGTTTTGAAAACTTGCTCAAAGGCACTTTGGTTTGAACACGTGAACTTAAATGCCTAGCTTTTGTCATCATCAAAAAGGGGAAGATTATTGAGCATATTCGAGTGATTTTGATGATAACAAAACCCAGGACATTTATCTCCTACGTGCCTTGTATTTAAACAAAGTTTTATGCTCTAAACCATCAAATTTCATTCCTTTTCAACTTAGTGTTCTTGAATCCTTCCATGTGTTAAAACGAGCCTAAACGAACTTGTAATCAACCATAACACAAGCCCATTTCAATCATCGAACTTATGGATAGTTTTTTAACGGGCTAACACTTGATTTTTGCAGGTTTGGAGATTGGCGGTCGACCTCTGGACCATTGGACGTCGACCTGAAATCACAGAACCAAAAGAAGAAGACCTATAAAAATGGCAGTTGACCGCCAGGACCCTAGCGGTCGACCTATTTTTCCAGCAGCCAAATGGCTACAGGAATGCTCCTAGCGGGCGACCGCTGGCCTCTGTAGGTCGACCGCCAGCCCCGAGCTGCCCATAATTGTTGACTTTTTGTCACTTCGAGAAAAGCCATCCCTCTTGGTATTGTTTAATCCCTAAGCAACCAAACCCTCCAGAAATTATGGATCTGATCTGGGGGAGTCCATGGACCAGTCAAGTCTATATAACATATACAAGAGGGTTAAGAAAACCCTAATGCTCAAGGTGGATCAAGGAGGCTACCAAAGGGGAAGAGAAGGGAGTTAGCACTGTAGACGTGAACAGTGCTTCGAGAAGAGTTCTTCATCCTTCTTCCTCCATTCTCAGGTAAAGATCAAGCCATATGTAATATCCCAAATTCTTCTAGAAATGAATTAGAAATTTATTTGAATTTAATTAGAAATTATTTGAACTTATTTGAACTTATGGGAATTAATTCGAAATTAATTAGATTAATTCTTTAATAAATGGAATAAGTCACATTTCAACTATTTTATAAAAATCCATAAAAATCATATTCTTGTAGAATCAATTGCGTTTAACAGTTTTATCTTCTATGATTAAGCCTAATAAAATCATTAACTAGGCCGAATCAGTGGGATTAGTCAAATTTTCACACTTACCTAATCAAATTCGTGCTCAATAGTAACCACCACCTTAAAACATCAAATTCGAGCTCATTTCTCAACCAAATGAGGTGATTCCAGGGGCAAATGAAATGTATTATAGAGAGGATCATTTCCCCTCTCATAATGCCACGAAATTTTGAGCTTATGGGGACCATTTGGTCGCGCATGGGCTAGGTCAACTTTGGTAGTGGCGGTTTGAACACGCCACTTCAAGGGACGATTTCTCCCTTCCTGGAAGGATCCAGAATGAGTATGACCTATTAAAAGAAAGCCCCATGTGTCTATTTTCATTTGGTGGTAGTGGTGTTCGCAGAGGATTCCGATCTAGAGAGATCTCTCGCGTTTATTGGAGGAGTGTCCGAGTTCGTGGGTTTTTCTTTGGCCCTCTTTGTTCCTTCGATTAAGGTAGGTACCCTCAACCAAAATTTGCACATGAGTATACCATTTTGATCCTCTCGGAGAGCTCTTTCCATTGGTAGTAAAAGCCCCAAATTCTATTAGGTGTGGAGGGAGATCTCGTGGAAATAGTGAAGGGCTGTCAAACGGGCGTTCTTCATTCTAACTTCTAAATCTCTCTTCGATTGAGGTAGGTTATAACAGACCAAACTCTAATTAACATATATGGTTGTAATCAGCAGCATGCTAGCTTTCATTTGGTGTAGAAAGCCTTAAATTTTATGCATCATGTCTAGAGAATTTCTGATTTGAGTAAGAGCATGTCTAGAAGTGGTTTATGATGTCTTCTTTTGAGTTAAATCATGATTTCGAGTTATTAATCTTGATCCCCATATAGCATGTCATATATGGTTGGAATCAGCGTCGAGTAAGCTTTCTTTTGAAATAGAAAGCCACAATTTTTATAGACCATGCTTAGAGAATTTCGTGTTTGATTAGAAGCATGTTAAGACTAGGTTTTTAAGTGTTCTTCCTAGATATGTTGTGATTTCGATTGATTTTCCGATGAATTTAGGGTTCCAAACCCTTGTATTATGACCCTAATATGTCCATCAAGAACCTAGGGGCATGGGGTTAAGATCTTAGTCCAATTAGACCCCAATTGGGCATTTTCCGTTTTACGGAAGTCACGTTCGTGTCTGCGAACGCAGGGGTCGACCCATTGGGTCGACCCATACACCCCGGGGGTCGACCCATTGGGTAGACCCATACACAGACAGGAGTCTGTCCGTGCGAGGGTCGACCCAATGGGTCTACCCACACGCTGGCAGACCCCTGGTTTTGCAGGGGTCGACCGAATGGGTCGACCCATTTGCTGACAGCCCCGGTAGGCTTATTTTCGACCCGAGGATTGATCCGGACCGTGAGGGGATCGACCCATTCAAGCCTAGTCTAATTGAAAATCATATTTTGAGGAACCAATGACCCATACATGCAACCTATTGATCTCAAATTAAGCCCGCCGTTCCTCAATCCAAAATTGAAGAACAAAGTGTATAAACCATCCCGATTACTATCTCCACTTCAACGCACACAAATGGTTAATTAGAAACCCATATAATAAAATGGTAAATTTAAAAGTAAATTGATGTCTTGTATTACTGTCTATTGTCATTATTGGCTTGTTCTAGTATCTTGAGTTACCATCTTGTAATTAACTTATCTCTTGAAATTGAGATTTCATAATAATTCATGAATCAAGGTATTTTGAAATGGCTGTTAGGAATCAATTAAAAGTCCTTATACCCCAGTAGATTGGACTAATAGCACACTAACAATCTTTATGGCATTACGGCCATTAAGCTTAAAATGTTATCCCTTTGTGCGATTCTACCCGGACACACTATCCGGCAAGTTAGAATACGCCATTTTGAGACCCGTATGACCCGGCTACGACCTGAAAATTGTGACCAAATCGCTGAGTTATAGGTCACGGATCGACTTGGGCTAATCAGCACATGAGTAGCTCATAGTTGACCGCTTGTCTCCATGAATGGTCTAGTGTAGTCCGTATAAGTATCGTAATTGTGTCTTAAGGTCACGTACTGCTTACTTACCTGAACGGCACTGTCAACCGTTTATTCTTGACCTCGTGGAATGAGATTTGGTCCAGTTCTTGTAATACGGCCAGTAGTAGCCGTATGTCCTATCAAACGGCCCAGAAGTGACCGATACCGAGTTTTTAAGTTAATGAATCCAAGGACAGGTTAGTCCTTTAAATCTTGAACTTCTGACAGAAATTCCTCTGATTAAATTGGCCATTTAACTTGACTGAATGTCTAGACAACATGGGATCTTAGATCCAATAAATCAATACCAACGCATCATAAGGGCCCGGTCTGGTCCTGGGGAGAGCGCCCGAAAAATTATTGAGCCCATGGGATGTTAGAATGACATAGTGAGGCATTGCACCGAGTGCATGACTAGTGTGACGTCTATGACATGAAAATCTCTTGTTACTCTTGTTACTTGATCGTGCTTGAAGTGATGTTTAAATTACTTGCTTGTTGGCCAATTCTCTATTACTATCTCCTGTTGTAAATTCTTGTACTTGTTATCTTGTTAATACTTGTCATCATATTTTTCTTAACCTTGCAAGATCTTTTATTACTTTGTTTCATTGTATCATCATTTATTTCTTTTATTAGCATGGCATATGAAAATATAATTAAATTGTTAATCACGTAAACTTGCCTGTTATTTCCTACTGAGCGTCAGCTCATAGTTATTGTTTCCCCCCTTTCCAGACTGTTCAGGTGATGATGCGCATACCGATGGGGAGGGGCAGGAGTGATATCTTTGAGTGCACCAGTTCTAGAGTTGGAGTTGGCATAGTTATCCTACTTGTAGTTGTGCGTTAGAGTGTGTTTAGTTTCAGTTATGATATTATTGATTCAGTTGTTATTGTCTCAGTTTGTATTAAGTTGGTTTAAGGATATTGTACTAGATTTGGAATACTTCATGATCAATAAGTTATCTCTTTTCTTAGCACTTGTGTAATTGTTTAGTTTAGAATATTTATATGATTTCTAGCTAGTTTCTAACTGTACGACCCGATATTCCGCGTCGGGGCGTGACACCATATCTAAAGGAGATCAAAGGCCAGACCAAGTGGAGCTCAAGATGCATCCAAGGAATTCTTCATCAACTAAGGGGGAGCAATAATCAGGCCTTTTCTTTTGTATTTTTCATTCTCAATCTTTCTAAGCTTCAAGTGTGATTGTGTTGTATTCTTAAATCATCCGTGTGTGTGTGGATCTTCGCAGATCCGTGTGTGTGTGCAGTTAAGTTTGTTTGTCTTTGTGTGTGTGTGTTTGATCTTGTATCTCTTTACAAGATAGTGTGTGGATCCTCACGGTTGGTGAGGGGTGGACGTAGGCTGCCGTTGTGGCATCCGAACCACCTAAAAATCGCTGTCTCATTGTGGTTTGTTCCTTTTCCCCTATCCCACTTCTGCGCATGCTTGTGGATTTAGTTTAATTGCTATCTTTAGATCTAGATTAACTGATCACCTTCAAATAGATCCTCGGTATATCAAAAGCTGGATTCGAACTGACAAGGTTACTCTTGCCGGAAAGATATTAGTTTGCGTGAGTAAATCTTCAGATCAGTCAACTCTGCCTAGTATCAAGGGCTATTGTAGTGATTATTTTTGATAGATCTAGTTTATCCTGCACTTATCTCTTAGTGTTCTCGCATAATTTTAAAATTGAGTATAACCTTGTTAAAATTGTGATTTCACCGAATTCACCCCCCTCTTGGGTGCCATTGATTGCGGGACTTCACTATTACCTTTTATAATCCTCAACACTTAACTACTAAGAACACCCCTAACTAAGAACGAAATTACTGATCTTAACTGGACCGTGATTTTCTGCCTATGGATATTATATCCTATCTTAAAGTTTCCACAACTGTCTCTGAATGTAGACTCAATGGTCATAAAACAGTCTGAAATGGAACATCTCAAAAGATTGCTTAAAATTTTGAAAATCATGAGTAGTTGGTCAACTTGACGAAGAATCTAATGTTTATATGGTTCTTAAACTTGTTCTATGATTATTCTGTTGACAGACGAGAGAATACGGCATCAAAGGAAAATAAGCAAATAAAATTGTTTGTCAAAAGGAGGCAGAGCAATGGTACATTATTTGAGAAACTGACCATCTGATTCAAAGAAATTCAAAGGTTATGTCATGATGATAAGTGCTATCTCTGTTCAAAAATTTTGAAGCAGCAAGGTAAAACTACATTGAGTAACCAGGGATTCCGGTGTCTAATCAACATGCTTGAGTAAAAAGGTGTAGTATTACTAGAATGCTCAATCTTTTATAAAAGTTTAATATTCATATGGTTGACTCTGGTGTGGCTTCAAGAAAAATTAAAACTAATTTAAGCTCTATATAAAAATGGGTTTCTCTTCAGGGCTGGCAAATGAAAATGTTTAGTAAGAATTAACGGCATATCTTGTTGAGGGTAATCATGGATGGAATTGTTTTATTCCTATTGATTTCACTTCAAAAGATATTTTGTGAAGATTTCATGTTATTCGATATAGTCTCATATGTTGAAAATCACGAAAAGAGAGGAAAGGCCTTTTTCCGTAAGGTAAAGGGTGTTTTGGGTATTATATGTTGAGATTGGTAAAGTAGATAGTATATTAGATAATACTATCAAACCCTATTTACCACCACTGTCCAACATATCCATTCCAACTCTCGCGTTTCTTGTGCCTTGCCTTTGTGCAAAACACGACCTTGGCTTCCGAAGTCACTTCTCTCACCATTCTTGCCGCATTTCTCTATCTCTTATCTTCCACTTGTTAATCTTCCACCATGTCCTCTCCGTCCGCCTCGAGTAAGGGGAAGAGGAAGGCAGTGGAGCAGCCACAGCCAGAGGATGCTACGTCCATGGTGGCCGCAGAGCATCCTCAAAAGGCAAAAAGGCAGAAGAAAGTAGCTTCTACCACAAGAAAGGGAGATACGTTGATGGAGGCATCACCCGTGACTCCCTTTGGCTCGGGTCTTCCCCACACTCCGGCATCATTTGAGTTCGGGCCTCTCTCTATAAAGGCCCAATTATCCTTTTTGTGCTTTCTATTTGAGTCATTTGATGTAATTTTCATTTTACTTGAGTCATGTCCCTATGTCTTGTGTTTATTTCCCTAGGTTTGAGTGTCATTATGTTGTTTAGTTAGCTATTGGGCCCAATTCATTGGGCTTGGCCCAAGAGCACCCCCTACCCCCTCGATTATTTGTCATTAAGTCTTTTTGTCAGGGTCTTATTGTAAAATATGGGTTGCCTATATATAGGGCCCCATTCCCTTCATTTGAAACTAATGAATCAATGCCAAGATTTCCAATTGAGTGTTCAAACTATTTAGTTATAGTGGAGAGAATCCAATAGTGGCGAGAAGCCCCAAAGGAGAGACTCCCCACCCACTTCCTCTCTCTCTTTCTCTTTCTCTCACTACCCCAAGGGGGGGGCTGCGACTTCCCCCTCTCTCCTCCACCTCACCAGCCACCTCACCCCCTCATTCCCTTCCCTAGGTGCATTCAATGCCCTTCCACAACTTCCCACCACATCCACCCCTTCCCTAGGAGGATCTCTCCCATTCCAACACTATCTTCCCCATTCCAACACACTCACCCCTCTTCCCCACACAATCTCCCAACTTCCAAGGCCATTTTGAATTTGAAATGACCTTCCCTCCACTTGCTTTGGCCGCCCCCTTCTCCTCCCCTTTAGACTAGGTCGCCCCTCTCTCCCCCATTCTCCTCCACCCATTTGCACACCCCATCCTCCCCTCTCCAACTGAGCCTTGCGCCCTCCCCTTCTTCCTCCACCTCCCCTCTACCTCTAGCACCATTCCATACCTCCCCCACCTTCCCACCACCATTCCTCACCCCCCCTTTTCACCATATACTTCCTCTTCTTCTTCTTTCTAGGTCACTTGGAGGCTATGTCAAAATTGCAGCTTGCAGTCCAGAAGATGTAGGTGAACCAGCAGCTTGCAGCAGCCACCACGATCATCTCCTTGCGAATCTGAAGGCCCAAGTGATATCCACGAAAGCGTCTGCCGGTCTTCTTCGCAACGGCGGTGGTTTCATCCCCATCCGAGCTGTGTGCTGCCCGGGAGATCCGTTCTCCCACAACTGCGCAGAGCTGCCCCTGCTGAGTACCTGAACCGGAGTAGAAGCTTTACCACGATGAACCTCAGAAGAATCAGTCCAAGAGTTCTTATGAATAGTTCTTCCTCGTTTTGTCTACTTTCAGAATCAAGAAGCGGAACTCCGATCGACGTCCGTGGGCAAGAGTTATCAAGTTTCTCCACCGGGTACACTGTTCTGCTTCCCCACAGTCTGCACCGACCTCTCATCATTGTTTAGAGTCCAATGGTCTTCTCCGTCATCATTTGACTTCCCCTCCTGTTCTGCTGCGAAGAGGACTCGTCAAAGGTTCCAACAGCTCCGACGTTACTTGATTCTGAGTTCGGGAGCGGTCGGGGCATCCTCTTCTTCCTGCTGTTGGAATCCTAAAGCTGTCAGTCCGAGAAGCTGCCACCCTATTCGAGCCTCCACCCAGACCAGCATCGGCATCAGAAGAAATCAAAAAAATTTGGAGGCATTCCAGTTCCAGCTACGAAGAGTTCCCCACTGGTCCCGTCATCGGCAAAATTTTTGATCAAGTTCTGCGGCCTCAACTCTGTCTGTCTGTCCCCTATCGCAAAGAGCAGGCAGATTCGGCTTCGCCATCTTTTCAATACTTTTAGTCCAAGTTCCCCTCCCTGCTTGGCCGGCTGAAGGCCCCTCCCTGTGTGGAGGTAGTTTTAGTTGTAATATCAATTAACCCCCACCCCAAGGTCCCCCTCCTACGAGAGGTGTAGTGTTGTAATCGTTTGAACAGGTCAAGCTGCCACGACGCGGCGTGTGGGGATCCACTCGCCTCCCCGCTCGCCCTCGTCTCCGAGCGGGACCAGTTTCTTCAAACCGGTCAAGTAAGTGCTCAAAACTAACTCCAATTTAGTGCTTGCCTTTCAATATTAGTTCTTAGTTCCGCTGGCCGTGAGAGTGAGAGCTCAATCCTCAAGCCCCGTTGCCTTGAGTGATCACCGTGGGGAAGGGTGCAGCCGGTGCCTTCGGCACTTTGTCGGCCTCATTGAATTGGGCCTCCACATCCTTTGAGAATCAAATCTTGGCCTTGCTGGCCCTCTACCAATAAGGGCCCAACCCTCACATCCTCCACTTGGCATCGCCAAGTCATCCCGGGCTTGGGTGAGCGACGGGAGAGCGGTGGCCCAAATCGGTCCATTTGAATGTGAATGTGCTTGCTTGCTTAAGTCTAAGGGTGTGTCACATCATACGTCTACCAAGGCTACAAAGAAACCTCTGCTAGTATTGGAAGCCGGGAAGATTATACCTCTTCGGTATGTTGACTTCAATGATCAAGAAATGCTTTCCGAGTTCCCTGATGTGCTAGAATTGTTTAAGTTCCAACAATGGAAAGAATTCTTAGGCATGCATCGGGTGTATTACCCTAATATGGTAGCAGAATTCTACAGCAATTTGAGGTACGATGCTGATAATTTTATAGTTTTCTCTCTGGTCAAAGGAAAAGTGATAGAGCTATCTAGGCAGTCCCTACACAGGACTCTAAGAATTCCTGTAGATGGAGAGGTCGAAGGAGGGTTTACATTTAATCTACATGATGCTTTTGCCCTCATTATTGACTTGCCTAGAAACATCCATGACAAGCAACAGACTAAGCTCGGTCATTTCAACTCCAACAAATTTTCTACACCCAAGAGATTGCTCCATCACATTCTCACCTCTATGATCACTCCACAAGTTGGAGGAAGGGGAAGACTTACAGATTCCCAACGGTTTATTCTTTATTGTTTGCTAAAGAAAATTAGAGTATGTTTGCCGCAAGTAATTATTCAGGTTATAGGTACTTGCAAAGAGTCAAGAAGATACTTTCCTTATGCTGCCCCTTTAACTACAATCTTTAAAGAGGAAAACATCTCCCTAGATGGTGAAGTTGTGTCATCGATCCCCAAGATAAACATCTACAACATGGGCTTCATTAATACTTTCATGAACTTGAAAGGAACTAAACGAACGTGTACTCCTTCTACAAAGGATACTCCATTGGAACGAGATACAGAGACTCAGGTTGGGTTAGTGTCAGAACAGCCTCCTCAGGTTCGTCAAGAAGAAATTCTTCCTATGATAGTTGAGAAGAATCTCAAGGATCTTCAACTAGAACAAGAAATTCATGAATTGGATTTAACTGATGCCCAACTTGTACAACAGTTGGATCAAAATATCAGTGAGCTATTTGATAAGTTTGGAGTACAATCTGAGCAGGAACAGCAACTTGTTCAGCAAGAACAAGAGGAAGATCAACCTAGTGAAGTAGAAATACAAGAGGCTGATACACAAGGTGTAGAAGAGGAAAGTGAAGAAGAAATTGAAGCAGATGAAGGATTACTGTCTGAGATGGTTACACAGATTTTGAAAGAAGAGACCGACAAAAATTATGAAGAAATTACCGAGTCTATGGTCAATGTACAGGAAGATGAACAACAAGGAGCTCAAGTATCTACTGAAGAAGCTCCACATGAGCAACCAAGTGCTCCAGCTCCAGGGGCTGCTGAAGAAGCATCACAAGAATATGTTATGGGACCTGCCCCTCACCACAGAATGTATCAAAAAATGTCTTTCTCTCATGCTCCTGAATTTGGTCAACATTTTGGAGAATTGATTAGTCTTGGCATACCACCTCCTCCACCCCATGAACAACAACATGAGTATTTTACTGAATTTCTAGAGTCAAGTGCATCCACTTCTAGTTCACTAAGACCTAGTGCTGAGGCTAACATTGCACAGATGCTGGCAAATCTGGCTGAGATAGTGTTGAATCAGAATGAACTGATGAATAAACAGTTTCTGTTCAACACCTTTCAACTGGACACAGTAGATTCCCGATTGGAGCATTGGGAAAAAGTTGTCAAGAGACAAGAAATAGAGTTTTTATCTGCTAAACGAAAAACTGATGAAGCAGTACGAGAGATTTTAGAATCTCTTATGGGTATTAGCACTCGAGTGGGTGACATGTTTAGCAAAATTCAAGATACCCAAATCTCCATCTTCAGTAATATGGCTAAAATTCTTAGCCATACTTTTGATCTGAAAATTGAGCTTGAACAGATAAAGGGCTCATTAAACAAGATAGCGGTCAGTCAGCCAGAAATCATCAAAAAGTTTCAAGTAGTCCAGTCTAATTTGCAGACACTCTCAGAGATCGTTCAACAATCTATCAATAAATAAGAGTCAACCACCTTCCTAGTGGAAAGACTGGGGAATACTGTGCATCAAAAACTCGATAAACTGGCAGATTCCATTAGAGATCTTCACACCTCGTTGATGAATAGACTTCCCATCTCTGGCTCCAGTTCAGCATATCCTCCAAGAGACAGGGGGAGTTACTGAGGTCACTAATTTCTCCCAATTCCCCATTTTTGATAATGACAAAGGGGGAGAAGAAGAGAAGAAGACCTCATGTATGCTGCAACAAGAAGACCTCATATATGCGGCTGGGTATGTTTATGCTGAGTAAAATGACAAGGGGGAAAAGATCTGCTATTTCAAATACCTTTTTTTGTGAAAATAGATGTTCATTCAAACACTAATGTTGCTTTCTTAATACACGCAGAAGTATCCACTTTTTGTTCTTACATGTTACATGTTTGCATTTTGTTCGTTCGCACACCTGTTGTGATCAATGCATTTTCGATCTTGTCTATGCATTTTCTATCTTGTCTGCGTGTGAATAAGTTTTGAACATGCTCCAACAGATTATAAGCACACTGGTTTAAATGCTGAGTACTGAATTTTCTTTAAATCGTTTAATCATACATGACTCATAGTTGTCATAATCAAAAAGGGGGAGATTGTTGGAACCCTAGTTTTGATAATGACTTTCCATGAATCATGTTTAGATTAAGGTGTTTAAATATCTCAACCCTATCAGTTTGTATGGTCCATTTGGTGCATGTTATTTCATAGAATAAATCATAGTCAGTGCATGTGTTGTATCGCTAAAAATCTAGCTCGGTGCAAGTCTAGCTTTATTCTGCCTTTCACGCATAAGTGCTTGCCTCGGTGCAGTTTCTGTTCACGCACACACACTGTCGTCCCGTTACTCTCTCGGTGCAATATCTGGGTCGGTGCAATTCTTGTCTAAAATGCACTTGTTAAGTCTGCTCATTTCTTATCTCAGTGCAAATACAACTCGGTGCAAGCTTTGGCTTGCATCTCTCTTTGTTCTGCGTCTCTCTCTCTGCCATCTCGGTGCAAGTTCTTACTTGGACGGGATTTCTTGGCTTGGTGCAAGTTCTGTCTTGCATCTTCCTTTGTCCGTGCATTCTTCTTTATCAACTCGGTGCAAACTTTCTATTCTGGCAAAAATAAAGTCAGTGTATCCTTGTGTTCTGTGGTTTCTTGTCGGTGCATATCTGTTGCACTATTGGACTCTATGGTCCATGCTTATGACGTCATGCATTTTCTCAAGTAAGTGCATCTCTCGTCTTTGCTCACTTCAACTTGGTGCAACCTCTTGCTCACCTTATAGTAAGTCAGTGCAATGGCTGACTTGGTAACTCATACTCAGTGCAGTTTATGCTTACTTACTCGCTACATCGGTAAGACTTGTGCTAAGAAAGTGACATAATGTTTATTCCTTTTCTGACAATTTGTCTGTGCATTCACCAGGTAAATGGCACGTGATCCGAGGAAGATAGAGGCCCAGAATATTCCTACACGTGCCTGAACTTTTCAGGCGGGAAACGGGGTATCCACACGCCTAAGGTTCTGGAGCAGACACATATATATATATGCTGAGGAAAAGGGTCCGAGAAAGAAAAAAAGGGGAATAGTGAAAAAGAATAGAAGTGAGAGCAGTGTGTGGATCAAGAGAGAAAACTAGAGACAAACCATTCCATCAATGAGCAGATAGAAAGCTGAAGTGGAGAGAGATAGTGCCCCCCACGATCCAGAGAAAAGAAGTACGAGAGAAGAAAAAGAGAGGTTCTGAGAGCAGAAGGCAGAAAGAGTGTGAAGTGAAGCAGCATCTGTATTTACTTCAGATCTGTTGTTTTTAAGTGTCTTCCGGATCAGATCCAAGACACTGCGCTCCTGTGTGAGTAATTCTGTTTGATCTTATTGTTGGCTTTTCGTTGCTGAATTTTGTTTTTGCTTTCATCATACATTTCCATTCAAGCTATGTGTCAGCGACAGCAGAGGTGGATTCCTCTGGATGGCCAAGCTGTATTGCCCAGCGGACGGCAAGCTGTAAGGCCCAGTAGTTGAAGCTGTGAATCAGCAGTTTGTTGGCAAGCTGTGAGGCCCAACAATTTCAAGCTGTTTGGCAGCAGTAAGCCACACTCTGGTTTGAGTGTGGGGTGGACGTAGGTCGGAGGACCGAACCACCTAAAGTTTCCTTGTCTACTGTGGTTTGGTTGTCCTGCTCCGTTAGATGAATGTATAGGCCGATCTGTCTCTCCATGTCCTGTGAGCATGTTAGCTCCACGTTTTCTGCTTGATTAAGCTCCTCGCTACCCTTCAAACTCGGTAGAATCTAGTTAGTTCCTGTTCAGCATCTCTGATTGACACAATTAATTTTTAATTGGTCATAATTTCCAAAGGATTCATTCAACCCCCCTTCTGAATCTGAGTCTAGCACCTCAACAGGGCTGGTCGATGTCGATCACAACAGACTTCCACATTCTTGATATGGATCCAACCTTCAATGGCATTTTGGGTCGCCCTTATATCCAAGAACTTGATGTCGTGCCCTCCACGAATCACAAATGCATAAAGTTCCCACACAAAGGGCGCATCATCAAAGTCACAAGCATGCCTATTTTTCCGTCAGAGGATATACATTCAGCATCATCACTACCTTCTATATGGCCGGCTAATAGGCCTTTGTTGTCAGTCTTAGATCTTGCCGATCTGTGGCATAATTTGTTAAGGCCTCCAACCACAACACCTACAGCGGTTTTGATATCACCCCTACCCTCCAAGGGGAAGAAAAAGAAGAATATGATGAATACCCCAGGGTGGAGCATTTTGATGAAAATGGGATACAGATCTGGCAAAGGCCTAGGTGTTAACCTCCAGGGCAGAGTAAATCCCATTAAAAACCACAAGCTTATTCCCTGAGGCGGCCTGGGATACAAAGGGCCGGGCAAAGAATATAGTAAAGATGAAAGGGAGCCATGGGCTGTCATGACCTCCACTCTCAAAACAGATAGACAGCCCCTCACATGGACTCTACCAGCACACTTTGTGAAATGGCCTACTCAATATGATGAGCAAACCACATTGGTTACTTCTGTGCTAGACCATCAAGATGTACATGCAAGTCAGTTTGCTCGCCAAATAGCGCCGCTAGTCACATATACAGCTCTGGAGTCTTTGAGGCTGGACAAAAGAAGAAAAATGGATGACCCGGAATGTGATTGGTATAGATGGTTTGATATGAACGACATTACCATTGCTCTAAGCCGTCTATTCATGCCGACTGATCCGGAATGGCCGCCACTTATTCATGAGTTGATAGAAAAGGCGGCAGTGATTACAGACAGGAGGCAGCTTTTGAGCAACTATACAGATACTGGGGAGCCAGATGTGCCGTTCGAAGAAGGCTTCACTGTGGATAGGCTATGGGCCGGCCTTTTCGCTCTTAATTATGTGCACCCATCACGAATTACCTTTTAGTGCTCCAAACTGTTCATCTCCGATATTCCCAGACCACCCGCGATCTTGATAACTCTTTCTCCAGAGTTGTTCCAAGCTTCCACAAATTCCCCCTTGCTCCTTGAGCAATTTTCTCAACTCTCCATCATGCCCCCGCGTGGGCAATCTCTTATCCAATCATTCTCTAATCTTTCAATTTCAGCACCACCCCATTTTCCTTCCTCCCATTGCTTTATTCTTGAAAATGAAAAAAAATGCCATAATTTAAACTTTCCAATCTTCCATTTCTATTGAAGAGACCTCCTATCTTGCTCCGGAGTGTGCCCTGATCCAAGGGCCGCTCTTTCAAGATTCGTTAGCGGACCTTCTTTTCTCCTCTAATGAGGAGGCTTCTCCTGTACCTTCTCCTGTATCCACTGCGTCTTCCTCTTCTTCTCTTCCTCCTCTAGGTCAGGATAGTTCGTCTAGCTGGTCATCTTGTCCTTCTCCCTCCTCTTCTAATATGAGTCTTGGGGTAGCTTTTTATGTGAAGGCCAAGGGTAGGCAGATTCCCCGTAGGTTTTTACTAGATCTAGCTAGAAGATGCCGGGCATGCTTAACCCTTCATGTTTTCTTAGAGGATCCGGTCTTCTTGCCAAAAATTAAATGTGAGGATATAGGTTCTATAGATGAAGGGTTTGGTGTTTATGAGATTATGAATGATGAAGACCCTATTGAAGAAGGGGATGAAGAATATGTAGAATATGAGGATGAGGCTAATGCTTTTGCTAGTGGCGTGAGGAGATTTGACGAACCATCAGCCTCAGTAGAAGAACCCACCAAAGAGATTAATCTGGGTATCGAGGAAAACCCTAGGATTGTACTCATCAGTAAAAAATTACCGCCCCCTGAAGAAGTGACACTCATTCAAGTTCTTCAAAAATATAAGGACACATTTGTGTGGAGTTACGAGGATATGCCGGGTCTGGACCCTGCGCTTGTTGAACATCGTCTCACACTCAAGCCAGGATCCGTCCCGATCAAGCAGCGGTTAAGACGTTTTCACCCTCACATGGCATTAAAGATGAAAGAATAGGTCGACAAGCTTCATAAGGCCAGATTTATTAGAGTCGTCCTCTATCCCAATTGGGTGGCTAACATTGTCCCGGTAATGAAGAAGGACGGAAGAGTCAGAATTTGCATAGACTTCCGGGACCTTAACCGCGCGTGTCCTAAAGATGATTTCCCCCTCCCTCACATAGACGTGTTGATCGATAATACGGCAGGGTACGAGGCCCTCTCATTTATGGATGGCTTCTCTGGTTACAATCAGATCCGCTTGGCTGAAGAGGATCAGGATAAGACCTCATTCACTACACCTTGGGGCACTTACTGTTATGTGGTCATGCCGTTTGGGCTCAAGAATGCCGGAGCGACTTACCAAAGGGCCATGATGGCTATTTTTCATGACATGATCCACATTTTTATAGAGGTGTATGTTGATGATATGGTAATGAAGTCAAGGATGAGGATTGAGTATCCTGGGACTCTAGCCAAGTTGTTGCAAAGAGCACGGGAGTATCAGTTAAAGATGAACCCCAAGAAGTGCGTGTTTGGTGTTTCATCAGGAAAATTACTTGGATTCATAGTCAGCAGAAGGGGCATTGAGATTGATCCCAACAAGGTAAGGGTAATAAGGGATATGCCTCCTCCCAGAAATTTGAAGGAAGTTCGAGGATTGATCGGGAGGTTGCAGTTCATTCGCCGATTTGTCTCCCAGCATTCACAAAGGTGTAGGCCGTTTTACAAGCTTACTAAACCGGGAGTCAAATTTAATTGAGATGACAAGTGTCAGGCAGCCTTTGACGGACTAAAGGATTATTTGGCCAAATCTCTTGTCCTGAGGTCGCCGGTTCCATGCAAACCACTTGTTCTTTATATTTCTGTCCTGGATGACTCTGTAGGTGCCGTCCTGGCGCAAGTTGACGAAGAAGGAAAAGAGAGGGCAGCCTACTACTTGTCTAAGCTCCTCAACCCCTGTGAGCAAAAGTACTCAGCTATGGAAAAGACTTGTGTTGCTTTAGTCTGGGTAGCGTAGAAGTTGAAGCATTATTTCTTAGCTCACGAGGTTCATCTCATTGCTCGCATGAATCCTATCAAGTTTCTCCTTGAAAAATCTGTTCTCACTGACCGATTGGCACGATGGCAAATCTTTCTTTCTCAGTTTGATATTCTCTACATTCAGCAAAAGGCAATTAAAGGCTATGCCATAGCGGAACATCTTGCTCATCACCCTCTCCCTAGATTCGACCATGTTCGCTCGGAGTTTCCAGATGAGGAACTAATGTTCGTCAATCAGTCCGATTCAATGTGGACATTACATTTCGATGGAGCTTGAAATTCACAAGGAAAGGGGATTGACATTGTTCTCCTATCACTTGAGGGTATCACTATTCCGCTTGCCTCTCAGCTCGCATTTCCAGTTACAAATAACATAGCTGAGTATGAGGCTCTCCTGGCCGGACTACAGGCCGCTCATCAATTCGGTGTTACCCAACTGCAGATTGTAGGTGATAGTTAGCTTATTCTTCGCCAAGTACTCACCAAATATCGCACGCTCAATCCTAAACTCAAGCCCTATCAGGAATTGGCTTCCGCTTATGCCAAGCTTTTCACTAAACTAATTTTTGTCCATGTTCCTCGAGATCAGAACATTCTAGCTGATGCTCTTGCTTCTCTTGCTTCCTCTTTGGTTTTCCTTCCCGAAAGGGACTTCCATTCAATCATTATTCACAAGCGTCTCACTCCTGCTATTAAAGATCCATTGTTCCTTAGTATTAAGGAGGAAGTGCTCAAGAAGTTTAAGGAAGGTGGGATCATTGAGAACAAGGAGATCATGTTATTAGATCTAGAGGAAGAGTTGGATGATGAAGAAAAGCCGTGGTATTATGAGATTGCCAAGTATTGTCAGGATCAATCTTATCCAGAAGAGACTATGGCTGAAGAGAAGAAAGCCATCAGAAGAGTTGCTCAGAGATATGCTCTGGTTGAAGGTGTGCTTTATAGAAGAGGTCTCACTGGAATCTTACTTAGATGCCTCGATGATGATGAATCATGGAAGGTCATGGAAGAGGCACATTCAGGAGTGTGTGGGGGTCATGTCAATAGCCAGATGCTAGCTAAGAAAATCCTTAGATTAGGCTTCTATTGGCCCACTCTAGAAGACGATTGTTCTATCTATGTCCGAAGGTGTGTCAAGTGCCAACTGCACGTCGATAAAATTCATTCTCCTGCTTCTTCACTCCATCCTATGTCCTCCCCATGGCCTTTCTCCATGTGGGCTTTCGATATTATTGGACCTCTTGGTGATTCAAACATCCTCACAAAATTGAAATCATTTATACTCACGGCCATAGAGTACTTCACCAAGTGGGCGGAAGCGGAAGCATACGTGGAAATGAAGAATATCATTGCAAGATTCGGCATCCCGAGTACCATCGTCACCGACAATGGACCGCAATTTATCTCTCAAGAGCTTCAGGACCTCTGCAATAGGTATAACATTGCATTGCATCATTCATCTCCTTATTATCCGTAGGGCAATGGACAAGCAGAAGCAACAAATAAAACTTTGATCAAAATCATTAAGAAAACGTGTGAGGCTAATAAATTCACGGATTGGCCAGAAAAGCTGGTAGAAGCTCTTTGGGCTTATCGCACTTCCATTCATACCCCTACTGGGCAAACCCCTTTCGCCCTCACTTATGGAATAGAGGCGGTAGTCCCATATGAGATTCGTATTCCTTCTCTTAGGGTGCAATTGGACAAGGAGCTCTCTGTTGATGAACGTCATGAATCTCTCCTTGCTTAGTTGGAACTCCTAGATGAAAAACGTCTGGCCGCCGTCGAGCATGAACGCGTTTATCAAAATAGGCTTTCACGTTTTTATCCAAAGAAAGTAACTGAGAGAAAATTTAAAGTCGGTGAAATGGTATTCAAAAGAATTTTTATAAAACCAGGTGGACCTCATTCAAAACTCTAACCAAATTGGGAGGGGCCCTGCGTAATAAAAGAAGTTTATCCTGGCAATGCTTACAAACTGGTTAACGCCGAAGGGGAAGAACTGGCTCACCCTTGGAACGGATTGTACCTTAATAAATACTACCCTTAAGTCTTTGAAGAAAACAAAAGAAAAAAATGTAGAAAGAAAATGAAAAACGAAAAAAGGAGGAAAATTGAAAAGTTGCAGGCTGGCATGGTACATAGGCCACGGAACTTGAAAAATCAAAATCCCTAATTCATTTTTCAGTCTTGATGGTTTAACTTGGGGTCAATACCCGCACACACTATACGCTTTGCTCTTAAACTCAAGCGGTCCAGAATTCGAAGAAAGTCAGAACCAGACTAAGAGTGTAAAAACTTTACCTATTCTATTCCCTTCGGTTCACGAGAGGGAGTAAGAGTCAGGGAATGCTAACCAAACCTACCCGCCGCCCTAGTAGGTGGAAGTCAGGACCCAAAAGGGAACAACGTTGCAAAGTCCAAGTATAATTAGGTCTTTACTTTGAAAAGAAAAGAAAAAAAAGAGGTGTAAAGTTACAAAAGAAAAGCATGTCAAGAGGGCAAAGTCCTCGCAGGGAAATCCTTGGTCGTAAGCATGCATGAATAAGGGCAAAAGGCAACAAAATTTCATTAAGTCAAAGACCAAACCCCAACAGGCACTAAGGGTAGGGGAAGGAAGCTTCCTGGTTTTTCGAAATCTCTCGTGAGCTTCCTCAATTTATTCTTCACTTCCCCCTCCACGGTATGTTATAAGCTCGAAGGATGGCAAGGACTGACTAAGGAGGATGGGCCGCAAGAGGATATGAGTAAGAGCACAAGTTATTAAGTACATTGACCCTTTGTTAAAATTATTTAACCACGATTAATAAATTTAAGATGGTGATTGTGTAAGGTCTTAAAACCTTTTGTACCATGCTAAGCCTCATCTTAAAAAAGAAAAAAATATAAAAATTAAAATGAAAAATATATATAGTAAAAATAAAAAATGGTCTTTTTATAATTGACGCCTGCTCACAGGGGCACCATTTCATTAAATAACGTATGTCTGCAAGTCATCATTTTCAAAATAAAAATTAACAAAAAAAATAGTTTTCAATTAACACCCGCTCACGGGGGCATCATTTCCATGATTAACGACTTAGTGTAGGGTCGTCATTTAAAAGAAGAAAAAGAAAAAAAAGAAGTGAAGAAAAGAAAAATGAAAAGAGAAATTTGCTAATAAGCCCTCTACTTTTTTTACCATATCATGTGCTTGATTGCATTATTGTGTGGGCATTCTTTTATTTCAAGTTTGCATCTGCTTGCTTGCGTGTTGGAATTTCCCATATCCTTATTATTTACCTTAATTAATTGAAGACTTGGCCCCTTGACCCGTCATGAAGGTCAAATAGTGACAACCCCTTGCTTATTGAGCAAGGGGCCAAGCCGAACAGATGAATTAATATGTTTGTTTTAAGTGTGAATTACAGGCACAGGGAAAGAAAGAAAAGAAAAGAGACAAGACAAGTGCTCAACTCAACAACTCAGGTAACATCAAAATCTCATATATATAAATAAATATCTGAGTACAAAGCATGCAGGTGGAGGAGTACAAGTCTCTCTCTAGCTCTCACCTCCACCCTCTTCTCTCCTACTCTCTGCCTCTCCCTCGTCCTGGCGACGAGCCCGTGGAGGAGGCATGGACCCCCGGGAAGCAGCAGAAGCTCGAGCCTACTCCTCTGCCTCGTTCCTCTACCTCATCGAGGAACCCGCTAAGTAAGTCGTGCCGGTGAAGGCGCTGGAGTGTCCCGCAGCTCGCGCCCGCTCTCGTCCTCTCTGGAGGCGCTCCTCTGTCACTAGCATTCGCTCCTGTACGACACCCAGCTGCGTCCTCAGGTCTGCAAGCTCACGCTCCTGTGCCGTCTACTCTTCTCTGTCGTGGGTCCGCTCTGCCCTATGCTCCTCCATCTCTCGGGTGCACTCCCTCCGCTCCACCTCGAGGAGGATCCTCAGCTTGGTCTTGTCTCTGGGCAGCTCCTCTCGCCGCCCCAACGCCTCCTCAAGCTCTGCAACCCGCTGATCGCGGATGGCAAGCTCGGTGCCGGCTAGGGCAGCCCGAGTAAGCGCGTCCTGCAGCTCTGCAACCTGTGTCATTCAGTCAATTATTAGTTTCATATTCAATTCATAAACATTTGAAATAACTTTATTGACTTACCCGTGCTGCAAGGTCATGCTCCGCCGTCTCGGCCCGTGCAACTGCCCCTGCGAGTCGCTCCTCTAGGGCAGTGACCTCCGCACTAGGCGCCCTCGAGCTGGAGGCCCCTTCTGTACCTCCTACTACCGCCCCCTGCTGGGCATGCTGCAGTCATTAAAATTGTCAATGGCTTAACATTAATAAATCAGGAATCATTTGCATATAGGTAGTTACACTCACCAAGGTCTCCAAATCTGCCCGTGTGACTACAAGCTGGGCCTCCAAGCTGTGAAGGTGGACTTGCATGTCCATCACTACTACATCCCGCGCATCCTGCATTTATCACATATTAGTTGCACAATAGACATATATCATTTAAAAAAAGAAAAAAAATGCATTCATACATACCCCTGTGACCCTCATCTGGGGTCGACCGGCGTAAACCTCCCAGTAGCGCCGGAGGTACTCTGAGCTATCCACCGCCTGAGAAGTAACCCACGTCCCGCCACGCTGCCAGTCAGCGTACTGGTCTGGAAACTGGATCCGCCAGTCGGTCACCTTCGTGCGTCTGCGGGTCTTCCTCCCAATCCGATGACGCTCTCCAACCTCGACCCACTCTTGGTGTAGGCCGAGGGTCCTCATCACCAGCCTAAGCCGTAGCGGCTCGATCTCGTTCAGGCAGTGAACCCAAAGCTCATGCCCAAAACGAGGTCGGCCTGCTACAACCCAAGGCAGGCCCTCCTCAGTCATACCCAGGTAGGGTCTCCAAACCACCTGCATTCATTTCATATCATTCATATGCATTCATCATCATATTTCATAAAGCAGGAAATAATGGAAGGAAATTACATCATATATAATATATGTACCAGTGAGGCGGGGTAGTCGCAGAACTCCCGCCACAGAATGCGTAGCTCGTACGCGTGTGGTGCTCCAGTCAGGAGAGGCAGCCAACGCTGTGCTAGTGGGAAGGCCCCCTCGTCTCCGGGCCGCGGATTGGCTCGGCTCATCGGCATGTATAAGTGGCTCCATACCTGCATCCATCAATTGCATCAGTAAACATTTGTATGCATAATCATATTCATATGCATTTAAATAGATAAAATAACATGCATACCTAAACAAAAGGTGAGAAGCCACTGACCGTCGTCTCTCGGCCTGTCCTCGTGGACAGATCAGCCATCAAGTGCGCCAGCAGGGAGGCTCCCCATGCATATCTCCCAACTCCCTCCAAGTCCTCGAGGATGCCTAAGAACCTGCAGTTGATCACATCCCCCTTCGTGCTCAATAATAGCCTCCCGAGCATCAGGAACAAGAACCTCCTCAAGTCTTGATCCACTCGCTCCCTCTGAGCCGGGTCCTGGCAATAGGCAGCCCGGGCTCTCCCAATCAACCTCTGTGAAAACTGCTCCATGGACTCCCCTCTGTCTTTGTCTAGAGTCCCCTAAACCCATAGCTAGGGTCAGATCTGTGCGAAAGATGGTCCTACACTCCCTATGGGTGTCTGCAATCGTCTCTAGCCCTAACAACCACTGGGCTAACTCCCCGTAATCTGGAAGGGTCACTCCACTGACAGCCTCCCCATCTACCCTCAGCCCAGTGATCTGGGTGATATCCTCCAAACTCGGCACCATGTGCCCCCAACGTATCAGAAATGCCCGACTGGTCCTATCTCATCTCTCTCTGAGGACCTGAATCAAAGGTAGGTCGGGGCGAATGGGCCCAATGCTAAGAAAAGGGCCGAACCCCATTACCTCTACCCTAGCCCTCTGGAAATCTGGTAACCCATAGTATGCTACCCGGAGTTGGATCCATGAGATCCGAGTCCGCATCAGTCCCTACCAAACAAAAATAACATAAATATATATATGCCAAAAGAAAGTTCAATTGCTAACTAAATTTCTTCACTGTCTGAATTGACGGCCACCCTGTGGTCTCCATTTATTCAATTGACGCCCTTGAGGGGGGCGCTATTTTTCTAGGGTTTTTCTATCCCGACAGTCTTTATTCTAAATAAAAAAAAGAGAAAGCATATATATAAAAAAATGGCAGTTGATGTGATGAACGAAAGTGATAAATAAATTTGGGTTTTTCAAATAACGACATGGAACAGGGCGCTATTTATTTATTATCTATTTTCTGAAAATAAAAAAAAATGAATTGACGACCTACCTTAGGTCGTCATTTGAATTGACGACGCCTCAAGGGGCATCATTTCTGTGGTTTTCTGGTTCATCGTTCCCCCTTTCCCGATAGCTATGGAAATTGAAAAAAATGGAAATAAATAAATGAATGAATGGCTAGGATGGGGGACCTACCTTGCTCGGCTCCGGTGCCATTAAGCCTCCTCGCAGTGGCCGGCGAGGACGGGGAGCTGCTGCTTCTTCTTCCACTTCTTCCTCCTCGTTGTCTTCATCGTCATCATATTCTTCTTCTTCCTCTTCGCCGTCTTCTTCATCTCCATCTTCTTCTCCACCGTCTTCTTCTCCTTCATCTTCTCCTTCTCCTCCTTCTTCATTCATTTGTTCTTCTTCGCCGTGCTCCGCCGCCGGAGCGTCTTCGGCCGCCACGGGAGGAACTTCCTCACCGGCGGGTTGATCTTCATCTAGGTCGACGCCAATGGGGGCCATGACCCACTGTCGTTTGCTAGGGCCAGCCATAGGATTAGGGGATGAAAATGGGAATGGAAGACGGGAAGTTGAGAAGAGAATCCACGGTTTGGGAGTGAGTAGCAGAAGATGAATGGAAGAAGAAGATGAATGACGGAGGAAGGAGAAGAAAAATGGAAAGTAGGGCGGTTACATTTGAAAAGATTTGACGTCGTGAGGAGTGTCATCATTTTGATAATTGACGGCTGAGGTCAAGGCGCTATTTCATGATCTAACGACAGCGCACAAAGTCGTCATTTAACATTTCATGGGAAGTTGAATTATCGTCAGAGCAATGATGGGAGATTATGATTGATGGGATGAGTGTAATCATTATTATTTGTGATTGACGATAACGCACGGAGGCGTCATTTGATTAAGGCACGACTTGTCTCAAGGCATTATTTCATGCAATTAACGGAATATCTGAAAAGATTTTAAAAGAATCAACGCCCATTGGTGGGGCGTCAATTAATTAACGCCGATTTGCTAAGGTGATAATCATGGGTTTATTGTTTATTTTAAGAAGATTGATTAAAGTAATTGGCGACGAGGTTAAGGGCGTTATTTTAGTAATCATCGACTTGATGGCTGTCGCGTCTCAGAACAGAAAGACATAATCTGATTGAAATTGAGAGAATTAATCATTCTAAGTGCTTTTTTTGGCTCAATTAAGGAAGAATCCTTTATTTCATTAAAATAAAAGCATCATTACATTTCAATGAGTCACTTTGGGTCTCAATCCCCTAAGAGCTATTACATAAGTTTTTCATTGCTCTTTGTCTTCTTCAATCCTCTCCATGGGTTGATATAGCTTGTTGATCCTCCATAGGACTTGGATGGTCTTGATCTCCTCCTCATCTTCATTAGAACCAAGGTCCCTCCTCTTGGTAGGTGGGAGGTGAGATGCTTCTTCGAAGTGATGACGTGGAAGGCCGATTTGTGGTAGGCACCGATGAGCATTGTAGAGGATTAGCTCGGTGGCACCCACTAGTCGAAGCTCCACTCCGGATGAGAGCCGTGTGCAGATGTGTTGGGTTTTAAGGAACTCCGGTGCACATGTAAAGAGGTTTTTAGGCATGACTTTTAGGTGCTCTCTCCATTCCACTCTCTTCTTCACCTTTGGAACTCGGTTCACCACTCTCTCACATAATCCTAGTGAACCCGTCATATAGTGAAGTGGACTTCTAGAAAAGATCCTAGGTGCTTGTTGAGCTTCCTCACATGGGTCAAACTTTAAGTGGAGGTCTACCCAACTAGAAAACAAAGCATGGATCCATATAAAGACTTTCCCCTAGCCGCCGAGGTAAGCCCACTTTAGAGATAGGCTAGCACCGTCGGTCCTATTCTCTCTCCTTCCCATATGCTAGCAATAGCACTCAATTGTGCTTCCTCTAGAAAATACTCCAATGAAGGGAATAATAGTACTCCCGCCAAGTATATTACAAAAGCCTTCATTACCTTTTCTAGTTCATCTTCCTTGGCTTGGTCCATCCTCTTGTAGACCCATGCCGCAAGCTTCATTAGGTTGATTCTTTTTGTAGCCTTGATTTGATTCACCATGTTGGAGCTTGGAATTATGCTTGATAGAACTTCATGTGCACTCATACTCCTTGTCATATGTGTCATCTTCTCTTCATCTCCTTGCTTCATCCTCTTTAAGCCTAGGAGCATCTCCGTCTCTTCTAGAAGAATGGTGGCTTCAAAGGTGGAGAATAGGAAGGTGTGTGTAGAAGGGTGCCATATTTCTATGAGGGCTCCCATGGCGGCCCAATCTAGGTGTACATTGTCATAATGCTTAGCATGGGTTACTAAGCCTAAGAGGTGCCATCTAGAGAGTTAAGTCCTCATGCCTAAGGAGAGTTTAGAAAGAAGGAGGGGTAGCCACTTGTTCTTGGTGTATCTTCTTGCCCCCGGAATGTTTGGGTAATCCTGAGGAAAGATAAAGAGGAAAAGAGAAGGAGGAAAGAAGATTTTGATCAGAATTTAAGAAGAGGAAGGGGTACAATAGAAGTTCAATTCAAATTTCAATACTTACTTGGCCCATGGCAATTCTTCCATTGATGTGGCCTGCAATATCCGATATTCTGGGAAATGCCACCTTGGATTTCTTCAAAGGTCGTTGCATCATCATCCTATCCATCTTCTTCTCTCTGATAAGAACAAGCTGCTATTCCTTGCTCTTTTGTGCTTCTCTGTTGCAATTTCGGCTCTCAGTTCTCAGCGTGATGTATATTTAGCAGAGGACGTACCCCTTTATAATTAATGAAGCTCCAGTAGAGCGCAGTTCAAGTTTAAATGGGATTAGGCCTCTGGAGTTTTATTTTGGAATAGGGAATGGGGTGCCGAAACTTGCAGTTAATTAACGACGAAGACAATGTCGTCATTTTATTGAATCGCGACATAGTAGATGTCATCATTTATGTGACGCCTTCTCATGCAGGCGTCATTTGCATTCCGATTCCAAATTGAACATTGATAGTAATTAGCGACATCGTGGCTGTCATCATTTATGTATCTTGCACCCCTATAAGGAGTCGTCATTTCCTGAGATTGAATTATTGAGGATATTTGATGAACTTACACTCTATCTCTTAATGTATTGATCATATCATGAATTTTGTTGAGCTAATGATCTTTGAGCGCAGAGAAGAAAAGGTTATGCAGGTCTCAAGATGCTTGGATCTACCCTTGGTAACATCATTCTCTTCTTTGTATACTCCATGTATGCATTGCTATTATAGGATATCTACTCTATTATAGCATATCAAGGACATTGTGGTTCTGATGAACCTGGAATTTGAGTTCCCCTTCATCAAAAATAGTGATAATTCCAGGGGAGTCTTAATCGCACGGATAGGCCGTTGGGTCATCTAAGGTTTTGAACGATAATTTCACTTTCTGAGTTGATGCGTGGATAAACAGGCTTCGGCTTAGTATCAACTTAAAGATCTGGATTCCTGACCAAGTCTGGATGATTTAGTAATATTATCCTTGATTATTTTCTATTTTTAGTTTATTTTAAGTTTTTCTTTTATCCCAGCATGCATCATGTAGGACTTTGTGCTTTAATGATGAAGATCCTCATATTAAACTAGTAATGAGGGTCGCTTGCTCTTGATTTGAGTTGACATGAGATATTCCATTCAGAATTGAGTATTATGTTCTCCTTGAAGCCGCTTAGGCTGGTTCCTTGAAAGCATTCATTCACTGGATTCCTATCTCACTTCACTTTACTTTTCTGCAAACTCACATTGGTTGTAGCACATCCACATTGGCTGGTAACCGCTCTCTAATGGTATCTTTCCTTTCGTGTCCGCATGCACATTTCGTTCATTAGTTTAGTTCTTTCATCCAGTTGATTGTTGCTTTCTCGTGATCATCCGAGGTTGTTTCATTCAGAATTGTGGAAAGATTTCTAACGCTTAGTGTCGGAGGCATGTCACATCACACATTGGCATCTACTTTTCAGTCCGTCCCCACTTCATTCTGCTTGTTGCACTTTCGTCTCATTCCGTCTCACTCCCTTGCAAAGCAGACGCCAAGGCAGGGCAACTATAGACACGCTAAAATCGATACTGTG
Source organism: Amorphophallus konjac (assembly GCA_022559845.1). Taxonomy (NCBI): domain Eukaryota; kingdom Viridiplantae; phylum Streptophyta; class Magnoliopsida; order Alismatales; family Araceae; genus Amorphophallus; species Amorphophallus konjac. The sequence goes on along the minus strand of CM040124.1, from coordinate 215,715,162 downwards.
ATGAGTAAATCTCATGTCACCACATAATGCCCCAAACTTGACTTCAATATTGGTTTAATATGATGTTTTTCTAATTTTTCTATCGTATTTGTAATTCACGACCGTCAGTAGGGCGTTATTTAATTGACGGATGTCTAGGTGTCGTTATTTCATCAATCAACGACCGTGCGCGCAGGCGTTATTTCCTGATTTTACAAAATCCATTTAAAATAAAAATGTAAAGAATTGACGTCTGGCTATAAGGCGCTCATTAATTAACGCCATTCTATGCAGGCGTCATTTCATATTTTTAAATATGGAAAGTCAATTATTTCTATAAATTGATCCAAGAATTAGTGGCTGCTTGCTCGGTCGTCATTTCATTTCGCGATCACCCTGAAGTCGTCATTTAAGCTTCCGTGTCCATTTCTGCTCCTGTTTCCCTGCAGAGGAATCTTTCTACCATTTCATCTCGATCCTTTCTCTGGAAGTCAATCTATATCCTGGAAGTTTAAATCTAGTTTTAATTCTATTAGAACTAGATTTTCAGCTCTATAAATACTTCTCCTTGAAGGCCACCTGGAAGAGAGGATTTTTGAGAGAGAGACTTTGTTAGAAGAGAGAGACTTCCCTGCGATATAGAGAGAGGAGCCCCTTTAGTGTTTCATTAACACATTTCTGTAGGTTCTTCTCCACGGCTGGAGCTTTTTCCTCCGGGCGTTCTTCTTCCTCCAGGCAGTCTTCATCCTTCTGCTGCGACCGAAGCTCTCTTTTGTTCTCTCCCTTACTGCTGCAAACAGCAGAAGGAGCATCACCTTCCTCTTTGTTTTCTCTTATTATTCATCTAGCATAGCTATTGTTGTTAGAAGCCTTCAATATATCTTAGCATCATTACACATCCTCTCCGCATACCATATTACTTGCTTTGTATCCATAGCATATCTCCCACCCTTTTACTCCTCTTAGCGGTTTAAACAAAACACACAACGTGTGTACATGTTTATGTTGCATAATATTATTTCCTTAGAGCATTGACACTACACTTTGGCTAATCCATATTGCTTGCTTGTTTTTGCTTGTTTCACAAGGGTAATCAAAGTAAGATCCTCCTTCATCGGCCGGTAGGTAGATGGAGGAAGAAATGACTCACAATCTCACCCGCTTCTTCACAAGGTACATGCGATCATCTCTTATTTTTTTTGAGGTAACTCCTCTGGCGATCACCCTCCTTAGTGCATCACATGCTCCTTTTATTCTATTATTTTCCACATATCATGCTTAGCTTATCCATCTTTTCTTAAATTTCTCCTTTATGAAATTAAAATTTTTATTTCTTTTTAATGTTTATGTGACACGTTCACAAATTGACGATCACGGTGGGACTTTTGTTGTTTTTATTTTGATTACCCCTCCACTGGCACCCACGTGTGCCCCTCCCTTTGGCACTCTCGGGTGCCCCACCTTTCGCACCCACGTGTGCCCCTCCATTAGCAACTAATTGGGTTTAAATGTATATATATACATACATAGGCTTAATAAACAAAACTCTTAACAATAATATTAAGAGGACAATAGAGAAATGCATAATTTATATTAACTATATATATGTTAATGGACCATCACCCAAAATAACCCAAAGCCCACGTATTGCAACCCATTTGAACCACATGCCATGTAGCCCAAACTAATACAAAGCCAACCCAACAAACGAATCAACCCACGGTGGCCATCAAATGTCAACCCTTTACCCACATACAACCCATCGAACCACACTACCCAAATGCCATGCGAACAAGGCCTCAACCCAAAACCCAAGTGACAGCACACCCCACCCAAAGTAAAACATCATATAAATGGCTCTTTTTACACTAAACACAACCCAATCTTTCCACTCAAAACCATCAGACCCTCAAGTCCACGTGAGCCCAAGGCCATACAAAACCCACGTGCTTGACCAAGACAAAACCCATTCTCTATATAGGCTGTCACCCAAAGCACCCATTCGACCAACCCTGTTAACCCGTATAAGGCCCACGTCCGTGAGCAAGCTCCAAGACCAGTGGGTATGCGCAAATGGCCAACCCATATGCAGGGGCGATCGTGTATGGCGTTAGCTTTAGGGCTTTCCCATGCAATGTTTAGCAAGCGGCAGAGGAAATGGCAAGGAGAATAAATATGGAATCCTTGCTTCCTTTTAGAATTCTAAACCCACCGTGAACCCCATTCTCTATATAATATTTTGCCCAACCGAACAAGAAAACCCATTTCTCTTCCTCTGCTGCTGAAGCTGCCGTCGCCAACGTGGGGAGACTTTCCCCTGCTACTGTTTTAGACAGTTGTTCCTCTCTGCAACCCTTTTCTTCCTGCTGCGGACAACCGGCGTTATCATCTTCTTCCTGTTAAGGTGGACGGACGTGTGAGAGCGGCCACTTCTTCTTCCTCCGTCTGCTTCCATTTCTTCCTCCGATCATCCTTGTCCTTTGTCGCGCGAGGTAGGCAATCTCACAAGTGCAAACTCTTAATATTATGCATTATCTTTTAATCCCTTTCACGTGACTTTCACGTAACATGGGTTTACGTTAATATATTTTAAGTGAAAGTTAACACATATTAAAATTTTCTAATCATGTAAATTTATGTCAAAAATTTCTGATAAATATATTCTCGAGATCTTCATATCTTTTCTCTTAATTCTCATATATTTATATGCATAAAAAAATTAAAAATTACAAAGCGACCATGTTCACGCGGTTAACACCCATATAATCTTTGTCGATTTTTATCTTTTTATCCGGACGTTATAAAATTGTGATATTTTAAGATTAAGATCTTTAGATTTTTCTCTTATTTATCATGTAATTAGTTTCCATAAAATGTTAAGAAATAAAAAACGACACTGTTCATCTATAGGATGAACAGTAATATGCACGTAGGTAATATCGTTCTTCACCGCCAGCGCTAAATGATTATTTTATTTTTATATATATATATATATCTTGTAATTAAGTCTTTGAAAATCTATATCTGTTAAACTATGTGATATAAAATTATAAAAATTATATATTTAAAAGCCTTGAATTTTTCTCTTAATTATCATATATTTTATTTTTGAAAATTTTTATTAAATAATATGTGTCCTTTTAAAAGGGGATGTTCTTTCTAAAGTTGTTAAATGAAATAACGTCTTTAAAAATAGACGTAAATATTTATTTAATTAAAAATAGGAGAAATGAACGTCCGCCTATAAAGACGCCATATTCTAGAAAATAAATTTAATAATTTTGGATAAAACGAATTGAACTAATGAGCACCTTCCTAGAAGGGCGCCATTTGTATCAAAGTGGAAAATAAAATGTTGAATTGCGCATGTCATATTGGATGCTATTTGATATAGCGCCTGCCAGGCAGGACGCTGTTTCCTGATCGATGTTTTACAGTGTTTTACAACCATTAACCATGGGTATTGCTTGGCACTCTCACCCCATTCCGTGGATGAGGTTCCTGTTTTGATTTGATCGATTACCCTCAACTCTCCGAGGTGATTGAGCCCTCCGTTGAACATTTCGTTCCTTCGGACTAGCGATATCATCTTAGAGACCTCCGTAAGTCTACGCTAGCCTTGGATTCCCTCAAGGCAGCCGAGCATGTTGTACCCTAAAAATCCTTTACACAGTGTCATAGTCATGTCCCTCTGAAGAAACATGACTCCCAGCTCTCATAAAATGCCGTTTCTAGCTTTTATGGGAAAATGTCACCTTCTGGTAATCTGCGCCCAGTGTAGCAGACGCCAATTACAAATAGCGCCCGGTGTGATGGACGCTATTTACTAGTGCCTATCTTATTTCCAGAATGAGCGCCCATTGCTATGGACGCTAACTCTAATCGGCGGCTCCTGCACCGGATGCCATTTTCCCAGGTTCTTGTGAATTATCTCGGTTTTGTGTGCCATCGTACATGACTTGTCGAGGTCTATCTTGAATCTCTAAAAGATCTACCCTCTTGTTCGTACATGCTTGATCCTTGCAATTCTTGGCCATTAAAGTGGAATTAGTCTAGTCAAATGTCAGGGGCTATGGGTCCCAATTAAATGACATTTAAATACTAGTGTTATGGGGTCCTGATCTGATCCCACGGGCGAGGCAAAGTCCAAACATATACCGGTATTATGATGATCGGGTGCTGGCATTCACCAACACGGCCAACGGCATTTTGGGGTAATCATACATTCGTGAGAACTCCTAGGTGTATGACTAACGTCTATCTAGTGCTAATCCATGGGGGGCAATCATACATTCGTGAGCACCCCTTAACGTAAGGCCAATCCTTTACAGTACTAGTTACACGAAAGCTCTTAGGTTAACGCCGGCACAAACAGAATATCATACTAGTGTCATTAATCATCCTCGTGATAATGCTCGTCATAAAGAAAAGAATGTTATTGTTTCATCGTGAATGCTATCTCTTGAAATGTATTTGACATTCTGTCATGAAAGTTCTTGCTATACTCTTGTCTCTACACTACCTACCTATGCCTGACATCCTGCTTACTCATCCTTGTGATTTTAATCTATCATCGCTTAATCGTTATAACTTGTGCCATTATAGATCTTGATTTCTGTAACTTGCATGACATGCATGAGCATGGTAAACTATAATTCACTTAAAGCTAGTTTGGAGCATGAGACATTAAGTCCTACTGAGCGTTCGCTCACCCAATTTATTTCTATTATTTTTTAGGTAACGACCTTAGCGATGACGAGACCACACAAGATGGGCAAGGGCAATAGTGATGAGTGCTTCGGCAACTTAGATGAACTTTGTGGTCTTTAATGTTATGTTCCTGTCAAGTCTAGTTAAAGAGTCCATTGTAACTTTTTCATCTATTGAGTCTTTTCTTTTTATGGGTACGATTTGTAATAAACTTGTGTTTGAAATAAGATTTCTATTTTATTCAATTACATGTGTCAAATTATATTTTGCTCTGATCGACTCGACTGTTTAACTGCCACGTTCCGTGCAAACGAACACGTTCCGCTGCTATCGGTCCGGGGCGTGACAGCCCTTCAAGCTCCTGTATCGTTCGATCGCCTCTACCTCAGCTCGCTCAGCCTCCTTCTCAAGCTCGGCTATTCTTTTCTCAGCCTCAAGCAACTTCCTCTCGGTCTCGGACAGCTTCGCCTCAGCCTCAGTCCGTGCGACCTCGGCTTCCTCCCGCACTCGCTTGGCCCCTCGGACCTGGTCGGTGAGCTCCTCCCGCTCGGCCTTCCACTGCTCGGAGCGCTCGACCTGAGATTCACACTCCTCTTCCAGAAGTTCGCCCTTCAAGTCGGCCATATAGCGAGCCTGGGCCAACTGATTGGTCAGTGTCCGAGCCACCTCCTGGCTTGACTAAAATTGGGCTCGAAACGAAGTTGCCTCCCGCCGAGAGACTTCGAGCTCGAAAGTCAACTGATTGATCCTCCGATCAGATTGAGCGCGAACCTGAGAGAGGGACCTCTCTTCACTGTCCAGTTGAGCGAAGAAATCAGTAATCTCGGCCTCCAGCGAGGCCATGATCAAGCTGATGCGGGCATCACTTACCCCTCCACATTTTGCGAAGCTCTGATGGATCGTTGGTTTGCGGCATTGTGTTCTCCACATTTTTTTGAGTCAATTCATGTAATTTTCATATTTTATTTGAGTCATAAACTATGTAATTTTCCATTTATTTGAGTCCGGTACCTAGGTATAAGGGTCATTTACCTAAGTCTTGAGTCATGTGATTAATTAAGCAGTCTAATGGGCCCAACTGGTGGGCTAAGCCCAGGGGCGCGCCCCCTTGGACTTGTCTGGTCATTTAGTCATTAGGCAGGGTCAGTATGGTCATATGAAAAGTCTAGTCCCTATAAATACCCCCCTTCACCCCCTCATTTGTAATCTTTGATCAATCAAAAAAATTGAGTGAATTAGTGTATTATTGGAGAGGATTCTCCACTTCTCTCTCTCTCTCTCTCTATTGGGGTGGATTCCCCTTCTCTCTCTTCTCTCTCTCTTCTTTCTCTCTCTAAAGAGGGGTGCGCCCCTTTCTCTCTCCTCCCCTCCCAACCATCTTTCACTTGTTGGGTCCCGTGAGGTGTAAATGGATCTAGAAGGTGGGGTTGAATAGATCCTATCAGAAACTTTGGCCTATTTAAAACTCTTAGCTAACAGAAACTTAAACCACTCTTATTAAGTGAATGAATCACTTAGACACAATGCACAACGGAATTAAGTAGAGTGACTCAAATGAAAAGACTTGAATTACAAGCTATGAAACGTCCACACTTCTTTAAGCACATTTGTGATCTTGAAAGAAATAAGCCTTGTAGTGCAGGGATCATAAAGCATAACACTAAAACATGCAATAGCTTGCAACAACCGTGCTTGTGTGTGTGTGTGCTATGATGATCACTCAAAGTGCATATGTGTGTGAACAATCTAACCAAGTATGTAAAGCACACGAACCTGTGAATGGGGTTAGAAGATATAGAGCAATCACACAAAATAAACAACCCACAACACAGGGATTTTAAGGTGGTTCGGTTGCAACCCCGCAACCTACGTCCACCCCTCACCAAAATCCGGTGAGGCTTCCTTGCTGACTCACAGCTTGACCTGGGGACACGCCCCAAACCACAGAATAGAGAAAACCCTCTTTCTATCTTCCTACACACAAAGTCGGCAGGGACGGCTATACCGCAGATCGGAGAACTCCCGATTGCCTTCCTACTAACCACCTGGTAGGGACGTCAACCGCAAATTGGAACACCCTCCAATTTCCTTCCTACTAACCACCTGGTAGGGACGAATCACAACTTCAATGTTTAACAATATTGAAAGTAAAACAGATGTGAAGGAATTAAAACAAGAGATTGAGTAAGAAGGAATTGGCCCTTGTATCGATATGCTTTGTTGATCAGCAGCAGGGATCTCTTCTTCTTGCAAATCAATCTTCTTGTAATCACCCTTGAATGGATGATTGTTCTTCACAGAGTACTGTTCATGTGAACAGTAACTATTCTTCCAATCTCCTCTCTTGATCTTCTCTCTTTGATCTCTTTGATTAGATGAAGAAATGAATAGATGCTACCTTGATCCTTGCTTCCTTCTTCACAGATCTTGGAAGATGATTTCTTTGATATGAGCTTGAATACCTTGGATTGGATGAAGATGTTCTTCATGGAGTACTGTTCACGTGAACAGTAACTCGAACTCCTCTTGCTTTGAACACCCCTTTGAAGCCTCCTTTGATCTTCCCTCTTAGCCTTACTTGCTTCTATTCTTTCTTGGAGGATGCTGGATTGAGATATGAGCTTGAATCACCTTGAGTTGATGGAGAGGATATTGGATGTAGCTTTGATCTTCTCTTGATCCTCTTGAGTTGATGAAGCGGTTTATGGATGCAGCTTTGATCACCTTTGAGAGGCTTGAATGCTTCTTGCTTCCTTGGAGATTGAGATAGCTTCAGATCTAGGCTTAAATCTCTTGGAAGGATGAAGAACTCTACCCAAAGTACTGTTCACGGAGGTGCTACAGTGCTCTCGAAATGGCCTCCCTTGATTCACTTCATCAACTCCATCAATTAGGGTTTCTAACCATCTCATGTTGGTTTTATAACCCTTGGAATGGTCCTTGGACACCCTCCAGACCAGATCCATAAATCATGGAAGATTAGGTAGGGTTTGATTAAACAAATCTATGGAAAGGGGCTGGCCACGAGGTGGATTTCGAGGTCAAACTTGGTTGGCTCGGGGCTGGCGGTCGACCGGAATTCATGGGCCGGTCGACCGGAACCTGCTGCAGCTAGAACTTTTCAGTTCTGGCAAAACCGGTCGACCGGAATTCATGGGCCGGTCGACCTAAATGTCACAGACCTCGAACCTTTTGGTTCTGGGAAAATCAGTCGACCTAGCTACAGTGCCGCCGGTCGACCTAGCTACAGTAAATTCCAGATTAACACAATTCAGCCCCAAATGCCATTGCAACCCTTCCGAACTCTGTGGCATCAAACTCCTTTGATCTTGGGGAATATATATTGAGTGTTTTGGCCTGCAAAATCATATAAAAAGGATTAGAACTTTAGCTCAATAATCCATATAATAAATATATGAAATACACATATGAAATCTCATGAATTAGTTATATGTGAACACTTTGAATCACAAGTGTTCTGAGCTAAAGATCAAGAGATATGAGCTCAACCACCCCAAGTAAAATATCCATGAAACACACTCATGGAATCTCAATAACAAGAAGGATAGAAAAACTCATTCTCAAATTAACCATCCATATCAAAAGATCAAGTTCATATGACAATGAATTTAAACAAATGGATGATCATCATGTAACCCAAAGTTTCAAGATTGATGTGAGCATTCAAGAACCACATGTTCCTTGATATTAATGCAATGTGAGAACATATAATGCAAGTTGTGAATGGGCATCATGAAACCAAATACATGGAGAGTGATAAACAACAATGACTCATAGTGTTAAGCCATTATCAAAACCAAGAATACATTAGAACTCATATGACCATAGAATGATGTCGAATGACCCAAGTGACCATATGAACTCAAGTGACCATAGGGGCACAACATTCTCCCCCTTTTTGATGATGGCAACACTGATGCATTCTGAACTATGAGTCATTATAAATTCATATGGCAACTATGAGTCACTCACATGGTGCTCACCCCCTCTGACACACAGATGGCATTCTGATTAAAGACTCACACAATCTTACCACATACTTTGATTAATGACTCACATGAATACTTCTCCCCCTTTGACAACATCAAAAAGAGCCAGGAAAGAGACAGAGATACTCACATTAATGACGCACACAAAATGACTTTCATAATGCTCGGGATCTCCTGTGACATCATTACAAGAAACCATAATGTGGAGAAACATGTCATTGCAGGCAACATTCCAGAAGATGATGTGGAAATACATGCCAATGGTTGTACACTTATTAAGATTGACAAAATAACTAGAGAGAACAACCAATTATGGAAAGTCAGTTATAGGACTGATACCAATGAATGATATGGATGTACCGAACATGGTGGTGTCCCGTGGCTTGGCAAAGACAATGTAAGTGGGAGAGGTAGAGCCACAGCAGCATGATTCAATTTCTTAAATAGGAGATGGATAGAGCAACCAAGTAGCAAATTTTTATTTCAAATTTTGCAGATTTTTAGTGGTTTTCTAGTTTTCAGATTTTTTAGATTTTCTATGCAATGCATGGAAATGACAAATGCAAGCTACAATTGTATGAAGTTAAGATGTGCATGCCTCCCTATTAGCATGAGAGCATGATGCTAATGATGCTAGGTCTTATGCCACATGCCAATGAATGAGAAAGCAATGTGATATCACTTGACAGAGGACACCAATGATTTTGGATGCGACTTGAAAGGTGCATCAAGATGATACCACTTGTTAGATGATACCACTTGTTTAGTATGATGATGTAATCATGACAACCTGAATGATTTATGTAGATATGGCAGATGAAGGCAAACAACACAGTTTATGTAACATGTGTAGCTCAAGATCCATGATAGTGAAGCATGTGAATGCAGATATTTATGCATGGATATACAAATGCATGGAGAAGTAAAGTGTATGAATGCTATGCATTAACCCTCATGATAAATGAAGGTTCTCTCCCCCTTGGATTCTTCCATATCCACAATGCACTCTCCCCCTTTGACAATGCACAAAGGCAACAAAAGGCAACATCTCCTCTTTTCTCCCAAGTCCATAGCAAGGACTCACAACAAGACATTCTCCCCCTTTGCCAATAGCAAAAAGGAGGGATACGGCACAGTGGTTGACAAAGGTCCTAGAGATCAGAGTGGAATGGTAGTGGAAGAGCAAGCCATTATATGGAAATTAGAAACATGCCGGGAGCAATATATATGGTTCAAAGTTAATGAAAACCAAGATCATCAATAGAGTTTAAAAAGCATCGACATCCATGGTTTAATAGAAATGAACCAGAAGCACATATATTGACAGTGTTTAACCTTCCCTTGTCTTATACATCCATATTCAATAACCACAAAGGGAATAACACAAAAGCTAGTATTGAGGCTAAACAAGCATGACTAAAGCATAGAATTTTATGAGTTTAACAAATTTGATTTTCAATATCATTTGAATTTGAAGGCACATGACTCATATGTTACGAGCAATCAAGTCTAGTACATGCCTCCTAGCCGTAAGAATACACGTTGTTTAGACGCTAGTATCCCTAGGTATTTGACAAGACTGACTGTTATGCTTCAGAATGAACAGAGATAGCAATATCACGTCATGACATATCCAAACTCATTTCTTTGATGAGAAGATATATTTCTCAGCAATTATGCAATTGCTCTACCTAGAGTCCAAATGAATTAAGACAGAGATAACAGAGGCACATCATGACATATCATTCGTCACTTGATTTGATGACGGGACATATTTCTCCGTGCAACACTATCATTGCTCTGTAAATTGATTTTCAAGAATTCCAGCTCATCAAGATGTTTAGAAATAATAATAAGCTCTAGAGTATCACCAAAGTTGTCGAGACATTTGGATTTTTAGATTTCAGAATAGTTATTCAAGGCACAACATGCAATCTCTAGTTAAGGTCTATTAAAACCACAAAATATAGATGATTTCAAAAGATATATCAAAACTTCAAGGAAATCATTAAATCTGAACCATTTTCATTGAATGGACAATCATCAGTTCATATAATAGAAAGCTCTTACACGGTAGTGATGTCTGTCTCTTGAACTTATTATCACACTGGAGGCCATTGAGGTTTAGATGCAAAAAGGACGAATGAACCAAGAAGAATAACACGACTCCCCCTAAGAATGTGCAATGAAAGCACGCAAGGAGTGATGTTTGTAGTCACAAAGAATGACAAATGTCAATGAGAGGTTTTTTTTGAACCATGCAGAGGTTGACCTGATCAAACATGAAATGCATGAACCAACATGATGAATATGAAACATATGCATGAATGCCTCATCAAGACAACTCCCCCTAGCTATATGGCCTATATGCGACATTGGCGCATGGTACTTGGCGGAGGTGAAACCTCACGCATGTTGAGTGCTTCGAGGCAAGCATAACCTGCCCTTCCATACATCAACATTTGATATACCCTGGCCATGCACGAATGATATGATGTAAAATGATTGAAGCTAGGTTGATGTTGACTCCCCCTGAATACATGCAAGGGTTGGCAATGAACTATGCAGCCTAAGATTTATATGAATGCATAATGCAATTAAGATGCTGCAAAATGATTATGCATTATCATTTGTCTTCTAAACATGATGTGCATTAAGGCATGTGTGATTACAAGATGATGTAAACACAAATCATTCACAATTAATTTTGAACTGAATGCAACATGATGATGCCAATTGCTAGACTCCCCCTTTTGAATAATGCTAACATGAATAACGAGTTGAAAATGCAGCCATGACATGCATCATCAAAACTAAAGTCCAAGAATTTCATGTGGCTGATAGACTTATGCAACTCATCATCACATTAACTTCATCAGCATAACAAATTTTTCATGAGTTAAATAGCTGAAATCAAGCATGGTGTAAACAAGTTATCAAGCTCAAAAGTTCATCTCACACCTTGGGGGTTTTGTATTTCAAAGAGCAATTCAGTTTGTAGAATCTAATGACATTGGGCAGACGTATGATGCACTATCTACATGTCAAGAGTAAACATGCAAGATGACTAAACTTAAAAGATTTATGTACATACCTGTGCCTTGAGCTTTTATTTATCTTATGATCCTTTGTTCAGCTCCAAGGCATCCTGCACCCAAAATTCTCATTTGGAATTTTTAGGTACCCAAGATTGCTTGGGTCCTTGTGGGTTAGCAACATGTTTAGCATCTTGGCCCACCTTTTTCAGGGCAATCACATCATCCTCCTTCATTGTGAGACAATCATATATCTCATGCCCATTTTTTCCACAATAGAAACAACACACAAAAGATTGATTTTTCTTTTTATGTTCATGTGCGTGTGCATGTGGACTATGCTTTTGTGGGCGAGCATGATTCTTACCTTTCATGGTATGAGGGTGGTGTCTTTCTTTCTTTCCTTGTTCTTTCACTTGCTGTCCTGCTCTAAGCTCATCATTTCTCAAGATAAAACAATCATGCACAGAGTGACCATGTCTACCACAATAATAACACTGGACATTCTTTTTGTGGAAAACATGATATTTAGCATTGAACATGTTATGGTGCATGTTTGGATGAGAATGCTAAATTTTGCCTTTCCTTCGAACAGTATGCCCTTTTTGGTGACCACATGAAGTGGTGGCTTCCGGTGAGCCAAAATCTTGGATTTAGGCAAACATTGACAGGAAATCATTCAAACCTTGAATTTCATTTTCAAGTGAAGAAATATGCTGTTTAGACTCATTAAGACCCTCTTCACATGCTGCCAATTGCTCATTGAGCATGGCATTTACAGCCTTAAGATTTTGACTTTGTTGTTCTAAAGCATGCAATGTTTCGGAGTGATCATCAATGATAGATTTGCCTTTTTCATGTGCAGCCAATTTTTCATGCAATTCTTCTTCAACTTTTTCACATTCAATTTTCTTTTCCAACAACTCTTTATTCTCTTCCTTTAGAGAATCAATCAAATTTTGTTGCCATTCAAGATCATCATGGAGACCAGCATTTATGTTTCTCAAGAATGAACATTTTTCACATGCAAAATTAGCAGAGCATGAAACAGAATTTTTATTTTCTTCAATCAACCTCTCATCATGAATAAGCCCATCGACCATACTTTGATCATTAGAGATTGCCTTAGGTTGGTTTTGAAGTTTTATTATAATTTCTTCCAACCTAGTGATTTCATCATGAAGATTTTTATTTTCATCTCTTAGACATGTAATGCTTTGTTTATGTGTGTCTAGATCAAAAGAGAGCTCTTCAAACGCAGAACACTTTTTACAAATCAAGATTTCATGTTGGTTATTTTTCTTAAGATCCTTTTTCAACTTTTTATTTTTTGATATTACCTTTTTGTATTGTGTAAACAACTCATCATAGGATTCCATAAGTTCTTCAAAAGTGAATTCCTCAGAATCAGAATTTACCTTCGATGAGGATGGTTTGCTTGACTCTACTGCACGGTCGGCCATGAAGCATTTTTGTTCTTGTTCTTTTCCTTCATAGATTTTCAACAACTTGTCCAGTACTTGCTTGGCTGTGCTGCAGGAAGACACAATGTGAGTTAGTCTAATATCAATTGCAGCTGTAATTAAGTTATATGCAAGAAGATTATCATGGTGTTTGGTCTCATGTTCGGCTGACGAATCAATTGAATTTGATGGCATCTCATGAGGACCATTGTATATAAGATTCCACAATTGTGGATCTATGGAGCTAACATAGATGAACATTCTTCCAACCCATGTAGAAAAATCTGAACTATCATAAATGGGCGGAGAAACCATCGAAGCAAGTGTAGCATGTGAATCCATCTAAATAACAAACACTGGGATCTTTCCCTCCAGATCGTTGGATCTGGGAATGACAGAGCATCGCTCTGATACCACTTGTTGGGTCCCGTGAGGTGTAAATGGATCTAGAAGGGGGGGTTGAATAGATCCTATCAGAAACTTTGGCCTATTTAAAACTCTTAGCTAACAGAAACTTAAACCACTCTTATTAAGTGAATGAATCACTTAGACACAATGCACAACGGAATTAAGTAGAGTGACTCAAATGAAAAGACTTGAATTACAAGCTATGAAACGTCCACACTTCTTTAAGCACATTTGTGATCTTGAAAGAAATAAGCCTTGTAGTGCAGGGATCATAAAGCATAACACTAAAACATGCAATAGCTTGCAACAACCGTGCTTGTGTGTGTGTGTGCTATGATGATCACTCAAAGTGCATATGTGTGTGAACAATCTAACCAAGTATGTAAAGCACACGAACCTGTGAATGGGGTTAGAAGATATAGAGTAATCACACAAAATAAACAACCCACAACATAGGGATTTTAAGGTGGTTCGGTTGCAACCCCGCAACCTACGTCCACCCCTCACCAAAATCCGGTGAGGCTTCCTTGCTGACTCACAGCTTGACCTGGGGACACGCCCCAAACCACAGAATAGAGAAAACCCTCTTTCTGTCTTCCTACACACAAAGCCGGCAGGGACGGCTATACCGCAGATCGGAGAACTCCCGATTGCCTTCCTACTAAGCACCTGGTAGGGACGTCAACCGCAAATTGGAACACCCTCCAATTTCCTTCCTACTAACCACCTGGTAGGGACGAATCACAACTTCAATGTTTAACAATATTGAAAGTAAAATAGATGTGAAGGAATTAAAACAAGAGATTGAGTAAGAAGGAATTGGCCCTTGTATCGATATGCTTTGTTGATCAGCAGTAGGGATCTCTTCTTCTTGCAAATCAATCTTCTTGTAATCACCCTTGAATGGATGATTGTTCTTCACGGAGTACTGTTCATGTGAACAGTAACTGTTCTTCCAATCTCCTCTCTTGATCTTCTCTCTTTGATCTCTTTGATTGGATGAAGAAATGAATAGATGCTACCTTGATCCTTGCTTCCTTCTTCACAGATCTTGGAAGATGATTTCTTTGATATGAGCTTGAATACCTTGGATTGGATGAAGATGTTCTTCACGGAGTACTGTTCACGTGAAGAGTAACTCGAACTCCTCTTGCTTTGAACACCCCTTTGAAGCCTCCTTTGATCTTCCCTCTTAGCCTTACTTGCTTCTATTCTTTCTTGGAGGATGCTGGATTGAGATATGAGCTTGAATCACCTTGAGTTGATGGAGAGGATATTGGATGTAGCTTTGATCTTCTCTTGATCCTCTTGAGTTGATGAAGCGGTTTATGGATGTAGCTTTGATCACCTTTGAGAGGCTTGAATGCTTCTTGCTTCCTTGGAGATTGAGATAGCTTCAGATCTAGGCTTAAATCTCTTGGAAGGATGAAGAACTCCAGCCGAAGTACTGTTCACGGAGGTGCTACAGTGCTCTCGAAATGGCCTCCCTTGATTCACTTCATCAACTCCATCAATTAGGGTTTCTAACCCTCTCATGTTGGTTTTATAACCCTTGGAATGGTCCTTGGACACCCTCCAGACCAGATCTATAAATCATGGAAGATTAGGTAGGGTTTGATTAAACAAATCTATGGAAAGGGGCTGGCCACGAGGTGGATTTCGAGGTCAAACATGGTTGGCTCGGGGCTGGCGGTCGACCGGAATTCATGGGCCGGTCAACCGGAACCTGCTGCAGCTAGAACTTTTCGGTTCTGGCAAAACCGGTCGACCGGAATTCATGGGCCGGTCGACTTAAATGTCACAGACCTCGAACCTTTTGGTTCTGGGAAAATCGGTCGACCTAGCTACAGTGCCGCCGGTCGACCTAGCTACAGTAAATTCCATATTAACACAATTCAGCCCCAAATACCATTGCAACCCTTCCGAACTCTGTGGCATCAAACTCCTTTGATCTTGGGGAATATATATTGAGTGTTTTGGCCTGCAAAATCATATAAAAAGGATTAGAACTTTAGCTCAATAATCCATATAATAAATGTATGAAATACACATATGAAATCTCATGAATTAGTTATATGTGAACACTTTGAATCACAAGTGTTCTGAGCTAAAGATCAAGAGATAAGAGCTCAACCACCCCAAGTAAAATATCCATGAAACACACTCATGGAATCTCAATAACAAGAAGGATAGAAAAGCTCATTCTCAAATTAACCATCCATATCAAAAGATCAAGTTCATATGACAATGAATTTAAACAAATGGATGATCATCATGTAACCCAAAGTTTCAAGATTGATGTGAGCATTCAAGAACCACATGTTCCTTGATATTAATGCAATGTGAGAACATATAATGCAAGTTGTGAATGGGCATCATGAAACCAAATACATGGAGAGTGATAAACAACAATGACTCATAGTGTTAAGCCATTATCAAAACCAAGAATACATTAGAACTCATATGACCATAGAATGATGTCGAATGACCCAAGTGACCATATGAACTCAAGTGACCATAGGGGCACAACATCTCTCTCTTCCCCCTCTCCAATAACTCATCCCCAACTCCCCACCACCCCACCTTAACTCCACCCCAACCCCAAGGGAGATTCCACCACTCCCCACTCCACCCTCCTACCACCAACCACCCACTCCCCTTCCCCAAGCACCCTCTCATCTCCCAAGGGAGAATTCCCCACTCCCCAAGCCCCCCATTTACCTTCCCCACACACCCATTCCCATCCCCAAGACCAGAAATTAATCCCACCCGTAAACCCATTTTCAAATACCATTTCCATCTCTCCCTTCCAACCAAATTCGTAGCTCTCCCTCCCTCCACCTGCTAGACCTCCTTCTAGCCCCCATTCTGTCACTCCCACACATTGGAACACCCCCTCCTAGACCCCCTCATAGCCAGGGATTGCTCCCACACACATCCACCTCATTTCCCCTCCCATCTACCCCCATTTCCCATCACCTATCACCACTCTGCACAAGCCAGTTCGCAGGCAGTAGTGTACCAGCAACTTGCAGTAGCGGCCACGGCGTCATCGTGAAGCTTCAGGAGGCGTATCATATACCGTTGGAATCATCATCCAGTAAGCTTTGCATCCGAGGTAGTTTCATCTTCGTCCAAGCACCGAGCTGCCCGTGAGAGCTATTCTTCCTCGACTGCGCAGAACAACTTAGGCAGAGAACCAGAGCTCCAGATCAAGATCGACCACGGCCATCCTCTTGAGGATCGGGAGGGGGCGCTTAGCTGAGATCTTCTACAACAAGTCTACTTCCAGGATCAAGAAGCGGAACCCCATTCGGCATCCGGAGCTAAGAGTTCTCATTTTTCTTCCCCGGGGTGCGCAGTTCTGTTCCTCCTGGGACTGAACAGACACCCGATCACTTTTTGGGCTGTCTCTATCTACTCCGACCTTTTCCGGCACCCCTGTGGGTCTCCGTTCGAAGAGGAATCGACAACGAATCCAACGACTTTGGACAAGCCTGAATCGGAGCTGAGGAGGGTCTGTGGTAGCCCCGTCTTCCAGCTGTAGGGGTGCATAAGCTACCAGAACCAGCAAGCAGAGCCCCTGTTCGTGCCTCTGCCCCGACCAGCACCGCCTTCCAGAAATTCCCCCAAAAATTGGACGTCTTCTCTGGGTCAACTATGAAGGATCTCCAACTGGTTTTGTCGACAACAGAGTTCGGGAGAGGCCGCAGCGGCGCCGACTTCGACCGCCTGTCCCCTGTTCCAGAGGGCGGACAGAACCGTTGTTTTTATTTCATTAAGTTCCTAGATTGATTCTCCCCTTCCCGCCTGGCCGGCTTACCACCCCTCCCTGCATGGAGGTAGTGTTTGACTATATCACATTATCCCCAACCCCTTGTCCAACCTTCCTGCGCGAGGTGTAGTGGTGTACTCTATAAATTTTCAGGTCAAGCGGCATCGACGCGGCGTGCGGGTGCGTACCCACGCCTCCCCGCTCACCCTCGTCATCGGCTGGGGTCGGCGTCTTTACGCCGACCTGGTGAGCTACTAAACACTTCTCTTTGCTGGTTTCATTTGCTTAATTAGTATTGCATCTTAGTGCTGTCGGCGGTGAGAGAGTGCCCGATCCCGAATTTGCTTATAATTGAGCGACTACCGCGGGCGAGTTGCTAGAGAGCCATTATATCTCACGCCCTCGGCGTGCAGGCCGCCTGCGAGAGTGGGCATCCCGAGACCCTTGGGGGTTCAATCTTAAGCTAGCCAACCCCCTGGAATCTCAAGGTCCAACCTCGGACCCTCATCCCCATCACCGGTCCACCTACGGACCCAGGTTCGCGCTACGCCGGTGAGTCCGCTCGAGGGAAGTTGCCGGTCCATTGCATTGCTTGCTTGCTAGGTCCGAGGGGTCTTCGATCTTGTGATTATCACCCCCAAGGTGGTTTCACATGAAGTGGTATCAGAGCAAGTTTTAGACTTGTCTCTACTAAGTCTAGTCCTTGGGCATTGCATCATCATTGAGTCTAGAAGGATCACCCCTCCCCACTCCCCTACCCCCTTCCTAGGATGAATGCGTGGGATAAGCTTGTCATACGGATGTTGAAGGAGCGAGCCAAGTCACCCACAACCTTCTATCAAAAATATGGCCCATGTGTGTGGCCGTCACCCTCTGTCCCTTACCCCACCAAGCATGCCACTTCCACCTCTCCATGGGAACCCCATACTCTACCAATGATATCTCAAATAACCCCCCCTAACCTCATGTCATCACACCCTCCAGCTCCAGCAACCCAAACTCCTACCAAAATCATCCATGCTAGAGACAAGTTTGGCCATGGAAGTCCCAAAGAACGAGGGTGTTTGTTTCAACATTACCCATCCACCGAAGGACACGCACACTCAAACTAAGGAGAGACAAACCCCTAGTTTCCCACCCAACCATAAACCCCACCTAGAATTAACTCTCCCCTTTAATGGACTAGTGATCATAGGAGAACCTCTAGTCAAGTGGCTAAAGAAAGGCCCAATCCCGAGGTCAAGTCCATACCACCAAACCATGAGTCATCCATCCCAAGTTGTGGCCGTCCGACCTTCCCCTATAACTCCCGTAATCACCATGGGCCAATGCACTAGTGAGGTCCGCATGTTCCTTCTCACATTGGGCATCTCTATCCCATCCTAAGCCAATGACAGCCCACAAAAGGAGCCCAACCATCCAAAGGCAATCATTATCCCATCTACTCTTATGGTGGAAGAAGGCCCCTTACTAATTGGGGAACACCTCACCTTGGCCAACCTAAAGGAAGAAACCACCTTATCCGGTCATACTTTCTTTGATCCCTTTGACCCCACCGGGTGGGAGCCATGGCACCAACTTAACTCCCTCCCCTCCTACCATACAATCAACCACCCAACACATCACACACCCACACCCATAGGTCCATTTGACCCTACACCCATCCTTGGGAATGAGCCGTATGCCTCCCTATGTTTCTCCCCAATCAATAGACCCACCGTGGTAATGGCTCTGCTAGCTAGCAAAGACTCATCACACCTAGGGGAGCTTGTTGATTGGGTATCTACACACCAAGTATGGGAAGAGGCCCACTTCCCCAAGAATCCGTCCTTCCTTGATCCATTTGATCCCTTCCTTTGGGGCCCCCAAAACCCACCATCCTCATCTCGAGTCTGCCAACATGTCCTACCCCTCACCCCATGTCAAATCTATTGCAGCAACCCCTCCCTTCCTACACCTACGCTCGGGAAGGTAGAACTTAGCGTTTGGGTAGAGTTGCATGGTAGGCTCATCTCTGGGTGTCCCGGTCCCCCTTCGGCAATCAACATTGTTAGGAAACACATGCATGTTAAGACCACATTTGGATGCCCTGGTCCTCCAACCTTTGATAGGGAGTCCATGCATGATAGGGCCACGTTTGGATGCCCCGGCCCCCCAAAGATAGTCATTGTGAAGTCAAAGCATGAAGAGAGCATTCATGGATGCCCGGGACCGTCGGCATTTGCCACCCCTTTGCATGATAGGTTCACCTATGGCTGCCCCGGCCCACCTATGTTCATCAAGGTTCATGTGACATCAAGGCATGATCGGTCCACCTATGGTTGCCCCAGTCCACCTATGACATCAATGCATGATAGGTCTACATTTGGCTGCCCCGGTCCACCTTTGCATATCATACATTTCCCCCTCATATCGCATCGTAGTACATGGCATGAGTATTTAAGCAAGCAACAAGCAACGAGCGGTGAGAATCACAAGAAGTGAGCAAAAGGTCGCGAGCGCCACTTGGAATTCCAAGTTGGCAACTTGGCGATGATGACATTGGAGTGGCTCTACCCTAGGGTCACTACCAATTTGAGGGCACGAGGACTTGGACCTTGCCAAGTTCCGAGTGACTTTGGCAACCCGGCTTACGGGTTGGACTTACCGATGGATTTTGGGATTCACCCCATTTCCTACGTGGCGGATCCGGCACCCTATATGGGCACCGTGGTGGATCCTAGTGAGTGCTTTGAGCCTATACCTTCATTTAAGAGGGACACCCTAGGAGAGCTACCACAAATCAGCATGAGAACCCGACGTGTGCACACGGAGGCAATACTAGGCAAGCAAGGTATCATTGCCAACATGAGGGTGTGTCAGTGCCACTTTGTGAAGCAGAAGCACCATTCCCCGGCCATGGACGCGGGGTTGAGTTTGGAGATCGTGGCTCACTCGGAGCTGCATTTGGTGTACCACATCCCCGATGGACCCATACTCGACGGGGTCGAGTTCACCCCACCCTAGGGGTATGATGGGGGCATCACTTACCCCTCCACATTTTGCGAAGCTCTGATGGATCGTCGGTTTGCGCCATTGTGTTCTCCACATTTTTTTGAGTCAATTCATGTAATTTTCATCTTTTATTTGAGTCATAAACTATGTAAATTTCCCTTTATTTGAGTATGGTACCTAGGTATAAGGGTCATTTACCTAAGTCTTGAGTCATGTGATTAATTAAGCAGTCTAATGGGCCCAACTAGTGGGCTAAGCCCAGGGGTGCCCCCCCTTGGACTTGTCTGGTCATTTAGTCATTAGTCAGGGTCAGTATGGTCATATGAAAAGTCTAGTCCCTATAAATACCCCCCTTCACCCCCTCATTTGTAATCTTTGATCAATCAAAAAAATTGAGTGAATTAGTGTATTATTGGAGAGGATTCTCCACTTCTCTCTCTCTCTCTCTCTATTGGGGTGGATTCCCCTTCTCTCTCTTCTCTCTCTCTTCTTTCTCTCTGTAAAGAGGGGTGCACCCCTTTCTCTCTCCTCCCCTCCCAACACCTTTCTCTCTCTTCCCCCCCTCCAATAACTCATCCCCAACTCCCCACCACCCCACCTTAACTCCACCCTAGCCCCAAGAGAGACTCCACCACTCCCCACTCCACCCGCCAACCACCAACCACCCACTCCCCTTCCCCAAGCACCCTCTCATCTCCCAAGGGAGAATTCCCCACTCCCCAAGTCCCCCATTTACCTTCCCCACACACCCCTTCCCATCCCCAAGACCAGAAATTAATCCCACCCTTAAACCCATTTTCAAATACCCTTTCCATCTCTCCCTTCCAACCAAATTCGCACCTCTCCCTCCCTCCCTCCACCTGGTAGACCTTCCAGCCCGCCCCCATTCTGCCACCCCCACACCTTGGAACACCCCTTCCCAGGCCCCCTCATAGCCAAGGGTTGCCCCCACACACATCCTGTCACGCCCCGTACTCTATACCGTCGAGGTATTGTTCGCTTTGGCCTACCGGCCTCACGATTTTGTCCCTTTCTAACAGTGATCAGCTCCAGAATGGAGGACTTCCCGTGAGGTCACCCATCCCAGTACTACTCCCCATTAAGCACGCTTAACTTCAGAGTTCTTTTTTAAGAACTGAACCGATACTTCAAAAGGCGCCTCAGTGATATAGAGTACAACTTAGCTATATTTAAGGGTGTTACAATCTACCCCTCTTATATAGGTGACGTCCTCATCGCTGGGCCCTTATAGCACGCAATCACGCAATCAAATCCCCAGACAGGTAGGACTCTAGAGGTGGCCCCTACAGGCTCAAGAGGTGGCTCCCACTATGTAGCACTTTGTCCTATTACGGGTTCAAGAGGTGGCTCCCATAGCGTAGCACTTTACCCTGCATGGCACTTAGTTCCCACACTTCTGGCTGGAGTATGGCTCTGATACCATTCTGTCACTCCCTGTACTCTATACCGTCGAGGTATTGTTCGCTTTGGCCTACCGACCTCAAGATTTTGTCCATTTCTAACAGTGATCCGCTCCAGAATGGAGGACTTCCCAGGAGGTCACCCATCCCAGTACTACTCCCCATTAATCACGCTTAACTTCGGAGTTCTTTTTCAAGAACTGAGCCTATACTTCAAAACGCACCTCGGTGATATGGAGTACAACTTAGCTATATTTGCGGGTGCTACACATCCACCTCATTTCCCCTCCCATATACCCCCATTTCCCATCATCTATCACCACTCTGCACAGGTCAGTTCACAGGCAGTAGTGTACTAGCAACTTGCAGCAGCGGCCACGACGTCATTGTGAAGCTTTAAGATATGTACCATATACCGGTGGAATCGTCGTCTAGTCAGCTTTACATCCGAGGTAGTTTCGTCTTCGTCCAAGCACCGAGCTGCCCGTGAGAGCTTTTCTTCCTGGACTGTGCAGAACCACTCATGCAGAGAACCACAACTCCAGATCAAGTTCGACCACGGCCATCCTCTTGAGGATCTAAAGGGTGCACTTGGCTGAGATCTTCTACGACAAGTCTACTTCCAGGATCAAGAAGCGGAACCCCGTTCGGCATCCGGAGCTAAGAGTTCTCATTTTTCTTCCCCGAGTGCGCAGTTTTGTTCCTCCTGGGACTCAACAGACACCCAATCACTGTTTGGGCTGTCTCTGTCTACTCTGACCTCCTCCGGCACCCCCGTAGGTCTCCGTTCGAAGAGGACTCGACAATGAATCCAGTGACTCTGGCCAAGCCTGAATCGGAGCTGAGGAGCGTCCGTGGTAGCCTCGTCTTCTAGCTGTAGGGGTGCAGAAGCTACCAGAACCAGCAAGCAGAGCACCTGTTCGCACCTTTGCCCCGACCATCACCACCTTCCAGAAATTCCCCCAAACATTTGACGTCTTCCTAGGTCAACTACGAAGGATCTCCAACTAGTTTCGTCGACAACGGAGTTCAGGAGAGCCTGCAACGGCGCTGACTTCGACCGCCTGTCCCCTATTCCAGAGGGTGGACAGAACCGTTGTTTTTCTTTCATTAAGTTCCTAGATTGATTCTCCCCTTCCCGCCTGGCCGGCTTACCGCCCCTTCCTGCGTGGAGGTAGTGTTTGACTGTATCATTTTATCCCCAACCCCTGTCCAACCCTCCTACGCGAGGAGTAGTGGTGTACTCTATAAATTTTCATGTCAAGCAGCATCGACGCGGCATGCGGGTGCGTACCCACGCCTCCCCGCTCGCCCTCGTCTTCGGCTGGGGTCGGCGTCTTCACGCCGACCAGGTGAGCTATTGAACACTTCTCTTTTATGGTTTCATGTGTTTAATTAGTATTGCATCTTAGTGCCGTCAGTGGTGAGAGAGTGCCCGATCCCGAATTTGCTTATAATTGAGCGACTACCGCGGGCGAGTTGCGAGAGAGCCATTATATTGCACGCCTTTGGCGTGTTGGCCGCCTGCGAGAGTGGACATCCCGAAACCCTTGGGGGTTCAATCTTAATCTTGCCAACCCCCTGGAATCTCAAGGTCTAACCTCGGACTCTCATCCCCATCGCCGGTCCACCTACGGACCCGGGTGCGTGCTACGCGAGTGACTCCGCTTGCCGGTCCATTGCCGGTCCGTTGCATTGCTTGCTTGCTTAGTCCGAGGGGTCTTCGGTCCTGTGATTATCACCCCCAAGGTGGTTTCACATTACAAGCCGCCCTCCATAACCCTCTCGAAGAGTAAGGAGGGGGGACCACGTCTAATCTCTTCCCGATTCAGTGAAGGCACCAAGGATCGGCACCGTTGATATAAAGAAGCCCGAACGACAGGTGCACCAACTGAGGTAGGAGGAATCCTCTCGGGAAGAGCCGGGACCGGAGCATCTTCCCCAAGCTTCCCCACTTTCGGGATGACAACGCTCGGCGCGGACTGGGATATCATTACGTCCTGTGCCCCACCAACTTCGGTCGAGAATTCAGAGGCCATCGCCTCAGCCTGCGGTCTGGTAGGTTCGGTAACTGACCCCCCACCAGTGGCATCCGTCTTTGGCTCGATGGACAGGAGATCCTGGCGGCAGACATCATTGGCTAAACGCTCATCGATCGGGCGGACACGCCCCTCGATCGGTCGAGCATGCTTCTCGGCCGGATGGGAGACTCCCGCATTCTTTAACTGCTTCTTCTCGGCGGTCCGAGCCTTCATTGAAGACAGGAGCAGCCGCTCTCCTGGATATTTGTGCTTGGCCCCGCAGTGCTCGGGGGCATCTCTTCGAGCAATCTGCTTGCCCCGGTCTCGAGCGCAGGAAGGGCCCCCGGAAGCTTGGGGTTCACTCGGAGCAGGCGTCTCCTCATGATCGACGATCTCCTGCTCCGACGGCTGTTCGACCTCGTCATTCGTTCGCCTAGAATCTGAGCAGCAGAAGTCAGAACCTCAGAAGAGAGCCTACCTACTCGACCCGGATGTAGCGACACGTGACCTTAGGGTTCTTACCTTGAGACGGCACCACGCGAGAGGAATAATCCTTAATATTGACCGCAGTCATCAACTCGGCGGTCGACCGACGATTCTCTTGGAGAACCCTAATCTCCTCCTCCAGCTCCAAAGAAACCGTCGCTTGCTTCGGGGGTATGGATGGATGGAAATTGACCGCCGTCGGGAAATCCTAGGAGGGGCCTTCTGCGGATGAGCCCACCCAAAAAAATTGGGTCTTTAACCCTTTGTGAGAAGAATCTTTAGCATAAAGGGACACACAGCTCCTTCTCCTCTTCGCCTGGAGATAGAAGAAGCCCTTACCCGCGTGGGTCTGCTCCTTCAACTCAAAGAAGGAATTGAAAAGCTCTAATGAAGTGTGAATCCCACACGAGCGACAGAGAAAGATGAAGGAAAAAATAAAGGTGTACGAGTTGGAAACCAACTGGACAGGAGCCAGTCGGTAAAATTGAAGCAACCGCAAGACAAAGGGGTGGAGGGGGAGACGAAACTCACACTTCCAAGCCAAAATAAAAGTACAGAAAAGGCCCAGACGAGCATTCAGACTAGACTTGTGAGGCTTAGATGGACAAAAGTAGTATTGCCATGGCAGCCCGTAATGTCTCTCCATCTACTTTACTTCAGCCTCGCCCAGCTCGCTGTGCATGGGATGCTCAAGCTGCAGCACCAAATTTTCCGTGCTTGGCCTGGCTTCACGCGTCTCGGTCGAAGGATGTTGCTCCGCCATGGAAGAAAGAGAGGAACGGGAAAAGGAGGAAAAGAGCGCCGAATCAGACGATTCACAAGGAGGTGGAAGCTAGCGAATCGCCACCGCTGTAATCTCCGCTAGCTCTACAAAGGCCTCTGTAAGTCGCTGCTCTTCTTGATCACTCTCGCGGCGCATGAGCCCTTCTGAAATACCGGTGCGATAGAAAAAGAAAACCCTAAACAAAGGCGGTTTGGAATGCAAGCACGCACAATATCTATCTCCTCATGAACTTGGCGGGAAACGGCGCGACGTTCCAAACCCCAAGAAGGGGGCTCCTCGCATCGACTCAAAAGAGTCATCATTATGGGCGTACTCCCAGGACAGCAACATTAAGTGGCCCCTGCTGGAGATAATTCAACATCTAAACTAAGCCACCAACGTCATCCCTGTAACTACTACTCGTTCGAGTCCAATCTTGGCTCGGGAGTAGGAGGGGGACAAGTGGAGAGGGGGGAAATCTACCGTCTGAGAGCACGGCCCAACTAGGTCTAATTCAACCAAACTAGACCCATCTCTCCAAAGTGACAGCCCCATTTCGGGCCCACTTACTTCAAGTCTAAAACTCACTCGGAGCAGCACTTCCTAGGCGGCCCTCAGGTCCGGAAGTCTAAGAGACATATCAGTCGAGAGATCCCCTACGGGGACCCGACATGGCCTACCCGAGCTATACACTTATCGCTCAGGATAAAACCTCGAGCAAGCACCTCTGGCTCGGACCGACTGTCGGAAGCTTATCCAAGCGTCCGTTACGCATCCAGCAGGAGTAGAGAACTCCAAGGGATAAGGGAGAGCAAGAGTCCTTACACCATAAAGAGCCCACTACAAGGACGTAACCTCCACGAAATGCCCTCAGCTCCCTGGACTATTACGCTAAATGGACTGCTATATAAAATCCAGGGAGACCCTCTGAGAAGGTAAGCAATGATCCTGAGAAAAAATCACCACACCTCTTGGTGGAGAATAATCTCGCGCCCTCTCTTTCTCCTACCCTCTCTCTTCACATCCATGCCCTATCACACTTGCTGACTTAAGCATCGGAGTGTTTTCCCCAGGTACTCCTCCCTGGGCACCCTTGATCTGTTTCCTACCTTGTAGTTCATACAGACGTGGTGACCGTGACCAAAGATTCTCCCTGGATCTCACGGCTCAGGATCAACGCGAGATTACGCCTCTTCAGGTTGGTAATGTAAATGTGCTAATGCCGAAGAAACGTAATAAATCATGGAATATGAATAGGATGATGTTAGATGCAAACAATTGGTGATCAAGTAAGTCAAGGTAATAAAAAAGAGAGCAAGTGTAGAATAAACAAGTAGAAATGGTAAACATCTAATTGGCCAAATAATGCAAGAGTGTACAAGTCAAGTATTTTACGTGTTTCACGCGAGTCAAGCAAGTGTAAGTTTTCATGAGTGAGTGGAATGCCGTAGATTAATCTAGCTAGATAGTACTTTTGTGCGATGCCATACCGAGTCAATCAAATCCCATGGGCACTAGTACTTTTGGGCACCCCCCCCAAGACTAGACCGGGCCCTATTAATGCCAGGCATCGAGATTTTGGATCAATGACCCAATAATATAAATATCTAGACATCCACATGAAAGTAATAATCATGGCCAAAGAATTTCAAGGTAAAGCTCATGAATTAAAGTACAGATCTAGCAAATTTTATCATTTAAGTAACAAGTGATATAAGATTTCAAGTAGTAACAAGAGAAGTTCAAAGATGATTTAAGACATAATGTTTAACGACATTAAGTCAGTAAAAGAAATGGATTAACGAACATGGCACAATCAGCCCTTGCGGAAAACCTCGTAAAACAGGTTTAGATCAAGTTTTCATTGTCGGGTGTTTACTAGAAAATCGAGGAATCACGGCCAGGTAAGAGGTAGGATAGTGAGAGACTCCCCTCGCATTCGCGAGGTCATAATTAATAAATCACTTATCCACTTAAAGTGTTTGCCCGTGGACCTCTTTCCTTAGACATCGTTCTTTCTTGGAAGTCTAGCGAGCTACGCGACTTGTCGAAAACATGGTAACACAGAAATCGTTAAACTCATATCAATCAAGGTTATGCAACTAAACCCATGCAGTTTTAACAGATAATATATACTCCAGTTAACATGCTGGAAAGGTAATGTAGTCATGGAGATCAAGGAAGGTAACAAGAACTAGGAAGGAAATAAACTCATGGAAATATAATTATTTATCTTTCATATACTTAGCTTAATCATGTGTGAGTTAAATGACATGAAACATAATATGATTTGGAACTTAAATTTAACATATCTAGCATGCTGGACAATTTATTGGCTTAGTTAGAACCTGAAAATGACACGGTGGTTACGGAGATCGCACATCCGGAACACGGTCTAGAAAGACACCGTGATCCGAGACGGAGCTTCCGATGCTTAAGAATCTCGATTAAAAACTCATGTTCAGTTGTATGGATATCCCCATGGCCTGTGTTACTCACGAGGGTGCCTGAAAATAGAATAATGATGTTTCACTCTTGTTTTTTAATGAAACGGGTGAAGGGGGGTGACCTGGGCTGAACACAGTTGTCCTGGACATTGCGTTAAGAACGTGGTCGCCATGGGAACCACATTCAGAACGTGGTTGTCAGATTGACCGCCTTCATAACAAGAACGTGGTCGTGAGACAGACTGCATTCATACATGAACATGGTCGTCAGACAGGTCGCGTTAAGAATGTGGTCATCAGGATGACCATGTTCAGAACGAGAACCTGGTCATCAGACAGACCGCGCTCATACGTGAACATGGTCGTCAGACAGGCCGCGTTAAGAACGTGCTCGTCAGGATGACCACGTTCAAAAAATATATATATTTTTTCTTATTTGAAAATAGTTGGAGGGCGGGAAATTTTTATATTCACGCTGTTGGTTGGGCCGTCGTGTTAATAGCGCGCCCTCTATGAGCATCACGTTAAATGACAGAATCTGATCTATGAAAAAACAGTGATACCGCTTCAATAAAATGCCTCCAACATGCTTAATACTCAATAAAAATTGGAGAAAATGGTGCCAATGGAAAGTTCACTTAAAAACACACAAGATGACTTGAATTATTAAGCATTTGGCCAGAGAGAAACCTACCTTAAGTCAAATCAAAGAGGAAGAAGGAGAATCGGGATGAACACCCAAGAGCCTCCTTTCTCCTTTAAATCACGCCCCCAAATCGCCACCAATTTCTTCCTCAACATAGCAATGACCTAGTGTGTGATTAGGGTGGCCTATTTATAGGAAATGTCTCGGCCAAAATGTCAAGATTCCTTCCCTAAAAATCAAACTTTTCAACTTCGAATTTAATGGCTTAAGAAGCAAATTCTAACTTCTCTTCTTAATCTCGCCTTAATTTGGTGGAAAAGCATGAGAAAGATGACTAATCCATGGTGGGCTATGATATAAGGTTTGAATTGTGTGACAATCTTCTAGAAATGGGACTAATTTAATCATATACAAGAGTGTTTAACATGTGCTACGAATTTAGCCCTATTTAACCCTTTTTAGCCCATTAGCCCATAATCCAGCCCATTATGAGTTATCCAATGGCCCAATTATTAATCATAATCTATTCTAGGAAATTTAATTAGGTCTCCTATAATATTTTTTTGAAATTTAAAATGTCTAATTTTGATTTATTTCAAGAGAATCCAATTATTAAATATATTTATGCTTGAAAAAATATAATATCATTATTAATTAAAGAAATTATCATTGTTTGAGAAATATAATATTAAAGTAACTATCTTTATAGAAATATAATATTATCTCTATAGAAACATAATATTAAAGTAATTATCGTTATCGAAATATGATTTATTTCTATAGAAACATAATATTAAAGTAATTACCTCTATTATTAAATCAAAATCTTTTAGTTATTTGATATATTTAACAATAAGGAATTATCGCATTTGTAATTTCTTAATCTATTTTAGATCTTTAAAACTCAATTTCACTTCTAAATCAATAATTTGAATCCTTTTACCTGTTTAATCCTTTTAGCTATTTTATATATACAAATATCTTAATTATTTAACCTTTTTATTTAGAATTTAACTCGCTTATTCAAATTAGAATTTGGGGTTTTAGAGCTTTTAATTTTAAGAGATTAATTCCTTCTTTTAAACCCATGAAACTTTTAATTACAAGTCCTTTTCCTAATCGGAAATTTTATTTCACTAATTGAAACTACCACCTATTTGTTCATAAAATTATATTCATTTAGTTATATTTTTATTTGAATTCGGGTTATTACATCCTCCCCCACTTAAAAGAGTTTGGTCCTCTAAATTCACATGATATTATTCCCAAAACAAAAAAATAGGAGTGCACCGTCTAATTCTCAATTAGCTCCAGATTGCTCCTTGATCACTAGTCACCAAATTAATCTAAGATTTTAAGGAATATAATTGAGCTAGTTTAGAGTTTAAAGTTAAGGGAAACCTCCAACTACCTCTTCATTAGCAGACTCGGGTTCTATCGAGGCTTCAAGTTTCCCTTGTCACTGTAATCCCTTGTGATCCTTGGCTTGCTACGGTAGGAGATGACAACTCGCTATCTTATGGTCCTTATTCCCGCAATGGAGACACGCTCCTGACTTCCACCAACACTCACTAAATCGATGACCACTATTATTACAATAACGTCACTTCTCTCCCTTCTTGAATTTCTTCCCACTTCGAGATTCGTTCTTACTACTAGATTTTTTTTCCCCGATCGTTGGTTTGGAACTTCCACAATCGGTGGCTTGATCGTTCTTACTCCTTCTTTCACTCTTCTCTCGGGTATCCTCTAATAATGCAACTCTTTTAACTAGGTCTGCATAAGCTTGAATATCTATTAGTGCCACTTGGGGAACGAAACCAGACCTATTCGCCTCCATCTTGACTAAAGTCTACATTCCTGCAAAAATAACCACGGGAGTTGATTATCTTATTTCCTTTAAAATTCACATATTTTTATCACTTAACCCAAATCTCTACCCAATCTCACCAGGTAATATGAGGAAATGACATAGGTTATAAGTCTTAATACACCTAGCAACCTATACTTATGGCTAAGAACCTAGGGTTTAAACAACCGAGACTCTGACACCACTTCTGTCATGCCCCGAAATGGTAGCAGCGGAAACTGCTCGGAACGTGGCAGCGAACATTCGAGTCAAGCAGAGCATTAGAGGGTCAACTACCACCAGGAAGTAACTTGGTAAAACCCCATTTGACAAAAGATTATTTATTAATAATACACTTGTTATTACAATTCTGGATGACTAAATAGTACAATTTTAGGATTTAAAAGAAAAGGCATGAAGTACAAGACTCTCAACTACAAAGCTAGACTTAAATCATTGGATAAGACTCGTGTCTTCTAATATAACAGCACTCGGTCACTCTTCCCTTTCCACAATGATGTGCATTCCAACTTCCATACTCCCTGAAAATGTTAGAGCAAACTGGGTGAGCAAGAAGCTCAGTAGGATTTATATCTCTATCGCCAGACATTCTTTACATGATTAACATGTTGATAATGTAAATGTGCTAATGCCGAGGAAACGTAATAAATCATGGAATATGAATAGGATGATATTAGATGCAAACAATTGGTGATCAAGTAAGTCAAGGTAATAAAAAGGAGAGCAAGTGTAGAATGAACAAGTAGAAATGTAAAACATTTAATTGGCCATATAACGCAAGAGTGTACAAGTCAAGTATTTCAAGTGTTTCACACGAGTCAAGCGAGTGTAAGTTTTCATGAATGAGTGGAATGTCATAAATTATTCTAGCTAGATTGTACTTTGCTGCGATGCCACATCGGGTCAATCAACTCCCATGGGCACTAGTATTCTCGGGCGCTCCCCCCAGGACCAGACCGGGCCCTATTAATGCTAGGCATCGAGATTTTGGATCAATGACCCAATAATGTAAATATATAGACATCCACATTAAAGTAATAATGATTGTCAAAGAATTTCAAGGTAAAGCTCATGAATTAAAGTACAGATCTAGCAAATTTTATCATTCAAGGAACAAGTGATACAAGATTTCAAGTAGTTGTAAGAGAAGTTCAAAGATGATTTAAGGCATAATGTTTAACGACATCAAGTCAGTAAAAGAAATGGATTAACGAACAACGCACAATCAGCCCTTGCGAAAAACCTCGTAAAACAGGTTTAGATCAAGTTTTTCACAATCGGGTGTTTACTAGAAAACTAAGGAATCATGGCCAGGTATAAGAGGTGGGATAGTGAGAGGCTTCCCTAGTATTGGTGAGGTCAAAATTAATAAACCACTTATCCACTTAAAGCATTTGCCCGTGGAGCTCTTTCCTTAGACACTGTTCTTCCTTGGAAGTCTAGCGAGCTACGCGACTTGTCGAAAATACGGTAACACGGAAATCGATAAACTCATATCGATCAAGGTTATGCAACTAAACCCATGTAGTTTTAATAGATAATATCTACTCCAGTTAACATGCTGTAAATGTAACATAGTCATGGAGATCAAGGATATCATGAAGGTAATAAGAACTAGGAAGGAAATAAGCTCATGGAAATATAATTATTTATCTTCCATATACTTAGCTTAATCATGTGTGAGTTAAATGACATGCAACACCATATGATTTGGAACTTAAATTTAACAGATCTAGCATGCTGGACAATCTATTGGTTTAGTTAGAACCTGAAAATGACACGGTCGTCACGGAGATCACGCATCTAGAACACGGTCTAGAAAGACACCGTGATCCGAGATGGTGCTTCCGACGCTTAAGAATCTTGAATAAAAACTCATGTTCAGTTGTATGAATATCCCCATGGCTTGTGCTACTCATGAGGGCGCCTGAAAATAGAATAATCATGTTTCACTCTTTCATTTTAATGAAACGGGTGAAGGGGGGTGACCTAGGCTGAACACAGTTGTCCTGCACACTGCGTTAAGAACATGGTCGCCATGGGCACCGCGTTCAGAACGTGGTCGTCAGAATGACTGTGTTCAGAACAAGAACGTGGTCGTCAGACAGACCACGTTCAGACGAGAACATGGTAGTCAGACAGGCCGCATTAAGAACGTGGTTGTCAGGATGACCATGGTCAGAACGAGAACGTGGTTGTCAGACAGACCGCGTTCATACGTGAACGTGGTCATCAGATAGGCCGCGTTAACAATGTGGTCGTCAGGATGACGACGTTCAGAACGAGAAAGTGGTCGTCAGACAGACCACGTTCATATGTGAACGTGGTCGTCAGACAGGCCACGTTAAGAACATGGTCGTGAGGGTGACCGCGTTCAATATATATATATATTTCTTTTTTAAAAATAGTTGGACGGAGGGAAAACTTTTATATTAACGCAGTTGGTTGAGCCGTCACGTTAATAATGCGCCCTCTATGAGCACCGCGTTAAAGGATAGAATCCGATATACTAAAAAATAGTGATACCCCTTCAATAAAACACCTCTAACATGCTTAATACTCAATAAAAATTGGGAAAACTGGTACCAATAGAAAGATCACTTAAAAACTCACAAGATGACATGAATTATTAAGCATTTAGCCTGAGAGAAACCTACGTTATGTCAAATCAAAGAGGAAGAAGGAGAAACGAGAAGAACACCCAAGAGCCTCCTTTCTCCTTCAAATCACGCCCCCAAATCGCCACCAATTTGTTCCTCAACGTAGCGAAGACGTAGTGGGTGATTAGGGTGGCCTATTTATAGGAAAAATCTGGGCCAAAATGTCAAGATTCCTTCCCCAAAAATCAAACGTCTCCACTTCGAATTTAATGGCTTAAGAAGTAAATTCCAACTTCTCTTCTTAATCTGGCCTTAATTTGGTGGAAAAACGTGAGAAAGATAGCTAATCCATAGTGGGCTATGATATAAGGTTTGAATTGTGTGACAATCTTCTAGAAATGAGACTAATTTAATCATATACAAGGGTGTTTAACATGTGCTATGAATTTAGCACTATTTAACCCTTTTTAGCCCATGAGCCCATAATCCAGCCCATTATGAGTTATCCAATGGCCCAATTATTAATCGTAATCAATTCTAGGAAATTTAATTAGGTCTCCTATAATTTTTTTTTGAAATTTAAAATGTCTAAATTTAATTTATTTCAAGAGAATCCAATTATTAAATATATTTATGCTTAGAAAATATAATATCATTATTAATTCAAGAAATTATCATTGTTTGAGAAATATAATATTAAATTAATTATCTTTATAGAACTATAATATTATCTCTATAGAAACATAATATTAAAGTAATTATCTTTATAGAAATATGATACTATTTCTATAGAAACATAATATTAAAGTAATTATCTCTATTATTAAATCGAAATATTTTAGTTATTTGATATATTTAACATTAAGCAATTATTGCATTTATAATTTCTTAATCTATTTTAGATCTTTAAAACTAAATTTCGTTTCTAAATCAGTTATTTCAATCCTTTTACCTATTTAATCATTTTAGCTATTTCATATATACAAAGATCTTAATTATTGAACCTATTTATTTAGAATTTAACTCGCTTATTCAAATTAGAATTTGGGATTTTAGAGCTTTTAATTTTAAGAGATTAATTCATTCTTTAAACCCATCAAACTTTTAATTACAAGTCATTTTCCTAATCGAAAATTTTATTTCACAAATTGAACCTACCCCCTATTTGTTCATAAAATTATATTCATTTAGTTATATTTTTATTTTAATTCGGGTTACTACACCATCGGCGTCAACCAGTGGCTTTGAAAATCAAGAAATACACGAAGCCGACATTGATGATGCATATTTCATCAACTTCCAACCCGCTGCTCCCGAGCTGGAGGACGGTGGCCAGGTGACCGTCGACGAACTCGTGGAAATAACCTTGGGTGAAGATGAAGCCCACCAGCCCACGTTCGTCAGTGCTCTCCTCACCGAGGCAGAAAGGCAGGACTACGAGCAACTCTTGCTCGAATACAAAGACTGCTTCACCTGGACATACAAGGAGATGCCAGGGCTAGATCCCGCCGTAGCGGAGCACGAGCTAGCTATTTCTCCCTTAGCCACCCCAGACAAACAGCCACAGCGGCGCATGCGCCATGAGCTGGAACTCTAAGTTTCGACCGAAGTCAACAAATTGGCGGAGGTCGACTACATCGAGCCGTGTATCTACCCGATCTGGCTCGCCAACATAGTCCCAGTGAAAAAGAAAAGCGATCAAGTCTGCATTTGCGTCGACTTCCATGATGTCAACAAAGCATGTCCGAAGGATGACTTCCTGGTCCAGATCATAGAGATGATGGTCGATATGACCACCAGACATAAAGCCTTGTCTTTTATGGATGGGTCATCCGGTTATAACTAGATCTAGATGTCCCTTAAAGATAAAAACCACACAGCCTTTAGATCCCCCAAAGGGATTTTCAACTACAAGCACATGCCCTTCAGTTTGAAGAATGCCGACGCTACTTACCAGAGGGCCATGACGAGGATATTCACCGAGATGATGCACAATATCGTCGAATGCTACGTCAACGATCTCGTCGTCAAGACTAAAAGATCGGAAGACCATCTGCACGATCTACGCCAAGTCTTCGATCGTGTCCGGCAATACGGGCTCAAGATGAACCCTATGAAGTGCGCCTATGGCGTATTTAGCGACAAGTTTCTCGGCTTCCTCGTCAGATACCTAGGAATCGAGGTGGACCCCAGCAAGATCAAAGCAATCCGGGAGCTTTCACCACCTAGTAACCTCACCGAACTCAGGTCCTTCCAAGGAAGACTGACCTACATTCGGTGGTTTATTTCTAACCTCTCCGGTCGATGTGCGCCTTTCAGCAAACTGATGAAGAAAGATGCCCAGTTCATATGGGACTCAGAATGCCACGCCGCTTTCGAGTAGGTCAAGGAGTACCTCCTTACTCCCCCAGTCCTGGGGGCACCAGTCAAGGGTAAACCCCTCATACTTTACATCGCTACCATGGACGCTTCGCTAGGAGCTCTGTTGGTGCAAATCAATGAGGAAGTTAAAGAGCAGTTGCTCTACTACCTCAGCTGAAAACTGATCGACGCGGAGCATCGCTACTCCCCCATGGAGAAAGTCTGCTTGGCGTTGGTGTTCGCCGTCAAAAAACTGCAGCACTACCTCCTGTTCCATCAGGTTGAGATTATATCCAAGCAGGACCCACTCAAATATCTACTCCGACAGCCCATCCTCTTAGGCCGACTGGGAAAATGGGCTCTCCTGCTGAGGGAGTACGATATTACTTATGTCCCAAGAAAAGCAATCAAGGGACAAGGCATGGCCGAATTCTTAGAAGCCCATCCAGTACTCGACAATTCACCTCTCAACATGGAGCTCCCTAATGAGGAGTCCCTCGCTGTCCAGTCACAACCACCAGTTGAACAGAGCGGAGATGTCTTGCATTACTGGCAGCAAGATGAAGTCCCGCGATCAATGACACCCAAGAGGGGGGGGGGGGTGAATTGGGTGATTCAACATTTTAAGAAAACGTTTACTTGATTTAAAACAGATGTGATAAAGTAGCAATTAGAAATTCAGATATGTATAATTACAATTTAGATCTATCCAAATCAAATGCCACGATAGTTCTTTGGTACTACACGGAGGTATGAATCCAAGGATTCTCCTCACGCAAGGTGTTATCGTCTTGAAAAGACTGGCCTTGTCAATTCAAAAACACTTTTCGATATACCAAAATATACTTAGAGAACAGATCGATTTATGCTTGATTTGAAGAGACAAATGCGGAAGAGATAATATGCAATATCAATCACATGAAATGTGGGTAGAAGAATTGAATCAAACCACACAGCTCAAACCACAAGACATAAGGAATTTAAAGGTGGTTCGGATGCAACGACGGCAACCTACGTCCACCCCTCACCAAAAACTGGTGAGGCTTCACTACTGGAAAACTAGCACGAGGAAGACACCCCAACACTGAGCAAGGCTCCAACACACACGGGAATAAATCCCAACACGGAGCAACGCTCCAACACACACACGGGGATGCACCCCAACACACACACACACGGAGATAGAGTCTCCAACATGATCCAACGACCGGATCAACAACACCCACACACACAACAACAGATGTAGTACTCTACACACTGGTACAACATGATCTAGATAGATCCCCACACACACGTAGATCTAAGAAGATCCACACACATACACGCAGATCTAAGAAGATCCACGCATGCACACATAAATCTAAACAAGACAACACGCACGACCACGGATCTGAACTGATCCACACACACATGAATGTTTGCAGATTATGAAGAACACAGACTTGAAGCTTAAAACATAAAAATAGATGAAGCACAAAAAAAAGAACTCCTGATTTAGGCTCCCACTTATTGTATGATGTGGATCTTGAATAAGACTTACTTCTTCACTTTAATGGAGATTGATTGGCTTCAGATGGAGCTTGAAGAGCTTGGAGATGGATGAATAACTCTTGCACGAGTTACTATTCACGGAGCTACAATAGTCTTCTTTCTCCTTTGGCAGCCTCTCCTTCAATCCTTGGATCCCCTTTTGTTTCTTTACCCAAAGAGGTGTTTTATATATCATGGGTTGGTCAAGGAACATCCCCAGACATAGATCCACGCTTCCTGGCGATTTTGGAGGCTAGAGGACTGAAAAGTCCACAAGAGAGGCTTGAACACGTTGGTGAAAAACAAGGTCAAACTTGGCTGCCTCGGGGGGTTAGATCGACTGGAGGTAGACGGTCGGTCGACCGAAATTTTACAGGTTTTGTAGATTTCGTTGCTGGGAGGATCGATCGACCGGTCCAGTGGGGGCGGTCGACCGATCTCAGTAATTTTACAGAGTTTTCAGTTCTGGGAGATTAGGTCGACCGCCCCTGCTGGCCAGGTCGATCGAACTTTGAAAAGCCTGCAGAAATAAGATTGTCAGTCCATGGATCATATCATTATAGAATATACTGTAAGACCACACTCATGGGAATCAACACCCAGCACTAACATTTTACTTTTATGTTTGTGTCCTTTTTTTGCATATATATCCTTGGCTAATTGGGTTTGCAATTGTAAGGCATTATAAGCCAATTTGTTAATCTTTAGGAAACTTTGGGTTTCTATGTAAAATGCCAGTAGGTCTAGCAGGGCCCCCCACCTTATTTTCTATTGGTCCACCTAGTGTCTAGGGCCCATGTGGGGCTAGTTCAAAGTCCAAGATTGGACTTGGACCAAGGGGGGACAAGGTAGGAAGAAAATTCAAAGTTGAAACCCCTTAGTCAAGGGGGCGCCCCCCCTTTAATGTTGTTTATTCTATGTTGTATTTTATTTATTTTGGTCATTTGACCACATGGGGGATTAAATATCCCATCCCTTATTTACCCCTCCCTAACCCTAGATCTACGGATAGTTTAGGTCTTTCTTATATTTCTATATATCTCTTGTATTTCCATTTTTGGCAAGAATTAATGAGAAGAATTTATGTGAAAAATCAAGAGCCCTTGGGTGCCCCCCTCTCCCTCTTGCAGCAGGATTGCTGTGGTTTCTAGGGTGGATTCCCTACAAAAACTTGGTAGATTTTAAGGTTTATCTCTTCCCCTGGGTGTGAAGCTCAGCCATCTCCGCCGCCGCCGCCGTTCGTGCCACCAACGAGCCGTCACAAGCCACCCTTCCCCTTGCTGTCCTGAACCATAAAATCCAGAACAGCAGTCTAAAGATCAGGTTGGTTCTTCCAAGTCCCAGCTCTGATCAAGCTGAGATTTCGAGAGATTGTTTCTCTTCGTGTTAGCTTTCCATCCATATAAATTTTGTTCCATTCCGCCACCGTTTTCCCTTTTTCCCGACTTTTATTCTCCACCCTGCGCAATCTGCCATTCTGCAGACCTGCGTGATAGTATCTAGTTCCTCCATTTTCCCACCCTTCAACCCTCATCAAAAAAATCCCTAAAAATTCATGCACATCCCTCACACCCCCGTCCATCCCCCCTAAAATTCTCAGCTCCCAGATCTACCACCTCCCCCTCGGTCAAAATTCATTTTCAGGAAGATCTTATTCTGTCCTGTGTGTCTGTAATTCTGAGTTAGAAGCAACAACAAACCACAGAGGCTATCCTGTGTGTCTGTAATTCCGAGTCAGAAGCAACAGCAAACCACAGAGGTTTTCATTTTCAATCCGTCTACTAGATGGACCTGAAATAATTATATGTTGTAGCTCTTGGATCCCTCTATCCATCGATACCAATTTTGCCTCGATCAGACACCAGATCTAGGCGCAAGAATTCTTTTCGTGGAGGCACGCATTTCTGATCTGAGCCAGGCCAGTAAAAAGGTGTTGGGAAATAATTCTCAATAAATTATCACAACTCAGATTCAGGGACCGCCACTTCAGGGAGTCGACCCGGGACGTCCTGTCATCGTCCCAGCCAAGTGTCGCCTTCAAAAGATACCAGGAGGACGTCGTCCCTTTGGAGGTCATAGTATGTTGTCCAGCGGGCTGAACCGAGTTTGAACAGTGCTGAGTTGTAGCAGCAACCCATCTCCGCCCCGAGAGCCCTTCCGACTTGCTATCTGTCAACCCAAGATCGGTCCTCCCGGACCCCACTTGTAGCCCTTTACCTCCCTGTATGGAGTGGGTGGTGAAACCCTTGCTGTAATTATTGTAATTATATTTTTACCGAGAGTCTGAATCTTGGCCGGGGTCGTCTTCCCCAAGCCCGGAGCGTGGAGGTATCGTGTTCGCTCGCCACTTGGCATTTGCTTTAGTCGTATATGTTACTTTATGCCACTGCATGATTGATAGGAAATTAGCTCGATGTATATTTTTATCACCGCTGCTAGAGTGAGTGAGTGGCACCCGTCCCGTGACTTGATCTGAGCACGTGGAAAAGCCGATACTCGAGACTCATTGTCGGTTTCTCAACTGCGTAAATCCGTACACTTCCCTCGTGTTGGCCCAGAGAGATGGCGGACAAGAAGAGGGGTTGAATTGTCCCCTTATCGAGATGGCAGATTTTAAAAACTTTCTTAACTAAACATAGTGGAATTAATACTAACAGCGTTAATTATCCTAAACAGATGTGAGATTAAAAGAGTTCTCTCAAGCTTCCCGATCTCACTCGAATTAATAATGCATCTAATCAAACAAATCAAGCTCAACATAGATAAATTTATGCTTAACACAGATAACGGAGGTAGCAATGTGTGGAGGTGTCGTGAATAAAAATCTACAAGTTGACTTGTGAAGGGAGATAGAAGAAGTGGACAAACACACAGGCAATCACACGAGACACAAAGATTTTTAGGTGGTTCGGGACCACGACGGGATCCCTACGTCCACCCCTCATCAAACCCGGTGAGGCTTCACTCCACGCTACGAAACGTAGTA
Source organism: Amorphophallus konjac (assembly GCA_022559845.1). Classification (NCBI taxonomy): domain Eukaryota; kingdom Viridiplantae; phylum Streptophyta; class Magnoliopsida; order Alismatales; family Araceae; genus Amorphophallus; species Amorphophallus konjac. The sequence goes on along the minus strand of CM040124.1, from coordinate 215,675,657 downwards.
ATACGGGGACGAACCCCAACACCACACACACTGCTTCCGTAGTAAAATCCACACGGGGACAAGCCCCAAAACACTACCACTGCAACACACACACATACACAACATCGGGGAACACACCCCGGACACTTAAAACCACACGGAGACGTAGCTCCGCCCACACATGATGATATATCGAGTTTAAGACAACAAGAAGATGTACAATAACGCCCACAGTAGTAAGTAGATGAAGATAGACTATGAAGCACTCATAGAAATAAAAATAGAGAGGATGTAGAGATATCTCCTTGAATGCTTGATGGCCTGTAGACAAATCTTCCTTGAAGCTTTCAACGGTGGAGGGGTCGATCTTCAAGAGGTGCAAAGACGAGTGAACTTCTCCTTGAAGATTCAGCCTCGTCGAAGCTTGAGCGCTTAAGGATGGAAGTAGATCTTTAGGATTCCAAGTAGCATCGCCCCTACAAGATAAGAAAACATGAAGCACATAAGATGTCACGTCCCGAGTGCGGAAGATACTCGGATGCGTGACCCGTCTATATAGATCGTGTCATTAGAGCGATAGAATTTTTGACATACATAATTACGGAGTGCGCAAAAGACTAATAAAATCTAATAATCCCAATAGTCCAAGTAATGATTATTTGATTAACTAAAGGAATTAAAAATAGTCCATGACAATTCCAAATTTAAAATCCAACACTAGGCTACATGCCTTAACACGGTTTAGACAACTAACTGGCATATTGGAAATACAAGGTAGGACTCAAGTGAATTCAAAAGACGCGACTAGCTAATGATAGGTGAGTGGCATTCTAGCACTCTTCACTCGGTCTCAATCCTATTCTTGTCGCTATCCGAATCACCTGAGAATGTTAGGAAGCAACTGGATGAGCGAATCGCTCAGTAGGAATTACATCTCAAATTCGAGCAATTTTCAAGTGATTTATAGTTTGCATGTATTATCAGTATGGCTATGCATGATGTATGTGTAAGAAAATCAGGTATACAGGTAAATTTATGCATGATGAACAATAAGAGATCAAGAACTGTATAAAGAGAGTATCGCAAGATTTCAAGTAATTGACATGTAGTATTTTAAGAACTTATAGCTGTAGATGCCACTTTTGGGCAAGTAGGAACTGATGTACAAGTATGAACTCAGGTGCAAGAATGAACTCATGTATAAGTATATCTCAGGTACGAGCAAGTAAAATTCAATTCAAGCAAGTAATATCAAGTACGTGTTAGTAGAATTGGCTATTTCAATCAAGCAAGTAATCTGCCCTTTCTCGGGCCACAAGTCAAGTATTGCCCATTCCGGGCCACGCAAGTCAAGTCAAGCAAGTAAAGAGAGTAAGTGTGGAGTGTCTCAAGTCAAGCAAGTACTCTGGTGTAATGCCAAACACCGTGGTCAATAAACTCCCATGGGCACAAGTACCTTCGGGTGCTCCTCCCAGGACCTGACCGGGCCCTATACGGATAACATTTCATGTATTACTTTTGACATCCACTTTCATTTATAGCTAATATGGAATTTAAAAAAATTAAGAAATGTAGTATTACTAACAAAGATTAACTAGTCATTTGGTTATGGAGGACTCTAGAGGTGGCCCCTACAGGCTCAAGAGGTGGCTCCCGTCGCGTAGCACTTTGCGCCGTACGACCTCAAGAGGTGGCTCCAACAACGTAGCACTTTGCTCCGCATGGCACTTAGCTCCCACACTCCCAAATGGTAATTTTATGAGGTTCAAGGTTTAACCATGTAGGATATACACAAGGTAGATTTTTATGGAATGGAGTTCAAGGACTCATAATATACAGGAAAATGGATTAGGGCTGTGCATGTACAAATCACAAGACATATCAGAATCAGAAGACACAATATACTGAATTGGCGCCCTGGGGTTGTCCAAGTTTTCACTGAATTGGCACTTGGGGTACAGCTCCCATTTCATGGAATTGGCGCCTGGGGGAGGACCCCCTTTTCAAGCAATTGGCACCAGGGGGAGGACCCCTTTTTCAAGCAATTGGCGCCTGGGGGAGGACCCCTTTTACAGTAAAATGGCACATGGAGGATGGCCAATCTTTCAAAACTTTCAATTTTTAGAATTATATATATACAGAATGGAAATGGCACCTGCTCAGGGAGTCTTCAATTAATTGAAAACTTGTGGGATGCCGCTATTTGATGAATTGGCACCCTGGCTTGGGGCGCCAATTTCATTGGGTGATTTTCACCCAGCAAAGTGCATCTGTGACTCAAAACACTATTCATCTAAAAACGTTTCTCGAAAACTAGAAGTAAAGACATGAACAAGTAGTGAAAATTCTCGGGAGTTCAGAAACATGTTCATGTATAATTGTTGGGTTTTGGTTTTACAGATATGAATTTTCTAATGTTGTGTTGTTATTTTCTCAAAAATGCAATTGGCGCCTGTTGGGTCCCGTAGTGTAGGAACACGGATCTAGAGGGGGGGTGAATAGATCATTCTAGTAAAAACTATGTCCAATTAAAATCACAAACTAGCACACAGCGGAATTAACAAGATTGATAAGATTGAAGAATTTAATCTAAACAGATTTAAACTTAATTCACTCAATCTCACCGAGCTTACACGATTGCATAACCAGATAAGATAGTGAAGCACACAATCACAAAGATCAAACCACAAGACACGGGCACTTTTAAGGTGGTTCGGGACCACGACGGGCTCCTTACGTCCACCCCTCACCAAACCGGTGAGGCTTCACTACTGTAAAAATAGCCCGGGGATAAATCCCCCCACACACACGGAGCCAAGCTCCAACACACACATGTAGGGTGATGCCTATACAACCACACGGGAGTAAACTTCCAACAACACACGGGGAACACACCCCAAAATACGTCTAAGCACACACGCGAATATACTCCGCACAAATCGACGCACACACGTCAACACAAACACTCGGAGAACCCTTTCTCCGAACACCCACACAAAGTATTCTTTCAGATGTATATGAAACGAAGACAAATATATGCTATGACCCCTCAAACAAATTCTATAGATGGAAACCAGAAAGATGCATCAAGAATAAAGCTCCCCCTTCTTCAACAAAATCTAGTTCTTCTTGGCTCGTTGATAGATGTTCACAATTTTGACATCATCTTCTTCCTCTCCTTGAGCCGCTCCTCTTTTCCTTCTTCCACGAGCTCCAGATCTTCACGGATGTAGATGATATCCTCCTTGCAAGAGCTCCACCACGTTTTCCCTCTTTTCTTCACCTATACGAAAGAACAAATGGGCATTAGGGTTATTCTTCTCACAAATTCGTAGCTATTATATATATCCAAGAGAGAGTGGACAAAAGACACATAAAACCTTCCTAAAACATGTTAGAAACACTCTAATATGTTTAGGAACCTTTTGGGGGATAGTTTGGTAAAGTTTCATAGGGTTTTTATTGGGGTTTGAAGACTTTCGTAAACTCCCGTCACGGATCTGCCGGAAGGTGTCGACACCTGGTGTCGACACCTACACCCTGCACACATAAAAACATGAAAAATAGAACTCTGGCAGATAGGTGTCAACACCTGGTGTCGACACCTTCTGGGCAGCTTCACTGGTTAGAGCCAGTGAGCACTAGGTGTCGACACCAAGTGTCGACACCTTTTGCTCAGCAAGCACTAGGTGTTGACACCAGGTGTCGACACCTTCTGCCCAGCACAAAGACTACTTAATACAGTCTAATGTAGTCTGAAAAACCTTCAACCCCAATTGAAAACTTTATTTTTCCAAGTGAAAAACATGCATTAGAAGGTCTTAAAAACATCTTTCAACCTTGGATTCAACAAGGAATATGGAAAGTTAAATGAGCAAGATGCTACCACAAGACTATCATGAGAATAGGGCACTTGAGAACCCATTTCATGAAAAATACTTCAAACCCATTCATAGGACCATCAACAAGGGATTGCAACCCCTACACAATATGTATGAAAACTCATGAATACCAAGATAGTTTCCATCACATGAGCACACTAGCATTCAAATGAGTATTAAGTCATTACACCAATGAAAGATTAGCATGCAATTGAAGCTTGAGCACTATGAATCAAATTCACCTCCTTCAGCTCAAGGATGATATTCATGAAAACCCATTTAATCATCTATATGTCTTCTCATATCAATCAACAAAAACACATTCCACCATATGACAAGTTTTTGTTATGATGAAATTGAATCTCTCAATTGTCGAAATATAAAGGCATGAAAGCTCAACCTCAACCTCCTCCAATTCAAGCACACAAGGTGGGTACGTAATAGATATTACCATGATCCACTTGATATGAGAGTGTATAAAAACCATCCTTGGACCTGTAAAATCACAAGAGTATCAAGTTACCATATGTATGAAAGTTAAGAGCTCATAAACTTGGTTCTTCGAAAAGAACCTCCATAACTTGTCAACTATCCAAATGCTCATTGCATAAATAAATGTTTCCATAAAGACATAAGTCCCAAGCTTTGGCATTTGAAGCACTTTGAATCTACCATCGCATCCAAGGCATATACAATGATATGGAAGCTCAATCATTCAAATATAAAGACATGGGAGCTAAACCATTCAATAGCATTATTGTATCTTCATAGCCTTCAACATCAAGATGCTTCCACACGCACATGTAGACAATCATGTCAAATGCAAAGGCATGTACAATAGCATTGGAACTCATTCATTCAAATGGCATTCTTGTTGATAAAAATCACATTCATCGATCATTGAATACATGAGGGGCATTGTTATAAACAAGGGATCTTCTTGAATCTTCCAAGCAACTAATTAAGGCAAATACAATGGTATTGCATCTCAATCATTCATTTAGCATTAGCTGAAGTTCACATGCATAACATGAGGCTCAATATGACATTTATCCAAGCATGTTTTCCACAAAATCTTTCTCATTGAATACAAAGTAATCTCACCAAGTGTATATGCAATGTATATGTAATGTGCTAACATCAAAGAACGTACGAGCCTTATAGAGGCACAAATTCATCCACATGATGATAGGGCATTATAACAATATTTTGTAATCATCTCCACAACCATTTCAAACTTCATAGCTAGAGGATAAGGAGTTCAAGCACACGAAGACATGAATAACCATTCAAGAACAAGGCAAGTACAAGGCCAAGCAACAAAGTAATTTTGTAATCATCAAAATCACATACACAACTATCTCCCCCATTTTGATGATGACAAAATATTATGCTAATGCTCTCTCCCCCTTTGATAGAATTAGAAATGGTGATCATGATTGGGAATCCATGATGGCAGCGATTTTTTTTTTTTGGACAAAAACCTACGGACAATGGGGTGATTTTGAGACACATTATGCATAATATGCATGAACTAATTGCACAACTATGAAATACAAATGTGGACAATATGGACATGCAGAATGCAAGTAAGATGATACAGTATGATTGATCTCCAAGCACATAGATATATATACATGCTATATAGCTCCCCCATTTTATGTAGAGTGAAGGGATAGGTGTACGAAAAGTGCAGGTGAGTCAGTAAGATCAGAGTGCTCATGATTACACCTAGAGGAGCGTGCAGATAAATAGGAGAAGACGTACAGCAGGTCATGAAGTTAATCAAATTTTCAGAATACATATCAAATCAAATTGCCATGTGTAAGTGAGTAACATGAGAATGAATTTTAGCCATATGGATAACCAGATTTTTAATTAAACACAATAATAATTGCACAGACTACATTTCAATCTAGAGAGCAGCGTATTGGAGGCTTTGCACTGCCTCAATCAAACTTATCATCAAAAATTTTCACACTGACAATCTGAATTTTTCTAAGAATGACCAGGTTCAAATAATTCCTTTTTACGCGAGGAGACACATGGAGCTCATGCCAAAATCATCGGTTACTCAGAATACTAAACTATTTCTTCTCATTTTGAACATAGGTACTTTAGTCAACACTTTTCTGAAATGAACCACACTACGTCTCAGGTGGCATGTGCCCAATTTACTCAGTGAGACTAAGCATTGCTCTGTCTTTCATTTCATCCATTTTTTGTATGCGGAGGCAGGCAGCTTTTTCCTCAACTGTCTCTTTATCATTCATGCAGCAAGTTGAATTATTTTAGAGTGTGAAAATAAAATTCTTATATCCTTATGAATAACACTCAATTTTACATTATAGTGCATGAGGTGTGCGAATTTGATTTAACATGTATGAAGAAAATTTAACTCAAGATAAGATAGTGTAGCTCCCCCTATGTAAATGCAGTAAGCATGAAATGCTCCCCCTGAGAGTTTGACATGAAGCACATTTGTTAAGACTTAGATGCAACATTATTTAACAATGGAGTATATGGTCTTAGAAGTTACAAGGAAGGGGTTAAATAACATATAATAACATGCAAGCACACAATGGGAGTATATGCAATATGCAATGCAAAATAAAAATATATGCAATTTCAGTTCTTGAAATGTTGACCCCAAAGATATGATACCATTGTTGGAAGTATTCATTTTGGCATTTATGCAACATGAAATGTTCAAAATGATGCATTTTAAAATATGCACTATATGCATGCTGAAAATGTCAACTATGCAACAAGACACACGATGAGCTTCATCTTCTAAGAGCACTATGCGAATGATATACAGAAAATGATATGCATATATACAATGTGATGTAAGATTTCAGATTTCACATGACAAATCTATATGCATCTAATACAACTAATGCATGACATGCAAACTTTTTTTTTTCAAATGTGAGAACATAATTTTATTTTAAAAAGAGAATTCAGAAAATTCATTCAAAGCATCAAAATCATCACATGTGAACTTTTCCTTGAAAATATTTTTACTTTTATCTAAAAGGATGAGTAGCACATTGGTAAGGACCACGGAACATTGATCAAATTCAGTCTTCAAAATGTTCAGCCACAGAATAACATCATCATGCTGAGAGAATGGAAAAACATCAATCTCAAAATTTTCAGCTTACAAGACTCCCCCTTAATCAATGCATGATTTCAAAAAATTCATTTAAGTTTGATGCCATATGCATAGATGATTCATGGTACCGGGCGGAGACACATTCTCATGCATGGTGATAGCTTTCAGACAGGCTTGACCTGCCCTTCCACATGTCACCATTTTATATACCATGTAGTCATTGAAATGATGATCAAAAAAATACAATGCATTCCCATATGACATCGGGGGTTTAACAAACACATGAGCATTGAATGACAGTTTAAAATTCATCAAGAACCAAACATTCAATTTTTTGAATTCTGATATGAGGCGGAGATTTTGGTCCGAAGGCCCATCTCTCGCAAAGTGATGCCTTTACGATAGGTCTAACCTACCATTCCGACAACACATTTTGATATACCAGAAATTTCAGATGTTTTCACACATACACAAGCAATTCCACTTGAAAAAGGCATTCAATGGCTACACTCTCATATATACTTCTCAGATTTTTCAATTCTTTTCAGCCAAGCATTCATTCTCCACATAGTCAAAAGCAACCAAAGGGTATTCAAAACTTCAAAATCACTATCTGTCAAGAGATGGCACTGGCATCAAGAACATAGAACTTCAACCAAACACTTTATTTTCTCACCTTTGCCTTGAGTTACCTTTATTGACATCCTCAAATTCTTCACTTTATTCCCCTTGCTGTCTTCTTCATCAACAAGCTCCAAATCTCAATGGAAGTAGATCAAATCTGGCGTTGAAATCCTCTCAAGCTCCTTTCTTTCTCTCCTGCAAGAAATAGATTGATATTAGCCAAAGGAGTTCCCTTGAAACCCTAAATTTACATCTTATAAATAGTAGCATATAAGGATATGAAAAGACCAAGAACCCCATGCCAAAACCCTTCCAAAACTCCTATGGGATATGAATAGAAACCCTAAGGGTAATGGGGTAAAAGCTCAACCCAATCGGACCTCAAGATGGGCATTTCGAAACCCAATATGCAGACCCGTTCTGGATCTGCCAGACCCGGTGTCGACACCTGGTGTCGACACCAACTTTGAAGAGTTTTGTCCCTTTGAAAGAAAAGGGACCCATGAGCTAGGTGTTGACAACAGCAGAGGAAACAAGCAAAACTACCTAAGATAGTTAATCTAAGCCTAGAAATGCTATACATGAATTAAACCCAATCTAGGCACATGGAGATACATTCAAACATTGAATTCTTACCATGATTTTAAGGGTTGATGGTCATAATCAAACCTACACTTTAAAGAGCTCAATTCATGTCAATATTAAGCCAATGCATATGAAGAAACTAACTTCAAGGCTTTTCATCACATAAGACTCTCTCTCTCAACCTGCAATATCAGAAACTCAATTTCATATCAATCTCAATTCAATACAAATGAGAAGGCCAATTTAAGTACTTTTCTTCCACAAGATAATCTCCTATGAGCTGCAAGTATGTATGATGAGTTGCAGCTATCAATGCAAGTGATTCAGAACATTTCTAAAGTTCACATTCAAGTTTGATTCACCAAAGCTGACATGAATTCAAAGTTTAGTTCAGAAATTCCAAGTTTAGCCCAATAGTGTAAAGAGTCAAGTCTATGCATATAAAGCACAAGTCTAAATACATGAAGAACCCAGGTCTGTCCATGTGTAGCACAGGTCAATGGACATGAAGGACCAAGTCTAAGCACATGTGTAGACAAGGTTGATGCACATAAAACACATAAGACTGTCTCTTCAAACCTGCATATTAGAGACTTAAATTCCAGCAGTATGAACCGAGAATTCACACAATCAAGGTGCGCAAAGTACGAACAACCAACTTACAAATCAATATCAACTCATGGACTCAAGCTTTTCAACCTTGTAAAGCCACCTGCAAAATAAGATGTCAACATACCTGCATTGGCCTCAAGGCATTCTTGCATCAAAGTTCTCATTTGTTTGTTTTGGGTACCCAAGTTTTCTTGGGTCCCGAATGGTTAGTTGCACCTCTAGTGGGTGCCTTCCATAATTTTTGGCCATGCATATCATCAAAATGTATTAAGGAGCAATCATGCATGGTATGTCCAAACTCACCACAATAATGACAACAACCAAAAGACTTCAGATTTTTCTTGTAAGAATGAGCATGGAATGTATGTGGGTTTGTAGAGATGTTATCATTTTTCAAACTAAAGCAATTGTTCATCCTGTGACCGAACCTTCCACAATAAAAACAATTCAATGGAGTAAATCTTTCAAATTGTCTTCTTGCATGTACATAAGAGTTATCAAAAGTTCTTTTTGTGTTTAAAAACTTTCTTGGCTTTGTGAAGCCATTCATTTTCTTGCATGCTTCTAGATCTTCAGATTTCATCAAAAGGCAATCATGCATCATATGACCAAGTTCACCACAATAAAAACATGAGATTTTCTTTGTGGATGCATGTGTGTGTGCAACATGATTTTTCTTGGCATTCGTCGTGACACCAACATCATTTTTAGCCTTTTGATGCAAGTTTTGTTTCTTTTTATGATTTTCATTTGATCTCTTTGTTGTTTGAGGAGCAGATTGATTTGGAGACCCATTTAATGTGCTGGCTATATTTGAACTGTGAAAAAATGATGTATAGACTTTGTTTTTAAAATTCTTTTTATTCACAGGATTATAGCATAGCCCCTCTCTTTAGAAATTCACCTTAGTCCCCAATATCTTGTTCAAATTTTCTTTCCCATTTACAAACTTAGACAAGGATGTATTCAGGTCAACAATTTCAGATTCAAGGGATGCAATGTGTAATTCGTAGTTAGCTATTTCTTGTTCAAGCACATGCATTTTATCAGATTCATCAACAATCACAGATTTCCCTTTTTCGAGATTTTCAAGAATTTTCAATCTACTTTCAAGTAGGGAGATCTGAATTAGCATCGCAATATTCTCCTTTGTAAGTTCTTCATTTTCATTTGCAAGTTTATCATTCATAATCAATTCATTGCAAATATCCTGATCAATAGAGTTTGATTCCATTTTGTTTCTTAGATCTTTTTCAGTTTTCTCCAATTGATCGATTTTGTTCTTGAGGATAACATTTTCATTTCTCAAACAAGCAATGGTTTCTTTGTGACATTCAACATCATGCTCTAAAAGTTCATTGAAGTTATTAAGCTCAGAACATTTATCACAAGATCCATTTTCATGGAGCATGTTTTCAGATTTCTTTTTCAATTTTTTGTTTTCCGACTTGACTTTCTTATATTATTTTTCCAACTCATCATAAGCATCAACAAGATCATCAAGAGTAAATTCTTCAGAATCAAAATTTACCTTTTCTGCATTTTTGTCACTTTGTTGATCAACATCATCAGCCATGAGACATTTTTACCTTTCCTTCTCTTGATCTTTGATCAACCGATCCATGAGCTCCTTTGTCGTCCTATAAGAAGATACCAATGGATACTTGTTAGTACTTACATAAGCTTTCAATAAACTAAAAATAGTAACATTATCATGGTGCATCATTTTATCCTGATTGGACCACTTGGTCTCATCTAGAGGTAATATGTGTGGACCATGATAAATCAATTTCCAAAAACTAGGATTAATAGAATTGATCACCACACACAGTTTACCTAGCCATGAATTAAAATCCGAACCAGTGAAGATTGGTAAACAATTCATTGAGATATCTTCTGCAGAAAAATTCATGATTGTAGAATGCACTAGGATCACTCTGTAGATCGCAAGATCTAGGGACAACAGAGTCTCGCTCTGATTCCAATTGTTGGGTCCCGTAGTGTAGGAACACAGATCTAGAGGGGCGGTGAATAGATCCTTCTAGTAAAAACTATGTCCAATTAAAATCACAAACTAGCACACAGCGGAATTAACAAGATTGATAAGATTGAGGAATTTAATCAAAACAGATTTAAACTTAATTCACTCAATCTCACCGAGCTCACACGATTGCATAAACAGATAAGATAGTGAAGCACACAATCACAAAGATCAAACCACAAGACACGGAGATTTTTAGGGTGGTTCGGGACCACGACGGGCTCCCTACGTCCACCCCTCACCAAACTGGTGAGGCTTCACTACTGTAAAAATAGCCCAGGGATAAATCCCCACACACACACGGAGCCAAGCTCCAACACACACATGTAGGGCGATGCCTATACAACCAAACGGGAGTAAACTCCCAACGACACACGGGGAACACACCCCAAAATACGTCTAAGCACACACGCGGATATACTCCGCACAAATCGACGCACACACATCAACACAAACACTCAGAGAACCCTTTCTCCGAACACCCACACAAAGTATTCTTTCAGATGTATATGAAACGAAGATAAATATATGCTATGACCCCTCAAACAAATTCTATAGATGGAAACTAGAAAGATGGATCAAGAATAAAGCTCCCCCTTCTTCAACAAAATCTGGTTCTTCTTGGCTCGTTGATGGATGTTCACGATTTCAACATCATCTTCTTCCTCTCCTCGAGCCGCTCCACTTTTCCTTCTTCCACGAGCTCCAGATCTTCATGGATGTAGATGATATCCTCCTTGCAAGAGCTCCACCACGTTTTCCCTCTTTTCTTCACCCATACGAAAGAACAAATGAGCATTAGGGTTGTTCTTCTCACAAATTCATAGCTATTGTATATATCCAAGAGAGAGTGGACAAAAGACACATAAAACCTTCCTAAAATATGTTAGAAACACCCTAATATGTTTAGGAACCTTTGGTTGGTAGTTTGGTAAAGTTTCATAGGGTTTTTATTGGGTTTTGAAGACTTTCGCAAACTCCCGTCACGGACCTGCCGGAAGGTGTCGATACCTGGTGTCGACACCTACACCCTGCACACACAAAAACATGAAAAATAGAACTCTGGCAGATAGGTGTCGACACCTGGTGTCGACACCTTCTGGGCAGCTTCACTGGTTAGAGCCGATGAGCATTAGGTGTCGACACCAGGTGTCGAGACCTTCTGCCCAGCAAGCACTAGGTGTTGACACCAGGTGTCGACACCTTCTGCCCAGCACAAAGACTACTTAATGCAGTCTAATGTAGTCTGAAAAACATTCAACCCCAATTTTTTTCCAAGTGAAAAACATGCATTAGAAGGTCTTAAAAACATCTTTCAACCTTGGATTCAACAAGGAATATAGAAAGTTAAATGAGCAAGATGCTACCACAAGACTATCATGAGAATCGTGCATGAAGGGCACTTGAGAACCCATTTCATGAAAAATACTTCAAACCCATTCATGGGACCATGAACAAGGGTATTGCAACCCCTACACAATATGTATGAAAACTCATGAATACCAAGATAGTTTCCATCACATGAGCACACTAGCATTCAAATGAGTATTAAGTCATTACACCAATGCAAGATTAGCATGCAATTGAAGCTTGAGCACTATGAACCAAATTCACCTCCTTTAGCTCAAGGATGATATTCATGAAAACCCATTTAATCATGTATATGTCTTCTCATATCAATCAACAAAAACACATTCCACCATATGACAAGCTTTTGTTGTGATGAAATTGAATCTCTCAATTGTCGAAATACAAAGGCATGAAAGCTCAACCTCAACCTCCTCCAATTCAAGCACACAAGGTGGGTAATAGATATTACCATGATCCACTTGATATGGGAGGGTATAAAAACTATCCTTGGACCTGTAAAATCACAAGAGTATCAAGTTACCATATGTATGAAAGTTAAGAGCTCATAAACTTGGTTCTTCCAAAAAAACCTCCATAACTTGTCAACTATCCAACTGCTCATTGCATAAATAAATGTTTCCATAAAGACATAAGTCCCAAGCGTTGGCATTTGAAGCACTTTGAATCTTCCATCGCATCCAAGGCATATACAATGATATGGAAGCTCAATCATTCAAATATAAAGACATGGGAGCTCAAACATTCAATAGCATTATTGTATCTTCATAGCCTTCAACATCAAGATGCTTCCACACGCACATGTAGACAATCATGTCAAATGCAAAGGCATGTACAATAGCATTGGAACTCATTCATTCAAATGGCATTCTTGTTGATAAAAATCACATTCATTGATCATTGAATACATGAGGGGCATTGTTATAAACAAGGGATCTTCTTGAATCTTCCAAGCAACAAATTAAGGCAAATACAATGGTATTGCATATCAATCATTCATTTAGCATTAGCCGAAGTACACATGTATAACATGAGGCTCAATATGACATTTATCCAAGCATGTTTTCCACAAAATCTTTCTCATTGAATACAAAGCAATCCCACCAAGTGTATATGCAATGTATATGCAATGTGCTAACATCAAAGAACGTATGAGACTTATAGAGGCACAAATTCATCCACAGGATGATAGGGCATTATAACAACATTTTGTAATCATCTCCACAACCATTTCAAACTTCATAGCTAGAGAATAAGGAGTTCAAGCACATGAAGACATGAATAACCATTCAAGAACAAGGCAAGTACAAGGCCAAGCAACAAAGTAATTTTGTAATCATCAAAATCACATACACAACATCGCCCTTCTAAGTAGTCTTCATTTAATTGAAGACTCCTTGGGGTGTCACTAATTGATATACATGGCTCAACTGATTGGCGACACTGCGTAGGGTCACTAATTGAGTTTTTTTTAAGTGGGTTATGCTTCGTGTCAGAATGGTACATTCTGTGATACAAATTACTATTCATTTTCTAAAGATTCTCCGAATCAGGAATCAAAGACATGGACAGGTAGAGAAAATTATCAGGATCATAGAAGTATATTTAGGCAAAATTTTCATGGTTCAGTTTAATAGTAATGGAATTTTGAATGCATTGATTTACTAATTACTGGAAATTCTAGAAATGGAATTGACGACATTGCACATGGTCTTAAATTAATTGGCGACCATGCACGGAGTCTTCATTTGTGTAATTGGCGCCTTGGTCAGGGGCGCAATTTACATTTGGGTGGTTCACTATTCATTAGTATAAAAGTTCTCTAGATCAGGAAGTAAGGGTACGGGCAAGTAGAGTAAAATGGCAGGATCACAGAAACATATTCATGTAGACTTTTCATGGTTTAGTTCAATAGTTATAGATTTTTGAATGCGTTGAATTAATAATTACAAGAATTTGTGGAAATGGAAATGACGACACTATGAAGTGTCTTTATTTAATTGGCGCCCTGGCTGGGGGCGCCCCTTAGGGAACTGGGGCCCTGGTCAGGTGCGCTATTCACTAGAGGGTCGGGATTTTTGTTTTTTTTAAAACAGGTAAGTATCTTGTGTAATAGAGGTTATATACTAAGGTTAAAACATGATTATTAAGACTGTAAAACTAGTGTGATAAGATATGTTCAAAACTCATGAAAATCAGTGTAACAGATTGTGTACAAACTCATAAAATCATGGTAACATATTGTTTATAAAATCATATACGACAGGTGTAACAGGGTATTAAAATATGTGTAACATGGTATATACATGGTCATTTCTTGATCACGGTAAATCCAAGTAATATAGCATGGATGATGAGTTAATCTAACTCTAAGCATGCATAAGTTAACCTATTAGCTACTAGTTAAGCAAGGACTTGAGAACACCTACCTTTTGACGTGATTACGCGGTACAGATGATAGGATGAAGCCACACGTTCTCCGCCGTCGTAAAGCTTCAGCAGCAGGACGTAGACTTCACGTTTTCTGACGGAACGAAGGGAAATATTCCCTTCTGGAAGCAGCACTGAATGATGGTAGTAGCCTCTGACAATGCTACGGAGGGAATTAGTTATAGGGAATCGCAAATCATTGGTTTATTGCCTTGCGGGTCCGGCTGAGTAGACATGGTGCTTTGCCAGCTAAATGGAGTTGTTCGTGCCTCAACCTTCTAGAAACACAGATTAAATGACGCCCTTGTAAGGGGTCGTCTATTAATCTAGGTGGTACTATTCATGAGAATGACGCCCTTGCAAGAGGGCGTTAACTGTTAGACAAAACTGCCACTTTCACGTGTTGGCCTTCATGGTGTATATATATATATAGTAATACTATAATGGCATGGGGCCCCAAGGGAAATGGCGCCACCTTATATGGTCTTCAATTTGTTGAATGGCGCCCTGGTAAGGGGCGCCAGTTCTATTGGTTGGAAAAGTGGAAACCCACTCAAGTACTACCCATGTGCAATATGTTAAAGTTGTCTTGTACATTTATATAATAACCCTCTCATGGTTTGGTTCTTTATACAAAGCCTCTCAATATAAGATTCTTTAGGAAGAAGTTCCTTACGTACTATGCATAAAGTGGTGGGTTGTATATTTTTATACTAGTCCCCATAAGGCTTGGTTCTTTACATAAAACCTTCATGATTCTTTATGGCATAAAGTAAGGTTGGCTTGTATATTTATATTATAGTCCTCATGAGGTTGGGTTCTTTATGAAAGGCCTTTAGGTAGGATTCTTTATAAAAAAGTTTAATTTCTCTATTGCTGTATTGAAGGTGCTACACCCTCCCCCACTTAAAAGAATTTGGTCCCCAAATTCAACTATATTATACGGAAAGAGGATGGGTGCGAAGTACTTACAATTAGAACAACTCCGAAAATCTTCTTTTCATAGACTCTTCAGTTTCCCATGTAGCTTCTTGTTCTAAGCATCGATTCCATTGGATTTTCACCATAGGGATCGTCTTGTTCCTTAGAACTTGAACTTCTTGGTTGAGGATCTTCATTGGCTTCTGCTCGTAGGTAAGGTCCTTCTGTACCACTAAGTCATTGTGGTCAATGACATGGAAAGAATCGTGCACTTATTTCTTCAGCATAGAAACATGAAATATGTTGTGCACTTCTGATAGTTGCGGAGGTAGGGCGATGCGATAAGCCACCTCGCCTACTCTTTCCAGCACTTCGAATGGACCAATAAACCTTGGTGTTAGTTTGCCTTTAACATCGAATCTTCTAATATCTCTGTTGTGACCCCTCTGTGTTGATGATGTTGACAATAAGTTTTATTTCATTGGCAACAGTTTGTTTTGATTGATTGGCAACTGTTCCTATTTTGATGAAATTATTTTTATCAGGTTGTCTGTGTACCTAATGCAGTCAGAGTCTATACTGACGTGCACACACCCACAGGTCTACATTGAATTGCAGCATGAACATAGAGTCCATACATTTCATTGTGTAGTCTGGACAGTTCTGATGGGTCGACGCTCTCTTCTGATGGGTCGACGCCCCCTTTGTTTTCCAAGTCCACACATTGTGCATTCTGACTTGAAGTCTATACAATGCTGCTTTGGCCAAGTCTATACACTGCATTGTTGATTGTTGGCAAAGTCTGCACATTCTGCAGCTTAACGTCTACATGCATGAAGTCTATACACTGCATGGCTCGCACAGCTGCAAGTCCACACATTGCATTCCTAGCAGACCAGCAAGTCTATACACTGCAGGGTAAAGCCCAAAGTCTAGACATTGCTGCATTGCTTACATTTCAGAGTCTTTACATCGTTCATGCATGTGCACAGTTCGTGGACAAAGTCTGTACATCGCAGCATGTATTCATTGTTAAAGTCTATATAGACTTCAGCGTCTCGTTCATGTATTGTTTGTGAAGTCTGTACATTAGTCTGTGTCTCATGCATCATCTATGCAAAGTCCATACATTGCATTCAAAGTCTGTACAACGTTCGTCTCAGCCAGCGTCTCATGCTACGTCTTAGGCATGTCTGTACATTGCACTATAGCTGCATTGTTTCACCTGAAGTCTATGCATTGTCTTAGCCACCGTCTCATTCAGCGTCTCATGTTTGCAAAGTCTATACACTGGTCGGTGGAAGCATGTCTATACATTCGACTGTTCAGCCTGTGACTAAGTCTGTACAGCCAGGGAGACTGTTAAGTCTATACATTCATTCACTGTAGCTTGCACTGGGTAAAGTCTATACATCCTCTAGCTGGAACTGTGCAAGTCTGTACATCGCTGCTTTGCCAAAGTCTGTACATTGGCATCTTTTCTTCGTTTCACTTCCAAGTCTATACATTGGGACTTTTACCTACGCTCTGTTCAGCAAGTCTATACAGTGGTTGCTTTACCGACGTTGCCTTGCCAAAGTCTACACATTGTGAATTTCCAAGTCTGTACAGACTTTACCTTGTTCAAGTCTGTACATCGTCCAGTTATCTTTGGCATGTCTACACACTGGAAGTCCATACAGTCAACTGCTTTGCTTTGAGCTAGTGTGTACAGAGTTTCTCTTGGCATGAAGTCTGTACATCGTCTTAGCATTATAAAGTCTGTACATTGTGGATGTCCTTACACTCTATTACCTTGCCTTGGTCAAGCCTGTACATAGTTTCTTCGGCTATGTATATACATTGCTTCACGACGTGAAGTCTATACATGTTTTGTTGGCAAGTCTTCACATCGTGAAGTCTATACACTCAACTCCTTCACACTTCAGGAAGTCTGTACATCCTCCAATGCATTGCATGCATCGTTCGTGGAGTCTGTACATTGAGTGAAGTCTGGTGAAGTCTGTACAGCGGCTGCTTCACATATGAAGTCTGTACATTGCATTTGCACTCACAACGTCTTCACACTTGAAGTCCAAACATCGTCAGTTGTCTGTCAAGTCTTCATACTGCTTAAGTCTGTACAGCGGATGCTTCACATAGATGACATCTATACATTGAGCAGAGTCTGTACACTGCATTCGAATTCACAAGTCCATACAATGCAGTTTATACAATGCAGTTCATCTTATAAGTCTGTACAGAGTTCTTCACTTAATCTGATAATCCTATAATTTGTCTGACAGGGATCTACTACTGAGATTGCTGACATCGCTCGTGATCCCAGGAGGATGAGGTGATCAGGTGCTGCCATGTGGATGGAATTACCTCGGTTCTGGCGAATTCTCTGGGCGGGAAATGTGGAAGACACGCGCCCTCGTCCACCTGCTGATAGTATATAATGAAGCCTTCATCTTCAGATGGAGGCAGATCAACTGAAGAGAAGAAAAGTATATACAGTAGAGAGCCATCGATCCACAGTGAGAAGAAAGAAAACAGAGAAGAAGAAAAAGAGAGAAGAGAAGAGAGAAGAGATGTGTTGAGAGAGTGAAATTGAGAGAGTTTAGATTAAGAGCTGCTCTTATTGTAACTCAGTCTCTTGGGTCAGAAACCAGAGCTGAGGCTTGCTCATTCCGAGCTACATTCCCATTTGGGTTTTCTTTTTCATTTTGCTTCTGCATTTTTATTTCCGAACTATTGTTTCTTCAAGCTGTGAGGCAGCATTGCAGTGGAGGTCTCCACTAGACAGGTGAAGCTGTAATCCTCAATAGGTGAGACTTGGTCTCGGGCAGCTAAGCTGTATTGCCCAGCTGTTGCAGAGGGTGTTCCTCTGGTCGGGATAAGCTGTAAGCCCCAGCCGTTGTTGGCAAGCTATAGTGCCCAGCAGATTGAGGCTGTGTATCAGCAGTAATCTACATTCGAGTTGAATGTGGGGTGGACGTTGGTCGGATTGACCAAACCACCTAAAAGTCTTTGTGCCTTTCATGTGTTTGCTTGTCTGTTTAGCAGATCTTGTTTCCATCATTCGGTGCTTTGACTGTAGTTGTCCAGTGTTCTTTTAATTCCGCATTTGAATCTAGGCATAATTTTTAATTAGCCTGTTGATCTATTCACCCCCCCCTCTAGATCCACATTCTGTGGTGAAACAGCCTTCCATCTAACTCCAACAATTGGTATCAGAGCCATACTCTTCTATAGGGACTCATCGCCCGAAGAGGATAGGCAGAGATGGATGCTCGAGGGATGATAGATGAAGGTCACTCAACCACCAAGCCCCCATTCTTTGATGGATGTAACTACGCATACTGGAAGAATCGTATGCACATGTTTCTAAGGGCTAAAGATTACGAGATCTGGAAGGTTGTTAGCAAGGGACCTTATGAGCTGTCCCCAAATGATGATGTCTGGACCAAGGAGGAGATCAGAAGGTCCACGCTGAATTGGAATGCCATAAACACCCTCCAGTGCTCTCTGCACCCTACTGAATTCTCCCGCGTGTCAGCGTACACTTCAGCCAAGGAGATGTGGGATGCACTGGAAGTTATCCATGAAGGGACTTCTCAAGTCAGGGAGACGAAGGCTAATTTCCTTGTGTCTGAGTATGAAGCCTTCAAGATGAAGCCAAACGAGACCATCAAAGAAATGTATGCTCGACTGATGATCATCACCAATGGTCTAAGAGGTCTCGGGAAACCTTTGACAGAATTTGATTTAGTAAGGAAGATACTTCGGTCCTTGACTCATGCCTGGCATACGAAAGCTACTATGATGGAGGAGTCAAGGGACTTGCGCAATACAAGAGCTGATGAGCTAATTGGCTCGCTGATGGCATATGAAATTAATATGCCAAGGATAGAAGAATCTGAAAGGAATAAGAAGCTGATAGTGCTGAAGGCTGGTTCTAGCAAATCCAACAAATCCAGCTCCAGTAGTTCTTCATCATCAGAGGAGAGACCGAATGAAGAAGAAGATATGACTCGTTCTGAGATGGCCATGATGACTAGAGAGTTCAGGCAATTTCTCAGAAAAGGAGCAGGATGATTCGGTCAAAAGAAATACAGTGGCGGCCGAAGGGACAAAAGGTATAAACACAACCCTGCAAAGAAAACTGAAACTAACACTTGTTATCAATGCAGGAAACCAGGCCATCTGAAAGCTGACTGTCCAGATAATCAAAAATATAAGGACAAGTCAAAGAGAAGGAACACGAAAGGGAAAGCAATGGTGAGTACCTGGAGTGATGAAGATGAAGGCTCCCTGAGCAACACTTCAGACAGTGAAGCCGAATCTGAGAAGCCCATTTGCCTTATGACAACAAGCTCAGAAGATAGAGAAGAGGACTCAGATGAGGTAATCACTAGATTTGAAAATTTTACTATCGCTGATTGGGTAGATGCCTACCATGATATAGCTGATAGAGCTGATGATATTAGAAAAGAAAACAGGCATCTGAGAAGAAAGATCAATTCCATGCAAAATGATAAAACTCTAACTGATAAAATTGCATGTTTAGAATCTGAGAATAAAAATATGAAACTCACATGTTTTGAAGTAGATGAAATAAAAAATGAGTTAAAAGCTTCTAGGGAAGAGAATGTGAGACTTGAAAATGAAATTGATGAATGGAAGCTGAAAATTCAGAAATGTGAGAGTGAAGTAAAAATTATTTCTGAAAAATATGAAGCTATCCTCAATGTAAATAATAAACTGAAAAAGTCTATTGATGAAATTCAGAAAGACAATGAGGATAAACTGAGAACCATTGAGAAAATGACCCAAGGAACAGATAACTTAAATGCTTTGTTAGGGTCATAGGTAAATTTTAGAAAAGAGGGCCTAGGATTTAATTCAAGTGCAACGAAAACCTTTGGAATGAAAACTATTTCATTTGTTGCACAAAAAGAAAAAGGACCTCTAATTAGCATGAATTCAAACAATTCAATGAACAAAAATGCTAATCTGAAAAAGACTAGTGCTGAGGAGAAGGGTAAACAAAAAGTCAGTGAGCCTATTAGAGCTAGCACATCCAAGCAAAATCCAAAGGGTCAATCTCAGGTTAGGGGTCAAGCTACCCAGTCTTATAAACACCAGGACAAGGTAACCAAGTCTCCACCATCACCTCCACCTCTGAAGAAGACCCAAAATAAACCTATGAATAGGTCAGCAGGGTCCAAGGTGCAGGGGAGACAAAATGCTGCTAAGAGTCAACCCAATCATTTCTACCAACCCAGAGTTCAGACCCATTACAATGCACAGTCAACCTTTTTCAATAGGTCAGGTTGGACTAGAACTCCGGGGAGGCATACATGTCTTGTATATCAGGCTGCTCAATATCAAAGACCTTATACTAGAAATTGGGTTAATGGGTATGGTTATTGGACACCTAGGAACCAACATTTCCACAGCCAGCCCAGGAACTATTATGGCCACAATTCCATGAATGCAACCTGGCCAAGGCACTGGCAAAGAAACAACAATGTCAATAATCATGTTGGTGCAAATAAGAAGAAAAATAACAAAAAAAAGAGGAACAACAACAGAAGAAAACATGTAGGATCCATTAAACAAAATACATTTAAACAAATGTGGATTCCGAAAAGCCTGCTTTCTTGCTTTGCTTCTACCTCTTCTGTTATGGAGCCCAATCAGTCTTGGGTTCCAAACCTCTCTACCTAATTGTGTATGCAGGTATGCCTGGCAGCCAAGAGTAACTTTTGGTACTTGGATAGTGGCTGCTCCAGGCATATGACAGGAGATAAAGCCAAGTTCTGCATGTTGACCGAGAAGCTAGGAGGCCTTGTCACCTTTGGAAGCAACACAAAGGGTAGGATTATTGGATCAGGTAAGGTAGGTAAGTGTTCTACCTGCTGCATTGATGATGTTATGCTGGTTGAAGGGTTAGCTTACAATTTACTTAGTATCAGCCAGTTGTGTGATAAAGGATATAAGGTTTTATTTGATTCTCAATGCTGCAAGGTTTTTGAACATAATTCTGAAATTGTCAAATTTTCTGGAAAAAGAATAAATAATACATACATGATAGATTTAGATGACATTCAACATACTAACATTTGCCTTACTGCCAGTAGAGAAGACTTAGCATTTTTATGGCATCGTAGGTTAGGTCATGCTAGTTACACTGTTTTGCATAAACTGAATAAGCATGGCATGGTTACAGGACTTCCTGAAGTTTCCTTCAAAAAGGAAAATAAAATATGTGATGCATTCACTCAATCAAAGATTGCTAGAAAGTCATTTAAGTCTAGAACTGAAAAATTGTCTTCTAAACCCTATGAGCTAATACACATGGACCTTTTTGGGCCAACCAGATATGTCAGCTTATCAGGGAGGAAGTATGGGTTTGTTATGGTAGATGACTTTTCTAGGTATACTTGGGTCTATTTCTTATCTCATAAGAGTGATGCATTTTCAGAATTTCAGGAGTTCTATGTTAAAATAAATCAGAAAATTGAAAACATTTTGACTGATCAAGGAGGTGAGTTTGAAAACTCACAGTTTGATGAATTTTGCAGGTCAAATGGAATCAACCATAGGTACTCCTCACCAAGGACACCTGAGCAGAATGGAGTTGTGGAGAGAAGGAACAGAACCCTAGTGGAGATGGGTCGTACACTCCTTGTAGAAGGTGGTCTACCTAGGAGATTCTGGGCTGAAGCAGTGAACACTGCTTGTTATGTAATTCACAGGGCCATGGTAAGACCTTCTACCCAGCAAACACCATATGAGATCTTAAAGGGTAAGAAACCTTCTATTGCTCACTTAAAGGTTTTTGGATGTAAATGTTTCATTCATATAAATGATAAAAGAGACCTTGATAAATTTGAACCTAAAGGTGAACTATGAATCTTTCTTGGTTATTCTGAAAACACCCGAGCATATAGAGTTTACAATCTGAATTCTAAAACTGTTGAAGAATCTCCATATATAGTTTTTGATGAATCCTTGATAAATACTAATGTTGGTCAATGCAGGAATGAAGAAGGTGGTGATATTCTGAAGGAAGGAGATCCTGCAGATAAATCCGAGGATGAAGAACGACATAAAGAGCTTGATGAAGAAGAGCCTACAGTTCAGGGGGAGGTAAATCAAACTCATGATAATCCAATTGTAAACATAAGATATCTTAAGGATCATCCTGTAGATAATGTAATTGGAAATCTGCATGACCCCCCTAGGACTAGAGGCCACTTGAGAATTCAACATGAATTGAATGCTTATGCTTTTGTTTCAAATATAGAACTCAAGTCCATTGACTGTGCTCTCCAAGATATGCATTGGATTAATGCCATGCATGAGGAGCTTAATCAATTTGACAGGAATAAGGTGTGGAAATTGGTTCCACCTCCTGATCATGAAACAGTCATAGAGACTAAATGGGTGTTTAGAAATAAAACTGATGAATCAGGGAATGTCATTAAAAATAAAGCCAGACTTGTAGCTCAGAGGTACAATCAGGAATTTGGAATAGATTTTGAAGAGTCTTTTGCCCCTGTAGCTAGGTTAGAAGCAATCAGAATATTATTGGCTTATGCATGCTCCCTAGGTATAAATCTTCAGCAGATGGATGTGAAATCTACTTTTCTAAATGGGGAAATTAGTGAGGATGTCTATGTGAGACAGCCTCCTGGGTTTGAATGTTTAGATTTCTCTAATCATGTTTACAAACTCAATAAAGCTCTTTATGGTTTAAAGCAAGCTCCTAGAACTTGGTATGACAGGTTGAGTAAGTTCCTCATCGACAAGAATTTCACAAGAGGTATAGTTGATCAAACATTGTTTACCAAAGTGAGTCATTCAGATATTCTTATTATTCAGATTTATGTGGATGACATTGTGTTTGGGTCAACTAACCCCAAATTGTGTGAGGAATTCTCTCAGATAATGACTAATGAGTTTGAAATGAGCTCAATGGGCGAGCTCAAACTATTTCTTGGACTGCAGGTTACACAATCAGAGGATGGTACTTTCATCTCTCAGTCCAAGTACGTAAAGAATTTATTGAAGAAGTACAAAATGGACAACCTCAAGGAAATAGCTGCTCCAATGGGTACCTCAACCAGTTTGGATGAAGATCCTAAAGGTAAACCAGTGGACCAAAGGCTATATAGAGGTATGATCGGATCCCTTCTTTATCTTACACCATCTAGGCCTGATATACAATTTGTAGTGTGTTTATGCTCTAGGTTTCAAGCTAGTCCTAAAGAATCTCATCTTAAGGCTGTGAAGAGGATTTTTAGATATTTACTAGGCACCCAACAGCTAGGTCTTTGGTATCCTGCTAAGTGTGAGTTAGATCTTCTAGCCTACACTGATGCAGACTATGCTGGGTGTCGAGTAGATAGAAAGAGCACTAGTGGCTATTGCCAATTCCTTGGTGGCTGTCTAGTATCTTGGGCATCTAAAAAGTAACACAATGTAGCCTTGTCTACAGCTGAAGCTGAATATGTTGCTGCAGGTAATTGTGCTGCCCAAGTACTATGGATCAAACACCAACTAGATGATTATCAGATAAAACTGGAATGCATTCCAATTTTATGTGATAATACTAGTGCCATATGCCTTGCTAAAAATCCTGTTCATCATTCAAGGACTAAGCATATAGAGATAAAACACCATTTTCTGAGAGATACTGTGAATAAAAAGGAAATCGAACTGAATTTCATTGAAACAGACAAACAAATTGCTGATATCTTTACTAAGCCACTTGGAAATGAAAAGTTTAAATTTCTTAGAAGAGAACTTGGCTTGTGTAAGTTTTAGCATGATGAATAAAATTTTCAGCTGTTTTGAATACAATCTCTAATTTGGACCTACATCTGATAGACTGTATAAAACTTTGTGTAGGTTGATTGGTGCAACAGACTCATGATCATGCATGACACTCATATTATTTTCTCATGATCATCACTGCATATCATTTAGTCAGTAATGTGTCTAAAATCACATGCATATAGAACTGTTTTGCACTACATTTCTCTGCATAACCCTGGTGGTCTTGCATGATATTACAGTCTGAATAAGCATGAACTTCAAAAATCATTTGATCAGTCATCTTTTACAAAAATTGCATGCATATAGACAGGGGGAGTCTTGTCAGAATTCCAAGGTGAACTGCTGCGTCGACGCTGCTATACTGTGGCATTGACGCAGTGAACTAGATCTGTGAATGTCTCTGTTTCATTATTCTGATGAGGTGACGCGGCAATAGCGTGGAGTCGATGCACTGACACCATCTCAGTGTTTTATACTGTTGCCTCTTCAACTGATGCGTGGACGGCTTGAACTCCCAGCGTCGACGCTGTCTATTCATCCTTAACTCTGAATGATTGAGTCTGACAGTATGGCAATCTTTTAATCAGTTCTAAAATTAAGCTATAAAATCAGACCTCTTCCCTCATAAGAACTTTAATTGCTTAAAGACTGACTTAATGGTTTAAATTTTATAATCTTTAGAGTTGAAAGCCTACAATCAGTAAATAAGGATGCTGAAAATTGATAAAGCACTCAACCCTCATCTTATTTCATGTCAGACAAAGTTAATTATATCTGAAATCTGAAAACTCATCTGAAATCATGTTAGAGAAACTAAGTATGTGTATTGTCCTTAAACAAGTCATTCTGAAACAAATAAAGGACAGGTAAGAAAGATATTGAAAAACATTGAAAATAAATTAAAAAATAGTATTAGCAGAGCAATGACTTGTAAATCACTGAGAAACTGAGTGATCCATCAAAGAAGTGGAAAACACTCATGTCATGAGGTGTATCAGCTATCTCTGTATAAAATGATCAAAACAATAGGGTGGTTTCATTGAGTATCTGGGGGTAACTGACATCTGATAAACGTGTACCCTCAAGCAAAAAGATGTAAATCACTTATATTGAGTTTGATCATAGCAGAATGGTCCATCATGTTGAGTATCTAGGGGTATTGGCATCTGATAAACGTATACCCTTAATCAAAAAGACAAATGGTACCTGACTGCCCAAAATGAACTCATATTGATAAATGTTGTTCCTTCAAAAGTAATTTCATGAATGTCAATTTGTTTAGTTTCAATACATGACTTGGTATCTCTCAATTAGTTTTGTTGAGTATATGATAGTAAGATATTTTTGAAACTGACTCTCTCATGCAAATGTGATTCTGGTTTATTGTCTTATCATGCTAAGCTACCCTATCCAATGAATGTAATGCATGAACTCTTATTTTTATAACCTTTAAACTAGAACCTCACTTTCTAAGCAGTTTCTCAATTCATGTGACTGAAGGTTCTGTGCTTTAGCAGCTTAATTTCTGAACTACTTGCTAAGAATGCTAGTCAGCTGAGTCTTATTGTTCCTTCCATTGCATCTTATTTCCCTCCTCTTTGTTGATGGCAAAGAGGGAGAATATATTGTCTACTTGATGAGTTCATTCCAGGGAAGTGTTTGCATCATGTCTATGGCAAAGGGGGGATTTTGTGAGCAGAAAGTTATGTTCATGTCTCAGCATGTCATTCATAGCATCTGCATGACAATCTGAATAACGAATCATGTCCTTCATCAAAAATACATTTATTTGACATGATGTTGCTATTCTATATAATAGGGTGTTGCCATCATCAAAAAGGGGGAGATTGTTGTGACCCCTCTGTGTTGATGATGTTGACAATAAGTTTTATTTCATTGGCAACAGCTTGTTTTGATTGATTGGCAACTGTTCCTATTTTGATGAAATTG
Source organism: Amorphophallus konjac (assembly GCA_022559845.1). NCBI lineage: Eukaryota > Viridiplantae > Streptophyta > Magnoliopsida > Alismatales > Araceae > Amorphophallus > Amorphophallus konjac. Next base: position 215,649,316 of record CM040124.1, on the reverse strand, counting down.
TTTTTATCAGGTTGTCTGTGTACCTAATGCAGTCAGAGTCTATACTGTCGTGCACACACCCACAGGTCTACATTGCATTGCAGCATGAACATAGAGTCCATAAATTTCATTGTGTAGTCTGGACAGTTCTGATGGGTCGACGCTCTCTTCTGATGGGTCGACGCCCCCTTTGTTTTCCAAGTCCACACATTATGCATTCTGACTTGAAGTCTATACAACGCTGCTTTGGCCAAGTCTATACATTGCATTGTTGATTGTTGGCAAAGTCTGCACATTCTGCAGCTTAACGTCTGCATGCATGAAGTCTATACACTGCATGGCTCGCACAGCTGCAAGTCCACACATTGCATTCCTAGCAGACCAGCAAGTCTATACACTATAGGGTAAAGCCCAAAGTCTAGACATTGCTGCATTGCTTGCATTTCAGAGTCTTTACATCGTTCATGCATGTGCACAGTTCGTGGACAAAGTTTGTACATCACAGCATGTATTCATTGTTAAAGTCTATACAGACTTCAGCGTCTCGTTCATGCATTGTTTGTGAAGTCTGTACATTAGTCTGTGTCTCATGCATCATCTATGCAAAGTCCATACATTGCATTCAAAGTCTGTACAGCGTTCGTCTCAGCCAGTGTCTCATGCTGTGTCTTAGGCATGTCTGTACATTACACTATAGCTGCATTGTTTCACCTGAAGTCTGTGCATTGTCTCAGCCACCGTCTCATTCAGCGTCTCACGTTTGCAAAGTCTATACACTGGTCGATGGAAGCACTACCAGAAAAAGCGGGATTACAGACGGAATTTTCAGACGAAAATTTCAGACGGAAATTTCCGTCTGAAATTTGTGACGGATTTTTTTCCGTCGGAAATCCCGTCTGAAATATGCAATTACACACCGAATTTCAGACGGAAATTTGTGACGGAAAATATTCCGTCACAAATTTCAGACGGAATTTGGGACGGAAAATTTAATCTGTCAGAAATTTATGACCAAGAATTTGTGACGGCCACATTTGTGACGGATCCGTCTGACAATCCGTCACAAATGTGTCTTCCCACGGATTTTCAGACGAAAATTAATCCGTCACAAAATGTTTGCGCCCCAAATCCGTCGCAAATGTGCCTTTGGGACGGATTGGGGGCGCAAAAATTTTGTGACGGATTAATTTCCGTCTGAAAATCGTGAGAAGACACATTTGTGATGGATTGTCAGACGGATCCGTCACAAATGTGGCCGTCACAAATTCTTGGTCATAAATTTCTGACAGATTAAATTTTCCGTCCCAAATTCTGTCCGAAATTTGTGACGGAATATTTTCCGTCACAAATTTCCGTCTGAAATTCGGTGTGTAATTGCATATTTCAGACGGGATTTCCGACGGAAAAAAATCCGTCACAAATTTCAGACGGAAATTTCCGTCTGAAATTTCCGTCTGAAAATTCCGTCTGTAATCCTGCTTTTTCTGGTAGTGAAGCATGTCTATACATTCGACTGTTCAGCCTGTGACTAAGTCTGTACAGCCAGGGAGACTGTTAAGTCTATACATTAATTCACTGTAGCTTGCACTGGGTAAAGTCTATACATCCTCTAGCTGGAACTGTACAAGTCTGTACATCGCTGCTTTGCCAAAGTCTGTACATTGGCATCTTTTCTTTGTTGCACTTTCAAGTCTATACATTGGGACTTTTACCTACGCTCTGTTCAGCAAGTCTATACAGTGGTTGCTTTACCGACGTTGCCTTGCCAAAGTCTACACATTATGAATTTCCAAGTCTGTACAGACTTTACCTTGTTCAAGTCTGTACATCATCCAGTTATCTTTGGCATGTCTACACACTGGAAGTCCATACAGTCAACTGCTTTGCTTTGAGCTAGTGTGTACAGAGTTTCTCTTGGCGTGAAGTCTGTACATCATCTTAGCATTATAAAGTCTGTACATTGTGGATGTCCTTACACTCGATTGCCTTGCCTTGGTCAAGCATGTACAGAGTTTCTTCAGCTAAGTATATACATTGCTTCACGGCGTGAAGTCTATACATGTTTTGTTGGCAAGTCTTCACATCGTGAAGTCTATACACTCAACTCCTTCACACTTCAGGAAGTCTGTACATCCTCCAATGCATTGCATGCATCGTTCATGGAGTCTGTACATTGAGTGAAGTCTGGTGAAGTCTGTACAGCGGCTGCTTCACATATGAAGTCTGTACATTGCATTTGCACTCACAACGTCTTCACACATGAAGTCCAAACATCGTCAGTTGTCTGTCAAGTCTTCATACTGCTTAAGTCTGTACAGCGAATGCTTCACATAGATGACGTCTATACATTGAGCAGAGTCTGTACACTGCATTCGAATTCACAAGTCCATACAATGCAGTCTATACAATGCAGTTCATCTTATAAGTCTGTACAGAGTTCTTCACTTAATCTGATAATCCTATAATTTGTCTGATAGGGATCTGCTACTGAGATTGCTGACATGGCTCGTGATCCCAGGAGGACGAGGTGATCAGGTGCTGCCATGTGGATGGAATTGCCTCGGTTCTGGCAAATTCTTTGGGCGGAAAATGTGGAAGACACGCGCCCTCGTCCACCTGCTGATAGTATATAATGAAGCCTTCATCTTCAGATGGAGGTAGATCGACTGAAGAGAAGAAAAGTATATACAGCAGAGAGCCATTGATCCACAGTGAGAAGAAAGAAAACAGAGAAGAAGAAAAAGAGAGAAGAGAAGAGAGAAGAGATGTGTTGAGAGAGTGAAATTGAGAGAGTTTAGATTGAGAGCTGCTCTTATTGTAACTCAGTCTCTTGGTTCAGAAACCAGAGCTGAGGCTTGCTCATTCCGAGCTACATTACCATTTGGGTTTTCTTTTTCATTTTGCTTCTGCATTTTTATTTCCGAACTATTGTTTCTTCAAGCTGTGAGGCAGCATTGCAGTGGAGGTCTCCACTGGACAGGTGAAGCTGTAATCCTCAGCAGGCGAGACTTGGTCTCGGATGGCTAAGCTGTATTGCGCAGCTGTTGCAGAGGGCGTTCCTCTGGTCGGGATAAGTTGTAAGCCCCAGCCGTTGTTGGCAAGCTGTAGTGCCCAGCAGATTGAAGCTGTGTATCAGCAGTAATCCACATTCGAGTTGAATGTGGGGTGGACGTAGGTCGGATTGACCGAATGACCTAAAAGTCTTTGTGCCTTTCGTGTGTTTGCTTGTCTGTTTAGCAGATCTTGTTTCCATCATTCGGTGCTTTGACTGTGGTTGTCCAGTGTTCTTTTAATTTCGCATTTGAATCTAGGCATAATTTTTAATTAGCTTGTTGATCTATTCACCCCCCCTCTAGATCCACATTCTGTGGTGAAAGAGCCTTCCATCTAACTCCAACAATCTCGACCGGGAGATACTTTGAGAAAAACATGATCTCCGACTTAAAATTCCAGATCTCTTCTTCTGTTGTCAGTATAAGATTTCTGCCTGGATTGTACTATCTTTAGCCTTTCTCTAATGAGGTGTATCTTCTCGGTAGAATCTCTTACCATATCTAGGCCTAGAATTTATTTTTCACCAATTTCATCCCAGCATATTGGAGATCGGCAACTCCTGCCATATAGTGCCTCAAAAGGTGCCATTTGTATACTGGCTTGATAGCTCTTGTTATATGAAAATTTGGCTAGTGGTAAGTGGTCATGCCAGCTTCCGTCGAAGTCTATAATGCATGCTCTCAACATATCTTCCACAACTTGATTTGTCCTTTCGATCTGTCCATCTGTCTGGGGATGGAAAGTAGTGTTGTAGTTGAGTTTCGCCCCCAGAGAGTGTTGCAGACTTTTCCAGAAATGAGAGGTAAAGCGTGGGTCTCAGTCGGATACAATCGACACGGGAACTCCATGCAATCTAACAATCTTCTTAATATACAGGGCAGCAAGTACATCGACTGACCATCGACTCTTGATGGGTAAGAAATCAGCTGATTTGGTTAGGCGATCGATGATTACCCAAATTCCATCATGTCCGCTCCTAGCCTTGGGCAGACCCATGATAAAGTCAATGCCAATATCTTCCCACTTCCACTTTGGAATATCTAGCGGATGTAGCTTTCCGACGGGTTTTTGATGTTCCGCCTTCACTTGTTGGCATGTGAGGCAACGAGATACAAAGTCTGCTACCTCCCTTTTCATGTTAGGCCACCAGAAAGTTCTTTTCAAATCTTGGTACATCTTAGTGGCTCCGGGGTGGATCGTGTACCTCGATCGATGAGCTTCTTCAAGAATCTTCTTCTTCAATTCGAGACAGTCGGGCACACATGTCCGTTCATGAAACAGTAATCTAACATTAGGTGCCATCTTGAAATCAAGTCCCTCGTCTAGCTCGCCTTTTATCTCCACTAGTGCGGGATCTTCTTCTTGCAGCTTCTTGATTTCAGGCAGCAACTCTAGATGTAGACTCATGTGGGATAGAATAATACACCTGTTCTTCTCATCTGTGCTGATATCAAGCTCATAGAATTTCTCCAGCAACTTCCATTCTTGTATCATATAGTTGGCCAAAATTGCTCTTGGCTTTCGACTAAGGGCATCAGCTACGGAAGTACCCTTACCAGGATGGTATTGTATAATGAAGTCAAAATCCTTGAGATATTCGAGCCAATGCCTTTGCCGCATGTTCAGCTCCTTTTGGGAGAATAAATACTTGAGGCTTTTGTGATCGGAGTATACAGTGAATTGTTCTCCGTAGAGATAGTGCCTCCAGATCTTCAAGGCAAACACCACCGCGGCTAGTTCTAAGTCATGCACCGGGTAGTTCTCTTCATGTTTCTTGAGCTGTTGGGAAGAGTATGCAATGACTCTTCCGTTTTGCATCAATACACATTCGAGGCCAATACCAGAAGCATCGGTATACACATCGTATTTCTCCCCTTCAATTGGTAATGATAAGACTGGAGCGGTGGTCAAGAGATCCTTTAAGGCTTGGAAACTCTTTTCACCGTCTTCACTCCACTCATAAGGTACTTCCTTGCGGGTTAACCTGGTCAGAGGAATAATGATCTTAGAGAAGTCCTTGATAAAATGTTGGTAGTAACCAGCTAGACCCAAGAAGCTCTGAATCTCCGTTGCATTTGTGGGTCGTTCCCAGTTCTTCACGGCTTCGACCTTTGATGGGTCAACAGCAATTCCGTTCTTCGAAATGATATGGCCTAAGAAGGATACTTCCTCGAGCCAGAACTCGCACTTGCTGAATTTGGCATATTGTTTATTTTCCCTCAATATCTGCAATGCCTTCTTGAGATGTTCTTCATGGTCTTCCTCAGACTTTGAGTAAATCAAAATATCATCGATAAAGACCACAATAAATTGGTCTAAGTAAGGCCTGAATATGCTGTTCATTAACTACATAAAAGTTGTAGGGGCATTCGTTAGTATGAAAGGCATAACAGTAAATTCATAATGCCCATACCTACTTTGGAATGTAATTTTATGAATGTCTTCTTCTTTGATCTTCAGTTGGTGATAACCAGAACGAAGATCAATCTTGGAGAATTATGTAGCTCCAGATAATTGATCAAACAACTCGTCAATTCTTGGCACCTGGTACTTGTTCTTGATTGTAAGGTGATTTAGCTGCCAATAATCAATGTATAATCTCATCGATCTGTCCTTCTTTTTGACGAATATCCTGGGTGCTCCCCATGGGGAAGTACTTGGCCTGATGAAACACTTTTTCAATAACTCCATTAGCTGCTCTTTTAGCTCTTTCAGCTCAGCAGGGGACATTCTATACGGTGCCTTGGAAACAAGACTGGCACCAAGGGCAAGGTCGATTGTGAACGACACTTCCCTTTTCGGGGGTAAGCCGGGCAATTCTTTTGATAACACGTCGGGAAAATCCTGAATTACACGGATGTCTTCATGTTTAATCTCCTCGACTTCCGTGGCAGTCACGAATGCTATGAAAGCCATACATCCTTTATTCATAAGTTTACTAGCTCGGAGTGCTGATATAAGAAGTGATTTACTCCGAGGGCTATTGTAAACTAACTCTGGAAAATCCACAAAAGTTACCTTGCCATGCCGACAATCTACAATTGCTTGGTGTGTGGATAACCAGTCGGCACCTAGTATGACATCATAACCCTTCCTATCTAGGCATATCAGGTCAGTAGGTAAATTAATTCCCTTAATCATCACTTGCAATTTGGATAGTGATAAGTGATATCGGACTCGTTCCCAAGAGGTGTAGATATGACCAAATCTAACAGTTCATGTTTCTTAGAAAATGAAGTAGCAAATTTCTTGAAAACGAATGAATGAGTTGCTCCGGTATCAAATAAAACTTGAGTAGTTTTAGAACAGATAGTGAGAGTACCTTCCACAATTCCACCTTTAGTGGATTCCGTCTCTTGGAGAGCTTGCAGACGTCCTTGTTTCTTCACCGGATGCTTCTCATCTTGGGTGGCTTGCTCCTTCATCAATGGGCAATTTGGGATTCGATGCTCTCGGCTCCCACATCGAAGACAAGCTCCTAACTTTCTCCAGCATTCCTCGGTCTTATGGCCAACTTTTTCACAATACTTGCAAATCTCCTTAGAGGGTGTGGCGGTGGAGAATGTCTTATCACTCTTCTGGAATTTCTTCGCCTTGGAGGGCTCCCCTCCCATGAAGAACCTTTCCTTGTTGAATGATTGTTTGAATTTTCTCGGGCTTGTGACAGGTTCCTTCTTGTCCCTTCCTCGAATCCTTTCAGATAATTCGGTGCCGTCTTCTAGCAATTGAGCATGCCGAACCATCTCCGAGTAGACTTGGATCTCTGTAACGACCTGAGAATCTGATTACCGGGAAGGCCCGATAATCCGAGACTCGAACCGCCGCCCACGAGTCGGGAGGGCTCGGAAGGGCTAAAAGGAGTGTGGAGGCACAAAGAAATAGGAAATAAAGCATGACAATTCAACAATTAACATAAATAAATAAACAACTACTACAACAGAGTCCAACCTAACAGAAAGTACAATCTAAAGCAGTAAAACGTACCACATGCCGAGTGAACACTCGGCCCGGTGAGTTGGCAACTGAGAACCTCCAAACAGCACCCTCGAACCTCGAGAAAGAACCGTCACACCTGAAAAGCAGGGATGAGTCTCCAAAATAGAGACTCAGCAGGGATCCCGCGGAACCCCAACCGGAAACAACGGCGGTAGCGGAAAGGAAAGCTACAATGACAACAGGAACAACGAATCGGTGGCCGGTCAAAACTCGGCACTACAGCTACTCCTACTGTACCGGTCAAGCAGAAAGAGAAATCCTGATCTCACAGTCGGGAACCGGACCATAATAGCATCACTTACCGAAGTAAAACCTACGGCAACCCCGCCGTAGAGGCCTGTCTCCCGAGTCACGGCCAACCTGGACACGCTGTCCAAGGTGCAACCCCGACAACCTGGTCACGGGTACCGCACAATAAGATGCAACCTCGGTAAAGCTATTAGCGCTAGTCTCATGACACGAGAACTGACACACGCGCCACGGTGAGACAACCGAAACTCAACGGTCAACACGACCGAAAACCCGAAGGTCAAAGTCACGGAAACTGACAGTCTATCACTCTCTGTCCAGAGTAGGAGTACCTCCCACTAGAAGCAAGGCCGAATGCGTCCACTGACGTCTTAGTCCGCGCCTCAGGTGTCTCCCTCCGGCCCAGCGAGAAACTGAGACACCGTACAAGTAACCATAAACAAGTGACTAGCTGGGGTCACGCCCGTCAGCGTGGGTCCAACCGCCCCCAACCACGTGTGCACACACAGACTGTGCGTCCCTGGTCTGGCCCTCTGACCAGTTTTCCCCTTAGCCGGACTCTGGCTGGTAGACGCGGGGCTCGACGGAAACCGGTCCAAAAACCGTCCTCTGGGAAGCCTCTCCACCACTCCCTGGTGGGACTACTAAACGTGTAAGCATGCTAAGACTAGTGGAGGGTCGCTGAGAGAGTAGACTCTCAAGTCAATAGAAAACAACATCCAAACCCGACGAAGTACGGGGACCGTCCCATGTACCAGCACCATCGCACGGTGACCACAGTCGGCTAAGAAATGGGACTCACAGTCCACGGGCCACGCACCTGGCCACGCAGAAATGCCAAAACATGGTTCCCAAGGTAGCTCACAGGCCGCCAAACCGAATCCCATTCTCAAGGAAAAATGGGAACCCTGCAGCCCCAGGCTGGGCAACTAGACTCGCAGTCCAAGGCCACACACATAGTCCACGCGGAAAGCACAGAAGCACGATTCCCAGGGCAACACACAAGCTGTCACGCCGATAACTGGACTCGCAGTCCAAGGCCAAGCACATGGCCCACTCGGGAATCATCTTCCAGGAAAACTCACGGAATGCAGGGGAGACCCCACCGCACACACACCGACGCACGGTGACTCAATCAAACGTAACACCAAAAGCCCGGAACATGAGGAGTCACCCGGACTCTCAAACCCACGGGCATGCTAAACGAGGTAGCACGGTCCTCCCGACACCCTCAAAACACGGACACAGAATCCCACGGGTGTCTGGGGCATTCACAAGACCGCAAGTCGACCGCTGGGTCTCAACCGGGTCGACCAGGGATCCACACATCACGGAACGAACGCGGCGAACATAAAATCTCACCTCGGTGTAACATAGTGCCTGGCGGTCTAACCTTGGGCCATCACAGTCTGTAACGGTCTAAGCCTCGACCGTCACGACGACTCTGACGCTCCAACACAAGGCCGTCAGAAGGGCGAGTAAAATTGAACGTAACGCACTCCCCCAGGGGCGTTACGTCACCTAACGGACCGACTCTGGCGCGTTAGGCCAGGGAGCTACACAAGCCGTGACGCATGCCGCTCGGTGCGTCACTCACTCTAACGCACCTTCCTAAGCGCGCTAGGGTGAAGGGTGGATGCGTTAGCCCTAACGCTCCTACCCAGGGGTGTCACACTACCCTGACGCCCCACTCTGGGTGCGTCAGTTGTCTATGACCCCCAACGGTCATAAACCACGGTCGGAACCACGGTAACGGTCTAGCGTGAGGGCGTCACAGCCCTGTGGCGGTCTATCGTGGGGCCGTCAGGCCTACGAACGCCAACACCCAAAACAAAGGGATCGTAATGCACCTGCCCAGGCGCGTTACACACTGTGGCGGTCATTGGAACGACCGCCACAGCGTCCCAACAGCGAAACGGCGAACTACACCCAAAAATTTCGTTCCACGCCCCGATCATCAGCGGATGATGGGGAAAGCAACGGGGAAGCTCCCCTATGGGCCCTAGCATGCATCTAAGGCCTCGGATCGGCCAAAAACGCGATGGAATGGTAGATCGGCCCACAATGCTAAAACATGGATTTTTCCCAAAAATCCCCAAATAAGCCCGCTCGGCTCACCACGGCCTACAAAACTCGCAGGAAAGGAAGTGCATGAGCTGGGGGTCCATCTCCCTACCTCCACCGAAAAAATGATGTGCCGTGGATGCCGATCCACGATGAAATTGCCGTGAAACCCTCGCCGGTTCACGAACGCGCCACCGAGCTCCCACGCACCTCCATTCCCCGATCCTCGACCCATCCTCGTCATCCTCCTCGCCCGCGTCGCCCTGCAGCGCCCCCGTCTCACTCCATCGGCTGCCGGAGAAGACAGGGTGAGAAGAGAGCATGGGAGAAGAGAGAGAGGGAGAGAGTGAGAAATGAGAGGGGAGAGAGAGAAAAGGTTAATATATATAGAAAAACTCAAAAAGTCTAGAAATTCAAAAAATTATGAAAAATAACCTCCGCGATCCTCGGGAAGAGCACAACGCAGCGGTAACGTCCCGGAGTCAGAGAATGCCATGGTTCACCCTGCACAGAGTTCTGAAGGCACATAAGGGAAAAACACGTGTAAAGCACGAAATGCACTTCGAGACCCACTAAAATGATCTGAAAAATATCCGAAAAAAATCCGGGGCATTACAATGTCCATCGGTGCAAGTTGTGTAATATAGTGGGACATGTTGACACCCATTTTTAGCCCGTAAGTTACGTCATTTCTCTTATTCATCATTTTTGATGTCCCGAATTAGCCATTGTTTTGGAGCCTTCTTGGATAGATTTCGAGCCCATTTTCATTGTTCACTATCCTTTGAGCCCTAGAGATCATAATTTCTTAGAGTCCCTAGAGCTTATCTTATCAACTTCCGGCTTCTAATGTAATACCCCGAATTATTATTTGAGCCCAATATAATTATTAAGTTTTTATTAACTGAGAATTAAATTTTTATTGAATTAATAATGGAATTTCAGATTATTAATAATTAATTCCTTAGAAATAGAATAAGTGAAAATCCGACTACCTTATAAAAATCTATAAAAATGGTAAATAGGTTAAGGTCGATGTAGTTAGTAACTTTGTCTTCTGTAATTAAGCCATTAAAAATCCGTGGTTAGATCTATTTAGTGATTAAGACCTAAAGTGCACACTTTTTGACCCTTACCTAACCTTAGTTTAAAACGCGAAATTAAGGCTTAATACATAACCAAATGAGCTCAAACCAGAGGCAAATGGACGGTCTTGATCTGAGGATCAAAAGCCCTCTACCAATTTCTCGAAACCCTAACCCTAGAATGTGCAGCCGGCCGAGTTTGGTTGAGTCAACCTTTTCGGCGCCGTTTCTAACAAGTCTCTTGCCCCGTCGAATTCTCTCAGCTCCGAACTCTCCAGAAGATGTGTGAGCTATAGATAGAAAGCTCTTCGACCCTAGTTTCGTTTGGTAGCAGCTGTGTCCGCAGAGGAGTCAGATCTGGGGAGATATCCGGCGATTACTGAAGGTGTGTCGGCAGGCCGTCGTCTACCTTCTTCCTTCCTTGTTTCTTCAATTGAGGTAGGAATTCTCAACCAAAATTTGAACATGAATACATCATTTTATTCCTCTCGACGAGATCTATCCAGTGGGACTGAAATCCCTAATTTTTATCAGGTGTCTAGAGAGCTATCGAGGTTTTTGTGAAGGGTTAGCAAGTTCGCTCTTCATATCTAGCATCTTATTTCAACCGTCAATTGAGGTAGGTTTAACAGGCTAAACTCTAATTAACTTCTATGATGTAATCAGCATCTTATTAGCTTTCTTTAGGCGTAGAAAGCCCTAAAATGCATGAAGCATGTTTAGAGAATTTCTGTTCGTAGTAACAGCATGTTTAGGCCTAGTTTTGATATGTTCTTCCGAGTTGATTTCTGATTTCGAAGTATTAATCCTGATCCACATGAACCATATTGTATATGGTTGGATTCATCATCATAGTAGCTTTCTTTTGATATAAGAAGCCCCAAATGTCATTCTGTATATTGAGAGAATTTTACGTTTTAGTCACAGCATGTCAAAATTAGGGTTTCCCATGTTCTTGCCTTAGTAAATCATGATTTTTGTAAGATAATTTAAAATTGGCCTTACTGTTAGATAGTATTCTTTGTTAGCTTTCCAACGGTACCAAAAGCCCCCTATTTGGAGTCCATTTCCATTAGTTATTAGCGTTTTAGTGCAACCCTATCAACCCCCTTAGCTTCCCGGCGTTCATCGGACGCGGAAGGGACGACCGGAGATGACCAGAGATGGACGGTCGCACGATAGACCGCACAACTCAAGCCCAGACATGACTCTGGCATAGACAGGAGTTAAACGGTTCCTAAATGACCACACAACTAGTTGGACGGTTCAAAACTGACCACATATCCACTCCCAGCATGTTAAACGGTCCAAACATGACCACATAAGTTGAACGGCCCCCTGGGTGGCCGCACAACTAGATGGGCGGCTTTGCCCATGGCTGCACAACCCTGGGTTGGATGGCCCAGCCCTAGACCGCCCATCACATGGGCGGCCATGTCCTAGACCGCCCAACTCCCAGTGCTCCATTTGAACCCCGTTTCAGCCCCTGTTAAGCCCGATAGATATACGGCCCAATCCTAACCGTTTATCTAGACAGAAAACCACTTAATACTAGTTCTAATGCATTCATCTTAGTGTTCTAAATGGTAATTAGTAAAATAGAAACCCACTTGATAAATGATTAATTATGCAGCTAAATTTCTGCTAATTGCACGTTATTCGTTCATACGCGACTTACGCGATCTTGTTCGTTAGCTTATCATCTTGAATCATTCTTTTTGGCATCTTGACTTAATGTATAACTTAATTCTTGTTAATTTGACATGAAATTAGGATTAATATGGTCATTAGCTTGCTGTTTAGCTGCTGTACTACAGTAGAACAGTGTGTTCAACTTTCAGACCTTTAACAAGTCGTTAGCCGATTAGCGTTCTAGTCTTGGTTTTACCCCCGGAAACTCTATCCGGAGGCATTACCATCATCACGGGACATCTTTATATCCCTGTTATGAACCTAATGAACTACCAAAACATCGTTTTATGTGTTTAAATCGCTGATTTAAGTCTTGGATCAAATTGGACGACGAGAGGCATGCGCGGCTAGTAGTTGACCGCATATCCTCTTCGGCGGCCCGATTATGACCGCATATCTTTATACAGCCCAGTATGGACCGTATATCTTATTCATGACTCTTAATGTCTTCTGGACATGAGCGGCCCATAATGCACCATTCATACCTTCGAGCGGCCCACTGTCAACCGTTCTTACTTGACCTCGTGGCTAAGTTTTGGCCCAGTTCCTGTATGCACGGCCCGGTGTTAGCCTTACATACCCTTGCGCGGCTTTTGTATGACCGTACATCTCTTGGAGATGAGTTTGATGAGATTATGTGCTCTTGAATCCAAGGACAAGGTTAGTCCTTTAAATCTTTAACTTATGGTAGTAATTCCTTTGATTAAATTGGCCATTAAAATTGACTGAATGTCTAGACGCGTGGGATCTTGGATCCAATAAATCGATGCCAACGCACCGTAGGGGCCCGGTCTAGTCCTGGGGAGAGCGCCCGAAAATTATTGAGCCCATGGGATGTTAATGACATGGTGAGGCATTGCACCGAATACTTGCTTGCTTGTTACGTCTATGACAAAAATCCCTTGTTACTTGTTACTTGATCGTGATTGAATTGATGTTAATTACTGCTTGTTGGCCAATTCTTTATTACTATCTCCTGTTGTAAATTCTTGTACTTGTTATCTTATTAATTCTTGGCATCTTATATTTCTTGACCTTGCAAGATCTTTTTATTACGTCGTTTCATTATATCTTTATCGTCATTTATCACTTTTAATTGCATGGCATATCAAAATGTAATTAAATTGTTAATCATGTAAACTTGCCTATTATTTTCTACTGAGCGTCAGCTCATAGTTGTTGTTTCCCCCCTTTCCAAGCTATTCAGGTGACGATGCGCTTACCGATGGGGAAGGGCAGGAGTGATGTCTTGAGTGTATCAGTTCTAGTTGTGTTTAGAGTATTTAGTTTCAGTTATGTTATTGTTGTTTAGTTGTTGTTGTCCCAGTTGTATTAAGTTGGTTTGAGGATTATTGATCAGTCGTGGTTTGTTTAATGATCAATAAGTTATTTCCATTTCATAGCACTTGTGTTATATTTAGATTAGCTCTCTCTCTTTCCTGCTAGCTAGTTTCTAACTGTACGTCCCGAGTTTTCGCATCAGGGCGTGACAGTTTAGTTGGTATCAGAGCCCTAGGTTTCACATTCCTAGGTTTCTCTAAGTGCTAGGTTTATTAAGTTCTAGGGTTCTAGTGTTCTCGTAGAACCCCTGACCTTGTAAAAGTCTAGAAACTACTTGGTGAGATTGGGTAGAAACTTGGGTTAAGTTCGTATCTTGATCGTGTAAATATCTATCTTATTAGACCTAAGTAATCGTGTTCCCCGTGTAGGCTTTTGCAATGGCAGCTGATCGCGCTGAATGGAGGAACCTGTAGCGCACAGTTCAAGGCCTTACTCAGGCTCTACAGCAGGTGGCTCAAGCAGGAGCTGCACAGCATGGCACCGGTGATCTATACCTGAACTTCTGAGGGATGAATCCGCCAAGGTTTGCGGGTTCGACCGACCCCGACCAAGCCGAGAACTGGCTAGATGAGATGGGAAGGATCTTCAAAGTTATGCAATGCACCAACCAGGAACGTGTCCTTTTATCTACATTTCAACTGGAGCGTGATGCACATACTTGGTGGGATTCTATCAAGGTGACTCTCGGTGATCAACATGTTACATGGGAAGAGTTCGAGGAATTCTTTAACAGCAAGTATTTTTCTGATAGATTACAAGAGAAGAAAGCGACGGAGTTCGCGGCCCTAAAACAGCGAGATCTATCCGTGGCGGAGTATGAGGCTCAATTTGCACGGCTTTCTCGTTATGCTACACACCTTATTTCCACCGAGAAGATGAAGGTGAAGTGTTTTCTCAACGGTCTGAGGCTGCATTATATCAACCAATTGGCACCGATGGAAATTTCCACTTATTCCGAGATGGTGAGAAAAGCTCAAGTTCTGGAGGATACTTTAGAAATGACGGAGAGAATCCGTGGAAGAGGTGCAAAGAAGGAACAACCTACGGGTTCCAGGAATGTTAAACCCGGTTATACCAAGAAGAGGCCCGTTAGTGGACCTGGTTCGTGGAGCGGGTCCAGATCGTGGAAGGGCAAGATGCCGAAGCGTGAAGACAAGAAGCCGGGCCCTATTGTCCCATTTACGGGCGTGTGCAAGTTTTGTAGTAATCCTGGTCACAAGATGGAGAATTACTGGCGCAAGCTAGGCGCATGTTTGTGATGTGGAAGCAAGGAGCACCGTATCTCTGAATGTCCTCTTATGTCGGAGCAAGCTACCCCGGCGATACCTCAAGTCTTCAAGAAACCACAAGGCAAGCTCCAAGCTCTGCATGCAAGTGAAGCGGAAACAGCTGAGGATGGTGGACTCGTCGAAGGTACTCTTATTATACTCGACAAGTCAGCATTTGTTCTTTTTGATACTGGTGCCACACATTCATTTATTTCTCGGAGATTTGCTAAGTCTTTAGATGTGAAACCTATTTTGATGGATTCTCCGTTAGAGATCTCAACCCCTATTGGTACTAGATCAGCAATCCAGCATTTCTATCCTTCTAGTAAGTTTATGATTGGCGAACAGAACCTTCCAGCTGATTTGATTTGCATGGACATGAAGGATTATGACGTAATCCTAGGAGCAGATTGCTTGGCTAGATATGAGGCCAATGTTCATTATAGTTCTGACTCGGTGTCTTTCGCTAGGCACCCAAGGCTTTCTTTTGTGGGAGTTAAGCACCATAACTCTGTATCACTCATTTCGGCTCTTCGAGCTGATAAGCTGATGAGACGAGGATGCGAGGCTTTTCTAGCCTTTATCTGTGCAACCCCTGAGCAGCAGATTGAGATCAAGGACATTCCTGTTGTCCAAGATTTTCCTGATGTCTTTCCAGAGGAACTACCAGGACTTTCGCCTAAGCGGGAAGTTATCTTCTCTATTGATCTCTTTCCGGGCACATCTCCTATTTCCAAGGCTCCTTATCGTATGTCTCCTGCGGAACTGAGGGAGTTGAAGTAGCAGTTGATGGAATTACTCGAGAAGGGCTTCATTCATCCTAGTACTTCTCCGTGGGGAGCCCCTGTATTATTCATCCGAAAGAAAGATGGTTCGATGAGATTATGCATCGATTATCGGCAATTGAACAAGTTGACTGTCAAGAACAAATATCCATTGTCGAGGATTGACGAGTTATTTGACCAGATAGCGGGAGCTCAATATTTCTCTAAGATCGATCTTCGATCTGGATATCACCAGTTTCGGATTAAGGAAGAGGATATCTATAAATCAGCTTTCCGCAGCAGGTATGGTCATTTCGAAATTGTCGTTATGCCTTTTGGTCTAACGAATGCTCCAGCAGCTTTCATGCAGTTGATGAACAATGTATTTCGGCCCTATCTTGATCAATGGGTCGTGATATTTATTGATGACATCTTGATCTATTCCAAGAATGAAGTGGAACATGCTGAACATCTGAGGTTGGCTTTGCAATTATTGAGAGATCATCAGTTGTATGCCAAGTTTAGTAAGTGTGAATTCTGGCTGCAAGAGGTGTCCTTTCTCGGACATATCATTACGAAGGAAGGGATTTCTGTTGATCCTTCGAAGGTTGAGGCAGTGAAGAATTGGGAGCAACCTACTAGTGTGACGGAAGTTAGAAGTTTCTTAGGCCTGGCAGGCTATTACCGAAGATTTATCCATGATTTCTCTAAGATTGCGGTACCTATGACAAGATTAACCCGCAAGGAGAACAAGTTTAATTGGTCAGATGATTGCCAGCGAAGCTTTCAGACTTTGAAGGAATGTTTGACCACTGCACTTGTTTTGGCTTTACCTTCTGGTGAAGGAGGTTTTGTTGTTTATACTGATGCTTCATGTATTGGCTTAGGCTGTGTACTCATGCAACATGGGAAGGTGATTGCCTATTCTTCTAGGCAGTTGAGGAAGCACGAAGAGAATTACCCTGTTCATGATCTGGAATTAGCAGCAGTGGTGTTCGCATTGAAGATTTGGAGGCATTACTTGTATGGAGAAATACTTATTTTCTCAGAATGAAATCAACATGAGGTAGAGGAGATGGTTGCAGTACTTGAAAGAGTTCGAGTTCTCGATTGAGTATCATCCTGGCAAAGGCAATGTTGTGGCAGATGCTTTAAGCCGAAAGCCTGTGGCTAGATTGTCAAGTCTCATGTTACAAGAATGGAAGTTACTGGAACAATTGTCTAGTCTGGATCTTAATATTGACAATGATCGGGTTATGATTGCTCAGATTCAACTTAAGCCCGAACTGTTAATGGAAATCAAGTCCTTGCAAGATAATGATCCCGAGCTGGTAGAGATCAAGGGAAGCTTGAGCAGCAGACCTGACTTCATGTTGGCTGAAGAGGGAAGATTATTATTCAAAGGTAGAACTTGTGTACCTGATGAAGCTGGAATAAAGAACAAGATTCTTGAGGAAGCTCATAGATCCAGATACACCATTCACCCTGGAGGCACTAAAATGTACAGAGATTTGAAGAGATCCTTTTGGTGGATAAATATGAAAAGAGAAGTTGCAGACTTCGTGAGTAGATGCTTGGTTTGCCAGCAAGTTAAGGCCGAACATTTCAGACCGGCAGGAAAACTGAAACCACTCGACATACCCCAATGGAAGTGGGAAAGTATTGGCATGGATTTCATTATTGGTCTACCTAGGACTCGTGGAGGATTTGATGCGATATGGGTGATTGTTGATCGATTGAGAAAGTCAGCTCATTTCTTACCAATTAAGTCCAAGTGGACAGTTGATGTATTGGCTACTTTGTATTTGAAGGAAGTGGTAAGACTCCATGGCATACCAGTCAGCATTGTGTCTGATCGAGACCCTAGATTTACTTCACATTTCTGGAAGGGATTGCAAGAGTCTTTGGGTACTCGTCTGAATTTCAGTACTGCTTTTCATCCGCAGACAGATGGACAGACGGAAAGAACCAACCAGATAGTGGAAGATATGCTGCGAGCATGCATGATTGATTTTGGAGGCAGTTAGAGTGATCACCTGGCATTGATTGAATTCGCCTACAACAATAGCTACCAATCCAGCATACAGATGGCTCCTTTTAAAGCATTGTATGGTAGAAGCTGTCGTTCCTCGTTATGTTGGGATGAGGTAGGTGAGAAATAGTGGCTTGGACCGGATCTTATTTCAGAATCATCACAGAACATCCGTATTATCCGAGACCGGTTACAAGTAGCCCAATCCGGACAGAAGAGTTATGCCGACAACAGGAGAAGAGCATTGGAATTTCAGGTTGGCGAGCATGTGTTCTTAAAGGTCTCTCCGACGAGAGGGATCCGAAGATTTGGTATTCAAGGTAAGCTAAGTCCGAGATACATTGGTCCATTCGAGATTCTGGATAGAGTGGGAGAAGTTGCTTACAGACTCGCTTTACCACCGCAGTTGTCCGGCGTGCACAATGTTTTCCATGTGTCTATGTTACGGAAATATGTGTACGACCCCACTCATATCATTCAGCAAGTGGATTTCAAACTGAAGGAAGATTTGACCTATGAAGAAAGACCTATCGAGATTCTGGACCGGAAGCAACAGCAACTCCGGAATCGTTCTACACCGATGGTCGGCGTGGGACCGAAGAAGCTACTTGAGAGTCTGAAGATACTATGCGGAAGCGGTATCCCGACTTATTCTAGGTGAGCGATCTCATTCCCCACTCTCAGTTATAGTGCAGTGAATTTGGAGGACCAAATTCTTTAAGTAGGGGAGGGTGTAATACCCCGAATTATTATTTGAGCCCAATATAATTATTAAGCTTTTATTAACTGAGAATTGAATTTTTATTGAATTAATAATGGAATTTTGGATTATTAATATTTAATTCCTTAGAAATAGAATAAGTGAAAATCCGACTACCTTATAAAAATCTATAAAAATGGTAAACAGGTTAAGGTCGATGTAGTTAGTAACTTTGTCTTCTGTAATTAAGCCATTAAAAATCTGTGGTTAGATCTATTTAGTGATTAAGACCTAAAGTGCACACTTTTTGACCCTTACCTAACCTTAGTTTAAAACGCGAAATTAAGGCTTAATACTTAACCAAATGAGCTCAAACCAGAGGCAAATGGATGGTCTTGTTCTGAGGATCAAAAGCCCTCTACCAATTTCTCGAAACCCTAACCCTAGAATGCGCAGCCGGCCGAGTTTGGTTGAGTCAACCTTTTCGGCGCCGTTTCTAACACGTCTCTTGCCCCGTCGAATTCTCTCAGCTCCGAACTCTCCAGAAGATGTGTGAGCTATAGATAGAAAGCTCTTCTACCCTAGTTTCGTTTGGTAGCAGCTGTGTCCACAGAGGAGTCAGATCTGGGGAGATATCCGGCGATTACTGAAGGTGTGTCGGCAGGCCGTCGTCTAACTTCTTCCTTCCTTGTTTCTTCAATTGAGGTAGGAATTCTCAACCAAAATTTGAACATGAATACATCATTTTATTCCTCTCGACGAGATCTATCCAGTGGGACTGAAAGCCCCAATTTTATCTGGTGTCTAGAGAGCTATCGAGGTTTTTGTGAAGGGTTAGCAAGTTCGTTCTTCATATCTAGCATTTTATCCACATGAACCATATTGTATATGGTTGGATTCAGCATCATAGTAGCTTTCTTTTGATATAAGAAGCCCCAAATTTCATTCTGTATATTGAGAGAATTTTACGTTTTAGTCACAGCATGTCAAAATTAGGGTTTCCCATGTTCTTGCCTTAGTAAATCACGATTTCAGTAAGATAATTTGAAATTGGCCTTATTGTTAGATAGTATTCTTTGTTAGCTTTCCAACCGTACAAAAAGCCCTTTATTTGGAGTCCATTTCCATTAGTTATTAGTGTTTTAGTGCAACCCTATCAACCCCCTTAGCTTCCCGGCGTTCATCAGACGCGGAAGGGACGACCGGAGACGAGCAGAGATGGACGGTCGCACGATAGACCGCACAACTCAAGCCCAGACATGACTCTGGCATAGACAGAAGTTAAACGGTTCCTAAATGACCACACAACTAGTTGGACGGTTCAAAACTGACCACATATCCACTCCCAGCAGGTTAAACGGTCCAAACAGGACCACATAAGTTGAACGGCCCCCTGGGTGGCCGCACAACTAGATGGGCGGCCTTGCCCATGGCCGCACAACCCTGAGATGGATGGCCCATCCCTAGACCACCCATCACATGGGCGGCCATGTCCTAGAAAGCCCAACTCCTAGTGCTCCATTTGAACCCCGTTTCAGCCCCTGTTAAGCCCGATAGATATACGGCCCAATCCTAACCGTTTATCTAGACAGAAAACCACTTAATACTAGTTCTAATGCATTCATCTTAGTGTTCTAAATGGTAATTAGTAAAATAGAAACCCACTTGATAAATGATTAATTATGCAACTAAATTTATGCTAATTGCACGTTATTCGTTCATACGCGACTTACGTGATCTTGTTCGTTAGCTTATCATCTTGAACCATTCTTTTTGGCATCTTGACTTAATGTATAACTTAATTATTGTTAATTTGACATGAAATTAGGATTAATATGGTCATTAGCTTGCTGTTTAGCTGCTGTACTACAGTAGAACAACGTGTTCAACTTTCAGACTTTTAACAAGTCGTTAGCCGATTAGCGTGCTAGTCTTGGTTTTACCCCCGGAAACTCTATCCGGCGGCATTACCATCATCACGGGATTTCTTTATATCCCTGTTATGAACCTAATGAACTACCAAAACATCATTTTATGTGTTTAATTCGCTGGTTTAAGTCTTGGATCAAATTGGACGACAAGAGGCATACGCGGCTAGTAGTTGACCGCATATCCTCTTCGGCGGCCCGATTATGACCGCATATCTTTATACGGCCTAGTATGGACCGTATATCTTATTCATGGGTCTTAATGTCTTCTGGACATGAGCGGCCCATAATGCACCATTCATACCTTCGAGTGGCCCACTGTCAGCCGTTCTTTCTTGACCTCGTGGCTAAGTTTTGGCCCAGTTCCTGTATGCACGGCCCGGTGTTAGCCGTACATACCCTTGCGCGGCTTCTGTATGACCGCACATCTCTTGAAGATGAGTTTGACCGTGTTTTTGTACTCTTGAATCCAAGGACAAGGTTAGTCCTTTAAATCTTGAACTTATGGCAGTAAGTCCTCTGATTAAATTGGCCATTAAAATTGACTAAATGTCTAGACGCGTGGGATCTTGGATCCAATAAATCGATCCCAACGCACCGTAGGAGCCCGATCTGGTCCTGGGGAGAGCGCCCGAAAATTATTGAGCCCATGGGATGTTAATGACATGGTGAGGCATTGCACCGAATACTTGCTTGCTTGTTACGTCTATGACAAAAACTCTCTTGTTACTTGTTACTTGATCGTGATTGAATTGATGTTAATTACTGCTTGTTGGCCAATTCTTTATTACTATCTCCTGTTGTAAATTCTTGTACTTGTTATCTTGTTAATTCTTGGCATCTTATATTTCTTGACCTTGCAAGATCTTTTTATTACGTCGTTTCATAATATCATTATCGTCATTTATCTCTTTTAATTGCATGGCATATCAAAATGTAATTAAATTGCTAATCATGTAAACTTGCCTGTTATTTCCTACTAAGCGTCAGCTCATAGTTGTTGTTTCCCCCCTTTCCAAGCTATTCAGGTGACGATGCGCTTACCGATGGGGAAGGGCAGGAGTGATGTCTTGAGTGTATCAGTCCTGAAGAAATCGTTTTGCATCAAGCAATCGTCTCTCTCTCACTGCGCAGTCCTGAAAGTTGTTCTTTTTCTCCATCTTCCAGTCCTCTATTCAAAATGTTCACTTCACCAAAGTTGTTCGATTTTTAAAGATCTACAATTTCATCTTCTACGCCATTGGCCAGTTCTGCCCCGATTATGAGCTATTCACGTTTTCCCAGTAGGCTGTGCTGTTCACCTACGTCCCAAAATTTTCTGTATCTGTTCTAGCCCCATTTCCTCCTTTTTATAATTATTTTCTCATCTTCTTCTCTTCATAAATGTTGTTCCTCTTTCAGTTATCTACAATTTCTTCTTCTACCACTTTCGCTAGTTCTACACCATTTGAGAGATACGCTTCAATTGCTAAAGTCGCGCGCAGTTTGCCTAAAATATTCCTTCATCGGTGTGAAGGTCTATTTGTAGACCGTCAGAGACCATGTGAAGGTCTATCGTAAGACCGTCACAGCCCAAGTGACGGTCTATTTATAGATCGTTACACCTAAACTTGCCTAAAATCATCCCATTCGACCCCCGGAGCCTGACGGAGCTATCCTAGGCCGTTACATCACTCTGGCGGTCTTACGATAGACCGCCAGATGACACGGTGAGTCCAATTCATGCTAGACTCTGCTCCGTTTCTGTGTGCCATGGCCCTCTTGCAGAGCCCATAACTTCTTGAATTCTACTTTGAATTGAGCGCCGTTTGTTCCTATGGTTTCTCCTCTATATTATCTTGAATTTGATCCATAGATCTCAGATTTTCATTTGCTATCTTGCTCATAAACGCGGATGAAAGTTGGAGGTTTATGCATCCTAGTTCAACACAAACTCTGCAGATTAAGCTCCGGGGCTCCCTTCTAGAAGCCATATCTTCCAGATCCTTCCACCAAATTGAGTCCCACTTGTTCCTACCTCTTATCCTTTGTATTATCTTGAGATTGGTCCATAGAACATGAATTTTGGTGGACTCTATCCTCTAAAATCTTGGGACAACTTTCTGGGTTTTCTGCAACCTCTATATAAATTGCCCAGTTCGCAGTTGTAAATGAGGGCTCTTTCCGGACGTGGGGCGAAGCCATGCTGCAACTCCAACTCATATCTTTGACCCTGACTTGAAGAGGGAAGTATTAGCTTTCAATTCCATCCTTCTAGGCTTAATTTGGTTGTCTATACGCTTAGTTCTCTTCCTCTCAAAATTACAAATCATCACAATTTTCTACACTTTTCTGCTAAATATGCATTTTTCCTCGTTTTGCATCATTATTTTCTCTCTATTCTCTCAATCAAATCTCGTGATTTCAAATCTCATGCATGCACAACACACACACCCATCTTTTCCACCCTTCCACAAGGGTTAAAAACCTCCCCCCGGTGAGTTTGCCCTCAATTTCTACCCCTATTTTATCACTCCGGGATTGATACTACACTTCATGATCTAATGGATTTTTACCTTTGTGTTTTGTCTTTGTTTTAGAGGAGAGCATGATATGAACGTGAGGCCCTCTTCTTCTAGCCGGCTGGAAGATGAGGAGGTTTGAATCCACATCATTCCCCGCACCCTTTGTCAAGCGCGATCAAGTCTTCATCTTTTTCCAAGGTACTCAACGTCGTTTCCTCCATCTCTTCATTCCTTTGGCATTGTTGTGACTTTGGTGGCGATCACGGTATGTTTCTATGTCTATTTAACCCCCTTTTGTGTATACTTTCATGTCGATTCATGCTTGTTCATGTGCATATACACATGCTTAGTTGAAGGGGGCGGGATAGTCCATTAAACAAATCTACAATTTTTTGACGATCACGGTGGGACACCAATGCCCATGACGTTTGTTTTAATGCTCTTTTGTAAGTTGGGTGTGAGCATGTGCATGTTTAGGTGATATTTTATGCATTCTTCCACTGTTTGGGGCGTTTTAAGGGCTCTGGTATTCTGACGGTCCTATAGTAGACCGCCAAAAGAATGTAACGGTCATTTGGTAGACCGTTACAGATTCTAGCAGTCCTGCGCGCATGCTCACAGGGCCATATTCGTCGAGACATAACTTTTGCTCCCGGGGTCGGATTGCGTTGATTCTTGTTCCGTTGGATAGCCCTTTGTATTATCTTTCCATCCATATATAATTTTCATCATTTGGTTAACATTTGCATATTCTAATATTAACCAACTTTTTGTGTTTTCTGCATAAGTTCTACAGGCAAGCTCAGGGACAGGTTCACAGGTACATCTTTGCTCAGTGATTTTACTGCCTTCCCAATGTCTGATTGCACTGATTTTTGTTCCATTGGATAGTCCTTTGTATTATCTTTCCATTCATACCTTATTTGCATCATTTGGGTCTCATTTGCTTAGATAAAAATTGTTATCGTTTTAGCATTTTGTCCATAAAATCTGCTATGTGGTCTGCGCACAGGTTCACGGGGGTAACTTTCTTGGACGATTTAATTGACCTCTCGAGGTCGGATTGATCTGTTCTTAAGCCCATTGTACAGCCCTTTGTATTGTCTTTCCATCCATATGTTATTTGCATCATTTGAGTCACATTTGCATAGTCAAATATTGTCTCTATTTTTACATTTTATGCATAAAATCTGCATGCAGGTTCAGGGGCAAAAACAAAGGTACGCCGCTCATTCATGGTTTTTCACATCTTTTAGTGCCTAGTTGTCCCTATTTCAGGTCTTGCATCATTGGCATTCATATTTTCTTGCATTTTTCATGCATTTTGTGATGTTAGCATGATTTCATGATTGTCTTGATGTGCTAGTTTTAGGCTAGAAATTGCATGCACTCTGGTGCACATAAGATCATCCATATTTGCATATTGTAGTTGTATTCCCCCTTAGTAAGTGATTCTCTCTCTCCCATATTCCTTGGGCTCGACTAGGTGATCTTATCAGGGACCTCCGTAAGTCCCCGCGAGCCGTGGATTCTCACATGGACGTCGGGCCGGTTGTACCTTTCCACCCCTTAGGCTTGCATTTGCATACGTGTGAGGGAGTTAACCTTAGTCAAAATAAACTTTGGACCTTATTCCCTTAGGATTCCTATCTTGAGGGAATTTTTCCTAATTCAAATCATTAAAAGGTCTATTAAAACTCCTAAAATATTTCCCATCATTTTAACTTGGTTGACTTAGGTGAAAACTCTTACATTGCACTGATTGTGTTGTTTGGGCTTGTCCAGGCCCATTAGTGGTGTTTTGTGTTGCATTTTAATCATCATCCACATATTTTGTCGTTGTTAGGTCCACTTAGGTTAGTCCATTTATGTGTGTCCATTGTCATATGTCCATTCTCCCTTGGTCCTTGCATTAGTTTGTCAGTCCCTTCTTGTCCTCAAGCCCAGTAAGCCTATTACTTCCCTCTTTGTATTAAGTCTCCATTTTCCCTCATGGAGCATCATTCCAACCCCTTGTATCATCCTTCTTCCTGTTCTTACGTGGACTCCTCTTCCCACACAGGCCCATCTTCCCATGGTCCTTCTGACCCATCTGAGAGCAGGCTAATCTCATGGCCCATCTTTCAAGTCTTGTTCGCCAAATGGATCCGGCCCAGGCCCAACATCTTATTGCATATCATCTTAATAGGCCTTCTTCTCATAATGGGCCCTATACTCTTCATGGGCCTCTTTCTTTTCCTTCATATGCCGCTGGCCCGATTTCTAATGGGCCTTATTCTCTTAATGGGTCTCCTCCTTCTACCCATATTGCTTGTAGCAACCCTAATAAATGAATAATTGAAATGAATTAAAACATATATATTACAGAAGTAATATATATAAAAGGAATAGGGTTAATTGGACGAAATAAAACAAATTAAAAATAACGCCTCTTATTAGGGCGTTAATTCAAAAAGAAACGCCTCTATCAAAGGCGTTACTAAAGAAAGGACGCCCACACGTGCGGTCGTCAACTCACGCGACCAAATAGGCAAGTAAAAGAAACGCCTCTATCTTGGGCGTGTTTTAAAACACGAAACGCCCTTTTTCAAGGCGCTTTTTAAGAAACGCCCTTATGCAAGGCGTTAATTCAAGAATACACGCCCTGACCAAAGGCGTTAATTCAGTTCGTGACCCGATCGAACCCAGAACTTATCCAAGCAAAGATTAACCTAATCTAGTAAGTGTCTATTAGAGTAAGGACTCTATTAAGGATATATTACCCTCAATCAAACACTACTCTTGTTAGGACTTCAAAATCCTATAAATAACATGTTCGATCGAACCCTAAAACCCATTTGATCGAACGTCTGCTGCTAGGTACGTGAAGAACATATGTTCTTCTATTTTCTTCTTCTGTTCCTTTTTTATGAACGTAGCATGAGAAGAATTAATATTCTTCGTTTCCTCTCCAGGTTGACGGAAGAACGATTGTTCTTCTTCTATTAAGTTGCAGTTGAAGCTTCAAAGCCCTTTCATCTCCTTCATCCAGATCATAAGGTAGGTTTTCTCAAGCTACTGTAGCCCAAATGAAATTAATGCAAGATATATATATATATAAGCATGTCATGCATATGATTATTATAGTTTTCGTGCGTTTTCTGAAATATTTTGAAAGAAACGCCCTTGATTAGGGCGCTAATTTAAAAGAAACGACCATACTAGTGGTCGTCAATTTAATATTTGACGCCCTCTACGCAGGCGTTAATTTCATAAGAATCGCATGTGATTAATAATTGATCCTGTTTAAAAATTACAATACATATGAAATATTGATTTTTAATATCTTGCATGACTCTGTGAATTCCTGTTAAATTTTACTGCCATGACATGTCTCCTGTCTCTCGAAATATTATTTATTAAAATATCGTAAATTCCTTGAAATTCACGACTCGGACAAAGTCGTTTTCCATATTCTAACGCCCCAGTACAAGGCGTGAACATTAAAAGTAACGCCCCTTTCTAGGGCGTGTATCTGTTAAAAACCTAAAATTCACATATTCTGTAAAATGGAATTGGAAAGTAACGCCCCTTCCAAGGGCGCGTTTTTGAAAGTAACGCCCCTTCCAAGGGCGCGTTTTTGATAAATTTCTGAGAATAATTATATCCTGTCAAATATGTAAATGATGAGACGCCTGCCCCTGCAGTCGTCAACTTTTAAGAAACGCCCCCAGTAAAGGCGTGTTTTGATAAATTAATGAAATAATGGAAATTCTGCAAATTGGCAATATATGTAAACGCCCTTCAGTTAGGCGTTAATTACTTGAGACACGACTTGACCTAAGTCGTTATTTTACTGTAAACTGATTTTTCCTCTGATTTGCTAACCGATGGTTTATATATTATACATATATATATATATCGGCACTATTCTCCACTCCGTGAGTATAGTCCCACGTTTCATGTTGATTTATCGATCACACTCAACTCTCATTGACATACAAGCTCTCCATTGGACATTCCGTTCCTTTGGACTAGCAAGTTAGTCATAGAGACCTCCGTAAGACTCCTCGTAGCCTTGGATTCCCTCAAGGCCGACTGAGCTGGTTGTACCCTAAAAACCCATTACACTATTGATGCCATGTCACTCTAAAGAAACATGGTATACCGGCTCTTATGATTATACAAAGAGTATATCATAAGAAATTCTTGATGGGATGATGATATCATGCCATATCGTGTCATTCTTGTAAACCCCAATTCTATGATAAGAATGAGGGTATCTTACTTTGATATGCTGTTCATGTGGACCTCAATTCTATATAAAGAATGTCCATATTGATTTGTCATGGTACCTAAGTTAAGGGAACCATATTCTACCTAGTTTTATCGATATCGTGATTATACCGTTATTATCGCCATTCTATGTCCTTTGTCATATTTTGGACTCTATTCTATCAAAGTTGTCATACGTGTCTACAAGCTTGATTATTGAAATTCTATGTTGGCTATAAACAAGAGTGGATGTCAAAACACATGATAAATGCCTGCGCATATAGGGCCCGATCTGGTCCTGGGAGGAGCACCCGAAAGTACTTGTGCCCATGGGAGTTAAAATGATAAGGTATCTGGCATTATACCGAGTACTTGACTTGCTTGATTGGACATTCCACACACATCTTGTACTTGACTCGTACTTGACATGAAATGAAGTGCGTGGCCCGAAAAAGGGTAATTTACTTGCTTGATACATGATAGCCAAAGTTCTTGACATGACTCGATAATGGTACTTACTTGAATATCTTGAATAACTTGTATCTTGTTCATGAAAGTTCATCTTATTTCTTTGATATTACATTCTCTCTATCTTGTCGTTTCATGCGAGCATGCATAGCTTTATTGCATCCATGAAAATGTAATTACTTAAACCACTTGCTAGTACTTGAGATATAATTTCCTACTGAGCGTTCGCTCATCCCGTTTGTCCCTTTTTACTTTTCAGGTAAGTCCGACGACGATGGAAGTCAATCGGATGGGAATTGTCAAGAGTGAAGAGATAGAGCTTCTACAAGTGTCGTCTAGTCTTTTCCATAGTTTCTTGAGTCAACTATGTATTCTTTTCCTTTTTATTTAACAGAGTATTGGATTTGTAATAGTCTATCCATTATGAATAAAGGATTGGGTTATCTTGCTATTTTGCGCATCTCTGTCTTTGTGTCGAATACACGACCACTCTGATTGACATGATTGATATAGACACGTCGCGCATCTCCGGGTATCTTCCGCGCTCGGGGCGTGACAGTCTTTGTGGTATCAGAGCCTAAGGTATTCAATTCCTAGGAAACCCAAGTCCAAGGATAGGTTTCAAAACCTTTAACCAAGTGAGAGTGGGTAGAACCAAGGGTTAAATGATCAATGAGTCCTTTATAAGATCATAGTGATATAATACTAACATAGCTATTGTAATTGTAGGATAATGGCTGCCGAACGTGCTCAATGGCGCAACATGCAGCGTACCCTTCAAGGGATGACCCAAGTGCTACAACAGGTAGCACAAGGTGGTGCTCCACGAGCTGGAAGCTTACACCAAGCATTCAAGAATATGAATCCCCCGAAGTTCATGGGATCGACCGATCCAGACGATGCCGAGCATTGGGTTCGGGAGATTGAACGTATATTCCGTGTCATGCAATGCACGGATCAGGACAAAGTCTTATTAGCTACTTTCCAGTTAGAAAAGGATGCTAGATGCTGGTGGGAGTCGATTGAAGCTACTATTGACCCAACTCAAGTTACATGGGGTGAATTCGTTGAATATTTCAACGCCAAATATTTCTCTGATAGGGTCCAGGAAAGGAAGGCCGCCGAATTTGCCGCATTAAAGCAAAGATCTTTATCGGTGGCTGATTATGAAGCACAGTTCTCTAGACTGTCTAGATATGCTAAGCATTTAATTGGCACGGAAAAGATGAAAGCCCGTAGATTTCTTAATGGGCTTAGGCCCCACTACATTACTCAACTGGCGCCTATGGATATTCAAGTTTATACTGAAATAGTGCGCCGAGCTCAGTTGCTTGAAGATGCCACGGAACTATCTGATAGGATCCGTGGGAAAGACAAAAAGGAGCAAGTCACAAGTTCGGGTTCTTTTAAACCCAACTTTAAGAAGAGGCCCAATAATGGAGGTTCTTCCTCTCAAGATCAGAAGTACAAGAAATCCAAGCCTTTCTCTATCACCACTACCCCTTCAAACGTAGTATGCAAGCATTGTGACAAGGCTGGTCACAAAACAGAAGAATGCTGGAGGAAACTAGGAGCATGTCTCCGTTGTGGGAGTCGTGAACATCGGATTCCCGATTGTCCATTAATGAATGACCAAGATGGTGAGGGTAAACGCCCAGTGACAAGGAACGCGCGTCTTCATGCAATCCAAGAGACCGAACCAGAAGAAGAAGGCGGATTGGTGGAAGGTACATTAAAAATTTGTTCCAAATATGCACATGTCTTATTTGATACGGGTGCATCGCATTCCATTATTTCCAAGAAGTTTGCTGACCCATTGCCTCTAGAACCAGAATGGATGAAAATAGTGTTGTCTACTCCTCTCGGAAACGAGACGGATATCACGCATCATTACCAAAACTGTGAGGTGTTGGTTCGAGGAAAGAATTTTCCTATTGATCTTATCTGCTTAGATCTAAAAGAATATGATGTTATACTAGGAGCAGATTGGTTATCTAAGTACCAGGCAACGGTTGATTGCCGTAATAGCAAGATTGTTTTCAAAGAATTTCCAGAACTGACTTATACTAGTCCTAAGAGTCGAAGCAAATCCCCTCTTATTTCGGCTCTTCGAGCAAGCAAGCTCGTCAGGAAAGGATGTGTATCCTTCCTTGCTTTTGTCACTAATAAAGAAGCTAAGGAAACCAAGATAGAAGACGTTCAAGTAGTACGAGAATTCCCAGACGTATTTCCGGAAGAACTGCCGGGATTACCCCCGCAAAGAGATGTGGCCTTTACCATCGACTTAGTCCCTGGTGCTGGTCCGGTTTCAAAGGCACCATATAGAATGTCCCCTGCTGAACTCAAGGAGTTGAAGGAGCAGTTGATGGAACTAATCCGAAAAGGGTTTATTAGACCAAGTACTTCCCCGTGGGGAGCACCAGTCTTATTTGTAAAGAAGAAGGATGGATCCATGAGATTGTGTATTGACTATCGACAGTTGAATCATCTTACTATCAAGAACAAGTATCCACTGCCGAGAATCGATGAATTGTTTGATCAGATTTCAGGATCCAAATATTTCTCCAAGATTGATCTCCGGTCGGGATATCATCAATTAAGGATCAAGGATGATGACATTCACAAGACCGCATTCAGAAGCAGGTATGGCCATTACGAATTTGTTGTTATGCCTTTTGGACTAACAAATGCCCCTGCTGCCTTTATGCAGTTAATGAATAGCATATTCAGGCCTTACTTGGATCAATTCATAGTAGTCTTCATCGATGATATATTGATATATTCTAAGACTAAGGAAGAACATGAAGAGCATTTGAGGATTGCATTGCAAGTCTTGAGGACAAATCAATTATATGCTAAACTCAGCAAATGCGAGTTCTGGCTTGAAGAAGTGGCTTTTCTCGGACATGTCATATCCAAGGACGGTTTATCTGTGGATCCGTCAAAAGTTGAAGCTGTGAGAAACTGGGAGAGACCCACTAATGCAAGCGAGATCAGAAGTTTCTTAGGTCTTGCAGGCTATTATCGGCGATTTATCAAAGATTTCTCTAAGATCGCCGTACCACTTACAAGATTAACTCGTAAGGAGATCCGATATGAATGGAGTGAGGAATGTGAAAGCAGTTTCCAAACTCTCAAGGATCATCTCACCACAGCTCCGGTCTTAGCCCTACCAATTGAAGGAGAGAAATTCGAGGTCTACACTGATGCTTCTGGCATTGGCCTCGGATGTGTTCTAATGCAACATGGGAAGGTCATAGCATACTCTTCTCGTCAACTGAAGAAGCATGAGGAGAATTACCCCGTCCATGACTTGGAATTGGCCGCGGTAGTATTTGCCCTAAAGATATGGAGACACTATCTCTATGGGGTACAGTTTACTGTATACTCCGATCACAAAAGTCTCAAATATCTATTTTCACAAAAGGAGCTGAACATGAGACAAAGACGCTGGCTAGAATATCTCAAGGACTTCGACTTCAGCATACAATACCATCCCGGAAAGGGTAATTATGTGGCTGATGCCCTTAGTCGAAAGCCGAGAGCAAGGATAGCCAATTGTATGATACAAGAATGGAGGTTACTTGAACAATTCTCCGAGCTCAATATAAGCTTGGACACGGAATCCAAATTTGTCACACTATCTCATGTAAGCATACAGTCAGATTTGTTATCTGAGATACAAACACTTCAGGATAATGATCCTATGTTAGTAGAAATCAAAGGCAGATTAGAAGGACAATCTGATTTTCAACTAACTTCTGATGGAAGATTATCGTTCAAAGATAGAACTTGTATACCCGATTGTCCGGAATTAAAGAAGAAGATCTTAGATGAAGCTCACCGATCAAGATACACTATTCATCCTGGATCAACTAAAATGTACCAAGATGTAAAGAGGAACTTTTGGTGGCCCAATATGAAAAGAGAAATAGCGGACTATGTATCACGCTGTCTCACATGCCAACAGGTCAAGGCGGAACACCAAAAGCCTGCGGGAAAACTACATCCTCTAGATATTCCTAAGTGGAAATGGGAGGATATTGGTATGGACTTCATCATGGGTTTGTCTAAATCTAAAGGAGGACATGATGGAATCTGGGTTATCATTGATCGATTGACTAAATCGGCACATTTCTTGCCAATCAAAAGCCGATGGTCGATTGATGTGCTAGCTGCACTATACATTAAAGAAATAGTCAGGATACATGGAATTCCTGTCTCAATCGTGTCTGATAGGGATCCCCGTTTTACTTCTCATTTTTGGAAGGGATTACAACATTCGTTGGGGACAAGGCTCAACTTTAGTACTGCTTTCCACCCACAAACGGATGGTCAGACCGAGCGAACTAATCAAGTTGTTGAAGATATGCTGAGAGCATGCATTATTGACTTTGGAGGAAGCTGGCATGACCACTTACCTTTAGTTGAATTTGCATATAATAATAGCTACCAAGCTAGTATCCAAATGGCACCTTTCGAAGCCTTATACGGAAGGAGTTGCCGATCTCCCATATGTTGGAACGAAGTTGGAGAAAAACAACTATTAGGTCCAGACATGGTAAGGGATACAACCGAGAAGATACAAGTAATCAGAGAAAGATTACAAGTTGCTCAGACAAGGCAAAAGGCTTATGCTGATACCAGGAGAAGAGATCTTGAATTCCAGGTTGGAGATCATGTATTTCTTAAAATATCCCCTGGACGTGGCATACGAAGATTTGGTGTTAAGGGCAAGCTTACGCCAAGATTCATCGGACCATTTGAGGTACTCGAAAGAGTTGGCGAGGTTGCTTATCGCATCGCGTTGCCTCCTCAGTTGTCCGAGGTACACAATGTATTTCACATATCTATGTTGAAGAAGTATGTGCACGATCCGTCACATATTATTGAGCATGGAGATCTGGTGATCCAGAAAGATCTCACATATGAACAAAGGCCTTTAAAGATATTAGATCGAGAAATACGAGCTCTAAGGAATAAGGTTATTCCCATGATCAAGGTGCAATGGAATAAGAATCCTGAACGCGAAGCGACATGGGAGACCGAGGAATCTATGAAGAAACGATTTCCCGAGTTATTCTAAGAGGTATATGTCCTACACTCTCCGCGTGTATAATTATATATATATTGAATTTGGGGACCAAATTCTTTTTAAGTGGGGGAGGGTGTAGCAACCCTAATAAATGAATAATTGAAATGAATTAAAACATATATATTACAGAAGTAATATATATAAAAGGAATAGGGTTAATTGGACGAAATAAAACAAATTAAAAATAACGCCTCTTATTAGGGCGTTAATTCAAAAAGAAACGCCTCTATCAAAGGCGTGACTAAAGAAAGGACGCCCACACGTGCGGTCGTCAACTCACGCGACCAAATAGGCAAGTAAAAGAAACGCCTCTATCTTGGGCGTGTTTTAAAACACGAAACGCCCTTTTTCAAGGCGCTTTTTAAGAAACGCCCTTATGCAAGGCGTTAATTCAAGAATACACGCCCTGACCAAAGGCGTTAATTCAGTTCGTGACCCGATCGAACCCAGAACTTATCCAAGCAAAGATTAACCTAATCTAGTAAGTGTCTATTAGAGTAAGGACTCTATTAAGGATATATTACCCTCAATCAAACACTACTCTTGTTAGGACTTCAAAATCCTATAAATAACATGTTCGATCGAACCCTAAAACCCATTTGATCGAACGTCTGCTGCTAGGTACGTGAAGAACATATGTTCTTCTATTTTCTTCTTCTGTTCCTTTTTTATGAACGTAGCATGAGAAGAATTAATATTCTTCGTTTCCTCTCCAGGTTGACGGAAGAACGATTGTTCTTCTTCTATTAAGTTGCAGTTGAAGCTTCAAAGCCCTTTCATCTCCTTCATCCAGATCATAAGGTAGGTTTTCTCAAGCTACTGTAGCCCAAATGAAATTAATGCAAGATATATATATATATAAGCATGTCATGCATATGATTATTATAGTTTTCGTGCGTTTTCTGAAATATTTTGAAAGAAACGCCCTTGATTAGGGCGCTAATTTAAAAGAAACGACCATACTAGTGGTCGTCAATTTAATATTTGACGCCCTCTACGCAGGCGTTAATTTCATAAGAATCGCATGTGATTAATAATTGATCCTGTTTAAAAATTACAATACATATGAAATATTGATTTTTAATATCTTGCATGACTCTGTGAATTCCTGTTAAATTTTACTGCCATGACATGTCTCCTGTCTCTCGAAATATTATTTATTAAAATATCGTAAATTCCTTGAAATTCACGACTCGGACAAAGTCGTTTTCCATATTCTAACGCCCCAGTACAAGGCGTGAACATTAAAAGTAACGCCCCTTTCTAGGGCGTGTATCTGTTAAAAACCTAAAATTCACATATTCTGTAAAATGGAATTGGAAAGTAACGCCCCTTCCAAGGGCGCGTTTTTGAAAGTAACGCCCCTTCCAAGGGCGCGTTTTTGATAAATTTCTGAGAATAATTATATCCTGTCAAATATGTAAATGATGAGACGCCTGCCCCTGCAGTCGTCAACTTTTAAGAAATGCCCCCAGTAAAGGCGTGTTTTGATAAATTAATGAAATAATGGAAATTCTGCAAATTGGCAATATATGTAAACGCCCTTCAGTTAGGCGTTAATTACTTGAGACACGACTTGACCTAAGTCGTTATTTTACTGTAAACTGATTTTTCCTCTGATTTGCTAACCGATGGTTTATATATTATACATATATATATATATCGGCACTATTCTCCACTCCGTGAGTATAGTCCCACGTTTCATGTTGATTTATCGATCACACTCAACTCTCATTGACATACAAGCTCTCCATTGGACATTCCGTTCCTTTGGACTAGCAAGTTAGTCATAGAGACCTCCGTAAGACTCCTCGTAGCCTTGGATTCCCTCAAGGCCGACTGAGCTGGTTGTACCCTAAAAACCCATTACACTATTGATGCCATGTCACTCTAAAGAAACATGGTATACCGGCTCTTATGATTATACAAAGAGTATATCATAAGAAATTCTTGATGGGATGATGATATCATGCCATATCGTGTCATTCTTGTAAACCCCAATTCTATGATAAGAATGAGGGTATCTTACTTTGATATGCTGTTCATGTGGACCTCAATTCTATATAAAGAATGTCCATATTGATTTGTCATGGTACCTAAGTTAAGGGAACCATATTCTACCTAGTTTTATCGATATCGTGATTATACCGTTATTATCGCCATTCTATGTCCTTTGTCATATTTTGGACTCTATTCTATCAAAGTTGTCATACGTGTCTACAAGCTTGATTATTGAAATTCTATGTTGGCTATAAACAAGAGTGGATGTCAAAACACATGATAAATGCCTGCGCATATAGGGCCCGATCTGGTCCTGGGAGGAGCACCCGAAAGTACTTGTGCCCATGGGAGTTAAAATGATAAGGTATCTGGCATTATACCGAGTACTTGACTTGCTTGATTGGACATTCCACACACATCTTGTACTTGACTCGTACTTGACATGAAATGAAGTGCGTGGCCCGAAAAAGGGTAATTTACTTGCTTGATACATGATAGCCAAAGTTCTTGACATGACTCGATAATGGTACTTGCTTGAATATCTTGAATAACTTGTATCTTGTTCATGAAAGTTCATCTTATTTCTTTGATATTACATTCTCTCTATCTTGTCGTTTCATGCGAGCATGCATAGCTTTATTGCATCCATGAAAATGTAATTACTTAAACCACTTGCTAGTACTTGAGATATAATTTCCTACTGAGCGTTCGCTCATCCCGTTTGTCCCTTTTTACTTTTCAGGTAAGTCCGACGACGATGGAAGTCAATCGGATGGGAATTGTCAAGAGTGAAGAGATAGAGCTTCTACAAGTGTCGTCTAGTCTTTTCCATAGTTTCTTGAGTCAACTATGGATTCTTTTCCTTTTTATTTAACAGAGTATTGGATTTGTAATAGTCTATCCATTATGGAATAAAGGATTGGGTTATCTTGCTATTTTGCGCATCTCTGTCTTTGTGTCGAATACACGACCACTCTGATTAACATGATTGATATAGACACGTCGCGCATCTCCGGGTATCTTCCGCGCTCGGGGCGTGACATTGCTGCTGGCCCTTACACTCATGTTTCTTTCAGGCCCGTATATCCCTCTATTCTTGGAATGGGCCCTTTTTCTTCTCAGCCCAGATCCTCTTATCCGGTCCATTACAATAATCATGGTCCGAATTCGCAACCTCTTGCTCAAGTTGGCCCACATTACCCCCCGTCTCTCCCTACTTAGAAGATGATTGCTCAAGCCCAACGCCAGCTTCATGAACTCCAACGTCGGATCGATCCCAAGTCCTCCTTAAGTGTTCCATTCACATTTCAAGGTCTTCGGCTTCCACCATCTTCACAAATTCCTGCATATCGTCGCTATGGTGGAGTCGGTGACCCCGACGTGCACTTGAAGGAGTTCC
Source organism: Amorphophallus konjac (assembly GCA_022559845.1). Lineage (NCBI taxonomy): Eukaryota > Viridiplantae > Streptophyta > Magnoliopsida > Alismatales > Araceae > Amorphophallus > Amorphophallus konjac. The sequence continues at coordinate 215,613,443 of CM040124.1, read as the reverse complement.
TCTATGAGTCGGCCCAGTTTTGACATGACCAATGCTTAATGGCCTATCTATTTGGTCTATCTTTGGAAGGCCCGACTCGGGATTGGTTCTTTTCTCTTCCGCAAGAGTAGATTGTGAATTTTCAGATGGTTCAAGAGAAGTTTATTCAGGAGTATCAGGACCAGGTTGAGCCCAGGCATTCTATGGTGGACCTGGCCCATGAGATGATGAAGCCCGAAGAGGATTTCTGCACCTTTGCCGACCGTTGGCGTCGCCTTGCCGCGTAAGTCCCGGGGCACATTCCGGAGCAAGAACAAATGAAGATGCTGATACCCAATACGACGCCCAAGTATCGGTTTATCTTAGCCCTCAATGATATTACCTCCTCGCAACAACTTTATAGCCGAGCCCGCTTCATCCGCCAACAAGTCCAGGATTCCCCTAACCCCGAGTCTTTTCCACTATTTAACACCCCGCCATCTATACCTCCCTCCACATATCAACATTCACCTTCTGCATACCAACCCTCCACGAGTGAGCCATACACCCCCACATATCAATCACCCGCATATTGCTCCATGTGTCAGCCCTCCGCATCCACATACCCGTCTCCATCTCCATCTCCAATCAGGGGAATTCCACACCCCGAGCAGGTGGATGCCATCTACATACCTTCCCACTCTACTCCGCATATGCCACTACCTAATCCCTCCCTTAGCCCTGCGTCATTGCCTACGCAACCCCCACAACCATCTTCATCCCATATCCCTCGCTATCCCCCTAGCCCGAAGCAGGCTCCTCATCCTCCGTTGCCATAGTCTTTTACAAACATTTTTAGGGCTTTGATGGCCACTCACGCGTTGCGGCTCCCTCCAGTTGTTCCTTGCCAACCTGCGGTCGGGAATATGCTTCAGTTCTGTGATTATCAATGCCAGCAGGGGCATTTGGTTGAGGATTGCCTCGAATTTCGGGAGTTTATTTATGGCTTGGAAGCCAAGAAAAGGATTGACTAGGCCATTATTCATGAAGTTATTCTACATATCCGCAGCAAGCAGCAACAACAAGAAGCACCGCAGCCGTCTCCATCCCCACAAGGCCAGGGGCACCCTTGTGGTTCTTTATCTAGCGATGCACCCGCTCCATCGCCTACTCCGTTATCTACCCCATCTTTGCCACCTCCTACACCATCTCCGTCACCTCCACCAACCCAGGCTCTTGCTCAGGCTAGTGCCTCCACTACCTCCGCTTCCTCCATTGCCACCACCGCTTCCACTCCCAACACCGCTCGGCGTGCTGTATCGATACGTCGACGGTGGACACCACGACCTTCCCCTTTGCCTACATCACCTTCTCCACCTCCATCTCCATCACCATCTCTATTGACTATTCCATCACTTCCACCATATCCGCCACCTTTGCCATCCCCTTCATCATCTTCACATGAGCCTGACCGAGCTCCACCTCTGCCTTCGCCTTAACCCACAACCCCTTTGCCTCCACCTAAACACACCATCCCTATTAAACCATCCATGTCCTCTAAGCCTTTTACATCCATTTCTTCATCTACTTCCACCCCACGGAGCGGGTGTGCGTTCTCTTTGGTGCCCCTCGGGTCTGGTCCCCAGGGAGATAATGAGCCGAGTCAGGGTAGTTCGGTGTCTGTTGTTCCATTCATGATTCAAGATTTCGTCTACCGCATGCCGATCCGGGTCCTGGTCTCGGGATACTTTGGGACAGATGAGCCTATACTTCCGAAGATGGTGGTCAAGAAGAGTTCCCTCGCACTAGTGCCAGTTTCTTCACAAGCGAGGCCGGTGACAATCTCCTTGTTCGCCGGTGGGTTTATTGTTGATGTTGTTATTTTCTCTCGCTCGATTGCTATCCAGTTCATTGGTCAAGAAGGGTTCTCTACCCGCATTGTGCTAATGCGTACGACTGCCAGAAGATTGATGAGTTCTATATTCAAGGGGCAGTTTGCCATATCTTATGCACTTTCCAAGGACATTCTGCACATCCTATGCAATCTCTCTCGATTTATCAGTACGCCGACCACGTCAACGCCATGTATTATTCTCCCTCGGTCTCGTCCTGCTCTTTTATCAAGGGAGCTATGCTTCAGACTTGATTTCCTAGTAGAGTTGCCAAATCTCATGTTGCTTGTTCCGAGAGACAAAACTCCATGGTTTTCTGATATTCATCATTCTAAGGAGTCACTTGCTCAAGAATGTCCGCATACTATTAACACTGGGTGTCTAGGGGCAACCGCCCCGATGAAGTTGCATGTTCACAGTCGAACCAGGCCGTCTGCCAGGTGGGCCCATTATTTGAGAAGGTATTACAGATTAAGAAGCCCGAAGGTCCAAGCCCGCACCAGGCAGGTCCATTTTCAAGAGATTTCTGCCAAGAAGAGGTGGCGACGTAAATTCAATGGCCGTCGGTTGTGCATTCAGCGGTCCACTTCTTCTTCTTCTCCTTTCTATTCATCGTTTCTTTTGCTCAGCTCCCACCCTTGGGTGGTGTATCTTCCCTCTTCAGATCCAACTTCTATGATCTTCTCCTCTCTTCTGGGGTCCGTAAGCCCCTACTCTTCCTCTTTTCTTCTCCATCCGGAGTCTCTAGATTATCCCTCCTCTCATGAATCTAGGCCTCACCCTAGGCATATGTCATCCTTCCATCCTGATCTTGGGACTTCCCCTGATTCTTCTTCCCCGGGACTTTTGGGTGTTGCTTTTGATTCTTCCCCGACTTTGTCGGTGATTACAATTTTCCTTCTCTGGCCCTACCGGATGACAACTACTCTCCTTCTCCGCCCATGTCGGATGATCATTCTCATCCTTCCTCATCTTCACAGCAATCCTCTCGTTGTCTTTCTATTCTCTCCTCTTATCCCTTTCAGGGTCTTCGCCCTTTCTCTTACTGTTATCGAGGCTTTAGTCCGCCTTGATCTCAGCTAATCTGGTTTCTTCTGTAATTGGTTCCTTGTTATTATGGACACACTAAAATTGACATCATTTTGAGCATATCTCCTATCGCACTGCGATGCCCCATTTGACCCATAAATTGACTTATTTGAGTGGTTTTCCTCTCTTTTCTTGAATATCTAACTTTCCCTAGTTTTCACACATCTTTTCCTATTTTTTATAGACTTTTCAGAGCTTTTTCTCCATTTTTTCGGGCCTTAAATCAAATGGAGGCAGGGACTCGAGCGCCATTTAAATAATGCCCAAGCAGGGGGCGTCCATTTCTAGCTGAATTCAGTTTAGCCATTTTCAAAATCTATGAATTAGCGACACTCCGAAAAGTCGCCATTTCTTTAAATAGCGACCGTTCGGAAGGTCATCAATTTCCTTGCCTTATTTTGAGCATTTAACTCAGTCCAAAATTCGTATCAATTCCTAATTGGCGATCGCTTCATGGGCGTCAATTCTTTTCTAATTTTGGAATATCATAATCCGTCTTAAAATGCCTCAGAATAGGTGGCGCTTCGAGCAGGCGCACTTTTAATTAGCGACCAGTGGGTCTGACGTCATTTCTTACAGAATTTTGATTTCGAACAGAACCCCTTTCCTTCCTCAGTTAAACTCCTTTTCCACTTGGGAAAGGTTCCTATGACTTCCTAATATTGTAAGGACACTTGAAGGAAGGATCCCTCTTTCCAAATCCCACCAAAACTCAATTTTCTAATTTTCTTAGAATTAAACTCCGAATTTCCTTTCTCTTCCTCACTTAAACTCCTTTTCCACTTAGGAAAGGGTTCCTATGGCTTCCTAATGTTGTAAGGACACTTGGAGGAAGGATCCCCCTTTCCAAATCCCATCAAAACTCAGTTTTCTAATTTTTATGGAATTAAACTCTAAATTTCACTTCCCTCCCTCACTTTAACCTCCTTTTCCACTAGGGAAAGGGTTCCTATGACTTTCTATGGTTGGGAGGACACTTGCCCAATGAATATCTCCCTCCAAATCCCTTGAAAACATGGTTTTCTAATTTTCTTGGAATTAAACTCTGAATTTCACCTCTATAAATAGGACCCATCTCTCCCTTGTGTAAAAGGCATCAATATCAATCCAAGGGGAGGTGCTACTGGATTGAAGGCTCAAGGAGGAGGCTCCCATGAACCTACAAACTTCATCCATGGAGTTCTTGTTGCATCTCTGTAGTTTTGATGATGACTAACACTATGAATCAAATTATTTATATGATAATCATCTTGATGCTCCTATATGAATGATAAAGATCATGAATTGTCTAAATATTCTCAGGATCTAATGTTGTTGTCTTGCATGCACATCTATGGATCAAATGCTTTTTCATCATACTTTTCTGTTTTGATGCTCTTCTATCATGTACACCCATGAGCTCATACTTGTCTTGATTATATGGGATCTGTACATTTAGTGCGTTGACGCACTTGGCTGGGTGCGTAGACGCATTAGTGCATCTTTCACTTGCTGTTTTGTCCACTGCGTCGACGCTGCACGATGGAAGCGTAGACGCATTGGCTTGGTGCCAAGGGCTTGAGCGTCTCGCATATGAAGCTGAGTCAACGCTGCATGATGGAAGCGTTGACGCATTGGCTTAGTACCAAGGGCTTGAGCGTCTCGCCTATCAAGCTGAGTCGACGCTGTCACCTGAAGCGTTGACGCATTGGCTTGGTGCCAAGGGCTTGAGCGTCTCGCCTATGAAGTTGAGTCGATGCTATCACCTGAAGCGTTGACGCATTGGGTTGTTACCAATATATTGTGCGTCTCATCCAAGGAGCTGAGGCGACGCTACACAATGGAAGCGTCGACGCCTTGAGTTTTTTGACCAAAGGTTCTTTTGATCAACCACCCAGCAGAAGTGTCAACGCTGTCAACTGATGCGTTGACGCATTAGTGTGTTTTGTCAAGGCACCTATTCTCCTTATATCCATTGCGTTAACGCCTTGGCTTTAGTGCGTTGACGCGTTCTTCTGTCCTTTCATAAGTCTCGTGCAATCTGTGTGAACAATTTATGACTTGAATATTTCTGAGATTGACTGAATGTTATCTGAAACCTAACAGGGACTTAAAGACAAATTGGAACTTTATTCCAATTATGTGAGCACGTGATCCGAGGGAATAATCGTCTAACACGTGGCTCGGTTCATCTGGAAGCATGTCTTCGTGCGTGTCTCCCAAACCCTCACTCTCTCGTGAGGTTGGATATATATATATATGAAGGTTTCTGCTCCTGAAATGCTGCCGAAGCCACAAGGAAAAGGGTGAGGCCAGAGCGAGAGGAAGGAGTGGAGAAGCCATCATGATCCATTCGTTGAGCGTACCTGGAAGAGAGAGAGTGATGAAGGAGAGGATGGTTTTCTGCTATGTTTTGTCTATGCTTCTTTAAGAAGCTACATTGTTTCTCCGTTCGATTGTCTTCGATATTTCATTATGTTTTCAGTTGTTTGTTCTTAAATTCCGATACTCTGTTTTATCGTTCCCTCTAGGTGTAGAGGAAGAGAGGTGGATCCTCTAGGTTGCATTGTGATTCCCTCTGAATCAGATCAGAGGAAGGGAGGTGGTCTCCAGGGGTTGCTGTGTTCAGATAGTGAGGAGGCTATCTGGGTTGTTCCCTCCGCCTGTGGAGGAAGAGAGACAGTGTCTCCGAATTGCAGTGAGGGTGAGTCACTGCTGGGTTCCCTCTTGTCTAAGAGGAAGGGAGAGTTATCTCCGGGTCAGGTCTTGGGGTGTGAGACCTGGGTGCAAGCTGTGTGTTCAGCTTCTGAAGGGATTTCGATCCCCAAGCTGTGGATCAGCGTGTTGTAGGCAGACTAAGTCTGCGGTTCTTTCTTGTGAAAGGAAGCCTCACTCGGCCTTGAGTGAGGGATGGACGTAAGTCTGCAGGTTGTAGACTGAACCATCTAAATCTCCTATTCTCCGTGGTATGGTTGTGCGCATCTATCTTCCTTATGATTTTGTCTGGCTTCATTAAGTAAATGTGAATGTTGATGATTGAAATCTTGGTCTGACTGCTCGATAGGTGGTTGTGCATATGTGCTAATGACATTTTGAGTCATTTATGTTCTGCGCTCGTGAATTACGTTATATTGGTTAAGGGTCCTGCCTCGACTCAGTCAAATATTTTTTAAAACGGTGATCTATTCATCCCCTCGCTTCTAGCTCACCGTCCTCCTGTGTAATAGTTGGTATCAGAGCAGGTTTACCCGAGATGTGGTCCAACGACCAGGGTAATCCTGGAACCAGTGGTCCTCGCAGCTACATAGCTGAAGGATAGTCAATCTCCCGTCCCCCATATTTTGATGTCTCTAATTATTTCTTTTGGAAAAACAGGATGGAAGTTTTCATCCGATCTCAGAGCCACAAGCTGTGGAGAGTCATTACAATTGGACCTTATGATTTACCTACGAATGAGGAGATGTGGTCTGAAGAACAAGTCAAATTATCCGGACTGAACTGGCCTGCGCTCAACATCATCCAGTGCGCAGTTCACCCTGAAGAATATGCCTTAATTTCGGCGTGCAAGACAGCTAAGAAGATGTGGGATGAACTAGCGCTGATTTACGAGGGTACCTCTCAGGTCAGAGCTACCAAGGTAAACTACCTAACCTCTGAGTATGAATTATTTAAGATGAAGTTAGAGGAGAGCACGACTGATATGTACACTAGGCTGTCACTGATCACAAATAGCCTCAAGGGGTTTGGAAAGGAAATATTTGAAGGGGATATAGTCAGGAAGATCTTGAGATCTTTGACTCCAGCGTGGCACACAAAGGCCACTGTGATAGAGGAATCGAAGGATTTATCAACCATGACTGTCACTGAACTCATAGGGTCTCTTATGACCTATGAGATGAATCTCAAGAAAACAGGAGAAGGAAGTGACAGAAAGGGCAAGAATGTTGCTCTTAAAGTTGAACGACATAGTAGTAGCAGCAGCAGCAGCAGCAGTGGAGACTCTGATGAAATTCCAGACCTTGACAGGAGTGAAAAAGCTCTGCTCACACGTCAGTTCAGGAAATTTCTAAAACTGAAGGGAAAATCATATGGGAGAAGAAGAAATTACTCATCAGGTAAATATCCAAACAATGGCAATGACAAGGATAGGAATGCTAAAATTGTGATGTGTTATCATTGCAGGAACCTTGGGCACATGAAGCAAGATTGCCCTGAGCTTCAGAAGAAGACACTGGATTACCATAGGAAAGGCTCCAAAGTGTACAAGAAAAAACCAAAAGCTATGGTATGCACTTGGAGCGATGAAGAAGAAGACTCAGAGACTAACTCCTTAGGAAAGGAGACTGAAGGAGTATGTCTGATGGCCGACGAGGAAACTGAGGTAATCAATCCATTTGTGACTTACTCTATTGATGACTAGGAAGATAAGTATGGTGAACTGCTAGATATGTACAATGCCTTAGCTAAAGAACATAGAGTCACCAAACGCAAACTCAATGTGGTTAATGAAGAACAAGAACTCATCAAGACAGAAAATTCCAAACTGATAGCTGAATTAGATCAAATGGAAAATGTAAGAAATGAGAACAATCTTGTTAAAAAGGAGCTTGAAAAACTAAGAAAATAGCTTGATGAAACCAATCAACATACTGAAGAAAACCTGAGACAAAATGACTTACTCAGGGAAGGGTATGAAGCTGTTAAAAGGGTCAATGATGAATTGCTGGAAAACAATATATGTCTGCGGAAGGAGCTGGAAGATAAGAAGAAAACCCTTGAGAGGTTTGTTTTGGGAGAGAGTAATTTGAATGCCTTGTTAGGCACCAAAGTAAACTTTAACAGAGAGGGGTTGGGTTTCAACCCAAGTAAGAAGGAAGCATTTGGGGTAGAAACCACTACCTTCTGCACTGAGAAAGGAAAAGAGAAACTGGACATTCCATCCAGTTCCAAAACCACTGAACAACAAAAGAACATCCATAGACAACAGGCTGAGTTTGGAAAAAATATCTTCAAGAAATTCAACAAGCCCACGCACCAGAAGCAAGGTGTCTGTCAATTCAACAACTATGACTCTAATAAAAGAATGGGCTATTTTAAAAGAAACATGGGAACGTCTAACTATACACAGAATACTGTCAATAAAATGCCTTCATCTAGACAGGTTAAAAATTATGGTCTGGCTGGGACCCAAACCATTATCAACAGAAACTAGACACACCTTGAGAAACAAAAAGAAACAAATAAAATGCACACCAATAAGAAAACTGTCAACTCTCAGCACAGAAAGAAAAAGGGGTTAAAACAGATCTGGACTCCCAAGACTGTGCTCAATGAATTGAACGGTATTTTTGGACCCAACTTACCTTGGGTTCCAAAGCACACAACTTAAATTATTATTGTGCAGGTGGGCCTAGCAGCCGAGAACAACAAGTGGTATCTCGACAGTGGCTGCTCGAGGCACATGACAGGGGATCAAAGAAAGTTCAGCAAGCTTGAATTGAAAGCAGGAGGGTCAGTTAAGTTTGGAGGTAAAAACAAAGGCCAAATCATTGGGATCGGAACCATTGGTAAGAAAACCTCCAACTCTGTTGAGAAAGTCTTGTTGGTTGAAGGTCTGCAACACAATTTATTTAATATTAGTCAGTTGTGTGACAAGGGTCACAAGGTTCTTTTTGATGAGCATGTATGCAAAATTTTAGAACCAAACTCCGATAAAATAAAGTTCATTGCAAATAGAGTCAATAATGTCTATATTGTGGATCTTGATGTTGAGTCTGAGTCTAATCTGTGTCTCACTGCTGATTCAGAGAATAACATGTTTGACTGGCATAGGCGACTAGGCCATGCTAGCTTTAACACCTTGCATAAATTAGCTAAATTTGATTTAGTTAGAGGCATGCCTAGCTTAAAGTTCAAATCAGTTTCGAAGAATTGCGAGGCCTGTGCTCTAGGCAAGCAAACTCGAGCTTCTTTTAAAATTAGGTCTGAGAGCTTGTCTACAAAGATCATGGAACACTTGCACATGGATCTCTTTGGTCCTACCAGAACCCAGAGTCTAAATGGTAAGAGATTTGGTTTTGTCATTGTCGATGACTACTCTAGATTTGCATGGCTGTTTTTCTTGGCAAATAAGAGTGATGCTTTTCAAAAATTTGAACATTTTTTCAATAAGCAAAAACATATAGGGCACAAGATCACTATTATCCAATCAGATCATGGAGGAGAGTTTGAGCACTCCTCATTTTCTAGCTTCTGTGACAAGGAGGGACTGACTCACAAATTTTCTTCTCCCAGGACCCCAGAGCAGAATGGAATTGTGGAGAGAAGGAATCGAACAATAGTGGAAATGGCAAGAACACTACTAATGGAGAGTCAGCTACCTAAGAGCTTTTGGGCAGAAGCGGCAAACACAGCCTGCTACATACTTAATAGAGCTTTAGTAAGACCCATACATAAGAAAACACCATATGAACTCCTGAAAGGTAAGAGGCCTAATGTCTCATATTTTAAAATTTTTGGTTCAAAATGCTTTATTCATAATAACAACAAGAGAGACTTAGATAAATTTGATGCTAGAAGTATTCCAGGAATATTCGTAGGATACTCTGAAACATCTAGGGCCTTCAGGGTCTTTAATAAAACTGATAGAACTGTAGAGGAAACCCCTCATGTTATTTTTGATGAAACAAAAATCTCTAACAGTCTAAATGATGATAACAGGTCTACAAGTCATGATGGAGAGTTTCTGAATCAAATGCAAGAGGAGGAAGTACAACCGGCTGAAGAACCTACTGATCTGAACCCAGTAAGTACAGCCGAACAAGGTGAGTCCTCAACAAATGTCAGAGTTTTAAAAGACCACCCTGTAACCAATATTATTGGTAGTCTTAATGATCCCCCTAGGACAAGATCTCATTTCAGAAATGTTCAGAATCAGGACTTAATTGCTTTAGTTTCTCAAATTGAGCCAAAGACCATTGAAGAAGCCTTAAGTGATGAGAATTGGGTAATTGCCATGTGTGAAGAACTAGGGCAATTTGATAGAAACAATGTCTGGGAACTTGTACCTAGACCTGAAAATTTCAATGTAATAGGAACAAAATGGGTTTTTAAGAACAAACTGAATGAAGAAGGTGTCATCTCTAGGAATAAAGCTAGACTTTTAGCTAAAGGCTACAGTCAGGAGTATGGAGTGGACTTTGATGAATCCTTTGCTCCAGTAGCTAGAATGGAGGCTATCAGAATTCTATTAGCATTTGCTTGTTCAAGCAACATAAAACTTCAACAAATGGATGTTAAGAGTGCCTTCTTGAATGGAATTCTAAAAGAAGAAGTTTATGTTGAACAACCTCCCGGATTTTAGTTCTCGACTAAACCTGATCAAGTTTTCAGGTTAAACAAAGCTCTTTATGGACTAAAGCAGGCTCCTCGGGCCTGGTATGAAAGACTGACCAGTTTCTTACTGAATAAAGAATATAACAGAGGTAAAGTTGACCAAACCTTATTCACTAAGAATTCAAGACAAGATCTCATCATAGTTCAGGTATATGTAGACGACATCATTTTTGGATCAATAAATCCTGAACTGTGTAAAGAATTTTCACAGCTTATGTCAGCTGAATTTGAGATGAGCTTAGTTGGAGAACTGACTTATTTCCTTGGCTTGCGGATAAATCAAATGTCAGATGGCTGCTTCTTCCACCAAACCAAGTATATACTGGATATCCTAAAAAGGTTTGGAATGACTAACCTGAAGCAAATATCCACCCCAATGAGCACAAGCATGACCCTTAGTGCAGATGAGTCAGGTAAACAAGTGGATGAAAAACTCTATAGAGGTATGATCGGATCCCTCTTGTACTTAACTGCCTCTAGGCCAGACATACAATTCAGTGTTGGTTTATGTGCAAGATATCAGTCTAGGCCTATTGAACTACATTTGTCTACTGTAAAAAGAATCTTTAGATATCTGTCTGCCTCACATACATTAGGCTTATGGTATCCTGCTTCACGTACATTAGATTTAGTTGCATACACTGATGCAGACTTTGCTGGATGCAAACTAGATAGGAAGAGCACCAGTGGCCACTGCCAATTCTTAGGAGGATGCCTAGTTTCTTGGAGTTCAAAGAAACAATATTCAGTGGCTATTTCCACTGCTGAGGCTGAATACGTGGCTGCAAGCAGCTGTGGCACTCAGGTTATCTGGATCAAGCATCAACTTCAGGATTACCAAGTAGAGACAGGTTGCACTCCCATCTTTTGTGATAACACTAGTGCCATAAACATTGCAAAGAATCCTGTTTTACACTCACGAACAAAACACATTGAAATCAGGCACCACTTTATCAGAAATGAAATTGCAAATAAAACATTTGAATTAATTCATGTTGGGACTGCAGATCAAATTGCTGATATTTTTACAAAACCTCTAGATACTGAAAAATTCACTTCCTTGAGAAGAGAACTTGGTATTTACAAACTCTGACTGATTTGAGGCAATGGATTCTGGTTCATGTATCTCCATAAAGTTAGTGGTAGTTTTGTCTTATTTTTTCTGGTGGGGGTCCCTATGTGAGGGGGAGCGGGTGTGTGCCTTGAGTATAGTCAATTCTGCTTCTCTGCTATTTTCTGGGTAGAATGGGAGATAGAGCTACTAGAGAGGGGGAGCTTGACTAATTAGAAACGTTTGAAAGATGGGTGTTATTGCTGGATTAAATGTTAGAATTGATCTTGAATATTCCTCTTAATAGAACCTCATTCATTTCCTACATTCTTAAGTTTGTGCAATTAAAGTCCAGCTAGAATCCTCTTCTAGTAAGTCTTAAGAGGCTAAGATTAACCTTCACAAGTATATCCTCTTACTTTGTTGCATGACTCATGAACAAGCTAGACTTGTAAGAAATGGTTTCTATTTATGAGCTTCTCTTTGGACATCTTGATAAGACCTCCAATATTTGCCCTGGGCTTTGTCTTCAAACAACCCCTTGTTGAGCTAGTTAAACTTATCTGTGCTTAAAACTGCATACTGAGAAACTAGGAATCCCATCAATGAAATGAGAATTTCCTATGTCATGAGGTATCAGTTCTCATAAACAAAATCAAAAGAAAGAAATACAATTCAAAATTATGCTTGGCAGAGCAATGATGACAAAATGGTGAGTACCTGGGAATTCTGGCCTCTGATCAAGGTGTCTCCTCATGAAACAACCAATGGTCACTATCTCTGTTCTCTAATTGAGAAGTGATGAGGCTCTTACACTGAGTAACTGAGGATGCTGGCCTCTGACCAAGGTGCATACTTAATGTCAAAAGTGTAACTGACCAAATACACTCTATAACTGTGCTTTCTCTGCCTGGACTGTTTGTCCTCAATGCCTATAGGCTATCTTAGTGGTTCAAACTCTTGTTGTCTCTTTGACCAGCCTTAACAGCTACCTCAGTCATACTTGTTGCCACTTGCTCTTCTCTCATAATCATAGTAAGTTGATAAACTTCAAGTTTATTCTGAATCTCCTTCCCTTACCAGAACTCCAAGATTCTTCACTGGACCTTACAGACCCACTTAAGCATCTAAGATTTGACAATGAGTGTCTACTGTTGGAATCCTCTCCATCTTTTCTCATCAGTCCAGCGTCAACATCTCTCTTTCTCCTTGTTTTGATGATGTCAAAGGGGGAGAAGGTTGAAGAGTCTGAAAAAGGAAGAAGGTTGAAAGGGGGAGTAACAGTTGAAAAGTCTGACAAGGGGAGAAGGTTGAAAGGGGTTGCTGCCCTTATTGAGAATGTTTTAAGTTGGTATTTCTCCTTTCACTAAATTTGACTCATGGTGTTTCCATCATCAAAAAGGGGGAGATTGTTGCATCTCTGTAGTTTTGATGATGACTAATACTATGAATCAAATTATTTATATGATAATCATCTTGATGCTCCTATATGAATGATAAAGATCCTGAATTGTCTAAATATTCTCAGGATCTAATGTTGTTGTCTTGCATGCACATCTATGGATCAAATGCTTTTTCATCATGCTTTTCTGTTTTGATGCTCCTCTATCATGTACACCCATGAGCTCATACTTGTCTTGATTATATGGGATATGTACATTTAGTGCGTTGACGCACTTGGCTGGGTGCGTAGACGCATTAGTGCGTCTTTCGCTTGCTGTTTTGTCCACTGCGTCGACGCTGCACGATGGAAGCGTAGACGCATTGGCTTGGTGCCAAGTGTTTGAGCGTCTCGCATATGAAGCTGAGTCGACGCTGCACGATGGAAGCGTTGACGCATTGGCTTAGTACCAAGGGCTTGAGCGTCTTGCCTATCGAGCTGAGTCGATGCTGTCACCTGAAGCGTTGACGCATTGGCTTGGTGCCAAGGGCTTGAGCGTCTCACCTATGAAGCTGAGTCGACGCTGTCACCTGAAGCATTGACGCATTGGGTTGTTACCAAGATATTGTGCGTCTCGTCCAAGGAGCTGAGGCGACGCTACACAATGGAAGCGTCGACGCCTTGAGTTTTTTGACCAAAGGTTCTTTTGATCAACCACCCAGCAGAAGTGTCAACGCTGTCAACTGATGCGTTGACGCATTAGTGTGTTTTGTCAAGGCACCTATTCTCCTTATATCCATTGCATTAATGCATTGGCTTTAGTGCGTTGACGCGTTCTTCTGTCCTTTCATAAGTCCCGTGCAATCTGTGTGAACAATTTATGACTTGAATATTTCTGAGATTGACTGAATGTTATCTGAAACCTAACAGGGACTTAAAGACAAATTGGAACTTTATTCCAATTATGTGAGCACGTGATCCGAGGGAATAATCGTCTAACACGTGGCTCGGTTCATCTGGAAGCATGTCTTCGTGCGTGTCTCCCAAACCCTCACTCTCTCGTGAGGTTGGATATATATATATGAAGGTTTCTGCTCCTAAAATGCTACCGAAGCCACAAGGAAAAGGGTGAGGCCAGAGCGAGAGGAAGGAGAGGAGAAGCCATCCTGATCCATTCGTTGAGCGTACCTGGAAGAGAGAGAGTGATGAAGGAGAGGATGGTTTTCTGCTATGTTTTGTCTATGCTTCTTTAAGAAGCTACATTGTTTCTCCGTTCGATTGTCTTCGATATTTCTTTATGTTTTCAGTTGTTTGTTCTTAAATTCCGATACTCTGTTTTATCGTTCCCTCTAGGTGTAGAGGAAGAGAGGTGGATCCTCTGGGTTGCATTATGATTCCCTCTGAATCAGATCAGAGGAAGGGAGGTGGTCTCCAGGGGTTGCTGTGTTCAGATAGTGAGGAGGCTATCTGGGTTGTTCCCTCCGGCTGTGGAGGAAGAGAGACAGTGTCTCTGAATTGCAGTGAGGGTGAGTCACTACTGGGTTCCCTCTTGTCTAAGAGGAAGGGAGAGTTATCTCCGGGTCAGGTCTTGGGGTGTGAGACCTGGGTGCAAGTTGTGTGTTCAGCTTCTGCAGGGATTTCGATCCCCAAGCTGTGGATCAGCATGTTGTAGGCAGACTGAGTCTGCGGTTCTTTCTTGTGAAAGGAAGCCTCACTCGGCCTTGAGTGAGGGATGGACGTAAGTCTATAGGTTGTAGACTGAACCATCTAAATCTCCTGTTCTCCGTGGTATGGTTGTGCGCATCTATCTTCCTTATGATTTTGTCTGGCTTCATTAAGTAAATGTGAATGTTGATGATTGAAATCTTGGTCTGACTGCTCGATAGGTGGTTGTGCATATGTGCTGATGACATTTTGAGTCATTTATGTTCTACGCTAGTGAATTACGTTATATTGGTGAAGGGTCCTGCCTCGACTCAGTCAAATATTTTTTAAAACGGTGATCTATTCATCCCCTCCCCTTCTAGCTCACCGTCCTCCTGTGTAACAGTTCTTATTCTTCCCTTCAAGATCTTGAAGCCAAATTGGAGAAAACCACTAAGTTTTCCCCTCCTATCTCTTATTTTTTTGCTTTAGTTAATTACATGCATCATATCATATTCTTCTTTTATTTCTTTTTATCTCAATATTGAGATATTCCCATGTTGTGCACTCTAGCACATCTCCCTTAGTGCAACACCTGCACATCTCCCTCTATTCTTCATCATACATCGTCTTTTACCTACCCTTTTGCATAGGGGTTTAAAGGCCAAACACCAATAAGGTGTGTTCATATCCATACTTTCTATGTCTATATTTATATTTGAATTTGATGCTACACATCTTGGTTTCTAATCCATGTTTGTTTATTGGTGTTTGTTAATTTTGCAAGGGTAATCAAGCTAAAGGAAAACTGTCTTCATCGGCTGGCCGATGGAAAGAGAAGGTGCACTCAGAATCTCCCTCACTTTTTTTAAGGTATTCTTTATGATCCCTCCTTTTCTTTATTGTTATATCCTTGAGACCCTCGCGTCTTTGGCGATCACCTTCCATTAGCATCTCTCGCATGCTCCTTCTTCTTCTTTTCCCCTGCTTTTCTAGCCATATTATCTTTTTCTTTTCTTAAGTGGATATTCTTATAATCTACAAATTGGCGATCACGGTGAGACCACCATTATTTTTCTTTAATTACCCTTCCCCTTTTGCACCCATGGTGCAACTCCCTTTGTGCTCCATGTAGAACTTTCCTTTTATTTTATCACTTGTGCACCATGTGCACATCCCCCTCTCCTTATGTGATTGCTAACTTGTTAGTTTTAGAAAATTCCACTTTCTTATCTCTCCAACTTAAAAAAAAATTGGATGCCATGCTTCATGTTATGTTGATTGCCTTGATTTGTATGGCCATTTGAGTGTTCTACCTTATCTTTCATTGGTTTGGCTCATATCATTATTCATACTTTCTTTTCTTTGTCTTTTGCATTAGCACTTGCATATAGGGCATTTGGTTTGGGAGACCTCCTCTCCCTACATCTTTTAGGACCTCCTACCCCCTCTTGGTGAAGGAAGGACCCTCCATTGAGCATTTCGTCTCATTGGATCAAAAATTCCTAAACCAAGCGTTCATAAGTCCCCGCACCCGTGGATTCCGTCACAGACGCCGGGCAAGTTGTACCTTTGAAGTTCCCCGGGTTAGTTGGCCCATGCATGGTGAGAATAAACCTAGTTGGCATTGAAGCAAAACCATATTGAAACTAGGTTCCTACCTTGAGTGAATCATACCAATCCTGTTAAAAATCATCTAATTCACATCAAGGTATCAACAAATATCAAGCGTAAGCATCTCAACTTGTTTGATATCTTTGCAACATTGCTTTGATTGAATATTTTTTGTTTGGATGATGTCTCGCTTTGATAATAAAACCAACATGTCTAATTCAATTTGTAATCATGAGGATGATCAACCTAGCACATCATACAATCCTCAAGTTTATAATTCTCACCACAATTCTTTTAAGGGACCATGTCCTCACTCTTATGGTCTTGCCCGACACATGGGTAATTTCCAATCTTATGGTCCCCTACATCCATTGCAAGCCACTACTTCCCCGGGACTATCTCCTCAACATGATGAGAAGGTCTCCCAAGTTTTACGTGCATTAGATCATCTCACCCCTCAACAAATCCAAGCCCTTAAGGCCATTGTTGAGAGTGCATCTTCTCCTTCTCATCTTCCTTCCAATCCCTCACGCGTGGCCCATCACCCACCTATTTCTATTCACACTCCCACTCTGGTGGCCCATCACCCACCTTCCTCTCCTATTCACACTCCGGCTCAAGTGATCCATCACCCGCCTCCCTCTTTTCACCCGCCTTCTTCTACACGTACTCCTTCTCGGATGATCCATCACCCGCCTCCTTCTATTCCTCTTTCTCGCCCCCATGGCCCTCATATTCCTGGCACCCCGGTCCAACCGGGTCCTTTTTTGGGTCAACCCCAATCCCCTCCAAGGCCATCGTGCCAACCCTCCGTTATTCATGTCACACCCCTCCAACGAACTCTTCTTGATAAAATCGCTTCAATGGAGGAACAATTAAAGAGGGTCAAAAGTCCACGTCCCACTCCTCCTCCTCCTCCTCCTCCTCCTCAAGTCAATCCTCTTCATGCTTTTATGAATAACATCACTAAGATGGGAAAATATTGGAAAGAGAGGAGAGATAATGGCATCATAGATTCAAGTGAGCAAGATGAGCTGACAATTTTCAATGATCAAGTAGACGCCATCCGCCCTCCACCGCCTATATATTCCACTCATTCATATGGCCCTTCGCCTCTGCCTCCGCTTTCACATAATCCTCCCCAAAATCCTCTACATTACATTCCTCCATCACCCATCATTACACCTTCACCAAGGCGTCCACTTGAGTTTAATAATGATGAAGAATTGGATGTTCTTTATGAAGAGTTGGAGACGGCACAAGACGTTGGAGTCCTTCAAGAGGCACTCACTCCGAGTTTCCTTCATTTTCCTCTCCCTCCATTGCCACCCGATGAACCCCATGCTCAAAACGATGCCACAATCTCCAATCCTATTTATGAAACTAATTGGTGCTACGATGATGAGTCGATACTCCAATCACATGCACCGGCGCACCATGACCCTTCCATTACCGTCAATCCTTCACGCCCTACCAAAATCCGACGTTTCCTACGCACCAAACCCCCTCCTTTTACACCTCCAAATACCAAACCTTCCACCAAGCCCTTCGGGCCCTCCAATGATTCCCTTCCAACTATTTTGCCTACATCAGCAACTTCACCATCCACCTCCATTGAGCCCTCCACTAAGCCATCCAAGCTTACCTCTACACCATCGGCCTCTGCCGAACCTTCCGTTAAACCTTCTCCTAAACTAATTAACCCTTCAAATCCGCCACTTAAGGCCTCCATTACCCTTATAACCCTAAAGCCAATTACACCAAACCTCACTTTGTCTACCCCTCCACCAAAACCTCCACCCAAACCCGTGGTTAGCCCTAAGCAGGGTCCATCCTTTTTCGCACTCGAGCCAACCCCATTTGCTTCCAGGCATGAGGAAAAGCCCGACGTGTTTCAACCTCCATTTACCCTTCCGTTAACACTCTCCATTAAACCACCATCACTCACTAAGTCTATCGCTTCCATCTTGCCTTCCACCGCCGCTTGAAGTGGGTGTAGTTCTAAAAGTATTTGTGCCAAGAATAATCAGGAGCTGGGTAGGAAGGACTTGGCCGCGGCTATGCCATTCAAACCTCAAGATTTTATTTGCCAGATACCGACCCGCGTTCTTGTGCCAAACATATTTGAGAAATCTCTATCAAGGCTCGCTATGATAAATTCTTCCAAGTTGATGCCATATTGGCCTTTTACCATGATTACCTTATTCCTTGGTCGATACTCTTTTAATACTCTCATAACCCCTCGGTCCGTCATTATACAACTTCCTAAGGGGTTTTCTTCTTACATCACTATGACACATTCTTCTAATGAGAGCTTATTATTTCAATCCTTTGAGCTGCTTGGCTGGGCACGCCATCTACTATGGAGGGGCAGGCAATTTTTTTATCAAAGGGCCTCCCACCAATTCATTCACTACTTACTCTATTCCATCCACATTTTTCTCTTTATGGGCCACTCCATGGGTGAGGAGGACGATCTCATCTTCTCATTCCATGCATTCATTGCACTCATTGCATCTATCGCATCCATTGTATTGCATTCGTATGCATTTGCACTCCTTCTTTTTCAGGTTTTCGAACCAGTATCCGGAACCTCCAGATCCTCCACATTCCCCATCTCATTCACCTCTATCTTCGGGATCTCCGAATCCCTTTACACCTGCCGGGCATTGTGCCCCTTCCAGATTTCTCTTAGGGCATCACGCCCACTCACAATTCTTGCATTCGGACCCTCCGGATTTCTCTCTCGTCCTCCCAGGGCATCGCGCCCCTTTCCACCTTCCCCCTCCAGACTCTCTGGATTCTTTATATCATTCCTTATCCCTCCTGCCAGGGCATTGCGCCCATTCTAATTCCATTCCTCCGGAACCTCAGGATTCCCCAGGGCATTGCGCCCCTTTTTATCTCCTGCCTCCAGAACCTCCGGACTTATTTGATTATCCCGGGCACCACGTCCCTAGACATTTCCTTCCTCTGGAACCCCCGGATCCTATAACTTTCTCTTCTTATTTACCTCCGGGTCCTCTTACACTTGCCGGGCATCGCGCCCCCTCTAGTTTTCTCTCAAGGCACCATGCCCACTCTCAACTCTTGTATCCGAATCCTTCGGATTTCTCTCTGCTTGCCGGGCATTGTGCCTTCCTTCTCCACATGCTTCCGGAACCTTGGGATCTCTTACCCCATTCCTTGATTCTTTCTTGGCATGGTGCCCCTTTTCATTTTATCCCTCCGGAACCTCTGGATCTTCTTTCCTTCTTCTCTCTCCTCCGATTTATCTTCTTACTCCTCCAGGACATCCCATCCTTTGTTCTCTTCATTCTTTCTTCTTCTTGAATCACCATTTTCCATACCTCTTCGCAAGGCATCGCATCCCTCGGGGTTTTCCTCCTCTGGAACTTCCGAATGATTCCTACTCGCATCATGATCCGCCTCTTTCCATCTATCAATTTCTTATTCTAATTCCTCCCAATCACGGGTCCGACCCAACTTCTTCCATATCCACTGCTCTGGGCATCTGCCCATTTTCCCACTGCTTCCGAGGCTTTAGTCCTCACTCCACTTCTTGATTTTCCTCTCCTTATGTAGACCATTCATGTGATCAGGGTCTCCGTACCTTAGTGAGGGAGTTCTAGCCCTCGCCTCTTTTCCTTTTATCCTTGTTCGTCTAAGTATGGTCTTGGTATCACTCTTTCTTGTTAAACCACTTCAAACCTTGGCTTCCAATCCTTTTATCTGCCACTCAAAGACAAATCCCATGCTCATCAAGATCGCCTGCAGCAGCTGCTGCTTCTACAAGGTTGCAAGTTAACGTTTTGCGTGTGATTTGATTTCATCATTCTTCACGCACAGTTTTTCAAAATGAAGTGCTTCTTAACATGATCAAGAGTGTTATTCTAGATCTTTATCTTAGGCCTTTTCATTAAGTCAATTTCAGAAAAGAGTCTTTAGGCTTACTTTTGCCGCACTCTGGTTAATAAGAACCCCGCGCTGGGAGTTCGGCATTCTCTCCCCGCTTGTTAAGAGCAACCCTTAGCTAGGCACTTAACACACTTCACGGCGTCCTTAGCGAACTCCTTGGTAAAAACATTGTTACTGCTTTGGCCATGTCATGAGTATGCGTAAAAGTCTTTTCTCTTCTTTACTCAGTCGAATGCAGGTACAAGAGGTTGACGGATGAGATAACCAACCTAAGTAATCCCCAATACGAGAGAAGTCTCAAATAGGGGCAGTCTTGACCCAAATTAAAGTGAATTTTCATGATACATGATGCCAAAAAAGACTATTATGAAAATCAAGTCAAAATTTTGATAAAAGTAAAATTATAATAAAGGCATGTCAAGAGAGGCAAAGTCCCCGCAGGGAAAACCACGGTCGTATGCATGTCAAGGGTCTAAAAATCAATTGCACAACGCCCCGGCACAACAGACTACCTCTTTGAAGGGTAATACCTTGGAAGGATTTCAAGTCCCGATATCTCCCATCTTGCATAAAGCTTATCTCCAATTGTTCTTTTCTTCTCCCTCCAAGACCGAATGTTTCTCGGGTATGGCCTTCGTAGAAGCACCGTTAACCAAGGGTAGCCGGTCATAGGGCGCCACCTTTAATGCACGCCCGACTTTGGGCAGTTTTTAGCGAAAGGGGAAGGAACAAGGACCCTTAGCCAGTGGTTTAAACATCCTTTGATGCTACTTTAGCAATGTCTAAACCAAAATCTAAAAAAGTAGAATATTTCTTGCGAAAAATCTAAAAAAGTTGAATATTTCCTAAGCAAAAATCCAACAAAAATTGAATATTTTCAAAATCCATAAAAAAATTCAGATATCTTCTAAAAATCCACATAAAAATTCAAATATTTTCAAAACCCATAAAAATTTGCATATTTCAAAAATCCAAAATCTAAAAAAATACATTGTATTTTGTTGATGGTGCTTTTGCAGGGACAACAGCTCTCACAGGACCAAGAGTACGGGATGAGTCCTCTCCATTCGTTGCTATCTATCTTTCGATTCTTCCCTATGTTGTTTGATATCTTCAAGATATGCCACGTTCGGCATCAATTAATCACATCTTCATGATTTGCTAGGCATTACTCCGATTATTCATCTCCAAATCTTTTTAATCAACTCCTGTTGATTTTACTTCATCACTCTTGCCGCTGGGCATTACTTAATCCTGATCATTCAAGTGACTAGCCAAGTTGTCATCCTCATGACAAACAACAAATAATGATGCTACGCTATCTATGCTTTAATGATGCTATCTATGTTAAATGTTATTCATGCCTTTCATGCTATACACGCTTGAATGCTATTCATGATATGATACATACATGCTATTGATGCTTTGATACATTCTATATTTTCATGTTATTCAATGCTATTCAATGCTTTCATGCTTGAATTCTATCCCTTCTATGGTTGCAATGCTTTAACACCTTATTCATTACTTGTTATCTTTTATATCTTGGCTAATGAATTTTTGAGCGTAAGAAAGAAGCTCTTGGTCCCACCATCTCTGGCCCCACGGCGCTTGCATTTTCTAAATTCCCTCGTGCTTATTGCTTCACCATCTTCCCCCTGTATGCATTTTACTATATGTTACATACACTACTAGATCATATCCAGGACCTTGTGGCTTTGATAAATCTGGAATTTGAGTTCCCCTTCATCAAAAAATAATGATGATTTCAGAGGAATCTTAGTCACATGGATAGGCCGTTGAGCCGTCCGAGTCTGGGGACGATGGTTCCCTTTTGTGAGTTGGTGCGCGGATAAACGGACTTCGGCTTAGTATCAACTCACGAATGGGTTTTTTGACCTAGTCTCGACAGTTTAACAATATTATCCTTGATTGTCTTATATTCTCATTTGCTTTACTTTTCCCTTTAAACCCAGCATGCATTCATATAGGAATTTGAATTAACTTTGGAAAACACTTCTGATAAGCTGATTTTGAAGGTAAAGATAATTCTGATTGTCCATGATAAGAGATATTCCATGTCGAATTGTATCCTCAGTTCGCCTTGTTGTCGTTTTGGGCCGCTTCCCTGAAAACTCCTTTGTTTGGATTTCTATCTCTCGTTCAATTCCTTTTCCTTTGATCCACCTTGGCTGCAGCGCGTCCACATTGGCTGGTAACCGCTCCCCAATGGTGAAACCTACAGGTTTGTGACCTGGGATACTTCCACTACGCTGGAAGTTGATCGCTCTTTTTATCTCCTTCGTGCTCTCGTGCACACTCCTTCTTTCTCCAAACATTGTTGCTTTCATTGAATCTCCTCAAGATTGCTTCATCTCGAGCTTTTGATTCAATTCTAATCAAGTGATGTTGATTGCGTGTCTCATCACACCTTGGCATCTACTTTTCAATTCGCTCCCACTTCATTCCGCTACATTCCATTTCATTCCACTCCATTCTATTCCATTCCATTCTGTGTCACTCCCTTGCAAAGCAGACGCCAAGGCGGGACAGCTGTAGGCACGCTAAAATTGACATCATTTTGAGCATATCTCCTATCGCACTGCGATACCCCATTTGACCCTCAAATTGACTTATTTGAGTGGTTTTCCTCTCTTTTCTTGAATATCCAACTTCCCCCAGTTTTCACACATCTTTTCCTATTTTTTAAAGATTTTTCAGAGCTTTTTCTCCATTTTTCTGGGCCTTCAATCAAATGGAGGTAGGGACCCGAGCGCCATTTAAATATCGCCCAGGCAGGGGACGTCCATTTCCAGCTAAGTTCAATTTGGCCGTTTTTGAAATCTATGAATTAGCGACACTCCGGAAAGTCGCCATTTCTTTAAATAGCGACCGTTCGGAAGGTCGTCAATTTCCTTGTCTTATTTTGAGCATTTAACTCAGTCCAAAATTCGTATTAATTCCTAATTGGCAACCGCTTCATGGGCGTCAATTCTTTTCAAAATTTGAAATATCCTAATCCATCTTAAAAAGTCTCAGAATGGGCGACGCTTTGAGCATGCGCTCTTTTAATTAGCGACCACTAGGTCTGACGTCATTTCTTACATAATTTTGATTTCGAATAGAACCCCTTCACTTCCTCACTTAAACTCCTGTTCCACTTGGGAAAGGGTTCCTATGACTTCATAATATTACAAGGACACTTAAAGGAAGGATCCCCCTTTCCAAATCCCACCAATACTCAAATTTCTAATTTTCTTAGAATTAAACTCTGAATTTTCTTTCCCTTCCTCACTTAAACTCCTTTTCCACTTAGGAAAGGGTTCCTATGGCTTCATAATGTTGTAAGGACACTTGGAGCAAGGATCCCCCTTTCCAAATCCCACCAAAACTCAATTTTCTAATTTTTATGGAATTAAACTCCGAATTTCACTTCCCTCCCTCACTTTAACCTCATTTTCCACTTGGGAAGGGTTCCGATGACTTTCTAAGGTTGGGAGGACACTTGCCCAATGAATAACTCCTTCCAAATCCCTTTAAAACATGGTTTTCTAATTTTCTTGGAATTAAACTCCGAATTTCACCTCTATAAATAGGACCCATCTCTCCCTTGTGTAAAAGGCATCAATATCAATCCAAGGGGAGGTGCTACTGGATTGAAGGCTCAAGGAGGAGGCTCCCATGAACCTACAAACTTCATCCATGGAGTTCTTATTCTTCCCTTGAAGATCCTGAAGCCAAATTGGAGAAAACCACTAAGCTTTCCGCTCCTATATCTTATTTTTTTATTTTAGTTAATTACATACATCATATCATATTCTTCTTTTATTTCTTTTTATCTCAATATTGAGATCTTCCCATGTTGTGCACTCTAGCACATCTCCCTTAGTGCAACACCTGCACATCTCCCTCTATTCTTCATCATACATCATCTTTTACCTACCCTTTTGCATTGGGGTTTAAAGGCCAAACACCAATAAGGTGTGTTCATATCCACGCTTTCTATGTCCATATTTATATTTGGATTTGATGCTACACATCTTGGTTTCTAATCCATGTTTGTTTATTGGTGTTTGTTAATTTTGCAAGGGTAATCAAGCTAAAGGAAAACTCTCTGTATCGGCCGGTCGATGGAAAGAGAAGGTGCACTCACAATCTCCCCCGCTTTTTTAAGGTATTCTTCGCGATCCCTCCTATTCTTTATTGTTATATCTTTGAGGCCCTCGCGTCTCTGGCGATCACCTTCCATTAACATCCCTCGCATGCTCCTTCTTCTTCTTTTCCCCTGCTTTTCTAGCCATACTATCCTTTTCTTTTCTTAAGTGGATATTCTTAGAATCTACAAATTGGCGATCACGGTGGGACCACCATTATTTTTCTTTGATTACCCTTCCCATTTTTCAGCCATGGTTCAACTCCCTTTGTGCTCCACGTAGCACGTTCCTTTTGTTTTATTACTTGTGCACCGTGTGCACATGCCCCTCTCCTTATGTGATTGCTAACTTGTTAGTTTTGGAAAATTCCACTTTCTTATATCTCCATCGTAAAAAAAAATGGATGCCATGCTTCATGTTATGTTGATTGCCTTGATTTGTATGGCCATGTGAGTGTTTTACCTTGTCTTTCATTAGTTTGGCTCATATCATTGTTCATACTTTCTTTTCATTGTCTTTTGCATTAGCACTTGCATATAGGGCATTTGGCTTGGGAGACCTCCTCTCCCTACATCTTTTAAGACCTCCTACCCCCTCTTCGTGAAGGAAGGACCCTCCATTGAGCATTCCGTCTCATTGGACCGGAAATTCCTAAACCAAGCCTCCATAAGTCCCCGCACCCGTGGATTCCCTCACTGACGCCGGGCATGTTGTACCTTTGAAGTTCCCCCGGTTAGTTGGCCCATGCATGGTGAGAATAAACCTAGTTGGCATTGACGCAAAACCATATTGACACTAGGTTCCTATCTTGAGTGAATCATACCAATCTTGTTAAAAATCATCTAATTCACATCAAGGTATCAACAAATATCAAGCATAAGCATCTCAACTTGTTTGATATCTTTGCAAAGTTGCTTTGATTGAATATTGTTTGTTTGCATGATGTCTCACTTTGATAATAAAATCAACATGTCTAATTCAATTTGTAATCATGAGGATGATCAACCTAGCACATCATACAATCCTCAAGTTTATAATTCTCACCACAATTCTTTTAAGGGACCATGTCCTCACTCTTATGGTCTTGCCCGACCCATGGGTAATTTCCAATCTTATGGTCCCCTACATCCATTGCAAGCCACTACTTCCCTAGGACTATCTCCTCCACATGATGAGAATGTCTCCCAAGTTTTACGTGCATTAGATCATCTCACCCCTCAACAAATCCAAGCCCTAAAGGCCATTGTTGAGAGTGCATTTTCTCGTTCTCATCCTCCTTCCAATCCCTCACCGGTGGCCCATCACCCACCTATTTCTATTCACACTCCCAGTCTGGTGGCCCATCACCCACCTTCCTCTCTCACACTTCCGCTCAAGTGATCCATCACCCGCCTCCCTCTTTTCACCCGCCTTCTTCTACACGTACTCCTTCTCGGATGATCCATCACCCGCCTCCTTCTATTCCTCTTTCTCGCCCCCATGGCCCTCATATTCCTTGCACCCCGGTCCAACCGGGTCCTTTTTTGGGTCAACCCCAAGCCCCTCCAAGGCCATCATGCCAACCCTCCGTTATTCATGTCACACCCCTCCAATGAACTCTTCTTGATAAAATCGCTTCAATGGAGGAACAATTGAAGAGGGTCACAAGTCCCCGGCCCGCTCCTCCTCCACCTCCTCAAGTCAATCCTCTTCATGCTTTTATGAATAACATCACTAAGATGGAAAAAGATTGGAAAGAGAGGAGAGATAATGGCATCATAGATTAAAGTGAGCAAGATGAGCCGATAATTTTCAATGATCAAGTAGATGACGTCCGCCCTCCACCGCCTATATATTCCGCTCATTCATATGGCCCTTCGCCTCTGGCTTCGCTTTCACATAATCCTCCGTAAAGTCCTCTACATTACATTCCTCCATCACCCATCATTACACCTTCACCATGGCGTCCACTTGAGTTTAATAATGATGAAGAATTGGATGTTCTTTATGAAGAGAAGAAGCCGGCACAAGACGTTGGAGTCCATCAAGAGGCACTCACTCCGAGTTTCCTTCATTTTCCTCTCCCTCCATTGCCACCCGATGAACCCCATGCTCAGGACGATGTCACCATCTCCAATCCTATATATGAAACTAATTGGTGCTACGATGATGAGTCGATACTCCATCACCTGTATCGGCGCACCATGACCCTTCCATTACCTTCAATCCTTCACGCCCTACCAAAATCTGACGTTTCCTATGCACCAAACCCCTCCTTTTACACCTCCAAATACCACACCTTCCACCAAGCCCTCCGGGCCCTCCAATGATTCCCTTCCAACCATTTTGCCTCCATCAGCAACTTCACCATCCACCTCCATTGAACCCTCCACTAAGCCATCCAAGATTACCTCCACACCTTCAGCCTCTGCCGAACCTTCTGTTAAACCTTCTCCTAAACCAATTAACCCTTCAAATCCGCCACCTAAGGCCTCCATTACCCTTATAACCCTAAAGCCAATTACACGAAACCTCACTTTGTCTACCCCTCCACCAAAACCTCCACCCGAACCCGTGGTTAGCCCTGAGCAGGGTCCATCCTTTTTTGCACTCGAGCCAACCCCAATTGCTTCCAGGCAAGAGGAGAAGCCCGACGTGTTTCAACCTCCATTTACCCTTCCGTTAACACTCTCCATTAAACCACCATCACTCACTAAGCCTACTACTTCCATCTCGCCTTCCACCCCCTCTCGAAGTGGGTGTAGTTCTACAAGTATTTGTGCCAAGAATAATTTGGAGCCGGGGAGGAAGGACTTGGCCGCGACTATGCCATTCAAACCACAAGATTTTATTTGCCGGATATCGACCAGCGTTCTTGTGCCAAACATATTTGAGAAATCTCTATCAAGGCTCGCTATGATAAATTCTTCCATGTTGATGCCATATTGGCCTTTTACCATGATTACCTTGTTCCTTGATCGATACTCTTTTAATACTCTCATTACCCCTCGGTCCGTCATTCTACAACTTCCTAAGGGGTTTTCTTCTTACATCACTATGACACATTCTTCTAATGAGAGCTTATTATTTCAATCCTTTGAGCTGCTTGGCCGGACACGCCATCTACTATGGAGGGGCGGGCAATCTTTTATCAAAGGGCCTCCCACCAATTCATTCACTACTTACTCTATTCCATCCACATTTTTCTCTTTATGGGCCACTCCATGGGTGGGGATGACAATCTCATCTTCTCATTCCATGCACTCATTGCATCTATCGCATCCATTGTATTGCATTCGTATGTATTTGCACTCCTTCTTTTTCGAGTTTTCGAACCTGTATCTTTCTCGTCTTCCGGAACCTCCGGATCCTCCATATTCCCCATCTCATTCACCTCTATCTTCGGGCTCTCCGATTCCCCTTACACCTGCCGGGCATTGTGCTCCTTCCAGATTTCTCTTAGGGCATCACGCCCACTCCCAATTCTTGCATTCAGACCCTCCAGATTTCTCTCTCATCGTCCCAAGGCATCGCGCCCCTTTCCACCTTCCCCCTCCAGACTCTCCAGATTCTTTATCTCGTTCCTTATCCCTCCTGCCGGGGCATTGCGCCCATTCTAATTCCATTCCTTTGGAACCTCCAGATTCCCCAAGGCATTGCACCCCTTTTTATTTCCTACCTCCGGAACCTTCGGACTTATTTGATTACCCAGGGCACCGCGTCTCTCGACATTTCCTTCCTCCGGAACCCCCGGATCCTATAACTTTCTCTTCTTATTTACCTCCGGGTCCGCTTACACTTGCTGGGCATCGCGCCCCCTCCAGTTTTCTCTCTCTTTTTTTTTTAATCAAAAGGCCAAAAGGCGCCTTTATTTTATTAAGTGGTAGAAGGAGTACAAAATCATAGGGGCATACCCCCGAAAGGAAGCAGAAAGAAAGCTGCTAAGATAACAACTGAAAACTCAATTACATATATCTGAAGGAAGCAAGCCCTAGCCGATCCGCCACTAGAGGACCAAAACAAGTCTTCGGAAGCTGTGAGGAAGAGAGATAGGTGTCATTGCGTTGAGCGCAGCAGGCGTAGGAAGCAAGGGCATCGGCCACTTGATTCCCCTCCCTGTAAACATGTGAGATGGGAATACCGGAAGCCTGAGCAAATTGGTGGATCTCTCGCCACCACCTTAGACAGGTCCAAGTGGGAGCATGCCCCGCCCTCAAGGATGAAACCAGGCTGGCCGAGTCGGAGTTGATTTCAACAATCTAGAGGCCGTGTTGAAGAGCAAGGCGGATGCCATCACACATGGCACGTGTTTCAGCAACGATGCTAGTTCCAGAGCCATAATAGTGCGAAAACGCCATAAGAAGATGACCTCTGTTATCTCTGATGCAACCACCACCTCCACAATGGCCAGGATTTCCCCTACTAGCGCCATCAACATTGAGCAAAAACCCATGAATGGGGGGAATCCATCTAACCATCTTAATGACGATCGGGGATGGTCGATGGGTCCAGTTTTCTCTCAGGGCATCATGCCCACTCTCAAATCTTGTATCCGGATCCTTCAGATTTCTCTCTGCTTGCCGGGCATTACGCCTTCCTTCTCCACATCCTTCCGGAACCTTGGGATCTCTTACCCCATTCCTTGATTCTTTCTGGGCATGGCGCCCCTTTTCATTTTATCCCTCCGGAACCTCCGGATCTTCTTTCCTTCTTCTCTCTCCTCCGATTTATCTTCTTACTCCTCCAGGACATCCCGTCGTTTGTTCTCTTCATTCTTTTCTTCTTCTTCAATCATCTTTTTCCATACCTCTTTGCACGGCATCGCATCCCTCCGGGTTTTCCTCCTCCGGAACTTCCGAATGATTCCTACCCGCAACATGATCCGCCTCTTTCCATCTATCAATTTCTTCTTCTAATTCCTCCCAATCACGGGTCCGACCCAACTTCTTCCACATCCACTGCTCTGGGCATCTGCCCATTTTCCCACAGCTTCTGAGGCTTTAGTCCTCACTCTACTTCTTGATTTTCCTCTCCTTCTGTAGACCATTCATGTGATCAAGGTCTCCGTACCTTAGTGAGGGAGTTCTAGCCCTCGCCTCTTTTCCTTTTATCCTTGTTCGTCTGAGTATGGTCTTGGTATCACTCTTTCTTGTTAAGCCACTTCAAACCTTGGCTTCCAATCCTTTTATCTGCCACTTAAGGACAAATCGCATGCTCATCAAGATCGCCTCCAGCAGCTGCTGCTTCTACAAGGTTGCAAGGTAACATTTTGTGTATGATTTGATTTCATCATTCTTTACCCACAGTTTTTCAAAATGAAGTGCTTCTTAACATGATCAAGAGTGTTATTCTAGATCTTTATCTTAGGCTTTTTCATTAAGTGAATTTTAGAAAAGAGTCTTTAGGCTTACTTTTGCAGCACTCTGGTTAATAAGAACCCCGCGCTGGGAGTTCGGCATTCTCTCCCCGCTTGTTAAGAGTAACCCTTAGTTGGGCACTTCACACACTTCACGGCGTCCTTAGCCGACTCCTTGGTAAAAACATTGTTACTGCTTTGGCCATGCCATGAGTATGCATAAAAGTCTTTTCTCTTCTTTACTCGACCGAATGCAGGTACAAGAGGTTGACGGATGAGATAACCAACCTAAGTAATCCCCAATACAAGAGAAGTCTCGAATATTGGCAGTCTTGACCCAAATTAAAGTTATTTTTCATGATACATCTAGCCAAAAAAGGCTATTATGAAAATCAAGTCAAAATTTCGATAAAAGTAAAATTATAATAAAGCCATGTCAAGAGAGGCAAAGTCTCCGCAGGGAAAACCCTGGTCGTATGCATGTCAAGGGTCTAAAAATCAAAGGCACAAAGTCCCTGCATAACAGACTACATCTTTGAGGGGTAATACCTTGGAAGGATTTTGTAACGACCAGAGAATCTGATTACCGGGAAGGCCCGATAACCCGAGACTTGCACCGCCACCCACGAGTCCGAAGACTCGGAAGGGTTAAAAGGATGGTGTGGAGACTACACAAGTATCATAAAAAATTATAGAAATTAAACAGTTTATATAATTAAGCATGAAATAAACAACATTTTAATTAATACATGGTCCACAGGATAACAATAAAATGATAACAGTAGTAGTCCACAACTAGTACAGAGACAAGAAAGAATAGCACAGCTACACGGGGCATACCCCGACTCAGACCTCTAGCACTAACGCTGGGCACCTGAACCGCGCTGAGCCTCAGACGCGCTCCCCTGAAGCCGCGCCTCACCAGAAACACGGTGAAAACACGCAGGGAATGAGTCTCAGAACAAGACTCAGTAGGGATCACTCGAACCCTACCTCGCAAACGGAGAAACCGTGACGCTAGCAGTGAGCGAGTACCTCGGAAAAGGAAGCCCTGCCATCTACAAAACACCAGTCTCATGGCACGAAGACCGACACACGTGCCACAGTGAAACGACTGGAACACCACAGCCAATACGACAAAACCCGAAGCTTGAAGTTGCAACGACTGACAGTCTGTCACTCCCGACTCTGACTAGAAGCAAGGCCGAATGCGTCCACTGATGTCTTAGTCTGCGCCTCTGGTGTCTCCCTCCGGCCTAACGGGAACTAAGACACCGTACAAGTAACCAGAAACAAGTGACTCGTTGGGGTCACGCCCGTCAGCGTAGGTCCAACCGCCCCCAACCACGTGTGCACACACAGACCGCGTGTCCCTGGTATGGCCCTCTGATCGGTTTTCCCCTCAGTCGGACTCTGGCTGCAAGACGTGGGGCCCGATGGAAACCAGTCTAAAACCGTCCTCAGGGTAAGCCCGTACACCTACTCCCAGGTGAGACCAGCATACGCGTACTGGTGGGCTACGACTAGTGGAGGGTAACTAAAGGAGTAGACTTTCAAGTCAACGGAAAACCACGTCCACGTCCGACGACGTACGGGGACCGTCCCACATACCAGCACCGTCGCACGGTGACCACAGTCGGAGAAGAAATGGGACTGCGAACCACCCGGTACAATTCTGAGCCTGGCAGTCTACTCTAGATGCGCCACAGGCTCTGACGGTCTAAGGCTGGACCGTCACTGCCACCTGACAGCCCAACACAGGGGCGTCAGACCCTCTGTGCAAAAATGACTGTGACGCGCCCACCCTGGTGCATCACAGGCCCTGACACACCTATCCTGGTGCGTCGCAAGGTGAGCAGAAAATGACTGTGACGCACACCTCAAGGGGTGTCACAGGCTGTAACGGACTACTCTTGGTGCGTCACAGGGCACGAAGGAATAAACTGTGACGCGTGCCACTCGGTGCGTCACAGACTGTAACGAACCAACCCTGGTGCGTTACAGGGTGGGAATGCATCCGCTTTGACGCACCCACACAGGGGCGTCACAAGGCTGTGACGCGTCAGTCCTGGTGCGTCACATGCCTTGACCCCCAACGCTCAAAACCACCGGTCAAACCAACGGTTGAATCATCCCTGACGGTCCAACCCAGGCGGGTCACAGTGCCCTAGCGGTCTATCGTGGGACCGTCACAGGCCACAGACCCCCATTTGGCTAAAACAGGGCTGTAACGCACCCTCCTGGGTGCGTCACACTGTGTGACAGTCACTGGAAGGACCGTCACACCGACCTGGTGTTGAAACGTCGTGAAATGTCTAAAAACATCGACCACGCCCCCATGCCTCCATAGGAGAGGGGGAAATCAAAGGGGAAGACCCCTGGGGACCCCTAGCATGCTTCTAGGCCATCAAAACGCCGAATCGCGGCTCAAATCCATAGATCGGGTGAACTCTCCCCAAAACATGATTTTGCCCTAACCTGCTCAAAAGCACCTTCTCGGCTCCCATTCGGCGTACAAATTGCGGGGGATGACGGGATGAGCATAGTGTTGGGTTCGGTGCAGTATTCAGAGGGGGGGTGAATGAATATAGCCCTTTAAAAATCTTTCACCCAATTAAAATATGATGCTCACTAAAGTTACTAGTTCGCAAACTAGACAAGCTTAAAAGCTAATGGGCAGATGCGGAACTAAACAAACACACAGTAAGATCACTAGAGTGCTAACAAGACAGATTTAGACAAAGTATAGCTCAACTAGAATTTCGCTCTCTTGACAAATTAAAATACTCTAAGAAGACTAATTAACTCTTCTGCTCAACCAGAAGCTAAACACATGGAGCGCCCCTATGCATTCATCTAGCGGAAGCACAATAGAACAAAACAAACCACAATGCACAAGGGGTTTTTAGGTGGTTCGGTCCAGCAGACCTACATCCACCCACACTCAAACCGAGTGTGGATTCCGCTGACTCACAGCTTGAACAGCTGGGCATCACAGCTTGCCATACAACCGCTGGGCAACACAGCTTGCCGTCCGAGGAATCCTCCTCGCCCCGCTGAGCAACACAGCTTGCTATCCAGTGGAATCCTCCACTACAAACCGCTGGGCAATACAACTTAGCCGTCCAGAGGCAGCACCTCTGCAATCCGCTGACTAACAGCTTGAAGAAAGATGTAAAAGATAAAATAAAGGACAGGAAATAGCAGCAACAGAAAGCTGAAACAATGAAGCACAAATATAGCTCTCGAAGGAGCAGCTCTAGCTTGGATTCGATCCAAAAGCTAGACAACCTCAAACTCTCTCTCTTTCTCAACTCGAGCTCTCAATCTCTCTCTTGCTCTTCTTCTCTTCTTCTTTCGCTAATCTCTCACTCTCTGCTCTTCTCTTCTCTCTCTTTTCTTTCCTCTCTTGTGCTGGATCGACAGCTTCTCTCCTCTATTTAGATCCGCTTCTTCTGTGGAAGAAGGCTTGTATATATATAGCAGCAGCAGCAGCAGGCACACTGGGCGCGTGTGGCTTCCACATTTCCTACCCTAAAAATTCGGACCACGTGGCAGCATCTTGATATCTCGTCCATCCTTGGATCACGAGCCAGGCACCTCGGATCACGTGCCCTTCATTAGCCTCTTCAGTCCCTGTCAGACAGATGAAACGAAGTCATCAGTTCTAAGTATATGCATTGCATTGTATAGACTTTGCTGTGAAGGCGAAAGCAATGTAAAGTGTGCACAACGCAGTGTATAGACTTAATGAATATAAAGGCTTCATAAGAAGGAATGCAGTGTACAGACTTAGTGAATGTATAGGCTTCATAAAAGGAATCCAGTGTATAGACTTGCCCAAAGTATAGACTTCATATGAGGAGGCAACGGCTGTACATACTTCCTAGCAGCCACTGTACATACTCAAAGTGAAGCCCGATGCCAATGTATAGACTTTACTGAAGACACTGGACTCGAGTGCAGACTTTACAACTAATGAATGCAATGCAGTGCAGACAATGGTTGTATAGACTTTAAATCCCAAAGGCAATGTATAGACATTGGACTGTACAGACTTTGTGATGCTTGTATGCAATGTAAAGACTTCGTTGAATGAGAATGCAATGCAGAGACTTCATGTTATGAAGCAAAGGATACACTTAGCTGAAGACTGCCAGTCGATGTATAGACTTGGCATCAAAGCCAGTGTATAGACTTTATGCGTGAAGCAGCACAAGGAATAAGTGTGTACATTGAGAACCAATGTATAGACGTTATGAATCAGATCTGAAGCAGTGTATGGAGTTGCTATAGTGTAAAGCAATGTTCAGACTTCAGATGAGAAGGGACTCGCTGTACATACTTGTTGAGGCTCAAGCAGTGTACAAACTTTGAAGCACAAAGGTAATGTACAGACTTTGCCTTAAAACGAATGTATAGACTTAGAATCAAAGAGGCGTGTGTAGCAACCCTGATAAATGAATATTAGAAGCAAATTAAAACATATATATATTACAGTAGTAATACAGATAATGAGAATAGGATTAATTAGATGAAGTAAAACAAAATTAAAATAACGCCTCTTATTAGGGCGTTAATTCAAAAAGAAACGCCTCTATCAAAGGCGTGACTAAAGAAAGGACGCCCACACGTGCGGTCGTCAACTCTCACGACCGAATAGGCAAGTAAGAGAAACGCCCATATATGGGGCGTGGTTCAAAAACAAGGAACGCCCTTATCCAAGACGTTTCTTAAGAAACGACCTGAACTAGGTCGTTAATCAAAGAATCGACGCCCTTACCTAAGGCGTTAATTCAGTTCGTGACCCGTTCGAACCCAGAACTTATCCAAGGTAAGTGATAAGCATTAGAAAGAGTTCAAACGTGGTAATGACTCTATCATAGAAGTATTACTTCCACTAGAACACTAACCCTAACAGGACGTCCAAAATCCTATAAATAGTCTTGATCGAACAAACCCTAAACCTATTTGATTCAAGCCTCTGCGACGGTAAGTGAAGAACAGAACTGTTCTTCTTATTCCTTTCTTTCTGTTTCGAGTGTATGAAGAACTAACGTTCTTCACCTCTTTCTCTTCTTACAGGATGAAGAGAGAGCACACGCAGTGAAGAAAATAGGTAAGGTTCTTCTAAAACTTTTCCTAACTACGGTTATGTCCCCATCTTCCTCATCTTCTTTTCTTTTCCTTACAGATCGATTGTTGGGTGAAGTTCCTGAAGACAGAAGATCAATATCTTCATCATCCTCATCAAATACAATCACCTTCTCTTCTTACTGCTACCAGCGGGATTCTTCGTCCCTTCGATTAAACCAAATCAACCATTAAAGGTAGGATTTTCTCAAGTCACTGTAGCCCAAACTAAATTGATACAGTACAATAATTATCATGCATATACATGGTTTGGTTTACTATAGTTTCTGAACGACTCTCTGTTAATTTCTTGAAAGAAACGTCCTTACTAAGGGCGTGACTATGAAATACACGCCCCAGAATAGGGCGCTACTTTTCAAGTCACGACCCTTCCCAGGTCGTCAATTTCATATTTAACGCCCTGTACACAGGCGTTAATTTCATGTAAATCTTATCCATGCAATTACAGGAAATCAAATCGATAATTGTTAACGGTTAAAAGTCAATAAACATGAAACATCAAATCTAATATACTGCATCTGAATTCCTGCCAATTTTCCTGTCATGACTATATGATTGTTATCCTTGATTATCGTGCAAATCTTACTGATCATGTAAATTCCTGATATTTCTTGAATGCACGACCTAGACTAGGTCGTTTTCCCTGTGGTAACGTCCCATCACAGGGCGTGAATTCAAAAGAAACGCCCCTTACTAGGGCGCGTATCTGTTAAAATCTTGGAATATATATTCTGTGAAAATAAGAACTTAATGATTAACGCCCCTACTAAGGGCGCGTTTTTGATTATTTCTGAAAATAAAAATATTGTAAATAAAAAGACGCCTGCTATAGTAGTCGTCAACTTCTGAAGAAACGCCCCTTCCGAAGGCGCGTTTTAGATAAATTATTGAATTATTGAAAATTCTGCAAAACGGACCATATGCAAACGCCCTTCTGTTAGGCGTTAATTACTTGAAAAACGACTTGACCTAAGTCGTTATTTTACTGTAAACTGATTTTTCCTCTGAATTGCTATCCGATGGTTTATATATTATACATATATATATATATATCGGCACTATTCTCCACTCCGTGAGTATAGTCCCACTTTTCACGGTGTTTTATTGATCACACTCAATTCTCATTGACATACAAGCTCTCCATTGGACATTCCGTTCCTTTGGACTAGCGAGTTAGTCATAGAGACCTCCGTAAGACTCCTCGTAGCCTTGGATTCCCTCAAGGCCGACTGAGCTGGTTGTACCCTAAAAACCCATTACACTATTGATGCCATGTCACTCTAAAGAAACATGGTATACCGGCCCTTATGATTGTACAAAGAGTATATCATAAGAAAATTCTTAATGGGATGATGATATCGTGCCATATCATGTCGTTCTTGTAAACCCCAATTCTATGATATACTGTTCATGTGGACCTCAATTCTATATAAAGAATGTCCATATTGATTTGTCATGGTACCTAAGTTAAGGGAACCATATTCTACCTAGTTTTATCGATATCGTGATTATACCGTTATTATCGCCAATTTATGTCCTTGTCATATTTTTGGACTCTATTCTGTCAAAGTTGTCATACATGTCTACAAGCTTGAATATTGAAATTCTATATTGGCTATATAAACAAGAGTGGATGTCAAAACACATGATAAATGCCTGCGCATTTAGGGCCCGATCTGGTCCTGGGAGGAGCACCCGAAAGTACTTGTGCCCATGGGAGTTAAAATGATAAGGTATCTGGCATTATACCGAGTACTTGACTTGCTTGATTGGACATTCCACACACATCTTGTACTTGAATCGTACTTGACTTTACATGAAATGCGTGGCCCGAAAGAGGGTAATTTACTTGCTTGATACATGATAGCCAAAGTTCTTGACATGACTCGATAATGGTACTTGCTTGAATATCTTGAATAACTTGTATCTTGTTGAAAGTTCATGATAAGTTCATCTTATTTCCTTGATATTACATTCTCTCTATCTTGTCGTTTCATGCGAGCATGCATAGCCTTATTGCATTCATGAAAATGTAATTACTTAAACCCCTTGCTAGTACTTGAGATATAATTTCCTACTGAGCGTTCGCTCATTCCGTTTTGTCCCTTTCTACTTTTCAGGTAAGTCCGACGATGATGGAAGTCAATCGGATAGGAATGGTCAAGAGTGAAAGTGATAGAGCTTCTACAAGTGTCGTCTAGTCTTTTCCATAGTTTCTTGAGTCAAATATGTATTCTTTTCCTTTTTATTAAACAGAGTATTGGATTTGTAATAGTCTATCCGTTATGAAATAAAGGATTGGGTTATCTTGCTATTTTGCGCATCTCTGTCTTTGTGTCGAATACACGACCACTCTGATTGACATGATTGATATAGACACGTCGCGCATCTCCGGGTATCTTCCGCGCTCGGGGCGTGACAGTCTTTGTGGTATCAGAGCCTAAGGTATTCAATTCCTAGGAAACCCAAGTCCAAGGATAGGTTTCAAAACCTTTAACCAAGTGAGAGTGGGTAGAACCAATGGTTAAATGATCAATGAGTCATTTATAAGATCATAGTGACATAATACTAACATAGCTATTGTAATTGTAGGATAATGGCTGCCGAACGTGCTCAATGGCGCAACATGCAGCGTACCCTTCAAGGGATGACCCAAGTGCTACAACAGGTAGCACAAGGTGGTGCTCCACGAGCTGGAAGCTTACACCAAGCATTCAAGAATATGAATCCCCCGAAGTTCATGGGATCGACCGATCCAGACGATGCCGAGCATTGGGTTCGGGAGATTGAACGTATATTCCGTGTCATGCAATGCACGGATCAGGACAAAGTCTTATTAGCTACTTTCCAGTTAGAAAAGGATGCTAGATGCTGGTGGGAGTCGATTGAAGCTACTATAGACCCAACTCAAGTTACATGGGGAGAATTCGTTGAATATTTCAACGCCAAATATTTCTCTGATAGGGTCCAGGAAAAGAAGGCCGCCGAATTTGCCGCATTAAAGCAAAGATCTTTATCGGTGGCTGATTATGAAGCACAGTTCTCTAGACTGTCTAGATATGCTAAGCATTTAATTAGCACGGAAAAGATGAAAGCCCGTAGATTTCTCAATGGGCTTAGGCCCCACTACATTACTCAACTGGCGCCTATGGATATTCAAGTTTATACTGAAATAGTGCGCCGAGCTCAGTTGCTTGAAGATGCCACGGAACTATCTGATAGGATCCGTGGGAAAGACAAAAAGGAGCAAGTCACAAGTTCGGGTTCTTTTAAACCCAACTTTAAGAAGAGGCCCAATAATGAAGGTTCTTCCTCTCAAGATCAGAAGTTCAAGAAATCCAAGCCTTTCTCTATCACCACTACACCTTCAAACATAATATGCAAGCATTGTGACAAGGCTGGTCACAAAACAGAAGAATGCTGGAGGAAATTAGGAGCATGTCTCCGTTGTGGGAGTCGTGAACATCGGATTCCCGATTGTCCATTAATGAATGACCAAGACGGTGAGGGTAAACGCCCAGTGACAAGGAACGCGCGTCTTCATGCAATCCAAGAGACCGAACCAGAAGAAGAAGGCGGATTGGTGGAAGGTACATTAAAAATTTGTTCCAAATATGCACATGTCTTATTTGATACGGGTGCATCGCATTCCATTATTTCCAAGAAGTTTGCTGACCCATTACCTCTAGAACCAGAATGGATGAAGTTAATATTGTCTACTCCTCTCGGAAACGAGACGGATATCACACATCATTATCAAAACTGTGAGGTATTGGTTCGAGGAAAGAATTTTCCTATTGATCTTATCTGCTTAGATCTAAAAGAGTATGATGTTATACTAGGAGCAGACTGGTTATCCAAATACCAGGCAACGGTTGATTGTTGTGATAGCAAGATTGTTTTCAAGAAATTTCCGGAACTGACTTATACTAGTCCTAAGAGTCGAAGCAAATCCCCTCTTATTTCGGCTCTTCGAGCAAGCAAGCTCGTCAAGAAAGGATGTGTATCCTTCCTTGCTTTTGTCACTATTAAAGAAGCTAAAGAAACCAAGATAGAGGACATTCAGGTAGTGCGAGAATTTCCAGACGTATTTCCGGAAGATTTGCCAGGATTACCCCCTCAAAGAGATGTAGCCTTCACCATTGACTTAGTCCCTGGTGCTGGTCCCGTTTCAAAGGCACCATATAGAATGTCCCCTGCTGAACTCAAGGAGTTGAAGGAGCAGTTGATGGAACTAATCCGAAAAGGGTTTATTAGACCAAGTACTTCCCCGTGGGGAGCACCAGTCTTATTTGTAAAGAAGAAGGATGGATCCATGAGATTGTGTATCGACTATCGACAATTGAATCATCTTACTATCAAGAACAAGTATCCACTGCCGAGAATCGATGAATTATTTGATCAGATTTCAGGATCCAAATATTTTTCCAAGATTGATCTCAGGTCGGGATACCATCAATTAAGAATCAAGGACGATGACATTAACAAGACTGCATTCAGAAGCAGGTATGGCCATTACGAATTTGTTGTTATGCCTTTTGGACTAACAAATGCCCCTGCTGCCTTTATGCAGTTAATGAATAGCATATTCAGGCCTTACTTGGATCAATTCGTAGTAGTCTTCATTGATGATATATTGATATATTCCAAGACTAAGGAAGAACATGAAGAACATTTGAGGATTGCATTGCAAGTCTTGAGGACAAATCAATTATATGCTAAACTCAGCAAATGCGAGTTCTGGCTTGAAGAAGTGGCTTTTCTCGGGCATGTCATAACAAAGGACGGATTATCTGTAGATCCGTCAAAAGTTGAAGCTGTGAGAAACTGGGAAAGACCCACTAATGCAAGCGAGATCAGAAGTTTCTTAGGTCTTGCAGGCTATTATCGGCGATTCATCAAAGATTTCTCTAGGATCGCCGTGCCCCTTACAAGGTTAACTCGCAAGGAGATCCGATACGAATGGAGTGAGGAATGTGAGAGAAGTTTTCAAACTCTCAAGGATCATCTCACCACAGCTCCGGTCTTAGCTCTACCGATAGAAGGAGAGAAATTCGAGGTCTACACTGATGCTTCTGGCATTGGCCTCGGATGTGTTCTAATGCAACAAGGAAAGGTCATAGCATACTCTTCACGTCAGCTGAAGAAGCATGAGGAGAATTACCCCGTCCATGACTTAGAACTGGCCGCGGTAGTATTTGCCCTAAAGATATGGAGGCACTACTTATATGGGGCACAGTTTACTGTATACTCCGATCACAAAAGTCTCAAATATCTATTTTCACAAAAGGAGCTAAACATGAGATAAAGACGCTGGCTAGAATATCTCAAGGACTTCGACTTCAGTATACAATACCATCCCGGAAAGGGTAATTATGTTGCTGACGCCCTTAGTCGAAAGCCGAGAGCAATGATAGCAAATTGCATGATGCAAGAATGGAGGTTACTTGAACAATTCTCCGAGCTCAATATAAGCTTGGACACGGAATCCAAATTTGTCACACTATCTCATGTAAGCATACAGTCAGATTTGTTATCTAAGATACAAACACTTCAGGATGATGATCCTATGTTAGTAGAAATCAAGGGCAGATTAGAAGGACAATCTGATTTTTAACTAACTTCTGATGGAAGATTATCATTCAAAGATAGAACTTGTATACCTGATTGTCCGGAATTAAAGAAGAAGTTCTTAGATGAAGCTCACCGATCAAGGTACACTATTCATCCAGGATCAACCAAAATGTACCAAGATGTAAAGAGGAACTTTTGGTGGCCTAATATGAAAAGAGAAATAGCGGACTATGTATCACGCTGTCTCACATGCCAACAGGTCAAGGCGGAACACCAAAAGCCTGCGGGAAAACTACATCCTCTAGATATTCCTAAGTGGAAATGGGAGGATATTGGTATGGACTTCATCATGGGTTTGTCTAAATCTAAAGGAGGACATGATGGAATCTGGGTTATCATTGACCGATTGACTAAATCGGCACATTTCTTGCCAATCAAAAGCCGATGGTCAATTGATGTGCTAGCTGCACTATACATCAAAGAAATAGTCAGGATACATGGGATTCCTGTCTCAATCGTGTCTGATAGAGATCCCCGTTTTACTTCTCATTTTTGGAAGGGATTACAACATTCGTTGGGGACAAGGCTCAACTTTAGTACTGCTTTTCACCCACAAACGGATGGTCAGACCGAGCGAACTAATCAAGTTGTTGAAGATATGCTGAGAGCATGCATTATTGACTTTGGAGGAAGCTGGCATGACCACTTACCTTTAGTTGAATTTGCATATAATAATAGCTACCAAGCTAGTATCCAAATGGCACCTTTCGAAGCCTTATACGGAAGGAGTTGCCGATCTCCCATATGTTGGAACGAAGTTGGAGAAAAACAACTGTTAGGTCCAGACATGGTAAGGGATACAACCGAGAAGATACAAGTAATCAGGGAAAGATTACAAGTTGCTCAGACCAGACAAAAGACTTACGCAGATACAAGAAGAAGAGATCTTGAATTCCAAATCGGAGATCATGTATTTCTCAAGATATCGCCTGGACGTGGCATACGAAGATTTGGTGTTAAGGGCAAGCTTACGCCAAGATTCATCGGACCATTTGAGATACTCGAAAGAGTTGGCGAGGTTGCTTATCGCATCGCATTACCTCCTCAATTGTCCGAGGTACATAATGTATTTCACATATCCATGTTGAAGAAGTACGTGCACGATCCATCTCATATTATTGAACATGAAGATCTGGTGATCCAGAAAGATCTCACGTATGAACAGAAGCCTATGAAGATCTTGGATCGAGAAATACGAGCTCTAAGGAATAAGGTTATTCCCATGCTCAAGGTGCAATGGAATAAGAATCCTGAACGCGAAGCGACATGGGAGACCGAAGAATCTATGAAGAAACGATTTCCCGAGTTATTCTAAGAGGTATATGTTCTACGCTCTCCACATGTATAATTATATATATATATTGAATTTGGGGACCAAATTCTTTTTAAGTGGGGGAGGGTGTAGCAACCCTGATAAATGAATATTAGAAATAAATTAAAACATATATATATTACAGTAGTAATACAGATAATGAGAATAGGATTAATTAGATGAAGCAAAACAAAATTAAAATAACGCCTCTTATTAGGGCGTTAATTCAAAAAGAAACGCCTCTATCAAAGGCGTGACTAAAGAAAGGACGCCCACACGTGCGGTCGTCAACTCTCACGACCGAATAGGCAAGTAAGAGAAACGCCCATATATGGGGCGTGGTTCAAAAACAAGGAACGCCCTTATCCAAGACGTTTCTTAAGAAACGACTTGAACTAGGTCGTTAATCAAAGAATCGACGCCCTTACCTAAGGCGTTAATTCAGTTCGTGACCCGTTCGAACCCAGAACTTATCCAGGGTAAGTGATAAGCATTAGAAAGAGTTCAAACGTGGTAATGACTCTATCATAGAAGTATTACTTCCACTAGAACACTAACCCTAACAAGACGTCCAAAATCCTATAAATAGTCTTGATCGAACAAACCCTAAACCTATTTGATTCAAGCCTCTGCGACGGTAAGTGAAGAACAGAACTGTTCTTCTTATTCCTTTCTTTCTGTTTCGAGTGTATGAAGAACTAACGTTCTTCACCTCTTTCTCTTCTTACAGGATGAAGAGAGAGCACACGCAGTGAAGAAAATAGGTAAGGTTCTTCTAAAACTTTTCCTAACTACGGTTATGTCCCCATCTTCCTCATCTTCTTTTCTTTTCCTTACAGATCGATTGTTGGGTGAAGTTCCTGAAGACAGAAGATCAATATCTTCATCATCCTCATCAAATACAATCACCTTCTCTTCTTACTGCTACCAGCGGGATTCTTCGTCCCTTCGATTAAACCAAATCAACCATTAAAGGTAGGATTTTCTCAAGTCACTGTAGCCCAAACTAAATTGATACAGTACAATAATTATCATGCATATACATGGTTTGGTTTACTATAGTTTCTGAACGACTCTCTGTTAATTTCTTGAAAGAAACGTCCTTACTAAGGGCGTGACTATGAAATACACGCCCCAGAATAGGGCGCTACTTTTCAAGTCACGACCCTTCCCAGGTCGTCAATTTCATATTTAACGCCCTGTACACAGGCGTTAATTTCATGTAAATCTTATCCATGCAATTACAGGAAATCAAATCGATAATTGTTAACGGTTAAAAGTCAATAAACATGAAACATCAAATCTAATATACTGCATCTGAATTCCTGCCAATTTTCCTGTCATGACTATATGATTGTTATCCTTGATTATCGTGCAAATCTTACTGATCATGTAAATTCCTAATATTTATTGAATTCACGACCTAGACTAGGTCGTTTTCCCTGTGGTAACGTCCCATCACAGGGCGTGAATTCAAAAGAAACGCCCCTTACTAGGGCGCGTATCTGTTAAAATCCTGGAATATATATTCTGTGAAAATAAGAACTTAATGATTAACGCCCCTACTAAGGGCGCGTTTTTGATTATTTCTGAAAATAAAAATATTGTAAATAAAAAGACGCCTGCTATAGTAGTCGTCAACTTCTGAAGAAACGCCCCTTCCGAAGGCGCGTTTTAGATAAATTATTGAATTATTGAAAATTCTGCAAAACGGACCATATGCAAACGCCCTTCTGTTAGGCGTTAATTACTTGAAAAACGACTTGACC
Organism: Amorphophallus konjac; assembly: GCA_022559845.1. Lineage (NCBI taxonomy): Eukaryota > Viridiplantae > Streptophyta > Magnoliopsida > Alismatales > Araceae > Amorphophallus > Amorphophallus konjac. Next base: position 215,570,164 of record CM040124.1, on the reverse strand, counting down.
TAAGTCGTTATTTTACTGTAAACTGATTTTTCCTCTGAATTGCTATCCGATGGTTTATATATTATACATATATATATATATATATCGGCACTATTCTCCACTCCGTGAGTATAGTCCCACTTTTCACGGTGTTTTATCGATCACACTCAATTCTCATTGACATACAAGCTCTCCATTGGACATTCCGTTCCTTTGGACTAGCGAGTTAGTCATAGAGACCTCCGTAAGACTCCTCGTAGCCTTGGATTCCCTCAAGGCCGACTGAGCTGGTTGTACCCTAAAAACCCATTACACTATTGATGCCATGTCACTCTAAAGAAACATGGTATACCGGCCCTTATGATTGTACAAAGAGTATATCATAAGAAAATTCTTAATGGGATGATGATATCGTGCCATATCATGTCGTTCTTGTAAACCCCAATTATATGATATACTGTTCATGTGGACCTCAATTCTATATAAAGAATGTCCATATTGATTTGTCATGGTACCTAAGTTAAGGGAACCATATTCTACCTAGTTTTATCGATATCGTGATTATACCGTTATTATCGCCAATTTATGTCCTTGTCATATTTTTGGACTCTATTCTGTCAAAGTTGTCATACATGTCTACAAGATTGAATATTGAAATTCTATATTGGCTATATAAACAAGAGTGGATGTCAAAACACATGATAAATGCCTGCGCATTTAGGGCCCGATCTGGTCCTGGGAGGAGCACCCGAAAGTACTTGTGCCCATGGGAGTTAAAATGATAAGGTATCTGGCATTATACCGAGTACTTGACTTGCTTGATTGGACATTCCACACACATCTTGTACTTGAATCGTACTTGACTTTATATGAAATGCGTGGCCCGAAAGAGGGTAATTTACTTGCTTGATACATGATAGCCAAAGTTCTTGACATGACTCGATAATGGTACTTGCTTGAATATCTTGAATAACTTGTATCTTGTTGAAAGTTCATGATAAGTTCATCTTATTTCCTTGATATTACATTCTCTCTATCTTGTCGTTTCATGCGAGCATGCATAGCCTTATTGCATTCATGAAAATGTAATTACTTAAACCCTTGCTAGTACTTGAGATATAATTTCCTACTGAGCATTCGCTCATTCCGTTTTGTCCCTTTCTACTTTTCAGGTAAGTCCGACGATGATGGAAGTCAATCGGATGGGAATGGTCAAGAGTGAAAGTGATAGAGCTTCTACAAGTGTCGTCTAGTCTTTTCCATAGTTTCTTGAGTCAAATATGTATTCTTTTCCTTTTTATTAAACAGAGTATTGGATTTGTAATAGTCTATCCGTTATGAAATAAAGGATTGGGTTATCTTGCTATTTTGCGCATCTCTGTCTTTGTGTCGAATACACGACCACTCTGATTGACATGATTGATATAGACACGTCGCGCATCTCCGGGTATCTTCCGCGCTCGGGGCGTGACACGTTGTGTAGACTTTGAACTAGTGTACAGACTTGGAAGCTTGAGCCAATGACTAGACTTGAAACGCTTAAGGCGATGTACAGACTTGTTGAGGCTCAAGCAGTGTACAGACTTCGAAGTTCCACTATGGATGTACAGACTTGAAGATCCACTGTGGATGTATAGACTTGAATGAGTGAAGCCGATGTACAGACTTCGAAGTTCCACTGTGGATGTACAGACTTGAAGATCCACTGTGGATGTATAGACTTGAATGAGTGAAGCCGATGTACAGACTTGCCGATGCAAAGCCACTGTACAGACTTTGAAGAGTTGAACCCAATGTATAGACTTCACGCTGTACAGATCTTAGGCTTTGAACGTGTGAGCTGTAAGCAATGTACAGACTCAGCGATGTATAGACTTGGCCAACAAAACGTAGGGAAAGGTATGAGTGTATAGACTTGGCCAAGCATAGGAAAAGCCCCCCAATGTACAGACTTGACCATCCAGCAATGTATAGGCTTTCAATGTGAAGACCAATGTATAGACTTTGGATTTCACTGTGGATGTACAGACTTTAGGGACATGAAGTGAGTCAGTGTACAGACTTGATGAAGCGAAGCCAATGTACAGACTTAGAGTGTAGCTGAAGCCTTGATCGTAGGAATAGGTTGGAGTGTATAGACTTCAGGCTTCACAAACGGATGTACAGACTTCACTTATGAAACGTAGGGAAAGACCCCAATGTATAGACTTTGCCTTGAACGAAAGTCAGTGAAGAATGTATAGACTTTCAAGATGTGTAGACTTTGGATACGTGAAAGCTACAGTGAAGGAGTGTACACACTTGACCAATTCAAAGGCGAATCAAGTGTACAGACTCTGAGTCCAAACCCAACGGCTGTACAGACTTAGAATGTGAAGACTGATGTACAGACTTCATTAATCAAAGCATGAATGAGACGTTGTACACACTTAGCCTAGGACAATGTATATACTTAATCAATTGAAGAGTTTCCAGTGTATGGACTTGAGTTCTTAAGCATGACTGCTGAAGGAGTCGACCCATCAGAGGATGTGTCGACCCATGACATATGAGAAATGTAAACAACAGTGAATGGAATGTGAATGGAATGCAAAGAACACGCAGAGGCAGTATAGACTTTGAATCCAATGCACACGGCTGACAGACTTGAAGTGAACCGAATGAACATGATGTACAGACTTCAAGGCTTGAATGCAAATGATGCACACTTCCAATGTAGAGACTATCACTTACTACTATTCAGACTATGCAGATACATGCAGAGACATTCAGACTATACAGATACATGCAGAGACATTCAGACTATGCAGATACATGCAGAGACATGATATCTGATAAAATGCAATTCAGATATATAAAGAACAAATGTCATCAATGCTAAACATCATCATTCATGTTGCTATCATATGCAGAATGCTCAAGGATAAGAATGCACAGAAATGCACTTTGTTTATTACAATCATCAAAACACAATAGCATTGCTATCATCAAAATATAATATCAAATGCACTCACTGTCTTGCTATCATCAAAACCAAATAGCATTGCTATCATCAAAGTAACATAGCACATGCTTGTGCCTAAGGGGCACAACATTCTCCCCCTTTTTGATGATGGCAATAAACAGTGACAGTGAGTCACACACAAAATTTTCTCCCCCTCTAACATAATCGAAAAGGGAAGAACAATAAAAAAACATGTGTTCAACATGGCAGTATGCATGCAAGTGACTTCTCGAGCAATAAACTCCCCCTGAAGGTATGACTCCCCTGAATTATTTCTCCCCCTAAATAAATGCTCCCCCTTTGAGAAGGAATATGAACAGATAAACAAAGGTAGAGAAGGTAGGAGGGTCACTTGACAAGAGCTGAATCATAGGTTCAGAAAGGAAGCAGGATTAGAAACAACTGTTAAAGTATAAGAATCAGCAACATATAATTTTGACAAAAATTCAGGTTTAACTGTGATAAATCTAGAGTAAAACATCTGACCCCTGAAAAAGAGTTTATAGATTCCATTTATAGCAATGAATATAGGGCACATGGTATTAATAGATAAGTCAAAAATAATACCCTTTTGTGATTAAACATGGAAGATCAAGAATGGCAATTTGAATATGTATTGAAAATAATTTTCACTCATTGACTTTTGATTTTTCGAAGGGTTACAGCAGTTTGATTTTCACTTTTGAATTTTTCAGAACCTGAACTAAGTAAATAGATCAGTGGCATTTATGCTGTTGACATTAGGTGTACACCTTGATCAGAGGTAGGTACCCCCAGTTACTAGGCATAAACTACTAGACCTATTTCAGATCAGAACCCACAAAGGATAGTCTTCACTTTTGACATTAAGGGTACACCTTGATTAGAGGCCAGTACCCTCAGTTACTTGGTGAGGACTCCCCCTATAGATTTGACCCTATGAACAGAGATATTCTGAATCACCTCATGACATGTGAATTCTCCTGCTTCTTTGGAGGAGTTCACAGTTTCTCAATGCAATCAGCCATTACTCTGTCACTGTGTTTAGTTCTTAACATTAATGATCTTATTTACTGCTGCCCTTAATTCTTTTAGAGTGATTGTTTAAAAAATCAGTACACACTCTTATTAGCCTGTTCTAGACATATCCAGTTCAACACATTTAGGCATTACAAAAACTTTTTCTTTTTTAGCCATGAGACAAAGATTAAGAGCTATAAAAGTTTTCTTTTATCTCAAATTCTGAAGTGCAGACACTTAACTCTCCAATTTATAAAGGTTAAACCTTTAGTTTCTTTCAATTTGTAAGTGTGATTCTTATAAGTGAACAATTGCAATAATCACCATTCAATGTACTAAACCAGATGCAAAGCTGTTGTTTAGTGAAAATGATGGGGAAAAGATAGCAATTGGCAATATGGTTCAATGAGCAACTGATGTCAAAGAATATGAATCATTTGAATGAGAACACTGAGAAGTGAATAGGATTCAATGAATTGAATAGAACTCTCAGCTCCCCCTGACATCATGATGCAAGAGATATGCTATGCAACATACTATCCTATATGCAGACTATGCACCAAGGATACACGAGACAAGTATGCAATCAATTCAGGTTTATGCATCCAAGTTATAAGCATTTTCATCATTTTTCAGATTTTTCAACATATGATGCAGTGCATTGTTCTACATGAAGACAGGACCCATGGTACTCGGCGGAGAACCTGGTCTCAAAGACCATCTCACACATGGTAGAAACCTCCGGGCAGATTTCCTTGCCTTTTAGTAACATACCATTTGATATACCAGGGTTAAGTAAATGATAATGCAGTGCAAAGCAGCCCTATTATGCATTGAAAAACATGTAGTCTACGACAATAGGCAAATGACAGTGATGCAAATCAGTCCTTTATGTATTGATCGATTTCATTGACAGTCATGCAGATGATATATGCAAGTACTAGACACATGCATTGACTGTATGCACTAACTGACCCATTCAAGCTCAGTCCAAGTATGTAATCAAGCATGCAATGCATTGACACAAGACACATGCATTGACTCTATACACTGAAGAACTATTCACAATCAGCAAGTTATGCATTCAACAACAAGCATGCAGTCCATTGACACAAGGTTCATATAAAGCATCGACTGTAAAAATGATTGTGCAGAGCATCTAACAGCCCATTTATTCAGTGCAATAATCAGTGAGAGAAGAGCATCAAATATATGCAAAGTAAAATCCAGTAGCTGAGTTTGGAATGCAGACTGATCAGCTAGACATGAAGAGATCATCAACAATCAATCAAGCAAATCAATATGAAACTCACAATTTTCATGCTCACAATTTCAGATAATGGAATTTAAAGCAAAGTTCAGAACTGACCTGAATTGTAGTATCCTGGGGTTTTCTTGTTGAGTGCCTTGGTTAACCCTTTTTATTCATTTCCAAGGCACACCTGCAACAACTGGATTATTTTGATCCTGCAGGAACCCAAGCTGCCTTGGGTCCTGTATGAGCCCTAACAGGTGTTCTAAATAATCTTTTAGCAACATGATCATCATATTCCATCAGTTTACACTCAAACATTGAATGTCCAGTTTTTCCACAATAATAACATGAAGCCACAGAATTTTTGTTTTTATTCTTCATGTTAGCAGAAACATGATGCCCATGTGCATGCATATGAGTATGAAAATTATGTGTATGAGCATGAGTATTTCTTTTATTGACATGAAAAATTTTCTTTCCATGCTCAGCCAGCCGACAGTTGGCAGCTTTGTGGCCTAGCTTACCACATTCAAAACATGCAAAATTTTTCCTTTTATCTCTCAAGTTATTTCTAGCAGAATCATAGAAAGCAGGGAATTTGACAGATTTAGAGTTTAATCTATTTCCCTGAGCATGCCAGCAATCTTTGACTGCATGCCCATACTTACCACATTCAATGCATTTAAGATGCTTGCTTCTTGATTCATTTTTATCCCAATGATTTTCTGACCAGCACTCATTAGCCTTATGCCCAGGCTTGTTGCAAGTGAAACAAATGATATGCTGGCCTGAAATGGATCTATATCTATATGGGTTATGAGCATGTGTGAAAGATCTAGGATTCACATTGTTATCTTCTTTCAGTTTAAAACATGCATTCATTACATGACCACGCCTACCACAATAATAGCATGAAGCATTAGATTTCCTGAAGGCATGGCTTCTTCCAGATAGATTCCTAGAATGCATTGTTTTATTTGCATGCTCATCCTCTTTTAATATTCTGTAATCATCCATGATATGCCCATGCTTACCACAGTAATAGCAAGAAGTATCAGATTTCCTAGGGGCATGGTTTCTATCAGATGAATTCACAGATGCATGTGAATGAGTACAAGAAGCATGAGCATTTTGCATGGACCCATCAGATTCAGCAGAGCTAACAAATTTCAGAGTATAACCAGAATTATTCTTTGCCCTTTTTGTTTGACTCTTTCTTTTCAATTTCTGATTATCCTCAACAGGTTTTGTTTGCTTTTCAATTTTCTGAGCTTTAAACTGAAAGACAGATTTTGAAGGTGACTTCTGATTTTCATTTTATTTTGGGGATTGCCTTGAAGTACCAGCTACATCAGTGCTTTGGACAAAAGTGGTATATAGCTGGTTTTTGGTGATTTTCTTAACATCAGAACAGCAATTTGTTCCCCCTTCTGAGTTATCATCCTTCCTCTTCCCAACAGTTTTCATTTTTCCTTTAATCTTGGCAGACTCAATAGCTGAATTTTCCAGATTATGAATTTTATCTTCCAAGCTAGCAATGTGAAGTTCATAACTGGCTATCTCCTATTCACTGCAGTTTACACATTCGCTTAGAACTTGGTTAGCAGTTTTATACTTCTCAATTCCTTGTTCTAGACTGTTCAACATTTCTGATTCTTCATTACAAACAGCTTTTCCCTTTTCGGTAGTGAGAAGTTTTTTAGATAGTCCAGTATTTAACCATTTCAGTTTCTCAACTTCAGCTTTTAATTCAGTGTTTTCTTCCTCAAGATTTTTATCCTGAATTTCATTATTAGCACATCTCTCTCTTCTAGACATGTGCTCCAATTTTTCAATCAGTTCATCTTCTCTTTCTTCTGCTTTAATTTTCTCAGCGAGCAGGTTTTTGTGATCATCTTTAAGTGAGGCAATTTGTTTATTTAGCCATTCATTCTCACTAAAGAGATCTTCATTACGTTCTCTTAAAGCTGAGCATATTTTACAGTTTGATTTAGCAGAAGAGGACTGTGAAACCTCCTCATTGATTTCATTCATTCTGACCATAAGAGTTTTATTTTTCTTTTGAAGATCTTCATTCTCCAATTTCAGTTTGTCCATTCCAGTATTAACTTCAGTGAGTTCCTGCATATCTTTTAGATGCTCCTTTTTCTTATCATTCAACTGATTCTCTATTTCTGACATTTTATCCAACCATGTTTGTTTTTCAATTTTTAGAGAATCATTTTGTTTCTTAAGATTCTGAACATCTAGCATGCAAGCATCATAAGACTTTTTCATATTTGGACAGTTTTTACAAGAATCTTTCAGATTTATTCTATCACATTTCTTTTCAATTTTTTATTTTCAGATTTCAATTTCTTGGAAACTTCTAACAAGTTTTCATACATCTCTATCAATTCATCGAAAGAGTATCCTTCTGATTCAAAGCTTACCTCGGATGAAGTTTCATCATCAGCATTTCTACGATCAGCCATTAAGCACTTGCTGTAATTCCTGATTAGCTTCAGTTTATCCAAAATGTATTTGGCAGACCTGCAAGAAGAAATGCATTCAATTAGAGATCTATCAATTGATTCTTTTAATAAAACTACAGCTCTATTATTGACAGAGTCTTTCAGCTTATCCTTCTTGGTCCATTTAGATTTATCCTTCGACAGTTTGTATGGACCATGAGTTATTACCTTCCACAAATCAGGATCGGTTGTGTTTACATACCGATGCAACTTTTCCAGCCATGGGCCAAGGTCATCACCTCTGTATATCGGAGGATGAGCCATCAGAACAGATGACAAGCAGATTCAAGGCACGAAGAAATCGACAACAAAGCACCACAACCAGATAAGCAAGGCAAGGAACTAACTCAGTGAAACTTAATACAGAACACAAGAAGCACACTTATAAAATGCACCAAACAGAAATGTACTAAACCAGATGATCAACGTAAAGCACTTAGACAGTAAATCAAAATATGATTCCAAAAGACCCACTCTGAAATGCACCAACAATTAGCAGGATCCTCTGCAGATTGTTAGATCTGTTCAGTCAAAGACCCGCTCTGATACCAAGTGTTGGGTTCGGTGCAGTATTCAGAGGGGGGGTGAATGAATATAGCCCTTTAAAAATCTTTCACCCAATTAAAATATGATGCTCACTAAAGTTACTAGTTCGCAAACTAGACAAGCTTAAAAGCTAATGGGCAGATGCGGAACTAAACAAACAAACAGTAAGATCACTAGAGTGCTAACAAGATAGATTTAGACAAAGTATAGCTCAACTAGAATTTCGCTCTCTTGACAAATTAAAATACTCTAAGAAGACTAATTAACTCTTCTGCTCAACCAGAAGCCAAACACATGGAGCGCCCCTATGCATTCATCTAGCGGAAGCACAATAGAACAAAACAAGCCACAATGTACAAGGGGTTTTTAGGTGGTTCGGTCCAGCAGACCTACATCCACCCCACACTCAAACCGAGTGTGGATTCCGCTGACTCACAGCTTGAACAGCTGGGCATCACAGCTTGCCATACAACCGCTGGGCAACACAGCTTGCCGTCCGAGGAATCCTCCTCGCCCCGCTGAGCAACACAGCTTGCTGTCCGGTGGAATCCTCCATTGCAAACCGCTGGGCAATACAGCTTAGCCGTCCAGAGGCAGCACCTCTGCAATCCGCTGACTAACAGCTTGAAGAAAGATGTAAAAGATAAAATAAAGGACAGGAAATAGCAGCAACAGAAAGCTGAAACAATGAAGCACAAATATAGCTCTCGAAGGAGCAGCTCTAGCTTGGATTCGATCCAAAAGCCAGACAACCTCAAACTCTCTCTCTTTCTCAACTCGAGCTCTCAATCTCTCTCTTGCTCTTCTTCTCTTCTTCTTTCGCTAATCTCTCACTCTCTGCTCTTCTCTTCTCTCTCTTTTCTTTCCTCTCTTGTGCTGGATCGACAGCTTCTCTCCTCTATTTAGATCCGCTTCTTCTGTGGAAGAAGGCTTGTATATATATAGCAGCAGCAGCAGCAGGCACACTGGGCGCGTGTGGCTTCCACATTTCCTGCCCTAAAAATTCGGACCACGTGGCAGCATCCTGATATCTCGTCCATCCTTGGATCACGAGCCAGGCACCTCGGATCACGTGCCCTTCATTAGCCTCTTCAGTCCCTGTCAGATAGATGAAACGAAGTCATCAGTTCTAAGTATATGCATTGCATTGTATAGACTTTGCTGTGAAGGCGAAAGCAATGTAAAGTGTGCACAACGCAGTGCATAGACTTAATGAATATAAAGGCTTCATAAGAAGGAATGTAGTGTACAGACTTAGTGAATGTATAGGCTTCATAAAAGGAATCCAGTGTATAGACTTGCCCAAAGTATAGACTTCATATGAGGAGGCAACGGCTGTACATACTTCCTAGCAGCCGCTATACAGACACAAAGTGAAGCCCGATGCCAATGTATAGACTTTACTGAAGACACTAGACTCGAGTGCAGACTTTACAACTAATGAATGCAATGCAGTGTAGACAATGGTTGTATAGACTTTAAATCCCAAAGGCAATGTATAGACATTGGACTGTACATACTTTGTGATGCTTGTATGCAATGTAGAGACTTCGCTGAATGAGAATGCAATGCAGAGACTTCATGTTATGAAGCAAAGGATACACTTAGCTGAAGACTGCCAGTCGACGTATAGACTTGGCATCAAAGCCAGTGTATAGACTTTATGCGTGAAGCAGCACAAGAAATAAGTGTGTACATTGAGAACCAATGTATAGACGTTATGAATCAGATCTGAAGCAGTGTATGGAGTTGCTATAGTGTAAAGCAATGTTCAGACTTCAGATGAGAAGGGACTCGTTGTACATACTTGTTGAGGCTCAAGCAGTGTACAAACTTTGAAGCACAAAGGTAATGTACAGACTTTGCCTTAAAACGAATGTATAGACTTAGAATCAAAGAGGCGTTGTGTAGACTTTGAACCAGTGTACAGACTTGGAAGCTTGAGCCAATGAATAGACTTGAAATGCTTAAGGCGATGTACAGACTTGTTGAGGCTCAAGCAGTGTACAGACTTCGAAGTTCCACTGTGGATGTACAGACTTGAAGATCCACTGTGGATGTATAAACTTGAATGAGTGAAGCCGATGTACAGACTTCGAAGTTCCACTGTGGATGTACAGACTTGAAGATCCACTGTGGATGTATAGACTTGAATGAGTGAAGCTGATGTACAGACTTGCCGATGCGAAGCCACTGTAATGACTTTGAAGAGTTGAACCCAATGTATAGACTTCACGCTGTACAGACTTTAGGCTTTGAACGTGTGAGCTGTAAGAAATGTATAGACTCAGTGATGTATAGACTTGGCCAACAAAACGTAGGGAAAGTATGAGTGTATAGACTTGGCCAAGCGTAGGAAAAGCCCCCCAATGTACAGACTTGATCATCCAGCAATGTATAGGCTTTCAATGTGAAGACCAATGTATAGACTTTGGATTTCACTGTGGATGTACAGACTTTAGGGACATGAAGCGAGTCAGTGTACAGACTTGATGAAGCGAAGCCAATGTACAGACTTAGAGTGTAGCTGAAGCCTTGATCGTAGGAATAGGCTGGAGTGTATAGACTTCAGGCTTCAGAAACGGATGTACAGACTTCACTTATGAAACGTAAAGAAAGACCCCAATGTATAGACTTTGCCTTGAACGAAAGTCAGTGAAGAATGTATAGACTTTCACGATGTGTAGACTTTGGATACGTGAAAGCTACAGTGAAGGAGTGTACACACTTGACCAATTCAAAGGCGAATCGAGTGTACAGACTCTGAGTCCAAACCCAACGGCTATACAGACTTAGAATGTGAAGACTGATGTACAGACTTCATTAATCAAAGCATGAATGAGACGCTGTACACACTTAGCCTAGGACAATGTATAGACTCAATCAATTGAAGAGTTTCCAGTGTATGGACTTGAGTTCTTAAGCATGACTGCTGAAGGAGTCGACCCATCAGAGGATGTGTCCACCCATGACATATTATAAATGTAAACAGCAGTGAATGGAATGTGAATGGAATGCAAAGAACACGCAGAGGCAGTATAGACTTTGAATCCAATGCACACGGCTGACAGACTTGAAGTGAACTGAATGAACATGATGTACAGACTTCAAGGCTTGAATGCAAATGATGCACACTTCCAATGTAGAGACTAGCACTTACTGCTATTCAGACTATGCAGATACATGCAGAGACATTCAGACTATGCAGATACATGCAGAGACATTTAGACTTTGCAGATACATGCAGAGACATGATATCTGACAAAATGCAATTCAGATATATAAAGGACAAATGCCATCAATGCTAAACATCATCATTCATGTTGCTATCATATACAGAATGCTCAAGGATAAGAATGCACAGAAATGCACTTTGTTTATTGCAATCATCAAAACACAATAGCATTGCTATCATCAAAATACAATATCAAATGCACTCAAATGCACTCACTGTCTTGCTATCATCAAAACCAAATTGCATTCCCATCATCAAAGTAACATAGCACATGCTTGTGCCTAAGGGGCACAACACATAGGGATTCGTCCCCCTACCTCAATGGAGCGAAAGCTCCACTAAATCGAGCTCAAATCACGAAGAATACTTTTAGAAACCCCACTCCTTCACGCTTCCCATGAGCACCGCACGCCCACGAGATCGCCTCGCCGCCGCCCATGTTGCCGCGCCGTCGCCCCGCCACCGTTTGCAGCCGGAGAGAGGCCCACCGCGTCGAAATGGGAGAGAGAGAGGAAGAGGGGGGCAGTCACGGTGGGAGGAAGAAGAAGAGGAGGAAGAAGAAGAAGAAAGAGAAGGGTGGGGAGAGAGAGAAAATGAGAGATACTTATAGAAAATCCAGAAATTCTCGAAAATACCAAAAAATTAAAAATTACATTTCTGCGTTCCTCAGAACGCACCGATCGCAACAGTACCACTCTCGCCTAGGTGAACGACCCGGTTCACCCGCAACGAGGTTCCGAAGGAATTGCCGAAACACACACCGGGAATCGGAAAACACACACAAAAAAGCCGCGGACGCACTCCGGGCCTTTGAAACAACTCCGGATCGCGCCGACCCGAACACAAAAGATGTCCGAAACAAAATTTTAGACACAACAGAGCCAGACACTCCGAGAAACTAGATTCGGGACCCACGAAGAAGGATCCGAAAGGTCCGGGATATTACAGCCCTCCCCCCTTAAAGGAATTTCATCCTCGAAATTGAGAACAACCCAAGGGGAAAGAAGAGGAAGACTCACTCAAACAGGTAAGGGAACTGCTGATGCATCTCGTCCTCATGTTCCCAAGAAGCCTCACCACCAGAGTGCCACTGCCACACCACCTTGACCAAGGGGATGACCTTGTTCCGTAGGTGCTGCTCTCACCTATCCTCAATGCGGATGAAAAACTCTGGGAGAGAAAGATCTGGAGTCACCTCGGGCCACACAGAATTCTCAAGCACATGAGAGTCATCGGGCATATATTTCCACAACATCGAGACGTGAAACACGTCATGCACCGATGCCAACTCAGAGGGCAACTGCAGCCGATAGGCTACCTCACCAATGCGCTCCACGATGAGGAAAGGACCGACATTACGGGGACTCAGCTTCCCACACCGTCCAAAGTGCATCACCCCTTTCATCGAAGAAACTCTCAAAAACACACGATCGCCAACGACGAAAGTGAGAGGATGCCTCCTCCGGTCAGCATAGCTCTTCTGCCGACTCTGGGCCGCCAACATGTTCTGACGAACCAAGTGCCCAACATCCACACACTACTGCACCAACTCTGGTCCCGTCAAAACACGCTCACCAATCTCGAACCAATCCAGTGGAGTCCGACACGGACGCCCATACAACGCTTCATAAGGAGCCATGTCGATGCTCGAATGATAGCTGTTGTTGTAGGTAAACTCCACCAACGGTAGGTGGTGAATCCAACTCCCCTGCCACTCTAGGCAGCAGGATCTCAACATATCCTCCAAAGTCTGGATGGTCCTCTCTGACTGACCATCTGAATGAAGATGGTACACTGAGCTAAAAGCTAAATCCGTGCCAAGAGCTCGCTGGAAACTCCTCCAGAATCCAGACGTGAAGTGTGCATCCCGATCCGACACAATGGAGATTGGAATACCATTCAATGGAACGATCCGCTCCACATAGATGCGAGCCAACTTGGGCACACTCCAGCTCACTTTGACCGGTAACAACCGAGTCACCTTCGTCAGCCTATCCACAAGCAACCAAATATTGTCCGGCCCACTCGGAGTCCTCGGCAATCCCACCACAAAATCAGTGGTCACGTGGTCCCATTTCCACGCAGGAACATCCAAGGGCTGGAGAGTACCTCCTGGTCGCTGATGCACCGCCTTCACCTGCTGACAAGTCAGGCACCTGGCCACAAACTCGACAACATCTCTCTTCATGCCAGGCCACCAGAACTACCTCCGCAAGTTCCGATACATCTTCGTCGCACCCAGGTGTATGGTGTACCTGCTCTCATGAGCCTCGCGCAACACCGCACGACGAACCTGCTCCTCGGTTGGGACGTACAGTCTACCATGGAACCTCACGGCACCGTCCTCACCGAGCTCCACATCAGCCATAGCCAAAATCTGAGGCAACTCAGGGTCCGCATACTGAGCCTCTATCACCTGACGGCTGATAGCAGGAGTGACAGTTAGACTCGCAAGCACTGCTAACCCTGGCTCCTGAGGAATCTTGAGCCTGAACGAAATTTTGGGCACTTGTCCCCAGAGCCTCCACTTCTTCAACATCAAGGCACTGACCGCGACCTTCCGACTCAAAGCATCGGTGATGACATTCATCATGTCCAGCTGATAAGACAGGGTGAAGTCATAATCCTTCGTAAACTCCATCCAACGCCTCTGCCTGAGGTTAAGGTCCCTCTGCGTGAACACATACCTCAAACTCTGATGGTCAATGAATACCTCGAACTTCTCACCGTACATATAATGCCTCCAGATCTTCAATGCGAAGATCATAGCTTCCAACTCCAGGTCATGGGTAGGGTAGTTCTCCTCGTGGAGCTTCAGCTGCCGAGATGCGTACGCCACCACTCTACCATGCTGCATCAACACAGCACCCAATCCGACCCCGGAAGCATCTGTACACACCATAAAACCTCCCGATCTAGAAGGCAAAACCAACACCGGAGCTGAGGTGAGCAATCTCTTCAGTTCCATGAAACTCTACTCACACTCATTAGACCATATGAAAGGCACATCCTTCCGCGTGAGCCTGGTCATCGAGGCCGTAACGCAAGAAAAATTCTGGATAAACCGATGATAATAGCCCAAAAGTCCCAAGAAACTTCGGATCTCCGTCACAGACCTCGGCCTCGGCCACTGCATTACTGCCTCGACCTTGGCGGGGTCTACGGAAATACCATCACCAGAAATCACATGCCCCAAAAAGTGCACCTCATGAAGCCAGAACTTGCACTTACTGAGCTTCGCATACAATTGGTGATCTTGCAACGTCTGCAGCACCACACCCAAATGGTACGCGTGCTCCTCAGCAGACCGCGAATACACAAGGATGTCATCCACAAACACGACCAAGAACTGGTCCAGGTACAGACGGAACACCCTCTACATCAAATCCATGAAGGCTGCGGGGGCATTAGTGAGCCCGAACTGCATCACCAAGAACTCATAATGCCCGTATCTCGAGCTGAACGCAGTCTTCTCCACGTCAGACTCTCGAATCCGCAACTGATAATAATCAAACCGTAAATCAATCCGCGAGAACACTCGAGCAGACTAAAGCTGGTCGAATAAGTCATCAATCCGCGGTAACGAATACTTGTTCTTAATGGTTACCTCGTTCAACTGACGGTAGTCAATGCACAGCCTCAGACTACCATCCTTCTTCTTCACGAACAACACGGGCGCACCCCAAGGGGAAAAGGTAGGATGAATGTACCCCTTAGCCAACAACTCCTGCAACTGCACCCTCAACTCCCTCAACTCAGCGGGGGCCATACGGTAGAGAGCCTTCGCCAAAAGTCACGTACCAGGCACAACCTCGATAACGAAATCGATCTCCCGCTGGGGAGGCAATCCAGGTAAGTCCTCCGAAAAAACATCGAGAAACTCGCACACCACCGGGATGTCCTCGACATCCGGCTCCATCCGGTCTGCCACGACCATAGAAGCGAGAAAACCCTGACAACTCGCACCAAGGAAACGACGAGCTCGAATCGTAGAAATAAGAAAGCGGGAAGAGTAAGACCTGATACCTTGGAAATAGAAGGTGGGTTAACGAAGTTGCCGAAAGTAAACTCTCTTCGAGCCACAATCCACCAAAGCATGATGTGCCTCGAGCCAATCCATGCCCAAAATCACATCAAAGTCCTGAAGCGGCAACGCATAGAGCCTAGTTGGTAAACTCCGCCCTTCAACCCACGCAGGAACCTCATCGAAACAATACGGAGTGATCATAAAATCACCCGAAGGCAACTCCACTACAAAATCACATGACAATTGGGTCACCAGCTCCTCGATGCTTAGTGCGAAATCCTCCAAAATAAACGAATGAGATGTGCTAGAATCAAACAAAACCCGAGCCGCACAACCCAAAATCTCAACGGTACCTTCCACGAGCTGCGACGCCACTGCCTCTGCCCTGGTCATGTGTGTGATATGGCCTCGAGATCTCTGCCTACCTCCCACACTCGCTGACCTGGGTAGCGGCAGATACTGTCCCTGCTACTACTACTGTTGTGGCCTCTGCTGTTGAGGAACCTGCTGCTGCTGAGGAAACTACTGTTGTTGCTGTCTCTGAGGACAGTCACGCGCCATATGCCCTGGCTGGTCACACCTGAAACAAACTATCGGCGCCGTGCACTCCCTGCCTGGATGGAACTCGCTGCACCGTGGACACGGTCCTCGCGATCCACCCACTGATCCCTAACGCTGAAACGGGACCGGCTGCTGTACACTGCCCGATGACGCCTGCCTCTGGTCCTTGCGCTTCTTAGCAAAATCCTTCTTGAGAAACTTCTTGACCTTCGAGCCAAAGGACACAGATCCCGTCACTGACGCTACCGGTGCCGGCGCTCCTGAACCACCCGACGCATGCTGAAAAGAACCCTGCTGATGGGTAGTCGACTGCTGGCTACGACCTGATAAGGACTTCCCCTGGCTGATCGGTCCTCGAGTCCTCTACATATCCATCTCCAAAGAAGCCGTCACACGAGACGCTGTCTCCAGATCAGTGGCCGCATTCACGATCAAATGGTGCCTCAACTCCTGCCTCAAGCCCTGTACGAACTGTGCGGTCTTCACCTTCTCATGCTCCATGATATGAGGTGCATAATGACCCAGCTCAACAAATCGGGTCCTGTACTGCAACACGGATATGTCGCCCTGAATCAGCTCCAAAAACTGACGCATCCGCTGCGTAGCAATATACTCTGGATAGTAGGTACGCTCGAAAGCACTGACAATGTCACTCCACGCAATCTGCTCAAGTGGAAGAAACTGGAAAGACGTCTTCCATTCGGAAGACCACCACTCCCGAGCCGTACCCTGCAACTGGTTGTAGGCCAACATCACCTTGTTCTCCGCAGTACACCGCATGGAACTTAACACCCGCTCCATCTCGTCGATCCAACTCTGAGCCATATCTGGGTTTGGCTGACCGCCATACTAAGGTGGATGGAACTGCATGAAATCCCTCACTGCTCGGCCTGGCCCACCCATGGTTGATGAACCCTCACCAGCCTTTCCGCCGAACTGCTACGACATAAGCTGGTACATGCCACGGAAGAAATCCTCGACCCTTGAAAACCTCGCAGCATCCGCTACCTCGGTGGCCGCTAATGGCACTCTACTTTGCTCCTCCTGCTCCTACTGAACCTCCTACTGGATCTCCTGACCTCCACCCGACTGCCCCTGCCGAGAGTGAGTGCCCCGCCTCGACGCCATGCTCGCTCCTCTGCAAAAGATAGAAAACACGGAACGACAAGGTTAAGCAAAACACACGATGCCCGATGCCAGTGTCAACTGTACATCATCGTTGTGGACTAGTGGACCACTACAATTACTTATGATTCTCGTATAATTCCACAACCGCGCTCTGATACCAGCTGTAATGACCGGAGAATCTGATTACCGGGAAGGCCCGATAACCAGAGACTCGCACCGCCACCCACGAGTCCGAAGACTCGGAAGGGTTAAAAGGATGGTGTGGAGACTACACAAGTATCACAAATAATTTCAGAAATTTAACAGTTTATATAATTAAGCAAGAAATAAACAACATTTTAATTAATACATGGTCCACAGGATAACAATAAAATGACAACAGTAGTAGTCCACAACTAGTACAAAGATAAGAAAGAAAAGTACAACTACACGGGGAATACCCCGACTCTGACCTCTGCCACTAACGTTGGGCACCTGAACCACCCTGAGCCTCAGACGCGCTCCCCTGAAGCCGCCCCTCACCTGAAACATGTTGAAAACACGTAGGGAATGAGTCTCAGAACAAGACGCAGTAGGGATCACTCGAACCCTACCTCGCAAATGGAGAAACCGCTATGCTAGCAGTGAGCGAGTACCTCGGAAAAGGAAGCCCTGCCATCTACAAAATACCGGTCTCACGGCACGAAAACCGACACACATGCCACGATGAAACGACCGGAACACCACGACCAATAACACAAAACCTGAAGGTCTAAGTCGCAACGATTGACAGCCTGTCACTCCCGACTTGACAGGAGTACCTCCCACTAGAAGCAAGGCCGAATGCGTCCACTGACGTCTTAGTCTGCGCCTCAGGTGTCTCCCTCCAGCCCCGCGGGAACTGAGACACCGTACAAGTAACCACAAACAAGTGACTAGTTGGGGTCACGCCCGTCAGTGTGGGTCCAACCGCCCCCAACCACCTGTGCACACACAGACCGCGCGTCCCTGGTCTGGCCCTCTGACCGATTTTCCCCTCAGTTAGACTCTGGCTGCAAGACGTGGGGCCCGACAGAAACCATCCTAAAACCGTCCTCCGGGTAAGCCCGTACACCTACTCCCAAGTGAGACCAGCACAGGCGTACTGGTGGGCTACGACTAGTGGAGGGTCACTATAGGAGTAGACTCTCAAGTCCATGGAAAATCATGTCCGCGTTTGACGATGTACGGGGACCGTCCCACGTACCAGCACCGTCGCACGGTGACCACAGTCAGAGAAGAAACCGGACTGCGAACCACCCGGTACAGTCCTGAGCCTGGCGGTCTACTCTAGATGCGCCATAGGCTCTGACAGTCTAAGGTTGGACCGTCACAGCCACCTGACGGCCCAACACAGGGGCGTCAGACCCTCTGTGCAAAAATGACTGTGACGCGCCCACCTGGTGCGTCACAGGCCCTGACGCACCCAGCTTGGTGCGTCGCAAGGCGAGCAGAAAATGACTATGATGCACACCTCACGGGGCGTCACAGGCTGTAATGGACCACTCTTGGTGCGTCACAGGGCACGAAGGAATAAAAAGTGACGCGTGCCACTCGTTGCGTCACAGATTGTAACGGACCCACCCTGGTGCGTTACAGGGTGGGAATGTGTCCGCTCTGACGCACCCACACAGGGGCATCACAGGGCTGTGACGTGCCAGTCCTGGTGCGTCACAGGCCTTGACCTCCAATAGTCAAAACAAACAGTCAAACGAATGGTCGAATCGTCCGTGACGGTCCAACCCAGGCGCGTCACAGCACCCTGGCGGTCTATCGTGGGACCGTCACAGCCCACAGACCCCCATTTGCCTAAAACAGGGCTGTAACGCACCCTCCTGGGCGCGTCACACTGTGTGATGGTCACTGGAAGGACCGTCACACCGACCCGGCGGCGAAACGGCGTGAAACGCCCAAAAACATCGATCACGGCCCCATGCCTGCATAGGAGAGGGGGAAACCAAAGGGGAAGACCCCTAGGGACCCCTAGCATGCTTCTAGGCCATCAAAATGCCGAATCGCGGCTCAAATCCATAGATCGGGCGAACTCTCCCCAAAACATGATTTTGCCCTAACCCGCTCAAAAGCACCCCTCTCGGCTCCCATTCGGCCTACAAATCGCGAGGGATGACGGGATGAGCATAGGGATTCATCCCCATACCTCAATGGAGTGAAAGCTCCGCCGAATCGAGCTCAAACCACGAAGAATGCTTTTGGAAACCCCGCTCCTTCACGCCTCCCACGAGCACCGCACGCCCACGAGATCGCCTCGCCGCCGCCCACGTAGTCGCGCCGTTGCCCCGCCGCCGTCTGTAGCCGGAGAGAGGCCCGCCACATCGAAATGGGAGACAGATAGGAAGAGGGGGCGGTCACGGTGGGAGGAAGAAGAAGAGGAAGAAGAAGAAGAAGAAAGAGAAGGGTGGGGAGAGAGAGAAAATGAGAGATATTTATAGAAAATCCAAAAATTCCAAAAAATACTAAAAAATTAAAAATTAAATTTCCGCGATCCTCGGAACGCATCGATCACAACGGCACCACTCTCGCTTAGGTGAACGACCCAGTTCACCCGCAACGAGGTTCCGAAGGAATTGCTGAAACACACACCGGGAATCGGAAAACACACGCGAAAAAGCTGCGGACGCACTCTGGGCCTCCGAAACAACTCCGGATCGCACCGACCCGAACACAAAAGATGTTAGAAACAAAATTTTGGACACAACAGAGCCGGACACTCCGAGAAACCAGATCCGAGACCCACGAAGAAGGATCCGAAAGCTCCGGGATATTACAAATTTCAAGTCCCGATATCTCCCATCTTGCATAAAGCTTATCTCCAATTGTTCTTCTCTTCTCCCTCCAAGACCGAATGTTTCTCGGGTATGGCCTTGGTAGAAGCACCGTTAACCAAGGGTAGCAGGTCATAGGGCGCCACCTTTAATGCACGCCCGGCTTTGGGTAATTTTTAGCGAAAGGGGAAGGAACAAGGACCCTTAGCCTGTGGTTTAAACATCCTTTGATGCTGCTTTAGCAATGTCTAAACCAAAATCTAAAAAAGTTGAATATTTCTTACGAAAAATTGAAAAAAAGTTGAATATTTCCTAAGCAAAAATCCAACAAAAATTGAATATTTTCAAAATCTATAAAAAAATTCAAATATCTTACAAAAATCCACATAAAAATTCAAATATTCTCAAAACCCATAAAAATTTGCATATTTCAAAAATCCAAAATCCAAAAAATACATGGTATTTTGTTGATGGTGCTTTTGCAGGGACAACAGCTCTCACAGGACTAAGAGTACGGGATGAGTCCTCTCCATTCGTTGCTATCTATCTTTCGATTCTTCCCTATGTTGTTTGATATCTTCAAGATATGCCACGTTCGGCATCAATTGATCACATCTTCATGATTTGCTAGGCATTACTCCGATTATTCATCTCCAAATCTTTTTAATCAACTCCTGCTGATTTTACTTCATCACTCTTGCCGCTGGGCATTACTTAATCCTGATCATTCAAGTGACTAGCCAAGTTGTCATCCTCACGACAAACAACAAACAATGATGCTATGCTATCTAAGCTTTAATGATGCTATCTATGTTAAATGTTATTCATGCCTTTCACGCTATACACTCTAGATTGCTATTCATGATATGATACATACATGCTATTGATGCTTTGATACATTCTATGTTTTCATGTTATTCAATGCTATTCAATGCTTTCATACTTGAATTCTATCCCTTCTATGGTTGCAATGCTTTAACGCCTTATTCATTGCTTGTTATCTTTTATATCTTGGCTAATGAATTTTTGAGCGTAAGAAAGAAGCTCTTGGTCCCACCATCTCTGGCCCCACGGCGCTTGCATTTTTTTAATTCCCTCGTGCTTATTGCTTCACCATCTTCCCCCTGTATGCATTTTACTATATGTTACCTACACTACTAGATCATATCCAGGACCTTATGGCTTTGATAAATCTGGAATTTGAGTTCCCCTTCATCAAAAATAATGATGATTTCAGAGGAATCTTAGTCACACGGATAGGCCGTTGAGCCGTCCGAGTCTGGGGACGATGGCTCCCTTTTGTGAGTTGGTGCGCGGATAAACGGGCTTCGGCTTAGTATCAACTCACGAATGAGTTTCTTGACCCTGTCTCGATAGTTTAACAATATTATTTTTGATTATCTTATATTCTCATTTGCTTTACTTTTCCCTTTAAACCCAGCATGCATTCATATAGAAATTTGAATTAACTTTGGAAAACCCTTCTCATAAGTTGATTTTGAAGGTAAAGATAATTCTGATTGTCCATGATAAGAGATATCCCATGCCGAATTGTATCCTAAGTTCGCCTTGGTGTCGTTTTGGGCCGCTTCCCTGAAAACTCCTTTGTTTGGATTTTTATCTCTCGTTCAATTCATTTTCCTTTGATCCACCTTGGCTGCAGCACATCCACATTGGCTGGTAACCGCTCCCCAATGGTGAAACCTACAGGTTTGTGACCTGGGATACTTCCACTGCGCTGGAAGTTGATCGCTCTTTTTATATCCTTCGTGCTCTTGTGCACACTCCTTCTTTCTCCAAACATTGTTACTTTCATTGAATCTCCTCAAGATTGCTTCATCTCGAGGTTTTGATTCAATTCTAATCAAGTGATGTTGATTGCGTGTCTCATCACGCCTTGGCATCTACTTTTCAATTCGCTCACACTTTATTCTGCTACATTCCATTTCATTCCACTCCATTCTATTCCATTCCATTCCGTATCACTCCCTTGCAAAGCAGACGCCAAGGCGGGACAGCTGTAGGCACGCTAAAATTGACATCATTTTGAGCATATCTCCTATCGCACTACGATACCCCATTTGACCCTCAAATTGACTTATTTGAGTGGTTTTCCTCTCTTTTCTTGAACATCCAACTTCCCCTAGTTTTCACACATCTTTTCCTATTTTTTATAGATTTTTCTGAGCTTTTTCTCCATTTTTCCGGGCCTTAAATGAAATGGAGGCAGGGACCCGAGCGCCATTTAAATAACGCCCAGGCAGGGACGTCCATTTCCAACTAAGTTTAGTTTGACCGTTTTAGAAATCTATGAATTAGCGACACTCCGGAAAGTCGTCATTTCTTTAAATAGCGACCGTTCGGAAGGTCGTCAATTTCCTTGCCTTATTTTGAGTATTTAACTCAGTCCAAAATTCATATTAATTCTTAATTGGTGACCGCTTCATGGGCATGAATTCTTTTCTAATTTTGGAATATCCTAATCCGTCTTAAAATACCTCAGAATGGGCGGTGCTTTGAGCATGCGCTCTTTTAATTAGCGACCACTAGGTCTAACGTCATTTCTTACAGAATTTTGATTTCGAACAGAACCCCTTCCCTTCCTCACTTAAACTCCTTTTCCACTTGGGAAAGGGTTCCTATGGCTTCCTAATATTGTAAGGACACTTAGAGGAAGGATCCCTCTTTCCAAATCTCACCAAAACTCAGTTTTCTAATTTTCTTAGAATTAAACTCCGAATTTCCTTTCCCTTCCTCACTTAAACTCCTTTTCCACTTAGGAAAGGGTTCCTATGGCTTCCTAATGTTGTAAGGACACTTGGAGGAAGGATCCCCCATTCCAAATCTCACCAAAACTCAGTTTTCTAATTTTTATGGAATTAAACTCCGAATTTCACTTCCCTATCTCACTTTAACCTCCTTTTCCACTTGGGAAAGAGTTCCTCTGACTTTCTAAGGTTGGGAGGACACTTGCCCAATGAATATCTCCCTCCAAATCCCTTTAAAACATGGTTTTCTAATTTTCTTGGAATTAAACTCCGAATTTCACCTCTATAAATAGGACCCCTCTCTCCCTTGTGTAAAACACATCAATATCAATCCAAGGGGAGGTGCTACTGGATTGAAGGCTCAAGGAGGAGGCTCCCATGAACTTACAAGCTTCATCCATGGAGTTCTTCTCCTTCCCTTGAAGATCTTGAAGCCAAATTGGAGAAAACCACTAAGCTTTTCCCCTCCTATCTCTTATTTTTTTTGCTTTAGTTAATTGCATGCATCATATCATATTCTTCTTTTATTTCTTTTTATCTCAATGTTGAGATCTTCCCATGTTGTGCACTCTAGCACATCTCCCTTAGTGCAACACTTGCACATCTCGCTCTATTCTTCATCATACATCATCTTTTACCTACCCTTTTGCATAGGGGTTTAAAGGCCAAACACCAATAAGGTGTGTTCATATCCATGCTTTTTATGTCCATATTTATATTTAGATTTGATGCTACACATCTTGGTTTCTAATCCATGTTTGTTTATTGGTGTTTGTTAATTTTGCATGGGTAATCAAGCTAAAGGAAAACTCTCTTCATCGGCCAGCCGATAGAAAGAGAAATGCACTCACAATCTCCCCCGCTTCTTTTAAGGTATTCTTCGCGATCCCTCCTATTCTTTATTGTTATATCTTTGAGGTCCTCGCGTCTCTGGCGATCACCTTCCATTAGCATCCCTCGCATGCTCCTTCTTCTTCTTTTCCCCTTCTTTTCTAGCCATATTATCCTTTTCTTTTATTAAGTGGATATTCTTAGAATCTACTGTTATCAGGGCCTTGACGCCTTAACGAGGGAGTTCTAGCCCTCGTCTCTCTTCCTTTTTGTCCTTTTTCATCCAGTTTGATGTCTGCCGCTCCTCCGTGTCAAGGAATCTCTACACTTTGCTATCCTCTCCATTTTGTCTTGTCAAGTAAGGAATACAAAGCTCGTTGATCATGTTCGCTTCAGGATGCTACTTTCACGCTATGGATATGCAAAGGTATATTTATTTTGTGCAAAGAACATGCTACTATGATTATTGATTACGTTTCTTCATGCACATGCTTATAAAGCTATTTCCTTAAAACACGCTTAGGCCTTAGTTAGTTTGCTTAGTAAACGAGATCGCTTCTGCAGCACACCATAGGATGGTAATACCTCCGCGCTGGGAGTCTGAGTTCTTTCCCCGATTGTTAAGGGTAACCTTTTGAATATGGGTTTTTCACACACTACACGGCGAGCCGTAGCCTATCTCTCTAAGGCACACTGTTGCTGCTTTGGCCATACTTTGGGTATCCACAAAGGCCTTTTCTCTTCTCTGCTCGACCAAGTGCAAGGGCAAGAGATTGATGGATAAGATGACTAACCTAGGCGCTCCCTAATACGAGAGAGATCTCAAATAGGGGCAGTCTTGACCCTCAAAAGTAAGCTTTCATGCTATATCTGGCCAATAAGGGCTACCAAAATGAGAAAATGAATCAATGCAAAATTATGAATCAAAGCCATGGCAAGAGTGGCAGTACAGTTTCCCGAGGGACGTCATGAGCCCAGTCGCATGCGTGCCTGATAAATATGGGTCTAAAAATCAAAGACACAAAGCCCCGGTGTAACAAACCTTCCCTTTGAGGGGTAGTGCTCTGGAAGGAATTCAAGACTTGATATCTCCCATCCTGCACGAAGCCTGTCTCCAATTTTCTTCTGCTTCTCCCTCTTAGGCTGGGTTGTATCCCGGGTATGGCCTTAGTAGGGAGACCGTTCTTTAGAGGCGGTTGGTTGTGATAAGCCACCCTTACATGCACGACTTGCTTAAGGGAAGTCTTTAATGAGAGGGGGAGGAATGACGATCCCTGGCCAGCAGTTCAAGTCAATCTTTGGGTGCCACGGATTAATATTTCAAAAATCCAAAAAAATGAGATATTGTCAAAAATACAAAAAAAAGAGATATTGTCAAAAATCTAAAAAATGAGATATTATCAAAAATCAAAAAATGAGATATTGTCCAAAATCCAAAAAATGAAATATTGTTAAAAATATAAAAAAATCAAGAAAATTGAATAATCTAAAAATATTTATCTTTTTGTTCCTTTCTATCTATTTATTTTGAGAACAGATACGTAATATGTTTGCTAAGTGTGTAGGTTGCAGGTACTCGAGCTTTCCTGCCTCCATATTTTGTTCTATCTATCTCCTGTTCACATCTTCTGATCTGTTCTCTTCTTCAATCATATCTCTCGATCTATTCTGAAGCTTGTGTCCTTCTCAACTTTTGTTTGCAATGATTATATCTATATGAGAGGGCTTCGCCTCACGACTATGAATGTCAGGTCCAGAGCGCGGAAGATTACTCGGATGCGTGACGCGTCTATATAGATCATGTCATTAGAGCGATAAGAATTTTACATACATAATTTCGTAGTGCGCAAATGACTAATAAAACTAACAAATTATAATAGTCTAAGTGATGTTTATTTGATTAACCAAAGGAAATAAAGAGAGTCCATGACAAATTTCAAATTTAAAAAAAATACTAGGCTAAGTGCCTTAACACGACATACTAAAAATACAAGGTAGGACACAAATAAGTTCAAGGACACGACTAGCTAATGATAGATGGTTGGCATTCTAGCACTCTTCACTCGGTCTCAACCCCATTCTTGTCGCTATCCGATTCACCTAAAAATGTTAGGAAGCAACTGGATGAACGAATCGCTCAGTAGGAATTACATCTCAAATTCGAGCAGTCTTTACGTGAATTACAACTTGCATATATTATCAGTATGGCTATGCATGGCGTACGTACAAAAGAGTCAGATATACAGGTAATTCTATATATGATGAACAATAAGAGATCAAGAACTGTATAAAGAGTGTATAACAAGATTTCAAGTATTTGACAAGCAGTATTTCAAGAATTTATAGATGTAAATGTCACTTCGGGCAAGCAGGGATTCGTGTACAAGTATGAATGCAAGTATGAGAATGAACTCATGTACAAGTATATCTCAGGTACGAGCAAGTAAAAATTCAATTCAAGCAAGTAATGTCAAGTATGTATCGGTAGAATTTGCTATTATCATGTAAGTATTTTGCCCTTTCTCGGGCCACAAGTCAAGTATCGCCCGTTCCGGGCCACGCAAGTCAATTAAGTAAGGAGAGAGAGAGAGTTGGGGTGGAGTGTCTCAAGTCAAGTAAGTACTCCGGTGCAATGCTAAGCACCGTGGTCAATAAACTCTCATGGGCACAAGTACCTTCGGGTGCTCCTCCCAGGACTAGACCGGGCCCTATATGCACATCATTTCATGTATTACCTTTGACATCCACTCTCATTTATAGCCAATATGGAATTTCAAGAATTTAGAAACGTAGTATTTCAGACGAGATTAACTAGTCATTTGGTTATGGAGGATTCTAGAGGTGGCCCGTACAGGCTCAAGAGGTGGCTCCCATCGTGTAGCACTTTACGCCGTACGGCCTCAAGAGGTGGCTCCCACAACGTAGCACTTTACCCTGCATGGCACTTAGCTCCTACACTCTCAAATGGTAGTTTAAGAGATTCAAGGTTTGACCATATAGAGTATACACAAGTAGATTTTTCATGGAATGGAATTTCAAGTACTCATCATACGTAGGAGTATGGATTAGGGTTGTGTTTGCACAATTCTCGAGACAGATCAAGATCAGAAGTTATAATTACTCAGTTGACATCTGAGGGTTTGCTAATCCTTCAAATTTTCAATTTTTAAATAAATATATATATATATATTTATATATATATCAAATTGGCGCCCGTTTACCTAGTCTTCAATTAATTGAAGACTTGAGGGCCGTCTTCAGTTCAGAAATTGAAGACTTAAGGGCCGTCTTCAATTCAGTAATTGAAGACTTGAGGGCCGTCTTCAATTCTGAAATTGAAGACTTAAGGGCCGTCTTCAATTCAGTAATTGGCGCCTGGGGGTTGCCCAATCTTTCAAATTTTTGATTTTTTAAAAAATATATATATACATATATAAAATTGGCGCCCCTTTACCCAGTCTTCATTTAATTGAAGACTTGAGGGCCGTCTTCAATTCTGAAATTGAAGACTTACGGGCCATCTTCAATTCAATAATTGAAGACTTGAGGGCCGTCTTCAATTCTGAAATTGAAGACTTAAGGGCCGGGCCGTCTTCAATTCAGTGATTTTCACCTGGCAGATACGTTTTGTGACTCAAAGCACTATTCATTTCTAAAAAGTATCTCGAAATTTGAAAATAAGGATCTGAATACTTAGTATAATTACTCGGGAGTCCAGAAACATGTTCAGATATAATTACTGAGTTTTGGTTGCACAGATATGAATTTTCTAATGTTATAACTTTAATTCATCACGAAATAGAATTGACGCCCCTGTGAGCAGTCTTCAATTAATTGACGACTTGAGGGCCGTCTTCAATTCTGAAATTGAAGACTTAAGGGCCGTCTTCAATTCAGTAATTGAAGACTTGAGGGCCGTCTTCAATTCTGAAATTGAAGACTTAAGGGCCATCCTCAATTCTGAAATTCAAGACTTAAGGGCCGTCTTCAATTCTGAAATTGAAGACTTAAGGGCCGTCTTCAATTAAGTAATTGAAGACTTAAGGGTCGTCTTCAATCTGAAATTGAAGAGTTAATGGGCGTCTTCAATTCAGTGATTTTCAGCTAGGAGATACGTTTTGTGACTCAAATCACTGTTCATTTCGAAAAAGTTTCTCCGAATCAGAATACGAAGACATGGTCAGATGGAGAAAAATCTCAGGGTCATAGAAGTATATTCTGTCAAAATTTTCAAGGTTCGGTTTATTAGTTATATTAGTTATAGATTTTTTGAATGCGTTGATTTACTGGTTTCTGAAAATTCCAGAAAATGGAATTGACGACATTGTGCATGTCTTCAATTAATTGACGCCCTGGTAAGGGGCGCCAATTACAGAGAGGTGTCACTATTCATCTGTGTGAAAAAAACTCAGAATCAGGAAGCAATGGCAAGAATATGTTGAGAAAAATGTCAGGATTCCAGAAACATGTTTATGCAAAAATTTTGTGCTTTAGTTCGATAGTTATGAATTTTTGAATGTGTTGAATTATCAATTACTCAAAATTCTAGAAATCGAATTGATGACATGGTCCAATTTCAATTGTGCTGGGTGTTAAGCCGTTAATAGAGGATTTAAAATAGGATTATTAAGACTGAAAACTAATGTGATAAAAATACGTTAAAAAGCTCATGAAATCATGCTAATAAACTAAGTTCAAACTCATTAAAAAATCATGATAATAGTATGTAACGAGCTATTAACATATATATAACTTGGTATTATTCTTGGTCATGGTAAAGTAGATTATATGTATATACATATAGCATCGTTGACTGGTTGATCGAACTCTAAACATGCATCAATTAACCTATTTAAATACTAGTTAGGCAAGATTTGAGAACACCTACCTCTGTGAAGTGACAGGAGTTGACAGGAGAGGAAGAAGCAGCCCTTCCCTTCCTCTCCAACTCTTCAGAACTTGTTCCCGTATCTAGCCTTCGAACTAACCAAATAGGGAGAAAATAGAGTGTATTTTATAACCTTAGGGTCGACAGGATGGGAGACAAGATCCAAAATTATAGGGTATTTAGTGGGTTTACAGCCTACACAGGCTAGAGGGATAGAATGATCGTGATAGTTGTCGGAAAAGAAATGACGCCCAAGAGGGGGTCGTGTATTTCATAAGTTAAGATTTTCATGTTAACTTCAAAGATTTTTATCTTTAAAATTGATGGAATTTGTTTGTGAAATTTCAGGAGTAAGACCCTTACATTTTTCTCTATTTTTACATATAAATTTTTTTAAAAAATTCTTTTTAAATAAAAAATGGCATTATTCACGTCACTATTCACGTTTAGGAAATAACGACTTAACATATGTCGTTATTTTGAACGGAGATTTTTATATTCACTCTACACTAACCAAAATTATCTATATACCCTTTCTCACTTTCTAAATTATGTTTATCTTTTAACACTTCACCTATATACCCTTATTTCTTCAAAATAATGATATAATAAAAAAGTTGAAATATGAATTTTTCTAAATTATGAAAATATGAATTGTCATCTTGTAAAAGTGATGTTTATCCTTTAAAACACTCTCCATATAACCTATTTCCTATTTCTTTGGAATAGTGTAATATTAATTTCCTAAGTGATTGAAAATATAAATTGGCATTTCCTAAAATATAATTTGGCATCTTCTAAAGAATCTATTGGTAATTAAATGTTTTAAATGGTTAAATCAATAGAATTAGAATATGAGTTCAATAATTAAATATATATATATATATATATATATTGTATATTTCTATTTTAAAATTCTCGGGTGTTACACCCTCCCCTATTTAAAAGAATTTGGTCCCCAAATTCAACTGTATAAGGATATTATGGAAAGTATAAAATACTTACAGTTTAGAATAATTCTAGGTATCTTCTTTTCATAGATTCTTCGGTCTCCCAAGTTGCTTCTTGTTCCGCGCATCGATTCCATTAGATTTTCACCATAGGGATCATCTTGCTCCTTAGAACTTGGATTTCGTGGTCGAGGATCCGCATCGGCCTTTGCTTATAAGTAAGATCTCTGTGAACCACCAAATCAGCATGGTCGATGGCGTGAGAAGGGTCGTGCACATATTTCTCCAGCATAGATATATGAAATATATTGTGCACTTCCGAGTGTTGAGGAGGTAAAGCAATACGGTAGGCAACCTCGCCCACTCTTTCCAATACTTCGAATGGACCGAGAAACCTCGGTGTAAGCTTGCCCTTAACACCGAATCTTCTAATACCTCGGCCAGGAGATACCTTGAGAAATACATAGTCACCAACTTGGAACTCCAAATCTCTCCTTCTATTATCAGCATAAGATTTTTGCCTGCACTGAGCTACCTTGAGTCTCTCTCTGATAAGGTGTATCTTCTCAGTCGAATCTCTAACCATATCTGGGCCTAGAATTTATCTTTCACCGACTTCTTCCCAGCATATTGGAGAACGACAACTCCTGCCATAAAGCGCCTCGAAAGGTGCCATTTGAATACTAGCTTGATACTGTTATTATAGGCAAATTCGGCTAGGGATAAGTGGTCGTGCCAGCTTCTGCCGAATTCTATAATACATGCCCTTAACATATCTTCAACAACCTGATTTGTCCTTTGAGTCTGACCATCTGTCTGGGGATGGAAAGCTATGCTGAAATTAAGTTTCGTCCCTAGAGAGTGTTGTAGACCCTTCCAAAAATATGAGGTGAAGCGCGGTCTCGGTCAGATACGATCGAGACGAGAACTCCATGCAATCTAACCATCTCCTTAATATACAGGGCAACAAGTACGTCGACTGACCATTAGCTTTTGATGGGTAAGAAATGGGCCGATTTAGTTCACCGGTCGATAATTACCCAAATTTCATCATATCCGCCCCTAGACTTGGACAAACACATGATAAAGTCCATGCCAATGTCTTCCCACTTCTACTTGGGAATATCCAGCGGATGTAGCTTTCCGGCGGATTTTTGATGTTCCGCCTTCACTTGTTAGCATGTGAGGTAACGAGACACAAAGTCTGCTACCTCTCTTTTCATGTTAGGCCACCAGAAAGTTCTTTTCAAGTCCTGGTACATCTTAGTGGCTCCAGGGTGGATCGTGTAACTCGATCGATGAGCTTCTTCAAGAATCTTCTTCTTCAGCTCAAGACTGTCTGGTACACATGTCCGTTCACGATATAATAATCTGCCATCAGGTGCCAACTTGAAATCCAGTCTCTCGTCCAGCTTGCTCTTTATCTCTACTAGTGAGGGATCTTCTTCCTGTAGTCTCTTGATTTCAGGTAGCAAATATGGATGTAGGCTCATATGAGATAGAATAATACACATGTTCTTCTCATCTATGCTGATATCAAGCTCAGAGAATTTCTCCAGCAACTTCCATTCTTGTATCATGCAGTTGGCCAATATTGTTCTCGGCTTTCGACTAAGGGCATCAACTACAGAATTACCCTTACCAGGATGGTACTGTATTGTGAAGTCAAAATCCTTGAGATACTCGAGCCAACACCTTTGCCGCATGTTCAGCTCCGTTTGGGAGAATAAGTACTTGAGGCTTTTATGATCGGAGTACATAGTGAATTGTTCTCCGTAGAGATAGTGCCTCCAGATCTTCAAAGTGAATACTACCGCGGCCAGTTCTAAGTTGTGAACCAGATAATTCTCTTCATGTTTCTTCAATTGTCGGAAAGAATATGCAATTACTCTTCCATTCTGCATCAATACACATCCGAGGCCAATACCCGAAGCATCAGTGTATACCTCGTATTTTTCTCCTTCAATTGGTAATGATAAGACTGGGGCAATGGTCAAGAGATCATTTAAAGTTTGGAAACTCTTTTCATAGTCTTCATTCCACTCATAAGGCACTTCCTTGCGGGTTAACCTTGTCAGAGGAACAACAATCTTGGAGAAGTCCTTGATAAAATGCAGGTAGTAACCAGCTAGACCCAAGAAGCTTTGAATTTCCGTTGCATTTGTTGGTCATTCCCAGTTCTTCATGGCTTCGACCTTTGACGGATCAACATCAATTCCGTTCTTCAAAAAGATATGGCCTAAGAAAGATAGTTCCTCGAGCCAGAACTCGCATTTGCTGAATTTGGCATAAAGCTTGTTTTCCCTTAACATCTGCAGTGCCTTCTTGAGATGTTCTTCATGATCCTCTTCGGTCTTAGAATAGATCAGAATATCATCAATAAAGACCACAATGAATTGATCTAAGTAGGGCCTGAATATGCTGTTCATTAACTGCATAAAAGCTGCGGGGGTATTTGTTAGTCTGAAAGGCATAACAGTAAATTCGTAATGCCCATACATGCTTTGGAATGCAGTTTTATGAATGTCTTCTTCTTTGATCTTCAATTGGTGGTAACCAAAACGAAGATCAATCTTAGAGAAATATGAAGCTCCAGATAACTGATCGAACAGCTCGTCAATCCTCGGTAGTGGGTATTTGTTTTTGATTGTAAGGTGATTTAGCTACCGATAATCGATGCATAGTCTCATCGATCCATCCTTCTTTTTGACGAACAGCACGGGTGCTCCCCAATGGGAAGTACTCGGCCTGATGAAACCCTTTTTCAATAACTCCATTAGCTGCTCTTTTAGTTCTTTCAGCTCAGCATGAGACATTCTGTATGGTGCCTTGGAAACAGGATCAGCACCAGGGGCAAGGTCGATTGTGAACGACACTTCTCTTTCTGGGGGTAAACTGGTTAAATCTTCTAGAAAAACATCAGGAAAATCTTGAATTACACGGATGTCTTCAAGTTTAACCTTCTCGACTTCTGTGGCAGTCACAAATGCTATGAAAGCCATGCATCCCTTTTCCATAAGCTTTCTAGCTCGGAGTGCTGATATAAGAAGTGATTTACTCCGAGGGCTATCGTAAACTAGCTCTGGGAAATCCACGAAAGTTACCTTGCCATGCCGGCAATCTACAGTTGCTTGGTATGTGGATAGCCAATCGGCACCTAGTATGACGTCATAACCCTTCATATCTAAGCATATCAGGTCAGCAGGTAAATTGCTTCCCTTAATCATCACTTCACAATTTGGATAGTGATAGGTGATATCAGACTCATTCCCAAGAGGTGTAGATATGACCAAATCAAACAGTTCATGTTTCTTAGAAAATCAAGCAGCAAAGTTCTTGGAAACGAATGAATGAGTTGCTTCGGTATCAAATAAAACTTGAGCAGTTTTTGAACAAATAGTGAGAGTACCTTCCACAATTCCGCCTTCAGTGGGTTCTGTCTCTTGGAGAGCTTGCAGACGGCCTTGTTTCTTTACCGGACGCTTCTCATCTTTGATGTGTTGATCCTTCATCAGTGGGCAGTCTGGGATCCGATGCTCTCTACTCCCTCATCGAAGACAAGCTCCTAACTTCCTCCAACATTCCTCGGTCTTATGGCCAGTTTTATCACAATACTTGCAAATTTCCTTTGATGGTGTGGTGGTGGAGAATGGCCTATCATTGTTCAGGAATTTCTTTGCCTTGGAGGGCTCCCCTCCCATGAAGAACCGCTTCTTGTTGAAGGATTGTTTAAATTTTCTCGGGCTTGTGATGGGTTCCTTCTTGTCTCTTCCTTGGATTCTCTCGGATAACTCGGTGGCATCTTCCAGCAATTGGGCACGCCGAACTATCTCCGAATAGACTTGATGTCCATCGGGGCAAGTTGTGTGATATAATGGGGCCAAAGTCCGTTGAGGAATCTTCTCACCTTCATCTTTTCTGTACACACCAAGTGGGGTGCATACCTAGATAATCTGGAAAACTGGGCCTCATACTCGGCCACTTTCAAGCCCCGTTGTTTTAGAACGGCGAATTTCGCGGCCTTCTTCTTCTGGATATGGTCGGAGAAGTACTTATTGTTGAAATGCTCCGTGAATTCATCCCATGTGACATGGTATTCTGGCAGTGTTGCTTCTATGGATTCCCACCAGCAACGAGCATCCCGCTCTAGTTGGAATACGGCCAGTAAAACCTTCTCTTCATCCGCGCATTGCATCACACGGAAGATTCGTTCCATCTCCTTCAGCCAATTCTCGGCATCCTCGGGGTCGGACGAACCCGTGAACCTCGGTGGGTTCATGTTACGAAAACTTCGGTGGAGATCTCCCGCTCCATGGTTTGCTCCGCCTTGGGCCACTTGCTATAGTGCCTTTGTGAGGCCTTGCACGGTGTGCTGCATCTCGCGCCATTGTGCTCTTTCCGCAGCCATGATCCTACAAAAGAGTTAAGTATGATAAAGATCGGGTTTACTTGTAAGGTCAAAAGTCATTATAGAACTTAACCCATGGCTCTATCCATCTCACCGGGTAAGGTATATCTATCCTTGGACTCAAGTTTTTACTTAGATTTCAATTTCTAACCTTTTATTTCTTCTAATTCTCTAGGTTTGAAAACCTAGGCTCTGATACCACGAAGACTGTCACGTCCCGAGCGCGGAAGATTACTCGGATACGTGACGCGTCGATATAGATCGTGTCATTAGAGCGATAAGAATTTTACATACATAATTTCGGAGTGCGTAAATGACTAATAAAACTAATAAATTCCAATAGTCCAAGTGATGTTTATTTGATTAACCAAAGGAAGTAAAGAGAGTCCAGGACAAATTCCAAATTAAAAAAAAATACCAGGCTAAGTGCCTTAACACGACATACTAAAAATACAAGGTAGGACTCAAATAAGTTCAAGGACACGACTAGCTAATGATAGATGGTTGGCGTTCTAGCACTCTTCACTCAGTCTCAACCCCATTCTTGTCGCTATCCGATTCACCTGAAAATGCTAGGAAGCAACTGGATGAGCGAATCGCTCAGTAGGAATTACATCTCAAATTCGAGCAGTCTTTACGTGAATTACAACTTGCATATATTATCAGTATGGCTATGCATGGCGTACGTACAAAAGAGTCAGATATATATGTAATTCTATATATGATGAACAATAAGAGATCAAGAACTGTATAAAGAGAGTATAACAAGATTTCAAGTATTTGACAAGTAGTATTTCAAGAATTTACAGATGTAAATGCCACTTCGGGCAAGCAGGGATTCGTGTACAAGTATGAACGCAAGTATCAGAATGAACTCATGTACAAGTATATCTCAGGTACGAGTAAGTAAAAATTCAATTCAAGCAAGTAATGTCAAGTGCGTATCGGTAGAATTGGCTATTATCATGTAAGTATTTTACCCTTTCTCGAGCCACAAGTCATGTATCGCATGTTCCGGGCCACGCAAGTCAAGTAAGTAAGGAGAGAGAGAGAGTAGGGGTGGAGTGTCTCAAGTTAAGTAAGTACTCCAGTGCAATGCTAAACACCGTGGTCAATAAACTCCTATGGTCACAAGTACCTTCAGGTGCTCCTCCCAGGACCAGACCGGGCCCTATATGCACAACATTTCATGTATTATCTTTGACATCCACTCTCATTTATAGCCAATATAGAATTTCAAGAATTAAGAAATGTAATATTTCAGATGAGATTAACTAGTCATTTGGTTATAGAAGATTCTAGAGGTGACCCGTACAGGCTCGAGAGGTGGCTTCCGTCGTGTAGCACTTTACGCCGTACGGCCTCAAGAGGTGGCTCCCACAACGTAGCACTTTGCCCTGCATGGCACTTAGCTCCTACACTCCCAAAGGGTAGTTTAAGAGATTCAAGGTTTGACCATGTAGGCTATACACAAGTAGATTTTTCATGGAACGGAATCTCAAGTACTCATCATACGCAGCAGTATGGATTAGGGTTGTGTTTGCACAATTCTCGAGATAGATCAAGATCAAAAGTTATAATTACTGAGTTGACATCTGAGGGTTTTCTAATCCTTCAAATTTTCAATTTTTAAATATACATATATATATACATATACATATATATATATATATATCAAATTGGCACCCCTTTACCCAGTCGTCAATTAATTGAAGACTTGAGGGCCGTCTTCAATTCAGAAATTGAAGACTTAAGGGCCGTCTTCAATTCAGTAATTGGCGCCTGGTGGTTGCCCAATCTTTCAAAATTTTGATTTTTCAAAATATATATATATACATATATGAAATTGGCTCCCCTTTACCTAGTCTTCAATTAATTGAAGACTTGAGAGCTGTCTTCAATTCTGAAATTGAAGACTTAAGGGCCGTCTTCAATTCAGTAATTGAAGACTTGAGGGCCGTCTTCAATTCTGAAATTGAAGACTTAAGGGCCATCTTCAATTCTGAAATTGAAGACTTAAGGGCCGCCTTCAATTCAGTAATTGAAGACTTAAGGGCCGTCTTCAATTCAGTGATTTTCACCTAGCAGATACGTTTTGTGACTCAAATCACTGTTCATTTTGAAAAAGTTTCTCCGAATCAGAATCCGAAGACATGGTCAGATGGAGAAAAATCTCAGGGTCACAGAAGTATATTCTGTCAAAATTTTTAAGGTCCGGTTTATTAGTTATAGATTTTTGAATGCGTTGATTTACTGGTTTCAGAAAATTCCAGAAAATGGAATTG
Organism: Amorphophallus konjac; assembly: GCA_022559845.1. NCBI lineage: Eukaryota > Viridiplantae > Streptophyta > Magnoliopsida > Alismatales > Araceae > Amorphophallus > Amorphophallus konjac. The sequence goes on along the minus strand of CM040124.1, from coordinate 215,533,986 downwards.
ACGACATTGTGTATGTCTTCAATTAATTGACGCCCTCTAGAGCAGCCTTCAATTATGAAATTGGCGCCCTGGTCAGGGGCGCCAATTTCAATTGTGCTGGGTGTTAAGCCGTTAACAGAGGATTTAAAATAGGATTATTAAGACTGAAAACTAATGTGATAAAAATACATTACAAAGCTCATGAGATCATGCTAATAAACTAAGTTCAAACTCATAAAAAGTCATGATAATAGTATGTAACGAGCTATTAACAGATATATAACATGGTATTATTCTTGGTCATGGTAAAGTAGATTATATGTATATATATATTGCATGGTTGACTAGTTGATCGAACTCTAAACATGCATCAATTAACCTATTTAACTACTAGTTAGGCAAGATTTGAGAACACCTACCTCTGTGAAGTGACAGGAGTTGACAGGAGAGGAAGCAGCAGCCCTTCCCTTCCTCTGCGACTCTTCAGAACTTGTTCCCGTATCTAGCCTTCGAACTAACAAAATAGGGAGAAAATAGAGTGTATTGTATAACCTTAGGGTCGACATGATGGGAGACAAGATCTAGAATTATAGGGTATTTAGTGGGTTTACAGCCTACAGAGGCTGGAGGGATAGAATGATCGTGATAGTTGTCGGGAAAGAAATGACGCCCGAGAGGGGGTCGTGTATTTCATAAGTTAAGATTTCCATGTTAACTTCAAAGATTTTTATCTTTAAAAATTGATGGAATTTGTTTGTAAAATTTCAGGGGTGAGACCCTTACATTTTTCTCTATTTGTACATATAAATTCTTTTTAAAAAATCTTTTTAAATAAAAGGTGGCACTATTCACGTCACTATTCACGTTTAGGAAATAACGACTTAACATATGTCGTTATTTTGAACGGAGATTTTTGTATTCACTCTACACTTACCAAAATTATCTATATACCCTTTCTCACTTTCTAAATTATGTTTATCCTTTAACACTTCATCTATATGATGGTTTGTCGACTCGGTGCGGGTCGCCCCGACCCGCACGACCCGACCCGACCCAGGTCGAGACCAGGTCGACCAGGCCGTGGGTCACCACCGGGTCGCCCCCATTAATTTAATAATATATATATATATATATAGTATATTTTTCTATTTTATTCTATTATTATAAATATATATATTATATATATAGTGTTTTCTATTGAAATATGGACCGAGACGGACCGGGTTAGATCGAGACGAGAGCGACCTGACCTGACCCAGGCCGAGACCGGGTCGGCCGGGCCGGAAAACCCTGATCTATATACCCTTATTTCTTCAAAATAATGATATAATGAAAAAGTTGAAATATGAAAATTTTTAAATTATGAAAATATGAATTGGCATCTTGTAAAAGTGATGTTTATCCTTTAAAACACTCTCCATATAACCTATTTCCTATTTGTTTGGAATAGTGTAATATTAATTTCCTAAGTGATTGAAAATATAAATTGGCATTTCCTAAAATATAATTTGGCATCTTCTAAAGCATATATTCGTAATTAAATGTTTTAAATGGTTAAATCAATAGAATTAGAATATGAGTTCAATAATTAAATATATATATATATATATATATATATATATAATTTTTTTTGTATATTTCTATTTTAAAATTCACGGGTGTTACAATGAACCTGGCGGTTCTACTTTTTCTGATCTTGGGTTTTGATTGAAGAACGTATTTTATCATGTCTTTTGTCCCATCGTACCCTTGTCACGTGTTTATGTCCCTCTATGTCGTCCTGCGCATGTTGTTTTGTCCCTCACTACGTGTTGTTAGTTGGTCGCCCCTCTATGTCCCATGTCTTGTCCCAACCTTGTGGTCATCCCTCATATTCTTGTCCCAACCGTGTGTTATCCCACCGCATTGTTATCTTGTCCCACCATGTTCATCATGCATACATGTGGTTTGTTCATGCCATTGCATATGTGTGCTTGTTTATCTTTGTTATGTTGTGTTGGATCATTTTCCATTCATTTGATCGTTATGTTATGTTGTGTTGTCGGTCGTTCAGTTGATGGTTATGTTGTCTTCATTATGTTTATACTTGCTTATTTGTCATGTCTGTCTTATTGGAAAATTCATAAAAATTTAAAAATAAAAAAATACTGTTTCGCTTGGCAGGTAAGTCAAGTATGGCTCTCTATCTCTACTCATTGTTGCATTACTATGGTATCTACATTATTATAGCCTCTCAAGGATCGGTTGGTTGGTCGTGTGTCTGGGATCTGATGTTCCCCTTTAACAAAAACGATGATGATCTAGGAGCATACGGTTAATCGCTGGATAGGCCGCTCGGTTGAGTCGGGTGGGAGACGATGGACTCTATCTCAAACGCCGTGGTTGCAAGAAGACTCTTGACCCCGTCCTGGCTCGATCTAGCAATACTATTCGCGAGTACTTTCTATTTTATCTTTTTTTGCTTTCATTTTGATGATTTCTTTATTTTAGCTCAGCAAGCATCATGTCATTTTGAGCACTCACGCCTCGTGATCCATTCAAGGTTTCTCCTCAGCAATGGTTGATTGCACTTTAGTTCTTTTGGATAAGAGATTTCTCATTCCACTCTGAATTTGAACGATTGCTCTGATCTTCCTGCTTAGTCTGGTTGGCCAGCGTGATTCCTGTCTAGATTTTATCTCAGTCTTATCTCTCCTTTTCCAGCTCCTATGCTGGATTTCATGTCGACCCCCTCATTGTCCGTGGATTGTGTCGCCGATGAGGTTGGTCGTGTTTCCTTTGCTCCCTTAGTTAGTTCTCCAGACATGTCTCATCCTTGTTAATCATTCCTTGTGGTTAGTTCAGTGTTTTTGAGAGAATTCCTGTCGCTTGTTGGTTGTGACGGGTGTCTTTTACCTTGATGCCCACTTATCAGTTCTCTCCGCTTCATCTCCGCTTCATCTCCATTTCACGTCGCTATCGCTTTCGCTCCATCTCCTTTCCATTCCGCCTCCGTGTCGCTTTCGCTCATTCCCTTGCAAAGCGGACATCAAGGAGGGACATCTGTTGACACCCGTTTTTAGCCCGCAAGTCGCGTCATTTCTCTTATTCATCATTTTTGATGTCCCGAATTAGCCATTGTTTTGGAGCCTTCTTGGATAGATTTCGAGCCCATTTTCATTCTTCTCTATCATTTGGGCCCTAGGGATCAAGATTTCTTAGAGTCCCTAGAGCTTATCTTATCAACATCCAGCTTCTAAGTCGACTTACGGCCCATTTAGGTCAACTTTCATCAAGCAATCGGCTCTCTCTCACTGCACAGTCCTGAAAGTGGTTCTTTTTCACCCTCTTCCAGTTCCATATTCAAAATGATCCCCTCACCAAAGCTGTTCGATTTTTAAAGATCTACAATTTCTTCTTCTATGCTATTTGCCAGTTCTGCCCCGATTGTGAGCTATTCACGTTTTCCCAGCAGGCTGTGCTGTTCACCTACGTCCCAGAAATTTCTCTCTCTGTTCTAGCCCCATTTTCTCCTTGTTATACTCATTTTCTCATCTTGCTCTATTCATAAATGTTGTTCCTCTTTTCGTTATCTACAATTTCTTCTTCTACCACTTTCGCTAGTTCTGCATCATTTGAAAGATACGCTTCAATTTCTAAAGTCGCGTGCAGTCTGCCCAAAATGCTCCTTCATCGGTGTGAAGGTCTATTAGTAGACCGTCAGAGACCATGTGAAGGTCTATCGTAAGACCGTCACAGCCCAAGTGATGGTCTATTAATAGACCGTTACACCTAAACTTGCCTAAAATCATCCCATTCGACCCCCGGAGCCTGACGGAGCTACCCTAGGCCGTTACATCACTTTGGTGGTCTTACGATAGACCGCCAGATGACACGGAGAGTCCAATTCATGCTGGTAGAGCCCATAACTTCTTGAATTCTACTCCGAATTGAGCACCATTTGTTCCTATGGTTTCTCCTTTATATTATCTTGAATTTGATCCATAGATCTCATATTTTCATTAGCTATCTTGCTCAGAAACGCGAAAGAAAGTTGGGGGTTTATGCATCATAGTTCAACAAAAACTCTGTACATTAAGCTCCAGGGCTCCCTTCTAGAAGCCATATCTTCTAGATCCTTCCACCAAATTAAGTCCCCCTTGTTCCTACCTCTTATCCTTTGTATTATCTCGAGATTGATCCATAGAACACGAATTTTGGTGGACTCTATCCTCTAAAATCTTGGGAGAACTTTCTGGGTTTTCTGCAACCTCTATATAAATTGCCCAGTTCGCAGTTGCAAAGGAGGGCTCTTTCCAGACATTGGGCGAAGCCATGCTGCAACTCCAACTCACAACTTCAATCCTGGCTTGAAGATAAAAGTATTAGCTTTCAATTCCATCCTTTTGGGCTTAATTTGGTTGTCTATACGCTTAGTTCTCTTCCTCTCAAAATCACAAATCATCACAATTTTCTACACTTTTCTGCTACATATACATTTCCCCCCGTTTTACATCATTGTTTTCTCTCTATTCTCTCAATCAAATCTCGTGATTTCAAATCTCATGCATGCACAACACACACACACCTATCTTTTCCACCCTTCCACAGGGGTTAAAAACCTTCCCCCGGTGAGTTTGCCGTCAATTTCTACCCCTATTTTATCACTCCGGGATTGATACTACACTTCATGATCTAATGGGTTTTTACCTTTGTGTTGTGTCTTTGTTTTGCAAGAGAGCATTATATGAACGTGAGGCCCTCTTCTTCTAGTCGACTGGAAGACGAGGAGGTTTGAATCCACATCATTCCCCGCACCCTTTGTCAAGCGCGATCAAGTCTTCATCTTTTTCCAAGGTACTCAACGTCGTTTCCTCCATCTCTTCATTCCTTTGGTGTTGTTGTGACTTGTGGCGATCACGGTATGTTTCTATGTCTATTTAACCCCTTTTTGTGTATACTTTCATGCCGGTTCATGTGCACATACACATGCTTAGTTGAAGGGGAGGGGATAGTCCATTAAACAAATCTACAGGGCCGAAGCCCGTTGAGGAACCTTCTAGCCTTCATCTTTTCCGTACACACCAAGTGGCGTGCATACTTTGACAATCTTGAAAACTGGGCCTCATACTCGGCCACTTTCAAGCCCCGTTGTTTTAGAACGGCAAATTCCGTGGCGTTCTTCTCCTGGATATGCTCGAAGAAGTACTTGTTGTTGAAATGCTCTGTGAATTCATCCCATGTGACATGGTCTTCTGGCAGTGTTGCTTCTATGGATTCCCACCAACATCGAGCGTCCTGCTCCAGATGGAATACGGCTAGTAAAACATTCTCATCGTCCGCGCATTGCATCACACGAAAGATTCGTTCCATCTCCTTTAACCAATTCTCAGCATCCTCGGGGTCAGACAAACCCGTGAACCTTGGTGGGTTCATGTTACGGAAACTCCTGTGGAGATCACCAGCTCCACGGTTGGCACCGCCTTGCGCCACTTGCTGTAGTGCTTGTGTAAGTCCTTGTACAGTGCACTGCATCTCACGCCATTGTGCTCTTTCAGCGGCTATGATCCTACAAAATGGTTTAAGCATAATAAAGATCGGGTTTTATTACAAGGTCAAATAGTCATTTTAGATCTTAACCCATGGCTCTATCCGTCTCACCGGGTAAGGTATATCTATCCTTGGACTCGAGTTTTACCTATCCTTGGACTCAGGTTTTTACCTAGGAAACTAGAATCCTAGGCTTTGGTACCACGAAGACTGTCATGTCCCGAGCGCAGAAGATACTCGGATGCGTGACGCGTCTATATAGATCGTGTCATTAGAGCGATAGAATTTTTGACATACATAATTACAGAGTGCACAAAAGACTAATAAAATCTAATAATCCCAATAGTCTAATGATGATTATTTGATTAACCAAAAAATTTAAAGATAGTCGATGATAATTCCAAATTTAAAATCCAACACTAGGCTACATGCCTTAACACGGTTTAGACAACTATACTGACATATTGGAAATACAAGGTAGGACTCAAGTGAATTCAAAAGACGTGACTAGCTAATGATAGGCGAGTGGCGTTCTAGCACTCTTCACTCGGTCTCAATCCCATTCTTGTCGCTATCCGAATCACCTGAAAATGTTAGGAAGTAACTGGATGAGCGAATCGCTCAGTAGGAATTACATCTCAAATTCGAGCAATCTTTAAGTGATTTACAGTTTGCATGTATTATCAATATGGCTATGCATGATGTACGTGTAAGAAAATCAGGTATACAGGTAAATCTATGCATGATGAACAATAAGAGATCAAGAATTGTATAAAGAGAGTATCGCAAGATTTCAAGTAATTGACAAGCAGTATTTAAAGAACTTATAGTTGTAGATGCCACTTTTGGGCAAGCAGGAACTCATGTACAAGTATGAACTCAGGTGCAAGAATGAACTCATGTACAAGTATATCTCAGGTACGAGCAAGTAAAATTCAATTCAAGCAAGTAATATCAAGTACGTGTCAGTAGAATTGGCTATTTCAATCAAGCAAGTAATCTGTCCTTTCTCGGGCCACAAGTCAAGTATTGCCCATTCTGGGCCACGTAAGTCAAGTCAAGCAAGTAATGAGAATAAGTGTGGAGTGTCTCAAGTCAAGAAAGTACTCCGGTGCAATGCCAAACACCGTGGTAAATAAACTCCCATGGGCACAAGTACCTTCGGGTGCTCCTCCCAGGACCAGACCTGGCCTTATATGCACAGCATTTCATGTATTACTTTTGATATCCACTCTCATTTATAGCCAATATGGAATTTCAAGAAATTAAGAAACGTAGTATTACTGATAAAGATTAACTAGTCATTTGGTTATGGAGGACTCTAGAGGTGGCCTCTACAGGCTCAAGAGGTGGCTCCCGTCGCGTAGCACTTTGCGTCGTACGGCCTCAAGAGGTGGCTCCCACAACGTAGCACTTTGTCCCGCAGGGCGCTTAGCTCCCACACTCCCAAATGGTAGTTTTAAGAGCTTCAAGGTTTAACCATGTAGGATATACACAAGGTAGATTTTTATGGAATGGAGTTCAAGGACTCATAATATGCAGGAAAATGGATTCGGGCTGTGCATGTACAAATCACGAGACATATCAAAATCAGAAGACACAATATACTAAATTGGTGCCCTGGGGTTGTCCAGGTTTTCACTGAATTGGTGCCTGGGGTACAGCTCCCATTTCATGGAATTGGCGTCTAGGGGAGGACCCCCTTTTCAAGCAATTGGCGCTTGGGGAGGACCCCTTTTTTAAGCAATTGGCGCCTGGGGGAGGACCCCTTTTTCAGTAAAATGGCGCCTGGGGGATGGCCAGTCTTTCATAATTTTCAATTTTTAGAATTATATATATACAGAATGGAAATGGCGCCTGCTCAGGGAGTCTTCAATTAATTGAAGACTTGCTGGCTGCCGCTATTTGATGAATTGGCGCCCTGGCTTGGGGCACCAATTTCATTGGCTCCGATCGTCAAGTGTTGAACTTACTGTCCACGGATCTGAACTTCTGTTTTGCAGTGCGCTACCCGGCGAGAATAGCTGTTGTGATCTATCTCGATGTCGGATCGACACGAAATTGGCACCATTGGAAAGCTGACTCAGAGAGATACGATCTATGGCTAGAGTAAGAACTTTGACTCTCCCTTTGATGGCCTTGGTCGAATTTACAAGCTGCTAGTTCACAAAACCAGATCTGGCAGGATAGAATTGAATCCGTCTGGGAATTGGTGTTGACTGAGGGTAAGACTTCGGATGTGGGAGTTGGACTCTTGATGAAAGTTGGAGAGGGGGTAGTAAGGAAGACATGGATATTTTTTGTGGATTTTAAAGAGGAGGTTTGGTTGGGGAAACATATTTTTTAACACTGGTAGGTCGGATCTGGACTGCATAGGACAGAACAGATTTTTGACTGAGTTTTAATTTTTTGGTGGGGAAAAAGAACTTCTAAAATCGAGGGAAAATTTGTGGAGAGGGGCTTTGGTGGGCAGAACACCCAGTCCAAATTTGGACTCAATCAGAAAAGGGGAAGGGGGTCGAACAGAGGAAGAACTAGGTTGTTGTGACACAAAACAGAACATTGGCAGATCTGGGAGACTGGGAAACACGAAATGGGAAAAATAGAAAATAATGGCTAGAAAATAGGAAAAAAAATTGGGAGAGGGTATTGGCGTGGGGAACCTACCCTCAAATTTTGGGCTCCAGCAGATGTGTGGATTGGGAGCTAAAATTCGGACAAGGGGGATCTTTCCTGATTTGGACAGAACTCCGGCGGCAAGATGGTGGCGGTGCAATGGCGGCGGCGGCGGTGGTGTTGAGCTTCACACTCAGGGAGGTGGTGGAGGAGAGGCTTCACACCTCTGAAAGGAGAGCTCTCACAACTCTAGAGGGGGAGAGAGGGGTGCCCTTGGGGCTATTGAGCACAAATGGATTTTTTCTCACATTAATGCTAAGTAATTGATAAATTACAAGGTACTTATAGAAAATGTAAAAAGACCTAAACTACCCTCAGATCTACATTAGGGGAGGGGTATACAGGGGACATCACATTTAATCCCATGTGGTAAAAAAAAATAAAAATTAAATATGTCTAGTGGAAGGGGGCACCCCCTTGACTAAGAGCTTCCAATTTGGACTTTTTGTCCACCTTGTCCCCTTGAATGGTCAAGCCCTTCTAGAAGCCACCTAAGACATATGACCAGCCCCACATGAACCCCAAGATGCCACTCGGACCAATGAGGAAGGGTTGGAGGGTCCTGTAGGGCCTACATGGACTTTTACACAAAAACCCAAAGATCCTTAAGGAATAACAAATTGGCTTATAAAGCCTTAAAATTGCAAGCCTACTTTCCCAAGGATATAAATGAAAACTAAAAGGACACAAATTCAAACAAAATGTGGGTGGTCTTGCTCTGATGTCCCCATCAAGTTCCAATACATGCCCACTCCTAGGGGAATAGATTCCCATCTCTTTGCCACTAAGGCCAACCCCAACGCCCAAGTCCCTATGCAAGAGAAATCCCCGATTAGGTCCGTCCTAGGCAACAAGTCTGTGTTTGAGTACATTCGGGACTATGATGGGTACCAGTTGGGATATGGAGTTGGAGAGGAGAGCACCATGACCGCATTTCAATTCCGGAGAGGTTTGCGGCTTCACTACCAGTTCGAATTGCTTTGCCGCGACGTGACCACTCTCGCGCATTCTTACCTGGTCGCTCTAGAGGTTGAGCCATTCGAGTCAAGGTTTGATGCTGCCCTTCAGCGAGCATCTACCTCTCCACATGAGCCCACAAGGTAGGACACTCCTGCCCCGCGACCTCACCCACCACAGTCGGGGAACCCTTCCCCTAGAGCTCCTTTGCCACCTTCACCTTCCGATCTTTATTTGGAGCCAACTCAGCCAGAGCTACCCGTGTTTCTAATGGGAAAGCTATTCATCGCCGAGCCACTGCTTATTTGGCTCAAGATAGGCTTGGTCCCTAGACCGCCTTGCTACCCATCCATGGACCCCGCAATACAATTAGTGCCCGTCAACTCATTCCACACCACTTTTCGGTCTAGTCACCATGTTGATACATTAGGTGACCTTATTAAGGGATTAGAATGGCAATTGAAGTTGACGTGTATGTTGGCCCGAGGCTTCGACCAACCCAATAATCATAGGTTCACACATCCAGCCTTAGGGTCCATTACCTCCGTGTGCACCGTGGGTCATGTTACCACGGAGATTCTTGTAGTCCTCCCCATGTCGGCCGAGCCTAGCTTCATCCCACTTATCCCAAGTGAGGAACCTTATCTCCTACATATGACCACCGTCCCACCTACCACAATGCATGAGGGTGATCATTTACACCTTCAAGAATTTCACACTTGGGACCGTGACATGAGGGAACCCATATCGAGGGTTCACACATTCTTTGATCCCTTCGATCCCTTCCTTAGTGAACCTCTTGACCCACCTATTCTACTCCACTTCCTCCAAGAAGTTCATTATCACACCACTACCCCACAGGCCAGTGCACCTACACTCCGCAAGGAGCCCATTCATTGGGGTATGGTAGAAAGAAAATTCGGCCCTCCTGGACCACCCAAACCTTCCACGGCTGGCCCACCCAAACCTCCCAATTCCAAAAGGCCGTTAGTGCATGAGTGGTGCATTTTGGGCTATCTAGGAGTCCATGATTCTACCGACATTTGGTTGCATCTTGTGTATGCATGGCACACATCCGGATGTCCTGGTCCACTATTGCATATGTATGGGTAAGTCTAGCAGTAGGTTTGTCTAGGGTCATGTGTGAGTCCGTGTGTTTCTTTATTGTCTAGTTTGTCAAGATTGTTGAGTGCATAGTGAGTCCGCATGTGTCGAGCATATTAGGAGTTGCATAGTCGGTCTATTATAAGCTCGCGATGTCAGTCCCTTTCGAGTGTGAGGTAAGTCGGGTCTAATGCGTACGTTGTAGACTTGCCAGAATTTGGGATCATCTCTACCATTCTATGTCTCCGATCTAGTCGCATAAAGGGACCCAGCGGTGATCCCTAGTGAGTCATTGAGCCGTCTCCTTCCTTTGAGAGTGACCCCACCCCGGAGTGTCCACCACTAGTCTCATTCCCACAGCAGCATGTGCATATCGAATATATACGGGATGAGCATGTGACGATTACTTAGAGTGGAGTGTACTCCGCGCTACCTGGTTGGTGACAGATCCGCCGGAGCCACACGAGCAGCCGCATGTCTTACTCGACGGGGTCGAGTTCTTCCCACCCGGGGAGAATTGATGGGAATCAACATCCAGCACTAACATTTTATTTTTGTGCTTGTGTCCTTTTTATTTGAATTTATATCCTTGGCTAATTGGGTTTGTAATTGTAAGGCATTATAAGTCAATTTGTTAGTCTTTAGGAAACTTTGGGTTTCTATGTAAAATGCCAGTAGGTCCAGTAGGGGCCCCCACCTTATTTCCCATTGGTCCACCTAGGATCTAGGGCCCATGTGGGGCTAGTTCAAAGTCCAAGATTGGACTTGGACCAAGGAGGGACAAGGTAGGAAGAAAGGGTGCCCCCCCCTTTAATGTTGCTTATTCTATGTTGTATTTTATTTATTTTGGTCATTTGACCACATGGGGGATTAATTATCCCATCCCTTATTTGCCCCTCCCAAACCCTAGATCTAGGGATAAGTTAGGCATTTATTATATTTCTATATATCCCTTGTATTTCCATTTTTTGCAAGAATTAATGAGAAGAATTTATGTAAAAAATCAAGAGCCCTTGGGCGCCCCCCTCTCACTCTCCCTCTTACAGCAGGATTGCTGTGGTTTCTAGGGTGGATTCAATACAAAAACTTGGTGGATTCTAAGGTTTATCTCTTCCCCTGGGTGTGAAGCTCTGCCATCTTTGCCATCGCCGCCGTTCGTGCCGCCAACGAGCCGCCACAAGCCACCCTTCCCCTTCCTGTCCTGAACCACGAAATCCAGAACAACGGCATAAAGATCAAGTTGGTTCTCCCATATCCCAGCTCTGATCAAGCTAAGATTTTGAGAGATTGTTCTCTTTGTGTTAGCTTTCCATCCATATAAATTTTGTTTTATTTCGCCATCGTTTTCCCTTTTTCGTGACTTTTATTCTCCACCCTGCGCAATCTGACATTCTGCAGACCTGCGTGATAGTATCCAGTTCCTCCATTTTTCCCGCCCTTCAACCCTCATCAGAAAAATCCCTAAAAATTCATACACGTCCCTCACATCCCCGTCCATCCCCCATAAAATCACCAGCTCCCTGATCTACCACCTCCCCCTCGGTCAAAATCCATTTTCAGGCAGATCTTATTCTGTCCTATGTGTCTATAATTCTGAGTCAGAAGCAACAGCAAACCACAGAGGCTGTCCTGTGTGTCTGTAATTTCAAGTCAGAAGCAACAGCAAACCACAGAGGTTTTCATTTTCAATCCATCTACTGGATGGACTTGAAATAATTATATGTTGTAGCCCTTGGAGCCCTCTATCCATCGGTACCAATTTTGCCTAGATCCGACATCGGATCTAGGCGCAAGAATTGTTTTCGTGGAGGCGCGCATTTTTGATCCGAGCTAGGTCAGTAAAAAGCTGTTGGGAAATAATTCCCAATAAATTATCACAACTCAGATTCAGCGACCGCCACTTTAGGGAGTCGACTCGAGATGTCCCGCCATCGTCCCAACCAAGCGCTGCCTTTTGAAGATCCCAGGAGGATGTCGTCCCTTTGGAGGTCATTGTACGTTGTCCAGCGGGCTGAACCGAGTTTGAACAGTGCTGAGTCGGACAAGCAACCCGTCTCCGCCCCGAGAGCCCTTTCGGCTTGCTGTCCGTCAACCCAAGACCGGTCCTCCCAGACACCACTTGTAGCCCTTTACCTCCCTGCGTGGAGTGGGCAGTGAAACCCTTGTTGTAATTATTGTAATTATATTTTTACCGGGAGTCTGAATCTTGGCCGGGGTCGTCTTCCCCACACCCATAGTGTGGAGGTATCGTGTTCGCTCCCCACTTGGCATTTACTTTACTCGTATATGTTTCTTTATGCCACTGCATGAGTGATAGGAAATTAGCTCGATATATATTTGATTACCGCTGCGAGAGTGAGTGAGTGGCACCCGTCCCGTGACTCGATCCCAGCACGCGGAAAAGTCGATACCCGAGACTCATTACCGGTTTCTCAACCGCGTAAATCCGCACTCTTCCCTCGCATAGGGGCATCCACGAGCTAGAGTCCTAGGTTCGCGTCCCGTCCCGCATCACACACTTTGTTCCATTCAATTTGTGTTGGTTTGGACTCATTTTAGGCTTTTGAAACACGATCCTTTTGAGCTTCATATCCTCGTTCAATTCATGCATTTTGGTTTTAATCTAGCTTTGATTATGCACGGAATGCATTCAACACTATACAAAAGACCCATGAAATCTCATTTCAAAAAGATCCTTTGTGGAAATGCAAGGAACAAGTTCAACGCATTAAGAGCACATGAACAGATGTATGACAAACCTTTGAAAGCCTAAGTATCAGCTTCCAATCTATTGATCAAGGTTAAGTCAATACATCCATCAACAATCAAATCCACATGTTCAGGCATAAAATAATATTTTCACATCAGACTAAGTCAACTTCCCATGAAGGCAAGCCGACATTACTTGCTTTACCAGATTTGAGACTTCCATAGCTTTACCAAAGGTTCTTGAAGAATGTAGACATGGTTTACCACCTGTTTTCGTTGTAGATAGCAAGGTGCTTATCCACACATTTTTACCTTCCAAACGATCACCATGATGTTTGATCCTACAATTCAAGATAGTCAAGGTTAATACATCATGAGATGCACAAAGAAGGTTAATACATCATGAGATGCACAACGACTTTGTTCACAGTTAAAAGTTATGAAACCTCTTGGGAAAATAACAATTTCAACAAAGAATCAAGACCATATAGCAATGTATTTCACCAACATATTTGAGCATGCATCAAAAGCCATTTGCCATCTCAACCATAGTTGAACAACAACATGAGTGCACAATGACATCAAGAACATGTGCAAGTAAGAACATGTGTAAGTAAACATAAAGTTTAGTTATCATCAAAAATATATCCAAGGCATATACAACAATCTCCCCCTTTTTGATGATGACAAACTTTATGACTGACACAGATAAGATCGTATTCTTCTCCCCCTTTGACATGATCAAAAAGTGGGAAAAAGGCAATGAAGTTCAAATTTCAGCAAGCAAATTCATAAATCAATAAGAGCCCACTTCAGAAGTTCAAATGAGGCAATAGTAAGGCAGGGATATGGGGAACAAAAGACATGTTGATTCTTTGTGATTCCAATTATTGATTATGGAGACAGAAAGGTGTGGTCTTAAGAGTTACAGATCAAGATTCACAAATCAAGATGATACCATTCAAAGCCAACACCCCATGTAGCAAGTGTAAAGAATTTGAAGTCTAATTTTTTGGAATTTTATTGATTTTCAGGTTTTTACATTTTCTTTTGTAATGTATGAAGTTAGATACATACAAATGATGACATATTAAATGCACACAATGCAACCAGATAGTTACGTATATATATAAATGCAACATATCTCCCCCTTACCTATTTAAGAAGGGAATGGGTATAAGAAAGATGCATGAGAGTCATGACAACCGGAATGCACATGTGTAGTACATAGGAGATTGTGCAATCATATAGGAGATTCATGCAATTACTAAAGCAGTCAATCAATTTTCTGAGTACATAATAAATCAAATTTCCGGAAGTGTAAGTGAGTAACATGAAAAGCGATAGTTGTAATATGGATATTCAGATTTTCAGATCAACACAAGGAGACATTTTACAAACTGCACTTCAATTTTGAAAACAGCGTATTGGAGGCTACGCTCTACCTCAATACTTTTTTTCACATCAAATTTTTCAATGATTTCACAAAGACAATCAGCATTTTTCTAAGAATGATCAGGTTCAGATAATTCCTTTTTACGCAAGTAGACGCATGGAGCTCATGCCAGAATCTCCGGTTACTCAGAATATTGAACCATTTCACTTCATTTTGAACAGAGGTACTTTAGTCAACACTTTTTAGAAATGAACCACATCACGTCTCAGGTGACGTGCATCCAATTTACTTAGTGAAGCTAAGAATTGCTCAGCCTTTTCTTTTCAAATTCTTTCTTCAAAAATTAGGCAGGCAACTTTTTTCTCAACTGCCTCTTCAACATACATGCAGCAAGTTTAATATCTCTAGAGTGTTGAAAAAAATTCCTATATCCTTATCTTTAACACTCTTTTTCACATTTTATGCATGATGTGTGTGAATTTGATTCAACATGTAAACCGAAAATATTATGAACACATAACAGTGTAGCTCCTCCTAAGTAGATGCACTTATCAAAACTTTACTCCTCCTGAGTGTATGATAATAAACACTCCAGTGATGACTCAATGCAGCATTATGTAGCAAGAAAATATAAGGTCATAGAAATTTCAAGGATGGGGGTGAATAGCATATAATAACATGCAAGCACATAATTTGGAAGATATGCAATGTGCAATGTAAAATGCATAATGCATTATGAATGCAAAATTTCAGATTTTTATTTGAATGACCTAAATGTAATGAAAAGTGCAAGACGTAGCATGAATGTAAATTACAAGTGGAGAGGGGAAATCTAACCACCCATACGGAGAGGCCAAACGAGGTCTGACCCGACCCAATGAGGCCCAGCTCCTTGAAGTGGTATCCCCCGGGCCCACTAAAGATAAGCCTAATAACTCACTCGAAACAAGCACTTCCTAGGGGGCCTTCGGGTTGGGAAGTCCGAGCATCAATTCGATCAGGAGAGCTCCATCGGAGCCCCGTATTCTCCACCCAGACCACACACTCATCGCTCGGGAAGACATCTCCTGAGCCAGTGCCTCATGCTCGGGCCAACTGATGGAAGCTTATCTGTGCGGTCGTTACGTGTCCCTTAAAAGCTGGGAGCTCAAGGGGATAGGGGAGATCAGGAGTCCGCGTGCTATAAAGGGCCCGCAACGAGGACATAACCCCCACCAAAACTCCTCAGCTTATTGGGATCATTGACTCAACAAGGCATTATTTAAACTGGAAGAACCCTCCCGTGAATAGGTAAGCCAAGAACCCTGAGCAGGAACCACTTCACCTTTTGGTGGAGAGGGATCTCGCACTCCCATCTTCCTCCTAACTCCTCCCTTCGCACTAGTGCTCTAGTACAGTCGCTGACATAAGCATCGGAGGGTCTTCCCCGGGGATTCATCCCTGGGCACCTTTGACTTGTTTCCCTTCTTGCAGTTCATACTTCAAGGATACATGCTTATCTTCCTCCCCGCTCAGGAGTAGCGCGAGATTGCCCCTCTTCATCTAGCGCCGTCTGTGGGAAATGAACAAAGAGCCATCATGGTGCGAAGGAGTTCTGGCGGGAGGACTGCCGGTGACAAGGGAAAAGCCCTGGCGACGGAAGAAGGCGCACCTTCCCTCCCCACGGAAAATTCCCCATTAAGCAACCACGCCAATGAAATACCTCCGCCGGTGGCAGGTGAACAACTTCCTGGTGGGAGTATCGACGCCCTCCAAACCCTCAACGCAAAATTGGATGTCCTCATGGATCTAATGAGGGCCTAGGAGGCTAGAGAGGAGAAGTCGCATCTCCCCCAGAAGAGCCCTCCCCATGGAGATGCCTCCCAGCAAACCGTTGGAGGCCGTTTTACCCTCCGGGGGTAGCGGCTCATCCGCAACCTGTCAGGAGGACCATCGCATGCCCCTCCCCCGGAGCAGGAAGCCTCCTCTACCCCGAGGAGGGAGAAGTCCGGAGCACACCGATAGTTTCTGGAGACTGAGGTCCCTGAGGAGCACCGGGATAGCGTGCAAGTGCACCCCCCCAGCCCTTCGGGCCAGCGACAGCCGGAATTGTCCCTCCGGTTGCGAGACTTTGAGAGGCGTTTCACAGAGCAAGAGCGCACCCTCCGCGCCTTGCAGAAGACCTCTCCTGCGGAGGATGAGGAGCGATCCACGTTATCCGACTATATCTTAAAGGCCAAGATCTCCTTGTGGATCTCACTTCCAACCTTCAAGTCGTATGACGGCCAGGGAGACCCCGCCAATCATTACGACAGCTTCGACACCCTGATGACCTTGCATGGGGCATAAGACATGATCAAGTGCCGAGCGTTCATGACCACTCTGGTCTAGGGTGCTCAGGCATGGTTCAGGGCCCTCGCCCCAGGTTGCATTCACAACTTCAAGCTGTTCGGATGAGTGTTCAAGGAAAGCTTCGCCGGTAGCGGTCCACCCCGGTCAGTAGCAGGATTATTGGCCCTCAAGCATGAACATGGGGAGAAGTTGCGGGCTTATATCAACTGATTTAAATCAAAAGCCCTTCGCATCCCCTGCCTGGATGTTGCCTCGGCCATCACCGCATTGACCGGGGGTACTCGTGACGAGAACCTGCGACGCGAGCTAGTGCTTCATCCTCCCACCCCCCTCGCCGAGCTAGTGACCCTGGCACTACGCCACGCAGAGTGCGAGGAAGTCCTCAGTGCCTACCGAGGCACGATAGGCTCGGGTCGGAAGGGGGACAGGAAGCGACCGTCCGAGAAGGGGACGGGCCAAGGAAAAAGGCGGAACCAGGACGGAGACCGCAAAGAGCCGTCCCGGAAGTATGAATGGTATACCCCCCTAACCGCTCCCGTCTATGAAATCTACGAAGACATCAATGGCTCGGGTCTCCTCCACCAGCCCGAGCCTATGAAGGCCAAGCACCGCAATCACCGCAAGCATTGCCTATTCCACAGTAATCACGAGCATCACACCAGCGATCGCCATCAACTTCAAGATGAGATCGAGCGTCTCGTCTGCCAGGGACACCTATCCCGATACGTGCCTGGGCAGAATGAAGACCGAGGCGCCCCCGAAGAAATCGACAATGCCCCCCGCGGAGTCCACATGAACGTCATTGAGGGTGAAGCGGCATCAGGCGGAGATAGCAGCCGAGGAAGGAAGTGTCATGCCGAGCGGGCGATCCGAGCCTCTGTAGAGCACCCTACGGCCCCGCAGGCGAGCAAACCGTAGGCCCTGGTATTCTCCGACCAGGACCTGGAAGGCTTAACCACCCCACATGACGATGCTCTTGTTGTAACGGCTACAATAAACCATTGTAACGTAGATAGGATCTTAGTTGATAATGGTAGTCCCCCTGATGTATTATCCTATGAATGTTTCCTCAAGGTGGGAGAGAATCCATCTAAACTCCGCCCGATCCGAACCCCCCTCTGTGGGTTCAACGGCCATGGAACTTATCCCGAGGGAGCCTTGAGCCTGCCAGTTACTATTGGCACCCCACCCAAAACCGTTACGGTTATAGTGGACTTCATCATAATTAAGGGGATGACAGCATATAATGCCATCTTCGGCCGAGGTATCCTCAGCCGAATGAAAGCTGTGCCCTCTACCTTTCACCAAAAAATGAAGTTCCCTACCAAGTGTGGCGTGGGGGAGGTCCGGGGTAACCAGGCATTGGCTAGACGGAGCTATATAATCTCGATTGAAGCCACTAGGCCGGAAGGGAAAAACAAAGGAGTAAAGGGAGCCGAGGAGGAACCAGTAACATCTGAGCCCGACGGCGAGTTGCTAACAGTCTTCCTCAACGGTGACCAGACGCTAGGAGTCAAGATCGGAGTCGATCTACCACTTGAGGAACAAGAAAAATATAAAGATTTCCTTGCCCAGTACATCCAAGTCTTTGCATGGTCTGACGAGCACCTTCCCGGGATCTCGGGAGATGTGGTGACACACAAGCTCAACCTTGACCCAACGGTGAAGCCGGTCCGACAACGCAAGAGAAAGCACGCCCCGGAGAAGCAAGCGGTCATCAAAGAGCAAGTCATCAAGGGATAGAAGACTGGCCTCTTTCGTCTGGCCCTGTACCCTACATGGCTCACCAACATTGTCCTAGTACCAAAGGCTTCGGGGAAATGGCGAATGTGCGTTGACTTCACCGACCTCAACCAGGCTACCCCCAAAGATTGCTACTCGCTGCCGAACATCGATCAACTGGTTGATTCAACCTTTGGCAACGAGTTGCTCAGCTTCCTAGACGCCTACTCTAGTTACCATCAGATCAGGATGGACCCGGAGGACATCAAGATGACCGCCTTCATCACTAACATTGGCGTACACTGCTACACCCTAGTGCAGTTCGGGTTGAAGAATGCTGGAGCAACATATCAGAGACTGATCAACCACGTCTTCGAGGGACTGCTCGGTCAGAACGTCGAGGCCTACATTGATGACATGCTCGTCAAAACGCCAAAGGCCGAAGACCATCTTGCCGACTCAGCTTAGACCTTCGACACCCTCCAAAGGTGCAACATGAAGCTCAACCCTGCTAAATGCGCCCTCGGAGTCAGATCTGGGAAGTTCCAAGGCTTCCTGGTAACTTAGCGTGAGATCGAGGCCAACCCCGAGAAGGTTCATGCCATCCTGGACATGCGGCCGCCCACCTGCATCAAGGACGTTCAACGCCTTACGGGGCGCATTGCTGCGCTCAAACGCTTCCTGTCCCGGGCGGCCGAACGATTCCTACCCTTCTTCAAATTGTTGAGGGGACCCAAAATGGCATCTGCTACGTTCGCCTGGGACGAGGAATGTCAGAAGGCATTCGCCGAACTCAAGGAATTTTTGGCCTCGCCCCCGGTGATGTCCAAGCCAACCCCGGGCGAAGCTCTGCACCTTTATCTCTCAGTGACCCCTTTCACAGTGAGCTCGGTCCTAGTCAGGAACGACGCAGGGATCAAGAGACCGGTTTACTATACCAGCAAGGTGGTTAATGAGGTTGAAAGAAGGTACCCCGCAACCGAGAAACTCATGCTAGTGTTGGTTACCTCAGCCAAGCGCCTCCGACCCTACTTTCAAGGGCACTCCATCGTCGTATTGACCGGCGAACCCTTGAAGAAGATTCTCTTTCACCCTAAAGCCTTGGGATGCCTCGTCAAATGGGCCATCATACTTGGCACCTACAACATCTCGTATCGCCCCTGCTCGGCCATCAAGGGACGGGCCCTCTTATGTGGGACGGACACGCGACTCGACTCCAAATGGATATGCGACCCTTGGACTCTAAGCAAGCTAGCGATTGTCCCTAACGAGGGAAGCGTCGGACGTGCGCGGTTGAGAAACCGGTAAAGAGCTAGGGTGGTCAACTCATAAATTCGTGCCCGGATCGGGTCACGGGATGGTCTCGCTCTCTCTCGCAGCAGCAGTGATATAAAAAGTATAGCGAGCTACGATCCTAGCATGCTCTCTAGCAGCGGCATAAAGAAATATATACTAAATACAGCAAATGCCGAGATGTGAGCGAATACGATACCTCCACGCTACTGGGCGTGGGGAAGACTTCCTGGCCGAACTGATACTCCCAGAACAATTATTACACAAATATTACAGCAATGAATATGCATGCCCACTCCACGTAGAGAGGTAAAGGGTGACACAATGGGACCCGGGAGTACCGGGTTCGGGTTGACAGGCAGCTTCTTATGGAGCTTCGGCCGCACACGTACTCACGATCGTGGGACCCACGTGCTGGTCCGAGGGGCCGTGTGGGACCGGGGTGGCACCACTATGGTGGGAACGCTTGGAGGGGCGCTCCCTGGGACGGCGGTACGCTGGTTCGCCGGTCGGAGGCCGAGCGGCTCTGATCATCACTCGTCGGAGTTACTGCCCACGGATCTGAACTACTGTTTCAGTCCTGCGTGTCCCGACAAAATCCGCTGCTGCGGTCACTCCCGACGTCAGATCGACGCACAAGAGGTACCGTTGGAAAGCTAGCTCAAAATCCTTTGATCTATGGCCAGAGAAATAAAATTGAATTTCCCGTTGATGGCCTTTGTCGAATATTCAATCTGCTGGTTGACAGGACCTAAAAACTCAGGACAGAACTAATTTTTCCTGAGAGTTGGCATTGAACACAATGTAGACCTTCGATTCAACTTTTGAACCCTTCATGAAAGTTGTAGAGGGTGAAGAGAGGAAAATGGGGATATATCTTATGAAAGGTTTGGTGAAAGTTTCAATTTTTTGGGGATTTGATACTGACCCGGGGTCGGATCTGGACAGTAGAAACAGAATTGAATTTTGGGGGAAAGACACAATTTCTAAAAATAGGTAGTACGCTTTTGAAATTCGACAAAAATTTGTGGAGGATGGGAATGGTGGACAGAACCTCCAATAAATTTGGGGATTCAAACAAAAATCAATAAGGGGGTCCAAAGGGTGAAACGCAGAGTGACTATGACACAGGATAGAGATCTGGCAGATCTGGTGGACTGGAAAACACGAACATGGAAAAATATAAAACGAAGTCTAAAGGACTGGAGGTTGGGAATCAATAGAGGAACCAACCCTGAAAATTTCAGCTCCAGATGATGTCGGAGTTGGGAGTTAAAAATTCCGGAGTGAACCTATGTCCAGCAGAATAGAGATCTAGACAGCACTTCGGAAGCGGCTTCGCGGCGGCTCGATGGCGGCACGAACAGCGGTAGCGGCAC
Organism: Amorphophallus konjac; assembly: GCA_022559845.1. Taxonomy (NCBI): domain Eukaryota; kingdom Viridiplantae; phylum Streptophyta; class Magnoliopsida; order Alismatales; family Araceae; genus Amorphophallus; species Amorphophallus konjac. The sequence goes on along the minus strand of CM040124.1, from coordinate 215,512,911 downwards.
CAGAGATGAATCTAGAGATAGAGGGGCTAAGATAGAAGGGGTCTACACCCTGAAATGCAGAGGAATGAAGAAGGAACCAAAGGGAGAGAGAGGGGGGCGCAAATCTGCTCCAAGCATTCACAATTTTTTTCTTCTCATTAAATCTCAAAAAATGGAAATACATGCCTTATATAATAAATGGAAAATGACTCAAAATACCCTCAGATCTAGAATTGGGAGGGGTATACAAGGTATAGAACTGATTAGTTCTAATATGTTTTTTTAACAAAAATAAAAAATACCCATAAAGGGGGGGGGGGCCTTGACCATGGACAAGGTAGGTGGCCTACCTTTGACATTTCAATCCATTTGTCCCCCCATGTGTCTAATTGACTAGTAAATCTGTCTAGAACGCCACCTATGACTTTGACCAGCCCCACATGGCTTAGGTGGACCAATGGGGAAGGGTTGGGGGGCCGTAGCTGGACCTACTACGAATTTGCATGAAAACCCAAACATCCTAAGGGAATAACAACTTGGCTCATAAAGCCATACAATTGCGTATCTACTTTCCCTAGGATATAAAAATAAATAAAAAGACACAAATACAAAAATAAAATGTACATACTCGGAGTTGATTCCCATCAATTCTCCCCGGGTGAGAAGAACTCGACCCCGTCGAGTAAGGGGCGTGATGGCTCGAGTACACCGGTGGATCCGTCACCGTGCCAAGTAGCGCGGGTGTGCTCCACTCCAAGCGATCGTCACCTGCTCATTCCGTATATACTCGATATAAACAAGCTGCTGTGGGAACGAGACTAGAGGTGGACACTCCGGGGTGGGGTCACTCTCAAGGGGAGGAGGCGGCTCGAAGACTCACTAGGAATCACCGCTGGGTCCCTATAGGTGACTAGATACGGGCATAGATGTAGAACTGATGCCATACTCCTTGAACGAGTGACATCAACGAGCTTGCACAAGACGTATACAGACTCCTAACAGACCACAAACAACACAAACAACAAAACACAGACGCACACTCATGACCCTAGGCAAACTTAGACACTCTTAGTACTACTACGACGGACGACAATAGACACAAACACAAGGGACATACGAAGGAAGACTCGATAAGGAGGACGGTCACCGTCTACATACACTAAGTGTAAAGAAAGAATAACCCACAACTTAATGCATGAGTTCCATCCCTCGTCAACCGTCTCCGGTTCGAGAAGACTCGTCCTCGGGTATAGAAATGTGGGAGGATCAGGGGATGGGTGACGGGAATATAATCCGGACGGCTAGTGTGAAGCACAACAAAAATGAAGTCCGGACACTGTCTCTCATACGCATGGCAGAAATCAAACCATACCGTGTCACCATAGGGTGTCGACAGTGGTACGGTAGTCTCCAGTGGTTGCACTACCGTAGGAGAGACGGGTAAAAGTGGGATGGCGGGATCAACCGAGGATAAAGTGGGTGAAATAGACGGGTCCGGGATGACCGGTGTGAGTGGGGTGACTAACAATCCCTAGCCCTCTATTGGCTCACTCTCTAACCCCGAAACATTAGCAAGGTACTTCTCGACCAACTCTTGGTCAACCTCATAACTCACTAGAATGAGCCCGGGTGGGACATCCTCGGTATGTGTGTCCTCTATGGTAGGGGAATGTGAAGGACACGGATCGGAGAAATGACTAGGACCCACATGGTTGGGCTCCGGGAGAGGTGGTGAGCATGAGTCCGTAGGGGGAGCGGACTGATAGGGGTGGGAGGTTGGTGAGAAAGAGGTTGGTGGCTGAATGCCGTCGTGGAAGATGAACTCGCAGGGTAGGTGAGGTGGATATAAGGTGCAGGTCCTCCTAACCCGGTCAAAGATCGCTCTCCTCTATTCCAACCAAGGTCACCCTAATATAATGCATGGTCCTGCTAGCGTACCAATATTGCACCATGCGCCATCGCAGTAAAAATAAGAGCCGATCATCCTTTCAAACTCGATAAAAGCAAAATCACCATTGCGGATAATCTCACTCGTCTTGGAGAGGGACTCCACGATATCAAGAGAAACCCAATTATCCGACTCCCTATCGGTGAAATGGAGTTCCGTTGTGGTCCTATTGGGTAGAGTGGCTTTAGTAATGAGATGAGTGAAATCCAAGGGTCGGGCCATGAAGGCATTGAATTGGGCCACCAGGGATGACCACTCAGACGCATGGTCTTGGGGAACGGCCATGGGGGTGGCGGATAGTGGACATGCAGACACACGGTGACAAGGACCCTAGACTTAAACCAAGACTCGGTACGTGGCGGAGTTAATCGATCCGGAGATCACTCGCGTAAGTGTGCGGCCTTCCCGATAGGCGTAGCCTAACATTTGGACAACACCTTTTGATATATCGACTAATGGGATGCAAGTGCAACCTAGACCGACTTAGACAATGACTAATGACTAGACGTAAATGACATTTTTTTAAATTTTGGACACCCTAGACTCAAGCTCGCTCTGATACCAAACTGATGCGGGACGGACATGCGACTCGACTCCAAATGGATATGCGACCGTTGGACTCTAAGCAAGCTCACGATCGTCCCTAACGAGGGAAGCGTCGGACGTGTGCGATTGAGAAACCGGCAAAGAGGTAGGGTGGTCAACTCACAAATTCGTGCCCGGATCGGATCACGGGACGGTCTCGCTCTCTCTCGCAGCAGCAGTGATATAAAAAGTATAGCGAGCTACGATCCTAGCATGCTCTCTAGCAGCAGCATAAAGAAATATATACGAAATAAAGTAAATGCGGAGATGTGAGCGAATACGATACCTCCACGCAACCGGGCGTGGGGAAGACTTCCCGGTCGAATTGATACTCCCGGAACAATTATTACACAAATATTACAGCAATGAATATGAATGCCCACTCCACGCAGGGAGGTAAAGGGTGACACAATGGGACCCGGGAGTAGCGGGTTTGGGTTGACGGGCAGCTTCTTATGGAGCTTCGGCGGCACACGTACTCACGATCGTGGGACCCATGTGCTGGTCCGAGGGGCCGTGTGGGACCGTGGTGGCACCACTGTGGTGGGGACGCCTGGAGGGGCGCTCCCTGGGACGACGGTACGCTGCTTCGCCGGTCGGAGGCCGAGCGGCTCCGATCTTCACTCGTCGGAGTTGCTGCCCACGGATCTGAACTACTATTTCAGACCCGCGCGTCCCGACGAAATCCACTGCTGTGGTCACTCCCGACGTCAGATTGACTCACAAGAGGTACCGTTGGAAAGCTAGCTCGAAATACATTGATATATGGCCCAAGAAAGAAAATTGAATTTCCCGTTGATGGCCTTTGTCGAATATTCAATCTGCTGGTTGACAGGACCTGAAAACTCAGGATAGAACTAAGTTTTCCTAAGGGTTGGCATTGACCGCTATGTAGACCTTTGATTCAACTTTTGAACCCTTCATGAAAGTTATAGAGGGAGAAGAGAGGAAAGCGGGGATATATCTTATGAAAAGTTTGGTGAAAGTTTCGATTTTTTGGGGATTTGATACTGACCCGGGGTTGGATCTGGACAGCAGAAATAGAACTGAATTTGGAGGAAAGACACAATTTCTAAAAATAGGTAGAGGGCTTTTGAAATTCGACAAAAATTTGTGGAGGATGGAAATTGTGGACGGAACCTCCAATAAATTTGGGGATTCAAAAAAAAATCAATAAGGGGGTCAAAGGGTGAAACTTAGAGTGGCTGTGACAGAGGATAGAGATCTGGCAGATCCGATGGACTGGAAAGCACGAAAATGGAAAAATATAAAACGAAGTATAAATGACGTGATCTTTTTACGGGTGGTTGGGAATCAATAGAGGAACCAACCCTGAAAATATCAGCTCCAGATGATGTCGGAGTTGGGAGTTAAAAATCCCGGAGTAAACCTCTGTCCAGCAGAACAGAGATCTGGACAGCACTTCGGAAGCAGCTTCGCGGCGGCTCGATGACGGCGCGAACGGCGGCGGCGGCACCAGAGATGAATCTAGAGATAGATGGGCTAAGATAGAAGGGGTCTACACCCTGAAATGCAGAGGGAGGAAGAAGGAACCAGAGGGCGAGAGAAAGGGGCGCAATTCTGCTCCAAGCATTCACAATTTTTTTCTTCTCATTAATTTTCAAAAAATGGAAATACATGCCTTATATAATAAATGGAAAATGACTCAAAATGCCCTCAGATCTAGAATTGGGAGGGGTATACAAGGTATATAACTTATTAGTTCTAATAGGTTTTTTTAACAAAAATAAAAAATACCCATAAAGGGGGGGCACCCCCTTGACCATGGACAAGGTAGGTGGCATACCTTTGACATTTCAACCCATTTGTCCCTCCATGTGTCTAATTGACTAGTCAATCCATCTAGAAGGCCACCTAGGACTTTGACCAGCCCCACATGACTTAGGTGGACCAATGGGGAAGGGCTGGGGGGCCCCTAGCTGGACCTACTACCAATTTGCATAAAAACCCAAACATCCTAACAGAATAACAACTTGGCTCATAAAGCCATACAATTGCGCATCTACTTTGATGGGAATCGACGCCGAGCATGTACTTTTTATTTTGTATTTATGTCTTTTTAGTTTGTGTTTATATCCTTGGGAAAGTATGTACGCAAATGTAAGGCTTTATAAGCCAAAGAGTCATTCCCATGGATTGTGTGGGTTTTTGTGCAAATGTGTAGTAGGTCCAGCTAGGGGGCCCCCTCCCCTTCCCCATTGGTCCACCTCATCCATGTGGGGCTGGTCAACCATCCTAGGTGGCCATCTAGAAGGTTTGAATGCTAATTGACCACATGGGAGACAAAGGGGTTAAAATTTCAAAGGTAGGCCACCTACCTTACCTACCTAGTCAAAGGAGTGCCCATTCATATGTAATTTATTTATTTTGAGTTTTGACCACATGGGGGATGAAAATGACATATTTCCCACGAAATTATCAACCCCCCCACCCCGTGATATTTTCTATATAAGCCTATGTATAGTGTCATTAGAGATTAATGAAGAAATGAAGAGAAAATTGTTGGAAAATCAAGAGTGTTCTTGAGCCCCTCCTCTCTCCCTCTGGTTTATCTCCTCCAACCTCAGATCTAGAGTGGTTCTACCTCCCTTCATCCCCTCTCAACCTCTGATCATCACCGGTGCCGCCGCCGCCGCCGTTCGTGCCGCCTTCGAGCCGCCACGGGATCAATTTCGGTGTTCTGTCTTGCTGGACAGAGGTGAAGCTTGGAAATTCCTCAAGTCAGCCACGAGTTCAGATCAACTTCAAATTTTGAGGGTTGGTTCCTACCTTATAGACCCTTCCCCACAAAAAAATTCAGCTCTAAATTCCCCCGTTTCATATTGTTTCCACTTCGTTCATTCCCCAAACTCAAATCAGATCTGTCTCTGTCTACAGTGATAGAACCTTTGAGTTCGTCCCCTTCTACCACCCTTTTGAATTTCTTTTGCCCTCCCAATTTAACTGGGGTTTCTGTCTATTTTTCCCTACCTCCACAATTTTTATTAATTTTTGTTGAGTCTTTTACCTATTTTTCAAAATTCATGTTCTACCGGAGCTACAGTACTTCCAGCCAGATCCCATATCCGACCTTGCTCCAGTAAACAAATCATAGAAATTCATAGACACATCCAAACGTGTCAAAACTAACTTTGCCATCTTCCCAACTCAAAATCCTACAACTTGCATGAAGAAGTCGAAGTCTGAATCCAAGTTCTTCCTAACGGTCAACGGCAGTTATCAGAGATCAGCTCTGCAGATCTGAGTGTTTAGTTACTGTACAACAGGAGGTTGTAAATTCCATAAGTCAAGATCAGCGAAGATCCAGGCCAGATCTCTAGGCCTACATTGAAGTACTTCAAGTCAGCTTTCTAACGGCGCTAATTTCGTGTCAATCCGACATCGGATCTGATAGCAGCGCCCATTCTCGCCGGAGCGCGCGCTGCAAAACAGCAGCAACCAGCCCGTGGACAGCAAACCCGACGGGTGCCGATCGGAGCCGCCCGACCTCCGGGCGACGTTCCAGCGTGCCGCCAGCCTGGGGATCGCCTCCACCAGTGTCCCCACCACAGTGGTGACACCGGGTCCCACACGGCCCCTCCGGACAGCACGTGGGCCCCACCGTCACTAGTTCGGGTGTTGCCGAAGCTACGCGGAAAGCCGCCCGTCAACCTGAAATCGGCCCTCCCGGGCTCCATTGTGTCACCCTTTACCTCCCTGCGTGGAGTGGGCTTTACATCATTGCTGTAATCTTTATGTATTAACTGTCCCGGGAGTGCGAGATCGGTCGGGTCCGTCGTCCCCACACCGAGCACGTGGAGGTATCGTCTTCGCTCTTTACTTGGCATTTTGCTTAATTCTCATATATGCTTGTTTATGCCGCTGCTAGAGAGCATGATAGGGTAACTAGCACGCTTTCTATTTGTATCACCGCTACTGCGAGAGTGAGCGTTACCGTCCCGTGACCCGATCCGGGCACGAAAGTGCGAGCCGACCACCCTAGCTCTTGCCGGTTTCTCAACCGTGCACGTCCGACGCTTCCCTCATCAAGGGACGATCGCGAGCTTGTTGTGTCCGTGGTCCCGTCCCGCATCAATTTGGTATCAGAGCGAGGTTGAGTCTAGGGTGTTTGCATTCAAAAAAAAAAGAGTGTCATGTAGTCATTAGTCGGTCTAAGTCGTGTTTAGGATCATCACATTTTTAAAACAACAAAAAGAGTCGTTTTTGGGTCGCATACATCCCTTTACTCGGTATATAAAAAGGTGTTGTCCGACCGTTAGGTTACGCCTATCGGGAAGGCCGCACACTTGTGCGAGTGACCTTCGGGTCGATTGTCTCCGCCCCGTACCGAGTCTTGGTTTACGTCTAGGGTCCTTAGTGTGCATTAGTTAGTGCATTCCAACTTTGCATTACTTAGTGTCGTGTCTAGTGTTTTGGTCCGAGTGTCGGCATGGCCATCCACTAGTTTCCCGTGTCCCATGGAGTCCCAAACTCCCGGATGGTGGCGATACTATCTCAAATGGAAGGACCACCCGAACCACCCCACGAGGCCCGAAACCCGGGATTTCTACGGGTCCGATGACCCGAGTGTCTATCTAGAATGGGAAGCCATTATGGATGATTACTTTGAGGTGTACATCATGTACGGGCCCATGCAAGTCGATGTTGCCAAAAGGTGACTTTTTGGTGAAGCGGCTGCAACTTGGAGGGACATCAAATATTGGAGGGAGGATAGGAATCTAAGGCCCAACAAGTCATGGTGGGAAATGAAGAGAATGCTTAGGAGGGCCTACGTTCCCCGCCCACCTACCTCCAACCACGGAGGTCATTCCACTCACCAACCCCACCAACTCACCCACAATCAAGTGGGCCACACCTCTACCCAATCCCACCCCTTCACCGCCGTCCAAGCCCACCAAAGTGACCCCAATCTAGTGGCCCTCCCATGCACCACCAACCAACCTCCCCTTGGCACTCCCATCCCAACCCACTCAAGCACCTCCAACCGAGTAGAAGTCCCGCTTATAACCGAGCCTAGGCCCACACCCGAGCCGAGAGTTAAGGAGCTAGTCCACCCCAAGGTCCCTCCTCCAACCCGCTCCTTAGAGGAAATAAAGAAAATGATTTCGGATTGGTGGGAAAGGACACAAGCTACTCCACCACCCATGGATGCTCCATTGTTATCTACCTCCGGTCTTCATTCGAAACCATCAAAGTGGGAACTACCAAAGCCCGAGCCACCCGTGTTTCTTACGGGAACACTTTACATAGCCGAGCCACTTCTTAGATGGCTCAAGGATGGCTTGGTCCCACATCTCTTCCCATCAATGGACCCCACACTACCACTAGTGCCGGTCAACTCATTCCATACCACATTTCGATCTCGTCACCATGTTGATACGTTGGATGATCTTGTCATGGGATTAGATTCACAATGGGAGTTGACGCATCTTTTGGCCCGAGGCTTTGACCAACCCGCTAGTCTTAGCTTCACCCATCCGGCCATAGGGTCCATTACCTCCGAGTGCACCGTGGGTTGTGTCACCACGGAGGTTCTTCTACTTCTCCCGCTACCGGATGAGCCCGACTTCATGACTTTGCTTCCGAGGGAGGAGTCATATTTCCTATACACGGTCCCATCTACCATGACGGAGGAAGGTGACCACCCGCACCTTCAAGAATTTCACGATTGGGACCATGTCATGTTGGAACCCACTTCATGGGGTCACACCTTCTTCGACCCTTTTGACCCCTTCACTAGTGACCCTCCCGAGTTTTCATACTCGTTACCCTTCTTCCGCGGAGTTCACTATCCCACCTTTTCCATTCGGGCCAAGCAAACTCCACATAGCCATAGGTCCGAACCATCCCTCGGGGGTAAGGAAGACTTTGGTTTCCCCGATCCCTCTAAACCACCCGCACCTCCCGGACTTCCCGCATCCAAGCCCAATGTCCATGATTGGTGCATCATAGTATGTCTAGGAGTTCCCCATGACGTCAACCTCCAGTTACGTCAAATGCATGTATGGCACATATTCGGGTGTCCTGGTCCGCCGTCATCCATGTACGGGTCTGACTAACATTAGGTGTGTCTAGGGTCCTAGTTGAGTCGGTGTGTTTTCTTTGTGTGGTTTGTTTGTGTGGTGATTTTGAGTCGATTGTTTGTGTGATTTTCATTCATGTGTCAGTGCATGGTGAGTCTGCATGTGTCTTGTGCAAGCTCGTGTCGTTCTCTTATGAGTAAGAGGCGAGTGGACTCACTTGATGAGTATGGGATCGGTTCCACATCTATACCCGGATCAGTCACTTATAGGGACTCAGCGGTGATTCCTAGTGAGTCTTCGAGCTGTTTTCTTCCCTTTTGAGAGTGCCCCTTCGGAGTGACCACCTTTAGCCCATAGCAGTTCGCATATCGAGTATATATGGAATGAGCATGTGACGATCGCTTGGAGTGGAGCGTACCCGCGTTACTTGGCACGGTGACGGATCCGCCGGAGTATTCGAGCATCCTTACCCCTACTCGACGGGGTCGAGTTCCTCCCACCCGGGGAGAGTTGATGGGAATCGACGCCGAGCATGTACTTTTTATTATGTATTTATGTCCTTTTAGTTTGTGTTTATATCCTTGGGAAAGTATGTACGCAAATGTAAGGCTTTATAAGCCAAAGAGTCATTCCCATGGATTGTGTGGGTTTTTGTGCAAATGTGTAGTAGGTCCAGCTAGGGGGCCCCCTCCCCTTCCCCATTGGTCCACCTCATCCATGTGGGGCTGGTCAACCATCCTAGGTGGCCATCTAGAAGGTTTGAATGCTAATTGACCACATGGGAGACAAAGGGGTTAAAATTTCAAAGGTAGGCCACCTACCTTACCTACCTAGTCAAAGGAGTGCCCATTCATATGTAATTTATTTATTTTGAGTTTTGACCACATGGGGGATGAAAATGACATATTTCCCACGAAATTATCAGCCCCCCCACCCCTTGATATTTTCTATATAAGCCTATGTATAATGTCATTAGAGATTAATGAAGAAATGAAGAGAAAATTGTTGGAAAATCAAGAGTGTTCTTGAGCCCCTCCTCTCTCCCTCTGGTTTATCTCCTCCAACCCCAGATCTAGAGTGGTTCTACCTCCCTTCATCCCCTCTCAACCTCTGATCATCACCGGTGCCGCCGCCGCCGCCGTTCGTGCCGCCTTCGAGCCGCCACGGGATCAATTTCGGTGTTCTGTCTTGCTGGACAGAGGTGAAGCTCGGAAATTCCTCAAGTCAGCCACGAGTTCAGATCAACTTCAAATTTTTAGGGTTGGTTCCTACCTTATAGACCCTTCCCCAAAAAACAATTCAGCTCTAAATTCCCCCGTTTCATATTGTTTCCACTTCGTTCATTCCCCAAACTCAAATCAGATCTGTCTCTGTCTACAGTGACAGAACCTTTGAGTTCGTCCCCTTCTACCACCCTTTTGAATTTCTTTTGCCCTCCCAATTTAACTGGGGTTTCTGTCCATTTTTCCCTACCTCCACAATTTTTATTAATTTTTGTTGAGTCTTTTACCTATTTTTCAAAATTCATGTTCTACCGGAGCTACAGTACTTCCAGCCAGATCCCATATCCGACCTTGCTCCAGTAAACAAATCATAGAAATTCATAGACACATCCAAACGTGTCAAAACTAACTTTGCCATCTTCCCAACTCAAAATCCTAAAACTTTCATGAAGAAGTCGAAGTCTGAATCCAAGTTCTTCCTAACGGTCAACGGCAGTTATCAGAGATCAGCTCTGCAGATCTGAGTGTTTAGTTATTGTACAACAGGAGGTTGTAAATTCCATAAGTCAAGATCAGCGAAGATCCAGGCCAGATCTCTAGGCCTACATTGAAGTACTTCAAGTCAGCTTTCTAACGGCGCTAATTTCGTGTCAATCCGACATCGGATCTGATAGCAGCGCCCATTCTCGCCGGAGCGCGCGCTGCAAAACAGCAGCAACCAGCCCGTGGACAGCAAACCCGACGGGTGCCGATCGGAGCCGCCCGACCTCCGGGCGACGTTCCAGCATGCCGCCAGCCCGGGGATCGCCTCCACCAGTGTCCCCACCACAGTGGTGACACCGGGTCCCACACGGCCCCTCCGGACAGCACGTGGGCCCCACCGTCACTAGTTCGGGTGTTGCCGAAGCTACGCGGAAAGCCGCCCGTCAACCTGAAATCGGCCCTCCCGGGCTCCATTGTGTCACCCTTTACCTCCCTGCGTGGAGTGGGCTTTACATCATTGCTGTAATCTTTATGTATTAACTGTCCCGGGAGTGCGAGATCGGTCGGGTCCGTCGTCCCCACACCGAGCACGTGGAGGTATCGTCTTCGCTCTTTACTTGGCATTTTGCTTAATTCTCATATATGCTTGTTTATGCCGCTGCTAGAGAGCATGATAGGGTAACTAGCACGCTTTCTATTTGTATCACCGCTACTGCGAGAGTGAGCGTTACCGTCCCGTGACCCGATCCGGGCACGAAAGTGCGAGCCGACCACCCTAGCTCTTGCCGGTTTCTCAACCGTGCACGTCCGACGCTTCCCTCATCAAGGGACGATCGCGAGCTTGTTGTGTCCGTGGTCCCGTCCCGCATCATACTTTCCCTAGGATATAAAAATAAATAAAAGGATACAAATACAAAAACAAAATGTACATGCTCGGAGTTGATTCCCATCACTCTCGCGGACTTCATCGGCGAAAGCACCGTCCCGGTTGAGGAAGCACTTCCACCTGTGCACGGTCCCACCTGGGACCTATTCGTCGACGAGTCCTCCGACTCAGCTGGAAGCGGTGCTAGTATCCTTCTCAAGTCCCCCGAAGGAGCGGAGCTGTGGTACGCCTTGAAATTCAACTTCCAGGCGTCCAACAACGCCTCTGAGTACGAAGCCCTTATCTTAGGGGCCAGGATGGCTCGACGACTGGGAGCCGAGCGAGTCAGGATCCACACCGACTCCCATCTAGTCGCTAGCCAGGTTAACAGTGATTACGAAGCTCGAGCAGGACAAATGATCAAGTACCTCCAGGTGGTCAAGAGGATGGCCCAACTCTTCGAGAGCTTTGAGGTAGTCTGGATACCCCGGGAGGAAAACTCTTGAGCGGACGCCCTCTCTCGCCTGGCCTCCTCCCTTGACCCCGAAGGTACACGATCGATCTTCCTTGAATAGCTAGAGCGACCGAGCATCGAATCTGAGCTTATGACCATTGACTTGGCACCCCCGAGCGACTGGCGGACCCCCTATATATCCTGGCTTCAGGATTTTAAAGAGCCCCCCGACCCTCGGGAGGCTCAGAAACTCAAGTACGAAGCTCGGCATTTCGTCATGCTAGATGATGACTTATACCGCAGATCATTCTCCGGTCCCCTCCTCAAGTGCATCAAAGCCAATGAAGCCAACTGACCGGTTCAGGAAGTACACGAAGGCATCTGCGGCGTGCACTACGGAGGAAGATCGCTCGCCAGGATCTTGCTTCGGTAGGGTTACTGGTGGCCCACACTCCAGCGTGACTACACAACCTATGTGGAAAAGTGTGACCAATGTCAGCGCTTCGACAATCTGATCCACCTACTCGCCACAGAGCTCATCACCATTGCCGAGCCATACCCCTTCGCTCGGTGGAGAATAGATATTCTCGGGCCATTTCCCACGGCTCAAGCTCAGAAGAAGTTCATCATCGTCGCCATCGACTACGTCAGCAAATGGATCGAAGCCGAGGCCACCACCAGGACCATTGAGTCAGTCATATGGAGTTTTATTTGGAAGTCGATCATTTGTTGTTACGGTAATTTGATTCTCATTACCTAAACATGGAGCTCCCCTCCTACCACCACCCGAGTGATAGTGAGCGATAATGGTCGGCAATTTGATTCTCATTATTTCAGAGACAAATGTGCCAACCTAAACATTCGCAACCACTTCATTTCGGTAGCCCACCCTCAGGCCAACGGACTGGTCGAGAATGCCAACAAAACTATCTTGTAAGGCATCAAAACCAGGCTCGTCAAGGCCAAGGGAAGATGGCTCGAGGAATTACCGAGCGTACTATGGTCGCACCGAACTACTCCGAGAATGGCCACCGATGAAACACCTTTTCAGCTGGTGTATGGCACGGAAGCCGTGGTTCCATTGGAGGTTGGCAATCCCTCTCTCCGAGTCGTCCACTTCGAACCCGAGGTGAACGAGCCGAAACTACTAGAAAACCTCGACTTAGTGGACGAGATCTGAGAGATTGCAAAGATCCGAGCAATGGAATACCAACGGCGCATCACTCGATACTACAACTCCAGAGTCTGAGACAGACACTTCCAGCCAGGGGACTTCATCCTGAGAAAGGCCGAAGCCTCTCGACCACTGGAGGCGGCGGGGAAGCTAGCCCCTACCTGGGAAGGCCCCTACCGAGTGGTCGAGACGCTTGGGAAAGGGGCGTATCGATTGTCCACCATGGAAGGAACACCCATCCCTCGGACATGGAACGTGACTACATTTTGCAAATTCTACTTTTGATCATCTGGAAAGCACACACATGTAAGCAAAGTGGAAAAAACATTCTTCTCTTTCCATTAAACTATGGTGTACATCAAGTAGGCCGCAGCCAATACAATATGCATGTACAACAAAAAATTACATCCACAGGTACTATGACGCGAGTGAAACGCTTGGCCAACCCGGTAGGCACGCCTATGTCCAGCCACTGACTCTGCCTCGTGCGGAAATTGGCTCGAATAAGGGATAGCTGGCCCCGTTGGCTCACGAAGCTCGGAGGAAAGGTGCCAGAGGGATTGGAATGACAACAAAAAAAGGAGAGAAGAAAAAGGAAAAACAAGAGAAGGCCTCCTCTGCCGACTCTTTGGAAGGAGGACGGAAGCCGAATAGAGAGCAAGCACCCTCTCGTGGTGCAAGCATCGTCCACATAGTGATAGAGGAGGGAGGGGGAGGCTGAGGCGAGAAAGGAGCTTGAAAAGCTCCCCCTCCTGATTAGGATGGCGTCAGCGTGATAGGGACAGGAAGGTGACATACTCCCGCATGTCGAACCCTCTCCCAAACTGACCCCCGGTTGTCGAACCCTCTTCCAAACTAGAATAGCAGGAGCTCCCCTCCTACTACCATCTGCATCATCATCTTCTGAAGCGCTCTCTATGCTCTGCTGAGATCGACAGCACAACGCTTCACGGAAAGGGAAGACAGAGAAACCGTCAGGGATGGCCTTAAGTGATGGAAGAAGGTGGAGACACCCCTCGGACCTTTTATAGGCGGAAGGGGGAGCTGATTACCTTAAATGACTCTCACCTTAAAAACACGCTAAAAGGAGCCTTCCCTAAGACGGTTACCTCATTTCCCAACATTCCCCCCAGCGGGACGCACGAAGCGGGAAGTCATTTACGATGGCATGGAAAAGTGAAAAGGTGCCCGTGCCATGTCAGTTATCTGACAGATTGGCATGCGCGATATCTGTAGAGAAAATCGGCGACTACGGATACAATAGTCGAATTACGCCAAAAGTAGTAAGAAACAATCAATTCAGCACTTAATATTACCGCTACTATACTTTCCAAAAAACAAAAAGATCTTACACGGCTACAAAAGGGAAAGAAAGGAAAATCTTGTACATCAGGCCTCGGGCCCATCTCCAGGCTCGATAGACAAGGCCCCCTCAGCACCAGATGATCTGCCCCCAGTATTCTCAGCGACGGCCGACCCAGGCACTGACCCCACCTGCGTGGGAACTGTCTCGGTCACGTGCTCTCCCGAGGCTGCTGGAGTTTGCGATCGCTCGGATGAGCTCGAGGACTCCCAACCCCCCTCTTCGCTCGACGTATAATGTGAAGAGTCGGTGGAACCCCAGTCTGAGTCATAGCGTTTCCCGGAAGGAAAAATGAGCCCATTCGCCTGGGCCTCAGCCTCTATGATGGCCCGATTGAAGCGCTGGGAGAAGCCCTTCCGAAGGCCCCGACGGTAGCCCGACTCATAGTAAGGGAAGGCAGCCTGAAGAAGAGCAGCGTGGTAAGCCTCTGAGCATCTATGTTGCTCGAGAGCTTCTACCCCCGTCAGCACCGCCTTCCTCTCAAGCTCGGCTATCCTCTATTCTGATCGGACACCCTCCTCTCGACCTCGGCCCGTTCATCCTCGACCCCTCGGACTCGGTCCACGAGCCCCTCTCGCTCAGCCTTCCATTGCTCGCCGCGCTCAACCTGAATCCTGCGCTCCGCATCCAAGAGCTCATTCTTCTGATCGACCATACGACGGGCCTGGGCAGCTGCTCCGCCACCGACCGAGCCTCCTCCTGGCTCGACTTCTTGAAGCCCTCAGCGGCACACTGCCCGTGCCCTTCAGCGGCACACTACCAGCTAACTCCAGCGGCACACTTCCTAAGCCTCCAGCAGCACACCCTAAAGTGCCCTCAGCGGCACACTCCTATGAGTGCCTCCGGCGGCACGCCCTCGCTGCCCTCTAGCGGCACACCCCTGGGTGCCCTCCAGCGGCACACTCGTTGTGCCTCCAACGGCACACTATCAAACCCTTTCATGCCCCATTCAACGGCACAGTCCAGGCAGCCTCTCCCAGCGGCACACTATCAGGCCATTCCAGCGGTACACTCCGTCCGGCAAAGCTGGCAGCCTTCTTACCTGGTGCAGTGTCTTTTCTTCCTCACCCAGTGACACGTTGTAGCGTTTGGACCGGTGTCAACGGCAGCGAATCCAACGGTCACTGCCTGTGGCCCTAGGCAGGCAGTGAATCCACATCAAACCAGCTAGGGTACGCCCAGCTGTCGACGCCCTGTTGAGGCACGCAAGCATCCCTCTACCGGGAGACAAGACTGGGGCCAATCCCCACTGACGCCCCTCGTTAACGGATGTCAACGCCGCTGGCTGTATAAAAAAACCCCTCACGTCAAAGAGGAGAAAGGGGGCTTCTCTCTCTCTCGCTGGTTGGCTCTCCAGAAGAGGTAGAAGGAAGAGAGAAGAAGAAGGTAGAAGAGATACAGAGAGAAAGAGAGAGGAGTGTTGCATGTAGTGGAGGGGGAAAGAATGGAGTTAAGGGAATGGCTACCCTTCCTTGTTCCAACCCTCTCCCCACCTTTTTTCTTTTCTTTCCTCTTCCTCGTTTCTCCCCTCCTTTTGTTGGACGCATTGTATTATGCTTGGCCTTCGGGCCATGACGTTTGTCATTTTGAGTTCTTCATGAATAAAAAGTGTCTTTTGGTTCTGCCCCCCTGTGTTTGCTCTTGTTGTTCTTTTTCCTTTCCTCTTCATCGTTGGCGTGTGATTTATCTCCTCCCTCAACCTCCTAACTCTCTGTTTCACCGGCCCTCCCATGGCATTGGTCTGTCTAGACTGGTAATCGGTGTTCCTGGCTTGGTAGTGTAAGGCTGGCCTCCCCCCTCTTTTGGTGGCTTTCTATAGCACGACCACCCTTCCTCCTGCCATACAGATCTGTTAGAAGCCATTGCCTTCTTTCCAAAGCCAATGGTGTATACACTCCTACCTAGGTCTCCCATCGGCAAACCCTCCACTTGTCTCAGCCCAGTGCACCCTTGGCACGTCTTCCCTGGCCTCCTACCTGGCACACTCCTTGGTGCCTTCTTTTGGCCGATACACATACCGATGCGGGACAGACACGCGACCTGGGACTCTAGCTCGCGATCGTCCCTATGCGAGGGAAACGTTGGACCTTGCGCGGTTGAGAAACCGGCAGTGAGTCTCGGGTATCGGCCTTTCCGCGTGAACTCGGATCAAGACACAGGATGGATCACACTCACTCTCTCACAACGGTGATGTAAATGATATAACGGGCTAATAATCCTATCACACTAGCAGCGGCATTCTAAAGTATACGAAAACAGCAAATGCGAAAGAGAGAGGGAGCGAGTTTACCTCCACGCGCCTGGCATGGGGAAGACGATCTCGGCCAAGACAGTAACTCCCGGTTAAACAATGATTACAATAATTATAGAAATGATTTCTACTACCCACTCCACGCAGGGAGGTAACGGGCTACAAATGGGGCCCGGGAGGACCGAACTTGGGTTGACAGGCAGCGTTTTGATGTAGCTTCAGCGGCACGTGTATTCATGAACGTGGAGCCCACGTGCTCATCGGCGGGTCCGAGTGGTACCGCTGTGGTGTTGACTTCTTGAGAGGCGCTCCTAGGGACGGCGGTATGCTGGTTCGCCTCGTGGGAGGCGAGTCGGCTCCGGTCTTCAATTGTTGACCAAGCTGCTTACGGATCTGTAGTTTCTGTTTTACAGAGCGCGACCCGGCGAAAACTGCTGTTGCGATCACTCCCGACGTCGGATCGATTCACAAGAGGTATCATTGGAAAGCTATTTCAAAATGCTTCGATCTAGAGTTAGAGAAATAATTTTGAATTTCTCAGATCTGGCCTTGACCGATTTTACAAGCTGATGTTGGACAGGACCCGAAATCTCAGGGTAAAACTAAGTTTTCCTGAGAGTTGGCGTTGACCGTGTCTCAAACCTCAGATCTGGAACTTGGACTCATCACGAAAGTGTAAAGGATGGAACAAGGAAGACGGGGATAATTTTTATTAAAGGTTTGGTGGAGGTTTTGATTGTTTGGAGATTTTATACTGACTGGGGGTCGGATCTGAACTGCACAGGACAGGACAGATTTGGGAGAAGACAACAATTTTTAAAAATATAAACAAAACTTTATAAATTACAAGAAATTTCGTGGATGATGGGGGTGGTGGACAGAACTCTCAATAAAATTGGTGACTGAAGAAGAAAAGAGAAAGGGGGATGAAACCTAGAAACACCGGGTTATTGTGACTGGATCTGAACAGAAGACAGGACTGGATGGTGGAAATATACGAAAATGGAAAAATAGCAAACAAATAGCAAATGACTGGATTTTTTTTTGTGGAGGCTGGGGTGGATGTGGATGACTCACCCTCCAAGTTTGGTTGCTATCTAAGCTCCTGATAGAGAGCTAAAAATCACGGAGTAGGGCTTTATCATGATGTAGATAGAATTGCGATGATGAAGACAGCAGCACGATGGCGGTGGCAGAAGTAGAATCCAGAGGGGCTAAATAGAAGGTAGAAGGGCATCACATCCAAGATTTAGTAGAAATCCATCTGCAAGAGGGGGAGAGAGAGAGGAGGAGGGCACACCCTTCTTTGGCTCCAACCAAATTCATAATTTTTCTCTTCATTAATTCTTACAAAACACTATACATGGGCATATATAGAAGGGGAGGAAGGTGGAGGGGGTTGGGATTTCGTGGGAGAGAGGGGAGGGGTAGCATTTTCTTCTAACATGTGGTCAATTGGCCTAAAAAAATAAAATACAAAATGTCATTTTAATGGGGGGGCACCCCCTTGACTTAAGGGGTTGGAATCTTAGACATTTTGGTCCATTTGTCCCCTTGAATGGTCCAACCATCTAGAAGCCACCTAGGATAGTTGACCAGCCCCACATGGACCCCTATGGCTTAGGTGGACCAATGGAAAAGGAGTGGGGGCCCCTTTGCTGGACCTACTGACATTTTACAAATAAATCCAAAGATCCTTAGGGAATGACACATTGGCTTATAAAGCCTTACAATTGTAAACATACTTTCCCAAGGATATAAACGCAAACTAAAAGGACACAATTGCAAATGAAAAGTGCGAGTGCTCGGCGTTGATTCCCATCAACTCTCCCCGGGTGGGAAGAACTCGACCCCATCGAGTAAGGGGTGCGGCTGCTCGAGTAGCTCCGGCGGATGCGTCACCGCACCTGGAAGCGCGGAGTACGCTTCACTCCAAGTAATCGACCCTTGCTCATCCCGTATAGATTCGATATGCACACGCTACTGGGGAGGAGGCTAGAGGTGGACACTCTGGGGTGGGGTCACTCTCAAGTGAAGGAAGCGGCTCAAAGACTCACTAGGAATCACCGCTGAGTCCCTTAAGTTACTAGATCCAATATGAAGTAGAACCGATCCCAAAGTCCGACAAGTCTCATACTCGAAATGGACTAACAACGCGAGCATACAAACCGACTCGACTCGATGTATGCACAAACACACGACAGACAAACGAAACAAAGACTAACAAAGACCCTAAACAAACCTACTGTTAGTCTGACCCGTACATGGGTGACAGCGGACCAGGACACCCGAATGTATGCCATGCATACACTAGATGAAACCGGTGGTTGGCGGAACGTGGAATTCCAAGACCTCCTAAAGTGGAGCATGCATAGACTAGATGAAACCGGTGGTTGGCGGAACGTGGAATTCCTAGACCTCCTAAAGTGGACCATGCATACACATTGTACTTTCTATGGAATTTAGGAGACTTGGAAGGGCTAGGAGAGTCGGATGTAGGAGTATCGTGAACGGGCTTGGTGGGTATAGACGACCCGGCCCGTGGGGAAGGGGTATGGTAGTGGACTCCCTCGAAGAAGTGAAGTATATATGGTGGGTCTAGGGGCCCACTAGAGAATGGGTCAAAGAGAGCAAAGAAGGCATGACCCCTTGTGGTGGGTTCCCACAAGTCACGGTTCCATGTATAGAAGTCTTGATGGTGTGGTTGGTTACCTTCATGCATTGTGGTAGGTGGGACGATGATCATATGTAAGATGTATGGTTCCTCCCTCGGGCAAAAGGGTATGAAGTTGGGTTCGACCGACAGGGGGTGGAATAAGAGAATCTCCATGGTGACACAACCCACGGTGCACACGGAGGTAATGGACCCTAAGGCCGGATGGGTGAAGCTAAGACTAGTGGGTTGGTCGAAGTCTCGGGCCAATGAGTGTGTCAACTTCCATTGCGAGTCTAATCCCATAATAAGGTAATCCAATGTATCAACATGGTGACTAGATTGAAAGGTAGTGTGGTAGGAGTTGACGGGCACTAATGGTAAGGTGTGGTCGATGGATGGGACCAAGCCATCCTTGAGCCAACTAAGAAGCGGCTCGGCTATGAAAAGTGTACCCGTTAGAAACACGGGTGACTCGGGCTTTGGTGGCACCAAATGAGAGGGCTCCGAAATAAGATCGGAAGGTGAGGGTGATGGTAATGGAGCTCTCATGGGTGGGGAAGGATTCCCTGACTAGGGTGGGGGTACAAGTGGGGGTCCGACTGGATCGGGACTCGGCTGGGAGGTAGATGCTCGCCGAAGGGCGGCATCAGCTTGCCGTATGGCAGCATCAAACTGAGACTCAAATGGCTCGACCTCCAGAGCTACCTTATAGGAATCCCCCAAAGTTTTCACGTGGCGGAAAAATAGTTCAAATTGGAAGTGAAGCCTCGAACCCTTCCAGAATTGAGTTCCGGCCTCAATGTTATCCAGCCCGACTTCACATCTTAACCGGTACACTTCGAAGTCCCTAATGTACTCGAACATGGACAGGTTGCCTTGGTCGGGCCTGAGGTATGGGTTGACCATAGCTACAAAAAGATGGGAACGGATTCCTAGGAATGATCATGCAAGGTCATTTTTTTTATTTTTGTTTTATAAGTAAAATGTTATGCTAACTAATGCAAGCACCTAGACACGACTTAGAATGCGATACAAATGCAAAGTTGAAATGAGACTCGACTACACACCTAGATAAAACCAAGAGTCGGTACGTGGCGGAGTCCGGGGATCCGAAGATCCTCTCACGCGAGTGAATCACCTCTCCGATAGGCGTAACCTAACGGTCGGGTGACACCTTTTTATATACTGAACAATGGTATGCAAATGCAACGACCAACTTAGACTTAGACACTTTTTTTTTGTTTGTGATCAAATACTACCCTAGACTCAACTGGCACTCTCTGATACCAAATTGATGCGGGACGGACACGCGACATGGAACTCTAGCTTGCGATCATCCCTATGCGAGGGAAATGCTGGACCGTGCGTGGTTGAGAAACCGACAGTGAGTCTCGGGTATCGGCCTTTCCACGTGAACTCGGATCAAGACACATGACGGATCACACTCACTCTCTCGCAGCGGTGATGTAAATGATATAACAGGCTAATAATCTTATCACACTAGCAGCAGCATTCAAAAGTATACAAAATCAGCAAATGCGAAAGAGAGAGGGAGCGAGTTTACCTCCACGCACCTGGCGTGGGGATGACGATCCCGGCCAAGACAGTAACTCTCGGTTAAACAATAATTACAATAATTACAGAAATGATTTCTACTTCCCACTCCACGCAGGGAGGTAACGGGCTACAAATGGGGCCCTGGAGGACCGAACATGGGTTGACGGGTAGTGTTTTGATGTAGCTTCAGCGGCACGCGTATTCACGAACGTGGGGCCCACGTGCTCATCGGCGGGTCCGAGTGGGCCAGATGTGGTACCGCTGTCGCGTTGGCTTCTGGAGAGGCGCTCCCTGGGATGACGGTACGCTGGTTCGCCTCGTGGGAGGCGAGTCGACTCCGGTCTTCAATGGTTGACCAAGCTGCTCACGGATCTGTAGTTTCAGTTTTACAGCGCACGACCCGGCGAAAACCGCTGCTGCGATCACTCCCGACGTCGGATCGACGCACAAGAGATATCGTTGGAAAGCTATTTCGAAATGCTTCGATCTAAGGTCAGAGAAATAATTTGGAATTTCTAATATCTGGCTTTGACCAAATTTAAAAGCTGATGTTGGACAGGACCCGAAATCTCAGGGCAGAACTAAGTTTTCCTAAGAGTTGGGATTGACCGTGCCTCAAACCTCAGATCTGGAACTTGGACTCATCACAAAAGTTGTAAAGGATGGAACAAGGAAGACGGGGATAATTTTTATGAAATGTGTGGTGGAGGTTTCGATTTTTTTGGGATGTTATACTGACTGGGGGTCGGAACTGAACTGCACAGGACAGAACAGATTTCGGAGAAGACAATACTTTTTAAAAATACAAAAAGGACTTTAGAAATTACAAGGAAATTCATAGACGATGGGGGTGGTGGACAGAACTCCCAATAAAATTGGTGACTCAATAAAAAAGAGAAAGAGGGTCGAAACCTGGAAACACAGGGTTGCTGTGACAGGATCTGAACAGAAGATAAGACTGGATGGTGGAAATATAAGAAAATGAAAAAATAGTAAACAAAAGGTAAATGACTGGATTTTTTTTTGTGGAGGCTGGGGTGGACGTGGATGACTCACCCTCCAAGTTTGGTTGTGATCTGAGCTCCTGATGGAGACCTCAAAATCACGGAGTAGGGATCTATCCTCATGTAGATAGAATTCCGACGATGAAGACGGCGGCGCGATGGCGGTGCGATGGCGGCGGCGGCGGCAAAAGTAGAATCCAGAGGGGCTAAGGAGAAGGTAGAAGGGCATCACACCCAAGATTTAGCAGAAATCCATATGTAAGAGGGGGAGGGAGAGAGGAGGAGGGCACACCCTTCTTTGGCTCCAACCAAATTCATAATTTTTCTCTTCATTAATTCTTACAAAATACTATACATGGGCTTATATAGAAGGGGAGGAAGGGGGAGGGGGTTGGGATGTCATGGGAGAGAGGGGAGGGGTAACATTTTTTTTCCCCATGTGGTCAATTGGCCTAAAAAAATAAAATACAAAAAGTCATTTTAATGGGGGGGCACCCCGTTGACATAAGGGGTTAGAATCTTGGACATTTTGGTCCATTTGTTCCCTTGAATGGTCCAACCATCTAGAAGCCACCTAGGATAGTTGACCAGCCCCACATGGACCACTATGGCTTAGGTGGACCAATGAGAAAGGAGTGGGGGCCCCTTTGCTGGTCCTACTGACATTTTGCAAATAAACCCAAAGATCCTTAGGGAATGACACATTGACTTATAAAGTCTTACAATTGTAAACATACTTTTCCAAGGATATAAAAACAAACTAAAAGGACACAAATGTAAATGAAAAATGTTAGTGCTCGGCGTCGATTCCCATCACATACTCCTACCTAGCACACTCCCTTGACTTTCTCGACCGGCACACTTCCCTAGTGCCTTCCGTGGCCGGCACACTCCTTGGTTGTGCCCTAGCTGCACACCCCAGCCAACTCTTACCCGGCACACCTTGGCCATGTCCATCGGCACACCTTTGGCCATTCCCTGTCCGGCACACCTTTGGCCAGTCCTATCCGGCACACTCTACTTGCTGCTTGCCCAGTGCACCCTTAGCTTGTGTCAGCCAAGTATTTCTCACTCGTAATTTTCTCCGAGTTTTCCGAGGTTTCTCAAAGGTGTTGTCGCCTTGGCATACACCTCAAATTGTTGGGTCATGCCACTCCTTGTGGGCGTGTTCCCCTTTTACTCCCCTACCATCCGAGTTGAGGGGAGATGCTACCAAATTTTTGTCAGAAATAACAACATGTTAAAAGATAAAAGGAAGCAACAGAAAAATGAAATAAGCAATAATAAAACACTTTAATCAAGACAAGGGGACCATGCAAGACTCAAAGAATTGGGCTACTGAACATGGCTTTGGACTTAATTACATAACAGGGAATTGAAAGCTTGCCACTCAAACCCTCCACCTGGACTTCACAAGCCAGAACCCTCCTCTCAGATTTTATCCCATTTACGAGGCTTTTGCCCTACCTGTATTGGCTTCCCCTTTGGCCCACTTCCCGTCTGGCACACTTGTGTCTTCCTCCCTTCTTCTCTCCGGCACAGTCCCGGCCACCCCTTTTACCTGGGGCAATCAAACCTATGTTCTGCCCGGTACACCCCCAAAGATCAAGCCTCCCACCGGTACGCCTCCAGCTTGATCTGGGCCTACACATGTTCAGGCTCTGCCCTCACCCCATCCGGCACACTTCCACATCTCCCTATCGGCACACTCGTGCCTATCTCTCTCTCCGACGTACTTTCTACGCATCCATCCGGCACAGCCTTGGTTCCTTGTCCGGTGCACGCTCACCCTCCTCCAGCGGCACAATATCCAACACCCCTGCCCATATGCTAAGACTTTGGCCAAAAACACGCATTGATCTCAGCCCCGCTACAGTGATTTCAACCCTAGTGTGCTCTGACCTTACCTTCACGTGCATCAATCTCCATTCATCAGAACCCACACATGCACCGACTTGGTTCCTTGCATGCACAGACTTAAGCCCAAGTGCACCGACCCAGTCCCTAACCTTGCACCGACCTCTCCTGGGTTGAACCAAGTGTTGCACCGACCTCAGGCTGACCCAACTCAGGCGTTGCATCGACCCAACCCCAACTTGCACTGACCCACGCCTAGATCTACACCGTCCTAGCCCAGCTTGCACCCGGTGCACTTGATCATGCTCTAGCCCGGCATACCTCCAACCTCTCTATCCGGTGCACTCTCCCCCAGCGGTGCACCCCAACTCAATCCTACCCGACACACTCTCATCCCCCAACGGTACACCCCAGCCGGCACACTCTTCATTCCCCCCAGCGGTACATTGTCAATCACCCTGCCCGGTACACCCACGGCCCAGCCTAGCGGTACACTCTTTAAACTCTACCCGGCACGCTCCTTCAGCGGTATAGCCCCCCTAAAACCCCAATCTAAAACACCACATCATAAATAGAGATAACACAATAATGGTAATAAAAAGGGGGAAATTTATATAATAATAATGATACAAATGTAACAATAAAAGAAATAAGAAATAATAAATAAAATAATAATAATAATAATAACAAATGATGATGGTAATAAATAATAATAATAATGATGATAATAAGCACAAAAAAATTATATATAATGAATAAAAAAATAATGATAAAATAAATAGATAATAATAATAATAGACTCACCCAAAAAATATGAAAAATGACAAATAATAATGATAAAAATTCAAATAATAATAAAGAAAATGATGAGATCCACTCTGCAGCCTCGTTCTCCTCAAGACCCGGTATAAAGGGTACATTAACGCCGCCCCTCCAAGTCAGGTTCGGACCTTGGGAGCCATCCCAATATGGTCGTAATCCGACATTGCTATGGGTTGATAGTTCATCAAATCGGACTCTTTCCCATTGGGATTCGTCTCCGTTCTTTCATTGAAATTGCCATCTCTCGGCATACATTTGTACGGGTTTGTTTCCGTTTACGCCGTACGTTCAATACGAACCTTTGTCCGAACATAAAGTGGTCCACGAATGATCGACAAAATCTGGACGGAACGAGGCGGCTCTCGTCCTCCCCGAACCCTACGCATGGGAATATCGATAAGACCTTTGTGAGTCATGCTCGGACCTCGGGTTCGTCCCAACCATGGTCATTGACTGACCCACATCCTAGGCCTATAGCTAGCAATCTCTGTATACGTCTTTGTTTTGGAATATAATCACGGGATACTTTCCTGCTGCTCTTCGGCACCGAAAATATTAACGATGCCCACGCAGGCCTCGTTTGGACCCCGGGAGGCGCCCCCAGAATGGTCCTGATTCGATCTCGCGTAGGGCCAATAAACTCGCTGATTTCCTATCATTCTAACCGGGATTCAACCGAATGTTTCCCGTCCCTCTGAACAATAAATTTGCCGTACCCCATCATACATATGCTCCAGTTTTCCTGTGACGATTACGATATTCTCGAGCCGGACACTCGCCCGAACATTAACTGGTCCCCTGAGTGATCGACATGTTTCAAATGCTTGCTTCCCTAGACATCGGGCTTTCCGACTGATCCGAGACCGCTATCGGCTTGTTTCTCTCGATATAATTTCCTGGACATGAGGCCCTGATTCCCAACGATTAATCAAGGGTGTTCCCCTCTCATAGGGGATGTAAATGACACCATGGCCTTTATGGCGCGGCGAGTTTCGGTCCCGACACGAACCACACAATCATCTGATCAGTCAGATCTATCGCATAATAAATCGTCACTTTGTGACTGGCACGCCCACGCACTTAATAAACCTGATAAACGAATAAACCCATCGAATAAACCGACTTAAAGAAACAAACAAATGAGCGTGTCGAAAAGTGCGTCCACAGAATCCTAGGATCGCGGAGTCTTACGGAGGCCATGAAACAAGATTTCCTAATCCGTTGGAAGGAATATCTAATGGAGAGTTTATCAAGTCCAAGATTGTGTACTTAATGTGCAAAGGTGTAACTAATGACAACATACCGGGATATGTGCCATGTACTTAAGAAAATGACTCTAGAAGAGAAAGATAATGGTAACAGCGATCAAGTCATGACTAGTCCTTGAATCATATAATTTTAAGTTAATTACAAAAGTATATGATTTGGTCATGAAAATAACATAAGTTTAAAAATAATTCTAAGTGCATGAAGAATCACAAAGTCTATTGGAATGTTCTATTAACATAACTACGTATCTGAAAATATCACTTAAACATGAGTAAAACATACTTAGTTAGGCTTAACATACATTAATTTGGGCTAATCTGCAATATGTTTCGGGTTAACAACATTATAGAAATTAGAAAACAAAAATAGTCTAGTGTACGACTGTTTCACTGGGCCAAACGGTCTATCGTACGACCGCTAGAGATTCTGGCGGTCTATAGGAAGACAGTTTCTTCCTGTGTTACATAAAACTCTATAATAATAAAACCAAAATACTAATCTAAGGCATATCATGCATGGAATCAACATAAATAAACTCCTATAGCCTGATAGAAGAAGGATAGGTCAGCCAACATGCGTGGGTGATGGGAATCAACACCGGGCACTGACATTTTTAATTTACATTTGTGTCCTTTTAGTTTATTTTTATATCCTTGGGAAAATATATGTGCAATTGTAAGGCTTTATAAGCCAAACTGTGAGTCTTTAGGTTTTAGTGGGTTTTTGTGCAAAAGTCCAGTAGGACCAGCAAGGGGCCCCCTCACTCCTTCTCCATTGGTCCACCTAAGCCCTAGGGGTCCATGTGGGGCTGGTCTAATGCCAAGGTGGCTTCTAGAAGGATTCTTTCCTTCTTGGACAAGTCAAGGGGACAATGGGTGAAAAATGGCCAAGATGCCTCCCCTTAAGCCAAGCGGGTGCCCCCCGTTAAAATGACATTTTATATTTTCTTTTTCTAGGCCAATTGACCACATGGGGGAAGAAAATGCTACCCCTCCCCTCTCTCCCATGAAATTCCAACCCCCTCCCCCTTCCTCCCCCTCTATATGAACCCATGTATAGTGTTTTGTAAGGTTTAATGATGAATGAATGAAAAATTGTGAAATTGGCTTGAGCCTCCAAGAAGGGTGCGTCCCTCTCTCCTCTCCCTCTACTGTGCTTCTTCCTCCTCCTGCCTTCCAGGGTGTGAGACCCATTCTATCTCCTCCTCTCATCCTCTGAATTCTGATTCTGCCGCTGCCACCATCGCACCGCCATCGCGCCACCGCCACCATCCTCGGAGTTCTGTCCAAATCAAGATAGAACCTCCACTCTGGAATTTTATCTTTTGGTCTTGTTATCTAATCAAGCCCAAACTTTGAGGGCTTATTCTACCTGCCACCCTTAGTCTCCAGTTTAAATTTCGTGCCATTTGACTTTTGTTTGGTATTTTTCCCATTTTTCTTGTTCCCCCCTGTAATCTGCCATTCTGCAGATCCACGGGACAATGTCACCTATTCATATTTTTCCCACCCCCTTAGAAATTTCAAAAAACTCCACAAAAATTCCTCAATGTTCCTCACGTTTCCCCCTACCTCTCATAATATTTTTAGCCCTTGGAAAAATCATTTACCCCTTGGTCAAAGGTCAGTTTCATGCAGATCCCTTTCTGTCCTGAGTGTCAGTAATCAGATCCACAGAAACAACATAGTGTTGCAGAGCCTCCCATTTCTCATCCCATCGTTGGACCGACCTATAAAAAATTATATGTTGTACATATGGGAGTCCTCTTTCCGACGCCGCTGGTCTCACCTCAATTTGATTCCGGATCTGAGATTATTAATTCTTGCCGCCGAGGCGTGCAAATCTATTCCTTGTGTAGGTCTGAAATAGCAGTCCGGGAGAAATTCACAAATAAATAGCAAAAGTCAACTTCAATGACCGCCACTTCAGGGAGTCGTTCAGGGACGTCCAGCCATCGTCCCAGCCAAACAGCGCCTTCAGAAGATCTCAGGAAGGCGACGTTCCTTTGGAGGCAACGGCTTGCTATCTAGCGAGTCAGAACAGAGTCAGCGCAGCACCTAGTCGGCGCAGGATCGAGTCGGACCAACAGGCCACGTGGAGTGGGCAAAAAAATTCACTGTTGTAATTAAGTTTTTACCATTGTACCGGGAGTTACCGTAACTGGCCGGGATCGTCTTCTCCATGCCCGGAGCGTAGAGGTATCGTGTTCGCTCTCTTACTCAACGTTTGCTTTACTCGTATTTATTCGTATATGCCACTGCATGTGATAGGTAACTAGCTCGATATCTATTTTTATCATCGCTGTGAGAGAGTGAGTGTGACTCGTCCCATGACTCAATCTGAGTACACGCGGAAAGCCGATACCCGAGACTCACTGTCGGTTTCTCAATCGCGAACGGTCCAACATTTCCCTGGCATAGGGACGATCGTGAGCTAAAGTCCCAGGTCGTGTGTCCGTCCCGCATCAATTTGGTATCAGAGTGAGTTGAGTCTAAGGTAGTATTTATTTCAAAAAACAAAAAAAGAGTCATTTAAGTCTAGTAGTTTATGTCTAAGTGTCTCACTTGCATACCATTGTTCGGTATATAAAAAGGTGTCGCCCGACCGTTAGGTTACGCCTATCGGTGAGGTGATTCACTCGTGTGAGAGGATCTTCGGATCCCCAGACTCCGCCAGGTACCAGATCTTGGTTGTGTCTAGTTTCATAGTCGAGTCTACATTTCAACTTTGTATCGCATTTAGAGTCGTGTCTAAGTGCTTGCATTAGTTTGCATAAAATTTTGCTTATAAAAACAAAAAAAATGCCATTGCATACCCATTCCTAGGGATATGTTCCCATCTTTTGGCAACTATGGCCAACCCATGCCGACCCGTCCAAGGCGACAAGTCCGTGTCCGAGTACATTAGGGAGTTCGAAGTGTACCGGTTTGGAAACGGACTTGGGGACGAGAGCACCACAACTGCCTCTCAGTTTTGGAGAGGATTGCGACTTCATTTTCGGTATGAATGTCTTATCCGTGACGGGTTCTCTCTGGCGTAGTCATATGAGGTCGCTCTCGAGGTTGAGCCTTTCGAGGCAAGGTTTGATGCCGCCATTCGACAAGCCGATGCCGCCATTCGGTGAGCATCTACCTCCCAGCCGATCCTTGATCCGGTCAGAACCCCACTCGGGCCCCCACCCCAGTTGAGGAATCCTTCACCACCTGTGAGTGCTCCATTGCCACCCTCTACTTCCGATCCTTCGGAACCATCTTATTTGGAGCCACCTCATCCCGAGCCACCCGTGTTTCTAACGGGTATGCTTTTCATAGTCAAGCCAATTCTTAGCTGGCTCAAGGATGGCTTGGTCCCACCTCCTTACCCATCCATGGATCTCACCCTACCATTAGTGCCAGTCAACTCATTCCATACCACATTTCGGTCTAGTCACCATGTTGATACATTGGATGACCTTATTGTGGGATTAGACTCGCAATGGAAGTTGACGCACTCATTGGCCCGAGGCTTCGACCAACCCACTAGTCTTAGCTTCACCCATCCGACCTTAGGGTCCATTACCTCCGTGTGCACCGTGGGTTGTGTCACCACGGAGATCCTCTTATTCCTCCCCATGCCGGCCGAGCCTGAGTTCATTCCTTTTTGCCCAAGGGAGGAATCTTATTTTCTACACATGATCACCGTCCCACCTACCATAATGCATGAAGGTGACCATCCACACCTTCAAGACTACCACACATAGGACCGTGACTTGTGGGAACCCACCACAAGGGGTCATACCTTCTTTGATCCCTTTGATCCATTCCCTAGTGGACCCCTAGACTCACCATATATACTTCACTTCTTTGAGGGAGTCCACTACCACACGCCTTCCCCACGGGCCGGGTCGTCCACACCCACCAAGCCGTTCACTTACGAGATACACCATCATATAGGGGAAAAGAAGAAGATGCATTTGGTACCCCTGGCTCTCCCACATCCAAGTCCAATGTGCATGCATGGTCCACCTGAGGGTGTCTAAGAGCCCCACATTCTGCCAACCACCGGTTGCATCTAGTGTATGCATGGCACACATTCGGGTGTCCTGGTCCACCTTTGCGTATGCATGAGTCGGACTAACCGTAGGTTTGTTTAGGGTCGTATGTCAGTCTTTGTTTCATACCATTTGTCTGTCGAGTGCATACATCAAGTCGAGTCGGTCTTTTGTACGCTCGCGTTGTTAGTCCCTTTCGAGTATGAGACTTGTCAGACTTTGGGATCGGTTCTACCTCACATATCGGATCTAGTCACATAAGGGACCCATCGGTGATTCCTAGTGAGTCTTTGAGCCACCACCCTTCATTTGAGAGTGACTCCACCCCGGAGTGTCCACCTCTAGCCTCCTCCCCAGTAGCGTGTGCATATCGAATCTATATGGGATGAGTAGGTGTCGATTACTTGGAGTGGAGCGTACTCCGCGCTTCCAGGTTCGGTGATGCATCCGCCGGAGCTACTCGAGCAGCCGCACCCCTTACTCGATGGGGTCGAGTTCTTCCCACTCGGGGAGAATTGATGGGAATCAACACCGGGCACTGACATTTTTAATTTACATTTGCAGCCTTTTAGTTTATTTTTATATCCTTGGAAAAATATATGTGCAATTGTAAGGCTTTATAAGCCAAACTGTGAGTCTTTAGGTTTTAGTGGGTTTTTGTGCAAAAGTCCAGTAGGACAAGCAAGGGGCCCCCTCACTCCTTCTCCATTGGTCCACCTAAGCCCTAGGGGTTCATGTGGAGCTGGTCAAATGCCAAGGTGACTTCTAGAAGGATTCTTTCCTTCTTGGACAAGTCAAGGGAAGAATGGGTGAAAAATGTCCAAGATGCCTCCCCTCAAGTCAAGGGGGTGCCCCCCCATTAAAATGACATTTTGTATTTTCTTTTTTTAGGCCCATTGACCAGATGAGGGAAGAAAATTGTACCCCTCCCCTCTCTCCCACTAAATTCCAACCCCCTCCCCCTTCCTCCCATTCTATATAAGCCCATGTATAGTGTTTTGTAAGATTTAATGATGAATGAATAAAAAATTGTGAAACGTGCTTGAGCCTCCAAGAAGGGTGCGCCCCTCTCCCCTCTCCCTCTGTTGTGCTTCTTCTTCTTCCAGCATTTTAGGGTGTGAGACCCATTCTATCTTATCCTCTCATCCTCTGAATTCTAATTCTGCCGCCGCCGCCATCGCACTGCCATCGTGCTGCCGCCACCATCGTCGGAGTTCTATCCAAATCAGGATAGAACCTCGACTCTGGAATTTTGTCTTTTGTTCTTGTGGTCTGATCGAGCCCCAACTTTGAGGGCTTGTTCTACCTACCACCCCCAGTCTCCAGTTTAAATATCGTGCCATTTGGCTTTCGTTTGGTATTTTTCCCATATTTCTTGTCCCCCCTGTAATCTGCCATTCTGCAGATCCACAGGACAGTGTCACCTATTCGTATTATTCCCACCCCCTTAGAAATTTCAAGAAACTCCACAAAAATTCCTCATTGTTCCTCACGTTTCCCCCTACCTCTTATAATATTTTTAGCCCCTGGAAAAATCATTTACCTCTCGGTCAAAGGTCAGTTTCATGCGGATCCCTTTCTGTCCTGAGTGTCAGTAATCAGATCCACAGAAACAATATAGTGTTGCAGAGCCTCCCATTTCTCATCCCATCGTTGGATCGACCTATAGAAAATTATATGTTGTACATCTGGGAGTCCTATTTCCGACGCCGCTAGTCTCACCTTGATCTGATTCCGGATCTAAGAGAATTAATTCTTGTTGCCGAGGCGCGCAAATCTGTTCCTTGTTCAGGTCTGAAATAGCAGTCTGGGAGAAATTGACAAATAAATACCAAAAGTCAACTTCAGTGACTGCCACTTCAAGGAGTCATTCAGGAACGTCCAGCCATCATCCCAGCCAAACAGCGCCTTCAGAAGATCTCAGGAAGATGATGTTCCTTTGGATGCAACGGCTTGCTGCCTAGCGAGTCAGAACCGAGTCGGCGCAGCACCGAGTCGGCGCAGGACCGAGTCGGACCAGCAGGCCGAGTTCGCCCCGAGAACCCTCCCAGTTTGATGCCTGTCAACCCAGGGTCGATCTTCCCGGGCCCCACTTGTAGCCCTTTACCTCCCTGCGTGGAGTGGGCAAAAAAATTCACCGTTGTAATTAAGTTTTTACCATTGTACCGGGAGTTACCGTAATTGGCCGGGGTCGTCTTCCCCACGCCCGGAGCGTTGAGGTATCATGTTCGCTCTCTTACTCGACATTTGCTTTACTCGTATTTATTCGTATATGCCGCTGCATGTGATAGATAACTAGCTCGATATCTATTTTTATCATCGCTGTGAGAGAGTGAGTGTGACTCGTCCCATGACTCAATCTGAGTACACGCGGAAAGCCGATACCCAAGGCTCACTGCCGATTTCTCAACCCCGCACGATCCAACGTTTCCCTCGCATAGGGATGATCATGAGCTAGAGTCCTAGGTCGTGTGTCCGTCCCACATCAGTGGGTTTATGTACTAACAAGAGAATTTACTTTCTACTCCATTAGGGCTACTTCATGTAGGAATATTATACTAGATGCATAGTCTTAATGAAAACATCAAATTCTCAGTGTACAATGTATGAAATTGATTGAAATTGGAGGGCTTTTATCCCTAATATAAGCTGTTCATGAGATAACCTACCTCTGTCTTGGACTTTAAACTTCAAATTTAGGGCTGAAAGTTAACCCTAGTTCCTGCTCTTCTTGAACCGAACCAGCAACTTCGTGGCCTTCTATCTCTTGATTCCCTTTACTTATGACCACGAAATTTGCAGGGTAAGAAGAGGGTACTAAAAAGAACAAATAACTTTAAAGAACATCTATCTAATTACCTCATTTAGGGCTTCTATCTCGCTGATCAATCTGACCCGGTCGCACAGGTTCCTGAGATTCTTGTGTTGAACTAGCAACTTTAGATGCATCTAACTTCCCGTAGGCTTGAACTCCTAAAACGAAATTTTAAGGAAAGTTAGATCTAACTAAAACGAACAACTTCGTAGAAGCAACTTACATCTAATTCTTCCTCTTTACCTTAGTTTCACATGAGCCAAAAGTAATTGTCGCACACGTTGGTTCAGGGGTCAATTTATAGGTTTAGCTAGGGTTTTGAGGATTAAAACGAACATAGAATCCTAATTAGGTTTCCAATTCGATCTTCTAGCCTTCTAGACTTATCTAATTAGTAGATAGCATCGATCCTAAGCGATTTGGATGCCCAAGTTCCAAGCTTTTCACGTTCTCTACCTTTCACGGAATCTGCAGAGCCTAGCAATCTAATGCTAGACCGTTTCCCATTGCTATGCGGTCTCGCGATAGACCATTTTCGGTCTGGGCGCCGAATTTGAACAGTTTCCAACTCTTTTGATATTATCCACCTCTTTATCCTACTTATCTCCTTTATTCCGTGATTACGCTAGTTTTAAGCTTCTAGAATATGGGCTAAGGTCCAAAACAATCTTTTTTGGGCCAATTGGGTTTATTATATGAGCCTAATCCTCTTGGATCAGTGCAGGCCCATAATAATTAGATTTAATTAACCATAATTCATTTAATAGCCCTTTGAATAATTAATATAATTATATTTTAAATCCCAGAATTTTTCTCGGGCGTTACAACAGTGCATGAGAGTTTATGCAGACTCAATGTATGCAGTTCTTTGAGTATGCATGCATTTAATGACTTAATGAACAAGTGACTCATGGTACCAGGTGGAGGCACATTCTCATGCATAGTGATAGATTTCTATCAGGAATGACCTGTCCTTCCTCAGGTCACCATTTAATATACTATGAAGTCATGCGATGATGATCAGATGGATGAATATTCATTTTCATGAAATGCAATCATGCACTTGTAATTCATGAACGATGCAATGCATTCTAATAATAAAACCAATTTTTTTTAATGAAATTTTTATTAATGGAGTTTCAGTTAAAGCAAATTTGAGTTTCTCAAAAAGAACTCATAAATTTATTTTCAATACCTGTGCCTTGAGCATACATCATCTTCCAAGCATTCCACTTGACCTTAAGGTAACCCTGCAACAAAGTTCTTATTCAACAAGCTCCCCTTGAACAAGATGCTATATGACAAGTGATATACTCAAAGATATGCAAACAGCTTTGAGTGGAATGCATACACAGCATTTGTATTATCACATAAGATTCAGCACAAAGCAAATCAAGGCATAGCACCTTTTCTAGAGAAGTGAGAGAGATACCACCTGAGTATTCAGATTTTATTTTTTTTATTTTATATTTAACCTGACTTATGCCACTTGGCCCGTATGCCTTACCTTCTTGACTGAAAATATGTTTCACGCTTCATATTTCCAAAGCACACCTGTAAAACAGATTTCTCATTTGGCATTCTTAGGTACCCAAATCCTTTTGGGTCCTAGTGGGTTAGCAGCAACATTGGCACATGGTTTTCAATTTTTGACAACATTTAAATCATCATTTTTCATAAAAAAATAATAATGCATTATATGTCCAGATTTACCACAATAATTACAGCATGATTTTGAATACTTAAAAGTGTGAGGATTTTTTGAAGCATGTGACTTTTTGTTCCAATATTGTTTCCAATTGGCAAGAGGTGTGTTAAACACATTAGAGATCCTAGGTTGACCTTCCCTTGGTTTTGGCTGAGGATAATGGGTCCAGAACACAGGATGTGTTGACACCATAGGTTGGTAGTGTTATTTTGCCTTGGGATGCGTCGACCTACCCTTATCTTTTCCATTGTTCATTCTTTTCCTCCATGCTTCTAAATCATCATTCTTCATTGTCAAGCAATCATGCATGGCATGTCCATGTCTTCCACAATAAAAATATGAGATTTTCTTTCTAGGTGGATCTGTGTGTGGGGCAAAAGTATGTTTAACATGCATAGTGGTGCTAGCATCATTTTGGGATTTTTGATGTAAATTAATTTTTTGATTTTTATTTTCTTTTTGAATCACTTGGACAGAAGACTGCTTTGGGGGTGAAATAGAGGTACTGGCTATATTTGAACTTTGAACAAAAGAAGTAGTTAACTTATTTGCAAAAGACTTCTTCTTTACAGGATTATGGCCAAGCCCTTCCCTTTGAGAATTGACTTTCATGCCCAAAAGTTTATCCAGATTATTTTGACCATCCACGAATCTAGACAATAAATTATGCAAGTCCTTGATTTCACTTTCTAAACATGTGATATGCAATTCAGTATTGACAAGTTCTTCTTCACAAGTAGAAAGGCTGACATTCAACACTACATTGGTAGTCTTAAGGCATTCTACTTCTTGCTTCAATTCATCCACATTTCACATTTACTTACAACCACATATTTTCCTTTTTCTAGATCCAACAATCTTTCAGAAATGGCAGTGTTCAATTCCTTTAGTTTCTCATTTTCTTTTGCAAGCTTTTCATCATGAATGAGTTCATTTATCAAGATTTGATCATTGGCCATTGAATTTACTTTTACTTTCATCTCATTGTTTTCATTTCTTAAGGAGCAAATTTGATCTTTATGAAATTCAATATCAAATACATGAGCCTCAATCAATTCTTCTAAATGTGAGCATTTTTTATAGGAGGAATCACAGTTGTTTTGTTCAACCTTCTTTTTTAACTTTTTATTTTCAGATTTTAGCCTCTTATATTTACTTGTAAGTTCACTGTATGCATCCACTAGCTCATCAAGAGATATATTTTCAGAATCTGAATTTACCTCCGAGGGTGATCCATTCTGCTGATCACTACCG
The DNA here is from genome assembly GCA_022559845.1 of Amorphophallus konjac. Lineage (NCBI taxonomy): Eukaryota > Viridiplantae > Streptophyta > Magnoliopsida > Alismatales > Araceae > Amorphophallus > Amorphophallus konjac. The sequence continues at coordinate 215,477,570 of CM040124.1, read as the reverse complement.
TGATCACTCATACCATCCATAAGACATTTGTCCCCATTCTTCTCATGGAATTCAACCAATTCATCCAGTATGTCCTTTGCGGAGCTGCAGCTGGAAGCAAAAGGAAAATTGTTAGCATTAACTACAGTAGTGAGCAAACTTAGAACTAAATGATTTTGACCATGTTTATACTCATAGTCTATAGTCCATACTGATTTATCTTTAGGCAACTCATAAGGACCGTGTGAGATAAGCTTCCATAGCTTAGGGTCATATGAGTTGACAAGACTGAACATTCTTCCTAACCACAACTCGAAGTTAAAGCCATCAAACACAGGTGGAGAATCCATGGAAAACACTTTGGTAGCCATTGATTTGGATCTTGCTCTAGATCGTTAGATCTATGAAAAATAGAGCCTTAGCTCTGATATCAATTGAAGTCCCGCGATCAATGACACCCAAGAGGGAGGGGTGAATTGGGTGATTCAATATTTTAAAAAAACTTTTACTCGATTTGAAATAGATGTGATAAAGTAGCAATTAGAAATTTAGATCTGTATAATTATAAATTAGGTCTATGCAAATCTAATGCCACGATAGTTCTTTGGTACTAGACGGAGGTATAAATCCAAGGATTCTGCTCACACAAGGCGCTATCGTCTTGACAAGACTGACCTTGTCAATTCAAAAACACTTTTCGATATACCAAAGATCTACTTAGAGAACAGATCGATTTATGCTAGATCTGAAGAGACAAATGCGGAAGAGATAATATGCAATATCAATCACACAGAATGGGGGTAGAAGAATTGAATCAAACCACACAGCTCAAACCATAAGACACAAGGAATTTTAAGGTGGTTCGGATGACACGACGGCAACCTAGGTCCACCCCTCACCAAAACTCGGTGAGGCTTGACTGCTGGAAAACTAGCACAGGGAAGACTCACCAACATAGAGCAAGGCTCCAACACACACGAGATTAAATCCCAACACGGAGCAATGCTCCAACACACACACGGGGACGCACCCCAACACACACACACACACGGAGATGAAGTCTCCAACACGATCCAACGGCCGGATCAACAACACCCACACACACTACAATAGATGTAGTACTCTACACACTGGTACAACTGAATCTAGATAGATCCCCACACACACGCATATCTAAGAAGATCCACGCACATACACGTAGATCTAAGAAGATCCATGCACACACACATAGATCTAAACAAGACAACACGCACGACTACGGATCTGAACTGATTCACACACACGAATGTTTACATATTACGAAGAACACAGACTTGAAGCTTAAAACATAAAAACATATGAAGCACAAAAGAAAGAACTCTTGATTTAGGCTCCCCCTTAGTGTATGATGCAGATCTTGAACAAGGCTTGCTTCTTCACATGAATGGAGATTGATTGGCTTCAGATGGAGCTTGAAGAGCTTGGTGATGGATGAAGAAATGTTGCGCGAGTTACTATTCCCGGATCTACGATAGTCTTCTTTCTCGTTTGGCAACCTCTCCTTCAATCCTTGGATCCCCCTTTGTTTCTTTACCCTAAGAGGTGTTTTTATATGTCTTAGATCCACGTTTCCTGGCAAATTTGGAGGCTAGAGGACTGTAAAGTCCACAAGAGAGGCTTGAACACGTTGGTGAAAAACACGGTCAAACTTGGCTGCCTCGGGAGGTTCGGTTGACCGGAGGTAGGCGGTCGGTTGACTGAAATTTTACAAGTTTTGTAGACTTCATTGCTGGGAGGATCGGTCGACCGGTCCAGTGGGGGCGGTCGACCGGTCCAGTGGGGGCGGTCGACCGAACTCTGTAATTTTATAGAGTTTTCAGTTCTGGGAGATTAGGTCGACTGCCCCTGCTGGCCAGGTCGACCGAACTTTGAAAAACCTGCAGAAATAAGATTGTCAGCCCATGGATCATATCATTATAGAATATACAGTAAGGGCACACTTTGTCCCATTCAATTTGAGTTGGTTTGGACTCATTCTAGGCTTTTGAAACACGATCCTTTTGAGCTTCATATCCTCGTTGAATTCATGCATTTTGGTTTTAATCTTTGAAATGCATTAAGAGCACATGAAAAGATGTATGCGAAACATTTGAAAGCTTAAGTATCATCTTCCAATCTGAAGAGGGGCGATCTCGCGCTACTCTTGAGCGGGGAGGAAGATAACCACGTATCCTTGAAGTATGAACTGCAAGAAGGGAAACAAGTCAGAGGTGCCCAGGGATGAATCCCCGGGGAAGACCCTCCGATGCTTAAGTCAGCGACTGTAGTAGAGCACTGGTGCGAAGGGAGGAGTTAGGAGGAAGATGGGAGCGCGAGATACCTCCTCACCAAAAGGTGAAGTGGTTCCTGCTCAGGGTTCTTGGCTTACCTTCTCACGGGAGGGTTCTTCTAGTTTAAATAATTGCTCATTGAGTGAATGATCCCAGTAAGCTGAGGAGTTTCGAGGGGGTTATGTGCTCCTTACGGGCTCTTTATAGCATGCGGACTCCTGATCTCTCCTATCCCCTTGAGCTCCAAGCTTTTAAGGGACACGTAACGGCCGTACAGATAAGCTTCTATCAGTTGACTCAAGCATGAGGCATTAGCTCAGGAGATGTCTTCCCAAGCGATGAGTGCGTGGTCTGGGCAGAGAATATGGGGCTCCGATGGAGCTCTCCCGATCGAACTGATGCTCGAACTTCCCAACCCGAAGGCTGCCTAGAAAGTGCTTATTCTGAGTGAGTTATTAGGCTTATCTTTAGTGGGCCCGGGGGCTTCCACTTCAAGGAGCTGGGCCTTGGTGGGTCGGGTCATGTAGCAACCCTGATAAATGAATATTAGAAATAAATTAAAACATATATATATTACAGTAGTAATACAGATAATGAGAATAGGATTAATTAGATGAAGTAAAACAAAATTAAAATAACGCCTCTTATTAGGGCGTTAATTCAAAAAGAAACGCCTCTATCAAAGGCGTGACTAAAGAAAGGACGCCCACACGTGCGGTCGTCAACTCTCACGACCGAATAGGCAAGTAAGAGAAACGCCCATATATGGGGCGTGGTTCAAAAACAAGGAACGCCCTTATCCAAGACGTTTCTTAAGAAACGACCTGAACTAGGTCGTTAATTAAAGAATCGACGCCCTTACCTAAGGCGTTAATTCAGTTCGTGACCCGTTCGAACCCAGAACTTATCCAGGGTAAGTGATAAGCATTAGAAAGAGCTCAAACGTGGTAATGGCTCTATCATAGAAGTATTACTTCCACTAGAACACTAACCCTAACAGGACGTCCAAAATCCTATAAATAGTCTTGATCGAACAAACCCTAAACCTATTTGATTCAAGCCTCTGCGACGGTAAGTGAAGAACATAACTGTTCTTCTTATTCCTTTCTTTCTGTTTCGAGTGTATGAAGAACTAACGTTCTTCACCTCCTTCTGTTCTTACAGGATGAAGAGAGAGCACACGCAGTGAAGAAAATAGGTAAGGTTCTTCTAAAACTTTTCCTAACTACGGTTATGTCCCCATCTTCCTCATCTTCTTTTCTTTTCCTTACAGATCGATTGTTGGGTGAAGTTCCTGAAGACAGAAGATCAATATATTCATCATCCTCATCAAATACAATCACCTTCTCTTCTTACTGCTACCAGCGGGATTCTTCGTCCCTTCGATTAAACCAAATCAACCATTAAAGGTAGGATTTTCTCAAGTCACTGTAGCCCAAACTAAATTGATACAGTACAATAATTATCATGCATATACATGGTTTGGTTTACTATAGTTTCTGAACGACTTTCTGTTAAATTTCTTGAAAGAAACGTCCTTAGCAAGGGCGTGACTATGAAATACACGCCCCAGACTAGGGCGCTAATTTACAAGTCACGACCCTACCAAGGTCGTCAATTTCATATTTGACGCCCTATACACAGGCGTTAATTTCATGTAAATCTTAAGAACTGATTATCCATGCAATTACATGAAATCAAATCAATAATTGTTAACGGTTAAAAGTCAATAAACATGAAACATCAAATCTGATATACTGCATGTGAATTCCTGCCAATTTTCCTGTCATGACTATATGATTGTTATCCTTGATTATCGTGCAAATCTTGCTAATCATGTAAATTCCTGATATTTCTTGAATTCACGACCTAGACTAGGTCGTTTTCCCTGTGGTAACGCCCCATCACAGGGCGTGAATTAAAAATAAACGCCCCTTACTAGGGCGCGTATCTGTTAAAATCCTGGAATATATATTCTGAGAAAATAAGAATTTAATGATTAACGCCCCTGCCAAGGGCGCGTTTTTGATAATTTCTGAAAATAAATATGTTCTGAAAAAATATTGTAAATAAAAGATGCCTGCTAATGTAGTCGTCAACTCTTGAAGAAACGCCCCTGACGAAGGCGCGTTTTAGATAAATTATTGAATTATTGAAAATTCTGCAAAACGGACCATATGTAAACGCCCTTCTGTTAGGCGTTAATTACTTGAGAAACGACTTGACCTAAGTCGTTATTTTACTGTAAACTGATGTTTCCTCTGATTTGCTAACCGATGGTTTTATATATCATAATATATATATATATCGGCACTATTCTCCACTCCGTGAGTATAGTCCCACGTTTCATGTTGATTTATCGATCACACTCAACTCTCATTGACATACAAGCTCTCCATTGGACATTCCGTTCCTTTGGACTAGCGAGTTAGTCATAGAGACCTCCGTAAGACTCCTCGTAGCCTTGGATTCCCTCAAGGCCGACTGAGCTGGTTGTACCCTAAAAACCCATTACACTATTGATGCCATGTCACTCTAAAGAAACATGGTATACCGGCCCTTATGATTGTACAAAGAGTATATCATAAGAAAATTCTTAATGGGATGATGATATCATGCCATATCATGTCGTTCTTGTAAACCCCAGTTCTATGATAAGAATGAGGGTATCTTACTTTGATATACTGTTCATGTGGACCTCAATTCTATATAAAGAATGTCCATATTGATTTGTCATGGTACCTAAGTTAAGGGAACCATATTCTACCTAGTTTTATCGATATCGTGATTATACCGTTATTACCGCCATTCTATGTCCTGTGTCATATTTTGGACTCTATTCTATCAAAGTTGTCGTACGTGTCTACAAGCTTGATTATTGAAATTCTATGATGGCTATAAACAAGAGTGGATGTCAAAAATACATGATAAATGCCTGTGCATATAGGGCCCGATCTGGTCCTGGGAGGAGCACCCGAAAGTACTTGTGCCCATGGGAGTTAAAATGATAAGGTATCTGGCATTATACCGAGTACTTGACTTGCTTGATTGGACATTCCACACACATCTTGTACTTGAATCGTACTTGACTTTACATGAAATGCGTGGCCCGAAAGAGGGTAATTTACTTGCTTGATACATGATAGCCAAAGTTCTTGACATGACTCGATAATGGTACTTGCTTGAATATCTTGAATAACTTGTATCTTGTTGAAAGTTCATGATAAGTTCATCTTATTTCCTTGATATTACATTCTCTCTATCTTGTCGTTTCGTGCGAGCATGCATAGCCTTATTGCATTCATGAAAATGTAATTACTTAAACCCCTTGCTAGTACTTGAGATATAATTTCCTACTGAGCGTTCGCTCATTCCGTTTGTCCCTTTTTACTTTTCAGGTAAGTCCGACGACGATGGAAGTCAATCGGATGGGAATGTTCAAGAGTGAAAGTGATAGAGCTGCTCAAGTGTCGTCTAGTCTTTTCCATAGTTTCTTGAGTCAAATATGTATTCTTTTCCTTTTTATTAAACAGAGTATTGGATTTGTAATAGTCTATCCGTTATGAAATAAAGGATTGGGTTATCTTGCTATTTTGCGCATCTCTGTCTTTGTGTCGAATACACGACCACTCTGATTGACATGATTGATATAGACACGTCACGCATCTCCGGGTATCTTCCGCGCTCGGGGCGTGACAGTCTTTGTGGTATCAGAGCGTAGGGTATTCAATTCCTAGGAAACCCAAGTCCAAGGATAGGTTTCAAAACCTTTAACCAAGTGAGAGTGGGTAGAACCAAGGGTTAAATGATCAATGAGTCCTTTATAAGATCATAGTGACATAATACTAACATAGCTATTGTAATTGTAGGATAATGGCTGCCGAACGTGCTCAATGGCGCAACATGCAGCGTACCCTTCAAGGGATGACCCAAGTGCTACAACAGGTAGCACAAGGTGGTGCTCCACGAGCTGGAAGCTTACACCAAGCATTCAAGAATATGAATCCCCCGAAGTTCATGGGATCGACCGATCCAGACGATGCCGAGCATTGGGTTCGGGAGATTGAACGTATATTCCGTGTCATGCAATGCACGGATCAGGACAAAGTCTTATTAGCTACTTTCCAGTTAGAAAAGGATGCTAGATGCTGGTGGGAGTCGATTGAAGCTACTATAGACCCAACTCAAGTTACATGGGGAGAATTCGTTGAATATTTCAACGCCAAATATTTCTCTGATAGGGTCCAGGAAAAGAAGGCCGCCGAATTTGCCGCATTAAAGCAAAGATCTTTATCGGTGGCTGATTATGAAGCACAGTTCTCTAGACTGTCTAGATATGCTAAGCATTTAATTAGCACGGAAAAGATGAAAGCCCGTAGATTTCTCAATGGGCTTAGGCCCCACTACATTACTCAACTGGCGCCTATGGATATTCAAGTTTATACTGAAATAGTGCGCCGAGCTCAGTTGCTTGAAGATAACACGGAACTATCTGATAGGATCCGTGGGAAAGACAAAAAGGAGCAAGTCACAAGTTCGGGTTCTTTTAAACCCAACTTTAAGAAGAGGCCCAATAATGGAGGTTCTTCCTCTCAAAATCAGAAGTTCAAGAAATCCAAGCCTTTCTCTATCACCACTACACCTTCAAACGTAATATGCAAGCATTGTGACAAGGCTGGTCACAAAACAGAAGAATGCTGGAGGAAATTAGGAGCATGTCTCCGTTGTGGGAGTCGTGAACATCGGATTCCCGATTGTCCATTAATGAATGACCAAGACGGTGAGGGTAAACGCCCAGTGACAAGGAACGCGCGTCTTCATGCAATCCAAGAGACCGAACCAGAAGAAGAAGGCGGATTGGTGGAAGGTACATTAAAAATTTGTTCCAAATATGCACATGTCTTATTTGATACGGGTGCATCGCATTCCATTATTTCCAAGAAGTTTGCTGACCCATTACCTCTAGAACCAGAATGGATGAAGTTAATATTGTCTACTCCTCTCGGAAACGAGACGGATATCACACATCATTACCAAAACTGTGAGGTATTGGTTCGAGGAAAGAATTTTCCTATTGATCTTATCTGCTTAGATCTAAAAGAGTATGATGTTATACTAGGAGCAGATTGGTTATCCAAATACCAGGCAACGGTTGATTGCCGTGATAGCAAGATTGTTTTCAAGGAATTTCCGGAACTGACTTATACTAGTCCTAAGAGTCGAAGCAAATTCCCTCTTATTTCGGCTCTTCGAGCAAGCAAGCTCGTCAAGAAAGGATGTGTATCCTTCCTTGCTTTTGTCACTATTAAAGAAGCTAAAGAAACCAAGATAGAGGACATTCAGGTAGTGCGAGAATTTCCAGACGTATTTCCGGAAGATTTGCCGGGATTACCCCCTCAAAGAGATGTATCCTTCACCATTGACTTAGTCCCTGGTGCTGGTCCCATTTCAAAGGCACCATATAGAATGTCCCCTGCTGAACTCAAGGAGTTGAAGGAGCAGTTGATGGAACTAATCCGAAAAGGGTTTATTAGACCAAGTACTTCCCCGTGGGGAGCACCAGTCTTATTTGTAAAGAAGAAGGATGGATCCATGAGATTGTGTATCGACTATCGACAATTGAATCATCTTACTATCAAGAACAAGTATCCACTGCCGAGAATCGATGAATTATTTGATCAGATTTCAGGATCCAAATATTTTTCCAAGATTGATCTCAGGTCGGGATACCATCAATTAAGAATCAAGGACGATGACATTAACAAGACTGCATTCAGAAGCAGGTATGGTCATTACGAATTTGTTGTTATGCCTTTTGGACTAACAAATGCCCCTGCTGCCTTTATGCAGTTAATGAATGGCATATTCAGGCCTTACTTGCATCAATTCGTAGTAGTCTTCATTGATGATATATTGATATATTCCAAGACTAAGGAAGAACATGAAGAACATTTGAGGATTGCATTGCAAGTCTTGAGGACAAATCAATTATATGCTAAACTCAGCAAATGCGAGTTCTGGCTTGAAGAAGTGGCTTTTCTCGGGCATGTCATAACAAAGGACGGATTATCTGTAGATCCGTCAAAAGTTGAAGCTGTGAGAAACTGGGAAAGACCCACTAATGCAAGCGAGATCAGAAGTTTCTTAGGTCTTGCAGGCTATTATCGGTGATTCATCAAAGATTTCTCTAGGATCGCCGTGCCCCTTACAAGGTTAACTCGCAAGGAGATCCGATACGAATGGAGTGAGGAATGTGAGAGAAGTTTTCAAACTCTCAAGGATCATCTCACCACAGCTCCGGTCTTAGCTCTACCGATAGAAGGAGAGAAATTCGAGGTCTACACTGATGCTTCTGGCATTGGCCTCGGATGTGTCCTAATGCAACAAGGAAAGGTCATAGCATACTCTTCACGTCAGCTGAAGAAGCATGAGGAGAATTACCCCGTCCATGACTTAGAACTGTCCGCGGTAGTATTTGCCCTAAAGATATGGAGACACTATCTCTATGGAGTACAGTTCACTGTCTACTCCGATCACAAAAGTCTCAAATATCTATTTTCACAAAAGGAGCTAAACATGAGACAAAGACGCTGGCTAGAATATCTCAAGGACTTCGACTTCAATATACAATACCATCCCGGAAAGGGTAATTATGTTGCTGACGCCCTTAGTCGAAAGCCGAGAGCAATGATAGCAAATTGTATGATACAAGAATGGAGGTTACTTGAACAATTCTCCGAGCTCAATATAAGCTTGGACACGGAATCCAAATTTGTCACACTATCTGATGTGAGCATACAGTCATATTTGTTATCTGAGATACAAACACTTCAGGATGATGATCCTATGTTAGTAGAAATCAAGGGCAGATTAGAAGGACAATCTGATTTTCAACTAACTTCTGATGGAAGATTATCGTTCAAAGATAGAACTTGTATACCTGATTGTCCGGAATTAAAGAAGAAGATCTTAGATGAAGCTCACCGATCAAGGTACACTATTCATCCAGGATCAACCAAAATGTACCAAGATGTAAAGAGGAACTTTTGGTGGCCTAATATGAAAAGAGAAATAGCGGACTATGTATCACGCTGTCTCACATGCCAACAGGTCAAGGCGGAACACCAAAAGCCTGCGGGAAAACTACATCCTCTAGATATTCCTAAGTGGAAATGGGAGGATATTGGTATGGACTTCATCATGGGTTTGTCTAAATCTAAAGGAGGACATGATGGAATCTGGGTTATCATTGACCGATTGACTAAATCGGCACATTTCTTGCCAATCAAAAGCCGATGGTCAATTGATGTGCTAGCTGCACTATACATCAAAGAAATAGTCAGGATACATGGGATTCCTGTCTCAATCGTGTCTGATAGAGATCCCCGTTTTACTTCTCATTTTTGGAAGGGATTACAACATTCGTTGGGGACAAGGCTCAACTTTAGTACTGCTTTTCACCCACAAACGGATGGTCAGACCGAGCGAACTAATCAAGTTGTTGAAGATATGCTGAGAGCATGCATTATTGACTTTGGAGGAAGCTGGCATGACCACTTACCTTTAGTTGAATTTGCATATAATAATAGCTACCAAGCTAGTATCCAAATGGCACCTTTCGAAGCCTTATACGGAAGGAGTTGCCGATCTCCCATATGTTGGAACGAAGTTGGAGAAAAATAACTGTTAGGTCCAGACATGGTAAGGGATACAACCGAGAAGATACAAGTAATCAGGGAAAGATTACAAGTTGCTCAGACCAGGCAAAAGGCTTATGCTGATACCAGGAAAAGAGATCTTGAATTTCAAATCGGAGATCATGTATTTCTCAAGATATCGCCTGGACGTGGCATACGAAGATTTGGGTGTTAAGGGCAAGCTTACGCCAAGATTCATCGGACCATTTGAGGTACTCGAAAGAGTTGGCGAGGTTGCTTATCGCATCGCGTTGCCTCCTCAGTTGTCCGAGGTACACAATGTATTTCACATATCTATGTTGAAGAAGTATGTGCACGATCCATCTCATATTATTGAACATGGAGATCTGGTGATCCAGAAAGATCTCACATATGAACAGAAGCCTATGAAGATATTAGATCGAGAAATACGAGCTCTAAGGAATAAGGTTATTCCCATGCTCAAGGTGCAATGGAATAAGAATCCTGAACGCGAAACGACATGGGAGACCGAAGAATCTATGAAGAAACGATTTCCCGAGTTATTCTAAGAGGTATATGTTCTACGCTCTCCACATGTATAATTATATATATATTGAATTTGGGGACCAAATTCTTTTTAAGTGGGGGAGGGTGTAGCAACCCTGATAAATGAATATTAGAAATAAATTAAAACATATATATATTACAGTAGTAATACAGATAATGAGAATAGGATTAATTAGATGAAGTAAAACAAAATTAAAATAACGCCTCTTATTAGGGCGTTAATTCAAAAAGAAACGCCTCTATCAAAGGCGTGACTAAAGAAAGGACGCCCACACGTGCGGTCGTCAACTCTCACGACCGAATAGGCAAGTAAGAGAAACGCCCATATATGGGGCGTGGTTCAAAAACAAGGAACGCCCTTATCCAAGACGTTTCTTAAGAAACGACCTGAACTAGGTCGTTAATTAAAGAATCGACGCCCTTACCTAAGGCGTTAATTCAGTTCGTGACCCGTTCGAACCCAGAACTTATCCAGGGTAAGTGATAAGCATTAGAAAGAGCTCAAACGTGGTAATGGCTCTATCATAGAAGTATTACTTCCACTAGAACACTAACCCTAACAGGACGTCCAAAATCCTATAAATAGTCTTGATCGAACAAACCCTAAACCTATTTGATTCAAGCCTCTGCGACGGTAAGTGAAGAACAGAACTGTTCTTCTTATTCCTTTCTTTCTGTTTCGAGTGTATGAAGAACTAACGTTCTTCACCTCCTTCTCTTCTTACAGGATGAAGAGAGAGCACACGCAGTGAAGAAAATAGGTAAGGTTCTTCTAAAACTTTTCCTAACTACGGTTATGTCCCCATCTTCCTCATCTTCTTTTCTTTTCCTTACAGATCGATTGTTGGGTGAAGTTCCTGAAGACAGAAGATCAATATCTTCATCATCCTCATCAAATACAATCACCTTCTCTTCTTACTGCTACCAGCGGGATTCTTCGTCCCTTCGATTAAACCAAATCAACCATTAAAGTTAGGATTTTCTCAAGTCACTGTAGCCCAAACTAAATTGATATAGTACAATAATTATCATGCATATACATGGTTTGTTTTACTATAGTTTCTGAACGACTTTCTGTTAAATTTCTTGAAAGAAACGTCCTTAGCAAGGGCGTGACTATGAAATACACGCCCCAGACTAGGGCGCTAATTTACAAGTCACGACCCTACCAAGGTCGTCAATTTCATATTTGACGCCCTATACACAGGCGTTAATTTCATGTAAATCTTAAGAACTGATTATCCATGCAATTACATGAAATCAAATCAATAATTGTTAACGGTTAAAAGTCAATAAACATGAAACATCAAATCTGATATACTGCATGTGAATTCCTGCCAATTTTCCTGTCATGACTATATGATTGTTATCCTTGATTATCGTGCAAATCTTGCTAATCATGTAAATTCCTGATATTTCTTGAATTCACGACCTAGACTAGGTCGTTTTCCCTGTGGTAACGCCCCATCACAGGGCGTGAATTAAAAATAAACGCCCCTTACTAGGGCGCGTATCTGTTAAAATCCTGGAATATATATTCTGAGAAAATAAGAATTTAATGATTAACGCCCCTGCCAAGGGCGCGTTTTTGATAATTTCTGAAAATAAATATGTTCTGAAAAAATATTGTAAATAAAAGACGCCTGCTAATGTAGTCGTCAACTCTTGAAGAAACGCCCCTGACGAAGGCGCGTTTTAGATAAATTATTGAATTATTGAAAATTCTGCAAAACGGACCATATGTAAACGCCCTTCTGTTAGGCGTTAATTACTTGAGAAACGACTTGACCTAAGTCGTTATTTTACTGTAAACTGATTTTTCCTCTGATTTGCTAACCGATGGTTTTATATATCATAATATATATATATATCGGCACTATTCTCCACTCCGTGAGTATAGTCCCACGTTTCATGTTGATTTATCGATCACACTCAACTCTCATTGACATACAAGCTCTCCATTGGACATTCCGTTCCTTTGGACTAGCGAGTTAGTCATAGAGACCTCCGTAAGACTCCTCGTAGCCTTGGATTCCCTCAAGGCCGACTGAGCTGGTTGTACCCTAAAAACCCATTACACTATTGATGCCATGTCACTCTAAAGAAACATGGTATACCGGCCCTTATGATTGTACAAAGAGTATATCATAAGAAAATTCTTAATGGGATGATGATATCATGCCATATCATGTCGTTCTTGTAAACCCCAGTTCTATGATAAGAATGAGGGTATCTTACTTTGATATACTGTTCAAGTGGACCTCAATTCTATATAAAGAATGTCCATATTGATTTGTCATGGTACCTAAGTTAAGGGAACCATATTCTACCTAGTTTTATCGATATCGTGATTATACCGTTATTACCGCCATTCTATGTCCTGTGTCATATTTTGGACTCTATTCTATCAAAGTTGTCGTACGTGTCTACAAGCTTGATTATTGAAATTCTATGATGGCTATAAACAAGAGTGGATGTCAAAAATACATGATAAATGCCTGTGCATATAGGGCCCGATCTGGTCCTGGGAGGAGCACCCGAAAGTACTTGTGCCCATGGGAGTTAAAATGATAAGGTATCTGGCATTATACCGAGTACTTGGCTTGCTTGATTGGACATTCCACACACATCTTGTACTTGAATCGTACTTGACTTTACATGAAATGCGTGGCCCGAAAGAGGGTAATTTACTTGCTTGATACATGATAGCCAAAGTTCTTGACATGACTCGATAATGGTACTTGCTTGAATATCTTGAATAACTTGTATCTTGTTGAAAGTTCATGATAAGTTCATCTTATTTCCTTGATATTACATTCTCTCTATCTTGTCGTTTCGTGCGAGCATGCATAGCCTTATTGCATTCATGAAAATGTAATTACTTAAACCCCTTGCTAGTACTTGAGATATAATTTCCTACTGAGCGTTCGCTCATTCCGTTTGTCCCTTTTTACTTTTCAGGTAAGTCCGACGACGATGGAAGTCAATCGGATGGGAATGTTCAAGAGTGAAAGTGATAGAGCTGCTCAAGTGTCGTCTAGTCTTTTCCATAGTTTCTTGAGTCAAATATGTATTCTTTTCCTTTTTATTAAACAGAGTATTGGATTTGTAATAGTCTATCCGTTATGAAATAAAGGATTGGGTTATCTTGCTATTTTGCGCATCTCTGTCTTTGTGTCGAATACACGACCACTCTGATTGACATGATTGATATAGACACGTCGCGCATCTCCGGGTATCTTCCGCGCTCGGGGCGTGACAGGTCAGACCTCGTTTGGCCTCTCCGTATGGGCGGTTAGATTTCCCCTCTCCACTTGTCCCCCTCCTACTCCCGAGCCAAAATTAGGCTCGATTGAGTAGCATTTGGGCTGAACTTTTCGTGGCTCTAGTTGCATGGAGATCTCTCTCTTGCAGGGGCCACATGATGCGGCTTGTTCTGAGAATATGCCTGTCATGATGAGTAAAAGAAGGCCCCTCCTCGGGAGATTGGAATGTCGCACCACCTTTGACTAGGGGATATAAGCATGGCGCATTATTTGCGTCCCTTTATCTCCGGGGTTGAGGGTTTTGCCATCCTTTTCATTTATATAGGGGGGCTCATGCGCCGTGAGAGCAGTTCGTAGGAGTGGAGAATGGCAGCGACTTTCGCGGAGCTAGAAAAGATTATCGCGGCGGTGATCCGTCAACTTCCTTCCCCTTCGGAGTCCTCTGATCCAGAGCTTTCCCCTTCTTCTTCCAGTTCCTCAATATGTTCAATGGCGGACCAAAATCTTGAGGCCGAGGGGCGACAAAATAACAGACCCCAAGGGTTTTTTGGTATAGTCGGAGCCTCTCCGCAGCGAGTTGGGGGGGCAGAGATGAGGCGACTGGAGAACCAGTATGGGTTGCCTTGGCGATTTCATTTCCTTGCGCCTGAGCCTTATGAGTCTAGTCTGGCCACTCATTCTGGCCTCTTTTGTTCATTCCTCTTGGCCTAGAAGTATGGCTTTCGCCTGCCCCTCCATTCCTTCGTCGCCGAGTTGCATCGGTTCTACCGGCTGGCTCCTGTCCAGCTAGTCTCCAATTTGTATACCCTCATCTTTTCCTTCATTTTCCTTTGTGGCCAGTGTGGGGTGAGCACCTTGCTGGACCTCTTCCATTATTTTTTCGAGCTGAAGGAGAATCTTCATGAGGGGAAGGGCTTCTTCTTCGTCCAAGCGAAACGGAACAGGAGTTGCGTGTCCCTTTCCGTGAAGGACTCCTCTCACAAGGGGTGGAAGACCCAATATTTCTGGGTGGGTGCGTCGGCGGTCGGTGTAGTCTGAAATTTCCCGATGGTGCCCAAGTTTCACCCGAACATTCCTCCGAAGCAAACGGAGGTCCCCCTGGAGGTGGAGAGGGATGCTGCTATCCTTCTGCAGAATCGTCGGCCGACTGCTGAGTTGGTGACCTCGTCTAACATTAAGGAGTATCTTTTTCGAGCACTGTTGCCGACAGGTGAGGATCTTAGGGACTTGTTCTCTTTCTTGTAGAGTAAGTGCCTTCCTTATTTCAATTTGCTATTCTTCGTTCAGACCAGAGGTGAGCGGTTGAGGATGAGGCACTGTCGGCCGAGTTGGAGATCATTGACGGGGATGATACGCCGGCTCCGAGCGATCTCCAAGCTTCGGAGGGTTCTTCCCGTGCCCGAGACAAGGGCAAGCGGGTCGCCCGGGTTGACGCTTTCGAACGCCGGGGCGTCAAGCACAAGGATCCCATGGTGAAGCTGCTGGGGGCTTCATTGCAGGCTCTGTCTACAGAGAAGAAGCGGGCGAGGGAGGTGAAGGTCGCCCGCCTGGCCGAAGAGGCTTCCCTGCCGGCTCTCCCTTCCATAGAGCAGGAAGGGGCCGATAATGAAGGGGTCACGGTCGATGTCGGGGAGCCGAGCGAAGCAGAGGGGGGGCCATACAGAGGATCTCGGTCCAAGCCGGTCGAGGCTGGAGGGTCTGGAGTCCTCGAACTCATCTGAGCGATCACCAACTCCAACAGCCTCGGGAGAGCACGGGACCAAGATAGTTCCCACACAGGTGGGGTTAGTGCCTGGGTCGGTCGTCGTCGAGAATATTGGGGGCAGATCATCTGGTGCTGAGGGGGCCTTATCTACCGAGCCTGGTGATGGGCCCGAGGCCTGATGTACAAGCTTTTCCTTTCTTTCCTGTTTGTAGCCATGTAAGACCTTTTTATTTTTTGGAAAGTATAGTAGAGGAAATATTAAGTGCTGAATTGATTGTTTCTTATCGCTTTTGGTGTGATTCGACTACCGTATCCGTAGTCGCTGATTTTCTCTGTAGATATCGCGCGTGCCGATCTGTCAGGTAACTGACATGGCACTGGCACCTTTCTACTTTTCCATGCCCCATAAATGACTTGCCGCTTCGCGCATCCCGTTGGGGGGGAATGTTGGGAAATGACGTAATCGTCTCGGGGAAGGCTCCTTTTAGCATGTTTTTAAGGGGAGAGTCATTTAAGGCAATCAGCTCCCCTTTCGGCCTATAAAAGGTCCGAGGGGTGTCTCCTCCTTCTTCCAACACTTAAGGCCATCCCTAAAGGTTTCTCCTTCTTCCCTTTCCACGAAGCGTTGTGCTGTTGATCTTAGCGGAGCATGGGGAGCGCTTCAGAAGATGATGATGCAGACGGCAGTAGGAGGGGAGCTCCTGCTATTCGAGATTGGAAGAGGGTTTGACAGCCGAGGGTCATTTTGGGAGAGGGTTCGACATGCGGGAGCATGTCGCCTTCCTGTCCCTATCCCGCCGATGCCATCCTAATCAGGAGGGGGAGCTTTTCAAGCTCCCTTCTCGCCTCAGCCTCCCCCTCCCTCCTCTTTCACTCTTTGGAGGATGCCTGCACCACTAGAGGGTGCTTGCTCTCTGTTTGGCTTCCGTCCTCCTTACAAAGAGTCGGCAGAGGGAGGCCTTCTCTTGTTTTTCCTTTTTTTTTCTAACCTTTTTTTGTTGTCCTTCCAATCCCTCTGGCACCTTTCCTCCGAGCTTCTCGAGCCAATGGAGCCGGCTATCCCTTATCCGAG
Organism: Amorphophallus konjac; assembly: GCA_022559845.1. Taxonomy (NCBI): domain Eukaryota; kingdom Viridiplantae; phylum Streptophyta; class Magnoliopsida; order Alismatales; family Araceae; genus Amorphophallus; species Amorphophallus konjac. The sequence continues at coordinate 215,461,014 of CM040124.1, read as the reverse complement.
CCAGTTTCCGCACGAGGCAGAGTCAGTGGCTGGACGTAGGAGTGCCTATCAGGTTGGCCGAGCGTTTCGCTCGTGTCATAGTACCTGTGGATGTAATTTTTTGTTGTACATGCATATTGTATTGGCTGCGGCCTACTTGATGTACACCAGAGTTTAATGAAAAGAGAAGAGTGTTTTTCCACTTTGCTTACATGTGTGTGCTTGCCATATGATCAAAAGTAGAATTTGTGAAGTGTAGTCACGTTCCATCTCCGAGGGATGGGTGTTCTTTCCCTGGTGGACAGTCGATATGCCACTCCACCCGAGCGTCTCGACCACTCGGTAGGGGCCTTCCCAAGTAGGGGCTAGCTTCCCCGACGCCTCCAGTGGTCGAGAGGCTTCGGCCTTTCTCAGGACGAAGTCCCTTGGCTAGAAGTACCTATCTCAGACTCTGGAGTTGTAGTATCTAGTGATGCACCATTGGTATTCCATTGCTTGGATCTTTGCAATCTCTCGGATCTCGTCTGCTAAGTTGAGATTTTCTAGCAGTTTCTGCTCGTTCACCTTGGGTTCGAAGTGGACGACTCGAAGTGAGGAATTGCCGGCCTCCAATGGAACCACGGCTTCCGTGCCATACGCCAGCTGAAAAGGTGTTTCGCCGGCGGCCATTCTCGGAGTAGTTCGGTGCGACCATAGTACGCTCGGTAGTTCCTCGAGCCAGCTTCCCTTGGACTTGTCGAGCCTGCTTTTGATGCCTTTTAAGATAGTTTTGTTGGCATTGTCGACCAGTCTGTTGGCCTGAGGGTAGGCTACTGAAGTGAAGTGGTTGCGAATATTTAGGTCGGCACATTTGTCTCAGAAATAATGACAATTAAATTATCGACCATGATGGGAATCAAGCAAGCTGCCAGGCCAAAGTGGATCATGGAAGCTGCCAGGCCGAAGATGAACACGCTACCTTTGGGTAGCGCGACATGAAGAACGCGCCATTCAACCCTAGCGCTATCTTAGACAAAGACGCAGTGGCAGACGGTCCAACTTCCCGGCGTCGGAACTCCCCAAAGTCTTTGATGTGTGCTATTTTCCATGGTTGTAATCGATGTGCTAGCGTCATTTTGTCTTCCCCTTCCCCTATATATGTATCCCATTTCGTTTGATCAAAAATAAGCAATGAATCTATGAGTGTTTGATTGAGTATAGCCATGGCTATCTTTCCCAATCTTTGGAAAACCCCTTCCTCCATCCCTCTATGGGTACGAGACCCAATTCTGCTCCCCTGACCCTCTCTCTTTCCCCTTCAATAGAGGATGATCGAAGCCCCGGATGCATCGGCTCTGAGACGGGGTCGAGTGTGAGGCTCCATTCGGAGATTCATTCTTCTTCCACCAATGTTCACCTCCCCCCACCACCGCCAAAGATGTTGTTACGGTCAGGATGGAGCTCAGTTGCACCGTCCTCGTGAAGGGTTCGGGTGAGAGGCCCCAGCCAAGCTTCCTCACGGCCCTAGCATCATCTACATCAACCTTCCTTCCCTCCCCGCTGACCCCACGTCCGCCTTCACCAAAGTTATCCTAGCTAGTATTAGGTTGGTTTGATTTCCATTTCATCATTCCTAGTGTGTTATCCATCATCCTGTGTGCTTTCCCCTTGTGTTTTGAACCCCCGAAGTCATCCACGGGTGCTCCAACGTTGAAGTTCATCGTTCTGCCAACTTCTATGAACGTGCTAGAACGATATAGTGCGTTCTTCAAGAAGGTGCTAGGAATATATAGCGCGACCTGGACAGCTATCTTGAAGACCCCCTATTCCCATCCCGCATCAAATGGTATCAGAGCTTAGAGAACCAGGCTGTTCTCACAGACTTGGATCTTGAGCTACGAGGTTCGAGGATGAACCTTCCCAAGTGGAGGGGTTTTGATGGAAATCAAGTAAGCTGCCAGGCCGAAGCGGATCGTGGAAGTTGCCAGGCCGAAGATGAACGCGCTACCTTTTGGTAGCGTGACATAAAGAACGTGCCAGTCAACCCTAGCGCGATCTCAGGCAGAGACGCAGTGGCAGACGGTCCAACTTCCCGACGTCGGAACTCCCCAAAGTCTTCGATGTGTGCTGTTTTCCATGGTTGTAATCGATGTGCTAGCATCATTTTGTCTTCCCCGTCCCCTATATATGCATCCCATTTCATTTGATCAAAAATAAGCAATGAATCTATGAGTGTTTGATTGCGTTTAGACATGGCTATCTTCCCCAATCTTTAGAAAACCCCTTCCTCTGTCCCTCTATGGGTACTAGACCCAATTCTGCTCCCCTGACCCTCTCCCTTTCCCCTTCAATGGAGAATGATCAAAGCCCCGGATGCATCGGCTCTGAGACGGGGTCGAGTGTGAGGCTCCATTAAGAGCTTCGTTCTTCTTCCACCAACGTTCACCTCCCCCTACCACTGCCAAAGATGCTATTACGGTCAGGATGGAGTTCGGTTGCACCGTCCCCGCGAAGGGTTCGGGTGAGAGGCCCAACCAAGCTTCCTCACGGCCCTAGCATCATCTACATCCACCTTCCTTCCCTCACCGCTCACCCCATGTCCGCCTTCACCAAAGTTATCCTAGCTAGTATTTGGTTGGTTTGATTTTCATTTCAGCATTCCCAGTGTGTTATCCATCATCCTGTGTGCTTTCCCCTTGTGTTTTGAACCCCCGAAGTCATCCACGGGTGCTCCAACGTCGAAGTTCGTCGTTCTGCCAACTTCTGTGAACACGCTAGAACGATATAGCACATTCTTCAAGAAGGCGCTAGGAATAGATAGCACGACCTGAACAGCTATCTTGAAGACCCCCTATTCCCGTCCCGCATCAGACCATTATCGCTCACTATCACTCGGGGGACACCGTAACGACTAATGATCGACTTCCAAACAAAACTCCATACGACTAACTCGGTGATCCTGGTGGTGGCCTCGGCTTCGATCAATTTGGTGAAGTAGTCGATGGTGACGATGAAGAACTTCTTCTGAGGTCGAGCCGTGGGAAACGGCCCGAGAATATCTATTCGCCACCGAGCGAAGAGGTATGGCTCGGCAAGGGTGATGAGCTCCGTGGCGGGCTGGTGGATCAGATGGTCAAAGCGCTGACATCGGTCGCACTTCTGCACATAGGTCGTGCAGTCGTGCTGGAGAGTGGGCCACTAGTAACCCTACTGAAGCAAGATCCTGGCGAGCGATGTTCCTCCTTGGTGCGCGCCGCAGATGCATTCGTGTACTTCCTGAACCGCTCGGCTAGCTTCGTCGGTGCTGATGCACTTGAGGAGGGGACCGGAGAAAGATCTGTGGTACAAGTCATCATCCAGCATGATGAAACACTGAGCTTGGTACTTGAGTTTCCGAGCCTCCCGAGGGTCGGGGGGGTCTTAAGAATCCCAAAGCCAGGATGTATAGGGGCTCCGCCAGTCGCTCGAGGGTGTCGGGTCACCGGTCATAAGCTCAGTTTCGATGCTCGGTCACTCGAGCTCTTCGAGGAAGACCGATCGTGTACCTTCGGGGTCGAGGGAGAAGGCCAGGCGGGAGAGGGCGTCCGCTCGGGTGTTTTCCTCCCGGGCTATCCGGACTACCTCAAAGCTCTCGAAGAGTTGGGTCATCCTCTTGACCACCTGGAGGTACTTGACCATTTGTCCTTCCCGAGCTTCGTAATCACTGTTAACCTGGCTAGCGACCAGTTGGGAGTCGGTGTGGATCCTGAGTCACTCGGCTCCCAGTCGTCGAGCCATCCTAGCGCCAGAGATAAGGGCTTCGTACTCGGAGGCATTGTTGGACGCCTGGAAGTTGAATTTCAAGGCATACCGCAGCTCCTCTCCTTCGGGGGACTTGATAAGGATACCGGCACTGCTTCCTGCTGAGTTGGAGGACCCTTCGATGAATAGGTCCCAGGTGGGACCGTGCGCAGGTGGAAGTGCTTCCTCAATCGGGACGGTGCTTTCGACGATGAAGTCTGCGACGGCCTGTCCCTTGATGGCTGAGCGGGGGCAATACGAGATGTCGTAGGCCTCGAGCATGATGGCCCATTTGATGAGGCGTCCTGAGGCTTCAGGGTGAAAGAGAATCTTCTTCAGGGGTTCGCCGGTCAATACGACGATGGAGTGCCCTTGAAAGTAGAGTCGGAGGTGCTTGGCTGAGGTAACCAACGCTAGCACGAGTTTCTCGATTATGGGGTATCTTCTTTCAACCTCATTAAGCACCTTGCTAGTATAGTAAACTGGTCTCTCGATCCTTGCATCGTTCCTGACTAGGACCGAACTCACTGTGGAAGGGATCTCCGAGAGATAAAGGTGCAGAGCTTCGCCCGGGGTTGGCTTGGATAGCACCAGGGGCGAGGCCAAGAATTCCTTGAGTTCGGCGAATGCCTCCTGACATTCCTCGTCCCAGGCGAACCTAGCAGATGCCATTTTGGGTCCCTTCAACAATTTGAAGAAGGGTAGGCATCGTTCGGCCGCCCAACACAGGAAGGGGTTGAGCGCAGCAATGCGCCCCGTAAGGCGTTGAATGTCCTTGATGTAGGTGGGCGACCGCATGTCCAAGATGGCCTGAACCTTATCGGGGTTGGCCTAGATCCTACTCTGAGTTACCTGGAAGCCTAAGTACTTCCTGGATCTAACTCCGAAGGGGCATTTAGCCGGTTTGAGCTTCATGTTGCACCTTTGGAGGGTGTCGAAGGTCTCAGCTAAGTCAGCAATATGGTCTTCGACCTTTGGCGTTTTGACGAGCATGTCATCAACGTAGGCCTCGACGTTCCGATCGAGCTGTCCCTAGAAGATGTGGTTGATCAGTCTCTGATATGTTGCTCCAGCGTTCTTCAACCCGAACAGCATTAGGGTGTAGTAGTGTACGCCGAAGTCAGTGATGAAGGTGGTCTTCTCAATGTCCTCCGGGTCCATCCTGATCTGATGGTAACCGGAGTAGGCATCCAGGAAGCTGAGCAACTCGTTGCAAGAGGTTGAATCGACCTGTTGATCGATGCTCGATAGCAGGTAGCAATCTTTCGGGGTAGCCGGGTTGAAGTCGGTGAAGTCCATGCACATTCGCCATTTCCTTGAAGCCTTCGGTACCAGAACGACATTGGCGAGCCATGTAGGGTACAGGATCGGACGAAAGAGGCCAATCTTCTATCCCTTGATGACTTGCTCTTTGATGACTGCTTGCTTCTCCGGGGAGTGCTTTCTCTTGCGTTGCTGGACAGGCTTCACCGTTGGGTCGAGGTTGAGCTTGTGTGTCACCACGTCTCTCGGGATCCCGAGAAGCTGCTCGTAAGACCATGCAAAGACTTGGATGTATTGGTAAAGGAAATCTTTATATTTTTCTTGTTCCTCAAGTGGTAGATCGGCTCCGATCTTGACTCCTAGAGTCGGGTCACCATTGAGGAAGACTTTTAGCAACTCGTCGCCGGGCTCAGATGTTGTTGGTCCCTCCTCGACTCCCTTTACTCCTTTGTTTTTCCCTTCCGGCTTAGTGGCTTCAACCGAGATTATATAGCACCGTCTTGCCAATGCCTGGTTACCCTATGTTGTGTCCCTATGATTTTGATGATGTCTCACACTATAAGTCATCTCTTTATCTCAAGATAATCTCATGTTTCATCATGTAAGTGAATGGATTAAATAGTAAGGGAATGTCCTGTTCAATTGAACTATTTGACCAAATGAATTTTAGTGTTGCCTGAGTCTTAATGTCTTGATGGTTTCAACACTGTGAATTTCTTGTGAACAAAAATGTTTCTCTGTGTTAACGTAAATCCTCGAGCCACTTCAGGTAATTTTGGGAATTGTTTTCGTGTCACTTAAGCCACACTTCGTGTTGCTTTCCCTCACCAACACGAAATGATTTCGTGTCGTCTGAGCGTACAACACTCCGTGTTGATTTCCATGCTTGACAGGAAAACTCGTATGAGGTAATACTTCGTGTTGTTTTATCCTTGTGCTCTCTGTCTTCGTGTCATTTCTCTTTGTCGCTTTGTGACTTCACCTCGTGTAGGTTTCAATTTTGGTCTTCGTGTTGTTTTACTCTTTAGACTTCGTGTCCTTCTCGCCTTGACCACACTCCGTGTCAATTCCGTATCATGTCTTCGTGTCGTGTTTCTGAAGTAGCTCTAATAGTTCTGATGAACTTCGAGTCGTTTCCCTGTAGACCTCGTGTCGTTCCTGTTTAGTAACCACACTTCGTGTCGGTTACTGTTGTTTGTGTGTATTTGTGTCGTTTTTGTTCCACTGCGTGCAGAACATTGCAGCAGCTCGTGTTGCTTTCTGTGCCACCTCGTGTCGTTTCTGTGTGAACCTCGTGTCGCTTCTCTCTGTCCTCTAGTTGCATCTCGTGTCATCTTTTATGACTTGCTTGTTGTTGCAACCACTTCGTGTCGTTCTTCTTTTTACCTCGTGTTGTTTTCAACTCGTGTCGGTTACTGTTTTGTCTCCATGTTGTTCTCGTGCCATTCTCATTACTTGTTATTATATCATGATGTTTTTACTTCGTGCTGTAGTCATCGTATGTACCTCGTGTCGTTCTTGTTTCACTTCGTGTCATTCTCCTCGTTGTGTCTGTTCTGTTACAGTGTACCTCGTGTCGTTCTTTTCCTATCTCGTGTACTGGTCACGTCGTGCTGTTATCATATACCTCATGCAGCTTTAGTTTTAGTGGCCATACTGCGTGTTAATGGTTTTTATCTTCTTATAGGTACGAGGAAGATTATTCCCTAATAAAGGGGGTGCACGTGATCCAAGATAATAGGAACCAATCCAATAAGGTCACGTGGCAGGAAGGTTCTGGATCGAGCGTGGGAGGCACACGCGTTTTGTGCCCTATCCACCTGCTGTCGCTATAAATAGAAACCTTCGTCCACCAATGAAGGTGATCAGAGCCAAGAAAGAAAAGGCAGTATTGCAGAGAGCTCGATCCACCAGTAAAGAGAAAGAAAAAGAGAGATAGCAGTGAAGAGAGAAAGAGAGTTTGCAGTATCGGGTTTCTGAAATTGCTTCCCAGGAAGCTACATTTGTATTAACTCTCAGTATCGAATGTTTTCTCGATCAGTCTTTAGTTCCTTTTTTGATTTTCTTTATGTGTTCTTCGTCTATTTCTGATCTGTTCCCCTCCGGTGTGTGGAGGAAGGGAGTCTATCTCCGGTTTCCCTCTGGGTTGCAGAGGAAGAGAGATCGCTGATCTCTGGTGTTGCTAGTGACGGGTTGTCATTAGCAGGTTCCCTCTGGTGTGTGGAGGAAGGGAGAGGCACTCTCCGGTTCTGTTCATGCTGGGTGCTAGAACAGGTTACAAGCTTTGTGGGTAGCAAAGCTTGGTTGAGGGATTTGTCTCCCTTGGGTTTTCAAGCTGTTTGGCAGCAAGTTGTTCGCAGACTGAGTCTGCTGTGCTCTAGCAGTGGCTAGTGGAATCCTCACTCTAGTTGGAGTGAGGGGTGGATGTAGATTGTGGACTGCAGTCGAACCACCTAAAAACCGGTTGTCTTCTCTGTGGTTTGCGATCTTTATCAGCGCTCTCTATCTGCTTGTCTCTTCGACTAGTTGTGTGTTCAGCTCTTATCATCATTTTGTTATTCGATCTTGATTGGTACCTGCATTTACAATTCTTTGTGTGCTAGTTTAGAAGGGGCATAAGCGGTAGATTTATTTTCTCGCCTAAGCTTTGCAAACTGGGAGTGATCTATTCATCCCCCCCCTTCTACATCACTCTCGCTGCACTAACAATTGGTATCAGAGCAGGTTTACGCCATGTGGACGAACGGTCAAGGAAATGGTGGTGGTCCTAGAACCTTCATGGCCGAAGGTCAATCCATTACTCGCCCTCCTTATTTCGATGGTAGTAACTATCTGTTTTGGAAGAACAGGATGGAAGTGTTCATCAGAGCTCAGAGTCATAAATTGTGGAGAGTAATCACGGTGGGGCCATATGAGCTGCCACCAAACGAGGATGCTTGCACAGATGATCATGTGAAGCTCTCGTCACTCAACTGGACGGTGCTGAACATAATCCAGTGTGCTGTTCATCCAGAGGAATATGCTCATATATCTGCGTACAGAACTGCCAAGCGAATGTGGGATGAGCTGCAATTAATTTATGAAGGTACAGCTCAAGTGAAAGCCTCGAAGGTAAATCTCTACACCTCCAAGTATGAAATGTTTAAGATGAATGCAGATGAGAATATAACCGAAATGTATGCCAGGTTATCCTTGATCACTAACACTCTTAAAGGGCTAGGGAAGGATCTTGCAGAGGCAGATATAGTCAGGAAAAACCTTAGATCTTTATCCCCGGCATGGCACACTAAGGCCATTGTGATTGAGGAGTCAAAAGATTTGACTGTCTTAACTGTGAATGAACTCATAGGATCCCTGATGACCTATGAGATGAACTTCCAAGGAGGTGGAGAAGGTAGTGAGAGGAAGGGTAAAAATGTAGCCCTAAGAGCTTCCCGCAACAAGGGTAGTAAAAGTGGGAGCAGCAGTAGTAGCCCCGAGTCTGAGTCCGAGCTTGAAGGTCTTTCAGATCTCGACCAGGGGGAGCAGGCTATGCTCACTCGTCAGTTCAGAAAGTTTCTGAGGACAAAGGGGAAGACCTTCAGGAAGAAGAACCCACACTCTTTTAACAAGAAAGCTGAGTTTACCAATTACAGGGATAGAAATCTTAAGAAACTGACTTGTTTTAACTGTAACAAACAGGGACACATGAAAGGCGAATGCCCAGAACTCCAGAAGAAAGGTCCCTATCTTCAGAAGAAGTTCACAAAGGTGCAGAAGAAGAAAAAGCCACAGGCGATGGTCTGCACATGGAGCGAGGAAGAAGAATCTACCGAAGACACTTCCTCGGAGGAATATGAAGAAGGAATTTATCTTATGGCAAACAGTGAAGAGGAGGTAATGAACGTTTTTGAAAATTTTTCAATTGATGACTGGGAGGATGCTTATGGTGACTTGCTAGATAAATTTAATTCACTTAGCAAAGAGCACAGAGTTCTGAAAAGAAAATTTAACACAAATGTTGAAGAACAAACTCTGGTCTGAGGAAAATGCAAAGCTAAAAGAACAACTAGAAGAAATGACCTCACAAAGGAAAGAGAATGATAAGCTTAGGGGAGAAATCCAAGAAAGTAAAAAATAGCTCAATGAATTCAAAACTAAAATTGAAGAAAGCATGAGTGAAATCAGAATGAATTAAGAGAAATATGAAGCTGTGAAGAAACTAAATGCTGAACTCCTAAAGAATTCAGAGTTTCTCCAAAAGGAGCTGGAAGACAAACAGAAAGTCTTAGAGAAGTTTGTCCAAGGAAAGACTAGCCTAGATGCTATACTAGGAACTAGGGTCAATTTCAATAAGGAAGGTCTAGGCTATGACCCAACCAACAAGAGACCCTTGCAATTCAAGACTATCACCTTCTGTCCAGAGAAGGGAAAAGAAAAGTTGGACACACCATCCAGCTCAAACAGCTCTAAGAAAACTCAAAGTCCTAAAGAGAACACAACAACCAGTACTGGACAACCATTCAAGATTGGAATGAACTTTATGAAGAATAACATTAAGTCCATTCACCAGAACACAAATGGTAGCTGGACCAAGAAAATAAATCAGAATAATAGCTGGAATTATAACAATCAGATGGGTCCAAATAAGACCTACTGGAGGAACAACTTTCATGGTCAAAGATATACCAATCAACAAGCCTACAGGAAATTTCCTAGGAATAGGAAGACCGATGAAAGGAATAGAACTCATTTCTCCAGTTTAGCTGGATTGAACTTTAATAAACCTAAAAGGAGGGTGCCAGAGAAAAGCATGCTGAAACAAATCTGGGTACCCAAACACTTGATCAGAGATTTAAACAATGTACTTGGACCCAACTCATCTTGGGTTCCAAATCACTCTGCTTGATATACATGTGTAGGTCGGCCTGGCAGCTGAAGACAACAAGTGGTACCTCGACAGTGGCTGCTCCAGGCATATGACAGGAGACCGATCCAAGTTCAGTAAGATAGAGATGAAGCCAGGAGGTCTGGTCAAGTTTGGAGGAAAGAACAAAGGTAAAATAATTGGAGTTGGCACAATAGGTAAGTCTTCCACAAACTCCATTGAAAAAGTCTTACTTGTGGAAGGGCTACAACATAATCTAATCAGCATCAGTCAGTTATGTGACAAGGGTCACAAGGTTGTTTTTGATGATACTTCTTGCAAAATCTTTGAAATAAATTCTGATGAGGTTAAATTTGTAGCCAATCGGATTAATAATGTCTACATTGTAGACTTAAATGAGAAATCTGACTCTACTATTTGTTTGTCTGCTAACTCTGAAATTGATGCTTTTGAATGGCATAGACGTCTAGGTCATGCTAGCTTTTCTACTTTAAATAAACTGGTCAAACTTGATTTAGTTAAAGGCATGCCTAAAATTAAATTTAATTCCATTTCAAAATCATGTGATGCCTGTGCTCTAGGCAAACAGACCAGAAACTATTTCAAATTAAGATCTGAGCCATTGTCTTCTAGACCAATGGAACTTCTTCATATGGATCTCTTCGGTCCAACTAGAACTCAGAGTCTTAATGGTAATAGGTTTGGCTATGTTATCATAGATGACTTCTCCAGATATTCATGGATATTTTTCTTAGCAAATAAGAGTGATGCATTTCAAAAGTTTAATCTATTTTTCAATAAGGTCAAACAAGAAGGAAAGTTCAAGGTTAGTTCTATTCAATCTGATCATGGAGGTGAGTTTGAAAATTCCATGTTTACTGAACTTTGTGACAAAGAAGGACTAACTCACAGGTTTTCCTCTCCCAGGACACCTGAACAGAATGGGATCGTGGAGAGAAGAAATAGAACAGTGGTGGAGATGGCCCGAACCATGTTGATTGAAAGTAAGTTACCTAGAAAGTTTTGGGCAGAAGCGGCCAATATAGCAACCTACATAATCAACAGGGACATGGTAAGACCCATACACAAGAAAACACCCTATGAGCTTCTAAAAGGTAAGAAACCAAACTTGTTTCATTTCAGAATTTTTGGAGCAAAATGTTTTATTCATAACAATGATAAGAAAGATTTAGACAAGTTTGAAGCCAAGAGTTCACCTGGAATATTCTTGGGTTACTCAGAAGTGTCAAGGGCATATAGGGTATTTAATGTATCAGATCAGAAAGTGGAAGAATCTCCACACATTCTTTTTAGTGAAAAGAAAGATATTTCTAATATTGAAAATCTTGACAGGGACTCCAATCATGGTGGAGATTTTCTGGAAAACCAACAAGAAGAAGAGAAGACTCAGCAGAATGGAGAAACAAATTCCCAAAATCAGGAAGGTCAAAGAGAAATAGGTGAGTCTTCAACAAATATTAGATTTCTTAAAGACCATCCGTTAGATAATGTCATAGGCAATCCTGAAGAACCTCTAAGGACTAGATCTCATTTTAGAAATGTGAATAATGACGACCTAATTGCTTTAGTCTCACAAATTGAACCCAAAACAGTAGAAGAGGCTTTAGCTGATCAAGGTTGGGTAAATGCTATGAGTGAGGAATTAGGTCAGTTTGAAAGGAATAATGTCTGGGAGCTTGTCCCAAGACCTGATGGTATTAATGTCATAGGAACCAAGTGGGTGTTCAAAAATAAGATAAATGAAGATGGAATCATCTCAAGGAACAAGGCCAGACTAGTAGCCAAAGGCTACTGTCAGGAATTCGGTGTAGACTTTGATGAATCTTATGCACCAGTTGCTAGGATGGAAGCCATAAGATTGTTGCTTGTCTTTGCTTGCTCAAAGAACATTAAACTCCAACAAATGGATGTTAAAAGTGCCTTTTTAAATGGAGTTATTAAAGAAGAAGTCTTTGTTGAACAACCTCCTGGATTTCAATTTTCTCCTCAACCTAACCAAGTTTTCAGGTTAAACAAAGCCTTGTATGGTCTAAAGCAGGCTCCAAGAGCTTGGTATGAAAGATTATCTGAATTTCTGATCAGCAAGGGCTACAAAAGAGGTAAAGTTGATCAGACTTTATTCACCAAGGGCATGAGTAAAGATCTCATCATAGTTCAGGTATATGTAGATGACATTATATTTGGATCAACCAGCCATGAACTATGTGATGAATTTTCTACCATGATGTCGGCTGAATTTGAGATGAGCTTGGTTGGTGAACTAAAATAATTTCTTGGATTGCAGGTACAGCAGCTAGAAGATGGGTGCTTCATCAACCAAACCAAATACACAATGGAATTGTTCAAAAGGTTTGGCATGGAAAACTTAAAGCATATTACTACACCCATGGGCACCAATACATCATTGGATGCAGATGAGACAGGTAAAGAAGTAAATGCCAAACTTTATAGAGTTATGATTGGATCACTTCTTTACTTAACAGCCTCTAGACCTGATATACAATTCAGTGTAGGAATGTGTGCAAGATATCAGTCTAGACCCACTGAACTACACTTAGCTGCAGTTAAAAGAATCTTCAGATATTTGTCAGCTAGTCACTCCCTTGGTTTATGGTTTCCTGCTTCTCGCACATTGAATCTAGTAGCATACACAGATGCTGAGTATGCAGGCTGTAAACTAGACAGGAAAAGCACAAGTGGCCATTGTGAATTCTTGGGTGGGTGTTTAGTATCTTGAGGCTCCAAGAAACAACATTCTGTGGCCCTCTCCACTACAGAAGCTGAATATGTGGCTGCAGGGAGTTGTGGAACACAAGTAATATGGATTAAACACCAACTTCAGGACTACCAAGTAGACCTGGGGTGCACACCTATTTACTGTGATAATACAAGTGCCATCAATCTTGTTAAAAATCCTATTTTACATTCTCGAACAAAACATATAGAGATAAGACATCATTTTATAAGAGATGAGGTGTCTAAGAATAACTTTGAACTAATTCATGTAGGAACAGATAATCAGATTGCTGAAATTTTCACAAAACCTCTGGATAATGAAAAGTTCACTACATTAAGAAGAGAGTTAGGCTTATACAAAGTGTCTTAATTATGAAGCCTGTTCCTGTTGTGAGGGGGAGGTTTGTCTATCTGTTGGTTAGCCTTCTTGCTTGCTGGTTTAAGGGGGAGTTCGGAATGCTCACTGGTTAGCTTTCAGGAATGCTCTATTTTGAGGGAAGCCTTGAGATTTTGCTGAGATGTTTTATTGAGGTATGCTATGTCTTAGGGGGAGCTAAGTTGTAATGTGAGAAGAGAAGTTCTTTGACAAATTCAAAAGGAGTGTCCAGATGTGTATCTCTGCTGGTTTTTCATGACTAATCTAGTGTAGTTCTCTCAGACAGTAGAGTGTCACTTATCTCTTAAGTCAATAAGTCAGTGTCTCTAAAATCCAATTAGAATCTTTTCTTTGGCACTCACACAGAGACCTGGACTAATTGCATAAAGTATATCTTCCTACATTGTCATTGATTATGGTTCAGGCCAAAAACACGTATGTCTTGATATCTGACCCAAACAACTTGAAATCTAGACTTCAAGACTCAATACAAGAAAAGTCCTTCTCTTTTGGTATTGTCTTCAATCATTCTATCTCTTTAACTCAAGGGCTTAACTGAACAAACATGTTCTATCTTTGATCACTGAGAAACTGGGAGCTTCATCAATGAAATGAATTTTTCTCCCAAGTCATGAGGTGTCAGATACTTAAAATAAATGAAAAGTTATGACAGAGCAATGGTGGCTTGCTGGTGAGTAACTGGGGACTCTGGCCTCTAATCAAGGTGTCTCCTCATGTCAAAAGCCACAGTTACTAACTCTGTTCCTTTAAAAAAAAAGGGGGGAAGTAATGAGGAACTCACTCTGAGTAACTGGGGATTCAGGCCTCTGATCGAGGTGTCTCCCTAATGTCAAAAGAAGTGATCTACCAACTTACTCATTGATCTTCTTGAAAATCATCTCCAACTAACATTCCTGATGTTATGCAACTAATGGATTCCTTGTCCTCAATACCTTGAGAACACCTCTCTGATTTAGACTCTTGCTGTCTTGTGGAATAGTTGAATGATCAGCTCCATTTGGCCATACTTGTCAACTCCTGCTCTACATCATACACTATGTATGCTGATATACTCTTCATAATTCTATTTCTCCATTGTGTACTGAAGCTTAAAGAATCTTCTCTTGATGTTAGAACCTCACTTATTTTCTTAAGACATATTCGTGACTTTCTGCACTAAGATCGTTACTGCACTTCTTCTTCATGTCTCCAGCATTGTTATGTCTTCTGCATTTCTTTTTGCTGATGTCAAAGGGGGAGAGAGGTTTTGCTATATCAATGATTTAATCAGTTGGTTGTGGCTAGTCGCCTAGGGGAAGTTCCTGATTATGAGTTGTGGGGGAAGTGAGAGTGAGTTAATGAGAGTGAGTTGTAGGGTTTGTCTAATTCATTTGCATGAGCATTCTAATTCATTTGCATGAGCATGCCTTGAAGTTAATCTGTTGTTGCAGCTGGTATTGATTTCATGTTAAATCTTGATAAACCTTGATATTGCCTGATTCATAGTGTTGCCATCATCAAAAAGGGGGAGATTGTTGTGTCCCTATGATTTTGATGATATCTCACACTATAAGTCATCTCTTTATCTCAAGATAATCTCATGTTTCATCATGTAAGTGAATGGATTAAACAGTAAGGGAATGTCCTGTTCAATTGAACTATTTGACCAAATGAATTTTAGTGTTGCCTGAGTCTTAATGTCTTGATGGTTTCAACACTATGAATTTCTTGTGAACAAAAATGTTTCTCTATGTTAACGTAAATCCTCGAGCCACTTCAGGTAATTTTGGGAATTGTTTTCATGTCACTTAAGCCACACTTCGTGTTGCTTTCCCTCACCAACACGAAATGATTTCGTGTCGTCTGAGCGTACAACACTCCGTGTTGATTTCCATGCTTGACAGGAAAACTCGTATGAGGTAATACTTCGTGTTGTTTTATCCTTGTGCTCTCTGTCTTCGTGTCGTTTCTCTTTGTCGCTTTGTGACTTCACCTCGTGTAGGTTCCAGTTTTGGTCTTCGTGTTGTTTTACTCTTTAGACTTCGTGTCCTTCTCGCCTTGACCACACTCCGTGTCAATTCCGTATCATGTCTTCGTGTCGTGTTTCTGAAGCAGCTCTAATAGTTCTGACGAACTTCGAGTCGTTTCCCTGTAGACCTCGTGTCGTTCCTGTTTAGTAACCACACTTCGTGTCGGTTACTGTTGTTTGTGTGTATTCGTGTCGTTTTTGTTCCACTGTGTGCAGAACATTGCAGCAGCTCGTGTTGCTTTCTGTGCCACCTCGTGTCGTTTCTGTGTGAACCTCGTGTCGCTTCTCTCTGTCCTCTAGTTGCATCTCGTGTCATCTTTTATGACTTGCTTGTTGTTGCAACCACTTCGTGTCATTCTTCTTTTTACCTCGTGTTGTTTTCAACTCGTGTCGGTTACTATTTTGTCTCCATGTTGTTCTCGTGCTGTTCTCATTACTGGTTATTATATCATGATGTTTTTACTTCGTGTTGTAGTCATCGTATGTACCTCGTGTCGTTCTTGTTTCACTTCGTGTCGTTCTCCTCGTTGTGTCTGTTCTGTTACAGTGTACCTCGTGTCGTTCTTTTCCTATCTCATGTACTGGTCACGTCGTGCTGTTATCATATACCTCATGCAGCTTTAGTTTTAGTGGCCATACTGCGTGTTAATGGTTTTTATCTTCTTACAGGTACGAGGAAGATTATTCCCTAATAAAGGGGGTGCACGTGATCCAAGACAATAGGAACCAATCCAATAAGGTCACGTGGCAGGAAGGTTCTGGATCGAGCGTGGGAGGCACACGCGTTTTGTGCCCTATCCACCTGCTGCCGCTATAAATAGAAACCTTCGTCCACCAATGAAGGTGATCAGAGCCAAGAAAGAAAAGGCAGTATTGCAGAGAGCTCGATCCACCAGTAAAGAGAAAGAAAAAGAGAGATAGCAGTGAAGAGAGAAAGAGAGTTTGCAGTATCGGGTTTCTGAAATTGCTTCCCAGGAAGCTACATTTGTATTAACTCTCAGTATCGAATGTTTTCTCGATCAGTCTTTAGTTCCTTTTTTGATTTTCTTTATGTGTTCTTCGTCTATTTCTGATCTGTTCCCCTCCGGTGTGTGGAGGAAGGGAGTCTATCTCCGGTTTCCCTCTGGGTTGCAGAGGAAGAGAGATCGCTGATCTCTGGTGTTGCTAGTGACGGGTTGTCATTAGCAGGTTCCCTCTGGTGTGTGGAGGAAGGGAGAGGCACTCTCCGGTTCTGTTCATGCTGGGTGCTAGAACAGGTTACAAGCTTTGTGGGTAGCAAAGCTTGGTTGAGGGATTTGTCTCCCTTGGGTTTTCAAGTTGTTTGGCAGCAAGTTGTTCGCAGACTGAGTCTGCTGTGCTCTAGCAGTGGCTAGTGGAATCCTCACTCTAGTTGGAGTGAGGGGTGGATGCAGATTGCGGACTGCAGTCGAACCACCTAAAAACCGGTTGTCTTCTCTGTGGTTTGCGATCTTTATCAGCGCTCTCTATCTGCTTGTCTCTTCGACTAGTTGTGTGTTCAGCTCTTATCATCATTTTGTTATTCGATCTTGATTGGTACCTGCATTTGCAATTCTTTGTGTGCTAGTTTAGAAGGGGCATAAGCGGTAGATTTATTTTCTCGCCTAAGCTTTGCAAACTGGGAGTGATCTATTCATCCCCCCCCTTCTACATCACTCTCGCTGCGCTAACACCCTAGTCCTCCCCCACGCCACACTTGGTAGGGAACTTCATTTTTTGGTGAAAGGTAGAGGCCACCGCTTTCATTCTACTGAGGATACCTTGGCTGAAGATGGCATTATATGTCGTAATCCCCTTAATTACGATGAAGTCCACTATAACCATAACGATTTTAGGCGGGGTGCCGATAGTAACTGGCAAGCTCATGGCTCCATCGGGATAAGTTACCTGGTGGTTGAACCCACAGAGGGTGGTTCGGATCGGGCGGAGTTTTGATGGATTCTCTCCCATCTTGAGGAAACATTCATAGGATAATACATCAGGGGCACTACCATTGTCAACTAAGATCCTATCTATGTTACAATGGTTTATTGTAGCCGATACAACGAGAGCGTCATCATGCGGGGTGGTTAACCCTTCTAGGTCCTGGTTGGAGAATACCAGGGCCTGCTATTCGCTCGCCTGCGGGGCCGTAGGGTGCTCTACAGAGGCTTGGCTCACCCGCTCGACGTGACGCTTTCTTCCTCCGCTGCTATCTCCTCCTGATGCCGCGCCGCCCACGATGACGTTGATGTGGACTCCACGGGGGGCATTGTCAATTTCTTCGGGGGCACCTCAGTCTTCTTTCTGCTCGGCCACGTATCGGGATAGGTGTCCCTGCCGGACGAGGCGCTCGATCTCATCTTGAAGTTGATGGCAATTGCTGGTGTGATGCCCATGATCACCGTGGAATAGGCAATGCTTGCAGTGATTGCGGTGCTTGGCCTTCATAGGCTCGGGCTGGTGGATGAGACCCGAGCCTTTGATGTCTTTGTAGATTTCGTAGACTGGAGCGGTAAGGGGGGTATACCGCTCATACTTCCAGGATGGCTCTTTACGGTCTCCGTCCAGGTTCCGCCTTTTTCCTTGGCCCGTCCCTTGTTCTAACAGTCGCTTCTTGTCCCCCTCCCAACCCAAGCCTGTCGTGCCTCGGTAGGCACTGAGGACTTCCTTGCACTCTGTGTGGTGCAGTGCCAGGGTCACTAGCTCGGCGAGGGAGGTGGGAGGATGAAGCACTAGCTCGTGCCGCAGGTTCTCATCACGGGTACCCCCGGTCAATGCGGTGATGGCCGAGGAAACATCCAGGCGGGGGATGTGCATGGCTTCCGATTTAAATCGGTTGATATAAGCACGCAACTTCTCCCCATGTTCTTGCTTGATGGCCAGTAATCCCGCTACTGACCGGGGTGGACCGCTTCCGGCGAAGCTTTCCTTGAACACTCGCCCGAACTACTTTAAGTTGTGAATGCTGCTGGGGGCGAGGGCCTTGAACCATGCCTAAGCACCCTAGACCAGAGTGGTCACGAACGCTCGGCACTTGATCACGTCTGATGCGGCACTTGATCACGTCTGATGCCCCATGCAAGGTCATCAAGGCGTCGAAACTGTCGTAATGATCGGCCAGGTCTCCCTGGCCGTCATACGACTTGAAGGTCGGAAGTGAGATCTTGGGGAAGATCTCGGCCTTCAAGATATAGTCAGAGAACGGAGATCACTCCTCATCCTCCTGACAGGTTGCGGATGAGCCGCCGCCCCCGGAGGGTAAAACGGCCTCCAGCGGTTTGCTGGGAGGCGTCTCCGTGGGGAGGGCTCTTCCGGGGGAGATGTGACTTCTCCTCCTTGGTCGCCTGGGCCCTCATGAGAACCATGAGGACATCAAGTTTTACGTTGAGGGTTTGGAGGGCGTCGGTACTCCTGTCGGGAAGCGGTTCCCCTACCACCGATGGAGGTATTTCATTGGCGTGGTTGCCTGATGGGGAATTCTCCGTGGGGCTTTTGCCGTCGCTAGGGATTTTCCCTTGTCACCGGCAGTCCTCCTACCAGAACTCCTTCGCACCATGATGGCTCTTTATTCGTTTCCCATAGACGGCGTTAGATGAAGAGGGGCGATCTCGTGCTACTCCTAAGCGGGGAAGAAGATAACCACATATCCTTGAAGTATGAACTGCAAGAAGGGAAACAAGTCAGAGGTGCCCAGGGATGAATCCCCGGGGAAGACCCTCCGATGCTTAAGTCAGCGACTGTAGTAGAGCACTGGTGTAAAGGGAGGAGTTAGGAGGAAGATGGGAGCGCGAGATCCCACTCCACCAAAAGGTGAAGTGGTTCCTGCTCAGGGTTCTTGGCTTACCTTCTCACAGGAGGGTTCTTTCAGTTTAATTAATATCTTGTTGAGTGAATGATCCCAATAAGCTGAGGAGTTTCGGGGGGGTGGGTTATGTCCTCCTTGCGGGCTCTTTATAGCAAGCGAACTCCTGATCTTCCATATCCCCTTGAGCTCCCAGCTTTTAAGGGACACATAACGGCCGTACAGATAAGCTTCCATCAGTTGGCCCAAGCATGAGGCACTGGCTCAGGATATGTCTTCTCGAGCGATGAGTGCGTGGTCTGGGCAGAGAATACGGGGCTACGATGGAGCTCTCCTGATCGAACTCATGCTCGGACTTCCCAACCTGAAGGCTGCCTAAGAAGTGCTTGTTCCGAGTGAGTTATTATGCTTATCTTTAGTGGGCCCGGGGGCTACCACTTCAAGGAGCTGGGCCTCATTGGGTCGGGTCGGACCTTGTTTGGCCTCTCTGTATGGGCAGTTAGATTTCCCCTCTCCATAATATATTGATCAAGGTTAAGTCAATACATCCATCAACAATCAAATCCACATGTTCAGGCATAAAAGAATATTTTTACATCAGACCAAGTCAACTTCCCATGAAGGCAAGTCAACTTTACTTGTTTTACCAGATTTGAGACTTCCATAGCCTTACCAAAGGTTCTTGAAGAATGTAGACATGGTTTACCACCTATTTTCATTGTAGATAGCAAGGTCCTTTTCATCACGTTTTTACCTTTCAAGCGACCACATTGAGCTTTGATCCTACAATTCAAGATAGTCAAGGTTAATACATCATGAGATGCACAAAGACTTTGTTCACAGTTAAAAGCTATAAAACCTCTTGGAAAACCAACAATTTCAACCAAGAATCAAGACCATATAACAATGCATTTCACCAACATATTTGAGCCTACCTCAAAAGCCATTTGCCATCTCAACCATATTTGAACAACAACATGAGTGCACACTGACATCAAGAACATGTGCAAGCAAACATAAAGTTTAGTTATCATCAAAAACATATGCAAGGCATATACAACACAAGATGCCCTCACAGCCAATGTACCTTGCTGGGAGCTCTACTTCGATGGGACTTCCCGTGGGACTACCCGGAATAATCAAAATCCAGCCGTCATGGCAGGTGCCGGCATTGTCTTCCTGAGTCCTCAGGGCGGAGTTTTGTACAACTCATGCACTTTATGAAGTCCCTGACCAACAATGAAGCGGAGTATGAAGCTCTGATCATCGGGCTTCAAATGGCTGTTGACATGGGCATCAAGTGCCTCAAAGCCTATGGGGACTCCAAGCTGATAGTCCGGCAAGTCCTCGGCATCTACGACGTGCGGAAGCGAGAGTTGGTCCCGTACCACAACTCCGTCACCAGACTAACCAAGAAGTTATATTTCTTTGAAATAGATCGTGTTCTCAAGAGCACCAACACTCAGGTAGATGCCCTGGCCAAATTGGCTACGGCCATCAAGCTTCCGCCCGAAGGCAAAGTCGACATTGATAGTACGATGTAGTGGTGCAAACCAAGATTCAGAGGGGGGGTGAATGAATCTCCCTCTAAAAAACATGATCAAATTAAAACTTAACCTAAAGACTTTAGACTAATGCGGAATTAAAAACTGTCAGGATTATAGATAGGAACGAGCCTAGCATACATCTAACGGTTGACACATTGGAAATCAAACCACAGTACGCAAGATCTTTTTAGGTGGTTCAATCCTCAGGACCTACATCCACCCCACACTCCAACCAGAGTGTGGATTCCGCTGCCAAATAGCATGAACGGCTGGGCCTCACAACTTGCCAACAATCCGCTGATTCAAAGCTTCAACCGCTGGGCATTATAGCTTAAGCCACCGCTGATTCACAACTTCAAACCGTTGGGCCTTACAGCCTATGCCACAGCTGATACACAGCTAAGAAAAAGTGTGAAAAATGAAAATAGAAAATCAAAACGTTCAGCATCAGAAGGCTGACAGTAAAGACAAACTGAAATGCTCACGTAGGAGCAATGTGCCTTGGATCTGATCTAGAGGACACAGTGGAGAACATATATTCAAGACTTGCTTCAATTGCTTCACAATATCTTCTCTCGAGATCCCTCTTCTTCACTATCTCACGATCACCTTTCACTCTCAGACTCACCCTCTTCTTTCTCTCAGATTTCTGCTGAAATACCGCACTCTGTTTTTCTTCTCAGATCTCTTCTTCTCTTTTTCTCTCTCGAACTTTTTCTTCAAAATTCCATCATCAATAGAAGGCGCGACCGGGTCTTCTATATATAAAGCTCGTGAAATAGAGGCACGTGGAAACCACGTTTCCCGCCCAGAAATTCCACCAAGAGTGCGCTTATCAGAGCCCACGTGTCAGATCTGGAAGATGAGAGAAGGACATGTGGCTGAGAGTTCTTGGAGAGCAAGTCTCCTCGAATCATGTGCTTCAGTCCAAAGTCTTGGAACACGTGCCTCACTCATGGGAATTTCATTTATCCTGCCAATTAAAACAGAGGTATTTAATCAAACACTTGGTGAGCTGGAGTTCATAAGGACATTCATACGCACATACTTGTTATATGAATGATGCGAAATGTGCACTGACTTGGGACATACATAGACTTGAGTGCACAGACATTTTACATGCATTAGATAGATGTGCACTAAGTTTTGAATGCATAAGGCAGAGACGTGCACCGACCCTTACATGCGTAAGATAAACCAAGCACCGACCTTAATATGAAAGATGTAGATAATGCACTGACTCTTGTATGCATGTGATAAAACGTGCATCGACTATACATGCAGCCATCAGGAGTGCACCGACTTCTGTATGCATGAGACACAAACATGCACCGACCCTTGCATGCGTATAGCAACAAAAATTGCACCGACCTATATGAGCTTGATGCAGAAGTTGCACTGACCATTATACGCTTAATATGAAACATGCACGGACCTATATTGCACAAAGTAGAGTATGCACTGACTTGATCTACCCTATGCAGAGAATGCACTAACTTATACATGCTCGAGGCAAAAACTGCACCGACCTTATGTACACACATCAGAACATGCACTGACCTTGTGTGCATTCACGCAGGATGTGCACAGACTATATGAGCAGAGAAGCGAAGATTGCACCGACCTTATTAGGAGTACAAAAGGGCGTGCACCGACCATATTGTTTCATACGTGTAAGTCAAAACCGTGCACCGACTTCATGTGCATTCTGCAGACAGAAATGCACGGACCGTGTGTGCATTACTTCAGAGGTGTGCACTGACCTTAATAGACTTGAGGTAAAATATGCACCGACTGCATATGCATTCCATAAAGACTGCACCGACCTGCATGCTGATGAGAATATGCACAGACCTGATATGCATAAGAAGATAAAAATGCACTGACTTATTTGCTGTCCTTAGACACGCAAAATATGCATTGACCTATATGCCGACCTTGCATGAAGACTCACAATGTATGCATAGACCTATATGAATGCATAAACATAAACTTGCATCGACCTGGGTGCTGACTGACATAGATGAGTTATGAATGAGGTATATATATATATGCATTCCAGTCTTAACATGATTCATAGAATGTCATTCTAAAAACCAGGGTTCCAACACTCTCCCCCTTTTTGATAGTGACAACTATGAGTCATGTATGATCAAAATAGTCAATGAATTAAACAAACATTCTTCACACACTCATTCAATTCTAAACACTCAAGCAGGTAAGATCGCAAGTTGTTAATCATCATTCACTGAATTATTCACTTACATGCATAGCAATAGTAACATTCAACACAAATATGCATTCAACACAAATATGCAATATGCAGTAATGACATTTCTGTGTACAGTATGAAAAACAAACTAATTTTTGATCAATTATCTCAATAGACAAAAGAATCTCATTCAGAGCATTTTTACAACATAAACATCAGAAACATATCAGCATATCAGTGTTTGCTCGGCATCAGCATCTGTCCAAACATCAGAAACATATCAGCATATCAGCATCAGTCAGTAACTGCTCAGCATCAGCATCTGTCCCTCCAGACTATCAACTATGAACTATCATAAATGACCAAAAATTCTCCCCCTTTGTCATTATCAAAAACAATTGGAGGACCCTTAAACATCAGCAGGACTTGTTCGGCCAGAACTAGTACCTCTGGAGCTTCCCCTACCTCTGGGTGGAGTGCTGTTAGAACTGCCCCTTAACGGTATTGCCCTTGGATATGGAATTCTTTCAGCTTTAGTTCCGAGTGATGCAAACTTAGCAATCACTTTCAGGTCATTCTGCTTGAGTAAGGCATGAAGCTCTTTGACAGTAGTTGTCATATCCACGAACCAGTTTTGCATCATGCTACCCAGATTGTCTAATTATGAAGTTTGCTGGTTGTGTATATCAGCCATAAAAGTAGAGGAGCTGGTGGCCTGTTTAGTGACAATATTTTTGAAGCTAATGGCTATCATCTGACTTGTGCATGAACTATTTCCAGTTTCTCACAGATATTCCCAATCTGTATCATGTTGCCATGCACTTCACTAGATATAGCATTGATTCTCTTAGTGAGAGCCTTCTGTTCTCCTTTAAGCAAAGTCATCTGAAGTTTCACATGCTCTAACTCTATCTTGATGTCATATGAGTGGACAAGAGTCTGAGTGAGCTTGACAAATGATGTAGTCTGAGTGTCTTGTAGTTTGCGCAAAATATCTCCAGCTTGCTGACACACTATCAGTAAAGAATCCAATACACCATGCAGTTTTAAGTCAGACTTGTGCTTGTCATATACAAACTTTATCCATTGACTATTCACAGTCTGTTCTAAGTGCAGCATCCTGGCATCAAGTCTCTGAATGACTGAATGCATGTGCATGAACTGTGCATTCATTATTGTTCCTTCACTCATAATAAGGTTTACCAATGTGGTAAACATCTCTGTAATTTGTGGCACTGAGTCATTACTACCTGAACTTGAGGGTAGAAATCCTGGGGGAATGAATGTCTCTCCAGGAGACAAGGGAGGCTGAATTCCAAGAGCTATAATTGGTCTATGATGAGGTCCATAGAAGGGAGCAAGGCCTAGAAATTGTTCCTGTGGGAGTACTACCTCAGCTTCCTGGACTTCTTGAGGTTGCTCTTCCTGAACCTCTTCTACTCTTTGCTCTTCTTGAACATCTCCCTCTCTTTGCTGCACAATTCTTTGTTCAGGCTGATCATCTATTTGTTGCTGAGACTGCTGTCCAAAGTGATCAAACACCGCATCAATATGCTGATCCAATTGCTGCATAATTTGTTCATCAGTCAAGCTTAGGTCATGAACTTCTTGTTCTAGTTGTAGATCTTTAAGATGATGTACTGCAAGAACTACATCTGTGTCTACTTCCATTTGTTGCACTGCAGGGGCTTCAGTTCTAACTTCCTCTATTTCTTCAACAATATCTTTTTGTTGTTCAATCATTATCTGTTCCCTTTCGACTGTCATAGGGTAAATTTCTTCTTGAGGCACTTGAGAAGGCTGTTGTGAAGTAATATCTTGTGTACTTGTTGGCTGCTGTTCTAACAGTGATTCAACTTGAATCTGACTCTTTTTCTCTGAAGGAATATCCTTTTCTGATTTATCCTTTACTTGACTGGCAGAGGAAATATCCTTCACTTGAATCTATTTCAACTTCATGAATTTATTAATGAAATTCATATTGTAGATATTTACTTTGGGGATCTCCTTTGGACTCTCGTTTTCTAGAGAAATGTCTACTTTCTTGAACACAACAGTTAAGTGGGCTGCATAGGGTAAATTTCTTCTAGACTCCTTACAACTTCCCATGATTTGGATGATTATCTATGGTAGACAAATCTTGATCCTCTTTAGCAAACAGAAGAGAATAAATCTCTGGGAATCGGCCAGTCTCCATCTCCCTCGTACTTGTGGAGTTATCATTGTGGTAAGAATATGGTGTAATAATCTCTTAAAAGGAGAGAACTTGTTTGCATTAAACAGACCTAGTTTAGTTTGCTTCTTTTCTTTGGGATTATTAGGCACATTTGTGATAAGAGAGTATGCATCATGAAGATTATACGCAGACCCTCCTTCGATTTCCCCGTCTTCTGGTATTCTAAAGACTTTATGAAGGAAGTGCCTAGATATTTCAATCTTAGTTCCCTTAACAATTGTCAAAAGTTTTGACTGTCCAGAATCATATTTCAGATTGTTGTAGAACTCAGCAACAAGTGTAGGGTAATAAACTCTATGCCTACCTAGAAATTTCTTCCATTTTTGAAATTTAAACAACACAACCAATTCAGGATATCTTGAAGTCATTTCATGGTCGTGAAAATCCACATACCGTGGGAACACAATCTTCCTAGCTTCCAAAATTACCACAGCTTGCTTTGACGCCCTAGCGGAATCATCTTCTTCTTCAAAGGTTGTATCTACCGTATGAGAAGTGGTTCCCACTTCCTTTTCTTTCCCTTTTTCTGACTCTTCTTTAGGCACTTCAGAGCTTATATCTTTATCCTGTACAGTCTTTAATCTTGTCTCCTTTGGTGATGACTCTACAGCTTCCACGGGCGAGGAATCCCCTTGTAGCTGTTCCTCCATTGCCTCTCTCTTTCCTTTTCTCTCGACAGCCGGAGATGACATGGTAGGATGACAATGGTGGAAGGGATAAAGGGTGGAGGATGGATCATAGGAGAACAAATAGAGGGAATGTGGAAAAGGGAAGTCTGAGAAATAGGCATACGGTCTCGGCATGAGAGAAGGAATCGTAAATGCGGGAGAAGGTTTCAGGTTGAATGAAGAGGGTATGATAGAAAATGCAAATAGGGTTAGGCATTTTATATGAAATACTGCCGACTTTACCAATTTCAACAGTCAATACCCAGAATATACTTTACCTTTAAAGAAAATGGCTTTCTATGCCACTATGTGGTTTCCGACATATGGGATTATATCTTATAATATGAATCTTCCCAAATTTTTCTTATGAACCAACCTCAATGGAAATAAATTGTTTTATCAAGGACACTACCTAATTAGATAAATCATTAATCTTACTAGTCATTTTCATTGGCCAAACCAGATTGAAAATTCTATTTTATATAGAACTTAAAACAGTTTTAATTTACTAAAAAGACCCCAGAGTCAACCATATTTTTCATTGATCTTTTGTAATTTTTGATTGAGCATTTCAGTATTACTGCACCTTTTTAATCAAGGAGACATGTTGATCAAACACCAGAATCCCTGGTTACTCTGTGTAGTTTACCTTTATGCTTCATATTTTGAACAGAGATAGCATTTATTATGATGACTTGACCTCTGAATTTCTTTGAAACAGATAGTCAGTTTCTCAAATAATATGTCATTGCTCTGCCACTATCATTATTTTCTTTTTCACTTAATGGCATATTCCCTGGTCTTTTAATAGGATTTTCTTAAACACTTGGCTTAAGGACCATATAAACACCATATTTCCTATCAGATTGACTTATTACTAATGACTTTTAGATTTTTAGACAACCTTCTGAGCAACTCCAAATTAGACTATTTTAGGACCATTGAAGATTCATTCAAAGGTAAATGTGAGTGTTTTAAGATAAGATTTTGTTAGCGCAGCAAGAGTGATATAGAAGGGGGGGATGAATAGATCACTCCCAATTTGCAAAACTTAGGCAAGAAAATAAATCTACCGCTTATGCCCCTTCTAAACTAGCACACAAAGAATTGCAAATGTAGATACCACTCAAGATCGAATAAGAGAATGATGATGAAGAGCTGAGCAAACAAATAATCGAAGTGACAAACAGATAGAGAGCGCAGATAAAGACCTCAAACCACAGAGAAGACAACCGGTTTTTTAGGTGGTTCGACTACAGTCAGCAATCTACATCCACCCCTCACTCCAACTAGAGTGAGGATTCCACTAGCCACTGCTAGAGCACAGCAGACTCAATCTACGAACAACTTGCTACCAAACAGCTTGAAAACCCAAGGGAGACAAATCCCTCAACCATGTTCTGCCACCCGCAGAGCTTGAAACCTGTTGTAGCACCTAGCACGAATAGAACCGGAGAGTGCCTCTCCCTTCCTCCACACACCGGAGGGAACCTGCTAATGACAACCCGTCACTAGCAACACTAGAGATCAGCGATCTCTCTTCCTCTGCATCCCTGAGGGAAGCCGGAGTTAGACTCCCTTCCTCCACATACCGGAGGGGAACAGATCAGAATTAGACGAAGAACACATAAAAAAAATCAGAAAAGAAACTAAAGACTGATCGAGAAAACATTCGATACTGAGAGTTAATAAAAATGTAGCTTCCTGGGAAGCAATTTCAAAAACCAGATACTGCAAACTCTCTTTCTCTCTTCACTGCTATCTCTCTTTTTCTTTCTCTTCACTATTGGATCGAGCTCTCTATAATTCTGCCTTTTCTTTCTTGGCTCTGATCTTCCTTCATCGGTGGGCGAAGGTTTCTATTTATAGTGGCAGCAGGTGGATAGGGCACAACATGCGTGTGCTTCCCACGCTCGATCCAGAACCTTCCTGCCACGAGTCCTCATTGGGTTGGTTCCTCTTGTCTTGGATCACGTGCAGCCCATTTATTTGGGAATATTCTTCCTCGTACCTGTAAGGAGATAAAAAACATTAACACGCTGTATGGCCACTAAAACTAAAGCTGCATGAGGTATTTGATAACAACACGACGTGACAACTACACGAGATAAGAAAAGAACGACACGAGATACAATGGACAAGATTGACACAATCAAGGAAGGTGACACGAGGTCAGATCAGGATAGCACGAGGTGAGAAGAAAATATCACGGAGTGAAACAGTAGAAGAACACGCGATTTAGAAGAAACCTGGACGAGGTTAGAACGAAACAACACGAACTAACAAACGGCAACAAACGACGACACGAAGTGAAACAACACTTGAAAACATAAGAAAAATAACTCGAGCACAAAATAGCTCGAATGAACGACTCGAATATGAGGCGACACGGGCTGACCACGACACGAAGACAAATAACAGAAACCGTCACGAGTTGAAGACAACACGAAGATGAAAATAGAAAATGACACGAGTTGAAAACAACACGAAGACGAAACACAGGAATTGACACGGAGTGTGGTCAAGGCGAGAAGGACACGAAGTCTAAAGAGAAAAAATAGCACGAAGACAGAAGAGTGACACGGCTATCACGACACGAAATGAAGCAGTGACACTAAGAAAAAAGAACGACTCGACTCAAGGCGAGAAGGACACGAAGTCTAAAGAGAAAAAATAGCACGAAGACAGAAGAGTGACACGGCTATCACGACATGAAATGAAGCAGTGACACTAAGAAAAAAGAATGACTCGAGGAATAACAGTAAGTGACACGAAATTACACAAGCAGACATAAAAGATGACACGAGATGAGCAACTAAAGGACAGAGAGAAACGACACGAGGTTCACAGAGAAGCGACTCGGAGTTCGTCAGAACTATTCGAGCTGCTTCAGTAACACGACACGAAGACAGAGGGAGACACAACACGAAGTTAAACAACCGAGACTAGGACTCGAAGACATAGATGACAAGGATAGAACAACACAAAGTATTACCTCATACAAGTTTTCCTGTCAAGCATGGAAATCAACACGAAGTGTTGTAAGCTCAGACGACACGAAATCTTTTCGTGTTAGTGAGGGGAAACAACACGAAGTGTGGCTCAAGTGGCACGAAAACAACTCCCAAAATTAACTGAAGTGGCTCGAGGATTTACATTAACACAGAGAAACATTTTTGTTCACAAAGGTTCATAGTGTTGAAACCATCAAGACATTATGACTCAGGCAACACCAAAATTCATTTGGTCAAATTGTTCAATTGAACAGGACTTCCCTTACTATGTAATCCATTCACTTACATGATGAAACATGAGATTATCTTGAGATAAAGAAATGATTTATAGTGTGAGACATCATCAAAATCATAGGGACACAACAATCTCCCCCTTTTTGATGATGGCAACACTATGAATCAGGCAATATCGAGGTTTATCAAGATTTAACATGAAATCAATATCAGCTTCAACAACAGATTTAAATTCAAGGCATGCTCATGCAAATGAATTAAACATTCCCTACAACACACTCTCATTTCCCCCACAACTCATAAACATATCAGCATGAAGTAACATGACTCCCCCAAAGCTCAAGACAAAACCAAGACTCACTGATATTGCTGAACATTGCAGAACTTCTCACTAAAATTGTAGACATTGCAACTTCTCTCCCCCTTTGACATCAGCAAAAAAAAAAATACAAAATGTGTGACAGTGCTGGAAACATGAAGGACTCAGGGCAGTAACTGCATAGTGCAGAAAGTCACGAGTAGGTCTTAAGAGAATAAGTGAGTTTCTAATCTCAAGACAAGATTCTTTAGATTTCAGTACACAATAGAGAAGTGGAATGATAGACAAGTTTATCATCATACATAGTGGATGATTTAGAGCAGGAGTTGACAAGTATGGCCAAAAAGAGCTGATCATTCAACTATTCCACTAGACAGTAAGAGACGAAATCAGAGAGGTGTTCTCAAGGTATTGAGGACAAGCAATCCATTAGTTGCATAACAACAAGGAAATTTTTGTTGGAGATGATATTCAAGAAGATCAATGAGTAAGTTGGTAGTTCACTTCCTTTGACATTAGGGAGACACCTTGATCAGAGGCCTGAATCTCCAGTTACTCAGAGTGAGTACCTCATTACTTCCTTCCCCCCCCCTTTTTTTATTAAAGAACAGAGTTAGTAACTGTGGCTTTTGACATGAGGAAACACCTTGATTAGAGGCCAGAGTCCCCAGTTACTCACCAGCAAGCCACCATTGCTCTGTCATGACTTTTCATGTAATTTAAGCATTTGACACCTCATGACTTGGGAGAAATATTCATTTCATTGATGAAGCTCCCAGTTTCTCAATGATCAAAACAGAACATTTTTGTTCAGTTAAGCCCTTGAGTTAACGAGATAGAATGATTGAAGACAATACCAAAAAGGACTTTTCTTGAATTAAGTCTTGAAGTCTAGATTTCAAGTTGATTGGGTCAGATATCAAGACATACATATCTTTTGGCCTGAACCATAATCAATGACAATGTAGGAGGATATACTTTATGCAATTAGTCCAGATCTCTGAAGGAGTACCAAAGGAAAGATTCTGACCTGGAGATTAGGGTCACTGACTTATAGACTTAAGAGATAAGTGACACTTTACTTTCTGAGAGAACCACACTAAATCAGTCATGCAAGACCAGCAAAGGTACACATCTGGACAGCCCTTTTGAATCTGTCAAAGAACTACTCTTCTCACATTACAACTCAGCTCCCCCTAAGATATAGCATACCTCAATAAAACATTTCAGCAAAAACTCAAGACTTTCCTTTATTTAGAGCATTCCTGAAAGCTAACTAGTAAGCATTCTGAACTCCCCCTTACAACAGGAACAAAGCTCCCCCTCACCGTTAAGACACTTTGTATAAGCCTAATTCTCTTCTCAATGTAGTGAATTTTTCATTATCCAGAGGTTTTATGAAAATATCAGCAATCTGATTATCTGTCCCTACATGAATCAGTTCAAAATTATTCTTAGACACCTCATCTCTTATAAAATGATGTCTTATCTCTATGTGTTTGGTTCGAGAATGCAAAATAGGATTTTTAGCAAGATTGATGGCACTTGTATTATCACAGTAAATAGGTGTACACCCCAGGTCTACTTGGTAGTCCTGAAGCTGGTGTTTAATCCATATAACTTGTGTTTCACAACTCCCTGCAGCCACATATTCAGCCTCTGCAGTGGAGAGGGCCACAGAATGTTGTTTCTTGGAGCCCCAAGATACTAAACACCCACCCAAGAATTCACAATGGCCACTTGTGCTTTTCCTGTCTAGTTTACAGCCTGCATAGTCAGCATCTGTGTATGCTACTAGATTCAATGTGTGAGATGCAGGAAACCATAAACCAAGAGAGTGACTAGCTGACAAATATTTGAAGATTCTTATAACTGCAGCTAAGTGTAGTTCAGTGGGTCTAGACTGATACCTTGCACACATTCCTACACTGAATTGTATATCAGGTCTAGAGGCTGTCAAGTAAAGAAGTGATCCAATCATACCTCTATAAAGTTTGGCATTTACTTCTTTACCTGTCTCATCTGCATCCAATGATGTATTGGTGCCCATGGGTGTAGTAATGTGCTTTAAGTTTTCCATGCCAAACCTTTTGAACAGTTCTATTGTGTATTTGGTTTGGTTGATGAAGCATCCATCTTCTAGCTGCTGTACCTGCAATCCAAGAAAATATTTTAGTTCTCCAACCAAGCTCATTTCAAATTCAGCAGACATCATGGTAGAAAATTCATCACATAGTTCATGCCTAGTTGATCCAAATACAATGTCATCTACATATACCTGAACTATGATGAGATCTTTATTCATGCCCTTGGTAAATAAAGTCTGATCAACTTTACCTCTTTTGTAGCCCTTGCTGATCAGAAATTCAGACAATCTTTCGTACCAAGCTCTTGGAGCCTGCTTTAGACCATACAAGGCTTTGTTTAACCTGAAAACTTGGTTAGGTTGAGGAGAAAATTGAAATCCAGGAGGTTGTTCAACAAAAACTTCTTCTTTAATAACTCCATTTAAAAAGGCACTTTTAACATCCATTTGTTGGAGTTTAATGTTCTTTGAGCATGCAAAGGTAAGCAACAATCTTATAGCTTCCATCCTAGCAACTGGTGCATAGGATTCATCAAAGTCTACACCGAATTCCTGACAGTAGCCTTTGGCTACTAGTCTGGCCTTATTCCTCGAGATGATTCCAACTTCATTCATCTTATTTTTGAACACCCACTTGGTTCCTATGACATTAATACCATCTGGTCTTGGGACAAGCTCCCAGACATTATTCCTTTCAAACTGACCTAATTCCTCACTCATAGCATTGACCCAAGCTTGATCAGCTAAGGCCTCTTCTATTGATTTGGGTTCAATTTGTGAGACCAAAGCAATTAAGTCATCATTATTCACATTTCTAAAATGAGACCTAGTCCGAAGAGGATCTTCAGGATTGCCTATGACTTTATCTTAAGGATGGTCTTTAAGAAATCTGATATTTGTTGAAGACTCACCTGTTTCTCTTGGCCCTTCCTGATTGGGGGAATTTGTTTCTCCATTTGGCTGAGTCTTCTCTTCTTCCTGTTGGTCTTCTAGAAAGTCTCCACCATGATTGGAATCCCTGTCAAGATTTTCAACATTAGAGACATCTTTCTTTTCACTAAAAAGGATGTGTGGAGATTCTTCCACTTTCTGATCTGATATGTTAAATACCCTATATGCCCTTGACACTTCAGAGTAACCCAAGAATATTCCAGGTGAACTCTTGGCTTCAAACTTGTCTAAGTCTTTCTTATCATTGTTATGAATAAAACATTTTGCTCCAAAAATTCTGAAATGAAACAAGTTTGGTTTCTTACCTTTTAGAAGCTCATAGGGTGTTTTCTTGTGTATGGGTCTTACCATGGCCCTGTTGATTCTGTAGGTTGCGGTATTGGCCGCTTCTGCCCAAAACCTTCTAGGTAACTTACTTTCAATCAACATGGTTCGGGCCATTTCCACCACTGTTCTATTTCTTCTCTCCACGATCCCATTCTGTTCAGGTGTCCTGGGAGAGGAAAACTTGTGAGTTAGTCCTTCTTTGTCACAAAGATCAGTAAACATGGAATTTTCAAACTCACCTCCATGGTCAGATTGAATAGAACTAACCTTGTACTTCCCTTCTTGTTTGATCTTATTGAAAAACAGATTAAACTTTTGAAATGCATCACTCTTATTTGCTAAGAAAAATATCCATGAATATCTGGAGAAGTCATCTATGATGACATAGCTAAACCTGTTACCATTAAGACTCTGAGTTCTGGTTGGACCGAAAAGATCCATATGAAGAAGTTCCATTGGTCTAGAAGTGGTGCGGACACCAGAGCACGCGAGAGGCACGAGCCGGCGAGCCATCAGTACCGTACACGGAGCACCACTCGATCTACAGCAGCTTCTCTTTGGCTCGGGGATAGCCTGGAAGCCCCACCTTGATTCTTGGTCATTTTTAGCATTTCCTTGTATTGTTTTAGCAATGGTTTGCCTTGTAATTGGGTTGTAATGAGTGTTTTATTTGGGTTTGTCATATTGGGTTCAATGTAAGGCTCTTAATAAGCCAAATGGGTGAGTCCTTTAGGGTCCATTAAGGGTTAAGTGCCATATTGGGTTATAAGGCCTCATTAGGCTTCATATTGGGTTCTTAAGCCACTTAAGGCCCATATAAGCCTCCACTCCACATGGGCCACCTAGATTGGGATAAGATGGGCTTGTGGAAGGCCTTAACAAGCCTTGAAGCAACTTGGCCCAAGAAGGGCCCAAGAAGGGGGCGCCCCCTCTTTTGGCATTATTAGGCTAGGTTGGTTAATTTTTTTCTTTTCTTTCCTCTCCTTCTTTGACCACATGGGATAAAATTATGAATTGGTTTCTTTTAAATATTTCTTTTTGTGGTTGGTCACATCCAATCCAAGCCATCCATTCCCCCATACCTAGATCTAAGGGTGGATATTGGATTTGGCATGTAACCTATAAAGAGTTGTATTTTTTCATTTTAGTGGAATTAATGCCATTTGAATCAAACTTAATGTTGGAGCAAGGCCTAGGCCGCCCCCTTCCTCTCTCCCCCTCCCCCTTGCAGCTGTGAAGGCTGCCTCTTGGTGGTGTGACTCCACCCTATCAGTTCCGGTCGCCGCCGCCGTCGCCACGAGCCGCCATCGCCACCGCCGGAGTTCTGTCCACGCAGTACCACAGCCACTTCCACGAAATTCCAGTCTCAGCCACAGCCTCAGATCGAGCTGGGACATTTACTGGATGTCCCAGAGGTGTCCAGAACGTCCTCAGAATTTTGGTTGGTCATAAAGATCTCATTTGGTATTTTTTTATTTTCGTCCAATCTCAGTTTCCAGATCTGTCTCCTATCTGTTTCCATTTCCACACGCCCGGATTTTTAAGTCTTAGGTCCTTTTTTTGATTTTCTTTGGTTCGCCCAATTTAACTGGGTGTTCCTTGCATCCATTCCTTCATCCACCATTTTTTTTAATTTTTGGTTCGTCCATTTCATATTTTCTAAAATTCGTTTCCAGTCCTAGCTATAGTTCTTTTCCCCAGTTCCCAGATCCGACCACCAGATACTTCAAAAATCCTATCACATCACCACCACCTCCAAATCCAATTCTAAAAATTGTCCCAGCTTCGTGGTTGGATTATCTACAATGTTGAAGAAGAGCTCGAAGTCTGATTCCTACGGCAAGTAGGCGGTCAACGGTGGTTCTCAGACAAGTACTCTGTAAATCGGATGTCTCGGTTACTATACAACAGGGATTTGTAAATTCATTAAAGTCTAGATCCGGCTAGATCCATCAGATCTCTCTGAGTCTAGATTGAAGAATTTGAAGAGAGCTTTCCAACGATAGCTCATGCGTCCCGATCCGACGTCGGGATCGACCGCAGCGGCTGTTTTCGCCGGAGCGCGCGCAGGGAAAACAGAACTGAAATCTGTGGGCAGCCATTCCACAACTTGAAGATCGGACCCGACCGGCCACCAATCGGTGTCTCCGGCCGACCGCCGTCCGTGGAGGCGCGCCACCAGGGGTCTCCATCATAGTGGGACCCACCTCCGCAGATCCGGAGGACAGTGCCATCCGTGGGCCCCACGGGCCCGCAGAACCCGCCGTTCGGGAAGCACGAAAACGCGGAGTTCGGCGCGTCGAGTCGACATCAAGATGCTGCCTGTCAACCTGATTTGCGTGATCCCCGGGGTCCACATGTGACCTTTTACCTCCCTGCGTGGAGTGGGTCGAATCCTTTTGTACTACTGTGAATTATGTTAACCGGGGGTCCGTAAGTCAGCCGGGGTGTCTTCGCCACGCCGGGTGCGTGGAGGTAAAGGTCTTAACTTCTTGGCGTTACATTGCTTAGCTAGTATACGGTCTTAGGCCGCTGCCGAGAGTGTAGGTTCCTAGCCCGTGTGTCCATGTCACCGCTGTGAGCGTGAGAGTGACCCGTCCCGCGACTCGATCCGAGTCCGGAAGTGAGTCTGACTACCTTGAACTCTGCCGGTTCCTTAACCGCGCACGATCCACGCTTTCCCTCGCATGGGACGCCGAGTGAGCTTGTACTTCTGTTAGCGACGTTTGCCACTAGGAGCTCGTAGTGTCGGGCTTAGCGTCTCCCTGGTGTGTATTGCTGGTCGCGTCTTCATTTAGAGTCCGAGGGTGGCACTGTATAGTGTCGTCTCCCGTGTCCGTCCCGCATCAGTTTGGTATCAGAGCAAGTCGAGTCTAGGGTAGTCGTTGCATAAGTCTTGCATAGTCTAAGGTTACCCCACACACACCTTCACTTGGTATATCCAAAGGTGTTGTCCGGCCGTTAGGCTTCGCCTACCGGGAAGACCACACACTTGCGCGAGTGACCTTCGGGTCGATTACCTCCGCCGCGTACCGAGTCTTGGCCGTGTCTAGGGTGTAGTCGAGTCTCATTCTTTTCAAAACAAAAAAAAAGTGTTTTAAATTGCATTCTTTCAAAATACCAAAAAAGGAGTGTTTTCAAATTGCAATTAGGTCTAAGTGTATCATTTAGTGTGTTTGCATTAGTCGGTCGTTGTCACCTAGTCCGTACGTCTTTGCATGCCCACCCGTCGAGGCACCCAATACTCGCCACCACCACCTATGGCGGACTCCCGAGCCCGTAGTTCCGATGAGTCTTCCACGGCCGAGATGTTCCGGGCCATCATGGATCGTTTAGACACGCGTATGGATGGTCTTAGTACGCGTATGGATGGCATAGGGACGCGTCTAGAAGGGAGGATGAAGGTCCTCGAGGATCGGGCCGGGGTTTCGGAGCAGTCCATTCAAGGCCTTGTTGGGAGGATTGCCGTCCTAGAGAGGGGCCCAGTAGCGGCGCAACCCGCGCCGACGAACGGCCAACAAGAGCCGGTGCAGCAACCCACTGTGCCAAGGGCTCAGGTGGAGGATGTCGGGAGGCAACAGGCGCCTATAGTGGATGATTATGCCTCCGACAATGATCACGGGGGTAACGGTCGTCGTCATCAACGACGGAATCGTGATGACGAGGATGACGACCGCATTCTTAGGGGTGTGCGTGCGGACCCTCCCACTTTTAGCGGGTCCTTGGACCCTAGGGTGTATCTAGATTGGGAGGCCGGTATGGATCGGTACTTCGAGTGGTTTGAGATGACGGACCACCGAAGAGTCCGATATGCGAAGATGAAGCTGCAAGGGCAGGCCCAAACTTATTGGATCAATGTGGAGAGCCTGCTCAACCAGCGACGTCAACCCCAGATCGGTACCTGGGATGATATGAAACTCAAATTGAGGGAGAAGTACCTTCCTGCCTCATATCGCCAACGTCTTATTGACAAGTGGCAAAGCATCTCCCAAGGGAACCGATCCGTGACCGAGTACACCGCCGAGTTCGATGAGTATTACTTGCGGTGCGGGGTCACGGAAGAGAGCACCATGACGATATCCCGCTTTCGGAGAGGGTTGCGGCCTAATTATCAATATGAACTCTTTCGCCGCAATGCCACCACTTTGGAGCAGGCATATCAGATCGCTCTCGAATTGGAGCAGTTCGAGGCCGAGTTCGAGTCACCCCATCGGTTGGGCTCCTTTCCCCTTCGTAGTGTCGAGTCCCGTGGCTCATCTGGCACATATCCGAGGGCCCCCATGGCTCGACCTCAGGAGCCCGCTCGCCACGAGCCCTTTGCTCCTAGGCCTCGCCCTCCACCCCCGAGGGACCTTCCTCGTCCCCAGCATCTTACGGCCCCACCCATAGCCCGTCCACCGGCACCCGCACCACCCGCACGTCCTTTGTTGGCTACGCCTCCTATCCGTCGGGAGGATAAAGGTAAAGGACCTATGATTGGGGAGCCTAGTGGATCACGGCAGCAGTGTTATCGCTGCAATGGGTTTGGCCATTTCGCCAACCAGTGTCCCACTCGCCCATCTCTTCACATTAGGGACACACAGGTCGAGGATACCACCCCTGCGGGCCTAGAGTTAGTCAGCTATGAGGCAGATGAAGAGCTAGCTAACGAGTACTATGAGATGGGAGGTGAGGCCCAGGATGCCCCGCAGTTAGACGATACCCATGTGGGGGTCGTCAGATGTATCCTCACCCAGCCACAGGTCAGTGATGACTGGCGTCGGACAACTATCCTTCATGTATTCTGTAGGCTGGGAAAGCAAATTTGCAAGGTGGTCATCGATAGCGGGAGTTGTATCAATGCAATCTCCACGAACGCTGTCACTCGTCTTGGTCTCACACCCGTAGACCACCCTTGCCCCTACCAGGTATCATGGGTGGATACCACTTCCATTTCGGTCAGGCTGCGGTGCTTGGTCCCACTGCAGCTCCACTCCTACCGTGACGAGATCTGGTGTGATGTTCTCCCCATGGAAGTGGGAAGTATCATTCTTGGTAGGCCGTGGTTATTCGATCGAGATGCCACACTCCATGGTCAGTCGAACACCTGTACCTTCGACCATGATGGCCAGCGGGTCACCCTCCAACCCGTTCGGCCCAGGAGCCCATCAGTCAGGGGTCCCACTGGCCCTAGTACTCCGAAGCCTTCCGTACCCGGGCCCAGTACCCCATCTCCAGCTCGGACTATGACCGTTACCTCTGGCCCCGGAGAGCCCTCGACGAGGAGACTGATGATGATTAGCTCCCGGGAGATGGAGCAGGAGCTTAGTCAGGGCTGTCCAGTGTTTGCCATTACGGTCCGAGAGGTGGAGCGGGACTCCGAGGGTGAGCTCCCACCCGAGGTTGTTCCCATTCTGCAGGAGTATGCTGATGTCTTTCCCGATGAGCTTCCCGAGGGACTCCCACCTATGCGGGATATTCAGCATGCCATCGACCTTGTTCCGGGCTCTTCTTTGCTCAATCTTCCTCATTATCGCATGAGTCCCACGGAGCATGCCGAGCTTAAACGGCAGGTCGATGAGTTAGTGCAGAGAGGATCTGTTCGGGACAGCATGAGTCCATGTGTTGTACCCGCGTTACTCGCCCCGAAGAAGGATGGCACGTGGAGAATGTGCATTGATAGTCGTGCCATCAACAAAATCACCGTGAAGTACAGGTTCCCTATTCCCCGCCTGGATGACATGCTAGACATGATGGCAGGTGCCACTATCTTTTCAAAGATCGATCTTAAGAGTGGCTACCATCGGGTGAGGATTAGGTCAGGTGATGAGTGGAAGACCGCGTTTAAGACCAAGGACGGTCTATATGAGTGGTTGGTCATGCCTTTTGGTTTGACCAATGCCCCTAGCACATTCATGCGACTCATGACACAGGTCCTTCGACCTTTCATTGGAGTCTTTGTAGTGGTGTACTTTGACGACATCCTTATCTATAGTCGCACCACGGGGGACCACTTAGACCACCTTCGGCAGGTCTGTCTTCTTCTCAGGCGAGAGCAGCTTTATGCAAACCCACAGAAGTGTGCCTTCATGACACCTCAGCTTACCTTCTTGGGTTTCATTGTGTCTAGTACTGGGGTATCCGCCGATCCGGAGAAGGTCCGGGCCATTGTTGAGTGGTCGGAACCCCGTACGGTTCATGATGTCCGCAGCTTTCATGGCCTTGCGACGTTCTATCGTCGCTTCATCCGCGGATTTAGCTCCGTCACTGCCCCGATCACGGATTGCATCCGGAAGGGCACTTTTGTATGGACGAAGGCCGCATCTGCTGCCTTCAGGGACATCAAGGAGCGTATGACCCAGACACCTATCCTTCGACTGCCTGATTTCTCGAAGGTGTTTGAGGTCTGTTGTGATGCGTCGGGTGTTGGGATAGGAGGAGTTTTGAGTCAGGAGTCCCACCCGATCGCATATTTCAGCGAGAAGCTGAATGACGCGAAACTGCGATATTCCACATATGATAAAGAGTTTTACGCAGTTGTTCAGACTCTTAGGCATTGGAGGCATTACCTATTACATCAGGAGTTTGTCTTATACTCCGATCATGAGGCTTTGAGGTACCTCCATTCCCAAAAGAAGCTGAATTCGCGTCATAGTCGTTGGGTTGAGTATCTCCAGCAGTTCACCTTTGTGCTAAAACATAAGGCTGGAGTGGAGAACAAGGTGGCCGATGCCTTGAGTCGGCGAGCATGTCTTCTTACTACCATGAGTGCCGAGGTCATAGGGCTAGAGAAGATGAAGGAGGCCTATGTTGATTGTCCTGACTTTGGTCAGATTTTTACCACCCTCCAGGCCGGACCCTCGAGAGACCTTGATGAGTATGTGCTTCAGGAGGGTTACCTCTTTCGAGGTAGCAGGCTATGTGTTCCCCGAACTTCGGTTCGAGATTTCTTAGTGTGGGAACTACATGCGGGAGGTCTAGCCGGCCACTTTGGTCGGAACAAGACTATTGAGGCAGTGGAGCATCGTTTTTATTGGCCGAGCTTGAAGCGCGATGTTGCTAACATCGTGGCTCAGTGCCGTACTTGTGCTACGGCCAAGATGAAGAAGCAAAGTTCGGGTCTTTATACGCCTCTCCCCGTGCCTGATGCCCCGTGGCAGGATGTTAGTATGGATTTTATTTTGGGATTGCCACGTACCTCTAGGAAGTATGACTCGGTCTATGTGGTGGTTGACCGTTTCTCGAAGATGGCCCTCTTTATCCCCTGCTCGAAGACTTCGGATGCTTCTAGGGTAGCCCGCCTATTCCTTACTCATGTGGTGTGCAAGTTCGGGTTGCCTCGCACTATAGTGTCTGACCGTGATGTTAGGTTCACTTCCTATTTTTGGAAGACACTATGGCATATGATGGGTACGCACCTCAAGTTTTCCACTGCACACCATCCCCAGACAGATGGTCAGACCGAGGTGGTCAATAGGAGTCTGGGTGATCTTTTGAGATGTCTTGTTAGGGACCGCATTGGGGATTGAGATCTCATTCTACCTATGGCTGAGTTTGCATATAATGATTCGGTGAATAGGTCTACTGGCATGAGTCCATTTGAAATTGTCACAGGTCATAGGCCTAGGAAACCCGTTGACCTTGTCCCCATGCCTGTCCATGCTAGAGTGTCGGAGTCGACCGAGTCATTTGCTAGGCATGTTAGGAGTTTGCATGACGACATCCGTCGTCACATTGAGTCCAGCAATGCACGGTACAAGGAGTTAGCCGATGCCCACCGACACCACCGAGAGTTCCAGGAGGGCGAATACGTCATGATCAGGGTAAGACCTGAATGGTTTCCCTCTAGAACCGTTAAGAAGTTGCAAGGTCGCGGAGCCGGTCCCTTTAGAGTGTTGAAACGCATTGGATCCAATGCGTATGTTGTGGACCTGCCCGAGGAATATGGTATAAGCTCTACCTTCAATGTATCGGATCTTGTTGCATATAGGGACCCAGCGGTGATCCCTAGTGAGCCTTTTGAGCCATCTCCTCCTCTTGAGAGTGATCCCACACCTGAGTGTCCACTTCCACCTCCAGCCCCTTTTTCACGGCAGCGTGAGCACATAGATCGTATACTGGACGAGCAAGTGACAGTTACCAGGAGTGGATCTTACCCGCGCTACCTAGTGCGATGGAGAGGATGGCCCGCTACTGAGGACACATGGATCACACATGGCGAGTTGCAGCGGATTGATCCTGACCTTTTGGAGCGATACAGGAGCGATGTAGACCCTTACTCGACAGGGTCGAGTTTCTCCCACCCGGGGAGAATTGGTGCGGACACCAGAGCACGCGAGAGGCACGAGCCTGCGAGCCATCAGTACCGTACACGGAGCACCACTCGATCTACAGCAGCTTCTCTTTGGCTCGGGGATAGCCTGGAAGCCCCACCTTGATTCTTGGTCATTTTTAGCATTTCCTTGTATTGTT
Source organism: Amorphophallus konjac (assembly GCA_022559845.1). Lineage (NCBI taxonomy): Eukaryota > Viridiplantae > Streptophyta > Magnoliopsida > Alismatales > Araceae > Amorphophallus > Amorphophallus konjac. The sequence continues at coordinate 215,420,137 of CM040124.1, read as the reverse complement.
TTAGCAATGGTTTGCCTTGTAATTGGGTTGTAATGAGTGTTTTATTTGGGTTTGTCATATTGGGTTCAATGTAAGGCTCTTAATAAGCCAAATGGGTGAGTCCTTTAGGGTCCATTAAGGGTTAAGTGACATATTGGGTTATAAGGCCTCATTAGGCTTCATATTGGGTTCTTAAGCCACTTAAGGCCCATATAAGCCTCCACTCCACATGGGCCACCTAGATTGGGATAAGATGGGCTTGTGGAAGGCCTTAACAAGCCTTGAAGCAACTTGGCCCAAGAAGGGCCCAAGAAGGGGGCGCCCCCTCTTTTGGCATTATTAGGCTAGGTTGGTTAATTTTTTTCTTTTCTTTCCTCTCCTTCTTTGACCACATGGGATAAAATTATGAATTGGTTTCTTTTAAATATTTCTTTTTGTGGTTGGTCACATCCAATCCAAGCCATCCATTCCCCCATACCTAGATCTAAGGGTGGATATTGGATTTGGCATGTAACCTATAAAGAGTTGTATTTTTTCATTTTAGTGGAATTAATGCCATTTGAATCAAACTTAATGTTGGAGCAAGGCCTAGGCCGCCCCCTTCCTCTCTCCCCCTCCCCCTTGCAGCTGTGAAGGCTGCCTCTTGGTGGTGTGACTCCACCCTATCAGTTCCGGTCGCCGCCGCCGCCGCCACGAGCCGCCATCGCTACCGCCGGAGTTCTGTCCACGCAGTACCACAGCCACTTCCACGAAATTCCAGTCTCAGCCACGGCCTCAGATCGAGCTGGGACTTTTACTGGATGTCCCAGAGGTGTCCAGAACGTCCTCAGAATTTTGGTTGGTCATAAAGATCTCATTTGGTATTTTTTTATTTTCGTCCAATCTCAATTTCCAGATCTGTCTCCTGTCTGTTTCCATTTCCACCCGCCCGGAGTTGTAAGTCTTAGGTCATTTTTTGATTTTCTTTGGTTCGCCCAATTTAACTAGGTGTTCCTTGCATCCATCCCTTCATCCACCATTTTTTTTAATTTTTGGTTCGTCCATTTCATATTTTCTAAAATTCGTTCCCAGTCCAAGCTACAGTTCTGTTCCCCAGTTCCCAGATCCGACCACCAGACACTCCAAAAATCCTATCAAATCACCACCACCTCCAAATCCAATTCTAAAAATTTTCTCAGCTTCGTGGTTTGATTATCTACAATGTTTAAGAAGAGCTCGAAGTCTGATTCCTACGGCAAGTAGGCGGTCAACGGTAGTTCTCAGACAAGTACCCTGTAAATCTGATGTCTCGGTTACTGTACAACAGGGATTTATAAATTCATTAAAGTCTAGATCCGGCTAGATCCATCAGATCTCTCTGAGTCTAGATTGAAGCATTTGAAGAGAGCTTTCCAACGATAGCTCATGCGTCCCGATCCGACGTCGGGATCGACCGCAGCGGCTGTTTTCGCCGGAGCGCGCGCAGGGAAAACAGAACTGAAATCCGTGGGCAGCCATTCCACAACTTGAAGATCGGACCCGACCGGCCACCAATCGGTGTCTCCGGCCGACCGCCGTCCGTGGAGGCGCGCCACCAGGGGTCTCCATCATAGTGGGACCCACCTCCGCAGATCCGGAGGACAGCGCCATCCGTGGGCCCCACGGGCCCGCAGAACCCGCCGTTCGGGAAGCACGAAAACGGGGAGTTCGACGCGTCGAGTCGACATCAAGATGCTGCCTGTCAACCTGATTTGCGTGATCCCCGGGGCCCACATGTGACCTTTTACCTCCCTGCGTGGAGTGGGTCGAATCCTTTTGTACCGCTGTGAATTATGTTAACCGGGGGTCCGTAAGTCAGCCGGGGTGTCTTCGCCACGCCGGGTGCGTGGAGGTAAAGGTCTTAACTTCTTGGCGTTACATTGCTTAGCTAGTATACGGTCTTAGGCCGCTGCCGAGAGTGTAGGTTCCTAGCCCGTGTGTCCATGTCACCGCTGTGAGCGTGAGAGTGACCCGTCCCGCGACTCGATCCGAGTCCGGAAGTGAGTCTGACTACCTTGAACTCTGCCGGTTCCTTAACCGCGCACGATCCACGCTTTCCCTCGCATGGGACGCCGAGTGAGCTTGTACTTCTGTTAGCGACGTTTGCCACTAGGAGCTCGTAGTGTCGGGCTTAGCGTCTCCCTGGTGTGTATTGCTGGTCGCGTCTTCATTTAGAGTCCGAGGGTGGCACTGTATAGTGTCGTCTCCCGTGTCCGTCCCGCATCAAGAAGACAATGGCTCAGATCTTAATTTGAAAGAATTTCTGGTCTGTTTGCCTAGAGCACAGGCATCACATGCTTTTGATATAGAGTTGAATTTAATTCTAGGCATGCCTTTAACTAAATCATGCTTGACCAATTTATTTAAAGTAGAAAAGCTAGCATGACCTAGACGTCTATGCCATTCAAAGGCATCATTTTCAGAATTGGCAGATAAGCAAATAGTGGATTCAGATTTCTCATCTAAGTCTACAATGTAGACATTATTAATCCTGTTGGCCACAAATTTAACCATGTCAGAATTTGTTTCAAGGATTTTACATGAACTATCATCAAATACAACCCTGTGACCCCTATCACATAATTGGCTAATGCTAATCAGGTTGTGTTGAAGCCCTTCCACAAGTAATACTTTTTCAATGGAATTTGTGGAAGACTTACCTACTGTGCCAACTCCAATAATTTTACCTTTGTTCTTTCCTCCAAACTTGACCATACCTCCTGGCTTCATGTCTATCTTGCTGAACTTTGATCGGTCTCCTGTTATATGCCTGGAGCAGCCACTGTCGAGGTACCACTTGTTGTCTTCAGCTGCCAGGCCGACCTACACAAATATATCAAGCAGATTGATTTGGAACCCAGGATGAGTTGGGTCCAAGGACATTGTTTAAATCTCTGATCAAGTGTTTAGGTATCCAGATTTGTTTCAGCATGGTTTTCTCTAGCACTTTCCTTTCTGGTTTATTAAAGTTGAATCCAGCTGAACTGGAGAAGTGAGTTCTATTCCATTCATTAGTCTTCCTATTCCTAGGAAACTTCCTGTAGGCTTGTTGATTAGTATATCTTTGACCATGAAAGTTATTTCTCCAGTAGGTCCTGCTTGGACCCATCTGATTGTTGTAATTCCAGCTCTTATTCTGATTTACTTTCTTGGTCCATCTACTATTTGTGTTCTGGTAAATGGGCTTAGTGTTATTCTTCATGAAATTCATTCCCATCTTAAATGGTTGTCCAGTACTATTTTTTGTGTTTTCTTTAGGACTTTGAATTCCCTTAGAGCTGTTTGAGCTGGATGGTGTGTCCAGCTTTTCTTTTCCCTTCTCTGGACAGAAGGTGATGGTCTTGAATTGCAAGGGTCTCTTGTTGGTTGGGTCATAGCCTAGACCTTCCTTATTGAAATTGACCCTAGTTCCTAGTATAGCATCTAGGCTAGTCTTTCCTTGGATAAACTTTTCTAAGACTTTCTGTTTGTCTTCCAGCTCCTTTTGAAGAAACTCAGAATTCTTTAGGAGTTCAGCATTTACTTTCTTCACAGCTTCATATTTTTCTGAATTCATTCTGATTTCACTCATGCTTTCTTCAATTTTAGTTTTGAATTCATTGAGCTGTTTTTGACTTTCCTGAATTTCTCCCTTAAGCTTATCATTCTCTTTCCTTTGTGAGGTCATTTCTTCTAGTTGTTCTTTTAGCTTCGTATTTTCCTCACAGACCAGAGTTTGTTCTTCAATATTTGTGTTAAATTTTCTTTTCAGAACTCTGTGCTCTTTGCTAAGTGAATTAAATTTATCTAGCAAGTCACCATAAGCATCCTCCCAGTCATCAATTGAGAAATTTTCAAAAACGTTTATTAATTCCTCTTCACTGTTTGCCATAAGGCAAATTCCATCTTCGTATTCTTCTGAGGAAGCTTCTTCTGGGTCTTCTTCTTCCTCGCTCCATGTGCAGACCATTGCCTGTGGCTTCTTCTTCTTCTTCACCTTTATATTTTTCTTCTGAAAATAGGGACCTTTCTTCTGGAGTTCTGGGCATTCGCCTTTCATGTGTCCCTGTTTGTTACAGTTAAAACAAGTTAGTTTCTTAGGATTTCTATCCTTGTAATTGGTAAACTCAGCATTCTTGTTAAAAGAGTGTGGGTTCTTCTTCCTAAAGGTCTTTCCCTTTGTCCTCAGAAACTTTCTGAACTGACGAGTGAGCATAGCCTGCTCCGCCTGGTCGAGATCTGATAAACCTTCAAGCTCGGACTCAGACTCGGGGGTACTGCTGCTGCTCCCACTGTTACTACCCTTGTTGCGGGAAGCTCTTAGAGCTACATTTTTACCCTTCCTCTCACTTCCTTCTCCACCTCCTTGGAAATTCATCTCATAGGTCATCAGGGATCCTATGAGTTCATTCACAGTTAAGACAGTCAAATCTTTTGACTCCTCAATCACAATGGCCTTTGTGTGCCATGCCGGGGATAAAGTTATAAGGATTTTCCTGACTATATCTGCCTCAGCAAGATCCTTCCCTAGCCCTTTAAGAGTGTTAGTGATGAAGGATAACCTGGCATACATTTCGGCTATATTCTCATCTGCATTCATCTTAAACAGTTCATACTGTTAGGGTGCTTGGCCAGGATACAGAGGGGGGGTGAATGAATCCTTCTACGAATAATGGTCAAATTAAAACTAGGATGCTAGATAAAGACAGAATAGAACCAATTCGATTCAGCTCAAATACAAACACATGGAGCGCGCCTATTCAAGCATCTAGCGGAAGCAAATCAGACAAACAAACCACTGCTCAATAGATTTTTAGGTGGTTCGGTCCTTCAGACCTACATCCACCCCTCACTCCCAACCGGAGTGAGGCTTCACTAGCAAACGCTAGAACCAAGCAGACTCAGTCTGCAAACAGTTGCTGCCACACAGCTTGACCAGGGGAACAGCCTCCCCTCTTCCTCCTAACCGGAGGGACACCCAAGTGACTCCCAGCCACTTGGAAACTAGAGGTCGAAGACCTCTCTTCCTCCGGACCAGGAGGGACCACTGGACTTGCAACCACAAGCCCAGAACCGGAGGACTAGCCTCCCTTCCTCTAACCAGAGGGCAACCCACAAGTGACAACCTGTCACTTGCAACCCGGAGATCAGATCTCCCTTCTCCTGAACCAACAGGAGGAACCCGATCCCCAACAGGGCTATCGGAAGAACAAGATGACCAGATGAAAATGGAAGGAAAACAAAAACACGAAATGAAAAATAACTTCAGCAAACAGAACGCTGAAAAACGAAATGCACAATGTGGCTCCCAACGGAGCTGACTGGCCTGGATCTGATCCACGGTCCAGTGAAGACAGATCTTCAAGCATCATCTTCCTTCTTCTCTACGAGCTCTCTCTCTCACACACTTTTTCTTCTTCTGTTCTTCTGCTCTTTTTCCTCTTTTTTAATCTCTGCTCCTCTATTCTTTTTGGCTTGTCTTCCTATACTGCTCACTCTTGCTCGACCAGCCTTTGTTCTGTTTATATAAGCAGCCAGCAGGAGGATGGGGTACAGAGTGCGTGTGCTTCACACGCTTGATCCAAAACCTTCCTGCCACGTGCCCCTTTCGTATTTGTTCCTTCAGTATCGGATCATGTGCACCCAGACACCGATGAATGTTCTTCCTCGGACCTGCAAAGAGGTAAGAATCATTAACCTTGAGTGCCACAAGAACTAGAACTGCATGAGGTAAGTGGACACGACAAGAGGTGCACTAAACAGAGAACGACACGAGATACAGTGGTGACACAATGAACACTACTAAGAGAACGACACGAGGTAGAAAGAAAACAACACGAAGTAGAAGGAGAACAGCACAAAGTAGAAAAAGGACGACACGAAGTAGACAAGATTACTACAGTACGAGATAGGGAGAGCATGACACAAGGTCAGATGAAAACAGCATGAAATAAGGAAAAAATGACACGAGATACACTGTGACAGAACAGACACAACGAAGAGAACGACATGAAGTGAGGTTATAAAACAACACGAGGTAAAAAGAAGAACGACACGAAGTGGTTGCAACAACAAGCAAGACATAAAAGATGACACGAGATGCAACTAGAGGACAGAGAGAAGCGACACGAGGTTCACACAGAAACGACACGAGGTGGCACAGAAAGTAACACGAGGTGCTGCAATGTTCTACACGCAGTGGAATAAAAACGACACGAAGACACAGAAACAACAGTAACCGACACGAAGTGTGGTTACTAAACAGGAACGACACGAGGTCTACAGGGAAATGACTCGAAGTTCATCAGAACTATTAGAGCTGCTTCAGAAACACGACACGAAGACATGAGAAGGAAAACGACACGAAGTCAGTGAGAACAGCACGAGGTGAAACGACACGGGCTGACCACGACACGAAGACAGACCAACACGAAGACGTAAACACAACACGAAGACATAGACACTAAAACAACACGAAGATAAAACACAAGAATTGACACGAGGCGAAGTCACAAAGCGACAAAGTCACGAGGTCTAGCAACCATGACACGAAGTCATGAGTTAGACATGTCTTCAACAACACGAGAAGAAATAGTGGAAGCAGAGGAACAACACGAGGAACTACAGTAACTGACACGAAGACACAAGAGCAAAACATAGAAGACTGACTCGAGATGAGCAACTAAGTGCTAACGACACGAGGTCAAACAGAACACATTGTAAAACAACACGAGGTACGAGAGGACGACATGGCGTAATGAAAACACAAACAATACTAAAACGAAAACGACACGAAGATAATCAGTACAACACGAGGTGTTATACACAAACAAGACGAAGTGCCAACCAACACGAATACAGTCCCTGAAAAATACCTGAAGTGAAATGAAGGTTTATTCTTCATAGAAAAAATATTCTTTGTTCACTTTCATAGAAAAATATTTTTGTTAATTTTTCACAGAGACATATTTTTGAACACCACTAAGACTTATAATGTTGTCATCATCAAAACATGTAAAGATTCAACAAGACTCAACAATCTCCCCCTTTTTCATGGATGGCAACACTATGAGTCTTGAGTCTTTGCAGAGAAAGAAAAAACACTAAATAGCCATTCTCAATGAAAAACAAACATTAAACATTTTCAACGAGCTAGCAAAGGCCTGATTTCTCCCCCTTTGACATCATCAAAAAGAATGAAACAATAAGAATGCAACAATGCAAATATGAGTTTTAATTAGTAAGTCCAAGAGTGTGAGAGAGAAAGCCTCAAAATGGGCAACAAGATACAGAGCATAGTCTTTTCAAGAAAAGTATCTGGCTTGTCTACTAGAAGGGCCACGCGGCCTGCCATGAGGTGGTCTCCCCCTTGGAGAAGCAGAAGTATATTCTTGAGGTGGAGTTCTGCTAGAGGAAGCTTGACTAGGTGCTGAACCCAAGGTAGACTGAAATTCCTTTAGGTCATTTGACAGTTCAGCTAGCCAATACACCACAGCGCTTCTGACATTTGCCACTTCAGAAATGATGTCGTCTTGGCGAATATTGACAGTTTCATATCTGTCAGTCAGAATTGACATTTCTGTTAAAAAGGCGGCCAATTTATCATAGACCTGCTGAATACCTGGACCTAGGGCACTGGATGACTTCTTCAAAACTTCTAAAGATGTTCTGATCTCATAGCAGTGATCTATAATGTTGGTAGACATTTTGAAGGAGGAAATATGAACATCTTGCAACTCACTCAGTGCTTTAGCTATCTTTGAACACACCTCCTGCAAACCTTGCATCAGGGATCTGTTGGCATCATCTGAAGCCTTTTTGTTGAGAAGGAATCGTTTCCATTCAATGAGGAGAGATATCTCGAGCTTCAGTAGCCTGGAATGTACCTGATTTATGTTGAGGGTGACATATGTGAGCAGGTCATCTAATTTCTTATCTTGTTTCTGCATCTGCTGAGTCAAGTTTATGAGAAGTTCTTCAATGTTGGGCGCCCGAGCAGATTCAATGTTGGGCGCCTGTGCAGATAGAAGTCTAGGTGGACCTAGAGGTGTACCAAAAAATTCACTGCCTGGTGCAGTTCTCTCAGCTGCTTCCTCTTGTACTGGCATTTGACTACTCTCAGCTGGGACCTGATCTTCATCTTCAGCTTGAGTTTCTTTCTGAGGAATTACACCTTCAGGTGCCTCTTCTTCACTTGAAGATTCTGTATCTAGTTCTATGACATGAGCTTTCTCCTGACACTCATCCACTATATCTTCCATGAGATTCTGAACTGCAGGACTTTCAACAGGTGCCTGTTCAAGGCTTTTAGAAGTAACCAAGTTGGTAGCCTCTTCCAAGCTTCTCTCTACAGTTTCTCTTAAAATTTCATTAACAAAAACAGCAAGTTCTTGATCAGTACTGTCTTGCTCTTTAGCTGGTTGTTCCTTAGGCACTATTACCTCTTCAGATGTCTTCCCAAAAGAATCAAATAGACCAGCAATATTTGCATCTAGATCAATCTGAATGCTTTCGTCAGACAACCTGATTTCCTCAGATGCAACCTCGACTAGCCTCTGAAAGGAAAAAGGTACTTCGGTGGGTGCAGCTGGCAAAATAGACTCTGGTTGTTCAGCTGGTGTTTCCTGTTGAGCAATCTCAGAAACTAATTGCACACTAGTTTGGGCTAAGTCTTGAAATTGTTCCAAATGCTCCCCCTGAGTATGTGATTCCCTGCCCTTTTGGGCCTTAACTTGCCCCACCATAGAAGAGCCCTCTAAGCCCAAAAACACTGAAACAAAATTCATATTAAATATGTTTCGGGCTTTAACTTCAGATGCGGCCTCTCCATCCAAGCAAATCTCTGAATGCTTGAAGATGTCTGTCAGATGGGCGGCATAGGGAAGGTGTCTCTTGGATCCAATGCATCCCTTCATGACAGTAAAAATGATCTCTGGCAGACATATCTTTACATTTTGAATCAGACAAAACAGTAGAAATCTCTGTGTGTCTGTAATTCTTCCTCTAGCCCCAGTCTGTGGGGTGATAATGGAAGCAATGACGTTCTGAAGGAGCTTGTGAAGAGGAGGAAATGACGATGTCTGATAAGCTTTTAGCTTCAACTGCCCCTTATCATGAATATTACTGGGTTTACCAGTAATGACTGAGAAAGCTTCATGGAGACTGTAACGAAAGCTTCCCTCTACCTCCCCTTTATCTGGAACACCGAGGGCTTTGTGAAGGGTGTCACATGTAACAGTTATCTCGACCCCTTTAACAGATGATAACAAGGCAGACTTGTCTCGGCTCAAGGACAAATTATTGTAAAAATCCATTACCGGCCTAGGGTAATAGACACGGTGATTTTCTAAGAAATTTCTCCACTCCTGAAACTCAAAGATTTTCAACAGTTCTGGAAACTTCGAGACCATGGTTTCATCTCCGAAATCTATTATTCTAGGAGGAATGATTTTCCCACTTTCTAAGAACACGGTAGACTGAGAAATCCTGGTACCTTGTTCTGAAGATACTTCCGCAGCAAGTTCTGGCTCAAGACATCTCTGTTGCTCAGATGAAGGCTCTTCAACTATTTCTTTTCCCTTCCTCTTCCTTTCACCAGGAGCTGCTGACCTTTGCTGATCCATCTGCCGTAACTTCCAGAGTATCAACTCTCTCTTGCAGGCTGCTATTGGAAGTGAAGCTAGACCCAAGAGAGGAAGAGACCTCTGTGGGGAAAGAAAGTGAGCGGGAAGAGATGGAGATGAGTTTGAAGAAAAATGCTCAAGGTGGAGCGGCACGAGGATGAATAGGAAGCGGCAAGGGGAAATGAGGGTTTGCGGTTGAAGGCGTGTGAAACAAGAAGGGTTTTGTCGGGTTGCTTTTTACTCTTATCAAACTTTTTCTGGAAATACCCAAATTACCCTTAGTCATGATGTAACGCAGCTACTGCCTGTTAAAGTTAGCCCTTCAATATGTGGACGGGTTATATTCTTCCAAATTCCAAGGTCAGTTAACTCAAGATATTAAATCAGCATAATCACAAAATTAGCTGTTAAAGTTGCTTAAACTAGAGAGAGTCACGATTAGATTACTCCTTATGTTTGTCAAGCAACGAAATAACATATCGATGTTGAGCAGATTTCATTTCTTCATTTAATGAACAAGAGAAGGCATACAGGGTCAACCAATTTTGTTGAGCACAAGGTAGAATAGTCTGTTTTTACACAAGGAGACATGTTTATCAGACACCAGAAACCCTGGTTACTTAGGACGGACTACCTTTATGCCAATCAAAGCCAATGAAACTTTCTTTGAGGACTTTCCCCCCCTTTTTTTTATTTTAACATTTCTACACAGAGATAGCTAATTGTATCATGATAGAAACTCTGGACTTCTCTGATCTAGAGTGTCTATTTCTCCACAAAAGCCATTGCTCTGCCACAAATAATGGCGTATTCCCTGGTGGCACTTCTCATGATTTTAGACACAAGATAGATATCTTACTTAACACAATTTTTTATCTCAGAGCTCTCTCCACATAAGTTTCAGTTAAGTCGAGACCCTCAACAAGTTTTACTCATTTAACATGAAGTTTTATAATATGTTGACCAACACTTGAGAGGATAACTTAGAAGGATCAAGGACCAAATATAACCCCCAAACATTGAAGTTCTTTATTAACAGGTGTAAGTTGTTACACTAGATATTGGGTGGTTTAAGGTATACAGAACACATCTGATAAGAGCAAGAAGACTGAAAACACAATTTCTTCCAGAGAATATCTGAACCAAGAGTGATAGGAGAGAGATAAGAAGGTGGCTGACCGAATAGAGAGAGATGAGATGAGATGAGCAGCACTCCTATCAGCAAGCCAACAAGTGAGAGATCACTCAAGACATTAGGCACTAAGGACACATCCAAATATAGTATTCTTGAAGAAGTTCTGTCTCACATCCAGAGAAGCTCTTGGGCAACAAAACACAACCTCATGAGATGACAGATCTAAACACCACATAAACTGCATCGGCTGACACACTTCCTCAGAAACCAAATAGCCTGTCAAGCTCCTTTTCAGCCCACTCAAGGACATCTCACACACGACTCTTGGAGATATTAATTAATTATTGAATGCAGTGTTTGCCATGAAAATTAAACATGTGAGTTTGAGTTATGCACAAACAGGCTCCCCTGATCATCAGAATGACTCATGGTACTAGGCGGAGCATTTGGTCTGAAAGATCATCTCACACATAGTAAGGACCTCCGGACAGATTTCCCTGCCTTTGGTAGCTTACCATTTGATATACCATAGAGGTCATGAATAACAGGGTAAACTCAATAGTCCTATAAGCAATTCAGATTTTCATGAATTATGCAACATATAGTTTTCAACTAGCATTCACATTCAGTTCAGATTTTCAGAATTTTCAGAGTGCATGTTCAGAAAATAATGCAACTTGCAGATGATGAATGAATATGCAAGAACAGATTCAATATGCATGCACTAGATGAAACTAAGAGCAGGATAAGCAAGAATACATCGAACCAGATATGCAATAGGTTTCCAAATGGGACATGCAGAGAGATTACCTGAACAGTGTGAGAATGGGGTTTTCATTCTTGAGTGCCTTGGATCATTACCCCTTTTATTCCAGTCCCAAGGCACACCGGCAAAACAAAGTTTATTTTGCACAAACAGATACCCAAGAGGTCTTGGGTCCTGACATGACATTATTATTTCTAGCAGGTTTTCTCAGCACATTTCCAGGAGTAGTTTTCAGATCTGATTTATGCACATTCTCATTAGCATGAATTCTATGTGCATACACATGAGATTTTCTGTTAACAGGGTAAAAATTCTGTTTACCAAAACTGGTTTGGTTTTGATATCCTGCCAGCCAACAGATTGCAGCCCTGTGACCTGGCTTCCCACAATGATGACATGAAGGTTTTGCAAATTGTCTTACAGGGAATTTAGCATGTTTGAGATTCACATTTCTACCCTGAATATGCCAACAGTCCTTGACTGTATGGCCATGCTTTCTACAGTGAGAGCAAATGAGAGAATTTCTTCTAAAGGAACCTGACCAGCATTCAGAGGCCCTGTGACCCATTTTTTTGCAGTTGAAACAAATGATATGCTGGCTCATTGAAATAGATTTGTTTTTATTAAAAACATGTTGGTTTGTAGGGAATTTAGCATGATATGAATAAAAGGTTTTCTTACCACTAGCAAACCAGCAATGAGCAATAGAGTGTCCTAATTTGCCACAATTAGAGCATGTGACATTTCTTTTCTGAGGTGATGGATTTTTATCATAAGATCTCCTAGCATTCTTATCATCCTTCTCCATCAACTTACACTCATGCATTAGATGTCCAACTTTATGACAGTAGTGACAGATATTCTTCCTTTTAGATGCATGTGAGTGTGTGTGAGGACTGTGATCAGCAAATGCTGATGGACCCTTTTTATTTCTTTTCTGATTTTCAGTCCTTTTCTGATTTTTATCTTGTTTTCCTGTTTTCTTAGCCTTCTACTTAATTGGAGATGAAGTGGAAGGCTTTTCTTGTTCAGAAGATTTAATGAAAACAGTTTTTAGCTTGGATCCATCAACCTTTTTCAATTTTTCAGTTTGGTTCTGATTCTTCTGAACATTTGGTTGTTTATTTTCTGAGGTTGTGGCTATATCAGAAGCTTTGACAAAGGATGTCGTCAGCTTGTTTTCAAATACCTTTTTATTGACATTTTTGTAGCTCAACCCTTCCTTTTGAGTATTTACCTTAATTCCCAACAACCTGTTCAGATTTTCTTGACCACTCACAAACTTTGACAAGGAGTTTTTCAGATCCTGAATTTCATTATCAAGAGATGCAATGTGTATTTCATAACTAGCGATCTCTTGTTCACTACAATTGACAGTTTCATTCAAAACCTTATTAGCTGTTTTGTATTCTTCAATTTCCTTTCTCAGCTCATCTACTTCATCAGTTTCGTTAGTACAGATGACTTTTCCTTTATCCAAAGTGGGAAGTCTTTCAGACATGGCACTGTTTAACAATTTTAAATTTTCAACTTCTTCTTTAAGCTTATCATTTTGAATTAACTCATTTATTAGAAGCTGATCTTCTGAGTCAACCATGTTTTCTCTCCTAGCTTCAAACTCCCTCAATTCCTTTTGTTGTTTTTCAAAATCTTTCTGTAGTTCTATGTTTACAGATTTTATGGCATTAAACTTTTCAATCAGCAAGTCATTCTCTCGTTTAAGTTTCTCTAATGGTTCTTCATTTTCTTTAGAGAACTTTCTGAGAGAGTCATTCTCATTTTTCAGCTTGCTTAAGTCAGATTTAACGCGTTCAAATTCTTTCAACATTAGATTATCAGACATACTAGCATTTTTCAGTTCAACACAATTTCTACAAGGAAAACTTGAGCTATCTAAACCAGTACCCTTCTTCAATTTTTTATACTGTTTTCTTAACAGTTCATGAGATTCAATTAGTTCAGCATAAGCATTCTCCCAATCTTCTAGAGAGAAATTCTCGAAGAGATTTACCTCATCATCATCATCTTCTTTAGTTTGATTGCTGCCTTGATCGCTTCTGTTGGCCATCATGCAGCTTGTTTGATTTCCTTTCCCGGCTCTCTTCATCATTTCCAACATATCCCTTGCAGATCTGCAATCAAAGAAACATGAGTGAAAAGCTTTGTCAGTGGCTGCTTTCATCAGATTTATAGCTGTCTGATTCTCCTCATACATTGATTCGTGACTGTCAGTCCATTTGGACCTTTTCTTTGGTAGTTCATGAGGACCATGTGAAATCACTTTCCACAGGTCTGGGTCAACGGATTTAACATAAGCACGTAAAGCACTGTGCCACTGGTTGAAATCAAAACCACTGAAGATAGGTGGATAAGCCATTGAAGCAAATAGCAGATATATTCAATGCAACAGGAATATTGATGCACTAAAGGCAAATAAGCACCTAAGACCGCAAGAACGAATTTGCAGGTCGCTGGACCTTATATGCAGACACCCGCTCTGATACCAACTGTTAGGGTGCTTGGCCAGGATACAGAGGGGGGGTGAATGAATCCTTCTACGAATAATGGCCAAATTAAAACTAGGATGCTAGATAAAGACACAGAATAGAACCAATTCGATTCAGCTCAAATACAAACACATGGAGCACGCCTATTCAAGCATCTAGCGGAAGCAAATCAGACAAACAAACCACTGCTCAATAGATTTTTAGGTGGTTCGATCCTTCAGACCTACATCCACCCCTCACTCCCAACCGGAGTGAGGCTTCACTAGCAAACGCTAGAACCAAGCAGATTCAGTCTGCAAACAGTTGCTGCCATACAGCTTGACCAGGGGAACAGCCTCCCCTCTTCCTCCCAACTTGAGGGACACCCAAGTGACTCCCAGCCACTTGGAAACTAGAGGTCGAAGACCTCTCTTCCTCCAGACCAGAAGGGACCACTGGACTTGCAACCACAAGCCCAGAACCGGAGGACTAGCCCCCTTCCTCTAACCAGAGGGCAACCCACAAGTGACAACCTGTCACTTGCAACCCGGAGATCAGATCTCCCTTCTCCTGAACCAACAGGAGGAACCCGATCCCCAACAGGGCTATCGGAAGAACAAGATGACTAGATGAAAATGGAAGGAAAACAAAAACACGAAATGAAAATAACTTCAGCAAACAGAACGCTGAAAAATGAAATGCACAATGTGGCTCCCAACGGAGCTGACTGGCCTGGATCTGATCCACGGTCCAGTGAAGACAGATCTTCAAGCAGCTTCTTCCTTCTTCTCTACGAGCTCTCTCTCTCTCACACTTTTTCTTCTTCTGTTCTTCTGCTCTTCTTCCTCTTTTTTAATCTCTGCTCCTCTATTCTTTTTGGCTCGTCTTCTTCTAATGCTCACTCTTGCTCGACCAGCCTTTGTTATGTTTATATAAGCAGCCAGCAGGAGGATGGGGTACAGAGTGCGTGTGCTTCACACGCTTGATCCAGAACCTTCCTGCCACGTGCCCCTTTCGTATTTGTTCCTTCAGTATCGGATCATGTGCACCCAGACACCGATGAATGTTCTTCCTCGGACCTGCAAAGAGGTAAGAATCATTAACCTTGAGTGCCACAAGAACTAGAACTGCATGAGGTAAGTGGACACGACAAGAGGTGCACTAAACAGAGAACGACACGAGATACAGTGGTGACACAATGAACACTACTAAGAGAACGACACGAGGTAGAAAGAAAACAACACAAAGTAGAAGGAGAACAGTACAAAGTAGAAAAAGGACGACACGAAGTAGACAAGATTACTACAGTACGAGATAGGGAGAGCATGACACAAGGTCAGATGAAAACAGCACGAAATAAGGAAAAAATGACACGAGATACACTGTGATAGAACAGACACAACGAAGAGAACGACACGAAGTGAGGTTATAAAACAACACGAGGTAAAAAGAAGAACGACACGAAGTGGTTGCAACAACAAGCAAGACATAAAAGATGACACGAGATGCAACTAGAGGACAGAGAGAAGCGACACGAGGTTCACACAGAAACGACACGAGGTGGCACAGAAAGCAACACGAGGTGCTGTAATGTTCTGCACATAGTGGAATAAAAATGACACGAAGACACAGAAACAACAGTAACCGACACGAAGTGTGGTTACTAAACAGGAACGACACGAGGTCTACAGGGAAACGACTCGAAGTTCATACTATTAGGGCTGCTTCAGAAACACGACACGAAGACATGAGAAGGAAAACGACACGAAGTCAGTGAGAACAGCACGAGGTGAAACGACACGGGCTGACCACGACACGAAGACAGACCAACACGAAGACGTAAACACAACACGAAGACATAGACACTAAAACAACACGAAGATAAAACACAAGAATTGACACGAGGCGAAGTCACAAAGCGACAAAGTCACGAGGTCTAGCAACCATGACACGAAGTCATGAGTTAGACATGTCTTCAACAACACGAGAAGAAATAGTGGAAGCAGAGGAACAACACGAGGAACTACAGTAACTGACACGAAGACACAAGAGCAAAACATAGAAGACTGACTTGAGATGAGCAACTAAGTGCTAACGACACGAGGTCAAACAGAACACATTGTAAAACAACACGAGGTACGAGAGGATGACACGGCGTGATGAAAACACAAACAGTACTAAAACGAAAACGACACGAAGACAATCAGTACAACACGAGGTGTTATACACAAACAAGACGAAGTGCCAACCAACACGAATACAGTCCCTGAAAAATACCTGAAGTGAAATGAAGGTTTATTCTTCATAGAAAAAATATTCTTTGTTCACTTTCACAGAAAAATATTTTTGTTAATTTTTCACAGAGACATATTTTTGAACACCACTAAGACTTATAGTGTTGTCATCATCAAAACATGTAAAGATTCAACAAGACTCAACACATACTTAGAAGTGTAGAGGTTTACCTTCGAGGCTTTCACTTGAGTTGTACCTTCATAGATCAATTGCAGCTCATCCCACATTCGCTTGGCAGTTCTGTATGCAGATATACGAGCATATTCCTCTGGATGAACAGCACACTGGATTATGTTCAGCGCCGTCCAGTTGAGTGACGAGAGCTTCACATGATCATCTGTCCAAGCTTCCTCGTTTGGTGGCAGCTCATATGGCCCCACCGTGATTACTCTCCACAATTTATGACTCTGAGCTCTGATGAACACTTCCATCCTGTTCTTCCAAAACAAATAGTTACTACCATCAAAATAAGGAGGGCGACTAATGGATTGACCTTCGGCCATGAAGGTTCTAGGACCACCACCATTTCCTTGACCGTTCGTCCACATGACGTAAACCTGCTCTGATACCAAATGTTAGCGCAGCAAGAGTGATATAGAAGGGGGGGGGATGAATAGATCACTCCCAATTTGCAAAACTTAGGCAAGGAAATAAATCTACCGCTTATGCCCCTTCTAAACTAGCACACAAAGAATTGCAAATGCAAATACCACTCAAGATCGAATAAGAGAATGATGATGAAGAGCTGAGCAAACAAATAATCGAAGTGACAAACAGATAGAGAGCGCAGATAAAGACCTCAAACCACAGAGAAGACAACCGGTTTTTTAGGTGGTTCGACTGCAGTCAGCAATCTACATCCACCCCTCACTCCAACTAGAGTGAGGATTCCACTAGCCACTACTAGAGCACAGCAAACTCAGTCTGCGAACAACTTGCTGCCAAACAGCTTGAAAACCCAAGGGAGACAAATCCCTCAACCAAGTTCTGCCACCCGCAGAGCTTGAAACCTGTTCTAGCACCTAGCACGAACAGAACCGGAGAGTGCCTCTCCCTTCCTCCACACACCGGAGGGAACCTGCTAATGACAACCCGTCACTAGCAACACTAGAGATCAGCGATCTCTCTTTCTCTGCATCCCAGAGGGAAACCGGAGTTAGACTCCCTTCCTCCACATACCGGAGGGGAACAGATCAGAATTAAACGAAGAACACATAAAGAAAATCAGAAAAGAAACTAAAGACTGATCGAGAAAACATTCGATACTGAGAGTTAATACAAATGTAGCTTCCTGGGAAGCAATTTCAAAAACCAGATACTGCAAACTCTCTTTCTCTCTTCACTGCTATCTCTCTTTTTCTTTCTCTTCACTGTTGGATCGAGCTCTCTATAATTCTGCCTTTTCTTTCTTGGCTCTGATCTTCCTTCATCGGTGGGTGAAGGTTTCTATTTATAGTGGCAGCAGGTGGATAGGGCACAACATGCGTGTGCTTCCCACGCTCGATCCAGAACCTTCCTGCCACGAGTCCTCATTGGGTTGGTTCCTCTTGTCTTGGATCACATGCAGCCCATTTATTTGGGAATATTCTTCCTCGTACCTGTAAGGAGATAAAAAACATTAACACGCTGTATGGCCACTAAAACTAAAGCTGCATGAGGTATTTGATAACAACACGACGTGACAACTACACGAGATAAGAAAAGAACGACACGAGATACAATGGACAAGATTGACACAATCAAGGAAGGTGACACGAGGTCAGATCAGGATAGCACGAGGTGAGAAGAAAATATCACGGAGTGAAACAGTAGAAGAACACGCGATTTAGAAGAAACCTGGACGAGGTTAGAACGAAACAACACGAACTAACAAACGGCAACAAACGACGACACGAAGTGAAACAACACTTGAAAACATAAGAAAAATATCTCGAGCACAAAATAGCTCGAATGAATGACTCGAAGATGAGGCGACACTGGCTGACCACGACACGAAGATAAATAACAGAAACCGTCATGAGTTGAAGACAACACGAAGATGAAAATAGAAAACGACACGAGTTGAAAACAACACGAAGATGAAACACAGGAATTGACACGGAGTGTGGTCAAGGCGAGAAGGACATGAAGTCTAAAGAGAAAAAATAGCACGAAGATAGAAGAGTGACACGGCTATCACGACACGAAATGAAGCAGTGACACTAAGAAAAAAGAACGACTCGAGGAACAACAGTAAGTGACATGAAATTACACAAGCAGACATAAAAGATGACACGAGATGAGCAACTAAAGGACAGAGAGAAACGACACGAGGTTCACAGAGAAGCGACTCGGAGTTCGTCAGAACTATTCGAGCTGCTTCAGTAACCCGACACGAAGACAGAGGGAGACACGACACGAAGTTAAACAACCGAGACTAGGACTCGAAGACATAGATGACAAGGATAGAACGACACGAAGTATTACCTCATACAAGTTTTCCTGTCAAGCATAGAAATCAACACGAAGTGTTGTAAGCTCAGACGACATGAAATCTTTTCGTGTTAGTGAGGGGAAACAACACGAAGTGTGGCTCAAGTGGCACGAAAACAACTCCCAAAATTAACTGAAGTGGCTCGAGGATTTACATTAACACAGAGAAACATTTTTGTTCACAAAGGTTCATAGTGTTGAAACCATCAAGACATTATGACTCAGGCAACACCAAAATTCATTTGGTCAAATTGTTCAATTGAACAGGACTTCCCTTACTGTGTAATCCATTCACTTACATGATGAAACATGAGATTATCTTGAGATAAATAAATGATTTATAGTGTGAGACATCATCAAAATCATAGGGACACAACAGATTTAATCTTCATACACAGAAAATCACACTCCAGTTAAGATCAACAATTTAGTTCTCAGTTCAGAGTTATCTTAGTAGTTGACTGTTGAAGATAAGTAAAGGTGACAGATTTCAGACTTTACTCCCCCTGAATAACACAGTCTATGAATTTATTATGAAGAATAGATGAGAACTGGGAAGTGGATAAGTCAAAGAGAAGATGAGCAATGAGATATGAATGAAGGCCACTCAAGAGCATGGTTAAGACTAAGTGCCAAATAGCACACATCTAAAGACTCAGCCTTAAAGTCTATCAACAGACTACCATCCTTCTCTATAATCCAGCAACATTCAGCCTTCAGCTTGTGAAAAACTTAGTGTTTTTAAAAACCAATTCTCAAACAACTGACCATTTACCATAGACCAGACTCAAACTGATTCCAAAATCAATATCTCAGTAGCAGCACTTCACTACTCATCAGACACATTTTACCCACTGATCAAGCAGCAATGCAACAATAATCAACAAACAGTCCAGCCCCGAAACATTATGCACAAAATCTCTAATTAGCTCAGCTCCCCCTCAAAATGTGTAGAGATTTCAATCAAGCATTACTTGTTTTTCATAGGGTACAGAGAGATGCAACAACTAAATGCACATTTCAGATTTAAACTACATGCAATGTTTTGGACTCTTGGTACTTGGCGGAGGTCTAGCCTCTACACATGGAGTGGGTTTTTACACATAAGACATCTGCCCTACTCCCAACTTCCATTTGATATACCAAGAAGTCATGCAGACTTATGCATCTACTCATGAACATGAATGACTAACTTAACAAAAATCTCACATGGAATTAGCATGAATCATATTATCATCATTTATTACTCTTAACAAGATGGCATCCATCATCAATTTATTCCAATCAAGCATGCATCATTCCATAGAGAGCATTATTCAGGCAATTTCAATTAAGAGAGTTGAGAAGTGGGGTTTAACTAACCTTTGTGCCCTGATTTTATTGAACCCCATTTTATTTTATCCACAGGAGCACACCTGCATCCAAAAGGTTATTTGAAATATCTTGGAGCCCAAGAGTTCTTGGGTACAGCAGGATTAGTAGCACCCCACATTGGTGCTCTCCAATTATTCCAACCACTCATCCAAGAGCATTCAGAAGTAATGTGGCCTAGTTTTTCATAATTATTGCATGTGGGAAGTTTATGCATGAAGACATGATCATGAACTCTCCTAAATGCAGAATGTTTCATGTGAGCAGGATAAATCGCATTGTCTTTCACAAACCAACAATCAGATCTAACATGCCTAAACTTTCCACATTTAAAACATATAACCTTCTGAGTTTAAGATTTTCTAGCATGCTTATTAACATAACTGTTTTGAGTATGAATTTTTCTAGAAGTTTGATTTTTTTGTTTCATTAAATTACAGTTATACATGTAATGACCTCTTTTTCCACAGTAAAAGCATGCATTAGAAGCATTTCTAACAAATCTTTTCATAGGTTTGTTTTTAACTGTATTTACATGTTTGCATGCATCTAACTCATCATTTCTTAAAACAATGCAATCATCCATAACATGTCCTTTCCTACCACAACAGTGACATCCATGCAATTTGCTGACAGGTTTGTTCATTATGTAACCAGAAGTATTAAGGACATTCACATGAAGAGCATTGTTCTTCTTTTTCTATTTTTCAACCTTTTTCAGATTTTTAATTGAATTTTCTAATTTCTGAGCAGTAAAATGAAAAACAGATGATCCAGAGAATTTTTCTTGTTATGAGCTTTTTACAAACACAATTGAATTCTTCTTGCCATTAACTTTCTTATCAACTGGACTATAGCCTAGACCCTTTTTCTAAAAATTTACATTCGAGCCAAGAAGTTTATTCAAATTGTCTTTCCCTTTAACGAATTTTGCCAATGAGTTTTTCAGATCTTCAATCTCAGTTTTCAAAGCAGCATTGCTGATCTCATAACTAGCAATGTCATTTTAACAGGAAATTACTTGATGATGCAAAGCATCATTCAAACTTTGGAGTTTGTCTATATCCAGTTTTAGCTTTGTTTCATAGTTAGCTTCATTTTCTTTCAAGACAGATTTTCCCTTTTCTATAGCTAACCATTTTTATGAAATAACAACGTTCAGGACCATTACCTTTTTGTTCTGTTCTTTCAAATGACTATTTTCTTCCAACAATTTATCTTCATATTCATCGGCTTCCTTTTTCTTTTCAAGCAATAACTCATTTTCTTCTTTTAATGACCTGATTAGACTCTTCTACATGTTATCATCAGAGTCAAGATCTTCAATCAATTCCTTTAAGAAAGCACATTCATTACACGTGTCTTTAGTTTTGTCAGATTGAATGCTGGCATTTAATTTGTTCACAGATAAACATTTCTCACAAGAACCTTCTCTCTTTTTCATGTCTGATTTTAGATTTTCATTCTCTACTTTTAAACATGTAACTTCAGAGATCATTCCTCTTCTTAGCCTTTTCTTTTCAGACTTTACTTTCTCGTATTTTTGAATCAAATGTTCTGTAATGCAACAAGATCTTCAAAACTTAAATTATCGATTTCAGAATTTACCTGTGAAGATGAATCTTCCATTTGATCACTGTTGTGATTTCTGGCCATGAGGCACTTCACTTCATCTTCACCTTTGCTGGCTGCTATCATGTTGATGATTTCAGTGGCATTCCTGCACTTAGAAATGAACGAAAATTGGTCAGCATTTATCGCCCTTCTTGTTAGTTACAAGGCCTTTTGATTCTCAGAAGACTTTAGTCTATCTGAAGCATTCCATTGAGATTTATCCTTTGGAATGTCATATGGACTAAGTGCAATAAGTATCCACAAATTAGGATCAATAGAAATAATGTAGTCTCTAAATTTCCCAAACCAGCCATAAAACTAAAAACTAGTGAACTGAGGAATTTCAGCCATTGCAGATAAATACAAATCAGATCGAAGATAGTAATGAACGAGATGAAAGCAGCTTGCACAAAAAATGAGACGGATCTAATCTGCAGGTCGTTGGACCTTCTGTTGTAGATGCCCGCTCTGACACTAATTGATAGCACTATGTAGTGGTGTAAACCAAGATTCAGAGAGGGGTGAATGAATCTCCCTCTAGAAAACTTGATCAAATTAAAACTTAAACTGAAGACTTTAGACTAATGTGAAATTAAAAACCGTCAGGATTATAGATAGGAACGAGCCTAGCATACATCTAATGGTTGACACATTTGAAATCAAACCACAATACGCAAGATCTTTTTATGTGGTTCAGTCCTCTGGACCTACATCCACCCCACACTCCAGCCAGAGTGTCGATTTCGCTGTCAAACAGCTTGAACGGCTGGGCCTCACAGCTTGCCAACAATTAGCTGATTCACAGCTTCAACCGCTGGGCATTACAGCTTAAGCCATCGCTGATTCACAACTTCAAACCGCTGGGCCTTACAGCTTATGCCACCGCTGATACACAGAAAAAGTGTGAAAAACAAAAACAAAAAATCAAAATGTTCAGCATCAGAAGGCTGACAGTAAAGATAAACTGAAATGCTCACTCAGGAGTAATGTGCCTTGGATCTGATCCAGAGGACATAGTGGAGAATAGATATTCAAGACTTGCTTCAATTGCTTCACAATATCTTCTCTCGAGATCCCTCTTCTTCACTATCTCACGATCACCTTTCACTCTCAGACTCACCCTCTTCTTTCTCTCAGATTTCTGCTAAAATACATCACTCTGTTTTTCTTCTCAGATCTTTTCTACTCTTTTTCTCTCTCGAACGTTTTCTTCAAAATTCCATCATCAATAGAAGGCGTGACCGGGTCTTCTATATATAAAGATTGCAAAATAGAGGCGCGTGAAAATTATGTTTCCCGCCCAGAAATTCCACCAAGAGCACTCTTATCGGATCCCACGTGTCACATCTGGAGGATAAGAGAAGGACACATGGCTGAGAGTTCTTAGAGAGCAAGTCTCCTCGAATCATGTGCTTCAATCACAATCTTGGAATACGTGCCTCACTCGTGGGAATTTCATTTATCCTACAAATTAAAATAGAGGCATTTAATCAAACACTTGGTAAGCTGGAGTTCATAAGGACATTCATATGCACGGACTCGTTATATGAATGATGCAAAACGTGCACTGACTAGAGACATACACAGACTTGAGTGCAGAGACATAATACATGCATTACACAGACGTGCATTGAGTTTTGAATGCATAAGGCAGAGATGTGCACCGACCCTTACATGTGTAAGATAAACCATGCACCAACCCTAATATGAAAGATGCAGATAATGCACTGACTCTTGTATGCATATGATAAAACATGCAGTCATCAGGAGTGCACCGACTTCTGTATGCATGAGACACAAACGTGCACCAACCTAAATTGCACCGACCTATATGAGCTTGATGCAAAAGTTGCACTGACCATTATACGCTTAATGTGAAACATGCACGGACCTATATTGCACAAAGCAGAGTATGCACCGACTTGATCTACCCTATGCAGAGAATGCACTGACTTCTACATGCTCGAGGCAAAAACTGCACCGACCTTATGTACACACATCAGAACATGCACTGACCTGGTGTGCATTCACGCAGGATGTGCACTGACTATATGAGCAAAGAAGCAAAGATTGCACCGACCTTACTAGGAGAACAGAAGGATGTGCACCGACCTTATTCTTTCATACGTGTAAGGCAAAATCGTGCATCGACTTCCTGTGCATTCTTAAGAGAGAAATGCACCGACCTTGTGTGTATTACTTCAGAGGCGTGCACTGACCTTAATAGACTTAAGCTAAAATATGCACCGACTGCATATGCATTCCATAAAGACTGCACCGACCTGCATGCTGATGAGAATATGCACGGACCTGATATGCATAAGAAGATAAAAATGCACTGACTTATTTGCTATCCTTAGACACGCAAAATATGCATTGACCTATATGTCGTCCTTGCATGAAGACTCACAATGTATGCACAGACCTATATGAATGCATAAACATAAACTTGCATCGACCTGGGTGCTGATTGACATCGATGAGTTATGAATGAGGTATATATATATATATATATATGCATTCCAATCTTAACATGATTCATGGAATGTAATCCTCAAAACCAAGGTTCCAACAGACATCACTATCAAGCACAGAAGGCTAATGCCGACTACACTCGAAGGCAAATCCGGCCTCACTGCCTACGAGGACCATATCTGTGACCAGACCCCTTTTCCTGAAGAAGATTGCCTTGAGCCTATCATCAAACTCAAGCAGGGTTGGCTCCCTCCTGATCGAGCTCAAAGCGGCTAGTTACTTTGCCAGGCAACGTCATATGAGTTGATCGGCAACTCTCTGTATATACTTGTCCATGAAAAGGACAAGTCGGTTCTCCTGAGATGCGTCTCTCTAGCCGAAGCTGGAGCCATTATGCATGAAGTCCATTCAGGACTATGCGGCACTCACTAGGCCGGAGACAGGATGAAGTATAGCATCAAGCTCAAAGGCTTCTATTGGCCAACCATGTACGCGGATTGTACTCAGTATGATCGTACGTGCCATCAATGCCAAACCTTTGGCCCATTACCTAGAAGACCTCAAAATCAACTACATCCCATGGCCCCCACGTGGCCGTTCATGGAGTGGGGTATGGACATCTCGGGACCCTTCCCGCCATCTTCCAGGGGCCATAAGTACATCTTGGCCGCCACCGACTACTTCTCTCGTTGGGCGGAGGCTCTTCCCCTACGAGAGGTCAACGGCAAAATCGTAGCCCAATTCGTTCGGCACAACATCATTTATTGATTTTGTACTCCCAGCCGCATAGTATCCGATAGCGGCACACCATTCAAGAATAGGGCCGTATAACAGTTAGAGGCCAAGTTCCACATCGACTGGAGAACATCTTCAGTCTACAACCCTCAAGCTAACGGCTCGGCGGAGGCCTTCAACAAAACCCTCTGCAAGCTCCTGCCTAAAACGGTTAGCCACCGAAAGTGAGATTGGGGTGAAAGGCTATTCGAGGCATTATGGGCCTATCGAACAATCTACAAGACCCATATGGGATGCTCGCCATTCTCTCTCGTTTACGGAGCAGAAGTCATCATCCCCATCAAAATCTAGTTAGCCTTTTACCGCGTAGCGGTTCATACCGGCTTTGCCGGCCCAGACGTAGATGAATATGAAAGGAGGCTAGAGGAGCTCACCGATCTAGAAGGCAAGTGGCTCAAAGCCTACAAACACCCGCAAGTATACCTGGCCCGCATGGCGTGCGCCTACGATAAGCTCGTCAACATCGAGCCATCAAGCAAGGCGACCTCGTCATGATCAAAGAAAAAGAAGTCATGGCGGGGCGCTCTAGAAAAAAATTGCAACCTAAATGGCAAGGTCCATACATCATTCGTGATGTCTACGAGGGTGGGGTTTACACGGTTGTAGACCACAAGGGTTATAAGTTGTTCCCACCTCTCAACGGTAAACAAATGAAGTTGTACCACGCTCCAGACCATGAGTTCGCATGACACCCAGACTAAGGCACGCACGCCAGCCGTCACCAGTGACGCCAGCCCCCCCCCCCTTCACATGTTGGTCCAGCTCCCTCTTCCGATCTTTCCTCACAGTGAAGCAGTAGGGCCAGCCAGGTCCTCCCAGTGCCACGACTACACACTCGTAGAGGTCGGCCTCCCAGCTTCGTTCCCGCGATCGCAAAAGCGAGAACGCCCAGCACCAGCAACGATTCAGCCGCCAGGCTCCCAGGTAAGAAAAAAATGGGTTAAAAATAGAGATTCCCCGATGGACTCGGTCGTCCTCTTTCTCGAGGAGGCGATTGGGGGCAAAAAGGCCAACAACCTGGCTGAGGTGAAAACCTGAAAGGGCACCTCAGGCAAAATCGGGTAACCCCTCGGTGTGAAAATCTACAAGGGCGCAACGGAAAAAGCTAAAGGGGGCCGGCTCTACCGAAAACCCGAAAGGGAGGTAGAGTCAGTAACGAAAAAAAAAATCTTTCTCTCTCCACCAGTTAGGGTGACTATCCACCCTCCTCTTAACCAATCATATGCCTATCCAGTCAAAACATGCCAGTCCTTGGCCAATACATATCTCTAATTCTTTAACCCCACTCCTTCTAGTTAGGTTTATATTACCCAAGTTGGCTCGTCTTACACTCGGTCTCCGCTCCATTGTCATGGACCCGCATACCCCAGCATCGACACGATATCTCAGTCATTTATCCTAGGAAACCTCAGTCTCAGCCAGTTCCCAGACCCCCTTCATTCTACAATCATACACCTTAAATACCTACAATCCAGAAGCTCCAGTCACCAGTTTGTCATGATTCACTACCATGGTCCAAGTCGCCACTTTGATGTCTACGGATTCCCTGAGCCACCTATCATGACTCCAGTCACATTCCACTAAGATATAATGACCCCTAGGGGCCATGACTCAGTACCCTACAAAAGTCCTAACCAGGACCCACGAAATCTCGACTCTTCAAACAACACCAGTCTCAGGCCATGTCCCCTAACAGAAGTACATTGCGGATGATACCATCCAGGTTCAAAAAAAAACAATAGGAAAATGGGGTTAAAAATATGGATACCTCGACGGCCTCAGGTAGCTCCCTCCACAGGAATACTGAGGGCAAAAATTGCCAGCAACCCAACTGAGGTGAAAATGAACAAGGGTGCCTCAGGAAAAATCGGGAAACCCCTCGACGTGAAAATCCATGAGGGCGCATCGAAAAAAGCTAAAGGGGGCCAGCTCTGGTGAAAACCCACAAGGGCGGCAGAGCTGGTAAAGAGAACAAATGAATCCTCTTCCTCTCTACTCCACACTGATGAAAGCCGTCAACCACGACATCTCACCGACGGCGGGCTCAGCATCACTCCACAACAATGGTGGCCACTACACCCTTGAGGGTCAATCATCCCCAGCTCCAGTCCCAGTCTTTGGCTACAACACCTTAATTGTCAGTCGGCCGGTTCCAGTCCCAGCCACCAGTCCCAGCACTAGGCTACACACCTCAACGGTTAGTCGACCAGTCCTAGCCTACGGCTACGTTGCCTCCGTGAGTAGATGGCCAGCTTCAGTGCCAGTTCCAGTCCCAGCTTACGGCCAAGTCACCTCCGTGATTATCCGACCAGCTCTAGTCCCAGTTCCAATCCCAGCCTCCGGCTACATCACAATGGCGGTTAGCCGTCCAGCCCCAGCTCGAATGCCACAGACCAAACAATTCCAACAATACGGGCCAAAACACCCTTACAGGTCGGCCTCCAGCCTCTAGCCTCCAGTTATACAAGCCATCACACCCTCACAGGTCGCCCCCCATTCTCCAGTCTCCAGTCATATAGGCCATGACACCCTCACAGGTCGTCCCCCAGCCTCCAGGCTCTAGTCATATAGGCCATCATACCCAGATGGGTCGGCTCCCAGCCCTAGTTCCTAGCAATAAAGGCCAAGATCTGTGGACACACTTTTTATTAAGGTCGTTGGTTGTTCGTTTATTGGGTTTATTAAGTGCGTGGGCGTGCCAGTCACACATTGACAATTTATTGTGTGCTCGATCTGATTAATCAGACGATTGTGTGGTTCGTGTCGGGACTGAAACCTGCCGCGCCATAAAGGTCACAGCGTTATTTACATCCCCTCGGAGAGGGGAACACCCTTGATTAATCGCCGGGAATCAGAGCCTCATGGCCAGGAAATTATATCGAGAGAAACTAGCCGATAGCGGTCTCGAATCAATCGGAAAGCCCGAAGTCTAGGGAAGCAAGCATTCGAAATACGTCGGTCACTCAAGGGACCATTTCGATATTCGGACGAGCGTCCGGCTTCAGAAAATCATGATTGTCATGGGGAAAACTGGAACATATGTATGCCGGGGTACGGCAAATTTATTGTTCAAAGGGGCAGGAAACGTTCAGTTAAATCCCGGTTAGAGCGGTCGAAAATCGATAAGTTTGTTGGCCCGGTGCAAGATCAAGCTATGACCATACTGCGGTGGGCCCCCCGCAGTCGAAGTCGGGCTCGCGTAGGCATCGTTAATATTTCTGGTGTCGAAGGGCAGCGGGAAAGTGTTTCGGGACCAGATTCCAAAACAGAGATGTGTACAGAGATAGCTGGCTATAGGCCTAGGATGTGGGTCAGGCGATGACCATGGTTGGGGCGAACCCGAGGTCCGAGCGTGACTCACGACGGTCTTATCGATGTTCCCATGAGTAGGGTTTGGGGAGGACGAGAGCTGCCTCATTCCATTCGGATTTTGTCGATCATACACGGACCATTTTATGTTCGGACAAAGGTCCGTATAGAAAACAAAACAGTGATGGGAGCGAATCCATGCAAATGTCTGCCGTGAGTATGGAAAGTTTAATGCAAGCGTGGGATTAGATCCCGGTATATATGTCGGCTACTAACGGACCATTCATCGTTCAAACGAGAGTCCGCATTTGAAGCATCGAAGACAACGAAAAAATCACACGGATGTCTGCCGTAGGTACGACAAGTTTAATGTGGGTGCAGGATTAGATCCCGGCATATATGTCGGTCACTAACGGACCATTCATTGTTCGGATGGAAGTCCGTATTAGTAGCGTCGAGGATGACGATAAAACTGTGCGGATGTCTACCGTGAGTATGGCAAGTTTAATGTAGGTACGGGATTAAATCCCGGTATATATATGTCGGTCACTAACAGACCATTTCTTATTCGGACAGAAGTCCGTGTTTGTAACATGAAAGACGGTGACAAAACCGTACGAATGTTTGCCGCAGATATGGCAAGGTTAATGTGGATGCGGGATTGGATCCCGATGGAGGCGAGTCAAGCTGATGATCTATTGGCCCGAGGTGGTTGCGGACTATGGCCATATCGGAGTTTCCGAGGACCACGTCTGATGCCACGGGGCGTCATTGCTTTTCCCTTTACGCACAGTCTGGGGAAGTGAGTCGTTAGGTGTGGAGCCCGAACTCGCCATCGTGCGCCCTTGCACGCGGATCGACCTGCGCGGTTAGGTCGCGGGGATCGACCTACGCGGTCAGGTCGCGGGGGTCAAGGGGGCAGCGGCCCTTGCGGGGGTTTCCGGGGGCAGGGCCGCCGGAACAAAAATTTTAGTTATGACAGGGGCGATGTTTTGATTATTGGCTTCATACTCCTTTCATTTGTTTTATCCATTAGCTTAAAGCCTTTTCTCTTGTTGGTTAATCATTCTTTCTCTTTTTGGCACGCCGGTTCAAGGAGACACCAAGAGAAGATAGGGCGCGCCGGTTTAGAAAGTGCAATAGAGCGCGCCGGTTAGATGGAAAGTGGGATGCGTGCCAGTTTAAGGAAGACAAAGGGCACGCCGGATAAGAGGATGCCAAGGGGCGCGCCGGTTAATGGTCAAGAAGGAAGAGGGGCGCGCCGGTTTGGGACTAAGGAGAAGTGGGGCGCGCCAGATAGGGAAGCACAAGGGGGGCGTGCCGGATTAAGGCCAATGAATAGTATGTCGCGCCGGAATAAGCACTATTCATTCCAAGGATTTGAATGTGGATTTGAGTGTGGAGCTAATCCGGCGCGGGGGGGGGGGGAGCGCGCCGGATTAGCCCACGCCGGATTAGGGCGCGCCGGGCTAAGCTCTAAAGAGGCTTTATTTCATTCGGTTTGATTCTTTTGGCTTATGTTCATGTTTGTTCGATCTATAGATTGGCTTGTTAATTGGTTTATTCATTTAATTGATGGATTAAGTTGATAAAGAGGAAGAATTAAGCGTTTTAATCATTTGTTAAGGGGGATTATCATTAGGATTCAAGTGTTTTGTTCAGGGGTGAGTTTGTTATACCGAAACTCAGAAGGTTCAGTCTGTTCAGGGGCTTCAAGAGTAGGGTTGATTTAGTCTGAAGAAGCTTCGTTTATTTGTTCTTATATGTTCTTGTTCCTCTTGTTCTTGGCCTTGGCAAAAATCGGGCAGCACTTCCCCCGGACTGAGGTTTGCCAGAGCAAAATGAGGAACACCAAACGGATTGCTCCAAGGTGAACCTCAAACGCAGACCTCACGGCGGTCCGATGACCCAGATGTGAGTGTGGAAAAGCTTGAGGACTAGCCTTCAAGAGCTCTCACGACTCACGGGTAATAGCTTCACGTATATTCCAACGGGACATATATTCGCCATGGGAGACTGTAGATGTTCATCCTTGATACGGGTTCCTCCGAATGCCATGCTATGGAGAAACAAGCTTCGAAGCACCCTAGATGAGCAGAAGATGAGAGAGGGAAGCGGAGGCTAAAGCCAAGGGCAATGCTTGCCACCGGACTCTCTTTTAATTCATCCACAAGAAAGGGGAAGATCAAAATATAGAAGGGGGGGGCTATCCCGTGGCAGAAGGAAATACATTTAGGGGCAAGAGGAGGAGATACATCAATGGGGCGGGGAACAGAGCACAGGCTCTTCCCCCGAACTCACCTCTCCCTCTCACTCTCCTCTCTTCTTCTTCACCTCACGGGCACAGGGGGATGGGGACTCCTTCCTCTCTTCTCTCAGCTAGCCTTCAGCCGAGTGAACCAGCCTCTCGAATGAACCAGTCCCTTCCTCCGGTGGAGTGTGCCTACCCTTTTATAAGAGTAAGGATGGGAACAGTCCTCCCTTCTCTTTGTTCTTCACCTTCTCCTGCTCGAAGATCTTGAGTGGCCTGCGGATAGGGGAAGCAGTAGAGTAGGGAAGTTGCCTCCACGGGATTGGCCGACGGTGACCGACGGAGAAGCGACGTTCGGTGCGGAGCTCGAAGCCTTCAATTCCTGGGAGCAAGAAGGGCTCATGCAGTTGCACGCCGGTCAGGTGCAGGTTGTTCGGCCATTTCAGGTAAGTTCTCTTTGTTCGCACCCCAAAACAGGGGATCAGACTGAAGATGGGACGGCGGTTTGGTTAAAACGACGCGGGGGGTAAGCGCGCCGGTTTAGGACCAAAAGAGGAGCGCGCCGGTTTAACAAGGGAAGGAGGGGCGTGTCGGTTTAAGGCAACAGTAAGGGCAAATGGGAGAATGGGGCGCGTCGGTTTTGGGGGCGCCGGTTTAGAGCATGCCAGTTTAAGGCCCTTCCGTGCCGTTTTAAGCCTTAAATAGATTCTTTTCGAAGTCGCAGCCATTTATTCGAGTGTTGGCGCTCCTGGAATGTTCTAGTTGCAATGCATGGCCTCTATAATATTCCATTTGTAGCATTTGGGGCTCGGTCCCAGACTTTGCATGACTTTCGGTGCATCCCGAGACTGTGTCGGAGTTCTCGACTTTTCTCTGATTCAGCTCTTGGCATGGCCGGTCAGAGAGTTGTAGCCGTATCTTCCGCCTGGGGGGCTTCCTTAATGGGTAGCGGACCAACAAGCGGGTTCTCGTCCTGATCAGGCGAGGCATGAGGTTTGTTTGGCATTTCCATCTTCGGCTTGCTCTTGAGTGTCGAGACGTGCATGCCGTATGATCCTCATTGACATTTTTTGACGTCCACAAATGCCCCCCACTCGTGGGCGACGCAAGCGAGGGACGAGTGCGCGGGGCCCGCGAGTGTAGAGCTCTTCGACAGGACGTCTGTTCTTCCGAGCCAGTGGGATGCTGGTCCGATGCAGGTTCATGGGAAAGCGCTCACTCCTTCAGCGAAGGGATGAGGGGATCGCTTCACCGCATATGCACGCGGATTGAGGTGTCAGAGTGGGGGTTTATTCATCGGCATGGGGTGAACACCGAAGCAAGAATGAAGGGTCTATGCGTCATCTTAGGCAAGAGGCTGAAAACGACTTAGATGAGGCCAATCCCAAGGGGGAGTTGATGACTCGTGCTGGGTTTAGGAGAATTGTTCATTCATTGACTCGGATGGGAGGTCCAAGCCGAAGGCTTATGAAAGGGCTCTGATGGAGTGAAAAGGATTTTATGCATTCCGGTGGAACGTTTGAAGTGAAGGGTTTATTTGCTGGTGCCGACAGGGTGCCGGGAGCTGACGTGGTCTATTCATTGGCACGGGGTGAGTGCCAAGGCAAATGTGTCTTTCATTTATTGACTTGGACAGAAGGTCCGAGCCAAGCAAAGAGGTTCTTTTCGTTCATCGACTTGGATGGAAGGTCCGAGCCAAGCAAGGAAGTTCCCTTCTTTTTTTATTGACTTGGACGGAAGGTCCGGACCTAGCCAGAAGGCTCTCTTTTTTTTTTATTCATTGGCTTGGACAAAAGGTCCGAGCCAAGCAAAGAGGTTCTTTTTATTCATCGACTTGGACGGAAGGTTCGAGCCAAGCAAAGGAGGTTTCTTTTTTTGTTCATTGACTTGGACGGAAGGTCCGAGCCAAGCAAAGAGGTTCTTTTTGTTCATCGACTTGGACGGAAGGTCCGAGCCAAGCAAGGAGGTTCTTTTTATTCATCGACTTTGATGGAAGGTCCAGGCCAAGCAAAGAGGTTCTTTTGTTCATCGACTCGGACGGAAGGTCCGATCTGAGCAAGGAGGTTCTTCTTGTTCGTGGACTTGGATGGACGGTCCGAGCCAAGCAAGAAAGTTCCCTTTTTTTATTCATTGACTTGGATGGAAGGTCCGAGCCAAGCAAAGAGGTTCTTTTACGGTGTCGGGGTTGCCGACCATACGAGGGATCTTTTATTTTCTAGCCAAATGAAGGGTCCGTTCCAGAGTGGAAGGGTCTTTTTATTCATAACCTCGAATGAAAGGTTCGGGCCGTGGGTTTATTCGTCGGTGGGACTGGAAATCATGATATTGAGGTGGTTTATTCATTGCCATGGGGTGAGTGCCAAAGCAACGGTCTTTTGCTCAGGGAACCAGACGAAAGGTCTGGGCCACTGGTTTATTCATCGATGCCGACGGGGAGTCGGGGACTGAGGTAGTTTATTCTTCTCTTCTTCTCTTCATCAGTGCCGACGGGGTGTCGGGAACTGACGTGGTTTGTTTGTCTCTTCTTCTCTTCATCAGTGCCGACGGGGTGTCGGGAGCTGATAGGGTTTGTTTGTCTCTTCATCTTTTCATCAGTGCCGACGGGGTGTCGGGAGCTGACCTGGTTTGTTGGTCTCTTTGTCTCTTCGTCAGTGCCAACAGGGTGCCGGGAGCTGACATGGTTTGTTGGTCTCTTTGTCTCTTCATCAGTGCCGACGGGGTGTCGGGAGCTGACATGGTTTGTTGGTCTCATTGTCTCTTCATCAGTGCCGACGGGGTGTTGGGAGCTGACCTGGTTTGTTGGTCTCTTCTTCTCTTCGTCAGTGCCGACAGGGTGCCGGGAGCTGACATGGTTTGTTGGTCTCTTCTTCTCTTCTTCAGTGCCGACAGGGTGCCGAGAACTGACGTGGTTTGTCGATCTCTTTCTCTCTTCATTTTTTTCATTTTTTTAAAACGATATTATCGGTACAAACGCCCTTTCGGGTTTTCACCGGCACCAGCCCCCTCTTGCTTTTGCCCACGTGCCCTCTCGGGTTTTCACGTGGCGGGGTACCCGATTTTGCCTGTAGAGCCCTTTCGGGTTTTCGCCACAGCCGGGTTGCTACCATTTAAACCCTTGTCCCCGTGTAGGGGCAAGTCCAGCGGGGCACCTCTATTTTAAGCCCCTTTCTCCCTTTTTTTTTTTACGAGCGGATAATATATAATTGTTGGCTAGGGCCCGAAGCCTTGCGCCGAAAGATAATGTTCATTCGTTGGCAAGAAGATAATGCCAACGCAACGGTTTTTTTTCTCTGCCGATTCGGACGTAAGGTCCGTAATGGCAATATTGTGTGAGAGCGGGTGGCTAAGGCACGAGGCCCTGCACCGGAAAGGGACTTATTCGTTGGCAAGGGACTAATGCCAGCGCAAGGATAGAGAGTTTGTTGATTCGGGCATAAGGCCCATAATGGCGATTTTGCATGAGAGAAGGTGGCTAGGGCACGAAGCCTTACGCCGAAAAAGGACTTATTTGCTGGTAAGGAACTAACGCCAACGCAGGGGTGGAGCCGTCTTTGCCCGTGCGGATGCCCATCGATACATAGGGGCGTGCGGACGGGAGACA
This sequence comes from Amorphophallus konjac, assembly GCA_022559845.1. Taxonomy (NCBI): domain Eukaryota; kingdom Viridiplantae; phylum Streptophyta; class Magnoliopsida; order Alismatales; family Araceae; genus Amorphophallus; species Amorphophallus konjac. Next base: position 215,385,968 of record CM040124.1, on the reverse strand, counting down.
TATATATATCATTATTATTATTGTTTTCTCCTCTTTCTCTCTCTTTTTCTTTTCCTTTTCTTCTCCTTTTTCATTTTCTTCTCTCTCTCTTTTTTTCCTTTTTCTTATTTTTGTCGAAATCCCCCCCTTCTCTTCCTTTTTTTTATCCATTCTCTTCCTCTTTTACCGTCTTTCCTCTTTTTTTTTTTTGCTCGCCATATAAAGGGAGGCGGGGGTGGCGTGCCGCTGAAGGGTTGGCTAGAGCGTGCTGCCAGTACACTTGACGGGCACGCTGGGAAAGAGCATAGGAGGGTGTGCCGCGTAAGGCACTCCGAAGGTGTGCCGCTGGGGGGTGCCTGGGAGTGTGCCGCTGAGGGTCACGGTGGGTGTGCCGTTGAAGGGCTTGACGGATGTGCCGGCGGAGGAGGCTCCGCCTACGCGTCACTGACGGGGGCACGGGGTGTGCCGCTGAAGGGGCTGGCGATGTGTGTCGGGGAAGAAACCTAAAGTGGGTGTGCCGGTGGAGCGCCAGGGGAGCGTTTCCTTTTCTTCTTTTCACCTTCTCTTCTCTTTTCCCCTCTTCTATATTCCCCTGCACGTAAACATGGGGTGAAAATTTATTTAGTGTCCCCAAATTAGGAAAGCGGGCTGTGAAAGCTGAAATTTAGGGAGCAGGCTACCAGAGCCAAAATTGGGAAAGCGGGCCTGGGGGCCGAGGTAAGCAGGCTACAAGAGCCAAAGGTAAGCAGGCTGCGAGAGCCAGAATTGGGGAGCAGGCCGCGAAGGCCAAAGGTAAGCAGGCTGCAAGAGCCAAAGTTGGGAAGCAGGCCGTGGAGGCCCAAGGTAAGCAGGCCACAAGAGCCAAAGTTACGAGAAGCGGGCCGTGGAGGCCGAATTGGGGGAGCAGGCTATAAAAGCCAAGGGTATCGGGAAGCGGACCGTGAGGGCCGAATTCTGAGAAGCAGGCCGTAAAGGCCGAATTCTGGGAAGCAGGCCGTGAAGGCTGAAGATATTGGGAAGCGGGCTGCAAGAGCCAGAATTATGGGAAGCAGGCTGCGGGAGCCGAAGGTAAGCAGGCTGCGGGAGCCGAAGGTAAGTAGGCTGCGGGAGCCAGAATTGGGGAGCAGGCCGCGAAGGCCAAAGGTAAGCAGGCTGCAAGAGCCAAAGTTGGGAAGCAGGCCGTGGATGCCAAAGGTAAGCGGGCTACAAGAGCCAGAATTGGGGAGCATGCCGCGAAGGCCAACGGTAAGCAGGCTGCAAGAGCCAAAGTTGGGAAGCATGCCGTGGAGGCCAAAGGTAAGCAGGCCACAAGAGCCAAAGTTACGGGAAGCGGGCCGTGGAGGCCGGATTGGGGAAACAGGCTATAAATGCAAAGGGTATTGAGAAGTGGGCTGTAAGAGCCGAGGGTATGGGAAGTAGGGTGAAAAGCCAAGGGATATTGGGAGTAGGCTGACAAGCCGAGAGATGTTAGAAGTTGGCTATAAAGCCGAAAAATATCAGAGCGCGGTGGGACAGATGGATTAATCCTGATAGTGGGCCTTGGCTGGAATAGCTGAGTCGAAGGGCGTCGGGCAGCAAGATACGAGAGTCGAAGAGAAGGGTCTCTTTTGTTCTCTGGCCGGGGAAGGGTCCGGACCAAAATGGAGGGTTTATTCTTTGATTTTCTGGCCGGGGAAGGATTCGAACCAAAGTGAGAGGTCTATTTTTTTTAACTGGGAAGCTGTAGGTTGGGATGCCAATGATAAGGTAGCTGTCAGCTCGGAGCCGATGATTAGGTAGTTGTCGGCTAGGGGGCCGATGATTATATAGCTATCGGCTTGAAGCCCTGATGGCTGAATATCTATCGGCTTGAAGCCCCGATGGCTGAATGTTTGTCGATTTAACGCCCCGTCGGCGAAAGGTTCAGTCGGTTTAACACCCCGTCGGTGGAAGGTCTAGTCGGTTTAACGTCCCATCGGTGGAAGATGTAATCGGTTTAACGCCCCATCGGCGGAAGCTTTGGTCGGTTTAACGCCCCGTCGGCGGAAGGTTTAGTCGGTTTAACGCCCCGTCGGCGGAAGGTTTAGTCGGTTTAACGCCCCATCGGCGGAAGGTTTTGTCGGTTTAACGCCCCGTCGGCGGAAGGTCTAGTTGGTTTCTATTTGTTGGATGACCGAAGGTCAGAGGTAAAAGTCTGTCTCGTGACTCTTCTTTTCTTCTTCTTTTGTGAGGTGAGACGGCTGCAAAGACCATATTTGCCTTGTGTGTCTTTTCAATCTTTTCTTCTCTACTTCTTTTGTGTGATGAGGCGGGCGCAAAGACCATGTTTGCCTCGTGTGTCCTTTCTTTCTTTTCTTCTCTTCTTCTTTTGTGTGATTGATGGGGACATCACCTCCCATGCCCACGTTCACAGCTCGTCTCCTCACCCCGGTTGCATCCGGCATGGTTTAGTCATTTAATTTTGAGTCCTATGTAATTTTATTTGAGTCATTTGATGTATTTTCCCTTTTATTTGAGTCATGTTCCTAGGTCTTGCATTTATTTTCCCAAGTTTGAGTGTCATTAGATTGTGTAATGTGGTATTGGGCCCAATTCTTCGGGCTTGGCCCATGAGCCCCCCCTACCCCTTCGGTTATTTGTTATTGAGTCTTTTGTAAGGGATTTATTGTAAAATGTGGGTTTCCTATATATAGGGCCCCATTTCCTTCATTTGGAGGTAATGAATGAATCAATGACAAATGCCATTTGAGTATCCAAAGCTTAGTTTAGTGGAGTGATTCCAACATTTTTTGGGTGAGAAACCCTAGGGGAGAGATTCCCCACCCTTCCCTCTCTTAATCCCTCTTTTTCACTCCACTTTCTCTCTCCTCAGCACCTAATTTCGAATTTTCTTCTCTCTCCTCCTTTCCCAACCACCTCAACCCCCACCTACCATCATTAAAGCCCTCCACTTCCCCATGGCCTCCATTACTCCACCCCCCTAGTCCCAAGGAGATCCCTCACCATTCCAACACCATCCTCCACATTCCAACACCACTTTTCCCATTCCAACACAATCAACCCCTTCCCCACACAACCCCACAACTTCCAAAGCATATTTGAATTTGAAATCCACCCTTCCCTCCACTCACTTGTGCCCCCCCTCACCTTCTCCTCTCACCCACCTTCCCAAATTCGTAGCTCCTCCTCCCACCACCTGTTAGACCCCTTCCAGACCCCATTCTTCCCTTCCCCCACCTTAGAACACCCCCTCCTAGACCCCCTCACAGCCCGGGCTTTCCCCACACTCATCCACCCCCATTTCCCCTCCCATATACCCCATTTCCCCCCATCATCATCAACCTACAGCTCTCAACTGAAGATCTATAGCAGAGCAGCAGCTTGCAGCGGCCACCACGATCACTTTCGGACGAGTTTGAAGACCCAAGAGCCATCGTCGGAAGCGTCTGCCAGTCACCTTCGCAACCGAAGTGGTTTCGTCTTCTTCCAATCTCCGAACCATCCTGGAGGTCTATTCTTCCACAGCTGCGCGGTTCTGCCTCGGCTAAGGACATGAACCAGTTTAGAAGCTCTGGCACGACGGACCCTGAAGAAATCAGGCTTCAAGTTCTTCTTCAAAGTTCCTCTTTGTCCTGTCTAGTTTCAGATTCAAGAAGCGGAAGTTCATTCAGCATCCGGGAGCAGAAGTTACCAATTTTCTCCCCCGAACACTCGGTTCTGCCTTCTACAGTCTGCACCGACCCCTCCTCACTCTTCTGGTTCCACAGATTGTCTCCGACCTCTTCTGGTCTCCCCGTTTCTTTTTCTGCAAAGAGGACTCAACCACGGTTCTAACAGCGCTGACGGCATCAAATTTGGAGTTTGGGAGCGGCCACTGGCAGCCTCTGCATCCTACTGTTGGTGACCTGCCCCTGGTAGTCCGAGAAACAGAGGCCATGTTCAAGCTCCTGCCCCGACCAGCAGCGACTCAAGAAGAAATTAAGAAAATTCTGAGGCATTCCCCTTCCAGCTACAAAGGTTTTCCCTCTAGTTTCGTCATCAACAACATTCCTGATCAAGATCTACAGCAGCAACACCGACTCTCTGTCCCGGCTCACAGACATTAAGCAGATTCGGCATCCACCCTTATTCCTCGTTCTTTGCTTTAGTTTCCCCACCGCGCTTGACCGGCTGAAGGTCCCTCCCTGTGTGGAGGTAGTATTGATTATGATTTCTATTAACCCCCACCCCAAGATCCCCCTCCTACGTGAGGTGTAGTGTTGTAACTTGTTTGGGCAGGTCAAGCGACACCGCCGCGGCGTGTGGGGATCCACTCGCCTCCCCGCTCGCCCTCGTCTCCGACCGGGACCGGTTTCTTCAATCCGGCCGAGTAAGTGCTCAAACCTTCACTCCACTTAGTGCTTGTCTTTCAATATTAGTTCTAATTCCGCTGGTTATGCGAGTGAGAGCCCGATCCTCAAGCCCCATAAACTTGAGTGATCACCGTGGGAATATTGCAACTGGTGCCTTTGGCACTTTGTCGGCCCCCTTGATTTGGGCATCCCCACCCTTTGGGAATCAAGTCTTGGCCTTGCTGGCCCTCTACCGGTAAGGGCCCAACCCCACATCCTCCCCTTGGCATTGCCAAGTCACCCCGGGCTTGGGTGAGTGACGATAGAGCGGTGGCCCAATTTGGCCCGTTTTGAATGCGATTGTGCTTGCTTGCATTAGGTCCGAGGTCGTGTCACATCAAGTGGTATCAGAGCAAGTTCATAACTTGTCTCTCCATAAGTTGGTCCTAGGGCATGTTTATGCATTTACAGTCCTCGGTTAAATCTCCCATGTCCACTAGAATGGCCACTTCATACCCGTCATATCCATCCCCATCAACTTTCCCAAGAAGCCCAAATCCTCATGGAAGCTCCATTGCCAACAAAGTGGATAGCAACACCTCTATCATAGAAGCCCTACCTAATGTTCTTAATCGACTTGAAGATATCATGTCTCGACTCGACCGACTTGAAGGAAATAGCCGTGCATCAAGAGTGAATGAGTGTGACCTTTGGGGAAATCTAGAAACCATATTTTTAGAACACTTGAAAATCAAAACCCCCGCCTTTGATGGATCCAACAACCCAAGCCTTTACCTAGATTGGGAGATTTCCCTAGACAAATTCTTTAAAAGTTGCCCCTTGAACGAAGAAAGGAGAATGAGGCTAGCCAAGGCACACCTCTCCAAACAAGCTAAAACTCATTGGTTAGTTGTGGAAGGTTTAAGAAGGATCCGCAGGGAGGCCCCCATTAGCACTTGGGAGGAGATGAAGGTCGAGCTTAGGAAAACCTACACTCTCCAACCCTCTCCCTCCTACTCAAATCACAAAAGCCCAAGGAGCACTTCAACTCCTTCATCCCCACCCGGTCAATCCAAGACCCCAATCACCCATTCCCTACCACTTCCCAAATCTCCCACCCAACCACTACATTTACACCCCACCTCCAAGTCCACACCACAACCATAGGTCCCCATACCCAATTGGGCCCCATGGCCAACTCTCCACCTAGGCCCATGGTAACCCTCACCACTACCTCTCCATCACCCCCAAAAGGGGACACTCCTTCTAAAACCAATCAACCCAAACCCCTTCAACCCACCCATCTTCCTCTCCCTACCCCAATCCAACTCCCACCAAAGCCTCCACTACTACCCTTACCTATCCTAACCCAAGTTTCCCACTACCTACCACCCCGGATACACCATGCCCCAATCATCACCACACCCTCAAAAGCCCCTCTCACCTCCTTGGAAGAAGAACCCATACCCGATCTAATAGTGGTGAACACCCCAAACCCACTCCCTACCTTGGAGGAAACCCATGACCAAGAAGAAGAAGAAGCATCACATGGTGAACTTCACGTTACACCACCCTCTCTAGTTAGGGCCAAACTCATCTTAGAGGAACCCCTTATTAGTTGGCTAAAGAAGAGCCCAATAAGAGAGATCACGGCCCACGATTGCCTTCCCACAAAGGAAATCCTTCCCATAGTGCACATCTCCTCCTATCACACCATAATCCAAACATCCTACCAAGTGGAAACCTTAGAGGACCTTCTCAAGGGCTTAGCTTGGCAATATGAGTTGACCGGCTTGTTGACCCCCATGGCCCACCAATCTAGGAGCCTTGACCTCCTACACCTTTGTGTCGGGTCTATCACCTCGGTTTGCACCATTGGATGCTACACTAGTGACCTCCTTCTATTCCTCCCCACACCCGAGGAACCCGACCTTCTCCTCAATTTGGAGCTTCTTATATCGGGTGGAAAGTCAAGCCCTTCCCTCATGGTCGACCCACTCACAAAGAACTTCGGTTCAATTGTCTCATTAGAGGAGGATGACCCACCACCACTTGAGGATCTTGAGGACATAGGGCCCCTCCCCCTCGATAACCCTTTTTATGATCCCTTTGATCCCTTCCAATGGGGGTCAAAGAACCCATGGGACCCAACCACCTTATCCACCACCCACCTTTCCATATCCCAACCCACCATGTTTGATCCAATCCACCCCATCCTAGACCCGGGTTACACCTTAGGAGTCATGACCTTGGGCCACATATCCCTAGGTAATAATGTTGTGCCCCACCCCATGATGACCACCTTCTTAGATTCATTCGATCCTTTCCAATGGGAGTTCAAAGGTTGTCCCACACCTATACACATGGAAGTCACCTTTGGGAAAAGCATGCATGTGTCTAGGCTTACCATACCCCTTGGCATGAACACTATGTTGGGTCCATTCATTCATATCACCCACATGTCAAGTATAAAGTATGAGTGGTCCACATTCGGATGTCATGGTCCTCCTTCATTCATCATGGATCTTAAGAATGTCAAAAGCATCTACGGATGTCCGGGTCCCCCAACATTCATCACCACTTTGCATGATAGGTTCACCTACGGGTGCCCCGGCCCACCTAGGCCCACCAAAGTTTACATGACAACATTGCATGATAAGTCCACATATGGTTGCCCCGGCCCTCCAAAATCCATCAAAGTCTTCTTGGCATCAAAGCATGATCGGTCTACTTTTGGTTGCCCAGGTCCACCCATCACCCCTAGAATGTCAACATTCACGAAATTACATGAAAGCCTTTGCAAGCACATAAGCAAAAAGAATATGGCTTATAAGAGGCGGGCCGACTCTCATCGGCGTCACCGAGACTTCCATGAGGGTGACTTTGTGATGGTAAGGACGGAGAGGCTCTCCCCGGGAGCCAACTCTAAACTGAGGCCACGTGGGGCTGGTCCCTTCCAGGTCTTGAGGCGCATTGGTGCAAATGCCTACGAGTTAGATCTCCCTGAGGAGTATGCAATAAGTCCCACATTCAATGTTGCCGACCTAGTGTCATATAAGGGACCCACGGTGGTACCTAGTGAGGAGATTGAGCCTACTTCTTCCCTTGAGAGAGCACCCACCCGTGAGGAGAGATCACCAGCCAAGAGAGCCCAGCATGAACAAATTGAACAAATATTGGATGAACAAGTCACTACCACTCGGAGCAAGGTATACGAGCGCTATCTCGGCAGGTGGATGGATCAGTGTCGTTCGGAAGACTTGAGGGTAGTACCACTTCTACACCCTCCAAGGAGGGAAGGACACTTACTCGACGGAGTCGAGTTCTCCGCACCCCGGGAGTATGATGGGGACATCACCTCCCATGCCCACGTTCACAGCTCGTCTCCTCGCCCCGGTTGCATCCAGCATGGTTTAGTCATTTAATTTTGAGTCCTATGTAATTTTATTTGAGTCATTTGATGTATTTTCCCTTTTATTTGAGTCATGTTCCTTGGTCTTGCATTTATTTTCCCAAGTTTGAGTGTCATTAGATTGTGTAATGTGCTATTGGGCCCAATTCTTCGGGCTTGGCCCATGAGCCCCCCCTACCCCTTCGGTTATTTGTTATTGAGTCTTTTGTAAGGGACTTATTGTAAAATGTGGGTTTCCTATATATAGGGCCTCATTTCCTTCATTTGGAGGTAATGAATGAATCAATGAAAAATGCCATTTGAGTATCCAAAGTTTAGTTTAGTGGAGTGATTCAAACATTTTTTGGGTGAGAAACCCTAGGGGAGAGATTCCCCACCCTTCCCTCTCTTAATCCCTCTTTTTCACTCCACTTTCTCTCTCCTCAACACCTAATTTCGAATTTTCTTCTCTCTCCTCCTTTCCCAACCACCTCAACCCCCACCTACCATCATTAAAGCCCTCCACTTCCCCATGGCCTCCATTACTCCACCCCCCTAGTCCCAAGGAGATCCCTCACCATTCCAACACCATCCTCCACATTCCAACACCACTTTTCCCATTCCAACACAATCAACCCCTTCCCCACACAACCCCACAACTTCCAAAGCATATTTGAATTTGAAATCCACCCTTCCCTCTACTCACTTGTGCCCCCCCTCACCTTCTCCTCTCACCCACCTTCCCAAATTCATAGCTCCTCCTCCCACCACCTATTAGACCCCCTTCCAGACACCATTCTTCCCTTCCCCCACCTTAGAACACCCCCTCCTAGACCCCCTCACAGCCCGGGCTTTCCCTACACTCATCCACCCCCATTTCCCCTCCCATATACCCTATTTCCCCCCATCATCATCAACCTACAGCTCTCAACTGAAGATCTACAGCAGAGCAGCAGCTTGCAGCGGCCACCACGATCACCTCCGACGAGTTTGAAGACCCAAGAGCCATCGTCGGAAGCGTCTGCTAGTCGCCTTCGCAACCGAAGTGGTTTCGTCTTCTTCCAATCTCCGAACCATCCTGGAGGTCCATTCTTCCACAGCTCCGCGGTTCTGCCTCGGCTAAGGACCTGAACCAGTTTAGAAGCTCTGGCACGACGGACCCTGAAGAAATCAGTCTTCAAGTTCTTCTTCAAAGTTCCTCTTTGGCCTGTCTAGTTTCAGATTCAAGAAGCGGAAGTTCATTCAGCATCCGGGAGCAGAAGTTACCAATTTTCTCCCCCGAAAGCGCGGTTCTGCCTTCTACAGTCTATACCGACCCCTTCTCACTCTTCTGGTTCCACAGATTGTCTCCGACCTCTTCTGGTGTCCCCGTTTATTTTTCTGCAAAGAGGACTCACCCACGGTTCTAACAGCTCTGACGGCATCAAATTTGGAGTTCGGGAGCGGCCAGGACAGCCTCTGCATCCTACTGTTGGTGACCTGCCCCTGCTAGTCCAAGAAATAGAGGCCCTGTTAAAGCTCCTGCCCCGACCAGCAGTGACTCAAGAAGAAATTAAGAAAATTCTGAGGCATTCCCCTTCCAGCTACAAAGGTTTTCCCTCTAGTTTCGTCGTCAAAAAAATTCCTGATCATTATCTACAGCAGCAACACCGACTCTCTATCCCGGCTCACAGACAGTAAGCAGATTCGGCGCCCACCCTTAGTCCTCGTTCTTTGCTTTAGTTTCCCCACCCCGCTTGACCGGCTTAAGGTCCCTCCCTGTGTGGAGGTAGTATTAATTGTAATTTCTATTAACCCCCACCCCAAGATCCCCCTCCTACGTGAGGTGTAGTGTTGTAACTTGTTTGGGCAGGTCAAGCGACACCGCCGCGGTGTGTGGGGATCCACTCGCCTCCCCGCTCGCCCTCGTCTCCGACCGGGACCGGTTTCTTCAATCCGGTCGAGTAAGTGCTCAAACCTTCACTCCACTTAGTGCGTATCTTTCAATATTAGTTCTAATTCCGCTGGTTATGCGAGTGAGAGCCCGATCCTCAAGCCCCATAAACTTGAGTGATCACCGTGGGAATATTGCAACCGGTGCCTTTGGCACTTTGTCGGCTCCCTTGATTTGGGCATCCCCACCTTTTGGGAATCAAGTCTTGGCCTTGGTGGCCCTCTACCGGTAAGAGCCCAACCCCACATCCTCCCCTTGGCATTGCCAAGTCACCCCGAGCTTGGGTGAGTGACGATAGAGCGGTGGCCCAATTTGGCCCGTTTTGAATGCGATTGTGCTTGCTTGCATTAGGTCCGAGGTCGTGTCACATCAGTGATAAGGCGGGCTCGAAGACCACATCTGCCTCATGCGTGTCTTTTCTTTCTTTTCTTCTCTTCTTTTCTCATTAATGCTTCCGCGCTGGAGTGTATTTAACTTAATATGCCCCCAGTCTGGGGTGTAGCTTTATTTCGTATGCGTCCCCCTGAGGGGTGTGTTTTGCCTCTTCGCTTCTGTGCCCCCCTAGGCGGGGTATACTTTTCATGGCTTCTATGCCCCCAGACCAGGGTTTGTTTCTTTTTCAAATGCCCCCAAGGCGGGGTGTAGCTCTCTTCAAATGCCCCCAAACTGGGGTATACTTTTTACGGCTTCTATGCCCCGAGGTGGGGTATGTTTCTTTTTCAAATACCCCTAAGCCGGGGTGGGTTCTTCTGCTCTTTATGCCCCCATGGTGGGGTGAGTTTCTCTATACATGCCCCTGGCATGGGCTGTGTCTTTTGTTCCGTATACCCCCCCCCCCATGGCGGGGGTGAATTCTGCTTCTTCTACCCCTGAAGGTGGAGGAGTGCTTCTCTTCATATGTCCCAGGCACGAGGGTGTATCTTTGTTGCTTGGTGTGCCCCCAGTCGGGGTAGATTCTTCTGCTTCTTCCGCCCCCAGAGTGGGGTGTATTTCTCTTCGTATGTCCCCGGTCGGGGTGCATTCTTTTCACTTGATATGCCCTCAGGGTGGAGTGCGTCTTCTGCTTCTTATGCCCCCGGGATGGAGTGTATTCTCTTCATATGCCCCCGGCACGAGGGTGTATCTTTGCTTTTTATGCCCCCGAGGGGGGATTCTTCTCCTTCTGCCCCGACATGTTGGGGGATGTTTACTTCCTGTGCATTCAAAGTGGGGTGTGTTCTCGATGCCTCCTGTACCCCCGTTGGTGGGGTGTATGTTTCTAATTCAGATTCCCCTAAGGCGGGGTGTATTCTTTGTTACTTTATGTACTCCCGAGTCGAGGTGGATTCTCTTCATGTGCCCCCACGGTGGGGTGTATTCTCTTCATGTGCCCCCAGGCCAGGGTGTATTCTTTTGCTTCTTATGCCCCTAAGTCAGGGTATGACTTTTGCTTTACGTGCCCCCGAGTCGGGGTGGATTCTCTTCATGTGTACCCAGGTCAGGGGTATATGCTCTATGGCTTCTATGCCCCCAGGCGGGGCGTGACTTCTTGTCTTCATGCCCCCCATGCGGGGTGTGTTGCTTCTTTTGCCCCCATGGCGGGGGTGGATTTTGCTGCTTCTTATGCCCCAGAGCGGGGTATGTTGCTTCTTATGTCTCCCATGGCGGGGTATATTTCTTCATCAAATGCCCCTAAGCAGGGGTGCATCCTTTGTGACTTCTATGCCCCCGAGTGGGGTGTGTTTCTTCTTCATGTGCCCCCAGGAGCGAGGTGTATTCTTTCTTGCCTCTTATACCCCCATGGCGGGGTATATTCCTTTTTCTTATCCCCCGTGGCATGGTATATGGATGCTCTCTTCGGGAGTGGTGGCCATGCTTGGCCTCAGTGCTATAAAGCATCCCCACAGCGGGCAGAAATTCATCAAGCTACAGTTGTGGTTTGTTGGATCTTCGAGCAGTCACTCGAGGGGCCGTCTTATGTCAGATAGGGGCAACAGGAAGGTGTAACGGGCCAGGGCATTGCACCATGGGCTTGGACCTTCCTAGAGTCGGGCGGGATGCCGGCCTTCTTCTCGTTCTCTTGGTAAGCAATGCTGTCCAACTTTTCTTTTTGTACCTTTATTTTCTTCCCTTCCCTTTTTTGTATAATAGACCAAGGTGGGTGCACAGGAGAGTGCTCACCCCCTCAGGGAGGGGATGAGTGGTTCGCTCCACCGCATCAATCCCACAATGGTAATCTTTATTCAGCATGGGTCTCGACGGATATGGCCGTACAACCCTCTCTCGCTGATTCTTTCTCTTCCCTTTTATTCCTTTTTTCTTTCTTCTTCTCTCTTCTTCTTTTTTCTTCTTTTCTTCTTTTCTTCTTTTCCTCTTTTCTTCTTTTCTTCTTGTGGGAAGGGGGTTTGGTTTCTCCTCCCTTCTTCTCTCTTTCTCTTCTCTCCTTTTTTGGCGGCCTTCATGATTCCTAGAAGCTGCATATGCCTCAGAGTAGCATCTCTGAGGCCACAAAAATTTTTCGCCTGGTCCGGCTTTTCGCCCCATAGGGCTGACGAAGATAACACCTACAATTCATCAAAGCAGGTAAACGTCGTTTATTAGGAGGCCATGAGGCCTCGAATTCCAGCGATGAGATGAAGGGTGGTTCCAGTCCCACCGGGTGTGCCAGACTTGTGGATGCACTTTTTATTAAGGTCATTGGTTGTTCGTTTATTGGGTTTATTAAGTGCGTGGGCGTGCCAGTCACAAAGTGACAATTTATTGTGCGCTCGATCTGATTAATCAGACGATTGTGTGGTTCGTGTCGGGACTAAAACCCGCCACGCCATAAAGGTCACAGCGTTATTTACATCCCCTCAGAGAGGGGAACACCCTTGATTAATCGCCGGGAATCAGGGCCTCATGGCCAGGAAATTATATCGAGAGAAACTAGCTGATAGCGGTCTCGAATCAATCAGAAAGCCCGATGTCTAGGGAAGCAAGCATTCAAAATACGTCGGTCACTCAAGGGACCATTTCGATATTCGGACGATCGTCCGACTTCAGAAAATCGTGATTGTCACGGGGAAAACCGGAACATATGTATACCGGGGTACGGCAAATTTATTGTTCAAAGGGGCAGGAAACGTTCAGTTAAATCCCGGTTAGAGCGGTCGGAAACCGATAAGTTTGTCGGCTCGGTGCAAGATCAAGCTACGACCATACTGTGGTGGGCCCCCCGCGGTCGAAGTCGGGCTCGCGTAGGCATCATTAATATTTCCGGGGTCGAAGGGCAGCGGGAAAGTGTGCCGGGACCAGATCCCAAAACGGAGATGTGTACAGAGATAGCTGGTTATAGGCGTAGGATGTGGGTCAGGCGATGACCATGGTTGGGGCAAACCCGAGGTCCGAGCGTGACTCACGACGGTCTTATCGATGTTCCCATGTGTAGGGTTTGGGGAGGACGAGAGCCGCCTCATTCCATTCGGATTTTGTCGGTCATACATGAACCATTTTATGTTCGGACAAAGGTCCGTATAGAAAACAAAACGGTGACGGGAGCGAATCCGTGCAAATGTCTGCCGTGAGTACGGAAAGTTTAATGCAAGCGCGGGATTAGATCCCGGCATATATGTCGGCCACTAACGGACCATTCTTCGTTCGGACGAGAGTCCGCATTTGAAGCGTCGAAGACAACGATAAAACCACACGGATGTCTGCCGTAGGTACGACAAGTTTAATGTGGGTGCAGGATTAGATCCCAGCATATATGTCAGTCACTAACGGACCATTCATTGTTCGGACGGAATTCCGTATTAGTAGCGTCGAGGATGACGATAAAACCGTGCGGATGTCTACCGTGAGTATGGCAAGTTTAATGCAGGTACGGGATTAAATCCCGATATATATATGTCGGTCACTAACAGATCATTTCTTATTCGGACAGAAGTCCGTGTTTGTAACATGAAAGACGGTGACAAAATCGTACGAATGTCTGCCGCAGACATGGCAAGGTTAATGTGGATGCGGGATTGGATCCCGATGGAGGTGAGTCAAGCTGATGATCTATTGGCCCGAGGTGGTTGCGGACTATGGCCATATCGGAGTTTCCGAGGACCACGTCTGATGCCAAGGGGCGTCATTGCTTTTCTCTTTACGTACAGTCCGGGGAAGTGAGTCGTTAGGTGTGGAGCCCGAACTCGCCATCGTGCGCCCTCGCACGCGGATCGACCTGCGCTGTCAGGTCGTGGGGATCAAGCTGCGCGGTCAGGTCGCCGGGGTCAAGGGGGCAGCGCCCCTTGCGGGGGTTTCCGGGGGCAGCGCCGTCGGAACAAAAATTTAAGTTATGACAGGGGCGATGTTTTGATTATTGGCTTCATACTCCTTTCATTTGTTTTATCCATTAGCTTAAAGTCTTTTCTCTTGTTGGTTAATCATTCTTTCTCTTTAAGGCACGCCGGTTCAAAGAGACACCAAGAGAAGATAGGGCGCGCCGGTTTAGAAAGTGCAATAGAGCGCGCCGGTTAGATGTAAAGTGGGATGCGCGCCGGTTTAAGGAAGACAAAGGGCGCGTCGGATAAGAGGATGCCAAGGGGCGCGCCGGTTAATGGTCAAGAAGGAAGAGGGGCGCGCCGGTTTGGGACTAAGGAGAAGTAGGGCGCGCCGGATAGGGAAGCACAAGGGGGGCGTGCCGGATTAAGGCCAATGAATAGTATGGCGCGCCGGAATAAGCACAATTCATTCCAAAGATTTGAATGTGGATTTGAGTGTGGAGCTAATCCGGTGCGGGGGGGAGCGCGCCGGATTAGCCCACGCCGGATTAGGGCGCGCCGGGCTAAGCTCCAGAGAGGCTTTATTTCATTCGGTTTGATTCTTTTGGCTTATGTTCTTGTTTGTTCGATCTATTGATTGGCTTGTTAATTGGTTTATTCATTTAATTGATGGATTAAGATGATAAAGAGGAAGAATTAAGCGTTTTAATCATTTGTTAAGGGGGATTATCATGAGGATTCAAGTGTTTTGTTCAGGGGTGAGTTTGTTATACAGGAACTCAGAAGGTTTAGTCGGTTTAACGCCCCGTCGGCGGAAGGTTTAGTCGGTTTAACGCCCCGTCGGTGGAAGGTTTTGTCGGTTTAACGCCTCATCGGCGGAAGGTCTAGTTGGTTTCTATTTGTTGGATGACCGAAGGTCAGAGGTAAAAGTCTGCCTCGTGACTCTTCTTTCTCTTCTTTTCTTCTTCTTTTGTGAGGTGAGGCGGGTGCAAAGACCATGTTTGCCTCGTGTGTCTTTTCTTTCTTTTCTTCTCTTCTTCTTTTGTGTGATGAGGCGGGCGCAAAGACCATGTTTGCCTCATGTGTCCTTTCTTTCTTTTCTTCTCTTCTTCTTTTGCGTGATGAGGCGGGCTCGAAGACCACGTCTGCCTCATGCGTGTCTTTTTTTTCTTTTCTTTTCTTCTTTTCTCATTAATGCTTCCGCGCTAGAGTGTATTTCTCTTAATATGCCCCCAGTCTGGGGTGTAGCTTTATTTCGTATGCGTCCCCCTGAGGGGTGTGTTTTGCCTCTTCGCTTCTGTGCCCCCCCAGGCGGGGTATACTTTTCATGGCTTCTATGCCCCCAGACCAGGGTGTGTTTCTTTTTTAAATGCCCCCAAGGCGCGGTGTAGCTCTCTTCAAATGCCCCCAAGCCGGGGTATACTCTTTAGGGCTTCTATGCCCCGAGGTGGGGTATGTTTCTTCTTCAAATACCCCTAAGCCGGGGTGGGTTCTTCTGCTCTTTATGCCCCCATGGCGGGGTGAGTTTCTCTATACATACCCCTGGCACGGGGTGTGTCTTTTGTTCCTTATACCCCCCCCCCCCCATGGAGGGGGTGAATTCTGCTTCTTCTACCCCTGAAGGCAGAGGAGTGCTTCTCTTCATATGTCCCCGGCACGAGGGTGTATCTTTGTTGCTTGTTGTGCCCCCGGTCGGGGTAGATTCTTTTACTTCTTCCGCCCCCAGAGTGGGGGGTATTTCTCTTCGTATGTACCCGGCCGGGGTGCATTCTTTTCCCTTGATATGCCCTCAGGGTGGAGTGCGTCTTCTGCTTCTTATGCCCCCGAGATGGAGTGTATTCTCTTCATATGCCCTCGGCACGAGGGTGTATCTTTGCTTTTTATGCCCCCGAGGGGGGATTCTTCTCCTTCTGCCCCGACATGCCGGGGGATGTTTGCTTCCTGTGCACCCAAAGTGGGGTGTGTTCTCGATGGCTCCTGTGCCCCCGTTGGTGGGGTGTATGTTTCTAATTCAGATTCCCCTAAGGCGGGGTGTATTCTTTGTTACTTTATGTACTCCCGAGCCGAGGTGGATTCTCTTCATATGCCCCCACGGCGGGGTGTATTCTCTTCATGTGCCCCCAGGCCGGGGTGTATTCTTTTGCTTCTTATGCCCCTAAGTCAGGGTATGACTTTTAATTTACGTGCCCCCGAGTCGGGGTGGATTCTCTTCATGTGTACCCAGGTCTGGGGTACATGCTCTATGGCTTCTACGCCCCTAGGCGGGGCGTGACTTCTTGTCTTCATGCCCCCCATGCGGGGTGTGTTGCTTCTTTTGCCCCCATGGCGGGGGTGGATTTTGCTGCTTCTTATGCCCCAGAGCGGGGTATGTTGCTTCTTATGTCCCCCATGGTGGGGTATATTTCTTCTTCAAATGCCCCTAATCCGGGGTGCATCCTTTGTGACTTCTATGCCCCCGAGTGGGGTGTGTTTCTTCTTCATGTGCCCCCAGGAGCGAGGTGTATTCTTTCTTGCCTCTTATACCCCCATGGCGGGGTATATTCCTTTTTCTTATCCCCCGTGGTAGGGTATATGGATGCTCTCTTCGGGAGTGGTGGCCATGCTTGGCCTCATTGCTATAAAGCGTCCCCACAGCGGGCAAAAATTCATCAAGCTACAGTTGTGGTTTGTTGGATCTTCGAGCAGTCACTCGAGGGGCCGTCTTATGCCAGATAGGGGCAGCAGGAAGGTGTAACGGGCTAGGGCATTGCACCATGGGCTTGGACCCTCCTAGAGTGGGGCGGGATGCCTGCCTTCTTCTCGTTCTCTTGGTAAGCAATGCTGGCCAACTTTTCTTTTTGTCCCTTTATTTTCTTCTCTTCCTTTTTTTGTATAATAGACCAAGGTGGGTGCACAGGAGAGTGCTCACCCCCTCAGGGAGGGGATGAGTGGTTCACTCCACCACATCAATCCCACAATGGTAATCTTTATTCAGCATGGGTCTCGACGGATATGGCCGTACAACCCTCTCTCGCTGATTCTTTCTCTTCCCGTTTATTCCTTTTTTCTTTCTTCTTCTCTCTTCTTTTTTTTTCTTCTTTTCTTCTTTTCTTCTTTTCTTTTCTTCTTTTCTTCTTTTCTTCTTCTCTTCTTGCGGGAAGGGGGTTTGGTTTCTCCTCCCTTATTCTCTCTTTCTCTTCTCTCCTTTTTTGGCGGCCTTCATGATTCCTGGAAGCTGCATATGCCTCGGAGTAGCATCTCTGAGGCCACAAAACATTTTCGCCTGGTCCGGATTTTCGCCCTATAGGGCTGGCGAAGATAACACCTGCAATTCATCAAAGCAGGCAAACGTCGTTTATTAGGAGGCCATGAGGCCCCGAATTCCGGCGAAGAGATGAAGGGTGGTTCTAGTCCCACCGGGCGTGCCAGACTTGTGGATGCACTTTTTATTAAGGTCGTTGGTTGTTCGTTTATTGGGTTTATTAAGTGCGTGGGCGTGCCAGTCACAAAGTGACAATTTATTGTGCGCTCGATCTGATTAATCAGACGATTGTGTGGTTCGTGTCGGGACTGAAACCCGCCGCGCCATAAAGGTCACAACGTTATTTACATCCCCTCGGAGAGGGGAACACCCTTGATTAATCGCCGGGAATCAGGGCCTCATGGCCAGGAAATTATATTGAGAGAAACTAGCCGATAGCGATCTCGAATCAATCGGAAAGCCCGATGTCTAGGGAAGCAAGCATTCGAAATACGTCGGTCACTCAAGGGACCATTTCGATATTCGGACGAGCGTCCGGCTTCAGAAAATCATGATTGTCACGGGGAAAACCGGAACATATGTATGCCGGGGTACGACAAATTTATTGTTCAAAGGGGCGGGAAACGTTCAGTTAAATCCCGGTTAGAGCGGTCGGAAACTGATAAGTTTGTCGGCCCGGTGCAAGATCAAGCTACGACCATACTGCGGTGGGCCCCAAGCGGTCGAAGTCGGGCTCACGTAGGCATCGTTAATATTTCCGGTGTCGAAGGGCAGCGGGAAAGTGTTCGGGGACCAGATCCCAAAACATAGATGTGTACAGAGATAGCTGGCTATAGGCCTAGGATGTGGGTCAGGCGATGACCATGGTTGGGGCGAACCCGAGGTCCGAGCGTGACTCACGACGGTCTTATCGATGTTCCCATGCGTAGGGTTCGGGGAGGACGAGAGCCGCCTCATTCCATTCGGATTTTGTCGGTCATACACGGACCATTTTATGTTCGGACAAAGGTCCGTATAGAAAACAAAACGGTGACGGGAGCGAATCCGTGCAAATGTCTGCCGTGAGTACGGAAAGTTTAATGCAAGCGCGGGATTAGATCCCGGTATATATGTCGGCCACTAACGGACCATTCGTCGTTCGTACGAGAGTCCGCATTTGAAGCGTCGAAGACAACGACAAAACCACACGGATGTCTGCCGTAGGTACGACAAGTTTAATGTGGGTGCAGGATTAGATCCCGGCATATATGTCGGTCACTAACGGACCATTCATTGTTCGGACGGAAGTCCGTATTAGTAGCGTCGAGGATGACGATAAAACCATGCGGATGTCTATCGTGAGTATGGCAAGTTTAATGCAGGTACAGGATTAAATCCCGGTATATATATGTCGGTCACTAACGAACCATTTCTTATTCGGACAAAAGTCCGTGTTTGTAACATGAAAGACGGTGACAAAACCATACGAATGTCTGCCGCAGATACGGC
Organism: Amorphophallus konjac; assembly: GCA_022559845.1. NCBI lineage: Eukaryota > Viridiplantae > Streptophyta > Magnoliopsida > Alismatales > Araceae > Amorphophallus > Amorphophallus konjac. The sequence continues at coordinate 215,367,397 of CM040124.1, read as the reverse complement.
AAGGTTAATGTGGATGCGGGATTGGATCCCGATGGAGGCGAGTCAAGCTGATGATCTATTGGCCCGAGGTGGTTGCGGACTATGGCCATATCAGAGTTTCCGAGGACCACGTCTGATGCCACGGGGCGTCATTACTTTTCTCTTTACGCACAGTCCGGGGAAGTGAGTCGTTAGGTGTTGAGCCCAAACTCGCCATCGTGCGCCCTCGCACGTAGATCGACCTGTGCGGTCAGGTCGCGGGGGCAGCGCCCCTTGCGGTGGTTTCCGGGGGCAGCGCCGCCGGAACAAAAAATTTAGTTATGACATGGGCGATGTTTTGATTATTGGCTTCATACTCCTTTCATTTGTTTTATCCATTAGCTTAAAGTCTTTTCTCTTGTTGGTTAATCATTCTTTCTCTTTTAGGCACGCCGGTTCAAGGAGACACGAAGAGAAGATAGGGCGCGCCGGTTTAGAAAGTGCAATAGAGCGCACCGGTTAGATGGAAAGTGGGATGCGTGCCGATTTAAGGAAGACAAAGGGCGCGCCGGTTAATGGTCAAGAAGGAAGAGGGGCGCGCCGGTTTGGGACTAAGGAGAAGTGGGGCACGCCGGATAGGGAAGCACAAGGGGGGCGTGCCGGATTAGGGCCAATGAATAGTATGGCGCGCCGGAATAAGCACTATTCATTCCAAGGATTTGAATGTGGATTTGAGTGTGGAGCTAATCCGGCGCGGGGGAGGGGGACCGCGCCGGATTAGCCCACGCCGAATTAGGGCACGCCGGGCTAAGCTCCAAAGAGGCTTTATTTCATTCGGTTTGATTCTTTTGGCTTATGTTCTTGTTTGTTCGATCTATAGATTGGCTTGTTAATTGGTTTATTCATTTAATTGATGGATTAAGTTGATAAAGAGGAAGAATTAAGCGTTTTAATTGTTTGTTAAGGGGGATTATCATGAGGATTCAAGTGTTTTGTTCAGGGGTGATTTTGTTATACAGGAACTCATAAGGTTCAGTTTGTTCAGGGGCTTCAAGAGTGGGGTTGATTTAGTCTGAAGAAGCTTCGTTTATTCGTTCTTATATATTCTTATTCTTGTTCCTCTTGTTCTTGGCCCTGGCAAAAATCGGGCAGCACTTCCCCCGGACTGAGGTTTGCCAGAGCAAAAGGAGGAACACCAAACGGATTACTCCAGGGTGAACCTCAAACGCAGACCTCACGGCGGTCCTATGACCCAGATGTGAGTGTGGAAAAGCTCGAGGACTAGCCTTCAAGAGCTCTCACGACTCACGGGTAATAGCTTCACGTATATTCCAACGGGACATATATTCGCCATGGGAGACTATAAATGTTCATCCTTGATACGGGTTCCTCCGAATGCCATGCTATGGAGAAGCAGGCTTCGAAGCACCCTAGATGAGTAGAAGATGAGAGAGGGAAGCAGAGGCTAAAGCCAAGGGCAATGCTTGCCAACAGACTCTCTTTTTATTCATCCACAAGAAAGGGGAAGATCAAAATACAGAAGGGGGGTGGGGCTATCCCGTAGCAGAAGGAAATACATTTAGGGGCAAGAGGAGGAGATACATCAATGGGGCGGGCAACAGAGCACAGGCTCTTCCCCCGGACTCACCTCTCCCTCTCACTCTCCTCTCTTCTTCTTCACCTCACGGGCGCAGGGGGACGGGGACTCCTTCCTCTCTTCTCTCAGCTAGCCTTCAGCCGAGCGAACCAGCCTCTCGAATGAACCAGTCCCATCCTCCGGTGGAGTGTGCCTACCCTTTTATAAGAGTAAGGATGGGAACGGTCCTCCCTTCTCTTTCTTCTTCACCTTCTCCTGCTCGAAGATCTTGAGTGGCCTGCGGATAGGGGAAGCTGTAGAGTAGGGAATTGCCTCCACGGGATTGGCCGACGGTGACCGACGGAGAAGCGACGTTCGGTGCGGAGCTCGAAGCCTTCCATTCCTCGGAGCAAGAAGGGATCATGCAGTTGCACGCCGATCAGGTGCAGGTTGTTCGGCCATTTCAGGTAAGTTCTCTTTGTTCGCACCCCAAAATAGGGGATCAGACTGAAGATGGGACGGCGGTTTGGTTAAAACGGCGAGGGGGGTAAGCGTGCCGATTTAGGACCAAAAGAGGAGCCCGTCGATTTAACAAGGGAAGGAGGGGCGCGCCGGTTTAAGGCAATAGTAAGGGCAACTGGGAGAATGGGGCGCGCCGGTTTTGGGGGCGTCGGATTAAGATGTTGAAGGGGCGCGCCGGTTTCGAGCACGCCGGTTTAAGGCCCTTCTGCGCCGTTTTAAGCCTCAAATAGATTCTTTTCAAAGTCGCAGTCATTTATTCGAGTGTTGGCACTCCTGGAATGTTCTAGTTGCAATGCATGGCCTCTATAATATTCCATTTGCAGCCTTTGGGGCTCGGTCCCAGACTTTGCATGTCTTTCGGTGCATCCCGAGACTGTGCCGGAGTTCTCGACTTTTCTCTGATTCAGCTCTTGGCATGGCTGGTCGGAGAGTTGTAGCAGTATCTTCCGCCTGGGGGGCTTCCTTGATGGGTAGCGGACCACCAAGCGGGTTCTCGTCCTGATCGGGCGAGGCATGAGGTTTGTTCGACATTTCCATCTTCGGCTTGCTCTCGAGTGTCAAGACGTGCATGTTGTATGATCCTCATTGACATTTTTTGACGTCCACAAGATCCCATTCGGGGTTAGCCTCCAGCACCTAGCACCCAGTCTCCGATATCCAGTACCCAGTTCCAGTATCCAACACCCAGTCTCCAATATCCAGAACCCAGTCTCCAATATCCAGCACCCAGTCTCCAGTACCTAGTACCCAATCTCCAGTACCCAATACCCAGTACCTAGCACTCAGTCTCCAGTACCCAACACTCAACCTCCAGTACCCTATACCCAGTCTCCGGTACCTAGCACTCATTCCCCAGTACCCAATACCCAGTACTCAGCAACTATCCAATGCTTAGTCCCCAGTACCCTGTGCTCAGGTCTTCCTGTATGCCCAGTATCCGACAACCACTAACTAACACTCAGTCTCCGGTCCAATGCCCGGATTCGAGCACGCAGTTCCCTGTCACCCACACCAACATATAGTAGAAGAATCAACCATGACTAATAGTACGTGGTCACCAGTACATGCATCCAGCATTGTAAAAGAAGTGGGACGATTCAGGAAATGGTGAAAGAAATATAGAACTTTGTCATTCATACTCTGTAAAAAGAGCCCAAGACATACCCTTGGGGTGACAAAATACATCCAACCAAGTACACATAACAAAAGGAGGAAAGAGGTACAATCAAATCGCAAGCTCGCTCCCCTCTAGTGCCGCCAGACTAGAATCAGTAGCTGTGAGCTCCGCCTCAAGAGTGGACAAGAGCTGAGCATTGGCCTCAACCGTGCTCTCCGCAGCTTGCCACTCAGCCCTGGCGCGCTCCGCGGCCAACGACTGCTCCTCCAAGGCCTTCCTCAAGGCCTCGGCCTGGCTCTCGGCCTATTCCAGCTGGATGGCTCCCTCCCGAGAAAGTGACTCGGCCACCTCGACGTGGCCCCTCTACTCAACCACAGTCGACGCGAGCTGAGCCCGCTGCTCCGACACCTCCCGGATGGCTACCAGCTGTTGACACCCATTTTAGCCCACAAGTTGTGTCATTTCTCTTATTCATCATTTTTGATGTCCCTAATTAGTCATTGTTTTGGAGCTTTCTTGGATGAATTTTGAGCCCATTTTTACCATTCCATATCCTTTGAGTCTTGGAGATCATGATTTCTTAGAGCCCCGGAGCTTATCTTTTCAAATTCCAGCTTCTAAGTCGACTTTCGGCCCATTTAGGCCAGCTCCCCTCAAGTAATCAACTCTCTCTCATTGCGCAGTCCTGCAAGTGGTTCGTTTTCACCTTCTTCCAATCCTCTTTTCAAAAAGTTGTCTTCATCAAAGTTGTGCGTCTTTCAAAGATCTACAACTTCTTCTTCTACGCCGTTGTCCAGTTCTGCCCCGATTGTGACCTATTCACATTTTTCCAGCAGGCTGTGCTGTTCACCTACATCCCAGAATTTTCCTCTCTCTTCCAGCCCCATTTTCTCCATCTTTCAATCATTTTCTCAAATTTCTTTCTTCATGAAAGTTGTTCCTCTCTTAGTTATCTACAACTTCTATGTTTACCACTTTATCTAGTTCTGCCCCGTTTGAGAGATATGCTTCAATTTCTAAAGTCGCGCGCAGTCTGCCCGGAATCTGCCTTCATCAATGTGAAGGTCTACTGTAGATGCGTTACTTCAATGTGAAGGTCTACTGTAGATGCGTTACTTCACATTTGACGGTCCTACATTAGACCGTTACATCCAAACTTGTCCGAAAACGTCCCGTTTGACCTCCATAGTGTGACGGACCTACCCTAGTCCGTTACATCACTCTGACGGTCCTACGATAGACCGTTACATGCACCAGAGAGTCCAATTCGTGCTAGACTTTGCTCCGTTTTTGTGCGTCGTGGCCCTCTTGAAGAGTCCATAACTTTTTGAATTCTTATCCAAATTGATCCCCATTTTTTCCTACTTCTAGCCCTTGGTATTATCTTGAATTTGGTTCATAGGAATCAAATTTTTATTGGCAATATCTCTTGGGATCTGGGTCACAAGATCAGGATTTATGTTTCCTAGTTCAACTTAAACTCTACAGATAAGGCTCCGGGGCTACCTTTCGAGAGCCATATCTTCTAGAATCCTCCTCCGAATTGATCTCCGTTTGTTCCTATCTCTTGTCCTTAGTATTATCTCGAGTTTGATCTAGAGAACTCGATTTATCTTGGACTCTATCTCCGGGAATCGTGATAAGAAGATGAGGCTTTCTTACAAAACTCTATAAAAACTGCCCAGTTCGCAGTCGCGACGGGGGGCTCTTTCCGGACGTGGGGCGAAGCCATGCTGCAACTCCAACTCAATCCTTCAACCCTGAATTGAAGAGGGAAGTATTGGCTTTCTATTCTATCCTTCTGGGCTTGATTCCATGGTCTACACTCTTAGTTCTAGTCTCCTCAAAATCACAAATCATCACGGTTTTCTGCACTTTCTGCTACACATGCGTTTTTCTCCGTTTTGCATCATCGTTTTCTCTCTATTCTCTCAATCAAATCTCGTGATTTCAAATCTCATGCATGCACAACACACCCACCTATCTTTTCCACCCTTCCACAGGGGTTAAAAACCTCCCCCCGGTGCGTTCTCCCCCTTTTATTCATGCTATTTTATCACTTTGGGCAGATTTCTACACTTCATGTTCTAATGGGTTTTTGCCTTTGTGTTTCATCTTTGTTTGGCAGGAGAGCATGAATACAACGTGAGGCCCTCTTCCTCTAGCCGGCTGGAAGGAGAGGAGGTTTGAATCCACAAGTTCCCCGCACCTCGTTTGTCAAGCACGATCAAGTTTTCTTTCTAAGGTACATGGCGTCGTTCCTCTCCTTTCTTCATCCTTGCGGTGTTGTTAATCCTTGGTGGCGATCACGGTTAGTATTTCTATCTTTTCATCCCCCTTGTCTTTGATTCACATGCTTATGCATGTATGTATTTAAAGGGGTGTGATAGGAATCTAATTAAAAAAACAAATCAACACCAGCCTCTGGGCCCTCTGCTCCTGTGTTTGACAAAGCCACAAGTACTCCGCCCATATCCCGGCCAGCCCAGACATCCAAAGCTCATGTGGGAAACCAAGCATGTGGTAGCCCAGGGTTCACTCTGTCAGGTGCTACCTCAGATCCTCCGGAGACGGGCGAGGGTCGTTCTGTAGGTAGCCTTGTGCTCGCTAAAGCAAGGAGGCACCCACACTCACATCGACCAACGGCTCCGGCGGTGCGGCAGAAGTGGGCCACTCGACCTCCAAACTCAGGGAGGAGTCGCCTATCCCTGCTAGTATGCCAGAGGAGGCTACCCAGAAACAACAAAAGGGAAAGTATGAAATACACATCAAACTTTCCATGAAAAATAAGGTGGAAAACCTGAGAAAAGGGAATTCTCATTCCTTACTTAGAGTAAGTCTCTCAGCGCCTACAGTGCTGCTCCCAAGAGTCGGGGAAGGCAACGACTCCTCGACAATTCGGGAGCCTTCCTTCAGCATCTTGTCTCCTCCAGAAGCCGCGGGGAGGTCAGGGATCTCCTCCCGGCCATCGGCACTAGGACCTGGCACACGTTCCTCCTCTGACTCCTGCCTAACACACCAGACAGGAATGTCAGTATTCCGTCAAAAAGCGTATGCCGATCCCAAAGAGGGGAGAGAAAGACCCCCACGCACCTCCAGAAGAAGCCTCTGTCTCAGCCCCCTCCGCAGAAGAGGCCACAGAAGATGAAGAGCTCGAACTCTCCTCTATCTCCATGATGAAACTCCTGCTACCAATGGAGCCTGAAGAAGTCTCTGAAGAACTGTCGGAGGTGGTGGAACTAGAAGCCCCTGCGGATCAACAAAACAATAAGGGTCGGCACACAGTCGGGCCCTAAATCCAGTCATCTAGTTAAGGGTTTCAGACAAGAAGCTCACCAACTGGGGTGCTCCCCTCAGAGAGCCCCTCTATGTTGACGATCTCTTCGTCTCCTCTAGTCAAAGCCGCCGCTGTAGGATCTCCTTCCGTGGCTCTAGAAGTGTCACTAGGAAGTTCACCCTCCTTCAAGGGGGAGGTAGTACCTGTGACCAACGCCGAAAGAAGCTTAGCATTAACGGGCGAAACAACAACAAAAAGCCCACCAAAAATAGTTGAGTTCCGAGTCACGTACCTGAGGGTCCCGTGGTAGAAGACCCCGCCAACCCCATCGTGCAAGCTAAAACCATGGCTGGCAAAAGTGGGAGTAGCGTCCCCATCAACAGTTGTGGTAGCGATCCACACGCGGCCTCGATAGCAGACGCGACCAGGCTACCCGCCGCTCCTGGCTCGCCCTCGAAAGAGGGGAGCGCCACCGACGGGCCAATGCTAATCAGCTCCTGGATAATCTCTAGGGTAGCAGCCGGGTCCTCACCAGGCAAACAGAATCAAACTGCAACCAATAACCCCAGCCTGTCAAAAAACCAACAAGTAGAGGGCAACCCCCTTTATAGCAACTCAACACTTCCCCGAGTCGTCTCGGGCCACTGTCGGCTCCTGCGCCTCGACCAGGAGGGGCATTCCACCTTGTGCCTCATAAGGGGCCGTCGCCCCTGGCGTCCCAGTCATCTCTGCATAAAATAAGTGGCTATGTCAGTTTGCAGAAGTGAGCATAGCCATAACCAGAGTATGCCCAGTCCCAGAAGTCCCTACCTGGCCAGACGTCCTCGGAGGCCTTCCATGACTTAAAGTCAAAAAATGTCTCGGTATTCAGGCCGGCCTCATCCAGCACTCGAAGGAACCCCTCAACGTTGGTCTCACACTCGATCCCGTCATTGGGCAAAGGATCGACCTCTTGGGGCGGCGAGAAGGCCACGTCCTCCCCGGTCCCCAGCGGAGCTACAAGCAACCAGTCCAGTAGTGTAAGGTCAGTCAACCATAATGACAAAAACCGCAAGAGCAGAAAGGCAAACATGATGCTTGCTCAGAGCCGATTCTGCCTCTATATGCTTGCCGGTCTCAAGTCCCTGAGTGGACTCACCCATCCCATAATGGGAATCAACACTAGGCACTAACTTTTATTTTCGTATTTGTGTCCTTTAGTTTGCATTTATACCCTTGCATTATTGGGTTTACAATTGTAAGGCTTTATAAGCCAATTTGTTAGTCCTAGAAGTCTTTGCGTTTCTTTACAAAAGGCCATGTAGGCCATGCAGGACCCTCCACCACTTCATCATTGGTCCGAGTGGCATCTTGGATTCCATGTGGGGCTGCTCAAATGTCCTAGGTGGCTTCTAGAATGGCTTGACCATTGAAGAGGACAATTGGATTAAAAAGTCCAAGATCCCTCCTTAAAAATCAAGGGGGTGCCCCCCTCCACTTAATGTATTTTAATTTTTATTTTTTGACCACATGGGATTAAATGTGATGTCCCTTGTATACCCCTCCTCTAACCTAGATCCGAGGATAGTTAGGGTCATTTTGTATTTCATAAAAATAGCTTGTATTTCCCATTTTAGAAGAATTAATAATGAAAAAATTGTGAAATTGCCAAGCAATGCCCAAGGGCGCCCCTTGTCTCTCTCCTCTCTCCCCCTTGCAGATAGATTTCTGCAGATCTTCTGAGGTGTGAGGCCTCCCTTCCAACCCCCTTCCTGAGTGTGAAGCTCAGCACCGCCACCATCGAGCCGCCATCGCGCCGCCACCGCCATCGCCGGAGTTCTGTCCAAATTAGGACAGAACCTCAAAGCCGTAATTTTATCTTTTTCTCCTATTGTCTGATCGACCCCACATTTTTAGGGTTGGTTCACCTTGTTATTATCAGTATTCAGTTTAATTTTTGTGTCATTTCGCCACCGTTTGGTATTTTTTCCATATTTTTGTTCTTCCCCTCAGTAATTTGCCAGTTTGCAGATCTGCGGGACAGTGTCCTGTTGTGGTATTTTTCCCACCCCCTTACACATATCCAGAAAATCCCCAAAATTACCAATTATTCCTCACGTACCCCCCCTTTCACCATAATTTTTATGGAGTCTAGATATTTCATTTTCCCTTCGGTCAAAATTCATTTTCAGGCAGCTCCCTTTCTGTCTTAACAGTCTGTAACCAGATCCACAAAAAACCCATCGTTTTCAAAGCTTCCGATTTCTAATCCCTTATCTAGATCGACGGTAAAAATATGTATGTTGTAGATCCATGAGTCCTTTTTCCAACGGCACCAACCACGACTCGATCCGCTTCCGGATCTAAGCACAGAAATTCCGGTCGTGGAGGCGCACAAATCTGTTCCGTGAACAGACTAGCAGAGGCAGCAGCAAAATAAATCTTGCAAAAATATCAAAGCTCAATTTCAGGAACTGCCACTTCAGGGAGTCGACCGGAGACGTCCTGCCATCGTCCCAGCCAAGTGCTGCCTTCAGAAGATCTCATGAGGATGATGTCCCTTTGGAGGCCATTGCTTGCTATCCGACGAGCAGAACCGAGTCGAGCTGAGTTGGAATAGTGCCGAGTTGGACGAGCGGCTCTTCTTCGGCCCGAACACCCTTCCGGCTTGCTGCCCGTCAACCCAGGATTGGTCCTCCCGGGCCTCACTTGTAGCCCTTTACCTCCCTGTGTAGAGTGGGTAATATAATTCATTGCTGTAATTAAATTTTTACCATTCTACCGGGAGTTACCGTACTTGGTCGGGATCGTCTTCCCTACGCCTGGAGTGTGGCGGTACACTCGCCACCCTCCTCGTAGGCACTTTGCTTATCTCGTATATGTTTGTATGCCACTGCATGTGATAGGATATTAGCTCACTTTACTTTCATCACCGCTGCGAGAGAGAGCGAGACCCGTCCTGTGACCCGATCCGGGCACGAGAGAGAGCCGACCACCCTAGCTCACTGTCAGTTTCTCAACCTCGCACGTCCATACGCTTCCCTCGCTAAGGGACGATTGCGAGCTTATTTAGAGTCCAAGGATTGCATATCAATTTGGAGTCGAGTCCGCTGTCTGTCCCGCATCAAATTGGTATCAGAGCAGAAGGTTGAGTCTAGGGTAGTCATTAGTCATTGCTTAACAAAAATACAAAAAGGAGTCATTTAAGTCTAGGAGTCTAAGTCTAAGTCGGTCATTGCATTGCATAACCTTTATTCGGTATATAAAAAGGTGTTGTCCGAACGGTAGGTCACGTGTAACGCCCGATAATTTTGGAATAAGAATATAAATATACATAATGATAAATACATACTCTTATAAGTATATGATGTTTAATAAATAAAATTTATTTAAATAAATAAATGTCCAAGTGATATTACTTTAGGCTAAATAGGAACCTAATTATTTATGAAAAAGATAGTTTACTTTTTTTTACGTATTCCTATAAATAGCTAATAATGGTGAACAGAAGACTAGTAAATATTACCTTTTGGAATGAAAGTAAATATTTTACCTAGGATCGAACCTGCCTCTGATACCTAAGATAATGATTAAGAAGGAAATAAAAGTGAAGGAAATTATAAGAAATGAAACCCCTATCTGAAGTACTAAGCAAACTCTTAATCAGTGAAGACCCTAGTATATATCATGACCCACCTACAAAATAGGCCATTAAGAAACCCAAGCCAACCTATATACATATACATGGGAATATATATATATATATCTATATGGAAAAACCTATATATATATATATATATATATATACATAATCGATTTATATATATATGAACCCCTTCAAGGAAAAGCTGTATATAATAATATACATGAGAACTTAGATGTATATCTAAATATATTAATAAATATGTATATGCTCATTATTATATCATGCCCAGACCCTGTACACGACCCCCGACATCTTAATGACCCTACCCTTGTATTATAATAAATTTAAGAATAACATGTTATTTTTTAGTAAGGCATTTAATGCATAATACAATTTTATTTGAATTTATAATCAATAAATCTCGAAGAGAACATCAATTTATATTTTATTAATAATTTATAAAAATTTAATATTCACATTTATTACATTATACTTTTATTAGAAGGAAGAAATATACATTAATAGGATTTAAATGAATTAAGAAAAATTAAAAGAGAAAAGAATGGACATATATACGATATCGGTCTTTTGGAGCCTAAGAAGAAAAGCAAAAATTTAATTGACGCCAACATTAATGGGCGTCCATTCTATAAGAAACGACTTTGAGCAAGTCGTTATTTCTAAATTAGAAAAAAATCAACTAAAGCATAAATAACATAAGGAAGGATATAAACACAATTTTATTTCTTCAAAGAAATGCCAAAAGGAAAATGACGCCATGGTCTTGGGCGTGTGTTTCATAAAAGATGACTTAAATTAAGTCATGAATTCAAAATAAAGTGAATAGTGCCACTTTTTGATTTAAAGGAATTTTTAAAAACTAATTATATGAAAAAATTAAGAAAACTGGAAAAATATTACCCATAAAATTTCATAACTAGACCTAATAAAATAAAAAATATAAAAATCCTCAAATATTGTAACTAGCATAAGTTAACGTGAAATCATGACCATCGCCCGATGGAAGGGCGTTATTTCTTTAAAAATGACTTTTGCATAGGCGTTAGTTTCAAAAGAGATGCATGTACCAAAGGGCGTCAAATATCAAAACACCTAAAGTGAAGAAAAGGAAAGAATAATTAACGCCCCTTTTCTTGGACGTTATTTACAGTATTAACGCCCGTTATCATAGTCGCTAATTTAATCCGTAAAATGGGCAAAGCAGGGTAAGAAAATAAAATCTTAAGAGACGCCCTTCTTCAAGGCGTTAATTCAAGAATTTAAGACTGTAGATACAGTCGCGAATTTAAAAGTAACGCCTCAAGCCAAGGCGTTAATCCACATTGAGAGTTATTTTGCATCCGATTCGAACAAAATGCTAAACTGGGTAAGATCAATTAAGGAAGAGATGACTACGAGGATAGTTGAGGATCGTAGGGATCTTCACTAAGGGAAATTTTAGTTCTAATCAAAGTCTTAAAGCCTATAGGATTCTTTTCCTATAAATAACTCTCTTCGAGACCTCGTTTATACTCTTTAGATCTTCATCGAACCGCGTTAATCTCCTGCAGTTTAGTTCTACGTCTTTCTCTTCTCTCTGCTACCTAGCTGCTGCTCTTTTTCTTTGATTGAACGAAGAAGGGGTGCTACTTCTTCCTCTTCCTCCTTGTTGCCGGAAGGAAGGCCATCGTCTTCCTTAAAAAAAAAAAATCGTGAAGCTGCGGTGGTTGCTGTTCTTCCTCCTGCGGCTGCTCAACTGAAGAGCCTCTTCGTCTTCCTCTTCTTCCTTGTGTACAAAGGGGGGTGGCCGCAGTTCAAGCTTTTCTTCCGCTGAGAATTAGAACAAGTGCTTCTCCATCCTCTGTTCCTGTACCAGGAAGCAGAGTACCGTATTTCACTTTGTCAAACACAAAATCTTCAGATCAAGGTAGGTTTTCTCAAGAATTGTAGCCCAAACTTATTATATAATCATGCTGTTAACATAAATTAATCCATGCATATAGTTTCACTGAGTTTTAGAGGTTTTCTGTGAAATTTTGTAAGTAGCGACCCATGTAAGGGCGCTAATTCATGATCTGACGCCCGACCTAAGAGTCGTCAATTTCAAGTAATTAATAAATACGCATGTTTAAAATTTAATATCCATTAAACCGGTAGTTAAATCTAATGCATGATCATATATCCCGAATCCTGATATTTTTCTTGTCCTGACCATGTAATTTATTTTCCTGAAAATTTATTATCCTGGAAATTACCACTATTCATGTTAAAATCTTGGAAAAGAATGAATTAACGACCTTCAGTAGGACGTCTTTTATTAATAAGACGCCCTATACAAGGGCGCGAATTTGTATTAACGACTTTTTATGAGTCGCTAGTTCACCAAAGGACCAGCTGGGAATAAAGTGCTGTTAAATGGATAATTAACGACAGCCACGACGTCGTTTCTTTATGAAATAGCGCCCCTGAATAAGGCGTGTTTTATTGAAAATACAGAATTAAGGAAACCTCGGCATAACAGAAATATATGATGGATGACTGATACAGAAGTCGTCAAATTGAAAATAAACGACCCCGTCAAGGGCGTTAATTTGTTAAGTAGTGACTTAGGTTAAGTTGCTAATTCCTGTGCGATTATTTTATACTGTTTTCTGTGAACCGAGGGTTATATATATATATATATATATATATATATATATATATCGGCACTAAATTCCATTCCGTGAATATAGTCCCATGTTCCACGACGTTTTACCGATTACCCCTTAATTCTCGGTGACATACAAGCTCTCCATTGAACATTCCGTTCCTTTGGACTTGTGAGTTAGTCATTGGGACCTCCGTAAGTCTCCTCGTAGTCTTGGATTCCCTCAAGGCCGACCTAGCGGGTTGTATCATAAAAACCCTTTACACTATTTTGCCATGTCACTCTATAGAAACATGGTATACCGGCCCTCATGATATGCTATGTGGATATCATGAGAATATTCTTAATGGGATGTGGACAGCATATATATGCTGTTCTTGTGGACCTCAATTCTATATCGAAAGGGTGACCATCTACGTATGGCCACTTATTTGTTATGGTACCCAGTTAGGGGACCAATTCCACCCAGTTTATCGACATGTCATGGTTTATATGCTTCGCATGGATTTTATCGCAAGAATGTCCTTACTCAAGGGCCTTGCCCTTGAATTCCATGAAAATCTTATCTTATCATCCTATTAAAGCTTGTTCTTAAAACTCCTTCTTGGCTATAAACTATCGTGGATGTCTGGATCTATCTTTAATGCTGTGCATATAAGGGCCCGATCTGGTCCTGGGAGGAGCACCCAAAAGTACTAGTGCTCATGGGAGTTGTAATGATCACGGTGTCTAGCATTGCACCGAAGTACTTTCTCTTGATCTTTGGCATTCCACACACTCTCTCTCTTTCTCGCGTGCGTGACTTGACTTGCGTGACTTTACTAGCGTGGCCCGACACGGGCAAAGTACTTGCATGAAATAGCCAATAATCTCTAAAGTCTCTCATGAATATCTCTTGTTTAAAACTTGCTTGGAAGTTTTGCACGACGTGTTATTCTATTGTTAGTTTTATTTCACTTGCTCAGTTATTTTTACATGCATATTACATTTACATGTGAAAAATTGTAATTACTTAAACCCATTGCTAGTTCCTGAGATATAATTCCTACTGAGCGTTCGCTCACTCAGTTTTATTCCAATATTTTTCAGGTAATCAGGTGGCTAGCGAGACCGAGACTCACACGGGCAGGACAAGTGTGCAAGCGAGCTTCGGAAACTAGTGAACCCGAGTCTTTTTATCTTTCTTGAGTCTAGCATGATGTCTCACATGTTTACTTATATTGTCTAAGTCTATTAGTGCGTCATCTCCTTTTCTTTCCTAGTGACGTAGTTGAGTCTTCAAGTTATTGTAAGAGATTTATATTTGAAATAAAAAATTTTATTGTTGTTCCAAATTACTTGGTCTCATGCCATTGCTCTTGATCATTCACGACTGTTTAACTGCCACGTTTCGAGCAAACGACACGTTCCGCTGCTATCGGTTCGGGGCGTGACATCACGCCTATCGGGAAGGCTGCACACTAGCGTCGAGAGGATCTTTAGATCACGCAACTCCGCCAGGTACCGGATCTTGGTTGTGTCTAGGTTCATAGTCGATTTGTCTTGTCTCTTTGTGTCGGCATGTCTGCCTTGTAGTTCCCCAGTTTCCAATGGACTCCTGGTCGCCCAGGCGATATAACCATTGGCACTCCCATGGGCTTGGAAACCATCCTATGCCCTTCATTCAGCCCGAAGCCTCAGACTTTTATGGCTCCAAGGTTCCGAGCGACTACCTCAAGTGGGAAGCCATCATGGATAAATATTTCGATTATTACATCATGTCCAAGGCCCATGACTTCTCTTTTGCCAAGGATAGGCTTCTTCACGAGGCTGTCGAGAAGTGGAGAGACATTGAATGCTTGAGGCAGGTTAGGAGACAATGGCCCATCAAATCATGGTGGGACATGAAGAGAGAGCTTAGGAGGGCCTACCTTCCCCACCCGGTCCCCTCCAACCCGTCCCACCCAATCACCTCCAACCGACCCCACCCATTTACCTCCAACCACGGGGGCTACACCACCAACCAACCCCACCCATTCACCCCCAACAAATCTCACCCAAGCACTTTCAATCAAGTGGGTCATAGCCGGAGGCAACAAGTCTCTCATGTAGCCGAGCCTAGGAGGCCGAGAGACGATGAGCGAGTACACCGCGAGGCCCCTACTCCAACCTGCACCTTTGTCGAACTCTTGAAAATGTTTTCGGACCGGTTGGATAGGATGCAATGGACACGTGATCATGTTGATGGACTCCTACCCGAGCCAAAGGAGGTCATCATCGGTAGTCTTAACCCGGCCCTATCTATGGAGTCCCCAAGCCCTCTCTCCATCATGGAGGATGTCCTCTCCCCATCCGAGGGTGACAATTCACCACGGCCTTCACCCATGGAACTCCATACGGAGCCCGTCATGCTCCTAAAGGGTGAGGTAATTATTGAGGAGCCATTAGGTAGTTGGCTAAGGAAGGCTTTATTTCTAGAAACCACACTCCATTGCTACCCTCCCATAGAACCAACCCTACAGATAGTGTCCACCACAGCTTTTAGCACCACTTGCCAATCCTCTTACTTCGTGGACACCATGGATGACCTGCTTAAGGGATTAAGTAGGCAAATGGAGCTGACCAGTCTGTTGGCTCTCAAGCCCGACCCACCTAGGTGCCTTAGCTTCGTATACCCATCATTGGTTTCCATCACCTCTGTCTGCACGGTGGGTCCATACACCAGTGAGCTCATCTTGCTCTTACCTTTACAAGACGAGCTCCACCACTTTCCCATCCATGACCCCTTCTCTCCCATAGAGAAGTTCACACATCCTAGGGAGCTAGCTGCTTCCCTGATCCCCTTAGGTGACGAGGAGTTGGCTTACATTGGGGATTTCTACCCGGGGTCAATAGGGAGCCACATCACTGGATTCCTAACTCTTCTTGGTCCTTTTGACCCTTTCCCATGGGAATCCATCACGGTAGGTCACACTTTCTTCGATCCTTTCGACCCCTTCCCTAGGGAGCCCCGTGACCCACCACTTCCCATCCACGCCCTTTCTTCATGGGTCAGTCATTCAGTTCATTGGGGAAATGGAGAAAGTGAATTTGGCCTCCCCGGCCTACCTAAACCACCCGAACCACTCGAACTTCCTACACCCAAGTCCAAAAGGAGTTCAATGCATGACTGGTTTAAACTTGGGTGTCTCAGAGTCCCCCATGACGTCAACCTCGGTTACGTCAAGTGTATGCATGGCACACATTTGGTGTCATGTTCCACCTTTGCATGTGTATGGGTCAGACTAACCGTAGGTTTGTTTAGGGTCATGTGTGAGTCCGTGTATTTCTTTCTTGTCGAGTGCATAGTGAGTCTGCATGCATCAAGTCATGTCGGTCTTTGTCAGCTCGTAATGTTATTCCCTTTCGAGTGCGAGGTAAGTTGCATCTAATGCACACGTTGTAGACTTGCCAACATTTAGGATCAGCTGGACCATTCTCTATCTCGGATCTAATCACATAAAGGGACCCAGCGGTGATTCCTAGGGAGTCTTTGAGCAGCCTCCCTCCTTTGAGAGTGACCCCACCCCGGAGTGTCCACATCTAGCCTCATTCCCCAGCAGCGTGAGCATATTGAATCTATACGGGATGTGCAGGTGTCGATTACTTGGAGTGGAGCGTACTCCGCACTTCCAGGTTCGGTGACGGATCCGCATGAGCTATACGAGCAACCGCACCCCTTACTCGACGGGGTCGAGTTCTTTCCACCTAGGGAGAATTGATGGGAATCAACACCGGACACTAACTTTTATTTTCGTATTTGTGTCCTTTAGTTTGCATTTATACCCTTGCATTATTATTGGGTTTACAATTGTAAGGCGTTATAAGCTAATTTGTTAGTCCTAGAAGTCTTTGGGTTTCTTTGCAAAAGGCCATGTAGGCCCTGCAGGACCTTCCACCCCTTCCTCATTTGTCCAAGTGGCATCTTGGGGTCCATGTGGGGCTGGTCAAATGTCCTAGGTGGCTTCTAGAAGGGCTTGACCATTCAAGGGGACAATTAGATTAAAAAGTCCAAGATCCCACCTTAAAAGTCAAGGGGGTGCCCCCTCCACTTAATGTATTTTAATTTTTATTTTTTGACCACATGAGATTAAATGTGATGTCCCTTGTATACCCCTCCCCTAACCTAGATCTGAGGATAGTTAGGGTCATTTTGTATTTCATATAAATAGCTTATATTTCCCATTTTAGACGAATTAATGATGAAAAAATTGTGAAATTGCCAAGCAATGCTCAAGGGCGCCCCTTCTCTCTCTCCTCTCTCCCCCTTGCAGATGGATTTCTGTATATCTTCTGAGGTGTGAGGCCTCCCTTCCAACCCCCTTCCTGAGTGTGAAGCTCAACACCGCCACCATCGAGCCGCCATCGCGCCGCCATCACCATCGCCGAAGTTCTGTCCAAATTAGGATAGAACCTCAAAGCTATAGTTTTATCTTTTTCTCCTGTTGTCTGATCGACCCCACATTTTTAGGGTTGGTTCACCTTGTTATTCTCAGTATCCAGTTTAATTTTTGTGTCATTCCGCCACCGTTTGGTATTTTTCCCATATTTTTGTTCTTCCCCTCAGTAATTTGCCAGTTTGCAGATATGCGGGACAATGTCCTGTTGTGGTATTTTTCCTACCCCCTTACACATCTCCAGAAAATCCCCAAAATTACCAATTATTCTTCACGTACCCCCCCTTCCACGATAATTTTTATGGAGTCTAGATATTTCATTTTCCCTTCGGTCAAAATTCATTTTCAGGTAGCTCCCTTTCTGTCCTGATAGTCTGTAACCAGATCCACAAGAAACCTATATATTACAGAGCTTCCCATTTCTAATACCTTCTCTAGATCGATGGGAAACAAATATATGTTCTATATCTATGAGTCCTCTTTCCAACGGCACCAACCACGCCTCGATCTGCCTCTGGATCTGAGCACAGAAATTCCGGTCGTGGAGGCGCGTAAATATGTTCCTTGAAAAGACCTACAGAGGCAGCAGCAAAATAAATCTTGCAAAAGTATCAAAGCTCAATTTCAGGAACTGCCACTTCAGGGAGTCGACCGAGGACGTCCTGCCATTATCCCAGACAAGTGTCGCCTTCAGAAGATCTCAGGAGGATGACGTCCCTTTGGAGGCCATTGCTTGCTGTCCGACGAGCAGAACCGAGTCAAGCTGAGCTGGAATAGTGCCGAGTCGGACCAGCAGCCCTTCTTCGGCCCGAACACCCTTCCGGCTTACTGCCCTTCAACTCAGGATCGATCCTCCCGGGCCGCACTTGTAGCCCTTTACCTCCCTGCGTGGAGTGGGCAATAAAATTCACTACTGTAATTAAATTTTTACCAATGTACCGGGAGTTACCGTACTTGGCCGGGATCGTCTTCCCCACGCCTAGAGCGTGGAGGTACACTCGCCACCCTCCTCGTAGGCACTTTGCTTATCTCGTATATGTTTGTATGCCACTACATGTGATAGGATATTAGCTCGCTTTACTTTCATCACCACTGCGAGAGAAAGCGAGACCCGTCCCGTGACCCGATCCGGGCACGAGAGAGAGCCGACCACCCTAGCTCACTGCCAGTTTCTCAACCGCGCACGTCCATACGCTTCCCTCGCTAAGGGATGATCGCGAGCTTGTTTAGAGTCCAAGGATTGCATATCAATTTGGAGTCGAGTCCGCTGTCCGTCCCACATCATCCCACCACGCTAGTGTCCACTCGGGGCCGCTTCTTCCTAGGCTGAAGACTCTCGTCTCCACTCCTAGATGATGCCTCTATAGAAGGGTGATCTCTCTCCGCCGCAGAGCCTGCCAAAGAAGCACAGCAACACACAACATCTCAGTCATACACATCAAAAGATAACAAGACTGAGACAACATGCTACGGAAAGCGTCTCACCTGAAGCGATAAAAGGAGTCAACGATAGAGGAACGAGTTGCTCCGTCCTCAACCCCAGCTCTCGGGTAGCCTTCGCGATTCCCTCCCGGATATCCCTCAGAGTGTAAGTGCACTCAATGTATGAGACAAAGTCTACGGGTCCAGCTGACCCTATCGCCTGGCCAATATGGCACCTCCAGTCATCAACCATCGTGTCAGCAAAGCTCCCTTCGGGGAGCACCCGGTCCAACGAGCCCTTCTTTCCGAAGCCATAGTCAGCTAGGAACTGGACCCACCAAGTCTTTGCTGTCCTCGACTGGGATGCCCCAGCTACAGCTTCTGCGGGCGCCGCCTGCACCAGCCTTAGGGGCTTAAGGGCCCCACTCTGACCTCGACCCGCTGATGAAGAAACCCGGCGGCTCCAGGGCCACTACTGTACCAGCCGCTCCACCGCTCGGCGGATCTGGGAGAAGCGAGTTCTCAAGTACTCCTCATCTAGTGAAATCGGAGGTAGGTCCTCCCTCAGAAGCTGACTCTCCTCAGCCTTCCTAATCACTGAGGCCTTCTGAAGGTACAAGTGGCTGTGCTCGAACCGCCACATGGTATAATGGACGTCGAATCTCCCTCAGCACTTCAACCCTGATGTCAGCAGTCGCTCTGGCTCTCTGCGACAGTAGAAGTGCCACCAAGCAGCTGCTAGCAAGTGAGTGTCCTAACCCTTGTACAGTCGACTCGCAAAGTGGAACTCCTAGTTCGGTGGGATCCCCTGGTCATACCCGAAGTTTCGGGCGAACCTGTGTGGATAGTACGGCTCTAGAAAACTCATCACAGACCGGTGCAGCGCTAGTACCACATGGTGGGTGCTGATCACCCACTCTGTATACAAAGCTGCATCTATCTCCCGCAGATAAGGGAGGGCGCAGGTCACCCCGCCATTCGAAGGCACCAAGATCAGATGGGAGTCTCTCATGGCGATGTCAAAAGGAAGCCCCTCTTCGCCCTTGTCGGGTAGGTAAGATAGGGCTCTTCTAGCCCCCTATAGCTGCGCGACTACATCCCCGTCCAACTGGCCAGTAAAGCTAAAAAGTAAAGGTGCGGCTGGGTTAGCCACCATCCCCCACGTCACCAGCCCAGGAAACAACAAACCGGCCCACACACTGAGGTAGTCGGTCGATAGGAGTAAGCTCCTCTCGCGTGGCACCGGATGTGCCGCTAACACACCCATCCCATGATAGATATTGGCCAGCGCTGCAGGAGCGAAAGTCAGCCTCCGTCCCTCTGTCAATAGACACACGGGCCACAACAGCTTGACTCTCAGCAAACTATCCTCCCCGTGCGGGACCACAAATGTCGCCAGCCATTATGCTAGGTACCCTGCCAAGTGCGTCACACCCGACAACCCATGGGGGTTCCACCCCTCTCGTGGCGCGTATATGTACTTGGAGTACGTCCGGAATCGTAGCTCTACCTCCGTGTACTCCTCCCAATGAGTTTTTGGGGCACTTTTTGAAAAATGCCCCTAATGTTATCATTAGAGGCACTAATAATTGCCCCTAAATATTTTAATAGAGGAATTTTTGTTGACCAAATGCCTCTAATGAACATATTTTAGGGGTAATTCCTCCTTGAAGCTACCCCAAATAACCTATTTTAAGAATAGTCATGTAAAAAACACCCTATAATAATAACTTAGAATAATGTGTTTAAAAGGCATTTTCTTCCCCAAATTGTCCCAAATGACAAATCTGTAAGAGCTCCAGTTTATAAATATTACACTAAAATAACCATCCTAAAATATAAAAATTACAGTCAACATTCTTAACATACAATCAGTACATGGATCATATTCTTCATGATTCATTGACATACATAAACACCCACCATTATACACCACACATTCATATAAAAACTGTCCACCTTTTGACATAAGCATAAATAGAACGTGCTAGTCATTGATAAAAATAATCTTTTAATAGAGCTATATTATAAAATCAAATCATGAAAATATCCCCATTACACAAGACATATAGCATCCACGACTTATAAATACAACTCAGACTGTGGAATCTCAATTTTTCACTCTACAACTAAAATATACAAACTCAACTCTTCAAAATAGATAAATTAATTTCCCCTTTGTGCTCTTTAGGTACAAATATTTTCTTGCTAGTGGACGAGTAGTAAGGGAAGCCAATTAATTGGATGGCTTGGCATGCCGCCATGGCAGTTGCATTCCTCTTGACCATACTCTTGGCCAGCTTCTCTTCCTCCTCTTCTCTATCAGTTTTATTCTCCCTTCTACACCTTGGGCTTCACAGGCCTTGCGGGATTGATGATGTTACACACCCGAAAGAAGAAACACAATTGTCACAATGGTGCTGATGAATAATTCAGAACCAGCAATGTATATGCTAAGTTGACCAATGTCAGCATCTTTGTAAGTAAAATATTCTTTTGTGCAATAGCTTTGTGCCATCTATACAGAACTATTTGTAAGAAATGTGAAAAACTAGTGAGTGTATGATCAAGCATAACCACCAATTACTAGCCAAAAAGTAAGTTGGAGAATCAGTGTAGTTTATATGAAACATAGAAAATTAAGGATACCTTTGGAACCAGCAATCATCAAAAGAAAAAGTGTAGTAATCTGCAAAAGAAAAGGTGACATCACATAAGATTACCAAGCTCTAAGAAGGCTACGGCAATAGAAGGTACGGGAAGAAAGAAACCAACCAGTTGAGCACCCAAGAAAGCTGTCACGAGCAATAAGCCTGGGCATTCAACAAAGGACCAACTCCGAGACCGGGTCACAAATATGAGGGCCTGACTGATGGTACGGACTTGTAGGTAAATAGCAGAAGCAAGCTTCTGGAAGTCATCCTGAGCTATTTTCTGAAGGCTCTCTACCTTGAATATTATCTGAGCAATTTATAAGATGAACAAAAGAAAAAGGTCATCGTGTCACAGTCTGCTACAACTTAGTTACATATAAACTCAAAGAACAACAAGGACCTTGGGCTTAATTACACAGTATTAGTCCCATGTTTCAGTGACGGAATCACAATGTCAAGCCCTGCACTATCAAAAAGGACATAGGCCCTAGGATTTATATTACAAATAGTCTTGTGACTCTAGCACCTCTAGCACCTTACCGGAAAGAAATCAGTCTTGTATGCAGCCCACAAGAAGATGACTGTCATCATTGCCAAATAACTACCAAGAATAATGCTAGTGGCAAAGATTTCTACCAGTTTCCAGTTGTCTGGAATTGGTGATGGTTTCACCCTATCCTTTGATATTGTCGTGATGGTGCCTGAGAAAATTAAAACCGATCAACAAATAAGAAGAATCCTAGGTGGCCAACTATTTATAAAGCCAAAGATTATGATGAAACAAATAGGAAGTGAATCTAAAACCAGGAAAATACTTCCACCAAGATTTAAGGAAGTTCACAAAGTAAGAAATAAGAGTTTATGGTGAGAACACAAACCATCATTAAGAATTGCACTAATAAAGACCATAAAGGGTGGAAAATCAAACTTCCATATAAGAGGGAGCAACATGAAACCAAGCTGTCACATAGCAACATAGAATAAGAAAAGCCAACAATAACAAAGAAACAGTACCAAGAGATACTTGGCATACACTGGGGAAGAAAGCTTATCCTAGTTAATTGTTAATTAACCTTGCACTACTCTTCCTCACATCTTGATACATATATCCTAATGTTATGAACTTATGTCCATCATTTTCAGATAAGCTAACATCTTCATGCTGGACAACTAAAATGAAGAAATGTGGATCAGCCTTCTGGGCAGTTTACATGGCTCCAAATGTTAAATACTTCTTCAGGAACATGTCAGATTCTCATGCAAAATAATGAATGAGCCCTCTGAACATTAAGGGACAGGACTAGCATCAGTGCAATTCATGTGGCATGCAGACTTCACCATGGCATAATTTTGACTCACGGATAACACGTTTACAGTTCAACTAGTGTCTTTATCATCATTTCAGAAATATGAATCAATATCCCCACACAAAAAAATGTCAAACTACATACCACAATACGAATTGTAATAGAAATTGCATAGATTAGTAAACACACCATCATCAGTGAAGAAGTTCACTCTGCCAATTAAAATGTTAATAGTAGTTTCAAACCAAAACCAAAGCATATACTGTGTAATTTTTCTTTTTCTGGAAAATAGCACGTCTTGTCAAGACGGCGCTGATTATAACACTAAGGCCAGGTTCTGTAAGAACAATGTCTGAAGCACTACGTGCTGCGTCAGTTGATTTCGTAACTCTATTCCAATGTCTACTTTCTTTAGTGCTGGAGCATCATTTACTCCATCACCAGTCATTCCACATATATGTTTCCTTACTTGTAAGCGCTTGACAATTTCATATTTGTGCTCTGAAACGAAGACAAGAAATGTGAGAATTTTTCTAGGTTATTATGAACAGTCCAGAGCTTATAAGATTTACAATCTTAATTCTCAAGTTGTTGAGGAATCTCCACATATAATTTTTGATGAATCTGTAATTAAAACTGAAACTGGCTTATGTAGGGACAGAATTGATGGAGATATCCTAGAGACTAAAGAATAACAAAATGGAGAATCTGCAGAAGAAGCTGAAGCAGGAAGATCTGATGCTTAGGGGGGGTAAATGAACACTCAGGTAATCAGGTTACCAATGTTAGATTTCTCAGAGATCATTCTTTAGAAAACATAATTGGTAATTTGACTGATCCTCCTAGAACTAGAGCACATCTTAGAATTGAAAATGAATTGAACTCAGTTGCCTTAGTTTTACAGATAGAACCAAAGAATATAGAAAGTGTCCTACAATATGAATATTGGATAAATGCCATGCATGATGAACTTAGTCAATTTGATAGGAACAAGGTCTGGCACTTAGTTCCTAAACTCACTCATGGCAATGTTATAGGCACTAAATGGGTCTTTTGAAATAAAACTAATGAGCAAGGCAATATAGTTAGAAATAAGACTAGGCTTGTAGCTCAGGGGTACAATCAAAAGTTTGGCATTGACTTTGAAGAATCTTTTGCCCCTGTAGCTAGGCTAGAAGCCATTAGGATTCTTTTGGAAATTGCATGCAGTCTAGGAATAACTCTATAGCAGATGGATGTTAAATTTGTATTTTTAAATGGAGAAATAAAAGAGGATATTTTTGTAAAATAACCTCATGGTTTTGATTGCCTTGATTTTCTTGACCATGTTTATAGGCTTCATAAGGCACTTTATGGGCTGAAGCAAGCTCCCCGAGCTTCGTATGACAGACTGAGCAAATTCCTCACAGACAAAGGATTCTCCAGAGGTAAGGTTGACCGGATATTATTCACAAAAGTATGTGATAAATATATTCTGGTCGTTCAGATATATGTAGATGATATAGTGTTTGGGTCAACCAAGCCATGTATGTGTGAGGAGTTTTTTGAATTAATGACTAATGAATTTGAAATGAGTTTAATGGGAGAATTAAAATTCTTTCTTGGATTGCAGGTCTGTCAGACTAAAGAAGGGACATTTATAACACAAGAGAAGTACATCAAGGATCTACTAAAGAAATTCAAGCTAGAGAACCTCAAAGCTATAATTGTATCGATGGGTACATCAACTAGCCTTGATGCTGACCCTGAAGGTAAATTGGTAGACACCAAACTCTATAGAGGTATGATTGTATCCTTATTATATCTTACTGCATCTTGCCCTGATAGTCAATTTTCAGTGTGCCTATGTGCACGATCTCAAGCTAGTCCTAAGGAATCATATATGATAGCTGTAAAAAGGATCTTTAGGTATCTATCTGGCACCGTGGACTTAGGATTATGGTATCCTGCTAGGTGCGAGTTAGACCATATAGCTTACACTGATGCGGATTATGCACGGTGTACGATAAATAGGAAAAGCACTAGTGGATATTGTCAATATCTAAGTGGTTGTCTAGTATCTTTGTCATCTAAGAAGTATCATACTGTTGCCTTATCCACTTCTGAGACAGAATATGTGGCAGTAGGAAACTGTGCAGCCCAAGTCCTCTGGATTAAGCACCAGCTTATTGACTATCACATTAACCTTGGTTGTATTATAATTCTCTATGATAACACTAGTGCTATTTCTCTTACTAAAAATCTAGTTCACCATTCAAGGACTAAGCACATTGAGATGAAGCACCATTTTCTAAGAGATGAAGTAAACAAAAAGGAGATTGAATTAGAATTCATAGAATCTGAAAAATAAATTACTGACATTTTTACCAAGCCTCTTGGGAATGAAAGATTCAAAATTTTAAGGAGAGAACTTGGTATTTGTAAATTCTCAGCATGAATGCTTGTTCAGATTTGCATCATCACTTGGTATCCTTATTTTCTAAATGACAATAAATGCTACATGTGTGTTGACAGTTAATGTATATCTGAGTGCTACACTTCACAATTTGACCCATAGGTATATCAAATGGTACGTTGGGAGAAGGACAAATTATGTCTATCTGAAAACCCACACCACGCGTGATGGTCATCCCTTGGACCTTTATACTCCGCCTTGTACCATGGGTCAACAGTGCAAATGTCTAAATTTCTCATGACAAACTCCAATTTTTCTCTCAATCATACTTGTCTGAAAACTCATGCATATAGTCAGGGGGAGTTTGTACATTATTCTGTCACCCTTGGTGTTGTCTTCTTGAAAATTCTTGCAACTCTTCTTGAATCTGAATAAATGACAAACTTACAGTCAGGTCATTAAA
Source organism: Amorphophallus konjac (assembly GCA_022559845.1). Taxonomy (NCBI): domain Eukaryota; kingdom Viridiplantae; phylum Streptophyta; class Magnoliopsida; order Alismatales; family Araceae; genus Amorphophallus; species Amorphophallus konjac. Next base: position 215,342,019 of record CM040124.1, on the reverse strand, counting down.
CTAAGCATCTAAAATTAGAAGACTTCTCTTATAAGAAGCATAGTGTTCCATGAATGAACTGATGGTTTAAATCTAATAAACTTTAGAGACCAAACTCAATGAAAAGAATTGTTGATTACTTTGTAATAGCTCTCAACCATTTTGATCATGTCATGTCTAATGGAACCTTTCATAATCTGAAAGCATCTAACTTCAAGATATCTTGGTTGAGAAACCCAACAGAGTGTATTGTTTTTAAACAACTCTTTCTGAAAATCAAAAGGGCAGCTGTGTCAGAATGAATAATCAAATATGTTGGAGGCAGAGCAATGGCCAAATGCGCAAAGAAACTGGGTTCTCTATCAAAAATTATGTGAACCTATGTCATGAAGCTTCTTGGCTAACTCTGTTTAAAAAATTAAAAGGACAGTTTCATTGAGTAACTGGGGGTACTGGCATCTCATAAACGTGTACCCTTACGCAAAAAGGTGTCAACTATACCTGAAATAGAATAGTAAATCCTACTGAGTAACTAGGGGTATTGGCGTCTGATAAACGTATACCCTTACGTTAAAAGGTATGGATTATACTTGACTATTTTGAAATTAGTGAGCAATTTAACAGAAAAATCTTACTATAACCCTATAGATAATTTCATAACTGTGAAATCTGTTTACTCTCAATACATGCTCTGGTCAATCCTAAGAAACTCTTTGGAGTTTAGATGCATAAGATGAAGTAAGGGAAAATCTGATATGTTATATGTCAGTCTGGTTTATTGCTATTAAAAGAGTTCATTCAGCAATTTTTTTTCAAAGAATGCAGTACTTACTCTCTAACTTTTATCATTTTTAACCCATCATAATTTCAAGGTTGCATTTTATGAGATCTTATACCAGAAGACTTTGAGCTAAGTATGCTTTATTAATGAAAGATCACTTAGTTTGTCAATCATATTCCCTCTACACTTTCACCTATTTCATACTCTCAACTCCTTTCTACACTTTCAACCTCCTGATCATTCTTTTTGCTAATGGCAAAGGGGGAGAATAGTTTCATTTTGATGATCTTTGCATCTGATTCAGATATGGTTGTCTGTATGAGGAGAGTTAGGCAAGGGGGAGAGTTATCAGAGAAATCATCTGCTGCATTAATTGCATTAGCTCCATTATTTGCATATTCTGAGTTGTACATTGTTTCCGCTGAATTTTAATAAAGTTGGTGCTACCATTAAAATTTTACAGCATAAGGTTGCCATCATCAAAAAGGGGGAGAATGTTGAGGGGAGTTTGTGGAGGAAAATGTTGTGTCCTCGCTAATTTTTTAATCTCTTGGATTGAATGTGTTTTGATGTTGGCAACAATGAATTTTGCTTCATGTTTTAATATTGGCAATAGCATATTTTGTTTTAAAATTATGATATTGGTAATAGCGCTTTGTGTCTGTGAGTCAGAGGTTGACAACATTGTTTTTTCATTAAATTTCATTATGGCATTACTGTCATCATTTTGTAGTATCATGCAGCAAGATGTGTTTTTGTTCATACATAAGGTCGGTGCACATGTCCATTTCATTACTGTAAGTCCGAGCATATTCATATACTGTATGCATGAAGATCTGTGCACATTTGACTACAAGGTCGGTGCACATACTCACTGTTGCATATCAAGGTCGGTGCACCTCCTGCTAGCACAAGTCAAAGTCGGTGCACATCAAGCCAGCGCAGAGCTAAGGTTAGTGCACATCAAGTCTGCACAAGACAAAGGTCGACGCTACATCAAGTGAGTGCATGTAATGACCCGAGATCCGGATACCGGGAGGAGCCCGATACCATTCAAATCCTAGCCCGCCGCCCACGAGCGGGAGGCTCGGAAGGGCTAAAAAGGAGTGTGGAGGTACAAAGAAATAGAAAAAAAGGCAGGACAATTCAGCAATTAACAGAAATAAATAAACAACTACAACAGAGTCCAGTCCAACAGAAAGTACAGTCTAAAGCAGTAAAACGTATCACATGCCAAGTGAACACTCGGCCCGGCAAGCTGGCAACTAAGAACCTCCGTGCAGCACCCCCGAACGCCGAGGAAGAACCGACGCACCTGAAACGCAGGGGTGAGCCTCCTGTCACTGGCCCAGTAGGGATCCCGCGGAACCCCAACTGAGAAACAACGGCGGCACAGAAAGAAGTAACTACGAAAGCAGGAAAGTAACTACGGTGGCCGATAAAACCTCAGCTCTACAGCTACTCCTACTATACCAGAAAACACGACCTAGTCTCCCGTCAGGGGACAACCAAGCCATGCTCTCGACCACCCGATTCCATGATCGGGGATGACCAGACACGAACCGCCCTAGCCACACTACTAGAAAAAATGCCACGATACCTCCGTAACGGAGGCCTGCCCTCAAAAGGGCCCGAGCCAAAACCACACGGTCGGGGAACACGGTCACGACCTCACCGTCGTGAACACAACGCTGTCTGGGGAAAGGCCCTCGATGACGCTCACCAGAAACCCCAGACCTCAACTCCAGGAACACTCCCAAAACCACTCACGAAGTCCCGTCTCGCGGACGGAAATAGAACCCGGTACACGACGACTCACGTCACGTGACAGGAGCACCACCCACTAGGAGAACGACCGGATGCATCCCCTGATGTCTTACATCGTGTCACAAGTGTCTAGCTACAACGCCCCGGGCGTGAGACTCAGACACGCAACAAGTACCACAACAAGGACTAGCTGGGGTCACGCTCGTTAGTGCGTGTCCTAAGCCCCCAACTACGTGTGCACACACAGACCATCTGCTCTAGGTCGGGTCCTCTAGCCGATTTCCCCCCCCACCGGACTCTGGTGGCAAAGGCAAGGGGCCCTACGGAAACCAGCCTAAAAATTGCCTCTCACTGGGTCTTGCTCTCCACCACTCCCAGGTGGGTCCGCACTCGCGTGCACAGGAAGCTACGACTAGTGGACGTGTCACATAACGTGAACACTGGAAACCATGCACGCACCCATTGCGAGTAACACAGAGTAGCAGGTGGCTTAAAGCCACCCGACTCTGGACGGCCCACTAGACCTACTAAACCCAACGACCTTTGAGTCACAAGACTCGGGGTCAAGGCCGTTGCACATGACAGCACTGAGCCGTCAATTTGGCTTAATCCCTAGGTCCAAAACAACGATGGGAAGACTCACAAGGTAGTTCACCTCTACCGAGACCCATCCCTCGAGGAGGGAAACTTAAGTGACCTCCAGCCTCAGGCTGGGAGATTGGACTCACAGTCCAAGGCCACACACATGGCCCACTCGGAAGCCACCTTCCAGAGAAGCAACGACTTGCGGGGAAACCTCACCGCACTCACACCGATACACGACGACTTGATCTAGCAAGAACACGAAAGCCTGGAACACCTAGGCTCACCCAGACCCGCCAAGCCCATGGGCACGCTTATCGAGATACCACGATACCTCCAGACACCCCAAAACACGGTTACGGAACTCCACGGGGCGTTCGGGACACACACGGCCCAAGGGGAGCACGATCAGCCGTAGACTCCCCGCCCTGGGCAGCCCGGCAGGCCACCCCAAGAACGTGCTATCCTTGCATAGCGCGTTCAAACATAACGCGCTATAGGTCCATAGCGCGTTCAAACAGAACGCGCTAGGACCCTATAGCGCGACAAGACTGAACACGCCATAGACCCATAGCGCGACCAGGCCAGATCGCGCTATGACCCTATAGCGTGACAAGGCTGAACGCACAAGGACCCTATAGCGCGACAGGAACCGCCTAACTGTTCATCTTGTCCGATGAGCGTGCCCTATCGGGGCGGCGTGACCCTCAAGAACGCGGTACCTGAGACTAGCGCTTTCTCAGTCCGCGCCCGAAAATGGCAGAAACCGTAGAAAAACTCATTCCACGCCCCTTTCACCCACAGGTGAAGGGGAAACAAAAGGGGAAACCTCCCCCAAGCCCCTAGGCATGCATCTAAACCCCTGGAACGGCCAAAAACACCATAAAACGGGAGATCCGACTCACACCCCAAAAACATGAGTTTTCCCCCAAATCCCTCGAATAAGCCCGCTCGGCTCACCACGGCCTACCAAACTCACGGGAAATGAAGTACGCGGGTTGAGGGTCCATCTCCCTACCTCCACCGAAGATTCGACGCACCGTGGACGCCGATCCACGAAGAAAACGCCGTTGAAGCCTCGCCGTTCCACGAAGCCACGGCCGAGCTTCACCGCTCCTCCACCGCCTCGATCCTCACCCATCCTCGCCCGTGCCTCACCCGCGCCGTCCCCACCTCGCCCACGCTCCACCCCGTTGGCCGCCGGAGAGAGAGGGAGAGAGGAGAGAGCGTGAGAAGAGAGAGGGGGGAATAGAGAAATGAGAGGGGAGAGAGAGGAAAGGGTTATATATATAGGAAAATCCAGAAATTCCAAAAAATACCAAAAATAGGAAAATCATGTTTCCACGATCCTCGGAATGCACCGATCGCAATGGTACCACACTCGCCTAGGTGAACGGCCTGTTGAACATGTGTGCAACATGATTAAATCATTTTATGGTTTTGATGATGTCTGCCTCTTTAGTTGGTTTTGATGATGTCTTCCTCTTTAGTCATTAATGAACTATACCTGCATTTGATAATGTTAATATTCATACATTTCAGGTCATTAATCAGAATGCACTCTGTGTGTCAAAGGGGGTGAGAACCATGTCATTATACTTCCAGTGTAAAAGCTCAAGAATGGCACACCAATCTAGACAAAGCTCAAGAATGGCACACCAATCTAGACAACTGAATTGACAGATGTCAAGGCATATGACAATATTGGATGCACGAAAATATAGCATGTTTCAAGCGCAGAAATCAAGCTGAATAGCATCACACATAAGCATGCTACAAGATAATCCAAGGAATGAAGTGGAATTGGCAAATGTGAAAGCTCATGGCAAATGTGAAAGCTCAAGGCAAACGTGAAAGCTCAATGCAAATGTCAAAGCTCAATGCAAACGTGAAAGCTCAATGCAAATGTCAAAGCTCAATGCAAATGTGAAAGCTCAATGTTGCGCCCTCGCACGCGGATCGACCTGCGCGGTCAGGTCGCGGGGGTCAAGGGGGCAGCGCCCCTTGCGGGGGTTTCCGGGGGCGGAGCCCCCGGAACAAAAATTTGATTGAAGACTCAATAATAAAATCTTCAAGACAGTCAAGGAAGATGCCACGGACATGACCGGGCTGCTAAAGAAGTTGAACGACGGAGCTGACGCGGATAACAGACCAACCCGAGATGGGCGGGTTCTGCCCAGCTAGCGGTCGACCGCTAGCACAGGGGCGGTCGACCGCCCCAGCCAGAGCCTCACCGTCTACATGCTTTTTCAGTAGCGGTCGACCGCCAGCCAGTGGCGATCGACCGGAAATCCCAGGGGCCATTCGTCTACAGCATTTTACAGTAGCGGTCGACCGCCAGGAACCTTAGGTCGACCGCCAACCCCGAGCCAACCATGTTTGACCTCGAAATCAACCTCGTGGCCAGCCCCTTTCCATGGTTTTGTTTAATCAAACCTCACCTAACTTCCCATGATTTGTGGATCTGGTCTGGGGCTTGTTTATAGACCATTCAAAGTCTATAAAACCATTACAAGAGGGTTAGAAACCCTAGTTGATGGAGTTGATGAAGTGAATCAAGGGAGGCCATTTCGAGATCACTGTAACACCTCCGTGAACAGTGTTTCGAGCAGAACATCTTCATCCTTCCAAGAGATTAAAGCCTAGATCGGAAGCTATCTCCATCTCCAAGGAAGCAAGAAGCATTCAAGGCTCTCAAAGGTGATCAAAGCTGCATCCATAAACCGCTTCATCAACTCAAGAGGATCAAGAGAAGATCAAAGCTACATCCAATATCCTCTCCATCAACTCAAGGTGATTCAAGCTCATATCTCAATCCAGCATCCTCCAAGAAAGAGTAGAAGCAGGTAAGGCTAAGAGGGAAGATCAAAGGAGGCTTCAAAGGGGTGTTCAAAGCAAGAGGAGTTCGAGTTACTGTTCACGTGAACAGTACTCCGTGAAGGCATCTTCATCCAATCCAAGGTATTCAAGCTCATATCAAAGAGATTATCTTCCAAGATCTGTGAAGAAGGAAGCAAGGATCAAGGTAGCATCTATTCACTTCTTCATCCATTCAAAGAGATCAAAAGGAAGATCAAAGGAGGAGGATTGGAAGAACAGTTATTGTTCACATGAACAGTACTCCGTGAAGAACAATCATCCATTCAAGGGTGATTACAAGAAGATTGATTTGCAAGAAGAAGAGATCCCTGCTGCTGATCAACAAAGCATATCGATACAAGGGCCAATTCCTTCTTACTCAATCTCTTGTTTTAATTCCTTCACATCTGTTTTACTTTCAATATTGTTAAACATTGAAGTTGTGATTCGTCCCTACCAGGTGGTTAGTAGGAAGGCAATTGGAGGGTGTTCCAATTTGCGGTTGACGTCCCTACCAGGTGGTTAGTAGGAAGGCAATTGGAGGGTGTTCCAATTTGCGATTGACGTCCCTACCGGTGGTTAGTAGGAAGGCAATCGGGAGTTCTCCGATTTACGGTGTAGCCGTCCCTTCCGACTTTGTGTGTAGGAAGACAGAAAGAGAGTTTTCTCTGTTCTGTGGTTTGGGGCGTGTCCCCGGGTCAAGCTGTGAGTCAGCAAGGAAGCCTCACCGGGTTTTGGTGAGGGGTGGACGTAGGTTGCGGGGTTGCAACTGAACCACCTTAAAAATCCCTGTGTTGTGGGTTGTTTATTGTGTGTGATTGATCTATATCTTCTAACCCCATTCGCAGGTTCGTGTGCTTCCACACTTGGTTATATTGCTCACACACATATGCACTTTGAGTGATCAACATAGCATACACACACACACGGTTGTTGCAAGCTATTGCATGTTCATCTATGTGTTATGCTTTGTAATTCACTTAAAGAAGTGTGGACGTTTCATAGCTTGTAATTCAAGTCTTTTCATTTGAGCCACCCTACCTAATTCCGCTGTGCATTGTGCCTAAGTGATTCATTCACTTTATAAGAGTGGTTTAAGCTTCCGCTAGCTAAGAGTTTTTAAATAGGCCAAAGCTTTTGATAGGATCTATTCAACCCCCCCTTGTAGATCCGTTTACACCTCACGGGACCCAACACGGCCCGGTTCACCTGCAACGAGGTTCCAAAAGAATTACCGAAACACACACCGGGAATCGGAAAACACAGGCGGAAGAGCCGCGGAACGCTTCCGGGCCTCCGAAACAACTCCGGATCGCGCCGATCCGAACACGAAAGATGTCCGAAATGAAATTTTGGACACAACGGAGTCGGACACTCTGAGAAATCAGATCTGGGACCCATGAATAAGGATCCAAAAAATCCGGGGCATTACAGTGCAGATATAAGGTCGGTGCACATGAGTACCTTGGGTGAAAAAAGGTCAGTGCACATTTTGTTTTATCTCATATAAGGTCAGTGCGTGTTTTTTTTCCTGGTCTATAAAGTCTATGCATGTTTGCATATAGCACTATAAGGTCTGTGCATGTTTGCATATATGTATTATAAGGTATGTGCATGTTTACATATGACTTTATGTGATCTGTGCACGTCATGTGAAGTCAGTGCACATGAATATATAAAGTCGGAGCACATTCACATCATTAGTTTGTTAAGGTCAGTGCACATGCATTGTCTAGCATTATAAAGTCTGTGCATGCCTTGTATATAGCTTTATAAGGTCTGTGCATGTTTTGTATAAGGTCTGTGCATGTTTTGCATATAGCTTTACAAGGTCTATGCACATTTACACATAGCACTATTAGGTCTGTGCACACAGCACTGTCAAGTCTAAGCACATGTGCTAGCGTGCATAGTAAGGTCTAAGCATATATGCTAGCTTGCACTGTTAGGTCTGAGCACTTGTACTAGCTTGCATAGTAAGCTCTGAGCATATATGCTAGCTTGCACTATTAGGTCTGAGCACATGTACTAGCTTGCATAATAAGGTCTAAGCATATATGCTAGTGTTTATTACATGGTCGAAGCACATGTTTCACACATGTCTAAGCATACACACCCAAGTCTGAGCAGATGCACTATTGGATCTGAGCATACCAGTAATAGGTTAATGCTAGTATGTTTAGGTCTCATATTGTAACGACCTGAGGATCCAGATATCGGTAAATCGATACCAAGAACTCGGAGGCAGCACCCAAGAGGCTGATGAGGCCCCGTAAGGGTTGGGAGGATTGGTTGAGGAGGTGCATAATGAACTGGAATTACACACGCAATTATAAAATGGTAATTTTAAGCAGAAGCAATTTAAAATAACATAGTGATATATTTATATATACTAGTCCAGATCCAACTTTACAAGTCCAGCACTGTACAAAAGTCAAAATAAAAATGATGGGGGCATCTCTCGCCCTTCACATTTTTCATAGCTCCGATTGCTCACCGGCATGGTTCCATTGTGTCTTTCACAATTTTCTGAGTCAAGCCATGTAATTTTCATATTTTCTTTGAGTCATAAATATGTAATTTTCCTTTTATTTGAGTCCAGTCCCTAGGTTAGATAGTCATTTACCTATCTTAAGTGTCATTAGGTTGATTAAGTTGGATAATGGGCCCAATTCATTGGCTAGGCCCAAGGGCGCCCCCCTGCCCCTTGGTTCTTTGTCAATGGTCCAAAAGTCATGGACTTGTTGTAAATTTTGGGATCCCTATAAATAGGACCCCACTCTCCCCATTTGAAGTTAATGAAAAATGAGTATTTTGAGTCCAGAAATTATTACTTTTATTGGAGAGAATCCAACTAGAGTGGAGTGAGAAGCTCCCCTCCTATCCCTCTCTCTCTTCCCCCTCCCCAAATTTTGAATTTCTCTCTCTCCTCTCTCCTCCACATAGGCTCCACCTCATCCACACACCTTATGCCACCTCACCCACCTTTTCATATCCCTAGGTGCATTCATTACCCCCCACCAATTCCCACCAAATCTCCTCCCTCCCTAGGAATATCTTGGCATTCCCCATACGCCTCTCCATTCTCCCAAGCCACTCTCTCCTCTCCCAAGGGAGAATCCCATCTCCCCAAGCACCCTTCCACTTCACCACACACCCCTTCCCATCCCCAAGACCAGAAATTAATCCCCCACCATTAAGCCAAATTTAAATCCATCTCCCTCTCCCTCCCAACCCAAAATTCGTAGCTCCCCCTCCCACCATCTGCAAGACCCCCTTCCAGACCCCATTCTCCCTCTCCCTTGCCTTGGTTTACCCCCTCCTAGACCCCCTCACAGCCTGGGGTCACCCCCACACCCATCCACCCCATTTCCCCTCTCATCTACCCCATTTCCCACCTATCATCTTCAACCTGCAGTTCTCAGTTCGCAAGCAGCAGAGGAGCGCACAGTTGCAGAGCCTGCCACGACTCCATCGTGCATCCCCTGGTGGCGCATGTTACATTTCTGGAAAGCTCTTCGAAGCAGCTTTCCAAGCGCGGTGGTCTTGCCGTCGTTCGACTTCGGGGCTGCCCAAGAGACTTATCCTCACCAGACTGCGCAGTTACTCTCTGGCAGTCACCCAGAAGCCAGTTGCAGAGGCCCCCATAGTCATCCTCCTGAAGCCCTTGAAGCGGCGCTTGGCTGAGAGCGTCTACTACAAGTCTTCTTCCAGTACCATGAAGCGGCACTCCGTTCGGCATCCCGAGCTGTGAGTTCTCATTTTTCTCCCCCAAGTGCGCAGTCCATTCCCTCTGGAACTGACCTGACACCCAATCATTGTTCAGGCCCTCGTCATCTACTCCGACCACCTCCGGCATCCCCGCAGGTCTCCGTTGGAAGAGGATTCGATCACGAATCCAGCCACGCCTGAATCAGAGCCCGGGAGCATCCGTGGCGGTCTCGCCTTCCTGCTGTAGTGGTGCAGAAGCTGCCAGATTCAGAAAATAGAGGCCATGTTCACGTCTCTGCCCCGACCATCGTCGCCAATAAGAAAATCCCCAAGAATTCTGACGTCATCCTGGGTCAACCACGGAGATTTTGCCACTGGTTTTGTCACCAAGGGAGTTCGGAGGAGTCCACAGCGGCACCAACACCGACTATCTGTCCACTGTTCCAGAGAGCTGACAGAACCGACGATCTTCTTCCGCTTCGGCTTCTAGCGTAGTTTTCCCCACCCCACCTGGCCGGCTGACCGCCCCTCCCTACGTGGAGATACATTTTGGTTGTAAAGCTAATCCCCACCCCTAATCCAACCCCCTTGCAAGGGGCATAGTGCATGTAACTAAAAATTTTAGGTTCGAGCTACATCGACACGGGGTGTGGGTAAGCACACGCTTCCCCGCTCGCCATCGTCTCCGGCCAAGATCGGCGTCTTCACGCCGATCAGGTGAGCTCCTGACCACACTCGTATGCTAGATTATTTGTGCTTGATTAGTATTGCTTCTAGTGTGCCGTCGGTCAGTGAGGAGTGCTCGAACTCAATTTGCTACTATGTTATTGCCCACCGCAGGTGAGTTGTGAGCGAGACCACTTTACCCATGCCCTCGGCGTGCTGACCGCCCGTGAATTTGGGCAACCCCAGGCCCTTAGGGGTCCTCCCCAAGCCAGCCATACCCTTGGAAACCTCTGAGTCCAACCTCGGACCCTCACCCCATCGCCGGTCCACCTACGGACCCGAGTGTGCCAAATGCGAGTGAGTCTGCTTGTGTGACATTGCCGTGTCTGTTGCGTTGCTTGCACTCTAAGTCTAAGGGGTTGTGTCACATCAAAATAACTACACGGGGCAGACCCCAGTCAAAAGAGAAAGAAAGACATACGGACAGACAAACAGACCACTGCTGGCTCTATGACTTCCCGCCAAAAGCACGAGGAAAACCCGTAGACTGTTGCTCCGCCTCACCTGAAAAGGAAGAGTGAGTCTCACAACATAGACTCAGTAGGGTTCACGTGGATTTCCACCTCGTAACGAATCATATAAAAGCAAGTAATCATGCAATGGCATAAAGAAATCACAAGAAATAAAGTTGTATATGCACGTGAAAAAATTAAAAATAGCTAACTAAAATGCCATTTGATATTCACATGAATAATTACACTCGAGAATCATAATCTACCAATAGAATAATAATTCTACAATTCCAAGTGACAGGAGAAAAAAAGGACCACTAGAAAGAAGACCAGACGCATCCACTGACGACTTATACTGCGTCTCAAGTATCTACACGACCCTGGAACGCGACAAGTGAGACACGTAATAGTAACCAAGGTCAAGAACTAGTCAGGGTCACACTCATCAGTGTCAGTCCAAGCCCCTGACCACGTGTGCGCACACAGGCTCAATGCCTTGAGCCAAGCCTCTAGCTAGTTTTCCGCCCCAGTAGGACACTACTGCCAAGCAAGGGGGCCCATGGAAACTAGCTTACAAACCGTATATCGGGGCTACCCCACCACCTCTCCCAGGTGGGCCAACACTAAAGGTCGTCAGGCTACGACTAGTGGTTCCGTCACAAGGAAAGAGAAAATAATTCTATTGGGATCTAAAAACATGCCACAGTTTGTAAAAATATTTAAACATGGTGAACGTGCAGTATTAAATGCGTAATTAAATGAACAGGATGACATTCACACACTGCAGGTCCAAACGGCCTACTACAAACCCGTAAGGACACGGTAAACGGTCAAGCATTTGACCCCTAGACCAACCCAAACGGTCATCTCCATGACCGCTTGGCCAGGAATATTTCACATAATTAAACGGGAAAGTTGATTGCAAACGGTGGCACGATGGACCGCTTAGGGACGGTAAACGGTTTGGTCGAAGACCGCTAGACTCACACCGCCTTACTTGGTCAAAGGGACTAAATGGTCACCTACTAGCCCGCTAAGGTTTGCAAACGGTCGATCGAATGACCACCTAAGATACCAAACGGTCAAGCGTAAGAGCACTTAGGTCCACTGCCTTACCCCTGTTTGTAAGCGGTCACTGGGACGACCGTAAGCTGCCCAGAGCACCGAAAACGCCAAAATTCCAATTGGAACCCCTCCCAATCGATTCAAATCGGTGGGAAAACATGGTTTAACCTGTTCCATTCCTTTCCACATCCATTCCACAGCAATTGCATGCCCAAAAACATAAAATAATGGCCATGGATGGATTGAAAACATAAATTATAATGTTCATGCTATCAAGACATAAATGATGATGTTTATGCATATAGGCCGGCTATTAACATGCCAAGGGATGGGGAATCAATCCTAACGAGGTAAGGAAGCCATCCCCGTACTTAGTTCAAGCCAAAAACACCGTTCGACGTCCGTTCCACGTGAAGGACGCCACGCTCGACACGTGGGTTCCCGCCTCCACGCTCCACGGCTCGCCTCCACGACGACACCGCCGCACCTCTCACGCCCCAAGCTCGCCGAAATCACCACCTACAAATCTTGTAGTGCCTCGGGGTGAGAACACAGCCGAGGGAGCAAGGAGAGAAGGGGGACGTGCGAGAGAGAAAGAGAGGGTGAGGGGAGAGAGAGTGAACCCTTGTGGGTTCTCAAAAAAGATTTAATATTTTTTTTGTTAAAAAAACTCAAATTACAATAAGGCCTTAAAAGAAGTGAAATTGCATAAATGCCTTATTTTATTTCTAAATACTTATACAAATTGGTTAAGCCCACTTAACTAGGCCCATTAAGCCCCATAAAATAGCCTACATTCGTGAATCTTCCCACACTTCAATACCGATAAGGATCCACTAAGAAACCATTTATTACCGGATTTTACCGTCCCTCCCTCCTAATAGAAATTTCATCCTCGAAATTTAAAATGAAGCATAAGGAGAGAACTGAAAGAAAATATACCTTACTCGAATAAAAATGGAAATTGCCGATGCATATCGTCCTCACGTTCCCAAGTAGCTTCATTACCTGAGTGACGCTACCATACTACCTTCACCAGAGAGATTACCTTATTTCTCAGTCGTTGTTCACGATGGTCATCAATTCGTATCGAAAACTCTGGCGTGGATAGATCCGCTGTCACTTCAGGCCACATTGAATCATCTAACACGTGAGATGCATCTGGAATATACTTTCTTAACTTAGAAACATGAAACACATCGTGGATTACATGCACCGTCGATGGCGACTGAAGTCGATAAGCCACTTGGCCCACACGTTCCAGAATAGGAAACATACCAATATATCGGGGACTAAGCTTTCCACGCTTCCCAAATCTCATCACACCTTTCATCAGAGATATTTTCACAAAAATAGAATCTCCAGGCTCAAATTGCAATGGTGTTCTACGCCGATCTGCATAGCTCTTTTGTCGACTTTGAGCTGTCAATATTTTCTGTCTGATCAGGCGTACCACATCAACACACTGATGAATCATATCTAGCGCTGTCAACAGCCGGTCACCAGTCTCAAACCAGTCCCATGGTGTGTGACAAGGACGCCCATACGAAGCTTCATATGAAGCCATCTCAATACTTGAATGATAACTATTATTATATGAGAATTCTACCAGTGGCAAGTGTTGACTCCACGAACCCTACCAATCCAAACAACACGATCGCAACATATCTTCTAATGTCTGAATAGTCCTCTCGGACAGACCATCAGATTGAGGATGATACGCTGAACTAAATGCCAGTTCCGTACATAACGCCTTTTTAAAGCCCTGCCAGAAGCCAGAAGTAAAACGCGGGTCACGGTCTGACACAATGGATATTGGAATTCAATGCAATGACACAATCTTTTCGACATATAGCTCCGCCAATCTCTGAACATTCCACGTCACCTTGATCGGCAACATTCTTGCTATCTTAGTTAGACGATCAACTAACAGCCAAATAGCATCACAGCCTTGAGAAGTGTGAGGCAAGCCCAAAATAAAATCAGTAGTGATGTGATCCCATTTCCACATCAGAATCTCCAAGGGTTGAAGCATTCCTCCAGGCTTTTGATGCTCAGCTTTGACATGTTGACATGTCAAACATTTAGACACAAAATCAGCTACATCTTTCTTCATACCTGGCCACCAGAATTGTCTTTTCACATTATGATACATTTTCATGATGCCAGGATGAAAAACATAGCGAGATGCATGCGCTTCATGCAAAATGACATTCCTCAAAGATTCATCAGCTGGAACTAAAGTCTACCTCTAAATCTAACCACAGAATCATCACCGAACTCCACATCTGGCATTAACACAATGCGAGACAACTCAGAATCTACTTGATGTGCCTCCCTGATGTATTGGTATATAGATGGAGTCATCACTAGACTAGCAAACACGGCTACCATCAGATCACGAGGAATTTTCAATCTGCATGTCTCACAAGGAAACTGTTCCCACAACTTCTATTCTCGAATCAATAAATGACTGATATGCACCTTCCTACTCAATGCATCAGTCACCACATTCATCTTTCCAGGTTGATAAGACAGAGTAAAATCATAGTCTTTCATATACTCCATCCACCTGCGCTGAGGAAGATTCAAATCCTTCTGAGAAAACACATACTTCAAGCTTTGATGATCTGTGAAGATCTCAAACTTCTCACCATACAAGTAGTGTCGCCAGATTTTCAATGCAAAAATCACCACCGCCAACTCTAGATCATGAGCGGGATAATTTTATTCCTGTTGCTTTAATTGCCGGGACGCATATGCCACAACCTTGCCATGTTGCATAAGCACTGCACCCAACCCTACTCGAGAAGCATCTGTACACACAACGAAGCCACCCAAGCCAGAAGGCAAAACAAGCACCGGAGAAGTGGTGAGCAACCTTTTCAATTCATTGAAGCTCTGTTCACACTTATCCGACCGCACAAATGGCACATCTTTGCGAGTCAACTTAGTCATTGGCGCGGCAATTCATGCAAAATCTTGAATGAATCTTCTATCATAACTTGCAAGACCCAGAAAGCTCTTGATCTCTGTCACAGTCTTAAGGCTCTGCCATTGTAGAACAACTTCAATCTTAACCGGATCAACTGCAACTCCATCACCAGAAATCACGTGGCCTAGAAAATGAACTTCCCGAAACCAAAACTCACATTTGCTAAATTTTGCATAGAGCTCGTTATCTCGCAGAGTCTACAATACTACCCGAAGATGCTGAACATGTTCTTCCTTAGAGGCAGACTAGACCAAAATATCATCCACGAAGATCACCACAAACTGGTCCAAATATGGATGAAACACACGATGCATGAGGTCCATAAACGCTGCTGGAGCATTAGTTAGCCCAAATGGGATAACCAAAAATTCATAATGACCATACCTCGTACTAAAGGTAGTCTTCTCCACATCAGATTCCCAAATCCTCAATTGAAAATAACCAGATCGAAGATCAATCCGTGAAAAGACGCTTTCCGACTGAAGTTGGTCAAATAAATCATCAAACCTGGGAAAAGGATAGTTATTCTTGACAGTCACCTGATTTAATTGCATGTAATCAATACATAGCCTCTGGCTTCCATCTTTCTTCTTCACAAATAATACATGAGCACCCCATGGAGAAAAGCTAGGATGGATATAGCCCTTTTCCAGCAATTCTAACAACTGCGCTCTCAACTCTTTCAATTCTGCAGGAGCCATATGGTAAGGTGCCTTTGCTAAAGGTACCATACCTGGAATTAATTTAATTACCATCTCAATCTCTCGCTGTAGGGGTAAGCATGGCAACTCATCAGGAAATTCATAAATCACAGGAATATCGTTTATCTTCTACTATGGTGCCTCGACAGTAACCACGGAAGCAAAGAATCCATGACAACCTGCATTAAGTAATCTATAGGCTCAAATAGCAGAAATAAGCAAGCGAGAAGAACGAGATCGAATACCTTGAAAATAGAATGCCGCTTTCCCAGATGGCTGAAAATAAACTTTCCTCGATTTACAATCAACCACGGCTCCATAATTTTCTAATCAATCCATGCCCAAAATAATGTCATAGTCTACCAGCTTCAACGCATATAGCCTAGCTGGCAACTACTGATTCCCAATCACAATAGGAGTCTCATCAAGACAGAAAGGTGTAAACATGAACTCCCTAGAAGGCAATTCAACAAATAACTTACAAGACATTTCTGATGTCGGCTCCTCAATACAGGCAACAAAATCTTCAGAAATGAATGAATGAGAAGCACCTGAGTCAAATAAAATACGAGCTGCATGACCATAAATCATAATTGTAATACCCTAGATTCTTATTGGATCTTTCGGATCCTTATCAGAGAGTTTCAGATCACTGTTGCAGGTCCTAAGTTGTGTTTTACGATCCGCATGGGTTTTTCTCTCGTCCTAGTTACGGAACCCCGTGTTGAGTTTATTATTCACTTCATCGACTCACGGACGATTTAGTTGCATTGCATTCTTTCGAAGGATCATTTTGACTATATTTTTGTATTTTCCTGAATTAGTCCATTTCCGGGCCAAAAATCAAAATTTACGGAAATTAGGAAAATTCATATTTTCCTTGCCTTTTTATTTTCTTTTCTTCTCTCCTTTCCTTCATTCGCACGGCGCACCCTCTCTCTCTCATTCTCTCCCTTCTCACCCTCTCTGCTCCTACTGCAGATGGATGAGGCCCGTGGGTGAGGTGGCGACGGCGTGGAGCTGTTGTGGCACGTGATGGTGCGAGGAATGGAGAGTGGTTGGCACGATCCTGATCGGTGGAAAGCCGGTGTTGTTTGATCGTCGTGGCTATTTCGGCGTGGTTTAGTCACTTCGGTGCATGAAATCTTTGGTGGAGGTAGGGAGATGGCAGCCCTGCTTCTCTTCTGCGTTTCCTTGCAATTTCATGTCAATCGGTGCGAGTTTGAGCGGGTTTCGATAAGTTTCGGGCAAAGCATGCTTCAGGGGTGTGTGACAGGTTCACTGTGAAACGGCGATGGTTTCGTGTCAAATTAGTTTCATTTTAACCCCTGGTATGTTAGCATCCCATTCCCGCAAGTTTCGTCGTGATCAGTGGTCATTTGGGACCGGTGGAAGCCCGGGAACCCACGTGACTCGATTTGGGTCGATTCGATAGAATCACCCGTTTCTTGCAATTTTGATGTCGTTTGGACCCCTTCCGGTCTGTGGAATGTTTATTTTGTCATTAGGGTTGTTTCCCCTTCGTTTAGACGCGAATGGGGCGTGGAATGGCCGAGATCGGCCGATCCCCTATTTTGTTCGCCGTAACGCCTAAACGGTTTGATAGTAACCGTTTTCATGCTTTGGCGGTCCAGTAGTGATCATTTTACGTTTGGAGCGGTCCATCAAGAGACTGTTTCCATGTCCTGAGCGATTCCATGTCAACCGTTCATTCGTTTGGAACAGTAGGTCGGTTCAGGGTTGTGCGGTCCTACGACAGACCGCCCTGTGGCCTAAGTGGCCCTTGGTAGACCATGTATATTCGATCGACTCTTGGTCAACATTTTATGTAGGTTCGATTGAGCGGCCTAGCTCAGACCGTTCAGTGTATAGGACGGCCCTTTTGGTGACCGTCCATACTTCTACATGGCTTGAGCAAAATCATGTATTGGTTTTAAGTGGTCTGGTCCATGACTGCTCTAGTCATTACGCGGCCCTAAAGAAGACCGTCCTATGAATGGAGCGGCCTCCTGATAGACCGTGTACCCCTATATTTCTTGGTTTTATTTGTTTGAGTCTTCTGGGTGTAAACGGCCATGCCCTTGACTGTTTACTCCATGGAGCGGCCTAGGTATGGACCGTGTATCACTTTGTACGGCCTATTCTATGACCGTTCAGTACCTGTATTCTCTGTGTGGGTAGTGGCCCTTTGGCTGACCATTTGGTTCACCTAGCTGTCAGGCTGGTGACCGTTCTCCTAAGAGATCCACCTTTCTATTGTTTTGGCCTCTGTTTGCCTTGGCCTTGCCGTGTGAGTTGCCCGTAGTCCCGTGGACATCTTGGATGTCCTATGCGGGCGATGATCATGTTGTGGGGCAGCCGAGGAGTGCTGTTATCGAGTAGTGTTCCGTACTATTTCTGAGTCTTCATTGGGTTCTGGTCAACCTGGTGTAATCCAGTGGTTGACATGTGACTTGTGAGTGTCTCGGTGATCCGGTATGGATCGAGATATGGTTCTGGATGCCTAGGGGTACTATCTTACCTCGGTCTACGTGTCTAGTTGTGTTGAGGGTCTTAGTGAACCCTTAGGTCTCCGTGTGTCATTTTATACGGGTTTGTAGATCTGATGATCCATTGTCGTTTCCTGTGACTTAGGATTAGGCTGATTGGCGGCTTGTCACTGTCATTGTATGACGATGTTGACTCCGAGTCATGAGACTCAAGGATCGTTGCGTTGTTAGGTCTAGTTGTCCTGTTTTGAGTCTATTGGTAGTTTGGTGTGCTACCTTGATGCTTCGTAGTACGTGCGATAGTGCGTGCTTAGTCGGTCTATACTTCTGCATTGATGCTTTAGAGTCTCTGTGTCTAGTGTGCCTCCACTAGTCGTAGCCTGACGACCTCGAGTGTCGGCCCACCCGAGACTGGTGGTGAGGGCAGTTCCCGACTTAGGCGATTTGTAGGCTAGTTTCCGTGGGCTCCCTTGCCTTGCAATAGTGTCCTACTGGGAGAGAAAACTAGCTAGAGGCCTGCCTCAAGGCATTGAGCTTGTGTGTGCACACGTGGTCAGGGGCGTTTTGGACGAACGTCGACGGGCGTGACCTTGACTAGTCACTCGTTACTATAGTTCCTGGTTCAGTTCAGTGAGTATCTTAGTCTCTGTCGTCCTCGGCGTCCGTAGCGAGATACTTGGGTCGTAGTGTAAGACGTCAGTGGATGCCTCTGGCTATTCTTCTAGTGAAGAGGTGCTTCCGTCACGTGACACGTGACTCCTATGTTTCTCATCCTTCGTGTCGTGACCTTTTCGAGTTAGTCTGATCTGGACTTTACCCGAGGTCGGCTCTGTGTAACGTGTACGGTAATCTAGTCGTGTATGCTTCAAGTTTTTTGCCTAGTTTTGTAGGACCTTCACTTTGGGCCTTGTGCCTTCCGACGGATCGGTAACTCCTGACTTTACGAGATCAGGTTCGCCCTTCTGTCGTTGTTTGGAGTAGCTTAGGGAGCCAAGCTTCTCTCGGTGGCCGTGTTCCGGTCTTTGCAGCTTTGCTTTTCCCTTTTCTTTTAGCTGTTTCTACTCCTGCCTTTACTGCTTTCTTTTACAGCTTTGTAGTTATGATTTAGCCTTTCCTGCTTTACTACTACTGTTGTGATGCGGGACGGACACGCGACCTGGGACTCTAGCTCGCGATCGCCCCTATGCGAGGGAAGACGTGGGACCGTGCGCGGTTGAGAAACTGGCAGTGAGTCTCGGGTATCGGCTTTTCCGCGTTAACTCGGATTGAGTCACGGGACGGGTCGCACTCACTCTCTCGCAGTGGTGATAAAAATGATATAACATGCTAATAACCTATCACATGCAGCGGCATATACGAATAAATACGAGTAAAGCAAAGCCGAGTAAGAGAGTGAACACGATACCTCCACGCTCCGGGCGTGGGGAAGTCGACCCTGGCCAGTTACGGTAACTCTCGGTACAATGGTAAAAACATAATTACAACAATGAATTTTATTGCCCACTCCACGTAGGGAGGTAAAGGGCTACAAGTGGGCCCGGGAGGACCGACCCTGGGTTGATGGGCAGCAATTTGGAGGTTCGTTCGGAGCGAACTCGGCATGCTGGTCCGACTCGATCCTGCGCCAACTCGGTACTGCGCCGACTCAGTTCTGACTCGTTGGACAGCATGGCACGGATTCCAAAGGAACGTCACCTTCCTGAGATCTTTGGAAGGCGCCGCTTGGTAGGAACGTTGGCAGCACGTCCCTGGTCGACTCCTGGGAGTGGCGGCTCCTGAAGTTGATTTTTGATATTTATTTCTGAATTTTTCCCGGACTGAAATTTCAGACCTGCACAGGGAACAGATCTGCACGCCTCGGCTGCACGAATTAATTCTCTCAAATCTGAAATCAGATCGAGGCAAGACTGGTGGCGTTGGAAAGAGGACTCCCATATCTACAACATATATTTTGTTTAACGTGATCCAACGAAAGGATGAGAATTGGGAGGCTCTGCAAGACTATTTTTTTTCTGGGAATCGATTTACAGACACTCAGGACAGAAGGAGATTTGCCTGAAACTGACCTTTGACCGAGGGCTAAATGATTTTTTCAGGGGCTGAAAAAATTATGGGAGGTAGGGGGGAACGTGAGGAACACTGAGGAGTTTTTGTGGATGTTTTGGAAATTTCTAAGGAGGTGAGAAAAATATGAAAATGTGACACTATCTTGTGGATCTACAGAATGACAGATTACAGGGGGGAAACAAGAAATATGGGGAAAATACTAAACGATGTCCAAATGACACAAAAATTGAACGGGAGGTTAAGGGAGACAGGTAGAACAAGCCCTCAAAGTTTGGGCTCGATCAGACAACAAGAACCTAAGATAAAATTCTGGAGATGAGGTTCTATCCTGATTTGGACAAAATTCTGGCGTTGATGGCGGCGGCGCGACGGCGGTGCGATGGCGGCGGCGGCAGAAATAGAACTCAGAGGATGAGAGGGGGAGGTAGAAAGGGTCTCACACCCTGGAATGCTGGAGGAAGAAGAAGAACAGCAGGGAGAGAGTGGAGAGGGGCGCACCCTCCTTGGAGCTTCCAACTAATTTCACAAAATTTTCACTTCATTAATTCTTACAAAACACTATACATGGGCTTATATAGAAGTGGAGGAAGGGGGAGAGGGTTGGAATTTCATGGGAGAGAGGGGAGGGGTAGCATTTTCTTCCCTCATGTGTTCAATTGGCCTAAAAAAATAAAATACAAAATGTCATTTTAATTGGGGGGCACCCCCTTGACTTAAGGGGAGGCATCTTGGACATTTTTCACCCATTGTCTCCTTGAATGGTCCAACCATCTAGAAGCCCACCTAGGACTTTGATCAGCCCCACATGGGTCTCTAGGGCTTAGGTGGACCAATGGAAAAGATTGTGGGGGCCCCTTGCTGGTCCTACTGGACTTTTACACAAAACCCACTAAAACCTAAAGACTCATAGTTTGGCATAGAAACCCTTACAATTGCACATATGTTTTTCCCAAGGATATAAAAATAAACTAAAGGACACAAATATAAATTAAAATGTCAGTGCTCTTGCTTTAATGTCCCCATCAATTCTCCCCGGGTGGGAAGAACTCGACCCCGTCGAGTAAGGGGTGCAGCTGCTCGAGTAGCTCCGGCAGATGCGTCACCGAACCTTGAAGCGCGGAGTACGCTCCACTCCAAGAAATCGACACCTGCTCATCCTGTATAGATTCGATATGCATACGCTGCTGAGAAATGAGGCTATAGGTGGACACTCCTGGGTGGGGTCACTCTCAAATGACGGAAGCGGCTCAAAGGCTCACTAGGAATCACCGCTTGTCCCTTATGTGACTTGATCCGATATGTGAAATAGAACCAATCTCAAAGTCTGAGAAGTCTCATACTCGAAAGGGACTAACAACGCGAGTGTACAATTGATGCGGGACGGACACCCGACCTGGGACTCTAGCTCGCGATCATCCCTATGCGAGGGAAACGTTGGACCGTGTGCGGTTGAGAAACCGGCAGTGAGTCTCGGGTATCAGCTTTTCGCGTGTACTCGGATCGAGTCACGGGACGGGTTACACTCACTCTCTCACAGTGGTGATACAATTGATATAACGGGCTAATAACCTATCACATGCAGCAACATTCAAAGATATACGGGTAAAGCAAATGCCTACGAGGAGGGTGGCGAGTGTACCTCCACGCTCCAGGCGTGGGGAAGACGTTCCCGGCCAAGTACGGTAACTCCCGATAACAATGGTAAAAAGTTAATTATAGCAGTGAATTATATTGCCCACTCCACGCAAGGAGGTAAAGGGCTACAAGTGGGCTTGGGATGACCAACCCTGGGTTCACGGGTAGCAATCTGGAGGTGCCTCTGGAGATAACTCGGCTTGCTGGTCTGACTCGGTACTGCGCCGACTCGGTTCTGACTCGCTGGACAGCAAGGTGCGGCTTCCAAATGAATGTCGCCTTCCTGAGATCTTCTGGAGGCGCCGCTTGGCTGGAATGTTGGCAGGACGCCCCTGGTTGACTGCTGGGAGTGGCGGCTCCTGAAGTTGATTTTTGATATTTATTTGTGAATTTCTCCCGGGTGTTGACACCCATTTTTTGTCGATAAGTTGACTCGTTCCTCTTACTCCCATTTGTTGATGCCTCGAGTTGTCCATCACTCGTTGGGTTATTTTTAGGCACGTTCTGGGCCAGTTTTATGGGTAGCCTCCCTCCCTGGCTAGGTTTGTTTTAATTCTGGGCTTAATGGGCCTTGGTTTTGGTTGATTGGGCTTTTTTTTATGAGTTTCAAGAACCCATGTACATGTACAGTTCATCCCTGGCCGCCCAATCATTGTGCGGTTGCCTACGGACCGTCTATCTATTTTGGAATATTTTGGTTAATTTTCAGAATTTTCACCGACAAGCATTTATGCGGTTTTCCCCTAGCCGTTCCATATAATGGACTGACGGATAGTAGCCGCTCATCTCCCAGAGTCCTACATTTCGTGGTTTTCTCAGATAACTATCCAATTAATCTATTTATCACCGACAAGGCTAGAATGGTTTGTCTTTGGCTGCTCTACCTTTGAACAGTCTCAGCTGAGCCGTTCATGTATGAGAGTCCAATGGCGAAGATTTCGGTCAGTTCGATGGATAATTTAGATTATTTATGATTTATTTGAATTTCCACCGACAGGGTTGGACGGCCAGGACATGGCCACATATCCCGTTGAGCGGTCTATCGTAAGAACGTTCATCCATTCGATTCCTGAATTTCAACATATTTTCTCTCTTTATCCGTGGTTTTATCCCTAACATCTCCCGTCATTTTCTCTGCGGATAATGAACCATTTCGAGTGTTGTTTCTTCCACATAAGAGATAATTCATTTATCTTCATCTTTTGTTTGATAATCTCAACCTGAAAATACTTTTAGACCCTAATTTCAAGCTAGGACTTTAGGTGCTCTATAAATAGACCCTAAAGGCCGGGTTTGAAAAAGGGGGAGATTTTTGGTCGACGGCGAAGCCCTGCCACATTCTTGAGTGACCTAGCACCAAGGAGGGAGGCTTTCCACGTCCATATAAGCTTCCGGTTCAGGGAGTAGTCTAGTTTTTAAGTCTTGTGTGTTTGATAGGTTTTGTCCATTTTTTCACTGCATGCACTACTCTTCTCACTTTCTCCCCATGTTTTTCTTCACCTTCATTGCCATGCACACACCCATCCACGTTTGTGACACCCTAGGGGTTTAAAATCCCCCAAGTATCCCCTTTTCCACTTATTCATGTTCATTTCTTATTATTTTGGCATCTACTACACTTTTCAATTCTAATTTGGGTTTTCTCTGTGTTTTCACTTTGTTTTGCAGGTCAGCAATCCCTAGCACGAGGCCCATCCCCTCTGGCCGGCCGGAGAGGGTGGAGGTTGGACCCTTTGTGACTTTTGGCGTGGTGGTCTTGCGCGGTTCTCTACCATCCGTGCAAGGCGACGTGCGGTGCTACCTGGACCGTCCTTCATCTTCCTACGGTCGTGATAGAGCCGTTCAACTACCAGGAGTGCTTCATCCTGCATCCTCTGCAGCGCTCTTAAGCGGACTATCGTGAGACCATGCATCTTATTGGCGGTTCTTCCTGAACCGTACATCATCGCAGCGCTGCAGGTCAGGCGAGTACCTCTCCCCCTTTCCAAGGTACGGCGTGTTCATCACGTTCGGCACCTTGGTGGCGATCACAGGTTCTTACACCTCCCTTTCCTTCTATCTTCATTCATTTCTCATGTTGGATGTGGTAGGATAGACATAGGAAGGCATGAAAAGAACGGACGGGAGGAGAAATATATCTACACCCTTCTTTTGTGGCGATCACGGTGGGACACCTAGTGCCCATCGTGTTAGTGATTTGTTGACCCCTTCTTTCGCTGTGTTAGTCCTATTCTTGAAGTGATTGCAGGTTGGGTTGCATTTTCTACCTTCTGGAACGTGAACGGTTCTCCCAGAGCCGTTCATCCCCTGTGCAGCTGCACGTCCACCGTCCCTCTCTTTGAACAGTGCCAGTTCTCCTCCAAGCGTCTTGTCATAGACGGCCTCCTATCAACCGTCCACACTTCCGACGGCCTATCCTTGGCCGTCCATCTTTCTAGCACAGGTACGCTTCTGGTTGGTCAGGTTGTAGGTACACAGTTGCTAGAGATCCATTCCAGAGCTTACGCGGCTGTCCACATACCGCTCTTCCTGGTACGTTTCTCATCTCCGCCATCCTTCATTTCCAGTATTCTATGATTTTCTTTTGCAGTTATTCTGCCGTTACTCCCTGTTACTCCATGGATTATATGGTTCCGTACAGACTGCCTGTCCCTTTGAGCTGTCTCATATAGACTGTCCTTGTGGTGCTACAGTGCGCCCGTAATTCATTTTGATTGCCATGTTTCATGATATTCATGATCTTTGGTGCTGGTTATGGATCTCTCCCTGCTCCCATATCATTGTTGCATGATTGTTTTCATTGCTTATATATTTGATTGGTCATTGGTTGATAGTTGCTTGGCTAGATTTTGCATGCACTCCGGTGCACATAGGAGCATCCATCTCTTTCATAGTAGTTGCATTCCTACCGAGGTAGGGTTTCCTCTCGTCTCCATACTCCTTGGAGCCGACTAGGGGACCTTGCTGAGGACCTCTGTAAGCCCCCGTGATCCGTGGATTCCCACACGGATGTCGGGCATGTTGTACCGTATCCACCCCCAATCTAGGGTTTGCATCCGCGAGCGAGAGATCCCCGTAGAGTTACCGAGTTCCTCATTTCCCACTCTGGTTAGGTACCTTGTGGTTGAGTGAATTCATATATTAATTAATCCACTAAGGTCCTACAAGAGTAATTTAAAAAATTATCGTGCATCATTTGACAACTTGATTGCTTAAGTGCTTGATTCTCCTCTCATCTCTCCTCTCCATTGGATGCTTGGTTGTTTGAGGTTTTGCTTTGGTTAGGATTGTTTGCCCTAGTCTTGAGGTGTTTAGTGTATGTGGGGTTGTTTTTTTCCCTCAGGATCATCACCTAGGGTCAGTTCTCATTTCCATTCTTACTTTAATCCTTTGTTTGATTCATCATCTCCCATGTTGTCATACGACTTCTCCCAGTCCCACGAGGACTCTCTTCCTCGCGGACTTCTTGAGGACCCATCTAGGGTCACCCATATGCAGGGAGGAGAGGGGGCTGCCCCTCCACTCCCGACCATTCTTGGTGAGGGTTCCCAACCCTCTCTTTCTGAACCATCCATTCAGAATCTGGCCAATCAAATTCTCAACATGATGGCCCAGTTGGACCCTACCCAGCTCCATCTCATCCGGCAAGCCTTGCAGGTGGCCGATGCCCCGACTTCAGCTCCTTCTCGTGGCATGACTGCTGTTGCCACTACATCTTCTACTACTGGGATCACCTCTGTGGCCCCCATTGACCTTACTCCCACCCGTGCTCAGATCCTTTGGTACTCCAGCATGGAAACAGGCCAGGCTTCTACCTCGGCCCATCAGCCGCTCGATAAGGGGAAGTCTCAAATCCCCTCTGTTCCTTACCTTGATCCCTATGTCACTATTTTTCCATCGCCGCAGGCCCTTGTAGCCCCGGCAGACTTCACTCGGTTACAACCAGGGGCCGCCAAGCTGGCTCATGTGGATGCGGGCCATTCCCTGGCCCATTATCCATCTTACGGGCTGCCCCCTCAGTCGGCTTTTCCTTTGGCTCTATATCCAGGTACTGCTCCTCCTACTCCTTCTCCTCCATCCCGGGAACGGGAAATTCTTGACAAATGGGCTGCTATGCAGCAACAAATTGACCTCCTCCACAAGCGTGTTGGCTTGCAGTCTTTGGCTGATGTCCCTATTCCTAACTTCGGGGACATTCATTTTCCTCCTCAGTCCGAGCTCCCCGTGTACCGAAAATATGAAGGGAACGGCAACCCGTTCATTCATGTTCGGGAGTTTCTGTACGAGTCAGCACAGTTCCAGCATGATGATCGCCTGATGGCTTACTTATTCCGCCGATCATTGGAGGGGGTCGCCCTGGAGTGGTTTTATACTTTGCCTCTGGAGGAGGCAGAAAATTTCAAGATAGTCAAGGAGAAGTTCATTCAGAGGTTCCA
This sequence comes from Amorphophallus konjac, assembly GCA_022559845.1. NCBI lineage: Eukaryota > Viridiplantae > Streptophyta > Magnoliopsida > Alismatales > Araceae > Amorphophallus > Amorphophallus konjac. Next base: position 215,315,774 of record CM040124.1, on the reverse strand, counting down.
AGATTGGGTCGGTCCCGAGTATTCTTTCACCGACCTGGTAGCGAAAAAGATGAAGTCGGAGGAGGATTTTGCGACCTATGCAGATCGATGGAGGCAGATGGCCTCACGTGTGCTCGGGCAAATCCCGGAAGAAGAGAAGGTTAAGTTGTTAATCTCCAATGCTACCCTGACATTCAGAAATATTTTGGCAATGAATGACATTTTGAATATGCACCAGTTGTACAGAAGGGCTCGGTTCATACAGACACAGTTTAAATACTCCCCTATTCATTCACTGTTTGAGGCCCAGAAATCCAAAACCACCAGGAAGTCCCATGGCCCCGTCACCGAGGGAGTGTAGATCAACGAGCAGGTCAAGGCTGTTCAGTTTCCCCACCAAGCCGCTCCACCTCACTTCCCGCAGCCTCCACGCAACCCCCAGTTCGCCGCTCCACAAGTTCCCCAACCCACTTTCCCAGTTCCTCAACACCTGCAACAACCACCACCACCACCCCAACAGCCTCAGCAGCCTCCGCAATATCATAATGTTCTTCCACCCGTCGCTTACGGACCTGCTCGACCGAGCCCAAAGAGGACCCATTACCCTCCTCTTCTTGAGACATTGCCTGATATTTTCTCTGCTTTGATGTATACTGGTGATATTCAATTGCCTCCTGAGCGTCAAAATTGGAATATGGCCGCCGATCAGTCCTGATGTTGCATATATCATCGGCAACCCGGGCACACAATAGAGCGGTGCTATCAGTTTAGAGATCCGGTGTATGATTTACATGAGGGCTAGAGGATTGATTGGGCCCAGATGCACCAGTTGATTGAGGACATCAAGCAGAGGCAGACACAAGCCCGGCCGCAGTAGGCGGCGCCCCAAGAACAACAACAGCAGCAACCCCAACAGCAATAGCAACCCTAGCAACAGCAGCAGCAGCAACAAGACCTTGGGATCCATCAGAATCCCATGCCAGTACACCATCCCGCTCCTCAGCAACAACAATAGCCACCGGCGCCGGCACCGGCCCAGGTAAACATTGTTCAGCACCCAGACCCCAACGTTGGGTGGACTTTTGATGATAAAACCCGCGCACACCTCTTGGCCTTCCACCATAACCATTCCCCCGCACCTGCTATCCCCTCCGTTCTCAGGCCCGCCGTTCTGAGCACCACTCCACCCATTATTCCCTTCGCATCACCCATCAGGCCCACCACATTCCCCTCCATACCGCCAGTCCTTTCGCCATCACCCACCATACCCTCCATCATCACCCCTCCACTTAACCCCTCGCCCATTTCCCCTTCGCCTGGGCCTATCAGGCCAACTTCCGCCATCCTCACCCCCATTTCTACCCCTTCCCCCTACCCCACCGGGCCAAGCGGGGGTCCGTCTCAGTCCGTGCCGGCACCACATTGCTCCCTTTAGAGCGGGAATCCATTTCACAAAGTTTACCCTTCTTCTCATGCACCCGCACCTACCCCTCAGCCTTCTTCCTCAATAGCTGAAGATGCAGACCCCGTGCCAGGCACGAAGTACGACTTGTTACAACACTTGGACTGGATGCATGCCAAGATTTCAGTTTTGGAATTGATCAAAAGGTCGCCGCTACATCAGGATACTTTGAAGACTTTTTTGCAGAAAGTGATGGTAAATGAAGATGTGGCGGTGGATAGTTTACCAACGGTGTTGGCAACCATAACAAGGGGGCCCTCTATTTCATTTTTCGAGTCAGAACTAGCTCCCCCAGAGGCACGGCAGATGCCACTATGTATTACCATTTCTTTGAATAAAGTGGCTATTGAGTCTGCCCTTGTGGACACAGGAGCATCGATAAACGTGTGTCCATTAAGTACCCTCTGTGCCTGTAACATTTCAGAGGATATGCTTAAGCCAACACCCACCACAATAGCAGCATATGACAATTCCAGGCATGCTTGTCACGGGGTCGTGACTGTACAGGCCGAGCTAGGGCCGTTGGTTATGGACGTGGAGTTTTATGTGTTGGACATAGACCCAATGTTCAAATCTATTCTGGGTCGTCCATGGATAAACAGTTTAAATGCCGTACCTTCAACCGCCCTCTAATGCCTGAAATTCCCATTCCAAGGCCGGGTGGTTAAAGTGAAAAGCATCTCCACCGTCCAATCTGTTGATGCCATTTCAGACAAGATTCTCCCAACATTGTGGCTAAGCAATCGGCCAGTTTTGTCAGTAATGGACTTGAATTATCCATGGGCATATGCGTCACGCAAGCCCGCCACTGCACCAACAAATGTCAAGATCAAGTCCAAGATTAGAGATTCCAAAGGATGGCACATGATTCTGAGATTGGGTTATCAACCGGGCCTGGGTCTCGGCGCACAATTACAAGGATGGACCAAGCCCATCCCTAAAGCCAGGAAGATGGGCCGCCAAGGCCTTAGCTACCATGATTTAGCGATTTCAATACTTGGAGATTCTGGGACGTTAACGTGGGACTATCAACAACATTTTATGAAAGGCCCGCTGTAGCCCGGCACATTGAAGCAACCACCGCCATGTGCTGATGTGAAGGTTGATGTCGCCTGTGATGATTCTGACCCACCGCCGCCGCTGAAGGGGTTGGTGGGTGATATGGAAGATTTTGCTGGTTGTTTTGAAAAGTTATTTAGTAAAAGAGAAGGCCACCCGAGGAAGAAGGAGATGCAGCTGGTGAAGCATTCTCCAACGTGGCTGGTCCGCCGGGGGCCACGGGAAGTGGGGAGCTCTATCACTACCTTTTCTCTGTCCCCATCCCGTCTTGCCTCTTTGTTCCAACAATTGGGGTTTGTCCCCCGTTCCCCTCCAATTCTGGTCGACCCATACGTCACGGAGAGACCGCCTGAAATTTTATTTGTTCCATGTGCTTGCGGGCGCTGCCCACGTATTGATATTTCGACCTTGTTTACTCCTCCTCCCCCCAATGCCCAACTCCACGAGATGTGGTTTCGATCCTCTGATCCATTCTTCGACTGCATCTTCCCCGATTTGTTCCCCATGCAACTACCTCCTCCTCCGTCCTCTTCCTCATGTTGCATGATCTCCTCCAGCCTCCAAAAAAAATGCCAATTTTAAAATGGAGGTTTCAATGGAAGATTACACTGTGTTCTGCTCAGCTTCCCAGGGGGATGGGAACCTCCTTTTCCAGTAGATTTCCTATCTCCTAGGTTAGATGTACAGTGTGCAGAGTCTCCTAGGTCAGTAGAGTCAGTTGGGGTAGAGTCTAATTCGAGTCTAGTCAGCCCATCCTCGCCTGCAGTGCACCCTGTGATGCGTCATCCAAAATCCATCCCTAATAGGTTTCTGCGAGATTTGGCCGAAAGATGCCATGCCCTCCTTAGGTGCCCATAGTTTGTAGAGACCGCAATTGTTTTGGAAGATGATGAGGAATTAGAAGGGGTATGGAGCAATGACGGATTAGGGGTATATAAAATTATGAATGAGGAGGATCCAGCTGATGATGAGCAAAGCGAGGTGGACGACGCTGCCGACTTGTATGCACAAGGTTTGAAGAGGTTTGATGAACCATCCTCGGCAGTGGATGAACCCACTAAAGAAATTAATCTTGGTACAGAAGAGGACCCCAGGCCCATACTTCTTTCTGCTAATCTCCCTCCTCAGGTTGAAGTGGAGCTCATTAACGTTTTGAGGGAGTACAGTGATTCTTTTGCCTGGTCCTACGAGGACATGCCGGGTCTTGACCCCACGTTGGTTGAACACCGATTGATTCTTAAACCAGGGGCAACACCCGTTAAGCAGAAAGCAAGAAGGTTCCACCCGCAGATGGCCCTAAGGATAAATGAAGAAGTCGACAAATTGCTAAGGCCAGGTTTATTAGAGTTGTTCTATATCCGCAATGGGTGGCAAACATAGTCCCAGTGATGAAAAAGGATGGCAAAATTTGGATTTGTATCAACTTTAGGGACTTAAATAAGGTGTATCCAAAAGATGACTTTCCACTTCCTCACATTGATGTACTGGTGGATAACATGGCTGGATATGAAGCCCTCTCGTTTATGGATGGTTATTCTAGATATAACCAAATTCGTCTTGCTCCTGAGGATCAAGAGAAGACCTCGTTCACTACGCCCTGGGGCACATACAGCTATGTTGTTATGCCATTTGGATTAAAGAATGCAGGTGCTACTTATCAGAGGGCAATGATGGCTATCTTCCACGACATGATGCATGCCTACTTAGAAGCTTACGTGGATGATATTTTGGTAAAGTCAAGGTCCAAAGAAGAGCACCCCGCCATTCTAGCCAAAGTGTTACAAAGGGCTAGGGAATATAAATTAAAGATGAATCCAAAGAAATGCGTGTTTGAAGTTGCATCAAAAAAGTTACTCAGGTTTATAGTTAGTAAACGGGGGATCCAGATCAATCTGAAGAAAGCAAAGGCCATTATGGAGATGCCGCCACCTAAGAACATCACCGAGCTCAGAAGTTTGATTGGGCGCTTACAATTCATTAGGTGATTTATATCTCAACATTCGCAAAGATGCCGCCCATTCTATGAATTGTTAATGGTGGGAGCAAAATTTGAATGGAATGAACAATGCCAAAAGGCCTACGAAGAGCTTAAGGTTTATCTTTCTAATCCCCCGGTTCTACAACCACCCGTCCCTGGGAAACCCTTGATCCTATACATTTTTGTGATTGAAGACTCCCTAGGAGCTGTCTTGGGTTAGGTAGATGATGAAGGAAGAGAAAGAGCAGCATACTACCTTTCAAGGTTGTTTAATCCCGCTGAATCCAAGTATACTGCCATGGAGAAGACCTGTGCAGCGCTAGTGTGGGTAGCTCAGAAGCTCAAACACTATTTTCTTGCCCATGAGGTCAAGCTGATCTCTAGAATGGACCCCATTCATTATCTTTTAGAAAAACATATCCTTTCTAACCGGTTAGCTCGCTGGAAGAGTTTTCTCTCCCAGTTCGATATCACCTTGATCGTCCAGAAAGTAATCAAGGGGTATGCCATTGCTGAGCATCTCGCTCATTCTCCCATCCCTCGCACGGATTCAATCTAGGACGAGTTCCCTGATGAACACATGGCAGTAATCACTCATCTTCCTTTACGGTCTCTCCATTTTGATGGTGCTCTCAATTCTCAAGGTAGTGGAATCGGCGCCGTTCTCCTTACTCCGGAAGGGGTGACCATCCCTATCGCTTATCAACTCTCATTTCCTGCCACGAATAATATAACCGAGTATGGGGCTCTCCTTGCCGATCTGAAGCACGCCTACCTCTTGGGCGCTCGATACCTTAACATCATAGGAGACTCTCAATTGGTGTTGCGTCAAGTTCTGTCAACTTACCGCACCCGTGACCCTAAGCTTAAGCCCTATCAAGATCTGGTCACGCTCTTGGCTAGGCAATTCTGGAAGCATATCTATATTCACACTCCTTGTTCTCAGAATATTTTGGCTGATGCCCTTGCACCACTAGCTTCTTCTCTTTCATTTCCCCTCAGTCGTGCCACTGAGACCATTGTGGTCCAGCGGTTAGACGCCCCTTCTCTACAGGATCCCTGGTTCGACAACCTTAGGAAATCTGTAGAAAGGAAGGTAGAAAGGGAAGAGGTGAGAGAAGTTTCATTAACTGAGCTTGAGGAGATCATAGAAGAAGAAGAGTTGCCGTGGTATTATGAGATTGAGCAGTATTGTAGGGACTGTTCATTTCCGGAGACGGCAAATGTCGAGCAGCGAAAAGCCATTAGAAGAGTCGCCGTAAGATACACGATTGTTGCTAGAGAATTGTATAGGCGGTCTCTCAATGGAGTTCTAATGAGGTGTCTAGATGACGATGAGGCTAGGAAGGTTGTGGAAGCAGCTCACTCCAGTGAGTGTGGAGGGCACGTAAATGGGCAGGCATTCACGAAGAAGATTCTTAGGAAGGGCTATTATTGGCCAACCCTAGAAGAAGATTGCACCACCTATGTCCGTAGGTGTCTTCAATGCCAGCTCCATGCTGACAAGATCCATGCTCCTGTTTCTTCTCTCCATCCTCTCTCTGCTCCCTGGCCATTTTCCATGTGGGCCTTTGATATCATCGGACCTCTCGGTGACCCGAATTCCGCAGTCAAGCAGAAGTCCTTCATCCTGACGGCTACGGAGTACTTCACCAAGTGGGCAGAAGCTGAAGCCTATGCATAAATCAAAGCCACCACAGTATGGCGCTCCATCCTGAAGAATATCATCTCGCGGTTTGGAGTGCCAAGTGATATCATCACCGACAACGGGCCTCAATTCGTTTTTCAAGAACTCCGGGACCTCTGTAAGAAGTTTAATATATCACTGCATCATTCATCACCATACTACCCCCAAGGTAATGGCCAGGCTGAGGCCATGAACAAAACCCTTCTTAAACTCATGAAGAAAACATGCGAGTCATACAAATTTGCTGATTGGGCCGATAAACTGGTAGAAGCTCTATGGGCTTATTGCACCTCCATCCGTACTCCCACGGGGCAAACTCCTTTTGCTCTCACCTATGGGATGGAGGTGGTACTCCCGTACGATATCCTGATCCCTTCCCTAAGGGTGCAGCTGGACAAAGAACTTAATCTCGATGAGCGTCGAGAGACGTTGCTAGTCCAACTGGAACTCTTAGATGAGAAGAGGCTTAACGCGGCCAATCATGTCTCGGTTTATCAAAAGCATGCCTCGCGGTATTTCCAAAAGAAGGTTATCGAAAGAAAATTCCAAGTGGGTAATATGGTTTTGAAACACAAATTTATCAGATCAGCATGCCCCAGGTCTAAGCTGCAACCCAACTGGGAAGGGCCGTTTGTAAGTAAAGAAGTCTATCCGGGTAAGGCGTATCGTTTAATCAACGCGGAGGGTGAGGAATTACCAAATCTGTGGAATGGGATATATTTAAAACACTTTTATTTATAGAGTCGAACTAGCAACGACTTAGTGGCGGTATGCGCCTTCACTTGATCACGAAAGGAAATCCCCGGTTCAACATTTCACACACTACACGACCCCCCGTGGATCGGTTTCCTTCTTTTGTACAACACCGTTTCTCCCTTGGCCATGCTTCGGGGAGGGTGAAAGTCCTTGTTTTTCCTTCTCTCTCGACTGAAAATGGGGGCAGAGGGTGAATAAGGGGGCGAGAACTGATCTAGACCCCCCAATAAAAGAGGTCTCAAATAGGGGCAGTCCATTATGACCTTATTCCGTAAAAGAACATGGAAGAAAAGAAAGAAAGGAATGAAAAGGAAAAAAGGGGCAAAAATCAAAGCTAAAAGCTCACCCAAAGCTCGAAGCTCTCAAAAGTTTGAAAGTCCCCAAATAATAAAACCAGGCACGACAAGAGTGGCAGTACAGTTTTCCCGCGGGACGTTATGAGCCCGGTTGTATGCGTGCCTAGAGCGGAAGTAGGTTCGATGATGAACACAAAGCCCCGGCACAACATACCAAATTCTTTAAAAAGGGGGTGTCGTGAGAAGAACTCAAGCCCTAAAAACCTCTATACCTATCGCCAGCTTTTCTATTAAAATCTGTTTTATTTTCCAAGGAATGGATCCTACCCCGGGTATGGCCTCGGTAGAGGCACCGTTAAAGCAAGGTTAGCACCGGCCACGGGCGGTCCTTTATATTGCACATTGAGCCCGGGAGGCCCCGGGTGAGATAGGAGGTTCCCTGTCGTCAGGTCTAAGCTGGTTTCAAAATCCAAGAAAAAAATCATCAATATTTCAAAATCCACAAAAAAATCAAATATGTTCAAAATCCAAGAAAAAAAATTAATATTTCAAAATCTAAAAAATCAAATATTCCAAAATCCAAAAAAAATCAAATATTTTAAAATCCAACAAAAAAATCAAATATTTCAAAATCTAAAAAAATCAAATATTTTAAAATCCAAAAAAAATTGAATATTTCAAGATCCAACAAAAAAATTCAAATATTTCAAAATCCACAAAAAAATCAAATATGTTCAAAATCCAAAACAAAATCAAATATTTTGAAATCCAAACAAAAATCAGATATTTTCAAAATTTCAAAAAAAAAAGATTTTCTTAATTTGCATTCATAGCATCCATTGCATTCATTTGACATTTGTTATTTACCTATTTAATAAGGCTTACTCTCTTGACCAAAAATTAAGAACTGGTCATTTCCTAACTTGTTATAGGCAATGGGTTAAGCCTAAAACAGATTTAATCTATTTTCTATATTTGTATGTGTGTAGGGACAGGTTGAAGCTGAAAAGTGCAGTTGGCTCGTGACCGTGTGAATGTTAAAGTCTTATCCCAACCTACGCAATCACATCAAGGAAAAAGCCCAAAGCCCAAAGCTCAAACTCAATCCAATCATCAATTTTATTCATTTCATATATCAAACTATCTAAACACAAGTCCTATCCAACATCATCATGAAACAAAAAAAAAAATCACTCAGTCCTCCGCTGGGCATCCCCGCGGGGACGTATCTCTCTCAGCTCTCTAACATAGGCCTGGCGCGTCGCCGGGATCTCTGCAACCTCTGCTAGTAGGGTAAGCACCCTGCTCACCTCCCACATGATCAGGGCACTCCTGAACGCCTGCTCGTCCTCCTCCGTTCCAATCCTCCGCGCCTGTAGTGCGAGAAGGTGGGGTAGTGCTGGTAGAACTATTCAGGGTAGTCCAACCTGTAGGTAGCACCGGTGCAGACTGTACATTGCCAGCGCGGTGTCGCTCACGAGCCTCAAGTCCAAGCCCGGCCTCCTGGGAACTCTGACAGTGGTGTCACGGAGGAAGTCCGGGCGCATCACGAACCAATCCAAGGGTAGCCTGTTGATGTGCAGTCGCCACTCATCCCTGGTCTTCTTTTCTGCTGTCCTGCACTCTACCTATGGAGAGAACCCGAACGCGCCACCTACGAAGAAGAGGGGGTGGCTCCCGAAGATCCTACTAGCTAAAGTGACATCCTCCTTATAAGTGAATTTCATCCTAACACCCATCCAACACTCTAGAAGGATCGTAGAACCAAACAGGGGACCTCCTAAGGCTGCTGAGGTGAGGCCCTCGTACAAGTAAGCTAGGATGGCTTGAGAGATGGAAAGTCCCTGTCATAGGCCGCTAATGGTACTGAGAAGGGGAATCTCTAGCACATGGTCAACTGAAGGAAACAAGATAGCCCCGCACAAGCAAATGGACGCAGCCTTAGCTATGGCTTCATCCCACCCACACCTATTCCTGCAATGCTCCACTACCCACTGGCTAAGAGGAAGAAGGTGAATCTGACGTGGGCCTACGAAAGTGTGGACGTCCCTACTGTCTGGTATGAACCCTCCCAAGATAAGCCTAGGATTTACAGGGGCAACAGTATGACACACTGAGTCTTTCCCTCCCACCTGGGACCTGGGTAAAGAGAAGTAGGTCTCTACCTCCTCCGGTAAGATAGTGGCCTCGAATGAGGGGAAAATGAATGTATGAGTTTGAGGATGCCAAATTTCAACTAAGGCTGAGATGATGTGCCAATCAAGGGAGAGCTTTGGGTAGTTCTGACCCAACACTAGGAGAGGTTGTAAGTGCCAAGATCTCAGGATAGATGTCACTCCTAGGGGCAAGGCGCGGACCATGGGAGCCAACCACTTCAAGGTGGAATACCGCCTAGGGCCAGGGAGAAGCTGAGGTGGGAAGAAAGAAGTTGGAAGAAAAGAGAGAGGAAGGAAAAGCATGTAAGTAAATGAAAGAAGTGAATTGAATGAAATCATGATTAACTTACCTCTCTCAGAGGGCTCGAGCTGAGATGTCGCGGGATGGCGGTCAGTCGTTGGAGTACATCCCGCTCCCTCCTGGCCGGCTTTGGCCCTTCAAAAGATGCTCCCTCTAAGGAACTCCCCTCTACGGCCCTCTTCATGATGATTTGGTGGTGAATAGAAAAAGTTTCAAGGCATAGAATGAGGAGGATGTGTGAATCACGAATTTAGGCTCCCCCCTCCTACTTATAGAGCTTGTTAAGAAGCCTAGGTCTCTTGAGATCGGGGTTGGATAAGTCTAGGGCAGGTTAAGATAAGGTTTGGATGGGTTTAAAGCAGTTTGCCCTCGGGTTAAGGACTCTACAGGAGAGTCCCATTCAAGTTCGTAGGATGCCCCTTTGGATGGTCTTACGATAGACCGCCTATGTCATTGCGCAGCCCGTGATGGACCGTTTATCATTTTCCAAGAGAATTCGAGGGCAGGAGTTTAAGTGGCCTGAGTTCGACCGTTTGTCTTCTTATGTGGCCCATGGTGAGACGTTCAACATTCAGAAGGGTTAATATAAGACCGTTCAATTCACCTTGGAACAATCTATTATGAACCGTGTGTTACTTCGAACGGCCCACTGAGAACCGTTCTTCTGATCTGAAGCCCTTGTCCAACAAGTTGTGCACCTGTCCAACTAGTAGTTGTGCTATCTCTCATCTCACTCATTTGGCGTCTCTCATCTCACTCATTTGGCTATCTCTCATCTCACTCATTTGGCGTCTCTCATCTCACTTATTTGGCGCCCTCATTTGATGTCACTCATCTCACTCATTTTGCGTCACGCTCTCTCTCTCCCACTCGGAGTCGGTGTCCCTCTGTCTCACTCGTGGTCATGTCACGTCACACCCGTAGTCGTCGTCTCTCACTCACACACTCGTGTCGAGTCAGTAGTCGCATTCATCCATCCATCCATCCATTCATTCATAGAAATAGACAAAAAGCATATCACCATCACTATCATATCATCTCATGTGTACAAAAGTCGGGCCCCAAGTACAAGAGTCAAGCCTGACCCTCTCCCTCCTGATGGTCGCTGTCGTCTCCTCCCTTCAACCTCTTCGATGGTGGGGCCATCGGAGAAGTCACCTCGTCTCGGCGGCGCCTCCGTCTCTCATCCTCCTCGTTCCTCCGCTGGCCAGAGGAACCCGTCAAGTAAGTCCTAAAAGAACCATGGGTCCTGCTCGGAGCACCGCTCCTCGACCTTTGGCTCATCTCTGGGAGGATCTCCACCTGGCCCTCCAGCCTCGAGACCTGACGATGCGCCTGCTCATCCTCGGTCCTGTAGCGCTCCGCCTCGGTAGCAGTGGCTCGAAGACGCTCAACCTCAGCTCGTAGGAGCGCTGTCTCAACGGTATCGTCTGGTCTGCCCTGTGTAAGCTCCTCTCGCAGTCGGGCTGTCTCCTCCCTCAAATGCGCTGCCTCCTCTCGAGCCGCTACCCGGCTCTGCTCTAGCTCCGCCCTCAACAAGGTCAGGTCGGATGTCTGCATGTGCATCTCATAGTCAGTCAATTGCATTTCATACATTGCATAAGCATAAGTAACAAAGGGGAAGTGTAGTGATTTGCGTACCTTCTCGGTGAGCGCCACCTCGGCCGCTTTGGCCCGCGCTGCCATCCTAGTGAAGTCAGCCTCCCGCTCGGCCCGATCTACAGGAGTCTTGGTAGAAGAAGAAGAAGGAGCATCGGCCCCCTATCGCTGGGCCCCCTCGGCACACTGCATCCAAAACTCCAGGTCAGTCACATATATAGTCATAATCATAAGCATTTGCATAATTTAGAGAGTTTAGGGTTTAGAAAACTCACCAGTAAGGCCAGGGCCTGCCGAGCCTCGTCCCGCTCCCTGATGGTGGAGTGCAGGAGCCCCTGCAGCTCCGCCAGTCGTCCCTCAGGGTCAATCTGCATTTAGAAGTCCATGTGTCAGTGCATCATCATATAGGAATCATAAGCATAATAGACAGAGTTTTAGTTTAGAAGTCGTACCGGTCGCTGGGCACCCCGGAACACCTGGTCCCGGTAGTGTCTGGCGTACGCGGTGTAGTACGCTAAGTCGCTCTCTGCTCGGGCGGTCACCACTCGCCCAAGAGCTGTCTAGTCAGCCACCTGCATAGCATTCCTCACCGTCCAATGAAATGCTGCCGCTAGGCCTCGAGTAGTCCTCGTCACTCGCTCCCCCGCCTTCTCAAGCGCCGGGAACTCCACTGCGGGCTGATGGACCCCGATGGTCCTCATCACTAATCTATAGTGCAGTGGCTCCACCACATTCACGCAGTGAAGCCACACATCTCGTCCGGTAAAAGCGTGGCCGCCAACCACCCAAGGCTGACCCTCCTAGCCCTCCTCTGTGTAAGGTGTCCACCGTACCTGCAAAAAATAGAAAGTCGCATCAGCATCATCATCATATAAGAATTGCATTTAATTAAAGAGTCTGAGTTTAGAAGCATACCGAGGCAAACGGTAGAGCGTCCAGGTCGTCCTGCCGCTCTTGGATCTGTCGTCTCAGGGGTACAATCTCCCGAGGTCCTGTCCACCTCCGTTCAATCGACAGGAGCCCAGGACGGGTCTCCTTGCCTCTGCCCAGCCCACGTAGGTGTACGCAGGCCCACAACTGCATCACAGCATCGTGTCAGCATTTAGGAAACATATAGAATTGCATAAATAAGTCTAGGGTCAGAGTCGTACCTAGAGTAAGGGGGAGAAGCCCCCGAGCATTGTCCGATAGGCTGTCGAACTCAGCGTGTCGAACAAGAACGCAAGGACTGTTGCTCCCCACGCGTAGTCGCCCACGTGGCTCAGCTCCTTGAGGAAAGGAAGGAACCAGCAGCTCATCACGTCCGGTCTGGTGATAAAGAGGAGTCACCCGAACATCAGCATCAGGAATCACCGTAGCACTCTGTCCGCCTCTGCTCCCGGCCCCGCAGCTACCCTCGGCCGCGCTAGCTCCACCAACCGCTGCAGGTTCTCCTCCGGCTGCTCTTCGACTGTAACTCCTACCCGTCGTAATCCCAGGCTGTCCTGGAGACCAGCCCAGGGTAGGAGGGTCGACTGCCTCTCAGGGCGCCGTAGCTTTAACCCCAGCAATCCCCGAGCCATCTCCCGGTAGTCGAGAAAAGTGGTCCCGCTAACCGGTACCCCGTGAACTCGAAGGCCAATAAGCTTGGCCACGTCCTCCAGCGTGGGGACCATATGCCCCCACGGGAAGAGGAACGTCCGACTCATTGGGTCCCAGCGGTCGTGCAGGGCGTAGAGCAGAGCTATGTTGAACCGACACACCTGAATGCTCAGGAATGGGGTGAACCCCATGGCAGCCAACTGCTCCCTCTGAAAGTCCGGCAGTGATAGATACACTGCGCGGACCTGCAGCAACGAGGTGCGGGTCCTGCGCTTTCCCTGCATTCATTCATTCATTTTAAATGCATTTTAGTAGTTTATTTAAGCATTTTATTTCATATATAAATAAAATCATCAAGGTTTAAATCTCTGTCAGAAAAGCGGTCTCCCACAGGCCGCTCGTCCCTTTGAACGGTCCCATGAGCACCGTTCTAATCCCTAGGTTCTGTGTTTCAAATGGGCTAGCATTGGCTGTTCTTATCTTGAACGGGTGAGCATACACCGTTCTTCCCTCAGGTTTCTTAGTTTCAAACGGCCATTCCTGGGTCGCAGGAAGATTGGGCGGTCCTATAGGGACGACGTTGTTCTTTGTTGACAGGGTGTTGAACAGACCAATGTGGTCCGTTTGTCGTTTGTACGGTGAGCCTCTCACCGTCCTTACTTGGTTCGGTTCTAATGCTGTGCGAATTTGAACGGCTACCCCTGAGCCGTGTGGGTTTTGGGCGGCTCTATGTGAGCCGTCTGTTTTCGTTTGTGCAGTTTTGTCTAAACCGCCCTACCGTCATCTTCCCCGACGATGGTGAGGTTTTCCCCACCGGCGGGGAGGCCACCATGGCGCCTCAAACCAGTCCGTAGCCTCATAAATCTCCCAAAAATCTCCTAAATCTAACATGCATGGCATAAAAATTAAAAGATAAGAGGTTTCGGTGCACCTACCTCAGTCTGACGGGGTCCCTTGGCCGGCCTCTCCGCCGGAGAAACCTCCCCGACGTATCCATCTCCGGGCGCGACGGCTTCGGTCCTTTCCTCGGTCTCGGACGGCGGCGGGAGGGTACCTCCCTCGACCGGCAGCGTTGCCGGTGTCTCCTCCGCCGCGGCTGCGGTCGTCGGCGGTGGCACGTCCATGTTCGTCGTCGAAGGGCGTCTCGCTTGGTGTTTTGAGCGCATGTGAGATGAGGGAGTGAGAGGGGTTAAGAAGTGAGGCAGCTTGGGGGCGAGAGAGGTGGAGAGACGGGGAGATGGGGCTCGGTGTGCCCTTCGTTCTCTCTCCCACCGTCGGTTACGGTGGAGGGAGATGAAGGGCTTTAGACTTTCGAGGTTGTAGAGGTTATACGGTCTATCATTAGACCATCCTTAGTTTGAACGGTTGAGAGGTGACCGTTCATCTTCAACGGTAGGCTATTTAAGTCGGTTCAAATTCCATAATATATACGGCTCTCATATAACCGTGCTTCTTTGGGCGGTTGGTATTTAACCGTTCATGTTTGAAGTTGTCTTACCCCCATTTTTGCACTTAGTGTTCAATTGATGAATTTTGATATCATTGCAAATCTTGTTAACAATTTTATGTGCATCCTCAAACTTTCACTTGCCGTTTCACCTGCACAGGTAAGTCAGGTATGGCCTTCTAACCTTACATCCCTTATTGCGTTGTTATATGGTACTATAGTGTATTATCTTGAGAACCAGTTGGTTATCTACGTGTTCCAGGATCTGATGTTCCCCTTTAACAAAAACGATGATGATCCAGGTTCACGTGTTTGACCTTCGGATAGGCTGTTAGGTTGGGATGTCATGGGGAGGATGGTTCTATCCTGCACGCTGTGGTTGCGGATGGTATCTTGACTATGATTCTCCCAGCCTAGCAATATTATTCTAGAGTATTTTATATTTTAATCTTTCTTCGCATTTGTTTTAATGATTCCTTTTATTTTAGCCCAGCATGCATCATACGCATCTTTTAAGCTTTCATGACCCATGGTTTGCTTGAAGAATGTACCGTCAGTAATGGTTAACTGCGTGTTCAATGTTTGAGTAAGAGGAACTAATTCCACTCTAAGTTGAAAGGTTCTCTTTGGTCAATTCGCTTGGTTTGGTTGATTAAGAGGTCCCCGTCTGGAGCTTTAGCCTGTTTCCCTTACTTTTACTGCCTGCCTTTGCCCTCCTCATTGGACCGCGGTATTGTGTCCCCCATGAGGTTGGTCTTGTCAATTTGTTTCATTTCGTTTAGTTTAGTTCCTCCAGACTGGTGTCACTTTTGGTTTAATCATTCCTTGCGTTCGGTTAAGAGTTTTTCGGAAGATTCATGTCGCTTGTTGGTAAAAACGGGTGTCGTTTTACCTTAACGCCCGCTTTCCGGTCCACTCCGCTATATTTCCGCTTCATCTCCATGTCCCATGTCACTTTCACTTCACCTCCGCTCGCTCCCCTACAAAGAAGACGTTAAGGAGGGGCATCTGTTGACACCCATTTTTTGCCGATAAGTTGAGTCGTTCCTCTTACTCCCATTTGTTGATGCCTCGAGTTGTCCATCACTCGTTGGGGCTATTTCAGGCATGTTTTGGGCCAGTTTTATGGGTAGCCTCCTTGCCTGGCTAGGTTTGTTTCAATTCTGGGCTTAATGGGCCTTGGTTTTGGTTGATTGGGCTTTTTTTTATGAGTTTCAAGCACCCATGTGCATGTACGGTTCATCCCTGGTCGCCCAATCATTGTGCGGTTCCCTGCAGACTGTCCATCTATTTTGGAATATTTTGGTTAATTTTATGAATTTCCACTGACAAGCATTTATGCGGTTCTCCCCTAGCCGTTCAATATGATGGACGGACGGATAGTAGTCGCTCATCTCCCAGAGTCCTGCGTTTGGTGATTTTCTCAGATAATTATCTAATTAATCTATTTATCACCGACAAGGCTATAACAGTTTGTCTTTGGCCGCTCTACCTTTGAACGGTCTCAGCTGAGCCGTTCATGTATGAGAGTCCAACGGCGAAGATTTCAGTCAGTTCGATGGATAATTTGGATTGTTTATGATTTATTTGAATTTCCACCGACAGGGTTGGACGGCCAGGACATGGCTGCACATCCCGTTGAGCGGTCTATCGTAAGACCGTTCATCCGTTCGATTCTTGAATTTCAACAGATTTTCTCTCTCTATCCTTGGTTTTATCCCTAACTTCTCCCGTCATTTTCTCTGCGGACAATGAACCATTTCGAGTGCCGTTTCTTCCAGATAAGAGATAATTCAATTATCTTCATCTTTTGTTTGATAATCTCGACCTGAAAATACTTCTAAACCCTAATTTCGAGCTAGGACTTTAGGTGCTCTATAAATAGACCCTAAAGGCCGGGTTTGAAAAAGGGGGAGATTTTTGGTCAACGGCGAAGCCCTGTCGCATTCTTGAGCGACATAGCACCAAGGAGGGAGGCTTTCCACGTGCATGTAAGCCTCCGGTTCAGGGAGTAGTCTAGTTTTTAAGTCTTGTGTGTTTGATAGGATTTGTCCATTTTTTCCACTGCATGCATCACTCTTCTCACTTTCTCCCCACATTTTTCTTCACCTTCATTGCCATGCACACACCCATCCACGTTTGTGACACCCTAGGGGTTTAAAATCCCCCAGGTATCTCCCTTTCCACTTATTCATGTTCATTTCTTATTATTTTGGCATCTACTACACTTTTCAGTTCTAATTTGGGTTTTCTCTTTGTGTTTTCACGTTGTTTTGCAGTCAGCAATCCCTAGCACGAGGCCTATCCCCTCTGGCCGACCGGATAGGCTGGAGGTTGGACCCTTTGTGGCTTTTGGCGTGGTGGTCTTGCGCTGTTCTCTACCATCCGTTCAAGGCGACGTGCGGTGCTACCTGGACCGTCCTTCATCTTCTGCGGTCGTGATACAGCCGTTCAACTGCCAGGAGTGCTTCATCCCGCATCCTCTGCAGCGCTCTTAACCGGTCTATCGTAAGACCATGCATCTTATCGGCGGTTCTTCCTGAACCGTACATCTTCACAGTCCTGTAGGTCAGGCGAGTACCTCTCCCCCTTTCTAAGGTACGGCGTGTTCATAACGTTCGGCACCTTGGTGGCGATAACAGGTTTTTACACCTCCCTTTCCTTCTGTCTTCATTCATTTCTCATGTTGGATGTGGTAGGATAGACATGGGAAGGCATTAAAAGAACGGACGGGAGGAGAAATATATCTACACCGGGCTGCAATTTCAGACCTGCACAGGGAACAGATCTGCACGCCTCGGCTGCACGAATTAATTCTCTCATATCTGAAATCAGATCCAGGCAAGACTGCTGCAGTTGGAAAGAGGACTCCCAGATCTACCACATAGAATTTTTGTGGGTCGATCCAATGAAGGGATGAGAAATGGGAGGCTCTGCAAGACTGAGTTTTTTCTATGGATCTGTTGACAGACACTCAGGACAGAAGGGGATCTGCCTGAAACTAACCTTTGACCGAGGGGTAAATGATTTTTCCAGGGACTAACAAAATTATGGGTGGTAGGGGGGAACGTGAGGAACACTGAGGAATTTTTATGGAATTTTTAAAAAATTGTTAAGGGGGTGGTAAAAATACGAATCGGTGACACTATCTTTCAGATCTGCAAAATGGCAGATTACTGAGGGGAAGAACAAAAATATGGGAAAAATATCAAGTTAAGGCCAAATGGCACGAAATTTGAACTGGAGATTAGGGGAGACAGGGAGAACAAACCCTCAAAATTAGGGCTTGAACAGACAACAATTAAAAAAAGATAAAATTTTGGAGATGAGGTTCTATCTTGATTTGGACAGAACTCCGGCGATGGCGGTGGCGGCGCGATGGCGGCACGAACGGAAGGCGGCGGCCGGAAGTCGCATCCAGCAGAGGTTGGAGATCTTGGAGTCACACCAAGATGATGGCTTCACACCCTAGAATGGGCAGCAATCACTACTGCAAGGGGGAGAGGAGAGACACAATGGGTGCCCTTGGGCTTGCTCTTGGCAAAAATGCTTAATTATTCATTAATATCTCTAATGACACTATACATAGGCTTATATAGAGAATGGCAAGGGGTGGGGGGTGGGAATTTCATGGGAGAGAGGGGATTTTCTTCCCCATGTGGTCAAATGACCAAATTAAATAAAAAATACAACATGGGATAAACTATATTATAAGAGGGAAGCATCTTGGACTTTGCTTGGTCTAATTTTGAATGTTCTTCCACCTTGTCCCCTTGAATGATCAAGCATCTAGAAGCCCACCTGGGACCTTTGACCAACCCCACATGGGACCCTAAGGCTTAGGTGGACCGATGGGGAAAGAGATGGGGGCCCCTGTGGACGTCAAAAAAATGACGGTGACAATCATACGGCATGCACGTCTTAGCACTCGAGAGTGAGTTGAATACGGGATGGCCGAACAAACCCCGTACCTCCTCTAAGTAGGATGAACATATATACTCAGCGCTCCACCACCCAACAAGAAGCCCTTCGGGCAGAAGAGATGGCCCCGGCTCTCCAGTCGGCATTGCCGAAGGCCAAATCAAAACAAACTCAGGAATTCGAACACGTGTTCGGCACGCGCCGGAGATCACTCGAAGTTTCGAATCGGGATGCAGAGGCCCTAAACTAAACACCCCGGAGGCGGTGCATTACAGCTAAAGCAACACGGGAGGACAAGCGTCCGTCTGAATAGCCGCGAAGCCAAGATGAAGTCTAAACCACCGTGGCCTACACTTAAACCGGCGTGCCCTTGCTTTGGCCTTAAACTGGCGTGCCCTTCCATCAAGCTTTAAACCGGCGTGCCCCCCTTGTGTGCTGCTAATCCGGCGCGCACAACTCCACGCCGTTTTAACCAAAGGGCCGTCCCATCCATACTCCGGTGCTCTGTTTCCTGATGAATCTCACGCGAAGTCCAGAGAGGAGAAGAACAGTGCATTCAATGCCCGTCCCATTGCCATTTAAAGACCGCGGAGCTGTGCACACCCCAACTCGACAACGCAACGGTGGTAGCAGCTGAGGCTAGCAGTGACGGTGGCAGCGGCAGCAGATCTCCCGGCAGACCTGTGAACATCCCGTCCTCAGACGAATGACAGGGTACGGCTCGAACTAGCAGCAGCCAGCACGACGAGTCGACTCCCGACGCTGATGCGAATGAGGCAGCGGTGGCGGGAACCCTCCCTCCACTGGCCATTCTTCGAAGAAAACGCAACCCGCCCTATATATATATGGGGAGCATGTTCCACGAGGCATAAAAAAAAAGGCTAGAACCCCCGGGGAGCGATTGATTAGAGGAGGCCACCCGAAGAGAAGGAGAGCTTCGTCCCCTAATGCCAGAAAAGTGAAGAAGAATGGAGGGTCTGTGAGAGAAGAGAGGTGAGGCATGGGGAGGGGGTAGAGCTGGTGATCTGTTCCTCTCCCCCCGCATGAGTTTCAAGTCCTTCCCCTCCTCCGTGTTCTCCCTTTGCTCCGGGGTAGATCCCATCATGTATCTCTTTTTCCCCCTTCCCTTTCGGATGAATAAAAAGAATGATTTTTGGTGAACATGTGTAGCATTCTACTACTCTGAGCTCCTCCCCTTTCTCTCGATTTTTTTATCATCCAGGAACCTCGGAGGCCTGCCTCTCTGTGGCACTGCCTTTAGGGGAATCCATCGAAGGGATGCACACTCATAGCCTTTTATGGCACATATCCGTCCCTGTGGAACTTCCACAAAATCACCACCCATAAGCTACGGGAACTCTTGAAGGCTGGTCCTCGAGTCTCCACACGCACTTATGGGTTAACGGAGGCCTTACTCCGAGTTTTGAGGTTCACCCCGGAGCAATCCGTTTGGTGTTCCCCATTTTTCTCTGGCAAGCTTCAGTCCGGGGGAGATGCTGCCCAAATTTTGCCAGACGACACGTAAGAACAGACGAACAAACTAAGCCCCTGAATCAAGCTAAACCTCTGAGTTCCTGCATAATAAACCCTTCCAGTAAAACATTCAAATACACATACTCATTCACCTCAACAAATGATCAGAAGCACTCTATCGATTTAAAGCATCAATTGAACAAACAATCCACCTATTGGATCAATTTGCAGGTGAAAGAAGCAAGAACAGAAACAAAAGAATCATGAAGAATGAAACAAACTTGAAGAACTAACCAGGCGTGATGTTAATCCGGCGTGGGTTAATCCGGCGCGCCGTCCCCGTGCGCCGATTTAACCCTACACCCAAAATCAAGTTGGAATCCTTGGAATGAATATTGCGCCCCCCCTTTATGTTTGAGCTTTAATCCGGCGCGCCCCTTTGCCTTCCTTAAACCGGCGCGCCCCTTGGCCTTCCTTAATCCAGAGCGCCCCTTTGCCTTCCTTAAAACGGCCCGCCCCTTGGCCTTCCTTGATCCGGTGAGCCCCTTGGCCTTCCTTAAACCGGCGTGCCCCTATTCTCTCTTGGCATCTCCCACTAAACTGGCACGCGCTCCCCTTGTAACACCTACATACCCCGCGACCTGACCGCGTAGGTCGATCCGCGTGGGAGGGCGCACGTTGGAGAGTTCGGGTTTCACATTTAACAACTCGCTTCCTCGGACTGTGCGTGAAGAGAAAAGCGATGATGCCCCGTCGTATCAGACGTGGACCTCGGAATCCCCGACATGGTCATGATCCATGCACCTCTTGGGCCGATAGTCCATCAGCTTGACCCACTCCTTCCAGGATCCAATCCCGCATCCGCATTAAACTTGCCGTACCTACGACAGACATCCATACGGTTTTATTGTCGTCTTCGATGCTACAAACGCGGACTTCCGTCCGAACATGAAATGGTCCGCGAGTGACCAACATATACGTATCTATGAACATTTTACGCCACAACGTGCGTTTGTTTGAACGTGACCCGAGATCTTTGTTCTCACTTTATTACCATGAATTTCAGGCCGTAGGGCCCTTATTCCCGGCAATCAATCAAGGGTGTTCCCCCGCATGGGGGATGTAAATAACGCCGTGACCTTTATGGCACGGCGGGTTTTGGTCCCGACCCAAACCACACAATCGTCTGACTAGTCAGATCGAGCGCATCATGGGCTTCCGTGAAGCCCGAATAAATCGTCACTTTGTGACTGGCACGCCCTCGCACTAAATAGATGAATTAACCCACCCAATAAATCGACTTAAAGAAGCAAACAAACGAGCGTGTCGAAAAGTGCATCCACAGCCCCTTGCTGGTCCTACTAGACTTTTACACAAAAAACCAAACAATCCTAAGGAATGACAAATTGGCTTATAAAGCCTTACAATTGCGTACATTTTCTAGAAGCATATAAATGCAAATAAAAGGACTCAAATGTAAAATAAAAAGTAAGTGGTCTTGCTCTTATGTCCCCATCAATTCTCTCCGGGTGGGAAGAACTCGACCATGTCGAGTAAGGGGTGCGACTGCTCGTGATGCCGACAGATCCGTCATCGTACCAGGAAGCGTCGAGTACGCACCACTCTAAGTATTCGACACCTTCTCATCCTGTATAGATTTGATATGCACACGCTGCTGGGGAGGAGGCTAGAGGTGGACACTCCGGGGTGGGGTCACTCTCAAATGAGGGAGGCGGCTCGAAGGCTCACTAGGAATCACCGCTAGGTCCCTTTATGTGACTAGATCCGATATGTAGAGGTAGAGCCAATCCCAAAGTTCGACAAGTATCGCACTCGAAAGGGACTGACAACGCGAGCGTACACAGGACCGACTCGACTCGATATATCCACAAACACACAAGACCCTAGACAAACCTATTGTTTGTCCGACCCATACATGTGCGGTGGCGGACCAGGACACCCGAATGTGTGCCATGCATACACTAGATGTAACCGGTGGTTGGCCGAATGAGAAACTCCTAAACATACTAAGAGGCACCATGCATGCACATGCTCCCTAGTGGATTTGATAGGTGGAGAACCGAATTCACCTTCTTTGACACTCCTATATGATGACCATGGAACGATCCCCGGGTTGGGTATTGGTGGACTAGCCCGTGGGGAAGGGGTGTGGTAGTGGACTTCCCTAATAAGGTGTAAGGGAAATGGTGGGTCACGAGGTCCACTAGCGAAGGGGTCGAATGGGTCAAAGAATGTGTGACCCCTTGGTTCCTCCATTACATAGTCCCATGTTTAAAATTCATGAAGGTGATGGTCACCTCCATCCATCGTGGTAGATGGGACAGTGTATAGAAGATATGGCTCTTCCCCCGGGATAAAAGGAATGAAGTCGGGCTCGGCCGATAACGGGAGGAGTAGAAGAATCTCCGTGGTGACACAACCCACGGTGCACACGGGGGTAATGGATCCCAAAGCCAGATGGGTGAAGCTACGACCTGTGGCTCAGTCGAAGCCTAGGGCCAACAAGTGCGTAAATGTCAATTGCCTATCTAATCCGTTAAGAAGGTCACCCAATGTATCCACATGTTGACTAGACCAGAATGTTGTATGAAATGAGTTGATTGGCACTAGAGGTATTGTGGGGTCCATGGATGGGAAGGGAGGTGGGACCAAGTCATTCTTGAGCCAGCTAAGGAGTGGCTCGGTGATGAAAAGTCTTCACGTTAGAAACATGGGTGGCTCGGGCTGAGATAGCTCCACATAAAGATTGGAAGATAAGGGTGGTGGCAACAGAGCTCTAATGGGTGGGGAAGGAACGTCGTCCCGGAGGGGAAGTGGTCCTTGGGACCCCGGAGGTGGGGCCGGGTTGGGGTTACCGACTATGACATCCCTAGGCTTAGGTATGGCTACGTCCGGTCTCGAAGGTGGGAAAGGGGAGACCAATGACTCAAAATACGCACACCTCCTATCCACCCGATCCGAAATCATTTCCACAAGTTTGGCAACGGTATGAGTTGGAGTATGGGTATCGCGGTGGATTCACCCGTAATCAACCGGCCTAAGCTTGGGTACCTGAGGGGCTTCTTTCCTCCGGATATGACCCACTTGGTTGGAAGTGAGTTGGTGGGGTCGGCTGGAGGTGTGACCCACGGGGATGGAAGTAAATGGGTGGGACGGGTTGGAAGGAATCGGATTGGGAAGGTAGACCCTTCTAAGCTCTCTCTTCATGTCCCAACATGATTCGATGGGCCATTGCCTCCTAACCTCTCTCAAGCGCTCAATGTGGTCCCACTCTTCGGCGGCCTCGTGTAGAAGCCTCTCCTTGGCAAAATAGAATTGCCCGGCTTCAGACATGGTATAACAATCAAAGTATGTGTCCATGGCAGCCTCCCACTTGAGGTAGTCACCCGGGTCATTGGAGCCATAAAAATCCGGGGCTTCGGGCCTACGGAAGTGGAGAGGGTGGTTGCCAAACCCATGGGTGGGCCAACGGTCATATCGCCTGGGCTACCAGGAGTCCAATGGAAACTGGGGACTATACGATGGACATGCCAACACAAAGTGACAAGACAAACTGACTGGACACGACCTTAAACACTAATGCAATGTTGGCCTGCAGACTCGACTACCAACCTAGACACAACCAAGATTCGGTATGTGGCGGAGGTTTGACCCGAGGGTCTCCTCAACGCTAGTGTGCGGCCTTCCTGATAGGCGTAACCTAACGTTCGAGCGACACCTTTTGATATACCGAATAATGGTATGCAAATGCACCCTTTGATCGACTTAGACAATGACTAGAGACGAGCCACCGTCTTGATATACCGAACAATGGGTGTGGAATCGCTCCTCCTCTCTCCCTCCCCCTCTTGCAGATGGATTTTTGCTAAATCTTGGGTGTGATACCCTTCTATCTTCTCCTTAGCCCCTCTGGATTCTACTTCTGCCGCCGCCGCCATCGCATCGCCATCGCGCCACCGTCTTCATCGCCAGAATTCTGTCTACATCAAGATAGAGCTCTACTCCGTGATTTTTAGATCTTCATCAGGAGGTCAGATCGCAACCAATCATTGAGGGTGAGTCATCCACGTCCACCTTAGCCTCCACAAAAAAACATTCCATCATTTACTTTTCGTTTGCTATTTTTCCATTTTCGTATATTTCCACCTTCCAGTTCTATCTTCTATTCAGATCCTATCACAGCAACCCTGAGTTTCCCCTCTTCGACCTAATTATTCTTATTTGTTTGAATCCCCAAATTTATTGGGAGTTCTATCCACCATTCCCATCATCCATGAATTTTCTTGTAATTTATAATATCCTTTTTGTATTTTTAAAAATTGTTGTCTTCTCCCAAATCTATTCTGTCCTGTGCAGTTCAGATCTGACCCCATGTCAGTATAAAATCCCCCAAAAATTGAAACCTCCACCAAAAGTCAAATAAAAATTATTCCCGTCTTCCGTGTTTCCACCTCTACAACTTTAGTGAATAGGTCAACTTCCAGATCTGAACTTTGTTCCACGGTCAACATCTGTTCTCAGGAAAAATCACTTGTGTCCTAAGATTTCGGGTCCTATCCAACAACAGCTTGTAAAATCAGTCAAGGCCAGATCTGAGAAATTCAAAATTATTTCTCTAGCCCTAGATCGAAGAATTTTAAAATAGCTTTCCAACGATGCCTCTTGTGCGTCGATCCGACGTCAGGAGTGATCGCAGCAGAAGATCTCGATGGGTCGCGCGCTGTAAAATAGCAACTTCAGATCCGTGGGCAGCACAGTCAACAAGTGAGACCGGAGCCGACTCACCTCCCACGAGGTGAACCAGCATACCGCCGTCCAAGGGAGCGCCACTCCAGGAGCCAACGCCACAGCGGTACCACTCCGGCCCACTCGGACCTGCCAATGAGCACGTGGGCCCCACGTTCATGAATACGCGTCGCGCCGAGCCAAGAGACGAGGAGCGAGTCCACCACAAGGTCCCTACTCCAACCCGCACCTTTGATGAAATCGAGAAAATATTTTTGGATTGGTTGGAAAGGACACATGCTCCTTCACCACCCGTGAGTGCTCCATTGCCACCCTCTACTTCCGAACCTTATTCGGAATCCTCTTGTTTGGAGCCACTAAAGCCCGAGCCACCCGTGTTTCTAACGGGTACGCTTTTTATAGCCGAGTCACTTCTTAGTTGGCTCAAAGATGGCTTGGTCCCACTTCCTTACCCATCCATGGACCCCACCCTACCATTAGTGCCGGTCAACTCATTCCATACCACATTTCGGTCTAGTCACCATGTTGATACATTGGTTGATCTTATTGTGGGATTAGACTCGCAATGGAAGTTGACGCACTCATTGGCCCGAGGCTTCGACCAACCCGCTAGTCTTAGCTTCACCTATCCGGCCTTAGGGTCCATTACCTTCGTGTGCACCATGGGTTGTGTCACCACGGAGATCCTCTTATTCCTCCCCATGTCGGTCGAACACGACTTCATACCCTTTTGCCCGAGTGAGGAACCATACATCCTACATATGATCACTGTCCCACCTACCACAATACATGAGTGTGACCATCCACACCTTCAGGACTTCTACACGTGGGACAGTGACGTGTGGGAACCCACCACAAGGGGCCATACCTTCTTTGATCCCTTTGACCCATTCCCTAGTGGGCCCCTTGAACCACCATATATACTTAAATTCTTCAAGAGAGTCCACTACCACACCCCTTCCCTACGGGCCGGGTCGTCTACACCCACCAAGCCCGTTCACTTGCGCGATACACCATCATCTAGGGGAAAGAAAGAAGATGCATTTGGTACCTCTGGTCCTCCCACATCTAAGTCCACTATGCATGCATGGTCCATTTTAGGAGGTCTAGGAATTCCCCATGACGTCAACCTCCGGTTACGTCAGATGCATGCATGGCACACATTAGGGTGTCCTGGTCCGCCGTCACACACGTACGGGTCGGACTAACATTAGGTTTGTTTAAAGTCTTTGTGAGTCTTTGTTTCGTTTGTCTATCGTGTGTCTGTGCATACGTTGAGTCAAGTCGGTTTTGTACGCTCGCGTTGTTAGTCCCTTTCGAGTATGAGACTTGTCGAACTTTGGGATCGGTTCTACTTCATATGTCGGATCTGGTCACATAAGGGACAAGCGGTGATTCTTAGTGAGTCTTCGAGCCGCCTTCCCTCCTTTGAGAGTGACCCCACCCCTGACTGTCCACCTCTAGTCTCATTCCCTAGTAGCGTGTGCATATCGAATCTATACGGGATGAGCAGGTGTCGATTACTTGAAGTGGAGCGTACTCCGCGCTTTCGAGTACGATGACGGATCCACCGGCGTCACGAGCAGCCGCACCCCTTACTCGATGGGGTCGAGTTCTTCCCACCCGGGGACAATTGATGGGAATCTACACCGGGCACTAACTTTTATTTTTGTATTTGTGTCCTTTTAGTTTACATTTATATCCTTGGGAAGTAGGTTTGCAATTGTAAGGCTTTATAAGCTAATTTGTCATTCCTTAGGATTCTTTGGGTTTTTGTGCAAAAGTCCAGTAGGACCAGCAAGGGCCCCCCATCTCTTTTCCTATTGGTCCACCTAAGTCTTAGGGCCCATGTGGGGTCAGTCAAAGGTCCAAGGTGGGCTTCTAGATGATTTGACATTCAAAGGGGGACAAGTGTTACAAAATGTCTAAGATGCCTCCCCTTAAGTCAAGGGGGTGCCCCCCCATTAAAATGATACTTTATATTTTATATTTTTAGGCCAATTGACCACATGAGGGAAGAAAATGCTACCCCACCCCTCTCTCCCACGAATTCCAACCCCCTCCCCCTTCCTCCCCTTCTATATAAACCCATGTATAGTGTTTTGTAAGCTTTAATGAAGAGAAAAATTTGTGAAATTTGGTTGGAGCCAAAGAAGGGTGTGCCCTCCTCTTTTCTCCCTCCCCCTCTTGCAGATAGATTTCTGCTAAATCTTGAGTGTGATGCCCTTCTACCTTCTCCTTAGCCCCTATGAATTCTACTTCTGCCGCCGCCGCCGCCATCGCACTGCGATCGCGCCGCCGTCTTCATCGCTGAAATTCTGTCTACATCAGGATAGAGCCCTACTCCGTGATTTTTAGCTCTCCATCAAGAGCTCAGATCGAAACCAAACTTGGAGGGTGAGTCATTCACGTCCACCCCAGCTTCCACAAAAAACATCCCATCATTTACCTTTCGTTTGCTATTTTTCCATTTTCGTGTATTTCCACCTTCCAGTTCCGTCTTCTGTTCAGATCCTGTCATAGCAACCCTGAGTTTCCCCTCTTCGACCCACTTTTTATTATTTGTTTGAATCTCCAAATTTATTGGGAGTTCTATCCACCACCCCCATTATCCACGAATGTTCTTGTAATTTCTAGTCCTTTTTATATTTTTAAAAACTGTTGTCTTCTCCCAAATCTGTTCTGTCCTGTGCAGTTAAGATCCGACCCCTAGTCAGTATAAAATCCCCAAAAAATCGAAACCTCCACTAAAAGTCACATAAAAGTTATCCCCATCTTCCTTATTTCCACCTCTACAACCTTCGTGAAGAGTCCAAGTTGCATATCTGAGGTTTGAGGCACGGTCAATGCCAACTCTCAGGAAAATTTAGTTCTATCCTAAGATTTCGGGTTCTATCCAATAGCAGCTTGTAAAATTGATCAAGGCCAGATGCAAGAAATTCAAAATTCTTTCTCTGGCCATAGATCGAGGTATTTTGAAAGAGCTTTCCAAAAGAACCTCTTGTGCGTCGATCCGATGCCGGGAGTGATCGCAGCAGTAGATTTCGTCGGGTCGCGCGCTGTAAAACAGTAGCTTCAGATCCGTGGGCAGCACAGTCAACAAGTGAGACCGGAGCAGACTCACCTTCCACGAGGTGAACCAGCATACCGCCTTCCCAAGGAGCGCCTCTCCAGGAGCCAACGTCACAGCGGTACCACTCCGGGCCCACTCGGACTCGCCGATGAGCCCGTGGGCCCCATGTTCGTGAATACGCCTGCCGCTAAAGCTACATCGAAAGCTGCCCGTCAACCCAAGTTCGGTCCTCCCGGGCCCCATTGGTAGCCCGTTACCTCCCTACGTGGAGTGGGTAGTAGAAACCATTTCTGTAATTATTGTAATAATTATTTAACCCGGAGTTACTGTCTTGGCCGAGATCATCTTCCCCACGCCCGGAGCGTGGAGGTAAACTCACCCCTCTCTCTTATCGCATTTTTCTCAATTCGTATATTTTTTGATGCCGCTGCATGAGTGATAGGTAATTAGCTTGATATCTATTTTTATCACCGCTGCGAGAGCGTGAGTGTACCGTCCCGTGACTCAATCCGAGTTAACGCGGAAAAGCTGATACCCGAGACTCACTGTCGGTTTCTCAACCGTGCGTGTCTATACGCTTCCCTTGTTAGGGGTGATCGCGAGCTTGCTTAGAGTCCAAGGGTTGCTTATCCAATTGGAGTCGAGTCGTGTGTCCGTCCTGCATCCTGAGATTTCGGGTTCTGTCCAACAATAGCTTGTAAAATCGATCAAGGCCAGATCCAAGAAATTCAAAATTCTTTCTCTAGCCATATATCAAGGTATTTTGAAAGAGCTTTCAAACGGTATCTCTTGTGCGTCGATCTGACGCCGAGAGTGATCGCAGCAGCAGATCTCGTCGGGTCGCGCGCTATAAAACAACAGCTTCAGATCCATGGGCAGCAAGGTCAATCAGTGAAGACCGGAACCGACTCGCCTTCTGCGAGGCGAACCGGCGTGCCACCATCCCAGGGAGCGCCTCTCCAGGAGCTAACATCACAGCGGTACCACTCTGGGCCCACTCGGACCTGTCGATGAGCACGTGGGCCCCACGTTCATGAATACGCGTGCCGCTGAAGCTACATCAAAACGCTGCCCGTCAACCCATGTTCGGTCCTCCCGGGCCCCATTTGTAGTCCGTTACCTCCCTGCGTGGAGTGGGCCATAAAAACTATTACTGTAATTATTGTAATAATTATTTAACCGAGAGTTACTTTCTTGGCTGGGATCGTCTTCCCCACGCCCAGAGTGTGGAGGTAAACTCGCTCCCACTCTTTATCGCATTTTGCTTATCTCGTATACCTTTAGAATGCCGCTGCATGTGATAAGTACTTAGCTCGATATCTATTTTTATCACCACTGCGAGTGAGTGAGTGTACCGTCCCGTGACTCAATCCGAGTTAATGCGGAAAGCCGATACTCGAGACTCACGATCGGTTTCTCAACCGCGCCTGGTCCCACATCTTCCCTCGCATAGGGACGATCGCGACCTAGAGTCCCAGGTCACGTGTCCGTCCCGCATCATATTGTTTTAGTTGTTGTTCTGTGTTACTGCGTATTTTTCAGGGGGGATCCGCATGACCCCTACTGACCTAGTGACACGAGGCTCACCCCTACTTTTTAGGTGTGGTCGTCTCTGCTTCCCTGCGGTTCCTGGTGTGGCGTGTTCGTAGTTGCCAGTGGTACCTACGTCGGGCTTCCCCCTATTGAATGGTGATAGGCAGATCTAGAGGGGAGGGGTGAATAGATCAGCCACTTTTGCCCTTCTTTGCGGAAATAAAAAGGAATGTAGCAAAAATGATGATAAGATAGATATTTAGTTAATAGCTAGGAAGCTGAACACACAAATGATATCCATGAACGGTCCTACCAAGCTTCTACCTCTAGAACATAAAGGAAACCAAACCACAAGACACAATCTTTAAAGTGGTTCGGTCTCAATCTAGAGACCTACGTCCACCCCTCACACAACACAGTGAGGCTTCACTAGTGCAAAAGCACATCCGCTGATTCACAGCTTCGATCAGAGAGATACACTCTCACAACTCCGCTACCACAAAGCTTGAGGGGTCACAACCCAAAACACACAGACCAGATACCACACCGTCTGTCTTCCTACTCACAGGTAGGCAACGAATGATATGAAGTGTGTTTTGAAGAAAATGCAAACTGAAAATGAAACAACCAGACAGAGTATCGTAATGAAGCACTATGAGAAAGAAGTCTCCTATCTAGGAAAGAGCTTGAGGGCTCCTTGGCTCTCTTCTTGTTCTTCAGTTCTTCACCACAACCCTTGTGAAAGGATGATGATCTAGCTTTCAGCTTTCAAGGGTTCTGGACGGAGCTTCACAAGACCTTCCTGCTTGCAAGGAGTCCTCTCATCGTGAGGAAGAAGATCATCTTATTTTTGTTGCACTCACGCAAGCAGCATCAGGAAGGAGTGTAGCTTCATCAGGAAGTCCTCCAGCTTTTTCATTTTTCCCTTGCTTGCTTGGATGATCCTTTCGAACTGGAGCCATGCTCTTCATATATTGGTGTCCTGGGGCGACACCAACGTTGTCCACTTATCAAGCAACACCCAGAATGTCATATCCACATTATTTGATTTGCTTCCATTTGCATAGTTGACTCCTTTTCTGTCAAGTCTACAGATATGTGGGTAGGTAGGAGACCATAGCAGTAAAGGTACGATCTTCTTCAGAGGATATCTCTGCCAAGACATAGTCCTCTAATGAGGTAGTACTTTGATGGCTCTTTCCAGAGAAAACGGATCCTCTGGGATAAGTTTCGGATCTTGAAGATAGCTTCCGTCGGATTCAGATCCGTTCTGGTCGAACCAAATGTGTCGACACTTTCCTCTCAGTGTGTCGAGACATCCCATTGAAAACTTTGAAGACAACTTCTGCCGATTTTAAAATCATTCTGGTTGAACGTTGATGTGTCGACACTTTACACCCAGTTGTAGACACGCCAAAATTGACGCTATGTTGATCAAATCTCATGTCACTATGTTGACGCCCCAAAGTGAACTTCGATATATTCATAATATGAAGTTTTTCTATTTTTGTGTGTTTTTTGATTTGTTCTTGCATTTTTGTGATTCGCGACCTGAGAAGGGGCGTGTTTTATATAGCGACCTAACATGGGGCGTGTTCAAAGAAAGGATGACCAAACGTCAGGGCGTCAATTCCTGGTATTATCTGGGTTCAAAATAAATTCAAAATAAATTTAAATTATTGATTAACGTTCTTCCTCAGGGATTGGTTTCAATTAACGCCTTCATCTTAGGCGTGTTCTCATAATTTTCAAATAAAGTAAGTTTTATTGCCAAAATTTAATCCAAGAAGTGGCGCCCTTTACTGTGGTCGTGTTTTTGAGTAACGTCTTGATGTAGGTCGTCAATTTGTGATTTGACGCCCTTCTGAAGGTCGTGTTTTCCCTTTCGTGTCCTGCTTAAACTCCTCTTTCCCGGAGAGTTCCCTGCCTCCGTTGGTCTCCTTGCTTGAAGTAGGAGTTAGAGTCCTGCCTTCTTTGATCATTGCCTATCCTTATCTTCCCAAATTTGAGCTTATCTTCGATTGAAATCCTATAAAAGGATGCTCTGGTCGATCTAGACAGAGGTTGACGGGTTAGAGAGTTCACAGGTTTATGGGTTACGAGTTCAGGGTTACAGAGCTTCATCTTCATCTTGTGCGATCGTTTAGAGCTCTGCTTCCTCGGCTTCCTCTGCTTCCTCTGCTTCCGATCAACCGCGTCCACCTTGTTTCCCTTTACTGTCGTCAGGGACAGCAGGGTTCTTTTATTCTGGTTGTGTTGTTTTGTCTTTATCAGCCGATCATCATCACTGTGTTTTTCTTTTCTTATACGTTTGCATTAGCTGCATCACATCTCCTCCCTCCCTATTTTCTTTAGGGGTTTTAAAACAAAAAAAGAGGTGCGCATGTTTTTGTCCTCTTCACCATATTTTCTATTTGAGAGTTGATACTACACACTTTTGGCTGATCCACTTCTCTTGGCTTGTTTTATTGTCTCTTTTGCAAGGTAATCAATAAAGGAAAACCCCCTTCATCGGCCGGCCGGTTGAAGGAGGAGGAGGAATTCACAATCTATCCCGCGTTCTATTTTTCACCAGGTATTCGCGATCTTCTTTGCTTCTTCTTGAGGTAACCCCTCTGGCGATCACTCTCCTTAGTAGCACCACGTGCTTCTTTCCCTTATTATTATATCATCTCCTCCTTTATTCTTATTATGCCTTATCATAGTTAAATCTCTTCTCCATGTGTGGATTTATCACGATCTACAAATTGACGATCACGGTGGGACATCCACTGTTTTTCTTTTCATTACCATCTCCTATTGGCACCCACGTGTGCCCTTTCCTATTGGCACCCACGTGTGCCCTTTCCCCTTCGGCACCCACGTGTGCCCTTTCCCCTCAGTACCCTCGGTACCCCTCCTTTTGTGCCCCACGGGCATCCTCCACTGTGCGCCCTGCACACTCCCCGGGATCAGCCAGTTTGTGATTGCATATTTCCTGAATTCACGCCTCAAACAGAGGCGCCTTTTCTTTTAACGCCTTCATCCAGGGCGTTTTATTACTGTGTCACGTCTTCTGTCAAGACGTCTTTCATCATTTTACTGCTGTGAATTCACGCCCTGCCCTAGGGCGTTCTTTTATTGCATAGCGCCTCACCTCAAGGCGCTTTTTTAGATTTGACGCCCTCACATAGAGGCGTCCTTTTCATATTTCACGCCTCAACTAGAGGCGTGTCTTTGTTTTTCATTGCTGCCTCATGGCCTCTCACAGTGATTCACGATAGTGATCCTGTCGTTGCTTTGGTTGATAGCGACCTTCCCCAGGTCGTCTCTTTCCTGCGTTTTACAGAAACCTGCTTCCTGTTGCTGTCTGTGATAGTTTGTTTGGTTATTACATTGCTTGCCTATATTGCTGTGATCTTATCATCTTATTTTGCATATTGTGGCATTTGGTTGAGAGACCTCCTCTCTCTACACTAGGATTCCACACACCTCTCTTGGAATCGGGACGACCCTCCATTGAGCATTCCGTCTCTTTGGACCAAAAATCCCTTTTCCAAGACCTCCGTAAGTCCCCACACCCGTGGATTCCCTCACGGACGCCGGGCTGGTTGTACCCTTGAAGTACCAGGAGTATAGAGAACCTATCATTGGTAAAGAGAGAGAAAGAATCTAGTTAACCCGGAGGTTACACTTGGATCAACTAGGTCTCACATTGCAAATAGAAGTGAACTATTCAACAATTTAATCCACTCTAATCTCAAACATAACGCTAAAATCTTGCGTTCATCTCAACTTGGTTGCATACACTTGCTTGGATTGATTTGTTTAGACTTGTTTGGATTGAGTGGTTGTTTGTTTGATACTGCCTTTATAAAGCCGTCTCTCTTCTTAAACATGCAACTCCGTCCAGGAAAAATCATCAACATGGCAGGCTACGGGTATTCTTATGACGATGAGGATGAGAATGTTTTTGGTCAATATGAGACCCCCCCCAGGATTCCATCTATTATGAGGGAAATTGCCCTCCTCCTCAGTCCCATCATCCTCAAATCCATGTGGTTGATACCACTCCTCAAGAGGCTGTACCCTCTTCCCAAACTTTACCCTCCAACACCTCGGGGAATTCTTCTCTATCCCTCAATGTCACGGATTTAATTAATGCTTTATCTCAGTTAGACGATTCCCAGCGGCAGGCTATTCAGGCCGCTTTGAAAGGGAAGTATGTTCCCTCTTCATCCTCCAACCCCCCTCCGGCCGAGAGTGGCCATCACCTCACTAATGACCAGGCGGTCTTGCACAAACCCCCCTCTCGTCCACCAACGCCCGGTGTGGCCATGCCGGCCCAACAGGCGAGCTATTCAGCGGTTAGGCCTCAGTTCCAACCTCCCCGAATTCTGCGGACACCTATACCACATTCTTTTATTCAAAATCCGGCCCCAGTCGAGTCCGACACTAATATGCTATTACTCTAGAAATTGGCCAACATGGAGGAGCAACTAAAGAAGGTCACCACGGCTAAGAACGCCCCGGAAATTTCGCTCCCTACATTGCCCGTCTTCCACTTACCACCATCTGAAATGCCGAACTTCCGGCGATATAATGGGACTGGTAATCCTTTTATTCATTTGAAGGACTTCAGGTACGAGACCTCCTTCTGGCAAGACAACAAGGCCTCTTTGGCCTACTTACTCAGGAGATCTCTGGAGGGGCCAGCCCTTGAATGGTTTTAGTCACTTGATTCTGCTGATGCCGGCGACTTCGATAATGTTCAAAAGAAGTTCTTGCAAAAATACAGAGACCGGGTCGGACCATCCCTTTCGCTCATAGATCTGGTCGCGGAAAAGATGAAGCCCGAGGAGGACTTCATAATGTTTGCTGATAGATGGCGGTCTATGGCCGAAAAGTTGAAAGATACACTCTCTGAACCGGAACAAGTCAAGATGATAATTTCCAATGCCACTCCTCAGTTCCGGCACATACTGGCCATGAACCGGTTAACCACCATGGAGGAGCTCTATGAGAGAGCTCGTTATATCCAGACACAGATGAAGGATTCGCCCATTATGGGCATGTTTGAGCCGAAGTCACGGCTATTCAAGAAAACCACAACTATCAACAATAGCGGGCCGACGACGGAGGGCACTATTGCAAATGAGCAGGTTGGCGTAGTTGGCCACCCCCATCAAGCTAACCCACGTCCTAACCTTCCTCCACCTCAAAACCCCCATTTCCACTCCACCCCACAACGCCAATTCGCACCCCAACATTCCTTTGCTTCACCACCAAACCAAGCGCCCCGCGCTAACCCTCCAGCTCCGCAACAGTACCACAAGGTACCACCACCTACCAACTATGGCCAACAACAACAACGGAGACCACCACTTGGCCCCAAAAGGGACCACTACCCTCCATTACCAGAAAGTCTCCTGGATATTTTCAATGCCTTAATGGCCGCCAATTTGCTCATATTACCAAGAGAAAGAATAGCGTGGCCCGCTAATGTTGACACATCCCGTTACTGCACTTTCCATCATGCACCTGGTCATAACCTTGATCGTTGCTTCCACTTCAGAGATTACATTTATGACCTAAATGACCAAGGTGACATCAATTGGGATGAGATGAGACAATTCATTGCCACCATGAAAGAAAGAAGGTCTCCTCGGCAGCAACAAGCTCAGCAACCACAGCAGCCAGCTCCACATCAGCAACAACAAGCTCCAGCGCCTCAACACGATATGGGGATTGTCCACAATCCACTGCCGGAGCACCCACCAAACCAGCACGTAAACCATGTCACGTCTCCCTATGAGGTGGAGAGAGGGCAGGGATGGCATGAAGAAAACGCCTCTGTCGGGGCACTTTATCATAATCAAAATCAACCTCCGCGCCTCTTGCGCACCCCTTCTTCTCCTACCCCTCAAGTGGACCGATCTCTTCTGCGCCCCGTAAATTCACCGCCTATCACCAATTCTCCGACCCTTCCGGTTCGCCCCCTTCTTACACGCTTATCACCTCTACAGCCTACGCCACAACAAAACCCATCCACCACCAACCCTTCGCCACTGCCATCTAGGCCACTCCTCATCCGCCCATCACCAACGCCCATTGCACCCGCCACCACTACTCCTTCACCGGCAAGGATCCCCCCACCATCGGTTCCGCCACCTTTCGTACCTAGAACCCTTCTCATTCCACCCCCCACCAATTCCCCCCGCATTCGGGTATCCCTTTCTACCTCTACGCCCCCTACCAGGTCACCAGCACCCTCTACAGGGATTCCCTCTGCGGGAACTCCCACTCCACCACTTCTTAACACCAACACACCTTCTTCTTCTTCTAATCCCCCTCCCACACTTGTCCCGACAGAGGCACGTCAAGGCATGGCGCCGCTCCGCAGTGGACGGATGTTCCACCGTATTTTTCCACAGAGAGAGCTAGAGCCCGCGCAGGGGCCGCAAGAGCAAGAACAAGAATAAGAGTCAGTGCCAGGGACTCAGTATGATTTGCTAAAGCACTTGGACCGAACACCAGCAAGGATTTCAATCCTGGAATTAATTAAAAGGTCCACCACTCATCAGCTAGCGTTGAAATAATATCTGCAAAAGGTGATGGTCAATGAGGACATCCCAGTTGAGCAGATAGTCACGGTTTTAACGCCCGCTAGCAGTCAGCCGGCAATTACTTTCCATGAACATGAACTGGCGCCACTCCCAGCAAGAAAGTACGCTCTATGCATCACAGTTGACATTAATAAGGTGGCTGTTAAGCAATGTCTGGTGGACACTGGAGCATCCATCAATGTCTTTCCACCTAGCACCTTGAAGTTGTGCGGCATTCCGGAAAGCCAAATTCGGCCGTCTACTATCACAGTCACTGCATATGATAACACGAAGAAACCTCCTCTAGGCATGATTACGTTAAAAGTAAGTTTGGGTCCTGCCGCCATCACAGCAGATTTTCACATTCTGGATATGGATCTGACTTTTAATGGCATTCTGGGACGCCCCTACATTCAGCAACTCGATGCGGTGCCCTCCACAAATCACCAATGCCTTAAATTCCCACACAAGGGCCGCATTATTAAAGTTACCAGTATGCCGATTCTGCCAGAGGAGGATATTCATGTGGCTTCATCAGTTCCATCCGTGTGGCCGGCCAACAAGCCACTATTATCTGTGCTGGATGTCCCTTGTCCACGACCAATGCCAGAAAAAGTCACAATAGTTGCTATGACACCCCTGCCTCCCAAGGGGAAAAAGAAGAAAACAATGATGAACACCTCTGGCTGGAACATCTTAATGAAAATGGGGTATCAAAATGGCAAAGGTCTGGGTGCCAACTGTCAAGGCAGGATTAGGCCTATTAAACCTCAGAAGCTGATTACACGAGGTGGCCTAGGTTACAAAGGGCCAGGCAAAAACAAAGATGAACCATGGGCATTTATGACATCCACATTAAAAACAGATCGCCAACCGCTCACTTGGACATTGAAGACACATTTTGTCGCAGGTGGCTTTCAAAATAATGAGCAAACTACCATAATCACTTCCATATTAGACTGTAAGGATGTTCATGCTAGACAGTTTGCTCGTCATATTGCCCCGTTGGCCACATACAAAGCCCTGGAATCCTTAAGGCCTGACAAAAGAAGAAAAATGGATGATCCAGAATGTGACTGGTACAGGTGGTTTGATATGCAGGATATTACTATTTCTTTGAGCCGCCTCTTCATGCCGAATGACCCGGAATGCCGCCACTTATTCATGAATTGATTGAGATGCCAGCTGTAATTACAGATAAGAGGCAGCTGCTGAGTGACTACACTGATACTGGAGATCCAGATGTTCCGTTTGAAGAAGGCTTCACCGTGGACAGGCTGTGGGCCGGCCTCTTTTCTCTCACTTCCATGCATCCATCTGTGCTTGCTTCTCTATATTCTCATCGATTTGGTCGCGTGCCAAGACCACCTCCGATTGTAATCAATTTATCTCCAGATCCAATCCAAGTTTCTCTCACAATTCCTTCTTCGCTCCTCGAGCGATTTTCTAAACTCTCCATCACGCCCCCTCGTGGGCCATCACTGATTCAATCTTTTTCTGATCTGGCAATTTCCACTCCTCCTGCTATCCTCCCTTCACACTGCTTTCTTCTTGAAACAGAAAATAAAAATGAAGAAAAAAACAAAAACTAAAAAAAATGCCAAATTCCCAAATTTCCAATCCTTCATTTCTGTTGAGGAGACCTCCTATTTCTCTTCTGAGTGCGTCCCGACCCAGGGGCCGCTCCTTCAAGATTCATTGCTAAATCTTTTCTCCCCCTCTGGTGAGGGGACTTCCTCTGTGTTACCTCCTGTATCCACTTTTTCACCTCCTTCCCTTCCTTTTTCCGATCAAGCTAGTTGCTCCTCCTCTTCTTCTAATAAAATTCAAGGGGTAGACTCACATAAGAAATCCAAGGGTAAGCAGATTCCTCGTAGGTTTCTGTTGGAGTTAGCTATCAGATGCCAGACTTGTTTAGCCCTTCCTGAATTTATAGAGAATCCAATCATCCTGCCAGAGCTGGAATATGAGGATGCTGTTGTTGCTTATGAGGGTTTGGGTGTCTATGAAATTATGAATGACGAAGACCCTATTGAAGAGGGGGACGAAAGTTATGAAGAATATGAGGACGAGGCTGATGCTTTTGCTAGTGGCATTAGACGATTTGACGAACCATCAGCTTCTGTAGAAGAGCCTACCAAAGAAATTAATTTGGGTACCGAGGAAGATCCTAGGATTGTCCTCATAAGTAAGAATTTGCCGCCCTCCGAAGAATACAAGGACACGTTCGCATGGAGTTATGAAGATATGCCTGGTTTAGACCCTGCGCTTGTTGAACATCACCTTACACTTAAGCCAGGGTCTATGCCGGTCAAGCAACGGTTGAGGCGTTTCCACCCTAATATGGCTTTAAAGATGAAAGAAGAGGTCGACAAGCTCCATAAGGCTAGATTTGTTAGAGTTTTCCTCTACCCCAATTGGGTGGCTAACATCGTCCCGGTTATGAAGAAAGATGGAAAAGTTCGGATTTGCATAGACTTCCGGGACCTCAACCGTGTGTGTCCTAAAGATGACTTCCCCCTCCCTCATATTGATGTTTTGATCGATAATACGGCAGGATTTGAGACTCTCTCTTTTATGGATGGCTTCTCAGGTTACAATCAAATTCGTCTGGCTGAAGAAGATCAAGAGAAGACATCATTCACTACACCATGGGGTACTTATTGTTATGTGGTCATGCCTTTTGGACTTAAGAATGCTGGAGCCAACTATCAGAGGGCTATGATGGCGATTTTTCATGACATGATTCATATCTATAACGAAGTGTATGTGGACGACCTGGTTGTGAAATCAAGGACAAGGATTGAACATCCTGGGGTTCTAGCTAAGGTCTTACAAAGATCACGAGAGTATCAGTTGAAGATGAATCCCAAGAAGTGTGTGTTTGGCATTTCTTCAGGGAAGTTGCTCGGTTTCATTGTTAGCAAGAGGGGAATTGAAGTTGATCCCAACAAGGCAAGGGCCATTAGAGATATGCCTCCTCCCAAGAATTTGAAGGAAGTTCGAGGATTGATCGGAAGGTTGCAATTCATTCACCGCTTCGTCTCCCAACATTCACAAAGATGTAGGCCGTTTTACGAGCTTACTAAGCCGGGAGTCAAGTTTAATTGGGATGACAAGTGTCAGGCAGCCTTTGACGGATTGAAGGATTATTTGGCCAATCCTCCTGTCCTGAGGCCGCCGATTCTAGGCAAACCACTTATTCTCTATGTTTCTGTCCTGGATGACTCCGTAGGTGCTGTCTTAGCTCAAGTGGACGAAGAAGGTAAGGAGAGGGCAGCATACTATTTGTCTAAACTTCTTAATCCCTGTGAACAGAGGTATTCAGCCATGGAGAAAACTTGCGCTGCTTTAGTCTGGGTAGTTCAGAAGTTAAAGCACTATTTCCTAGCTCACGAGATTCACCTCATTGCTCGCATGAATCCGATTAAATTCTTCCTTGAAAAATCTGTCCTCACTGATCGATTAACACGCTGGCAAAGCTTCCTCTCTCAGTTTGATATCACTTACATTCAACAGAAAGGTATCAAAGGTTACGCCATTGCCGAACATCTTGCTCACCACCCTCTACCTCGTTTTGATCCTGTCAATTCGGAGTTTCCAGATGAAGAACTAATGTCCATTAATCAACCCCACGACCCTATGTGGACATTACATTTTGATGGAGCTCTAAATTCCCAAGGAAGAGGGATCGGCATGGTTCTTTTAACACCTGAAGGGGTCACCATCCCATTTGCTACTCGGCTCACTTTTCCCGCCACCAATAATATAGTTGAGTATGAAGCTCTTTTGGCCGGTCTTCAAACCGCTCATCGATATGGTGTCACCCATTTGAGGATTGTGGGTGACAGTCAGCTCATTCTGCGCCAGGTGTTGTTCAAGTGCCGCACTATCAATCCTAAGCTCAAACCCTACCAGGAACTTGCTTCAGCTTATGCTAAACTCTTCACCAAATTGATCTTCGTCCATGTTCCTCGTAGCCAAAATATCTTGGCCGACGCCCTTGCTTCTTTGGCCTCTGCTTTAGTCTTCCCTCCTGAGCGTGATTTTCATGTTCCTCTAATTCATCAGCGTGACACGCCAGCTATTAAGGATCGTGCATTCCTCGATATTAGGGATAAGGTGCTTGAAAAGATTAAGCAGAAGGAATCCCTTAAAGACAAGGAGGTCATGCTTTTAGACTGGGAAGAAGAATTGGCTGACGAAGAGAAGCCTTGGCATTATGAGATTGTTAGATATTGCAATGATCAGTCCTATCCCGAGGAAGCCACTGCAGAAGAAAAGAAAGCAATTAGAAGAGTGGCTCAGCGTTATGTTTTGATTGGAGGTGTGCTCTATAGGAGAGGGCTCACCGGTGTTTTATTAAGATGCCTCGACGATGATGAATCATGGAAAGTTGTGGAAGAGGCGCATTCTGGAGTGTGTGGTGGTCATGTGAATAGCCAGATGCTAGCTAAGAAGATCCTTAGGCTAGGTTTCTATTGGCCAACTCTAGAAGAGGATTGTTCCATCTATGTTCGAAGGTGTGTTAAGTGTCAACTGCACACCGACAAGATTCATTCTCCTGCTTCTTCACTCCATCCTACGTCCTCCCCAGGGCCTTTCTCCATGTGGGCTTTTGATATCATTGGACCTCTTGATGATTCGAACCTCCTGACCAAGCAAAAATCATTCATCCTCACGGCAATGGAGTACTTCACCAAGTGGGCGGAAGCAGAAGCTTACGTGGAGATCAAAGCGTCAACCGTCTGTAAGTTTATAATGAAGAACATCATCGCGAGGTTCGGCATCCCAAGCATCATCGTCACCGACAATGGACCTCAATTTATCTCTCAAGAAATCAAGGATCTCTACAACAGGTATAACATTGCATTGCATCATTCTTCTCCCTATTATCCGCAGGGCAATGGCCAAGCAGATGCAACTTACAAAACTTTGATAAAAATTGTCAAAAAGACGTGTGAGGCTAATAAATTTTTGGATTGGCCAGACAAGCTAGTTGAAGCTCTCTGGGCCTACCGAACTTCCATTCGAACCCCCACTGGGCAAACCCCTTTCGCCCTTACTTATGGGATGGAGGCAGTAGTCCCTTATGAGATTCTCATTCCCTCTCTACGAGTACAATTGGATAAGGAATTTTCTATTAATGAGCGCCGTGATTCACTCCTCGCCCAATTGGAACTCCTAGATGAGAAGCGTCTGGTCGCCACTGAGCATGCGCGCGTTTATCAAAACAGGCTCTCGCGTTTTTATCAAAAGAAAGTAATTGAGGGAAAATTCAAAATCGGTGAGATGGTAATTAAGAGAATTTTCGTAAAGCCGGGTGGCCCTCGCTCAAAACTCCAACCCAATTAGGAAGGACCGTTTGTTATAAAAGACGTTTTTCCAGGCAATGCTTATAAATTGATTAATGCTGAAGGAGAAGAGTTAACTCACCCTTGGAATGGTTTGTATCTTAAGAAATACTACCCTTGATTCAAAATCCAAACAAAATGAAAATTGTTTCAAAAATCCAAAACAAAGTGGAATATTTCCAAAAAAAACAAAACAAAAAATAATAGAAATACCAAAAGCAAATAAAAAAATAGAAGTTCTTCAAAAATAAAAGAGATCAAAATTGGTGCCATGGCACACGAAGGATCAAGGTCCGAAAGGTCAAAATTCAGAATTCATTCATCAGTCTTGCTAACTTAAAAGGGGGTTCACTCCCGCACACACTACACGCTTTATTCTTGAACTCAAGCAGTGCAAAATTCAATAGAAAGTCAAAAACCTGACTAAAAGTGAAAGGCAATACCCGTTCTTTTCTTCTTCGGCCCATAAGGGAGGAAGGGAGACCTCGAGGTAGACACGCCAAGCCTATCCGCCGCCCTAGTAGGTGGAAGTCAGGGCCCAAAAGGGAGCAAATGCCATAAAAGCCCAAGTACAATTAGGTTTTTATTCGTCAATGCAAATGCAAATCAATTCCAAAGTGAAAGTCAAGTTGTGAAAAGAAAAGCATGTCAAGAGGGCAAAGTCCCCGCAAGGAAAACCTTGGGCGTATGTGTGCAATATAAAAGAGGCAAAAAGGCAACAAATTTCCCTACGCCAAAGACCGAACCCCAACAGGCATAGGGTAGGGGAGGTAATTTTGCATTGAGCATCTCAGAATCCCTTATGGGCTTCCCTTATATTTTCTTCCATCCTTTCTATGTGGTAAGTCACGAACTGGCAGGATGGTCAAGACGGACTAAAGAAATTGCACTATGCGAAATCTCGAATACAAGTCAACTATGACCACGTCAACCCCCTTTTAATTACTCAAGAAAGGTTAATGAATTTTAGATGGTGACCGTGTAGGACCCGTGGTCTTGATAGCCTTGATAACCTTTTTTTCGCAGAATAATTCAATTAACGCCTTTGGCTAAGGCGCTTTTTATAGAATTAACATCCTAGACTAGGTCGTCTCTTTCAGAATAACGTCTCTGGGCAGGTCGTTACCTTTTTCAAAAATCAGATTTCCTTTTCAAAATGCACGCCGTCTTCTAGGGCATCTTTATGTGAACCACGACCTACTCTAAGGCGCGTTTTTCAGGAAAAATAACAAAAAATATATATATGAAGAAAAAAATGCATTTCTTCACGATGTATGCTTGCATTTCTGCATGGGCATCTTTTATTTATAGTTTGCATATGCATGCTTGCATGATGCATCTCCCCGTTATCAGATATTTTATTTACCTTGTTTGATTAAAGGCTTGGCCCCTTGACCCCTCATTAAGGTCAAAATATTGCTACCCCCTGCTTATTGGGCAAGGGGCCAAGTCGAACAGATGAATTAACCTGTTTGTTCAAAGTGTGGATTACAGTTGCAGAAACAGGGCACAGTAAAGCAAACACGAAGGACGTGGAAAGAGGAAAGTATACAAACACAAGACCACAACTACACAAAGTGCTCAGGTAACAAAGAAATCTCAATCATATATATATATGCATCATGAATGTCTATCATGTACAAGTGTGAGGGTGGAGGAGTACAAGTAAGTCGCTCAGCTCTCGCCTCCACCCTCCTCTCTCCTACTCTCAACCTCCTCCTCGCCGTCCCGAGCTGGCGCTGGTGGAGGAGGCATGGGCCCCCGTGAAGAAGCTAGAACCCGAACCTGACCTCCTGCCTTGCTCCTCTCTCGGAGGGAAGAGCCCGCCACAAAAGTGGAGCTGGTGAAGGAGTATCCCGCAGCCCGTGCTCGCTCGCGCCCTCGCTGGAGACGCTCCTCAGACACTCGTAGCCGCTCCTGAGAAAGGATCAACTGGGTCCTCGAGTCTGCCAGCTCTCGCTCGCATGCTGCTACCTGCTTCTGGTACCGAGCACGCTCCGCCTGGTACTCCTCCCGCTCACGAGCACGCTCCTCGTGCTCCCGGGCACGCTCCCGTCGCTCCAGCTCAAGAGCCACCCGCAGCTCGGCCACGTCCTGAGGCAGCTCCTCTCGTCGCCTCAGGGACCTCTCTAGCTCTGAGATCCGCTGATCACGGATCGCCAACTCGGTACGTACCACCTGAAGCTGGGTCGTCTGCAAACAAGTAAGCAAATCATCAACTCCACAATTTAATGCAATGATTCAGTAATCTAGCAATTTAAGCAATACATGATTTAAACCACTCACCTGTGTGCTCGTCGCGCGGAAGCCCTCATCAACGCAGGTAAGAGCGGCTCGAAGCTCCTCAGTCTGTAAAATGGATTTTCATCAGTGTACAATTATATAATCAATATTTGAATGGATTTGTTTTTTGGAATTTACCTGTGAAGCGAGATCGTGCTCTGCTGCCTCGGCTCGTGCAATCGCTCCGGCTAGCTGCTCTGCCAGTACAGTCACCTCTGCACTGGGCCCTCTCGAGCTGGAGGCCTCTCCTGGGTCTCTCCTCACTGCTCCCTGCTGGGCACGC
Source organism: Amorphophallus konjac (assembly GCA_022559845.1). Classification (NCBI taxonomy): domain Eukaryota; kingdom Viridiplantae; phylum Streptophyta; class Magnoliopsida; order Alismatales; family Araceae; genus Amorphophallus; species Amorphophallus konjac. The sequence continues at coordinate 215,272,202 of CM040124.1, read as the reverse complement.
TGCATTCATTGAGATCGTCAGTGGCTAATCATCAATAACTCAACAAAAAAAAAGATATACACATGCATATAGGAATAATTTAAACACTCACCAGGGTCTCTAGGTCAGCCCGTGTGGCGGCCAGCTGGTCCTCCAGGCCGTGTAGGTGGGCCTGGGCATCCATCGCCGCTATGTCCCGTGCATCCTGCATTCATTACATATTAGTCACATGATAGAGAGCATTTGCATTTAATTTAGAAGTAATTGCATTCATACATACCCCTATGACCCTCATCTGGGGTCGGCCGGCGTATACCTCCCAGTAGCGCCGGAGGTACTCGGAGCTGTTAGTCGCCCGGGAGGTGACTCTGGTCCCGCCTCGCTGCCAGTCGGCGTACTGCTCCTCGAACCGCACCCTCCAGTCGGTCACCTTCGTACGACCGCGCGTCTTCTTCCCGATGCCCCGCGGCTCGCCTACCTCTACCCACTCCTGGTGAAGGCCTAGTGTCCTCATCACCAACCTAAGCCGTAACGGCTCGATCTCGCTCAGGCAGTGAACCCAAAGCTCACACTCAAAACGAGGACGGCCCGCTACGACCCACGGCTGGCCCTCGTCCGTCATCCCCTCATAGGGTCTCCACTGAACCTGCATTCATAAGCATACATGTCATCATTTCATCATCATCATAATAAATTCAAAATAAATACAAAAGAAAGATGCATAACATTCATTCATACCAACGAGGGAGGGAAGTCGTGGAACTCTCTCCGCAGCACCCACAACTCGTAGCCGAGTGGGGCTCCAAACACAATCGGCAGCCAGCGCCGTGCTAGAGGGAAAGCTCCCTCACCTCCTGGCCGTGGGTCAGCGCGCCCCATCGGCATGTATAGATGGCTCCAAACCTGCATCCATGCATCATATTAGTGAAGCATTCACCAGCATGATAAAAATAAAAGAAAAGAAAAAATGAAAAAATGCATACCTGAAGAAAAGGTGAGAAGCCACTAACGGTCGTCTCTCGACCTGTCCCGGTGGACAAGTCGGCCATCATGTGCGCCAGCAGCGCCGCTCCCCAGGCGTAGCTGCCAACTGCCTCCAGGTCCTCGAGTATCCCCAGGAATCGGCAGTTGATGACGTCGCCCTTTGTCCCGAGCAATAGCCTCCCCAGTAGCAGCAGCAGGAACCTCCTCAAGTCTCGGTCCGCTCTCTCTCTGTCGGCCGGGTCCTGGCAGTAGACTGCCATAGCCCCGTCTATCAACCTCTGCGAGAACTGCTCTAAGGTCTCCCCGGACCTGTGCCTAGCATTCCCTAGGCCCATCACTGTAGTGAGGTCGGTGCGGAAGATAGTCCTACACTCGCTGGGTGTCTCGTAGACCATCTCTAGCCCTAGCAGCCTCTGGGCGAACTCAGTGTAGTCAGGGTAGGTGATCCCGCTCACAGCCTCACCGTCTACCCTCAACCCGGTGATCCTAGCCACATCCTCTAGGGTGGAAATCATGTGCCCCCATGGCATCAAGAATGCACGGCTAGTCCTGTCCCATCTCTCCCGTAGAACCTGGATAAGTGGTAGGTCTGGCCTAACTGGCTCTATGCTAAGGAAGGCCCCAAACCCCATAGCATCTACCCTCGCTCTCTGAAACTCGGGGAGGCCGTAGTATGCTGCCCGGACCACAACCCAGGAGATCCGTGTCCTCATCAATCCCTGCATGTAAAGAAGAGAGTTTTCACTTAATTATGTTGATTATTCATGCTGAATCTCATATTGATTACCTTGGATTATGTTGATGTTTGATTTAATTAATGACCATCCTCAGTTCGTGGTTCGTTTAATTAGTGCCCCTGAGGAGGGCGTGGTTCTGAGTGTGCTTTGAATTTGCGACCTATCCTAGGTCGCTGTTCATCTGAGAAACGCCTCTATGTTGGGCGTGGTTTTATGGTTAATTTCTGAATTCCTAAAAAATATTTCAAGTCACGCCCTTGGGTGGGGCGTTTTCCAAAGTGGGTCCGTTAATTTAATCAGTAATTAATGAATGGACGACCTCTGGTTTGGTCGTCTGTTGTTGAATTAACGCCCTAGTGGGGGGCGTTGTTTTCAAGTTTTTCAGAAAATAAAATAAAAATAATGGCATGCGAAACAAATTCATGGAAAAATATTTGAAATAATTAAAGCATGGGAATTAACGGAAATTAACAGCATGATATCAAAAATGATAAATGTAAATGGGCGACATGCTTTAGGGCGTGTTCTCATGGGGTTAATTATTCTTCAGGAAAATAATTTCATTAACGCCCTTGGGTTGGGCGTGTCATGTTTGAAACGTGACGCCCCTGAGGGCGCCTTCTTTCTGGGTTGCAGGGTTTATACCCGAGGGCTATGGAAATTGCATATAAATGAAATTAAAATAAAAAAAATGGGAATTAGGGTCAGGGGCCTACCTTCTTGTGCTTGGGTTCCTGTGGCTGAGGCCGTGGTTGGCGTGGTCGTCGGAGTTGGCCGGGGCGAGGACCGGTCGCCGCCGTGGGCGGCAGTTCATCGCCGTCCTCATCTTCTCCTTCTTCTTCCCCCTCACCCTCTTCATTTCCTCCCTGTTCGTCTCCATTATCTTTGTCTTCTTCACCTCCTTCGTTGGCCTCTTGGCCTCCTTCAGCTTCGTCGCCGGCCGCCACCGTCGGTGCGTCTTCAACCGCGGCCACGGCGTCTTCTTCCTCGCCGTGGGCATCATCGCCCAGGTCAACGACCTCGGGGGCCGCCACCCTCTGGCGTTTCAAACCTCCTCCGGCCATGGCTTAGGGCTAGGGTGTAGAAGGGAGAGAGATAGAGAGAGAGAATGAGAGAGATTGGGGGAGGGAGTTTCTCGGTTAGGGTTGCAGAAGAAAGAGAGAAAGAGGGGAAATGGACGGAGGAAGAAGAAGAAAGGAGGGAAAGTTAAGTCGAACGGTCAAAAAGAATTAACGACTTGAGGAATGACGCGTCTTGTGGAATCAACGACTGACATCAAGGCGTTTCTTAATAATTGACGACATTTCTTAGGGCGTTATTTTTGTTTGCATGGGGAATGATAACCGTCGTCAGACGCATTTAATGGCAATTGATTGATTTGATGGGAATAATCATTACTGTTTTTGAGTAACGACTAGGATTGGGGCGTTATTTATATTAAACGTGGCTGTCCTGAAGGCGTTACTTTTGGAATTTCAACGAATATATTTTGGAATATGAATCGTATTAACACCTTGCCTTAGGACGTTTTTTAGTTAACGCCCATTGGTGAAGGCGTCAAATTTGTTAACTGGAATGTTGAAGACGACCTTTGATGAAGGCGTCCTTTTATGAATTCACGGCGTTGCTTGAGGCGTTATTTGCAATAGAATCAGATGTTGGAAGAGTTGATTAGAAACACAGTAAGATAGCTTAATAAAGGAAATATCATTGAGTTATTGGAAGGAAAAGATTACAATGCTTAATGAGTCATTTTGGGCCTCAATTTTCTAAGGGCTATTACATAAGATTTCCATTCATCTCTGTCTTCCTTCAAGCTTTCTACAGGTTCATAGGCCTTGTTGATTTTCCACAAAGCTTGAATAGTTGTGCACTCTTCACCATCTTCATTGCTGCCAAGGTCCCGTCTCTTGATAGGAGGGAGGTGTGATGGGTCCTCGAATACTCGCCGTGGGAGCCCGAGTTGAAGGAGGCATCGATATGAATTCTACAAGACGAATTCTGAAGCGCCTATGAGACGAAGGTCCGTCCCGAGAGAAAATCTTGCACGGAGCTCTTGAGTCTTGAGTATTCCCGGGGTGCAAGTGAAGAGATTCTTTGGCATTACTTTTAGGTGCTCTCTCCAATCCGCTCTCTTCTTGATTTGAGGAATCCGGTTCGTCACTCTATTGCTTATCCCAAGTGAACCGGTCATATAAGGGAGTGGGCTTTTTGAGAAGATTCTTGAGGATTGTTGGGTTTCATCACATGGATCAAACTTGAAGTGGAAATCTACCCAACTAGAGAGTGCTAGCATGCATCCATAGATGGGCCTACCCATCACCGCCGAGGTAAGCCCGCTATAGAGATAGGCTAGAATCGCCGGTCCCACTCTATCTCCTTCCCATAGGCTCACTACGGTGCTTAACTGTGCCTCTTCTAGGAAGTCCTCCGTGGATGGGAATAGGAGTGCTCCTGCCAAGCACACCACGAAAGCCTTTGCTACCCGCTCTATCTCTTCATCTTCTTTAGCTTGATCCGCTCTCTTGTACACCCATGAGGCGAGCTTTAGAAGATTGATTCCTTTAGTGGCTTTGATTTGATTCACTAGGTTGGGGCTAGATATCAAGCTTGTTAATAGCTCATGAGAGGCAATTGGTTTTGGCATGATGGCCACCTTTTCCTCATCTCCTTACTTTGTTCTCTTTAAGCCTAAGATTATCTCCAATTCTTCTAATAAGATCGTGGCTTCAAAAGTAGAGAAGAGAAAGGTATGGGTGGAAGGATGCCATATCTCTACAAGAGCTCCTATAGCTGCCCAGTCAAGATGAATCTGATCATAATGTTTGGCATTGGTGACTAGACCCAGAAGATGCCATCTGGTTAAATAGACTCTCATATCTGAAGAAAATTTGGAGAGTATGAGAGGGAGCCACTTGATTTTTGTGAATCTCCTTGCTCCAGGGACATTTGGGAAGTCCCGTGGAAGAAAGAAAGGAAGAATAATTCAGAAAGAAGAATGAATATGCATACAGAAGAGAATACAATGTTTCAGTAAAGACAAAAGAAGACAAGAACAGAAGGATTTTCTCTCTACCTGGTTCATAGAAATTCTACTGCTAATATGCCCGTTAATATCGGTCAACCTGGGAGTGGAGGACTTGGACCTCTTAATCGCCCTCTCCATCTTCGATTTGTAGAAGACGTTCTGACGCTTGCGATGCCTACAGAAGAACAGACAGCAGAAGTAGCAGAACAGAGCTCCGAAGGTGGCTTTGATTGATTGGAATTGTCTTTCCTTTATAAGAGTCTGGGGAGTCTCGAGGCTGTTCGGAGTTAGCAAGTTGATTACCATTAGGACTGGGTTTAGTTTGCGAATCGGAAACAGAAGTTCGTGCTTAATTAACGCCTTCTGTTAGGGTGTCAATTGTTGAATTGACGACCTGACTGAGGATGTGTTTTGTGTAACGCCCTTTCCAGGGTCGTTTTCTTCTTGAACCCTTGGTGAATTTAACGCCTCAGTGAAAGGCGTGTTTATCATTTTGACGCCCTCTTTATAAGGCGCCTTCCATGTTTTGACGACGTTTAGTCCAGGCGTGAATTTGTGAACTTATGAATTTCCTTCCTTACATGCTTTGATGAACTTAAGTGCTATTATTTTGTTAGATTTTTATCTTATTAAGCACTTATGATCATGTTATGCTTTGAATTGAGGATTATTTATATTAAAATTTTGAGAGAACTAATGAACTTTTGAGTGCAGAAGATTGCAGGTTTCGAGATGTCCGAATTGATGTGGAGGTAACATCATGTTGTTGTTGTAAGCATTATTACTATGTGGTATCTACGCTATTATAGCATATCAAGGACCTTGTGGTTCTGATGAACCTGGAATTTGAGTTCCCCTTCATCAAAAACAGTTATAGTTTCAGGAAAGTCTTGATCACACGGATAGGCCGTTGAGTCATTAAAGGTCTGGGACGATGGTTCCACTTTTCTGAGTTGATGCGTGGACAAACGGGCTTCGGCCTAGTGTCAGCTTAGAGATCTGGATTCTTGACCAAATCTAGATGGCTTAGCAATATTTTCCTTGGTTATTTTCTATCTTTTAGTTTGTTTTATCTTTTCTTTTAGCCCAGCATGCATCATATAGGACTTTGAGCTTCATGCTGAAAATCTTCATATTATGGCAGTAATGAAGGTCACTCGCTCTTGATTGAGTTGACATGAGATATTCCATTCCAAATTGAGTACTTTATTCTTTTTGAAGCCGCTCAGGCTGATTACTTGAAAATGTCCCTTTGCTGGGTCTCCATCTCAATTCCCTTTTTTTTTCTTCTGCAAATCCACTTTGGTTGTAGCACGTCCACATTGGCTGGTAACCGCTCTCCAATGGTGTCTCCTTATCGTGCCATGCGCACATTTTTTTTAGTTTAATCTCCTTTATCCAGCAAATTGATACTTCCTTGGAATCACCCGGAGTTGTTTCGCTCAGAATCTTGGAAAGATTTCCAATGCTTAGTGTCTGAGGCGTGTCACATCACACCTTGGCATCTACTTATCAGTTCGCTTCACTTCATTCCGTTTGTTGCACTCTCACTCCATTTCGTCTCACTCCCTTGCAAAGCAGACGCCAAGGCGGGGCAGCTGTAGACACACCAAAATTGACGCTATGTTGATCAAATCTCATGTCACTATGTTGACGCCCCAAAAGTGAACTTCGATATATTCATAATATGAAGTTTTTCTTATTTTTGTGTGTTTTTGATTTGTTCTTGCATTTTTGTGATTCGCGACCTGAAGAGGGGCGTGTTTTATATAGCGACCTAACATGGGGCATGTTCAAAGAAAGGACGACCAAATGTCAGGGTGTCAATTCCTGGTATTATGCGGTTTCAAAATAAATTCAAATTATTGATTAACGTCCTTCCTCAGGGCGTGGTTTCAATTAACGCCTTCATCTCAGGCGTGTTCTCATAATTTTCAAATAAAGTAAGTTTTATTGCCAAAATTTAATCCAAGAAGTGGCGCCCTTTACTGTGGTCGTGTTTTGAGTAACGTCTTGATGTAGGTCATCAATTTGTGATTTGACGCCCTTCGCAAGGTCGTGTTTTCCCTTTCGTGTCCTGCTTAAACTCAACTTTCCTGGAGAGTTCCCTGTCTCCGTTGGTCTCCTAGAGTCCTACCTTCTTTGATCATTGCCTATCCTTATCTTCCCGAATTTGAGCTTATCTTCGATTGAAATCCTATAAAAGGATGCTCTGGTCGATCTAGAAAGAGGTTGACGGGTCAGAGAGTTCACAGGTTTACGGGTTACGAGTTCAGGGTTACAGAGCTTCATCTTCCTCTTGTGTGATCGTTTAGAGCTCTGCTTCCTCGGCTTCCTCTGCTTCCTCTACTTCCGATCAACCGCGTCCACCTTGTTTCCCTTTACTGTCGTCAGGGACAGCAGGGTTCTTTTATTCTGTTTGTGTTGTTTTGTCTTTATCAGCCGATCATCATCACTGTGTTTTTCTTTTCTTATATGTTTGCATTAGTTGCATCATACCTCCTCCCTCCCTATTTTCTTTAGGGGTTTTTAAAACAAAAATGAGGTGTGCATGTTTTTGTCCTCTTCATCATATTTTCTATTTGAGAGTTGATACTACACACTTTTGGCTGATCCACTTCTTTTGGCTTGTTTTATTGTCTCTTTTGCAAGGTAATCAATAAAGGAAAACCCCCTTCATCGGCCGGCCGGTTGAAGGAGGAGGAGGAATTCACAATCTATCCCGCGTTCTATTTTTCACCAGGTATTCGCGGTCTTCTTTGTTTCTTCTTGAGGTAACCCCTCTGGCGATCACCCTCCTTAGCAGCACCACATGCTTCTTTCCCTTATTATTACATCATCTCCTCCTTTATTCTTATTATGCCTTCTCATATTTAAATTTCTTCTTCGTGTGTGGATTTATCACGATCTGCACCAGTGTGTCGGGACATCCAGTGAATGTGTTGAAGACCCATGGCAGATGTGTCGAGACATCCATAGTGATGTGTCGGGACATATGTGGTTGGATCCGCGATGACACCATGACTGTGTCAAGACAGCACCAACCGGTGTCGAGACATGTGCTTCATGTGCAGAGTTATTGCATGAAGGTGTCAAGACAGAAGAGCCATGTGCAGAGATTATCCCACGAATGTGTCGACTCTCTTCACTCAGTGTGTCGGAGCATCGGTGAGTCCAGAGGCCAGAAAGAACGGCTTCCGCTTGATTTGTTCTGGAGGTGTCGAGACATGGGTCAGATGTGTTGACACATTCTTTTTATGCCGGAGCTCAAACGTTGGAGATTCAACACATTTTCTTCTAGATGTGTTAGGACATCATTAGGCCGTGTCGAGACATCACTTAGAGAAGTTTTCCTGCACTAGTTTAGTCAATTCATTAAACCAAATCATGTTAGATATTTCACAAGTATATACTTAATGATTTATGATTTGTTATCATCAAAACTAGGGGACACAACATTCTCCCCCTTTTTGATGATGACAACTATGAATCATTATAACCAAGCATTCATATAGAATTACAATCAAATTGGTTTGAGGATCCATCAACCAAGTGGGATTCATCCATTCACACAACAACCGAATGTTAGCATTTTTAAACATATATCACTTTTTAACAACACAACAAAAAGCTTGTTTCATTGATCAACCATGGTTTTGTACAGATCAAGCAAAGTTGTGTGCTCAAGCAGTTACATTGCAAATCTAAATGCAAAAACTAAAATCTAGATGAAAAATCTAACTACATGCTAGATGGTAGATGATCCTTGTCTTCTCAGAAGATCTTCAGTACTTCTCCCCCTTTGTCATCAGCAAGGAGGGGGTGAAGGAGGAGGCTGCTGTGGTGAAGGATCTGTGCCTCTTGGAAGTCATGTTGCATGTAAGAGATTACTGTTCCTAGAGAGTCAACCCTCTGAGTGAGCTGCTCATCCCTTTGTCTGACAAACTGGTGCAAAGACTTAATATTTTCCTTGATGTCCTTGAGCTAGCCATGAATCATTTCACAGATTTATTCTGTTTCAGCCTTCTGCTGGGAGCCTTGTGGTGGAAAACGAGAAGAGGTGGCTTCTATTTGAGGAGGAGGGCACCATTCATCACCGACGTCCTTCAGGGCTGGTTGGAGTTGAGCTTTATGCAGTCGAATGAGTTCCAAGATTTCAGTACCGACCATATCCAGTTTGTTATACACCACATCCATTTTGGCCTCAGCTTTGGTGGTGCTGTTGACTACTCGAGCTGTGTCTGTGTGGATAGTTTCTGCAAGCTTGGAGGAGGCATCCAGTAGCTTGTTGGAGTCAGAGTAGATCTTCTCTTTTAGCCATTGAGAGGCATCCAGTAGTCGAGAAGAAGTAGCATTAACTGTTCTATCCAGATTGGAGGTGGCACCGATGGATCTGTTGGTCTCTGCGGTCACATGTGCTCTGATGGATGTAGTTGTGCCAGTCACTTGTGCTCGGATAGATGTAGTTACGCCAGCCACTTGTTCAGCTAGCTGCTTGGAGGAGTCCATCTGTTTGGCACACTTAATGTTGATATCACCTTGCTCTTCTCGAATGTCATATGCATGCTTCACCATGTCTGCAGTTTTCTCCTGGGTTTCAAGGTGAATTTGCCTGAGCCTCTTCATTATTGTCCCAGCTCCCTCGCATACATTGATGATTGAGTTCATGAAGTTGTACAACTTTGCATCTGACCTGTGTTTATCATGCACAAATTTTGCCCATCTGCTAGTTTGAACTTGCTCATTGTGGAGTTGTCTGGCTTCTATTCTGTCCACTTGCAAGCTGAGTTGTCGAAAGGAGGAGTTAATGCTCCCAAACTGAGCAGTGAGAAATTGTATAAGTGCAGGGTGAATGTCCATGTGACTACCAGTGGCACCAAAAGCAGGACCTCGTGAGGTGAAGGCCTCTGTATGAAATTCAGGAGGGGCATCTCTTGCACTGAACACTGTAGGCTCATTGTCCGGAGAAAGAGGGGGTTGGATGCCAAAAGCCATCATCATCCCAGGCTGGTCCATGGGATCTGCAGACTGCTGCTGCTGAGGGGCCTGCTTAAAGTGGATATCTGCATGGAACATATCCTCATGCTGATCTAATTGTGCATCTGAAGCTGGCTGGTCCTGTGTGGGCTGATCCTGTGCAGGTTGTGCCTGTGCATGTTGTTCCTGTGCAGGCTGTGCCTGTGGAGCTGGCTGTTCTGGAGGGTCAGGTAGATGTCTATGCATATTCCTTACATGTTTGTCACCTTCCTTTTTGAAGTGCATGCAATTTTCTATGAACCTCATGCAATAGACATTACTCCTCAGGATAGATATGGACTTCTCATTATCAAGAGGGATGCCAACCTTTTGAAAAATAGCAGTTAGTTGTGCGGCATAGGGCAGGCTATGCCGGTTGTAAGTGCAACTGTCCATAATCTGTAGCATGATCTCTGGTAAACAAACATGGTAATTGTTGAACAAGCAGTAAAATAGGATTCTCTGGGTCTCTGTAAGTCTACTTCTGCCACCCCCTTGTGGGGTAATCATGGTAGTAAAAATGTGATGCAGAAGTCGCTGTAAAGGGGGGAACCAGTTTGTGTCAAAGGATTTGACAAGTAGTTGGGTAGCATCCTGAGGTTCTCGAGGCTTTCCTGTCAGAATGGTGTAGGCGACTTACAAGTCAATCTAAACCTCAGATTCTATTTCCCCATCCTGGGGTATGTGTAAGGCTCTGTGAAGAAGTTCTGTTGTAAGCTTGATGGAAACCCCCTTGACGTTAGTCCGAAGGACTTTCTTGTGTTCATCAAAAAATAAGGTCTTGTAGAACTGCTGAACTAAAAAAGGGTAGTAGACCCTGTGATCAGACAGAAACCGTCACCATTCTTGGAACTCAATTAAAGGCAGTAGTTTAGGAAAAGATTCAAGCATCTTGTTGTCACCAAAATCCACATACCTAGGGAAGAGAATCCGGGTGGGATCACTGTCTTCTTCCCTGATGGCGGCAGCAGTATTGGGCTTCGGAGGGTCGGACTGATCTTTGGCCTTCCCTTTTTCTTTGGCGGACAGTCGTGGCCGCTTGGCCTTTGGTGGCTGCGGCGAACCCTTATCAGTGTTGGACCCCTGGGCCTCGGTAGCCCTTCTCCTGGCTAGTTCTGCAGCTGGGCGGTCCGCAATACTCTTGGATCACCCTTCTGTGTGGTCTTTGGAGATAGTGGCCTTCTTGGATGAAGCCGCGTCTTTCTTCTTGCCGCGGGTGACAGGTGGAGCCATGGAGAGAGTGGACGAAAAGGAGGAGAGGACACGGATGTCGGCTGGATCTAGCTGGGGAAATGGCGGCATAGATGAAAGAGGACGGAGCGGGACGTCGACCTTCACGGTGACAGTATGCAGGGTCACCGGAGAGCGGTTGTGAGAGGGAAGTAGGGTTGAAATTGAAATGAGGAAAGGTAAAGAGAAAAGAAATTCACCATCGAGTAAATAGGGAAAGTTGAAATTTTTGAATTTTAAAAAGCAACCCTGAGATAAGAAATGGCGTATATACCCCTATGTTAAGTTCAGAACTGTTTAAAGCTTATAAGCTCATTTTTGAGAATGAAGGTTTGAGAAAAAACCATTTTTGCAACAAAGAATAAGATTAAAATATTTGAGACAATTAAAGAGGATAGAACCAAGACCATTTGACTTACTTATCACGTTCATTTAGCATGATTGGAAAAGGAAGATAAGCAAGTATTGAAGATAAACAAGAACCTTCTTATTTTGAAGCAAGGTGTAGAGTCAACCCCAAACCATTTTTTTGTTTTTAATTAATAAAACAGTCTGATATAGCATTCACTTTTTGACTCAAGGAAACACGTTGATTAGACGCAAGAGTCCCTGGTTACTCAGTGAGCTTATCTTTCTGAAATTTTCTGAACAGAGTTAACAGCCTTCATCATGACTAGATTAACCTTCATTTCATTGATGGAGGATCTAATTTCTCTGAAGATGATGTCATTGCTCTGAAAATAGCAGTATGGTTTTTAAGAGGCATATTCTCTAATTGACTTCAGATTAGGTAACTTGTTTAAGGACAATACATGCTAATCAATTCATAAACCAAGAAGCCTCTTTGCAATGAATTTTTAAACGCTTAGGCAATGGTCATAATCAATGACTTGATGAATGTTTTAATCCTATTATGAGTGCAAGATTGGTAGAACTCAACGCAATGATTAACGAAAATGAGGATTATAAACAAGAAACAATTTCTTCAACCAGGAGTAAAGCAGATGAACTTACCTAGAGTTGTATAAATGAATGAAAACATTCTCAACTCCCCCTCACTTTATGCTCGGTGAAAAATGAAGGTTCAGAGGCAAGAGATTTGAAATGGAAATGGAGCAAGCAGTGTGTAGAAAGAAGTAGAAGGCTCTCCAAAGGATCTTCAAACCAAAGGGCGGCTGAGAGACAGTCTTGACACATGACTGGAGGGTGTCGACTTGTTCAACAGACTTGTCCTTCATGTCTCGACACATGGCTATAGGGTGTCGACCTGTGCAACAGACTTTGTCCTGCATGTCTCAACACAAGATTGAAGGGTGTCAACCTGTTCAGCAGACTTTGTACTGAATGACTCGACACATGACCGTTCAGTAAACTGTGCTCAGCCAGCTTCTATGAATCTTCATTTCTGAAAAAGACCTGCCAGCTTCGACTGCTAATACCTCTGACATTCTTCTTTCAGACAATCTGTTATGGTCGTCAATTTATTAAGAAACGTCCTGTACACAGGCGTTAATTTTACGAGATCATGACTTAAGCATGTTAAGAACGGATTATATATGAAACCTTGATTATTAATGCATGATCCTGTCTCCAAATCTAATGTCCTGCAATTTCTTGAATTCACGGCCTGTACAAGGTCGTTTTCCACGTATTAACGCCTCATCAGAGGGCGTGACTTTAAAAGTAACGCCCCTTGCTTAGGCGCGTATTATCCAGAGTCCTGGTATGTTCTGAAACATAGAGTTAAGCCAGTAACGCCCCTTCTCAGGGCGTGTCTTATATAAGTCCTGTAACTTATTTATATATATTCTGTCAAATCCGTAATTCATGAGACGCCTGCAGCAGCAGTCGTCAAATATGAAGAAACGACCCTGTCCAGGGCGCTTTTTAGATAGAGTATTGAAATAATGAAATTCTGCGAAACGGAACATATATAAACGCCCTGATACTAGGCGTTAGTTACTTGAAAAACGTCCCGGACAAGGGCGTGTTTTTCATAAATTAATGAGATTATTGAAAATTCTGTAAAATAGAAATATGTTAACGCCCCTATGTTAGGCGTTAATTACTTGAGAAATGACTTGACCTAAGTCGTTATTTTACTATAAACTGATTTTCATCTGATTTGCTAACCGATGGTTTTATATATATCATAATATATATAAATAGGCACTATTCTCCACTCCGTGAGTATAGTCCCATGTTTTCATGTTGATTTATCGATCACACTCAACTCTCATTGACATACAAGCTCTCCATTGGACATTCCGTTCCTTTGGACTAGCGAGTTAGTCATAGAGACCTCCGTAAGACTCCTCGTAGCCTTGGATTCCCTCAAGGCCGACTGAGCTGGTTGTACCCTAAAAACCCATTACACGATCCTTGCCATGTCAATCTAAAGAAACATGGTATACCGGCCCTTATGATTATACAAAGAGTATATCATAAGCAATTCTTGATGGGATGATGATATCATGCCATATCGTGTCATTCTTGTAAACCCCAATTCTATGATAAGAATGAGGGTATCTTGCTTGATCTAATGTTCATGTGGACCTCAATTCTATATAAAGAATGTCCATATTGATTTGTCATGGTACCTAAGTTAAGGGAACCATATTCTACCTGGTTTTATCGAACTCGTGATTATATCATTATTATCGCCAATCTATGTCCTTTGTCATATTTTGGACTCTATTCTATCAAAGTTGTCATACGTATCTACAAGCTTGATTATTGAAATTCTATATTGGCTATATAAACAAGAGTGGATGTCAAAACACATGATAAATGCCTGCGCATATAGGGCCCGATCTGGTCCTGGGAGGAGCACCCGAAAGTACTTGTGCCTATGGGAGTTAAAATGATAAGGTATCTGGCATTATACCGAGTACTTGACTTGCTTGATTGGACATTCCACACACATCTTGTACTTGACTCGTACTTGACATGAAATGAAATGCGTGGCCCGAAAAAGGGTAATTTACTTGCTTGATACATGATAGCCAAAGTTCTTGACATGACTTGTTAAATGTACTTGCTTGAATATCTCGAATAAACTTGTTATCTTGTTGGAAGTTCATGACTAAGTTCATCTTATTTTCTTGATATTACATTCTCTCTATCTTGTCGTTTCATGCGAGCATGCATAGCTTTATTGCATCCATGAAAATGTAATTACTTAAACCACTTGCTAGTACTTGAGATATAATTTCCTACTGAGCGTCCGCTCATTCCGTTTGTCCCTTTTTACTTTTCAGGTAAGTCCGACGACGATGGAAGTCAATTGGATGGGAATGGTCAAGAGTGAAAGTGATAGAGCTTCTACAAGTGTCGTCTAGTCTTTTCCATAGTTTCTTGAGTCAACTATGTATTCTTTTCCTTTTTATTTAACAGAGTATTGGATTTGTAATAGTCTATCCCTTATAAAATAAAGGATTGGGTTATCTTGCTATTTTGCGCATCTCTGTCTTTGTGTCGAATACACGACCACTCTGATTGACATGATTGATATAGACACGTCGCGCATCTCCGGGTATCTTCCGCGCTCGGGGCGTGACAGTCTTTGTGGTATCAGAGCCTAAGGTATTCAATTCCTAGGAAACCCAAGTCCAAGGATAGGTTTCAAAACCTTTAACCAAGTGAGAGGGGGTAGAACCAAGGGTTAAATGATCAATGAGTCCTTTATAAGATCATAGTGATATAATACTAACATAGCTATTGTAATTGTAGGATAATGGCTGCCGAACGTGCTCAATGGCGCAACATGCAGCGTACCCTTCAAGGGATGACCCAAGTGCTACAACAGGTAGCACAAGGTGGTGCTCCACGAGCTGGAAGCTTACACCAAGCATTCAAGAATATGAATCCCCCGAAGTTCATGGGATCGACCGATCCAGACGATGCCGAGCATTGGGTTCGGGAGATTGAACGTATATTCCGTGTCATGCAATGCACGGATCAGGACAAAGTCTTATTAGCTACTTTCCAGTTAGAAAAGGATGCTAGATGCTGGTGGGAGTCGATTGAAGCTACTATTGACCCAACTCAAGTTACATGGGGTGAATTCGTTGAATATTTCAACGCCAAATATTTCTCTGATAGGGTCCAGGAAAGGAAGGCCGCCGAATTTGCCGCATTAAAGCAAAGATCTTTATCGGTGGCTGATTATGAAGCACAGTTCTCTAGACTGTCTAGATATGCTAAGCATTTAATTGGCACGGAAAAGATGAAAGCCCGTAGATTTCTTAATGGGCTTAGGCCCCACTACATTACTCAACTGGCGCCTATGGATATTCAAGTTTATACTGAAATAGTGCGCCGAGCTCAGTTGCTTGAAGATGCCACGGAACTATCTGATAGGATCCGTGGGAAAGACAAAAAGGAGCAAGTCACAAGTTCGGGTTCTTTTAAACCCAACTTTAAGAAGAGGCCCAATAATGGAGGTTCTTCCTCTCAAGATCAGAAGTACAAGAAATCCAAGCCTTTCTCTATCACCACTACCCCTTCAAACGTAGTATGCAAGCATTGTGACAAGGCTGGTCACAAAACAGAAGAATGCTGGAGGAAATTAGGAGCATGTCTCCGTTGTGGGAGTCGTGAACATCGGATTCCCGATTGTCCATTAATGAATGACCAAGACGGTGAGGGTAAACGCCCAGTGACAAGGAACGCGCATCTTCATGCAATCCAAGAGACCGAACCAGAAGAAGAAGGCGGATTGGTGGAAGGTACATTAAAAATTTGTTCCAAATATGCACATGTCTTATTTGATACGGGTGCATCGCATTCCATTATTTCCAAGAAGTTTGCTGACCCATTACCTCTAGAACCAGAATGGATGAAAATAGTGTTGTCTACTCCTCTCGGAAACGAGACGGATATCACGCATCATTACCAAAACTGTGAGGTGTTGGTTCGAGGAAAGAATTTTCCTATTGATCTTATCTGCTTAGATCTAAAAGAATATGATGTTATACTAGGAGCAGATTGGTTATCTAAGTACCAGGCAACGGTTGATTGCCGTAATAGCAAGATTGGTTTCAAAGAATTTCCGGAACTGACTTATACTAGTCCTAAGAGTCGAAGCAAATCCCCTCTTATTTCGGCTCTTCGAGCAAGCAAGCTCGTCAAGAAAGGATGTGTATCCTTCTTTGCTTTTGTCACTATTAAAGAAGCTAAAGAAACCGAGATAGAGGACATTCAGGTAGTGCGAGAATTCCCAGACGTATTTCCGGAAGAATTGCCGGGATTACCCCCGCAAAGAGATGTGGCCTTTACCATCGACTTAGTCCCTGGTGCTGGTCCGGTTTCAAAGGCACCATATAGAATGTCCCCTGCTGAACTCAAGGAGTTGAAGGAGCAGTTGATGGAACTAATCCGAAAAGGGTTTATTAGACCAAGTACTTCCCCGTGGGGAGCACCAGTCTTATTTGTAAAGAAGAAGGATGGATCCATGAGATTGTGTATCGACTATCGACAGTTGAATTATCTCACTATCAAGAACAAGTATCCACTGCCGAGAATCGATGAATTGTTTGATCAGATTTCAGGATCCAAATATTTCTCCAAGATTGATCTCCGGTCGGGATATCATCAATTAAGGATCAAGGATGATGACATTCACAAGACCGCATTCAGAAGCAGGTATGGCCATTACGAATTTGTTGTTATGCCTTTTGGACTAACAAATGCCCCTGCTGCCTTTATGCAGTTAATGAATAGCATATTCAGGCCTTACTTGGATCAATTCATAGTAGTCTTCATCGATGATATATTGATATATTCTAAGACTAAGGAAGAACATGAAGAGCATTTGAGGATTGCATTGCAAGTCTTGAGGACAAATCAATTATATGCTAAACTCAGCAAATGCGAGTTCTGGCTTGAAGAAGTGGCTTTTCTCGGACATGTCATATCCAAGGACGGTTTATCTGTGGATCCGTCAAAAGTTGAAGCTGTGAGAAACTGGGAGAGACCCACTAATGCAAGCGAGATCAGAAGTTTCTTAGGTCTTGCAGGCTATTATCGGCGATTTATCAAAGATTTCTCTAAGATCGCCGTACCACTTACAAGATTAACTCGTAAGGAGATCCGATATGAGTGGAGTGAGGAATGTGAAAGCAGTTTCCAAACTCTCAAGGATCATCTCACCACAGCTCCAGTCTTAGCCCTACCAATTGAAGGAGAGAAATTCGAGGTCTACACTGATGCTTCTGGCATTGGCCTCGGATGCGTTCTAATGCAACATGGGAAGGTCATAGCATATTCTTCTCGTCAACTGAAGAAGCATGAGGAGAATTACCCCGTCCATGACTTGGAATTGGCCGCGGTAGTATTTGCCCTAAAGATATGGAGACACTATCTCTATGGGGTACAGTTTACTGTATACTCCGATCACAAAAGTCTCAAATATCTATTTTCACAAAAGGAGCTGAACATGAGACAAAGACGTTGGCTAAAATATCTCAAGGACTTCGACTTCAGTATACAATACCATCCCGGAAAGGGTAATTATGTGGCTGATGCCCTTAGTCGAAAGCCGAGAGCAAAGATAGCAAATTGTATGATACAAGAATGGAGGTTACTTGAACAATTCTCCGAGCTCAATATAAGCTTGGACACGGAATCCAAATTTGTCACACTATCTCATGTAAGCATACAGTCAGATTTGTTATCTGAGATACAAACACTTCAGGATGATGATCCTATGTTAGTAGAAATCAAAGGCAGATTAGAAGGACAATCTGATTTTCAACTAACTTCTGATGGAAGATTATCGTTCAAAGATAGAACTTGTATACCCGATTGTCCGGAATTAAAGAAGAAGATCTTAGATGAAGCTCACCGATCAAGATACACTATTCATCCTGGATCAACTAAAATGTACCAAGATGTAAAGAGGAACTTTTGGTGGCCCAATATGAAAAGAGAAATAGCGGACTATGTATCACGCTGTCTCACATGCCAACAGGTCAAGGCGGAACACCAAAAGCCTGCGGGAAAACTACATCCTCTAGATATTCCTAAGTGGAAATGGGAGGATATTGGTATGGACTTCATCATGGGTTTGTCTAAATCTAAAGGAGGACATGATGGAATCTGGGTTATCATTGACCGATTGACTAAATCGGCACATTTCTTGCCAATCAAAAGCCGATGGTCAATTGATGTGCTAGCTGCACTATACATCAAAGAAATAGTCAGGATACATGGAATTCCTGTCTCAATCGTGTCGGATAGAGATCCCCGTTTTACTTCTCATTTTTGGAAGGGATTACAACATTCGTTGGGGACGAGACTCAACGTTAGTACTGCTTTTCACCTGCAAACGGATGGTCAGACCGAGCGAACTAATCAAGTTGTTGAAGATATGCTGAGAGCATGCATTATTGACTTTGGAGGAAGCTGGCATGACCACTTACCTTTAGTTGAATTTGCATATAATAATAGCTACCAAGCTAGTATCCAAATGGCACCTTTCGAAGCCTTATACGGAAGGAGTTGCCGATCTCCCATATGTTGGAACGAAGTTGGAGAGAAACAACTATTAGGTCCAGACATGGTAAGGGATACAACCGAGAAGATACAAGTAATCAGAGAAAGATTACAAGTTGCTCAGACAAGGCAAAAGGCTTATACTGATACCAGGAGAAGAGATCTTGAATTCCAGGTTGGAGATCATGTATTTCTCAAGATATCCCCTGGACGTGGCATACGGAGATTTGGTGTTAAGGGCAAGCTTACGCCAAGATTCATCGGACCATTTGAGGTACTCGAAAGAGTTGGCGAGGTTGCTTATCGCATCGCGTTGCCTCCTCAGTTGTCCGAGGTACACAATGTATTTCACATATCTATGTTGAAGAAGTATGTGCACGATCCGTCACATATTATTGAGCATGGAGATCTGGTGATCCAGAAAGATCTCACATATGAACAGAAGCCCTTGAAGATATTAGATCGAGAAATACGAGCTCTAAGGAATAAGGTTATTCCCATGATCAAGGTGCAATGGAATAAGAATCCTGAACGCGAAGCGACATGGGAGACCGAGGAATCTATGAAGAAACGATTTCCCGAGTTATTCTAAGAAGTATATGTCCTACACTCTCCGCATGTATAATTATATATATATTGAATTTGGGGACCAAATTCTTTTTAAGTGGGGGAGGGTGTAGCAACCCTAATAAATGAATAATTGAAATGAATTAAAACATATATATTACAGAAGTAATATATATATAAAAGGAATAGGGTTAATTGGACGAAATAAAACAAATTAAAAATAACGCCTCTTATTAAGGCGTTAATTTATAAATAAACGCCTCTACCAATGGCGTGAATAAAGAAAGGACGCCCACAGCTACGGTCGTCAGTTCTCACGCGACCAAATGAGTAAGTAAAAGAAACGCCTCTACCTTGGGCGTGTTTTAAAACAAGAAACGCCCTTTTTAAAGGCGCTTTTTAAGAAACGCCCTTATGCAAGGCGTTAATTCAAGAATACACGCCCTGACCAAAGGCGTTAATTCCATTCGAGTTCCGTTCGACACGGGAGCTTATCCAGGGAAGGATTATGTTAATCCAGTAAGTATTTAATAGGGCAAGGACTCTATATTGGAAGCATTGCTTCTACTAGAACACTAACCTTAACAGGACGTCCAAAATCCTATATATAATCTTGATCGAACAAACCCTAAACCTATTTGGACGATCGAACCGCACAGGTACGTGAAGAACATATCTTCTTCTTCTTCTTTTCCTTATGAACGAAATAGCAGTTCATATAAGTTTCTCTTTGCTTCGGTTACATGAAGAACTAATAGTTCTTCATCCTCTTTTCCTCTTACAGGTTGAGGACGCAGCAGCATAAGTGAAGAACAAGGTAACGTTCTTCTAATCTCCTCTGTTCTGATAGGTGAAGAAATTAATAAATGTTTCTTCTTCTGTTCTCGTAGGAATTACAGGACCGTAGAACTAGAGCTCCTCTTCTCACAGTTCAAATCATCAAATTATCATAAGGTAGGTTTTCTCAAGTTACTGTAGCCCAAATGAAATTAATGCAAGATATATATATATATATATAAGCATGTCATGCATATGATTATTATAGTTTTCATGCGTTTTCTGAATTGTTTGAAAGAAACGCCCTGGAATAGGGCGCTATTTTAAAATAAACGACCATAACAGCGGTCGTCAATTTATTAAGAAACGTCCTGTACACAGGCGTTAATTTTACGAGATCATGACTTAAGCATGTTAAGAACGGATTATATATGAAACCTTGATTATTAATGCATGATCCTGTCTCCAAATCTAATGTCCTGCAATTTCTTGAATTCACGGCCTGTACAAGGTCGTTTTCCACGTATTAACGCCTCATCAGAGGGCGTGACTTTAAAAGTAACGCCCCTTGCTTAGGCGCGTATTATCCAGAGTCCTGGTATGTTCTGAAACATAGAGTTAAGCCAGTAACGCCCCTTCTCAGGGCGTGTCTTATATAAGTCCTGCAACTTATTTATATATTCTGTCAAATCCGTAATTCATGAGACGCCTGCAGCAGCAGTCGTCAAATATGAAGAAACGACCCTATCCAGGGCGCTTTTTAGATAGAGTATTGAAATAATGAAATTCTGCGAAACGGAACATATATAAACGCCCTGATACTAGGCGTTAGTTACTTGAAAAACGTCCCGGACAAGGGCGTGTTTTTCATAAATTAATGAGATTATTGAAAATTCTGTAAAATAGAAATATGTTAACGCCCCTATGTTAGGCGTTAATTACTTGAGAAATGACTTGACCTAAGTCGTTATTTTACTATAAACTGATTTTCATCTGATTTGCTAACCGATGGTTTTATATATATCATAATATATATAAATAGGCACTATTCTCCACTCCGTGAGTATAGTCCCATGTTTTCATGTTGATTTATCGATCACACTCAACTCTCATTGACATACAAGCTCTCCATTGGACATTCCGTTCCTTTGGACTAGCGAGTTAGTCATAGAGACCTCCGTAAGACTCCTCGTAGCCTTGGATTCCCTCAAGGCCGACTGAGCTGGTTGTACCCTAAAAACCCATTACACGATCCTTGCCATGTCAATCTAAAGAAACATGGTATACCGGCCCTTATGATTATACAAAGAGTATATCATAAGCAATTCTTGATGGGATGATGATATCATGCCATATCGTGTCATTCTTGTAAACCCCAATTCTATGATAAGAATGAGGGTATCTTGCTTGATCTAATGTTCATGTGGACCTCAATTCTATATAAAGAATGTCCATATTGATTTGTCATGGTACCTAAGTTAAGGGAACCATATTCTACCTGGTTTTATCGAACTCGTGATTATATCATTATTATCGCCAATCTATGTCCTTTGTCATATTTTGGACTCTATTCTATCAAAGTTGTCATACGTATCTACAAGCTTGATTATTAAATTCTATATTGGCTATATAAACAAGAGTGGATGTCAAAACACATGATAAATGCCTGCGCATATAGGGCCCGATCTGGTCCTGGGAGGAGCACCCGAAAGTACTTGTGCCCATGGGAGTTAAAATGATAAGGTATCTGGCATTATACCGAGTACTTGACTTGCTTGATTGGACATTCCACACACATCTTGTACTTGACTCGTACTTGACATGAAATGAAATGCGTGGCCCGAAAAAGGGTAATTTACTTGCTTGATACATGATAGCCAAAGTTCTTGACATGACTTGTTAAATGTACTTGCTTGAATATCTCGAATAAACTTGTTATCTTGTTGGAAGTTCATGACTAAGTTCATCTTATTTTCTTGATATTACATTCTCTCTATCTTGTCGTTTCATGCGAGCATGCATAGCTTTATTGCATCCATGAAAATGTAATTACTTAAACCACTTGCTAGTACTTGAGATATAATTTCCTACTGAGCGTCGCTCATTCCGTTTGTCCCTTTTTACTTTTCAGGTAAGTCCGACGACGATGGAAGTCAATCGGATGGGAATGGTCAAGAGTGAAAGTGATAGAGCTTCTACAAGTGTCGTCTAGTCTTTTCCATAGTTTCTTGAGTCAACTATGTATTCTTTTCCTTTTTATTTAACAGAGTATTGGATTTGTAATAGTCTATCCCTTATAAAATAAAGGATTGGGTTATCTTGCTATTTTGCGCATCTCTGTCTTTGTGTCGAATACACGACCACTCTGATTGACATGATTGATATAGACACGTCGCGCATCTCCGGGTATCTTCCGCGCTCGGGGCGTGACAGTCTTTGTGGTATCAGAGCCTAAGGTATTCAATTCCTAGGAAACCCAAGTCCAAGGATAGGTTTCAAAACCTTTAACCAAGTGAGAGGGGGTAGAACCAAGGGTTAAATGATCAATGAGTCCTTTATAAGATCATAGTGATATAATACTAACATAGCTATTGTAATTGTAGGATAATGGCTGCCGAACGTGCTCAATGGCGCAACATGCAGCGTACCCTTCAAGGGATGACCCAAGTGCTACAACAGGTAGCACAAGGTGGTGCTCCACGAGCTGGAAGCTTACACCAAGCATTCAAGAATATGAATCCCCCGAAGTTCATGGGATCGACCGATCCAGACGATGCCGAGCATTGGGTTCGGGAGATTGAACGTATATTCCGTGTCATGCAATGCACGGATCAGGACAAAGTCTTATTAGCTACTTTCCAGTTAGAAAAGGATGCTAGATGCTGGTGGGAGTCGATTGAAGCTACTATTGACCCAACTCAAGTTACATGGGGTGAATTCGTTGAATATTTCAACGCCAAATATTTCTCTGATAGGGTCTAGGAAAGGAAGGCCGCCGAATTTGCCGCATTAAAGCAAAGATCTTTATCGGTGGCTATTATGAAGCACAGTTCTCTAGACTGTCTAGATATGCTAAGCATTTAATTGGCACGGAAAAGATGAAAGCCCGTAGATTTCTTAATGGGCTTAGGCCCCACTACATTACTCAACTGGCGCCTATGGATATTCAAGTTTATACTGAAATAGTGCGCCGAGCTCAGTTGCTTGAAGATGCCACGGAACTATCTGATAGGATCCGTGGGAAAGACAAAAAGGAGCAAGTCACAAGTTCGGGTTCTTTTAAACCCAACTTTAAGAAGAGGCCCAATAATGGAGGTTCTTCCTCTCAAGATCAGAAGTACAAGAAATCCAAGCCTTTCTCTATCACCACTACCCCTTCAAACGTAGTATGCAAGCATTGTGACAAGGCTGGTCACAAAACAGAAGAATGCTGGAGGAAATTAGGAGCATGTCTCCGTTGTGGGAGTCGTGAACATCGGATTCCCGATTGTCCATTAATGAATGACCAAGACGGTGAGGGTAAACGCCCAGTGACAAGGAACGCGCGTCTTCATGCAATCCAAGAGACCGAACCAGAAGAAGAAGGCGGATTGGTGGAAGGTACATTAAAAATTTGTTCCAAATATGCACATGTCTTATTTGATACGGGTGCATCGCATTCCATTATTTCCAAGAAGTTTGCTGACCCATTACCTCTAGAACCAGAATGGATGAAAATAGTGTTGTCTACTCCTCTCGGAAACGAGACGGATATCACGCATCATTACCAAAACTGTGAGGTGTTGGTTCGAGGAAAGAATTTTCCTATTGATCTTATCTGCTTAGATCTAAAAGAATATGATGTTATACTAGGAGCAGATTGGTTATCTAAGTACCAGGCAACGGTTGATTGCCGTAATAGCAAGATTGTTTTCAAAGAATTTCCGGAACTGACTTATACTAGTCCTAAGAGTCGAAGCAAATCCCCTCTTATTTCGGCTCTTCGAGCAAGCAAGCTCGTCAAGAAAGGATGTGTATCCTTCTTTGCTTTTGTCACTATTAAAGAAGCTAAAGAAACCGAGATAGAGGACATTCAGGTAGTGCGAGAATTCCCAGACGTATTTCCGGAAGAATTGCCGGGATTACCCCCGCAAAGAGATGTGGCCTTTACCATCGACTTAGTCCCTGGTGCTGGTCCGGTTTCAAAGGCACCATATAGAATGTCCCCTGCTGAACTCAAGGAGTTGAAGGAGCAGTTGATGGAACTAATCCGAAAAGGGTTTATTAGACCAAGTACTTCCCCGTGGGGAGCACCAGTCTTATTTGTAAAGAAGAAGGATGGATCCATGAGATTGTGTATCGACTATCGACAGTTGAATTATCTCACTATCAAGAACAAGTATCCACTGCCGAGAATCGATGAATTGTTTGATCAGATTTCAGGATCCAAATATTTCTCCAAGATTGATCTCCGGTCGGGATATCATCAATTAAGGATCAAGGATGATGACATTCACAAGACCGCATTCAGAAGCAGGTATGGCCATTACGAATTTGTTGTTATGCCTTTTGGACTAACAAATGCCCCTGCTGCCTTTATGCAGTTAATGAATAGCATATTCAGGCCTTACTTGGATCAATTCA
Organism: Amorphophallus konjac; assembly: GCA_022559845.1. Taxonomy (NCBI): domain Eukaryota; kingdom Viridiplantae; phylum Streptophyta; class Magnoliopsida; order Alismatales; family Araceae; genus Amorphophallus; species Amorphophallus konjac. Next base: position 215,247,764 of record CM040124.1, on the reverse strand, counting down.
TAGTAGTCTTCATCGATGATATATTGATATATTCTAAGACTAAGGAAGAACATGAAGAGCATTTGAGGATTGCATTGCAAGTCTTGAGGACAAATCAATTATATGCTAAACTCAGCAAATGCGAGTTCTGGCTTGAAGAAGTGGCTTTTCTCGGACATGTCATATCCAAGGACGGTTTATCTGTGGATCCGTCAAAAGTTGAAGCTGTGAGAAACTGGGAGAGACCCACTAATGCAAGCGAGATCAGAAGTTTCTTAGGTCTTGCAGGCTATTATCGGCGATTTATCAAAGATTTCTCTAAGATCGCCGTACCACTTACAAGATTAACTCGTAAGGAGATCCGATATGAGTGGAGTGAGGAATGTGAAAGCAGTTTCCAAACTCTCAAGGATCATCTCACCACAGCTCCAGTCTTAGCCCTACCAATTGAAGGAGAGAAATTCGAGGTCTACACTGATGCTTCTGGCATTGGCCTCGGATGCGTTCTAATGCAACATGGGAAGGTCATAGCATATTCTTCTCGTCAACTGAAGAAGCATGAGGAGAATTACCCCGTCCATGACTTGGAATTGGCCGCGGTAGTATTTGCCCTAAAGATATGGAGACACTATCTCTATGGGGTACAGTTTACTGTATACTCCGATCACAAAAGTCTCAAATATCTATTTTCATAAAAGGAGCTGAACATGAGACAAAGACGTTGGCTAGAATATCTCAAGGACTTCGACTTCAGTATACAATACCATCCCGGAAAGGGTAATTATGTGGCTGATGCCCTTAGTCGAAAGCCGAGAGCAAAGATAGCAAATTGTATGATACAAGAATGGAGGTTACTTGAACAATTCTCCGAGCTCAATATAAGCTTGGACACGGAATCCAAATTTGTCACACTATCTCATGTAAGCATACAGTCAGATTTGTTATCTGAGATACAAACACTTCAGGATGATGATCCTATGTTAGTAGAAATCAAAGGCAGATTAGAAGGACAATCTGATTTTCAACTAACTTCTGATGGAAGATTATCGTTCAAAGATAGAACTTGTATACCCGATTGTCCGGAATTAAAGAAGAAGATCTTAGATGAAGCTCACCGATCAAGATACACTATTCATCCTGGATCAACTAAAATGTACCAAGATGTAAAGAGGAACTTTTGGTGGCCCAATATGAAAAGAGAAATAGCGGACTATGTATCACGCTGTCTCACATGCCAACAGGTCAAGGCGGAACACCAAAAGCCTGCGGGAAAACTACATCCTCTAGATATTCCTAAGTGGAAATGGGAGGATATTGGTATGGACTTCATCATGGGTTTGTCTAAATCTAAAGGAGGACATGATGGAATCTGGGTTATCATTGACCGATTGACTAAATCGGCACATTTCTTGCCAATCAAAAGCCGATGGTCAATTGATGTGCTAGCTGCACTATACATCAAAGAAATAGTCAGGATACATGGAATTCCTGTCTCAATCGTGTCGGATAGAGATCCCCGTTTTACTTCTCATTTTTGGAAGGGATTACAACATTCGTTGGGGACGAGACTCAACGTTAGTACTGCTTTTCACCCGCAAACGGATGGTCAGACCGAGCGAACTAATCAAGTTGTTGAAGATATGCTGAGAGCATGCATTATTGACTTTGGAGGAAGCTGGCATGACCACTTACCTTTAGTTGAATTTGCATATAATAATAGCTACCAAGCTAGTATCCAAATGGCACCTTTCGAAGCCTTATACGGAAGGAGTTGCCGATCTCCCATATGTTGGAACGAAGTTGGAGAGAAACAACTATTAGGTCCAGACATGGTAAGGGATACAACCGAGAAGATACAAGTAATCAGAGAAAGATTACAAGTTGCTCAGACAAGGCAAAAGGCTTATGCTGATACCAGGAGAAGAGATCTTGAATTCCAGGTTGGAGATCATGTATTTCTCAAGATATCCCCTGGACGTGGCATACGGAGATTTGGTGTTAAGGGCAAGCTTACGCCAAGATTCATCGGACCATTTGAGGTACTCGAAAGAGTTGGCGAGGTTGCTTATCGCATCGCGTTGCCTCCTCAGTTGTCCGAGGTACACAATGTATTTCACATATCTATGTTGAAGAAGTATGTGCACGATCCGTCACATATTATTGAGCATGGAGATCTGGTGATCCAGAAAGATCTCACATATGAACAGAAGCCCTTGAAGATATTAGATCGAGAAATACGAGCTCTAAGGAATAAGGTTATTCCCATGATCAAGGTGCAATGGAATAAGAATCCTGAACGCGAAGCGACATGGGAGACCGAGGAATCTATGAAGAAACGATTTACCGAGTTATTCTAAGAAGTATATGTCCTACACTCTCCGCATGTATAATTATATATATATTGAATTTGGGGACCAAATTCTTTTTAAGTGGGGGAGGGTGTAGCAACCCTAATAAATGAATAATTGAAATGAATTAAAACATATATATTACAGAAGTAATATATATATAAAAGGAATAGGGTTAATTGGACGAAATAAAACAAATTAAAAATAACGCCTCTTATTAAGGCGTTAATTTATAAATAAACGCCTCTACCAATGGCGTGAATAAAGAAAGGACGCCCACAGCTACGGTCGTCAGTTCTCACGCGACCAAATGAGTAAGTAAAAGAAACGCCTCTACCTTGGGCGTGTTTTAAAACAAGAAACGCCCTTTTTAAAGGCGCTTTTTAAGAAACGCCCTTATGCAAGGCGTTAATTCAAGAATACACGCCCTGACCAAAGGCGTTAATTCCATTCGAGTTCCGTTCGACATGGGAGCTTATCCAGGGAAGGATTATGTTAATCCAGTAAGTATTTAATAGGGCAAGGACTCTATATTGGAAGCATTGCTTCTACTAGAACACTAACCTTAACAGGACGTCCAAAATCCTATATATAATCTTGATCGAACAAACCCTAAACCTATTTGGACGATCGAACCGCACAGGTACGTGAAGAACATATCTTCTTCTTCTTCTTTTCCTTATGAACGAAATAGCAGTTCATATAAGTTTCTCTTTGCTTCGGTTACATGAAGAACTAATAGTTCTTCATCCTCTTTTCCTCTTACAGGTTGAGGACGCAGCAGCATAAGTGAAGAACAAGGTAACGTTCTTCTAATCTCCTCTGTTCTGATAGGTGAAGAAATTAATAAATGTTTCTTCTTCTGTTCTCGTAGGAATTACAGGACCGTAGAACTAGAGCTCCTCTTCTCACAGTTCAAATCATCAAATTATCATAAGGTAGGTTTTCTCAAGTTACTGTAGCCCAAATGAAATTAATGCAAGATATATATATATATATATAAGCATGTCATGCATATGATTATTATAGTTTTCATGCGTTTTCTGAATTGTTTGAAAGAAACGCCCTGGAATAGGGCGCTATTTTAAAATAAACGACCATAACAGCGGTCGTCAATTTATTAAGAAACGTCCTGTACACAGGCGTTAATTTTACGAGATCATGACTTAAGCATGTTAAGAACGGATTATATATGAAACCTTGATTATTAATGCATGATCCTGTCTCCAAATCTAATGTCCTGCAATTTCTTGAATTCACGGCCTGTACAAGGTCGTTTTCCACGTATTAACGCCTCATCAGAGGGCGTGACTTTAAAAGTAACGCCCCTTGCTTAGGCGCGTATTATCCAGAGTCCTGGTATGTTCTGAAACATAGAGTTAAGCCAGTAACGCCCCTTCTCAGGGCGTGTCTTATATAAGTCCTGTAACTTATTTATATATATTCTGTCAAATCCGTAATTCATGAGACGCCTGCAGCAGCAGTCGTCAAATATGAAGAAACGACCCTGTCCAGGGCGCTTTTTAGATAGAGTATTGAAATAATGAAATTCTGCGAAACGGAACATATATAAACGCCCTGATACTAGGCGTTAGTTACTTGAAAAACATCCCGGACAAGGGCGTGTTTTTCATAAATTAATGAGATTATTGAAAATTCTGTAAAATAGAAATATGTTAACGCCCCTATGTTAGGCGTTAATTACTTGAGAAATGACTTGACCTAAGTCGTTATTTTACTATAAACTGATTTTCATCTGATTTGCTAACCGATGGTTTTATATATATCATAATATATATAAATAGGCACTATTCTCCACTCTGTGAGTATAGTCCCATGTTTTCATGTTGATTTATCGATCACACTCAACTCTCATTGACATACAAGCTCTCCATTGGACATTCCGTTCCTTTGGACTAGCGAGTTAGTCATAGAGACCTCCGTAAGACTCCTCGTAGCCTTGGATTCCCTCAAGGCCGACTGAGCTGGTTGTACCCTAAAAACCCATTACACGATCCTTGCCATGTCAATCTAAAGAAACATGGTATACCGGCCCTTATGATTATACAAAGAGTATATCATAAGCAATTCTTGATGGGATGATGATATCATGCCATATCGTGTCATTCTTGTAAACCCCAATTCTATGATAAGAATGAGGGTATCTTGCTTGATCTAATGTTCATGTGGACCTCAATTCTATATAAAGAATGTCCATATTGATTTGTCATGGTACCTAAGTTAAGGGAACCATATTCTACCTGGTTTTATCGAACTCGTGATTATATCATTATTATCGCCAATCTATGTCCTTTGTCATATTTTGGACTCTATTCTATCAAAGTTGTCATACGTATCTACAAGCTTGATTATTGAAATTCTATATTGGCTATATAAACAAGAGTGGATGTCAAAACACATGATAAATGCCTGCGCATATAGGGCCCGATCTGGTCCTGGGAGGAGCACCCGAAAGTACTTGTGCCCATGGGAGTTAAAATGATAAGGTATCTGGCATTATACCGAGTACTTGACTTGCTTGATTGGACATTCCACACACATCTTGTACTTGACTCGTACTTGACATGAAATGAAATGCGTGGCCCGAAAAAGGGTAATTTACTTGCTTGATACATGATAGCCAAAGTTCTTGACATGACTTGTTAAATGTACTTGCTTGAATATCTCGAATAAACTTGTTATCTTGTTGGAAGTTCATGACTAAGTTCATCTTATTTTTTTGATATTACATTCTCTCTATCTTGTCGTTTCATGCGAGCATGCATAGCTTTATTGCATCCATGAAAATGTAATTACTTAAACCACTTGCTAGTACTTGAGATATAATTTCCTACTGAGCGTCCGCTCATTCCGTTTGTCCCTTTTTACTTTTCAGGTAAGTCCGACGACGATGGAAGTCAATCGGATGGGAATGGTCAAGAGTGAAAGTGATAGAGCTTCTACAAGTGTCGTCTAGTCTTTTCCATAGTTTCTTGAGTCAACTATGTATTCTTTTCCTTTTTATTTAACAGAGTATTGGATTTGTAATAGTCTATCCCTTATAAAATAAAGGATTGGGTTATCTTGCTATTTTGCGCATCTCTGTCTTTGTGTCGAATACACGACCACTCTGATTGACATGATTGATATAGACACGTCGCGCATCTCCGGGTATCTTCCGCGCTCGGGACGTGACACAATCATTCAAGAATGGCTTTACCTTTTTGCTCTTATTGAGAAGTGCTTTATGAGATGCTAAAGCTTTAAACATGCTTATGCACAAGAAATCACTTATGTAGTTACCAATATGCATTTCTGACTTATGGTACTTGACGGAGGTCTGTCCTCACGCATGAGGAGAGTTTCCTGACAGTCGTGACATGTCTTTCCACTGCTCGACATTTAATATATCAAATAGTCATCAGATGATGTTCTACTAAAAACAACCATAAATGCAAACAGGCTCCCCCTGAATGTGACCATCATTCATAGCAAGGTTCATACAGCCAATGGACCAGTTCTAAATCAAAACAGATATGCTTGTTCCAATCATAGTAAAGACAAGTAAGTTGAGCATCGAAGGAGGAATAGATAGCTCAAACCTGATTGGATTGAGGTCTGCATAGAACAAACTCTCTCCTTAATGTTGTAAACCTATCATTGCTTAAGCGTTTTATGAAGATATCTGCAATCTGATTTTAAGAGTCAACAAAGTGGAGCTCAAAGTTATTTTTGAGGACTTCATCCCTTATAAAATGATGTCTAATTTCAATGTGTTTAGTCCTAGAATGCATGACTGGATTTTTTGTAAGATTTATAGCTCTTGTGTTATCACACAGAATGGGAACATAACCAACATCTATTTGATAGTCTTTGAGTTGGTGTTTGATCCATAGTACTTGGGTGCCACAACTCCCTGCAACAACATATTCTGCCTCTACAGTTGAGAGGGCAACCGAGTGTTGTTTCTTGGAGGCCCAAGAAACTAAACACCCACTAAGAAATTGGCAATAGCGACTAGTGCTCTTGCGGTCCAGTTTGCATCTAGCATAATCTGCATCTGAATAAGAGATAAGTGAAAGTTCACAGGATGCAAGATACCATAATCCCAATTTTTGAGTGCCAGCAAGGTATCTAAAAATACGCTTGACAGCAGTCAAGTGGGACTCTCTAGGATTATACTGAAATCTAGCACAAAGGTAAACACTAAACTGAATGTCTGGTCTAGATGCAGTGAGATAAGGTAATGACCTGATCATACCTCTGTACCTCTTTGCATCTACTAGTGTACCTTGTTCATCTGCATCCAGTGAAGTGGCAGTCCCCATTGGAGTTCCTAATGGTTTACATTTTGTCAGATCAAACTTTTTCAGCAACTCCTTCACATATTTGGCTTAATTGATGAAACAGCGTTCATTGCCTTGACTAATCTGCAAGCCAAGAAAGAATTGAAGCTCACCCATTAGACTCATCTCAAATTCATTGGTCATGAGTTTTGCAAACTCCTCACACATTTGAGGTTTAGTGGACCCAAACACTATGTCATCCACATAAATCTGAACTATCCAGATATCCTTACCTTGTTTCTTGGTGAATAGTGTCTGGTCTACATTACCTCTTGAATACCCTTGTTCGGTGAGGTATGAGCTTAGTCTGTCATACCAAGCTCTGGGTGCCTACTTCAAGCCATATAAAGCCCTGTCCAACTTATAAACATGATCCTTGAAATAAGTGCATTCAAAATCGGGGGGTTGCTCTACATAGACTTCTTCTTTAATGAGACCATTTAGAAAAGCACTCTTAACATCCATTTTCTGCAATTTGATTTTATGAGAACAGGCAAATGCTAGCAAAATTCTAATGGCCTCTAGTCTAGCAATAGGAGCAAAGGATTCTTCATAATTTATGCCAAGTTCTTGATTATACCCCTAAGCCACCAATCTGGATTTATTTCTTATTATTTTTCCATCTTCACTTAGTTTTTTTCTGAAATCCCATTTATTTCCTATGTCAGATTTCTCTTGAGGTCTGGGAACTAGATGCCATACCTTATTTCTTTCAAACTAGTTTAATTCATCATGCATGGAATTGATCCAGTTTTCATCTTTTAAGGCCTCTACAATAGTTTTGGGTTCAGTTTGAGACACAAGAGCAAGTTGTTCAATTTCATCCATAATTTTAAAAGGAGACCTAGTTCTGGTTCGGTCATGCAGATTACCTAAGATGTTTTCCATGGGATGGTCTTTCACTACTCTTAGATCAGGTTGAGTATTACCTTCATCTGCTTCGGTGACTAGAGTATTACTTGATTCTCCTTGGTCCTCATTTGCTTGTCTCTCCTCTTGTGGAAGTTCCTCTTTTCCTTTTACGTTCAGGAATTCCCCATCATCATCTTCCCTGCGAGTGTTGTTATGATCAATCTCATCAAAGGTGATGTGAGAGGATTCTTCCACACAAAGGGTCTTAAGATTATAGACTCTATAAGCTATAGACTTGTCGGAATACCCAAGAAATATTCCTTCTTTGCTCTTGGGCTCAAACTTGTCCAGAACTCTTTTATCATTATTATGAACAAAGCACCTTGACCAAAAAACTTTGATGTGAAAGAGAGATGTTTTTTTACCTTTTAGCATCTCATAAGGGGTCATTTTGGTGAGTGACCTTACCATTGAGTGGTTGAGGATATAACATGCAGTGTTTACCGCTTCTGCCCAAAATCTCCTTGGTAGATGCCTTTCAGCAAGCATTGTACATGCCATCTCTATGAGAGTTATGTTCTTCCTCTCAACTACCCCATTTTGTTCAGGAGTCCGTGGTGATGAAAACTTGTGAATGATTCCTTCAGTCCTACACAAATTTTCAAAGTCAGCATTGTCGAATTCACCACCATGATCTGAAATAATGTTGGAGATCTTAAACTTACCATCTTGCTTCACTTGCATATACAGTGCCTGAAACTCATCAAAGGCATTATTTTTATGTGCAAGATAAAATACCCAAGTGAATCTAGTAAAGTCATCTACTAAGACATAACCATATCTTTTGCCAGTTAAGCTAGCTGTTTTGGTTGGACCAAACAAGTCCATATGGATTAGTTCAAGTGGTTTAGATGATGAGTTTTTAGTTTTGCTTTTAAATGACTTTCTAGTCTGTTTTCCTTGAGCACATGCATCACAAATCTTAGTGTTCAGTTTGAATTTTGTTTCAGGCAGTCCTTTGACAATAGAATGCTTCGCTAGTTTATGGAGAGTATTGTAGCTAACATGACCTAGTCTACGATGTCATAAACATGCTAATTCAGATTTGGGTGCAGCAAGACAATGATTTATGTGAGTAGGGTCATCTAAGTCAATCATGTACACGTTATTAACTCTTTTACAAGAAAACTTGGTTTCTTTTGAATTAGGGTACAAGATCTTACATTCATTAGAGTCAAAGACTATAGTATGACCTTTATCACACAGTTGACTTATGCTCGGCAAATTGTACTCCAGACGATCAACAAGTAGTATATTATCAATTGAGTTGGAGGGGTTCTTACCAACTTTACCTGTACCGATGATTTTTCCTTTGTTGTTTCCTCCAAATGTGACATGTCCAACTTCCTTTTCAATAAGGAGATAGAATTTGGTTTTGTCTCCAGTCATGTGTCTTGAGCAGTCACTGTCAAGATACCAACTGTTGTGCACAACTGCAAGACACTCCTGCACAAGGAATTAAGTGACATTGTTTGGAACCCAAGGACAGTTGGGTCCCAATAATTTCTTCATTTCTATAAAGCAGGAGAACACTGATTTTGAAATCCAAACTTTCTTAGCATCTTTACTTTGTTGGGAGTTCTGGTTTTTCTTCCCTTTAGTCTTTTGGACTTTGTGAGTTTTGGAAGTGGTGGAGAAGGATTGTTGATTAGACCATCTGTTCCAGTTGGTTGGTCTAGATAAAGAGGAGGTGTCATAGTGCCTACGTTGTTGAGGTTGAGTACGTCTATGACCATAGGGAGCATACCTATTCCTAACCCAAGAAGGTGTCAGCCTATAGGAGGTAAAGTCTCGACCTATCCAATGTTCAGTCCATCTATAACTGTGTCTAGATAAGGGATGTGTCGACCTCCTGTTTGGAAACTGTCGACCTGTTGGTGCAAACCTGGAGCATTGTTGGGAGTTTGACCAAGTGGGTGTCGACCTATTCCAGGGAGTGTCCCGACCTGTTCTAGCATTGTAATTGTCTCTTCCTTTGTGATGTGCAGGCTGAGGCTTGGATGGGTGTCGTCCTGTTTGGGATTGTTGGTGAACCTTTTTGGGTTGTTGGGGAGTTTTGTTGATTGGTTCTCCTATTTTTTCTTTTCCCTTGTTTTCAATATTTTCTTGGTGTATTATTTTGGAGGTTGATGCTTCGGAAGATGAAACAAAGGTGGTAGTTTTTAACCCAAAAGTTTTCTTCTTGGCTGGCTCATACCCTAGCCCTTCTCTGTTGAAGTTCATTTTGGTTCCTAGCAGGGCGTTCAAGTTCTCACTTCCATCGACAAATTTTTCAATAGTAGTTTATTTTTCTGCTAGGTCCTTCTGAAGTTTTTCATTTTATTTTAATAGTTGTGAATTGACTTGTTTAAAGGCTTCTAACTTCTCATTGCATAGATTATTATCCTTCACATAGCTTTGCATTTTTAATTTCAATTCATCAATTTCATCTCTTAGTGTTTCATTTTCATCTTCCAAGTCTCTCATATCTTTTCTTCCCTCTTCAAGATTTTCATTCATTTTTCTGAGATCTTAATTTCAGTTTCTAGAGAGATTATCTTTTCATTTAGAGTTTTATCTTGGCCAGAGGAGTCAACCTTCTTCTTTAAGGTTTTGTTTTCTTTTATGTACACTTCATACTTATCCATCAATTCAAAGTAAGCTTCTTCCCAATCAATAGTAGAGAAATGTTCAAGGGGAGAGCTCACCTTGCTGTCTTTTTCTCCTTTGGCCATTAGACATAAATCATCTTTTTCTTCCCTAGAGGAGTTGTCTTCAGTCTCTTCCTCTTCTTCATCACTCCAAGTACACACCATGGCCTACTTCTTCTTGCTTTTCCACCTGGGCATAGCTTTCTTAGCTTCTTCTGGACACTCAGACTTGATGTGTCTTGGTTTCCTGCAAGAGTAGCAGACAAGCTTTTCAGACTTTTTAACATTTTCAGGTCTTGGCCTGAAACCTTTTTTTACTTGGGGCTTCTTCTTAGTGAAGCCTGTACCTTCCTTTCTTAGAAATCTTCCAAACTTTCTTGTCAATAGAGCAACTTCATCTTCTTCAGTGTTGCTGCTTGAAGGCTCTTCATCTTCAGATAACTCCTTGGCGCTTGGTCCAACTTTAAGAGCTAGAGACTTCTTTTTACTTACCTCAGCCTCTTTGTTCTTTAGATTCATCTCATAGGTTATCAGGGACCATATGAGTTCTTCTACTTTGATGGTAGTTAAGTCTCTTGATTCTTCAACCACTGTGGCCTTTGTATGCCAAATAGGAGTTAGTGATCTCAGAATCTTCATTACTATTTCCTACTCAGAGTAGGTCTTACCTAGCTCAGTCAAGCCATTAGTGAGCACGGTTAGCCTAGCGTACTTGTCCGAAATGGACTCATCAGATTTCATTCTAAACTTCTCATATTCAGATACCAACATGTTAGCTTTGGTTGCACGTACTTGTTGTGTCCCTTCATATATTACCTCAACATGATCCCACATTTCTTTTGTAGTGGCGCAAGTTGACACCCTTGAGTATTCAGTAGGATGAAGGGAGCACTACATGATGTGCTTGGTAGCCCAGTTCAAAGTTGATTGCATGATCTGTTCTTTGGTTAATGTATCTTTGTTCGGAGGCAGCTCAAATGGTCCCCTGCTGATCACGCACAAGACTTCATGATCCTGAGCTCTAATGAAGACCTGCATGCGGTTTTTCCAGTAAGGATAATTTGTCCCAGTTAAAAAGGGAGGTCTATTTATAGAATGTCCTTCGGCCATAGGACCTTTACTTGCCATATCACTAGTTCTCTCAAGGTCGTTAGACCACATACAGAGAGACTAGCTCTGATATCACGTGTTGAGTGATGATAGGCAGATCTAGAGGGGATGTGTGAATAGATCAGCCCCTTTTTGCCCTTCTTTGCGGAAATAAAAAGGAATGTAGCACAAATGATGATAAGATAGATATTTAGTTAATACCTAGAAAGCTGAACACACAAATGATATCCATGAACAGACCTACCAAGCTTCTACCGCTAGAACATAAAGGAAACCAAACCACAAGACACAATCTTTAAGGTGGTTCGGTCTCAATCTAGAGACCTACATCCACCCCTCACACAACACGGTGAGGCTTCACTAGTGCAAAAGCACAAACGCTGATTTACAGCTTCGATCAGAGAGATACACTCTCACAACTCCGCTGCCACACAGCTTGAGGGGTCACAACCCAAAACACATAGACCGGATACCACACCGTCTGTCTTACTACTCACAGGTAGGGAACGAATGATATGAAGTGTGTTTTGAAGAAAAGGCAAACTGAAAATGAAATAACCAGACAGAGTATCGTAATGAAGCACTATGAGAAAGAAGTCTCCTGTTTGGGAAAGAGCTTGAGGGCTCCTTGGCTCTCTTCTTGTTCTTCAGTTCTTCACCACAACCCTTGTGATAGGATGATGATCTAGCTTTCAGCTTTCAAGGGTTCTGGACGGAGCTTCACAAGACCTTCCTGCTTGCAAGGAGTCCTCTCATCGTGAGGAAGAGGATCATGTTCTTTTTGTTGCACTCACGCATGCAGCATCAGGAAGGAGTGTAGCTTCATCAGCAAGTCTTACAGCTTTTTGTTTTTCTTTTGCTTGCTTGGAGGATCCTTTCGAACTGGAGACATGCTCTTCATATATTGGTGTCCTGGGGCGACACCAACATTTTCCACTTATCAAGCAACACCCAGAATGTCATATCCACATTATTTGATTTGCTTCCATTTGCATAGTTGACTCCTTTTCTGTCAAGTCTGCAGATATGTGGGTAGGTAGGAGACCATAGCAGCAAAGGTACGATCTTCTTCAGAGGATATCTCTGCCAAGACACAGTCCTCTAATGAGGTAGTACTTTGACGGCTCTTTCCAGAGCAAACGGATCCTCTGGGTTAAGTTCCGGATTCTGAAGATAGCTTCCGTCGGATTCAGATCCATTCTGATCGAACTAAATGTGTCGACACTTTCCTCTCAGTGTATCGAAACATCCCATTGAAAACCTTGAAGACAGCTTCTGCCAATTTCAAAATCGTTCTGGTTGAACGTTGATGTGCCGACACTTTACACCCAGTGTGTCGGGACATCCAGTGAATGTCTTGAAGACCCATGGCAGATGTGTCGAGACATCCATAGTGATGTGTCGGGACATATGTGCTTGGCTCCGCGATGACACCATGACTGTGTCGAGACAGCACCAACCGATGTCGAGACATGTGCTTCATGTGCAGAGTTGTCGCATGAAGGTGTCGAGACAGAAGAGCCATGTGCAGAGATTATCCCACAAATGTGCCGACTCTCTTCACTCAGTGTGTCGAGACATCGGTGAGTCCAGAGGCTAGACAAAACGGCTTCCACATGATTTCTTCTGGAGGTGTCGAGACATGGGTCAGATGTGTCGACACATTCTTTTTATGCCGGAGCTCAAACGTTAGAGATTCAACACATTTTCTTCTAGATGTGTCGGGACATCATTAGGCCGTGTCGAGACATCACTTAGAGAAGTTTTCCTGCACTAGTTTAGTCAATTCATTAAACCAAAACATGTTAGATATTCCACAAGTATATACTTAATGATTTATGAGTTGTTATCATCAAAATCATGGGACACAACACCCCCGACCTCAGTGTACATTTTTCTTCCTGTTGGACTGCACTAGCCTTTCCTTTAGACTGGACTCTGGTATAATTGTTAATTTTAACTGTTATTAAAAAGTAATTTTATTTCTGCTACTTTAACAAACCTGATTAATGAAATTTAATTGCTTACTATTATATATGTGACTTCAATGTAGTCAACACACTATTTTTATCCGTTCGGAGCTTTTATCGCTCTTGGGAGGCTTCACGGGTTCTAAGTGATATCGAGTCTACTCGGTAATCCTATCGGGTATATCAAGTATCCGAAGTCCGGGTCGTCACAGTTGGTATCAGACCGTTGTTGTGTGCAAGTACATGGGAATCTGAGATATTACAGTCTTCAAAGTCCTGAAAGTCCAGTACAGTCTTTCGCTGGCTTAGGTTTTGTGATTCCTTGTCGCTTTATTTTCCGTAAGTGGTCTTTTGCATGCTGTGTCAGCACTGTACGAGAAGGTTTTGCTCTCGTCAGGATGCGACGGGATGCTCCTTTTCGTCGTGGTGTTTGTCTCGATCGTGCTGTACTTGGTAGAGTTCGCCGGTAGGCGTGAATCTACAGTACATTGTTCGAGATTGCTCCGTGGTTTATTCAGGTGGCTGGTGACTTTTCTGGTTGGTGTGATGGCCGTACACGTTCTTACGTTGTTTTGGCCATCCCAGCTTAAGTCTGGGTAGCTCTTAAGGTGTTTCGCTTCTATTGAAGTAGTTACTTTATTGCCTCAATTGAGAAGATGCTCAAGCGAACCTAGGATTTTTCTTCCTGGTGAGCTATTATTAGTGAGCTTGATGCTTCTCATCCTGCTTGGTGGAGTCTTTTCGAGGTAAGCCTTGGAATTGCTATCTTGCTGAGACCTTTGTGCTGTGTCTGCTTAAGTGTGGACAGTATCTCTTCTGAACCTGATCTGCTCCTTGTTCGACGGTTGCTTGGCCTTGGACCTAATCTTTCTGTTGAGAGCCGTTGTGCACCGTGTTCGTCATGCCATGTCTAGCGGCTGATGCATTGTGAAGGTTCAATAATTACTTACAGGACATGAGGATAAGCTGAGATTAACCTTTCTTTGTGCTTTGTGCTGAAGCTGGTACTCTTCTTGGTTTGCATATAGGCTACTTGTGATCAGTTATTCACAGGATCGGTACTCGTGGCGTGTTATACTGTGATTTTTATGAATTGCGATGGCGCCAAGTGTGTGCTGAGATGTGGATACCGAGGTATTTCTGATGCCTACCTGCGTTGTTTGAGTGCGCAACGGAAGCATGTGGGTTGGTCACCCACAGGCCGAGGATCGTTGGTTGTAAGATTCTGGCCGGTCGAGAGAATTATTCTTCTCGATATAACTTCGTCATGGCTTCGTGTGCCTTGATGTTGTCTGTTGCCGTGCCATTGTTCTTGGAGGTATTATGATGGGGGCATCTCCCGCCCTTCATATTTTTCCACAGCTCCGATTGCTCACTGGCAGTACTCCATTGTATCCGTCACATTTTCTGAGTCTTGGCATGTAATTTTCATATTTTATTTGAGCCATATCATGGTGATTTTCCTTTTATTTGAGTCCATTACCTAGGTTAATAAGTCATCTACCTAAGTTAAGTGTCATAGGGTTGATTAGTTTGGTTAATGGGCCCAATTATATGGGCTAGGCGCAGGGGCGCCCCCTTCCCCTTGATTATTTGTCAATGGTCCAAAAGTCAGGGACTTGTTGTAAATTGTGGGATCCCTATAAATAGGACCCCCATCTCCCCATTTTAAGCTAATGAAGATCAATTATTGTGACTCTAGAAAATTGAGTTCATTTGGTGAGAAGCCATTAGAGAGGAGTGAGAAACTCCCCTCCCCTATCCCCTTTCTCTCTCCTCCCCCTCCCACCTACTTTCTCTCTCTCCTCCCCACATTCAATAGTCACCACAACTTTCCACAACACCTCTTTACTCTACCCCTAGTCCCAAGGGAGAATCCACCAATCTCCAAGCCACCCTCCAACTCCCAACCACCCACTACCCTTTCCCAAGCACCCTTCCATCTCCCCAAGGCTGAAGGGGTTCAAACCCTAGGCCAAATTTGAATCTTCCTCCCTTTCTGGCTGCCCCTCACCCCTCCCCAACACCCCCTTCCTACCCTTGTCGCCCTCCCCATTTCCCCTTGCTTCCCTTGGCCATCCCACCCTCATACACACAACCCTACACCTTCATCATATTCCCAACTCGCAGGCAGCAGAGTACCAGCAACTTTCTGAGGCTGCCACATCATCACCAAGAAGCTTTAGAGGGCGTACCATATACCGTTGGATGCGTCTCCATGTTCTCTTCGCAACGGTGGTGGTATCGTCCCAATCTGAGTTCGTGGCTGCCCAAGAGAGCTGACATCACCAGACTGCGAATCGTCCTCCTAACAGTCATCCAGATGCAGATTGCAAAGGCTACCGCGACCAGAGTTCTGAGCTTCTTGGAGTGGCGCTTAGATGAAACGTTCTCCTCCAAGTCCCCTAGCATCGCCAAGAAGCGGAGCATCGGTTGAAGCCCGAAGCACAAAGTTCCTAATTTCATACCATTAGTGCGCATGTCAGTCTGACTGAAGACAAATCCGACCCCCTCCCACTTCTCAGGCTCTCACGGTCCACTCTGACCTTTGACGGCATCCCCGTGGATCTCTATTGGAAGAGGGTTTGACCCTAAATCCAATGACTCTGGCCTCGCCTGAATCAGAACTCTGGAGCAACTGTGGTGTCCTCGCCTTCTTGCTGCAGTGACACAGAAGCTACCAGAATCAGAAGCCTGCAACCCTGTTCACACCTCTACCCCGACCGTTGTCGCCAATAAGAAAATCCCCAAACATTTTGACGACATCCTGGGTCAACCACGGAGGTTTTTCCGTTGGTTTCGTTGTAAACGGAGTTCGGATCAGTCCACAGCGGCGTCAACACCGACTGTCTATCCGCTGTTCCAAAGGGCTGGCAGAACCGATGATCTTCGTCCACTTCGGCTTCTCGCGTAGTTTTCCCCACCCCGCCTGGCCGGCTGACCGTCCCTCCCTGCGTGGAGGTATATTTTGGTTTTAAAAACTAATCCCCACCCCTAGTCCAACCCTTTTGCAAGGGGCGTAGTGCATGTAAACTGAAATTTTAGGTTGAAGCTTCATCGGCGCGGCGTGCGGGTAAGCCCACGCTTCCTCGCTCGCCCTCATCTCCGGCCAGTATCAGTGTCTTCACACTGGTCAGGTGAGCTTCTGTTACCCCTTTGCTAGTTTCTTTCCATTGCTGGTTTAGTATTGCCGCTAGTGCCGTCAGATGGTAAGTGAGTGCCCGATCCCGAATTTCTATTGTGTGAGTGACTACCGCGGGTGAGTTGTGAGAGAGCCATTACCTCCCATGCCCTCGGCGTGCTGGCCACTCCCGAGAGAGGGCATCCTAGGACCCTTAGGGGTTCAACCTTAAGCTAGCCAATCCCCGGAGCCACGAGGTCCCGTCTCGGACCCTCACCACCATCACCAAGTTGCCTACGGGCACTAATGTGCGCTTAGCGGGAGAGTCCGCTCGAGTGAAGTTGCCGGTCCGTGAATAATGTTTGCTTGCTAGGTCCGAGGGATTGATAGATTAGTTGTTGCATTCCTAAGGCTTCATCAAACATCCTAGGTCATGTCACATCACATTATGGTGTTGGCACTGGCATTTGTGAGTATTGGGGAATCTGTCGGCATTTCTGCTGGTTGAGTACCCTCTACTCTTCTGTAACTTCTTCTTGGGTGTTGTGTTCTCGGGACGTGATCGTGGTCCTTGAGATGTGTTTTCCCGAGATTGTTGTCCTTGTTATTGTGGGTCTTTCTTGGTAAGCTGCTCAATGCATGACTAGTCCCTTGTAGTCGTGTGTCCAGCTATTAATATGCCTTGATGTGACCCAGCTTGCAGTCGTGTTCTGTGGTTCTATGTTCAGTACGGACCCGGAATCCTGCAAGTGCTGCTGCTGTTGTTGTTTTATCATTATTTCCCTGTGAATCTGTCTTGGCACTGTGTGGACCGAAGTCTTTTCAGTTAGTTGTGCAGTACTCTTCTTCCCTGATAGAGTTTGCATACGACTCGAATCAGATGTAATATCTGAGTGAAGACTGACTTGATTGTGTTTATGGTCCAGTGCTGTTGTTGGCATCCTGTGTGCCAGGTTTCGTGGTTGCCTTTGGTGCGAAAGCCGATGTTGTCGAGCTATCAGCTGAGAGGACTATGTTCCCTTGTTTAAGTTGATGTTTGTTGTGTTTTTCAAGCGTGTTGTCGATAACTATTTTCGCGGCATGGGTCGTGTCTCTTTTCCCTGTGAGACGTAAGCGACGTTGCCTTGTTTCAAAGGTGTCATACTTATGTTCACTTGGGTGCCGTGCTTGTTCAGTGGATCGATCTGTCTTGAGATTTAGATCGTGTCCTTGTGATTGTGATCCGATAGTGTTCCTCTAAAATGTGTTTTTCGAGATTCATGTAGCTCCGTGTTAGCGTGTTAGGTTTGTTCTTCCCTACTTCTTCTTGTTAACTCCTTAAATTTTGAGGATGAAATTTCTTGAAGGAGGGGAGGCTGTAATACCCTGGATTCTTATCCGATCTTTCGGATCCTTATCGGAGAGTTTCGGATCACTTTTGTAGGTCCCGAGTTGTGTTTTACGATCCGCGTGGGTTTTTCTCTCATACTAGTTATGGAACCGCGTAGTGAGTTTATTATTCACTTCATCGACTCACTGATGATACAGTTGCGTTACATTCTTTCTGAGGATCATTTTGACTATTTTTTCATATTTTTTGAATTAGTCCATTTTCGGGCCAAAAATCAAAATTTACGAAAATTAGGAAAATTCATATTTTCCTTTCCTTTTTCTTTTCTTTTCCTCTCTCCTTTGCTTCATTCGCACGACGCACCCTCTCTCTCCCGTTCCCTCCCTTCTCACCCTCACTACTCCGGCTCCAGACAGAGGAGGCCCGTGGGTGAGGTGGCGACGGCGTGGAGCTACTGTGGCGCGTGATGGTGCGGGGAATGGAGCGTGGTTGGCACGATCCCGATTGGTGGATTCAAAGCCGGCGTGGTTTGATCGTCGTGGCTATTTCGGCGTGGTTTAGTCACTTCGGTGCATTGAATCTTCGGTGGAGGTAGGGAGATGGAAGCCATGCTTCTCTTCTGCGTTTCCTTGTAATTTTGTGTCGATCGGTGCGAGTTTGAGCGGGTTTCGTTAAGTTTCGGGCAAAGCATGCTTTAGGGGTGTGCGATGGGTTCGCCAGGAAACAGTGACGGTTTCATGTCAAATTAGTTTCATTTTAACCCCTGGTATCTTAGCATACCATTCCCGCAAGTTTCATCGCGATCGGTGGTCATTTGGGACCGGTGGAAGCCCGGGAACTCACGTGACTCGATTTGGGTCAATTCGACAGAATCGCCCGTTTCTTGCTGGAGAGGGGGATTTCTGTAGCCCATTTAAGAGCAGGCCGAACTAGGTCCATCAAGACCAAACGAGGCCCAGCTCATCTAAGTGACCGCTCGCAGGGCCCACTTATCATAAAAGCCCAATAAGATCACTTGGGATCAAGCACTTCCACGGCGGTGTGGACGCACTAAATTTTTGAAAAGAATCGGTTTGCTTTCTGATGAGGGTTAATTCGTTTATTTAGTGCGAGGGCGTGCCAGTCACCTAGGTCACGATTTATGCGGACTTCGATGAAGTCCATGGTGCGCTCGATCTGACTAATCAGACAATTGTGTAGTTCGTGTCGGGACCGAAACCCGCCATGCCGTAAAGCCCACGGCGTTATTTACATCCCCCATACGGGGGAACACCCTTGATTGATTGTCGGGAATAAAGGCCCTACGGCCTAAAGAGAATACTAATAATGCAGGAGGATAGTGAAAGATGAACTATGCTAGAAACCCGTATCGGGACGTGAATGTTCAGACTATGTCGGCCACTCATGGTCCACTTCATGTTCGGATGAAGGTCCGTGTTTGTAGTATAAAAGACGGTAACAAAACCGTGCAAATGTCTGCCACGAACAAGGCAAGTTTAATGAGAATGCGGGATTCGATTCCGGTAAGGATGGGTCAAGTTGATAGACTGTTGGCCGGAGATGATTTCGGACTATGGCCATGTCAAAAATTCCGTAAACCACATTCGATACCATGAGGCGTCTTGATTTTCTCTTTGCACCCAGTCCGAGGGAATGAATTATTAAGTGCGTAACTCGAGCTCACTAACGTGTGCCCTCACACGCGGATTGATCTTTGCATTCTTCTTTTTAATTAAAGCATGGGTAAATAGAGTACCTTTCATTTTTTGGGGGCATTGATCTTTGCATTCTTATTTTTGTTTGAACCTTTCTCTTATTTTTATTATTATTATTATTATTTTTATTTCCCCCTCTTTATATAAAAGAGGCGCGCCGGGTTCGAAGTGGACAAAAGGGGAGGCGCGCCGGATAAGGGAGCACAAGAAGGGGGGCGTGCCGGTTAAGGACTTCAAAGGAGGGCGCCGGATAAGGGAGCACAAGGGGGGGGGGGCGCCGGTTATGGGTATTACAAGGGGGGGGGGGGCGGGCGCCAGTTATGGTATTACAAGGGGGGGCACGCTGGTTTAGCCAAGAATAGGAGGGCGCGCCGGATTGAGGCTAAGGGGGGGCACTATACATTTCAGGAGTTTGAAGATGGTTTTGAGTGTGGGGTTAAACCAGCGCGGGGGGGTGCCACGCCGGATTAACCCGCACCGGATTAAGAGCGTGCCAGAATAGCTTCTGTGGATTTTATTTCATTCTGTTTGATTCTTTTTGCTTCTGTTCTTGTTTCTTCAACCTGCACACTGATCTGGGTGGATTGTTCATTCAATTGACACTTTAAATCAATGGAATGCTTCTTAACATTTGTTGAGATGAATGAGTACGTGTATTTGGATGTTTTACTTGAGGGGTTTATTATGTAGGAACTCAGAGGTTTAGCTTGATTCAGGGGCTTTGTTTATTCAAACGTGTTCTTCACCTGGCAAAATTTGGGCAACATCTCCCCCGGACTGGGAGTTGCCAGAGAAAATAAAGAACACCAAACGGATAACTCCAGGGTGAACCTCAAATCTAGACCTCACGGCGGTCTGATAACCCAGATGTGAGTGTTGAAAAGCTCGAGGACTAGCCTTCAAGAGCTCTCACAACTCACGGGTGATGATTTCGTGGAATGGGACAGATGTAGGCCATAGGTGGCCATGAATGTTCACCCTTCGAACGAGTTCCCTCAGAGTTCATGCCACAGAAGGACAAGCTTCCGAGGACCCCAGGTGATGTTCAAAACTGGGAGGAAGAAAACGGAAGAAAAGGGGAAGGGATCAGAGGAATAGAACGCTATTCACGCCCACAAAAGTCACTCTTTTATTCATCCTCAAGGGAAAGGAGGGAAGAGAGGTACAAAATGAGATCTACCTCCAAAGCACAGGGAAGAATACAATGGAGAAGATACAAGAAAAAGAACTAGGCGTTGAGGTGGGGGGAGAAGAAGATACACCGGTGGGGGAGAAGGAGGAACAGAGCACAAGCTCTACCCCCTTTCTCCCCTCTCTCTTTCTCACTCTCCCTTCTTCTTCACCTTTCTGGCGTCGGGGGACGAAGCTCTCCTTCTCTTCGGGTGGCCTCCTATGGTCAATCGCTCCCCGGGGGTTCCAACCTTCTTTCTATGTAACAGGCTCCCCATATATATAGGGCGGGTTGCATTTTCTTCGAAGAACGGCCGGTGGGGGGGGGGGGGTTCCTGCCACCTCTGCCTCATTCGCATCAACGTCGGGAGTTGACTCGTCACGCTGGCTGCTGCCGGTTCGAGCCGTACCCTGTCATTCGTCAGAGGATGGGATGTTCGCAGGTCTGTCGGGAGATCTGCTGCTGCAAACGTCGCTGCTAGCCTCTGCTGCTACCACCGTTGTGCTGTCGAGTTGGGGTGTGCACAGCTCTGCGATCTTTAAATGGCTATGGGACGGGCATTGAATGCACTGTTCTTCTCCTCTTCTGGACTTCGCGTGAGATTCATCAGGAAACAGAGCACTGGAGTATGGATGGGGTGGCCCTTTGGTTAAAACGGCACAGAGTTGTGCGTGCCGAATTAGCAACACACAAGGGGGGCGCGCCGGTTTAAGGCCAAAGCAAGGGTGCGCAGGTTTAACGCTTGATGGAGGGGCGCGCCGGTTTAAGGCCAAAGCAAGGGCGCGCCGGTTTAATGCTTGATGGAGGGGCGCGCCGGTTTAAGGCCAAAGCAAGGGCACGCCGATTTAAGTGCAGGCCATGCCGGTTTAGACTTTGTCTTGGCTTTACGGCTATTCGGACAGACGCTTGTCCTCTCGTGCTGCTTTAGCTGTAATGCACCGCCTCCGGGGTGTTTAGTTCAAGGCCTCTGCATCCCGATTTGGAACTTTGAGTGATCTCTGGCGCGTGCCGAACACGTGTTCGAATTCCCGAGCTTCTTTTGATTCGGCCTTCGACAATGCCAACTGGAGAGCTGGGGCCATCTCTTGTGCCCGAAGGGCTTCTTGTTGGGTGGTGGAGCGCCAAGTATATATGTTCATCCTGCTTAGAGGAGGTGCGGGGTTTGTTTGGCCATCCCGTCTTCAACTCACTCTCGAGTGCTAAGATGTGCATGCCGTATGATTGTCACCGTCATCTTTTTTTGACGTCCAGAGGCGTCCATCAGGCTCGGAAGGCCCGAGCATCGGTCAGGTCGGAGGAAGACCCACGCCCGATCTATCCCCTCACCGGGATAAAGGCTAGCACTCAGCGCCCACTCCGATCGAGCCTCATCCGAGCTATGCCTATGGCCCGGACAGGGTTGGCACTCTCCATGCTGGGATCGATCGACG
Source organism: Amorphophallus konjac (assembly GCA_022559845.1). Classification (NCBI taxonomy): domain Eukaryota; kingdom Viridiplantae; phylum Streptophyta; class Magnoliopsida; order Alismatales; family Araceae; genus Amorphophallus; species Amorphophallus konjac. The sequence goes on along the minus strand of CM040124.1, from coordinate 215,225,702 downwards.
ATTGCTTATCCAAGCTGCCGTTGAGAGCCTTTTATGAGCAGGAGTTCACATGGATAAGGGACCCATGAACCCTCAAGGCTAGAAAGATCCCCTGATGAGGACATAAAGAGCCCACGTCGAGGACGTAACTCCCGCCTGAAACTCCTCAGCTTATGGGAGTCATGAGGCCGGCGCACCATTTAAACTTGGGACTCCCTCCAGCGAAAGGTAAGGCCAACTCACGCTTACACTTCCGCAGCAGGAACCACTTTACCACCCTGGTGGAGAGGGATCTCGTGCATCTCCTTCCTCCTCCCTTCATAGTTTCCACCACTGCTCTACTGACTTAGGCATCGGAGGGTTTTCCCCAGGGAATCACCCCTGGGCCCCATAATCTGTTTCCCTTCCTTGCAGTTCACTGTTCGGTGATCATCTTCTCCAGCTCAGGATCAGCGCGAGGTCGCCCCTCTTCATCTGGCGCCGTCTGTGGGAAACGATCAAAGTGCCAGCATGGTGCTAAGAAGTACAGGGAGGACATCCACTAGCGATAGGGGGGAGGCCATGGTAGTGGGGGCAAAGGCCCTTCTCAGGCCTCACAAGAACCGACCTCCAACGCCAGTACCCCAGCCGATGAACCACCTCCGCCCGCGGCTGTAGGGCAACCACCCAACGAGGGCACTGACGCTTTCCAAGCCCTCAACGCAAAACTGGATGTCCTCGTGGAACTCATGAGGACCCAGGTGGCCAAGGAAGGAAGGTCACCCGTCCCTCCAGAAAGCCCTCCCCGCGGAGACGCATCCCAACACACTGCGAGAGGTCGCTTCACCCTCCGAGGACGGCAGCTTATTCGCAACAGGTCAGGAGGACCTTCACAAGCCCCTCCTCCGGAGTAAGAGGCCTCCTCCACCCCGAAAAGGGGAAAACCTGGGGCACACCGTCCGCACCCGGAGATCGAAGTCACCAGGGAATGCCAGGATAGCCTTCCATCATGTCCCCCTAGCCCCACGGCACAATGGCAGCCGGAGTTATCCCTCCGTCTGTGACAGTTCGAGAGGCACATCGCAGAGCAGGAGTGCGCCTTATGCGCCTTGCAGAAGAGCTCCCCAGCCAAGGACGAGTAGAAATCCCCATTCTCCGACTATATCTTGAAAGCAGAGGTATCTCCCAGAATATCCATTCCGACCTTCAAGCCTTACGATGGCCAGGGCGACCCGACCGACCACTTTGACAGCTTCGACGCCCTAATGACTCTTCACGGGACGTCTGACGCCATCAAATGTAGAGCCTTCATGACCACCCTGGTCTAAGGCGCCCAAGCATGGTTCCTGGCCCTCGCCCCCAGATCCATTCGAGACTTCAAGCTGTTTGGGCGAGTATTTAAGGAGAGTTTCGCCGGCGGCCCCCCCCAAGGTCATTAGCGGGGCTATTGGCTCTCAAATAGGAGCAAGGGGAGAAACTATGGGCCTATATCAACCGATTTAAGTCGGAAGCCCTGAGAATCCTCCGCCTGGATGTAGCCTCGGCCATAACCGCGCTGACCGGAGGCACCTAGGATGAGAACCTCTGCTGCGAACTTGTCCTCCACCCTCCCTCGACCCTTGCCGAGCTAGTGACTCTGGGTTTTCGCCATGCTGAGTGCGAAGAAGTTCTCAATGCATACCAAGGCGTAACCGGCTTGGGTCGGGAGGGAGACAAGAAGCAAGCACCCGAGTCAATCTCGGGCCAAGGAAAAAGGTGGAACCGAGACGGGGATCACAAAGAACTATCCTGGAAGTACGAGCGGTAGACTCCTTTAACCGCTCCGGTGTACGAGATCTATGAAGACATCAAAGGCTCGGGCCTCCTCCGCCAACCCGAGCCAATGAGGTCAAAGAGCCGCAATCGCAGCAAGCACTGCCTGTTTCACAGCGATCACGGGCATCATATCGGTGATTGCCACCAGCTCCAGGATAAGATCGAGTGCCTCGTCCGCCATGGACACCTATCCCGATTTGTGGCCGGGCATAAGGAAGACCGAGGCGCCCCAGAGGAGATCGACAATGCCCCTCGTGGGGTCCACATCAATGTCATCGCTGGAGGAGCTGCATCAGAAGGAGATAGTGGCCGAGGAAGGAAGCGTCATGTTGAGCGGGCGAGCCGAGCCATCGAGCCTCCCAAGGCCCCGCCAAGTGAGCACCAGGTCATAGTCTTCTCCGATGAAGACCTGGAAGGGCTGACCACCCCGCATGACGACGCCCTAGTTATATCGGCCACGCTAAACCATTGTAACGTAGATAGAATTCTAGTTGACAATGGAAGTGCCCTTGATGTATTGTCTTATGAGTGTTTTCTTAAGATGGGAGAGAATCCGTCAAAACTCCGCCTGATCCGAACCCCCTTTGCGGGTTCAATGGCCATGCCACTTATCCCGAGGGAGCCCTAAGCCTGCCAGTTACTCTTGGCACCTATGGACGTCAAAAAATGACGGTGATGATCATACAGCATTCACGTCTACGTGCGAGTCAAAGACGGGAAGGTCGATCAAACCTATACCTCGCCTGGTCAGGACGAGAACTCACCCGTTGGCCCGCTACCCATCAAGGGAGCCCCTTCAAGCAGAAGATACCACCACAATTCTCCAACCAGCCATGCCGAGAGTAGAATTAACGAAAATCGGGAACTCCGGCACCGTCTCAGCATGCACCGAAAGTTATGCAAAGTCTGGGACCAATCCCCAAAGGCTGTAAATGGAATATTATAGAGGCCATGCAATGCAACTAGAACATTCCAGGAGCGCCAACACTCGAATAAATGGCTGCGACTTCGAAAAGAATCTATTTGAGGCTTAAAACGGCGCGGAAGGGCCTTAAACCGGCGCGCTCTAAACCGGCGCACCCCTTCAACATCCTAATCCGGCACCCCTAAAACCGGCGCGCCCCATTTGCCCATTTGCCCTTGCTATTGCCTTAATACGGCGCGCTACTCTTTTGGTCCTAAACCGGCGCGCTCACCCCCCGCGCCGTTTTACCTTCGAGGCGTCCCATCCTACATCCGATCCCCTGTTTTCGGGTGTGAGCAGAAGGAACTTACTTGAAGCGGGTGAGCAGCCTGCTGCTAATCGACGTGCAACCGCCTGAGCCCCTGCAGCTCCCAAGAATGGAGATCTTCGAGCTCCCCACCGAACATCGCTTCTCCATCAGTCACCGTCAGCCAATCCCGTGGAGGCAACTTCCCTACTCTACTGCCTCCCCTACCCGCAGGCCACTCAAGATCTTCGAGCAGGAGGAGGTGAAGAAGAAAAGAAGGGAGGACCGCTCCCATTCTGACTCTCATATAAAAGGGAGGCACACTCCACCGGAGGAAGGGATTGGTTTTTTTTCTGGAAGGACTGGTTCGTTCGAGAGGCTGGTTTGCTAGGCTAAAGGGCTGGTTGAGAGAAGAGAAGCTCCATTTCCCCAGCACCTGTGAGGTGAAGAAGAAGAGAGATTAAGCGTGAGAGTGAGAGGTGAGCCCGGGGGGAGGGGCCTGTGCTCCGTTCCCCCTTTCGGCACCGATGTATTCACTTCTTCCCCCTGCTATCTTTCTTTTCCTCGAGATGTATTCTCCTTTGTTCTGGGATAGATCCCCCTGTGTATTTCGTCCCTCCTCCTCTTGCGGGTGAATAAAAGAAAAGGCATTGCAGTATATGGTGTTCCACTTATTTTGGTTCCCTCCCCTTTCTCCTTATCTTCTACTCACCCAGGGCCCTTCAAAGCTTGCTTCTACGTAGCATAGCCTTCGAAGGAACCCGTCAGAAGGGTGGACATTCGTGGCCACCTCTCATGGCATACATTCATCCCGCTTACGAAATCATCGCCCGTGAGCTGCTGGAACTCTTGAAGGCTAGTCCTCGAGTCTCCACACTCACTTATGGGTTAACGGAGGCCTCACTCCGAGTTTTGAGGTTCACCCCGGAGCAATCCGTTTGGTGTTCCTCTACTTATCTCTGGCAAGCCTCAGTCCAGAGGAGATGCTGCCCGATTTTTGCCAGGGCTAAGAACAACAAAAACCAAATGCATACAAGACAGGCAAATGAACTATTCTCTGAGGGCCAGAGCCACATATACTTGGAACCCCTGAATCATATTTGGACCTGAATCAGAAGCCTTGCATAATAAACTCCTCCAATAAAACACTTGAACCTTCACGCTAATTTACCTTAACAAACGATCAAAACACTTAAACTTTCTCTCCACAAGGTTAATCCATCAATAAGATGAATAAATCAATCATCAAAGTAACCCACGTGTGAAATAAAGAAGAAACAGAACGAAATAAAACTCACAGAGCTTAACCCGGCGCGCCCCTAATCCGACGCGGGCTAACCCGGCGTGCTCACCCCCCACGCCGGTTTAACTCTACACTCAAATCCATTTTTCAAATCTTGGAATGAATAGTGCACTGGCCCCTCCAATTCCGGCGCGCCCTTTGGCTTCCCAAAACCGGCGCGCACCCACTTTCTCTTTAACCGGCGTGCCCCCTTGTAGTGTCCTTATCCGGCGCGTCCCCTTGAGCTCCCTTAATCCGGCATGCCCCTTGGCCTTCCTTAAACCGGCACGCCCCTCTTCTTAGCCTTAATCCGGCGTGCCCCTTGGCCTTCCTTAAACTGGCGCGCCCCTTATTCTCTCCTTGGCATCCCCTTTAACCTGCGCGCCCTTCTTCCCCTTGGATCCCATTAAACCGGCGCGCCCCCCCTCTTTCACCTCTTATTCCGGCGCGCCCCCCTTTGCTTCCTTAATCCGGCGTGCCTTCCATAAAAGAAACATAATTAACCAAACATATAAAAGGGATAGGAAACCAATAATCAAAAGTTACCCGTGCTTCGATCCCCGCGACCTGATCGCGCAGGTCGATCCGCGTGCGAGGGCGCACGATGGCGAGTTCGGGCTCCACACCTAACGACTCACTTCCCCGGACTGTGAGTGAAGAGAAAAGCAATGACGCCCCATGGCATCAGACGTGGTCCTCGAAAACCCCGATATGGCCATAGTCCGCAACCACATCGGGCCAATAGATCATCAGCTTGACTCACCTCCATCGGGATCCAATCCCGCATCCACATTAACCTTGCCGTATCTGCGGCAGACATTCGTACGGTCTTGTCACTGTCTTTTATGTTACAAACACGGACTTCTGTCCGAATAAGAATTGGTCCGTTAGTGACCGACATATATATACCGGGATTTAATCCCGCACCTGCATTAAACTTGCCATACTCACGGTAGACATTCGTACGGTTTGGTGAAGAGAAAAGTAATGATTCCCCACTAGATCGGACTTGGATCTCGGGAGCCCCCGCCCGGACATGACCATGATCCGAACTTATTCCGGGCCGATAGTTCGTTAGCTCGACCCATCTTCATCGGGATCCGATCCTAAACCCACATTAAACTTGCCACACCTACGGCAGACATCCGCACGGTTTTATCGTCGTCCTCGATGCTACTAATACGGACTTCCGTCCGAATAATGAATGGTCCGTTAGTGACCAACATATATACCGGGATCTAATCCCGCGCTTGCATTAAACTTACCGTACTCACGGCAGACATTTGCACGGATTTGCTCCCGTCATCGTCTTGTTTTCTACACGGACCATTGTCCGAACATAAAATGGTCCGTGTATGATCGACAAAATCCGAATGGAATGAGGCAGCTCTTGTCCTCCCCGAACCCTACGCATGGGAACATCGATAAGACCGTCGTGAGTCACACTTGGACCTCGGGTTCACCCCAACCATGGTCATCGCCTAACCCACATCCTAGGCCTATAGCCAGCTATCTCTGTACACATCTTTATTTTGGAATCAAGTCCTGGGACACTTTCCCGCTGCCTTTCGACACCGGAAATATTAACGATGCCCACGCAAGCCTCGTTTGGACCGCGGGAGGCGCCCCTGGAATGGTCCTGACTCGATCTCGCACCGGGCCAATAAACTCGCTGATTTTTGACCACTCTAACCGGGATTCAACCAAACGTCTTCTATCCCTTTGAACAATAAAGTTGCTGTACCTCGGCATACATATGCTCCATCTTTCCCCGTGATGATCACGGTTCTCTGAAGCCGGACGCTCGTCCAAATATCAAAATGGTCCCTTGAGTGACCGACGTCTTTCGAATGCTTGCTTCCCTAGACATAGGGCTTTCCGACTGATTCGAGACCGCTATCGGCTTGTTTCTCTTGATATAGTTTCCTGTCCATGAGGCCCTGATTCCCGGCGATTAATCAAGGGTGTTCCCCTCTCCTAGGGGATGTAAATAACACCATGACCTTTATGGCGCGGCGGGTTCCGGTCCTGACACGAACCACTCAATCGTCTGATTAGTCAGATTGAGCGCACCATGGGCTTCCATGAAGCCCAAATAAATCATCACTTCGTGACTGGCACGCCCACTCACTTAATAAACCCAACAAACGAACAAACAACGATTTTAAATAAAAAGTGCGTCCACAGCACCCCAACCAAAACCGTTACGGTTATGGTGGACTTCATAGTGATCAAAGGTATGATAGCATATAACGCAATCTTCGGCCGGGGGATCCTCAGCCGAACGAAAGCAGTGCCCTCTACCTATCACCAAAGATGAAGTTCCCCACTAAACATGGGGTGGGGGAAGTCCGGGGCAACCAGGCGATGGCCAGAAGGTGCTATAATATCTCGGTTGAAGCCACAAGGTCGGACGGGAAGAATAAGGGCCCCCGGGAAGTCGAGGAAAAACTTACAACATCCGAGCCTGGAGGCGAGTTGCTAACAGTTTTCCTAAACGATGACCCGACCCTAGGAGTAAAGATTGGAGTCGACCTACCATCCGAGGTTCAGCAGTAATACAAACAATTCCTTTTCGGGTACATCCGAGTCTTTGCATGGTCTGATGATCAACTCCCAGGGATACCGGAAGAGACAGTAATGCATAAGCTCAACCTCGACCCGACCATGAAGCCCGTACAATAACACAGAAGGAAGCATGCGCCAGAGAAGCAGATTGTCATCAAGGAGCAAGTCACCAAGGGGCAAAAGACTGGTCTTTTTAGATCGGTCCTATACCCGGCGTGGCTGGCCAACGTCGTCATGGTGCCAAAAGCTTCGGGAAAGTGGCGAATGTGTGTGGACTTCACCGACTGGAACAAAGCCACACCAAAAGATTGCTACCCATTACCGAGCATCGACCAACTGGTTGACTCAACCTCGGGCTACGAGATACTCAACTTTCTATATGCCTATTCAGGTTACCACCAGATCAGAATCGATCCAAAAGATATCGAGAAGACCGCCTTCATCACCGACTTCGGCGTGCACTGCTACACCCGGATGCCCTTCGGGCTGAAGAACGCCGGAGCAACGTACCAGCGGTTGGTCAACCATATGTTCAAGGGACAGCTCAGCCGGAATGTCGAGGCCTATATCGATGACATGCTCATCAAGACCCCCAAGGCCGAAGATGACTTCGCTGACCTACCTGAGACCTTCGACACTCTACTGAGGTACAATATGAAGCTCAACCCCACCAAGTGTGCCATCGGAGTAAGGTCCGGGAAATTCCTGGGTTTCTTGGTGACTCAGCGTGGGATCGAGGCCAACCCTGACAAGGTTCATGCCATCCTGGACATGCGGCCCCCCACCTGCACCAAGGACGTTCAATGCCTTACCGAGCGTATTGCTGCGCTCAACCCATTCCTGTCCCGTGCGGCCGAATGATGCCTACCCTTCTTCAAACTGTTGAGGGGGCCCAAAATGGCATCTGCTACGTTCGCATGGGACGAGGAATGCCAAAGGGCGTTCACTGAGCTTAAGAAGTTCCTGGCTTCACCACCGGTGCTGTCCAAGCCCGTTCCAGGTGAAGCCCTACATCTCTACTTCTCGGCAACTCCATCCACAGTTAGCTCGGTCCTGGTCAGAAATGACTCGGGAGTCGAGAGACCGGTCTACTACACTAGCAAGGTGCTCAACGAGGCTGAAAGAAGGTACCCCGTAACCGAGAAACTCATGCTAGCATTGGTTACCTCGACCAAGGGCCTTCGACCCTACTTTCAAGGGCACTCCATCATCGTGCTGACCGGCGAACCACTGAAGAGGATCCTCACTCACCCTGAAGCCTTGGGATGCCTCCTCAAGTGGGCCATTATGCTCGGGGCCTACGATATATCGTACCGGCCTCGCTCGACTATCAAAGGACAGGCGCTCGCTGACTTCATCGCCGAGAGCACCATCCGGACAGAAGAAAAATCTCCGTCCGCACCCGGGCCAACCTGGGAATTGTTCATCGACGGATCCTCCAACTCGGCCGGGAGCGGTGCTGGTATCCTCCTGAAGTCCCCCGAAGGAGCAGAGCTGTAATAGGCCTTGAAGTTCAACTATGTTTGCGATCATTTATTTTACCCAGGGGGTATTTTATTAAGTAGGTCCCTGACTGTTTGGGACGGGATTTCTATTCTGTTTGTTGGTTTATTTCATGTGTCGATAAATCAATTAACTTACTGGTAAATAACCGATTGATTGATTACGCGGGCGTGCCAGTCACGTGGGTGACAAGTTTATTATGCTCTCATTCTGACCCGTGTCGGGCGAGAGTGAGGTTCGATTGGGACCAGCAGTCCTCCATACCATAAAGGCTATGGCGTTAATTACATCCCCCGCGAGGAGGGAAAACCTTTGATTAATTGCCGAGATAGTGGGCTGTCGAGGCCGGAATAAAGATGCGATGTTATGGACATGACGAGATCATATGAGATGCGTCTATCTATCATGCGAGAGAGGCATGGTTCATTAAATTGACGACCCTCGGTACAGGGCGGAGGACGTAGGTCCGAAGACCACCATCACGCATAGAGGAGACTTCCGATCGAGTGTAACCCGGCCTTCTATCAATGCCATTTGATACACCAGAAGGTCTATGCAGGCATGCGTGCATGATGTTCGTGACTATGCTAAGTATGGCAATAAAGTTATGAAAATGAACAGAGCTCAATCACATCTATTAATCCCTGCCAAAGGGGGGGAAAAGGTAACACAAGCATGATAGCGAAAGCAAAGTGCTGACGGACATGGTAGTCAAAGCATGATAACGAAACGATTCAGACCCGAACAGCCCTCCTTTATTTAGTTTATTACTAATTAGAGTTTATTAACTCCAACCACGGGAGCCGAGGATCGCTCCGAGGGTGAGTGGGTGATTAAAATAGCATAAAGGTTCAAAACCGGCACGGCCAAACGTAAGCAAAAGGGGCTAATCCGGCGCGGCCAAACGTAGGTGAAGGGGCTAGTCCGGCGCGGCCATGACAACTAGTTAATACGTCGCGAAGGGCACGGGGCGCACCAATTTAGGGCACGCCGGGAAAGTGCCAAATAAAAATTGGAAGTCATGAGTCTAGTGTTAATCCGGCGCAGGGGGGGGTACCGCGACGTACTAAGGTGCGCCGGATTAGGGCCGCGCCGCTTTAGCTTATTTTTTGATGAATTTAGAAACCATTCAACTTGTTGGAATGTTTTGAAGGTTTAAAGGTTCAATTGGGCTTATTGCCTATTGAAATAAAGTCCAAGGCTCTTCAGGAGCAGAGTCATAAGCCAGTGCGAGGTTCAAACTCGAGCACTGGGGTTACTGGACCCAGAATGATCATTTTATTATGGCCAGTTCCACAGAAACGAATGTATGTCCAAATCCTGCCAAAAATTGGGCAGCATCTCCCCTGAACCTGAAAGGTTGCAGGAAAGGAACGGGGTCATGCTCACTTATGGTGTAAGCCCCTAAACCGCCGGTCTGCATGGTGGCAGCCCGCAAATTCCCCACGGATAGGATACCCCGAGGACTAGCCTACGAGGGGCACCAAAGCTCCGTGGGTGAGGGTAGAGGGATGAGGCATATGATAATGGAAGCAACACCCCGAGGACTAGCCTGCGAGGGGTGGGCAACCCACAACCTGTAACACATCTCTTAGTGAGAACGACCATTAGGGAGGGAAGCTCCAAGGACTAGCCTGCTAGGAGCACACATCCCTTGGACACCATCGGACCTCCAAATTGCTGAGGCTAAGACTGTTGGGTGGAAAAACCTGTTATTATCCGTTGTGGCCTTAAGGGAGCATCTACCATTGAGAGGTAGAGCCCTCGATCACCCAGTAGCTCCGTGAAACAATGGGGAATGTCCCCCTCCCCGGATGATTAAGGTAAAACCGGCAGAATCTCAGGACGGCTCAACGGAAGCAGACCAGAAACCAACGAAGTGGGGGGCATTCGGTGTTGGCAGACTGCCAGACACAGGGTTGAGGCATAGATGCCGGCATGATCAGGCTAACATACCCTAAAGAATAGGCAACTGGCCACGACACGGAGGGATACTTGATGCATAGATGAGATGAGCGAACTATAGAAGCATATGCTCGAACAACTAGAACGCAACACTCAGACTGTAGACTCTGCCATCCCAGAGCCGACTCCCACCCCCATGAGCAACAAAACATTGCAAAGGGGGAGAATTAAGGTAAGTTAGGCCCCGTATCACAGCAAGAAGAAGCATGTGCATGAGCACAGCTCTGTCCATAGGAGGGATGCAAAGATTGTCAAACGAAACGTAGAAACGTTCGATGGGAAGGACCTGGGGAGGGGTCATCTCTGTAGCCCGGGGTAGCCCAGGGCATGTTCGGAGCTGAGGAAATCAGGTTAGGAAAGAAGGAAGAAGCAAACGCGCATGTGAGAAAACACACAGAATGACTCAAAAATCTGGGTGTTCTGGCATGACAGTAGCAATTTGGAATTCATCTTCTCTTCTGCTCAGCAAGTCACTCTTGGTTTGAAGTCTGGGATTGCATACTCAGCATATTTTTCTTTTGTTTATGCCTCCTGTGATCCCCAGGTCAGATTGGAACTTTTCAATGAGTTAAGTTCTTTTGCTACCTCTGTTTTGGTTCCTTGGGTTATTGGTGGAGATTTCAACTGTGTGATGAGACCTTCCGAGAAGATGGGGGGGACAGCCCCAGCTTTAGCTCCCATGGCTGAATTCAATGCTTTTCCTTGCTCCGTAGGTCTGTTGGATGCCAGATTTTCAGGGACTGGCATGACCTGGACCAATAATAGAACATGCCAAGCCAATATCAGATCCAGACTGGATAGGATTTTTATTAACACTCACTGCCAGTCAATAATGCCCCATATTATTGTAAAGCATCTTCCAAGAGGTCCCTCTGACCATGCCCCCTTGTTGCTGCTTAGTGACAACCATTCTTCTGGGCCCTCCAGGTTTATTTTCCAGAAAATGTGGACCTCCCACAGTACTTTTAAGCAAGTGGTTGCTCAGGTGTGGGATCAAGCTCAGGATCATCCTAATGCTATGGTCCGCTTGTCTAACAAGCTCAAGGCTGCCAAGACTGCCCTGAAGAAGTGGAATAAAGAGGTGTTTGGAGATGTCACTAAAAATGTCAGACAAGCAGAAATGGAAGTGGAGTTCAAGCAAACTACTTTTGATCTGGATCCCTCTTCTGATAATAGATGTGCTTTAAATGCAGCTAATGCAGCCTTGCGATAGGCTCTCCACAGGGAAGAAGTTTTTTGGAACCAAAAGGCCCGTATCAACTGGATAGAGAGTGGTGACAGGAAGACTACCTTCTATCATACTATGACTCAATGCAATAGAAGAAGAAGTCATATCAGGAGACTAAAACTAGACGAATCAGATTCTTGGTGTGAAGATCAGGATACTCTTCGTGTGCATGCTGAAAAATACTTCAAGGATCTTTTCTCCTCTGAGGAACACACAGTAGACCCAGCTCTATTGGACTGCATTCCACAGTCTATTTCTGATGACCAGAATATTTTCCTCTGTTCAATTCCAGATGGAGAGGAAATCAGGGCAGCTGTGTGGTCTCTTAAGGGCTCCAGCTCTCCAGGCCCAGATGGTTTTTCAGGTGCCTTTTACACTGCAGCTTGGGAAATCATTGGCAAAGATGTTATTGCAGCAACCCACAGTTTCTTTATGGGATTCCCTATTCCAAGAGGTATCTCTTCCTCTCTTATTGCACTAATTCCTAAAGTGCAGGAGCCTAAGTCTTTCAGTGATTTCCGTCCCATTAGTCTCTGCAATTTCTCTTACAAAATTATATCCAACATCATCTCCAAGCGGCTGGCATCTATTCTTCCTAACATCATCTCAAAGGAACAAGGGGCCTTTGTTAAGGGCCGGTTCATCTTGGACAACATTGCTATGGCTAGGCAAATGATGATGGATATTGATAGGAAGGTAAGAGGTCATAATGTTATTTTCAAGTTAGATATGGCCAAGGCATATGACAGAATGGAATGGGATCTTATACTTGATGTCTTGAAGAAGTTTGGCTTTAACAACAGATTTACCTCCTTTATTGGTATGATTCTCTCCAATTGTTGGTTTTCTGTCAATTTCAATGGATCAATGGCAGGATTTTTCAAGTCTAGCAGAGGGATACGGCAAGGTGATCCTCTTGCTCCCTACCTATTTATTTTAGCCTTGGAGGTTCTTAGCAGAGGTCTTACTGCCTTATTCCAGTCAGGAACTTTGAAGGGATTTAATGGTCCCAGGAATGTGGTCTCTATTTCTCACCTCCTCTATGCTGATGATACTCTTATCTTTTTAAACGGTAGCAAACAGAATATCAGTAGGTTCCAGCAGTTCAATAGAAGATATGAAAACAGTTCTGGCCAAAAAGTTAACTCTGGGAAAAGTGGTTTTACTGTCTCTGTGAAAGCCCCATCTGAATTGAGGCAGTCCGCTCACTTCATGATAGGTTTTTAGTTTCATGCTGGTTTCAATTACCTTGGAATTCCCATTAAGAAAGGAAGATATATCTGCGCTAATTTGAAGTTCATTGTGGACAAAGTCCAAAAGAAATTGGAGGGTTGGCAGTCCAAGTTCCTATCTCAGGCTGGGAGAGCCATCCTAATTAATTCAGTCCTTCGTAGTATGCCTGTCTATCTGGCCTCAGCCTGTTTCCTGCCCAAAGCAACTGTCAAAGCTATTGATAGCATCTGCGCCAATTTTTTCTGGTAGGGTTCTAAAGGGCAGAGGCGTCGGCACTAGGTGGCCTGGCATAACATTCTTAAGCCTCGGAATGAAGGAGTCCTGTCCATCAGGGATCTACAACAGGTCCAGCTTGCACTGGCTATCAAGAACTTGTGGAATATAATTCATGGCTCCTCTCTGTGGACCTCCTATGCCCGTAGTAGATTCATCAAAACTAATCTCTATGACTGTTCAAAGGCTTTCCCTGCAGGAATGCCAGATAACATCTTTCAGAAGGCGAAGGAAATTATCTTACACAACTCAAGGTGGCTCATTGGAAATGGGAAGGGAGTTAATTTCTGGAAGGATAACTGGACAGGTCAAGGACCACTAATCAGTACAGTGCAGCAGGCTGCCAACACAAGTAGAATTCTGAACTGGCCCAATTTTACAGTCAGGGAGGTTATTAAAGACCCCCATCATGAAGCAAGGAATTTGATTCATACCTGCCTTCCCAATATCCAGTTAAGAGAGGAGGAAGACTCTTGTGTATGGACAGCTACAGCAGGAGGGCTCTTTACTGTTAAATCAGTAAGCAAGCTTCTGAGGCCATCCGGAATATCTAGAAGCCCTTGGGCCAAGCTTTGGCACCCCAGCCTAGCTCCGAGGGCTGCTAATTTCTTTTGGAAGCTGCTCCACCGTGCAGTGCCTGTGGGTAGCAGGGTGGCAGAATGTGGTATCTCTATGGCGTCTAAATGCAGTTGTTGCGCCCAACCTAAAGATGAGGATCTCAATCACCTTTTTATCAAGAGGGATTGGCTACAGAACTTTGGGCATGGGTCAGGCCTTTTATAAGCTCCAAGATTCACCTCAATGAGCAGATCACCATCCGATGCTGGAATGTTGTGGTAGGAACCAAGTTAGCCTCAGCCACTAGCTATGTTGGAATGTATGATGTGATTCAACTGATGTGGGAAATATGGAAAGCCAGATGCTCAGCCAGATTTGAGAATATCAGCCCATCAGTGAGCTCCATCAAGAGGAGAATCAGTGAAGCAATCTCCATCTCCCTGGATAAGATCTCTTTCCCTACAGCCATATCTATATTGCAAAGAAACCAGCTGTCTCAATTTCAATTTTTTTCGAAGTGTGTACAGAAAATGCCAGTCATTGTCCGGTGCAAGCTGTCCTTATCTAAGGCCACTTTGAATGTTGATGGGGCTTCAAAGGGCAACCCGGGTTTGTGTGGTGGAGGAGGATGTTTTCGAGACCCTGCAGGTAATTTACTAATTGGCTTTGCATTTCACTATGGCCATGGATGCAGTCTATTGGCTGAGGCAAGGGCCTTGCATGATGGATTATCCATAGCCTTGACTAGTGACCTTCAAGTGGAGGTAGTTTTTAGTGACTGTGCAGTGCTAGTTGATGCAGTCCGGAAGAAGGTAGCTCCAAGTTGGATTATCATTCCTTGGTGGAAGGATATTCTTGATCTCACATTCAAATGTGGCTGTTCAGTGTAGCATATCTTTAGGGAGGGCAACCAAGTAGCAGATGCTCTGGCCTCTCATGCTTGTACCAATCACAACAACATCATCTTCTCTCGGGTTCGTGAACTTCCCAGGCTGGCCAGGGGTGCTTTGAGGGTGGATAAAGCGGGTCTTCCTGCTATACGGCATTGTAATTAATTTTTCTTTTGGGCTAGTTGGTTTTCCTTTCTTTTCATGGCTGTTCTACAGATAGATACGGGTATGCCCCGTTGATATTGTATTCGTTCAAAATATCAATAAAATTTTCTTGGCCATAGAGTTAGTCTGGTGAAGTGAGAACATTGTCCCCTGCTGGGGGATGGTGCACTTGACTGGATCCTGATTCTGTTGGCTGGTGCTTATTAATAAAAAAAGTGAGAAAACACACAGATGCACGGGCTGAGATAGCAATGGCAAGGGGAGACACAGCGTTGAGTGCGCAATCATCCAGCACACACACATGACATTATCACCCTATGAACAGGGGGCTAACAAATGGATTACAAATCCGATGCCGGCACCGCCGTCCGGTCGTCGTTCACTAGTTGCAAAGGGCTTTACAAAGGAAGAACAAATGAAAATAGATGGCGAGGAGGGGGGAAGGATTGGCTCATATCATCGCCATCCTTCACCCCTCTCGCTTACATTCATCGGAGAGAAAGCAAAAAAAATTGGAGCAGAAGGTAGATGACTCGGGCACCCACCTGTTCTAGAAAATAGAGTGTCGGAACGCTTCCTTCCTCTCTCACTACGAAGGGCTTCAGATGAGGACGAGAGACGACGGCTGGGGAACTCTCTGAGAGACTATACTTCTTTCGCAAGAAAGAAACCCCTTCTCCTCGAAGACGACTGGCCCTCCTCCCTTTTTTCTTATTCCTTTTCCTTTCTTAATCGCCCTCTTTTTCTATATGCCCCTTTTCTTTTGTTTCGAACAGCTGTATATATATATAAACAGGTTTGAGATCCTAATCCGGCATGGAGATTGGCACGCCGGGGAAGGACCCTATGCATCTTTTGCGCGTCGGAACAAGAGGGCGCCGGATAAGGGGGCTCTTGCGCGTCAGAATGGGGGCGACGGACGGAGGCGCGCCTGTTTAGGGCGCGCCGTGCTAGCACCCTTCGCGCGTCGCGAGTCGGCCGATGAGTCCGGGGATGATTCCGACGGTCACTGTGAACATTTATCTCACCACTGCTCTTTGAAATCTCGGGGAGACGCCTTGTTGAAGCTCTCAAGCTGACGTACGGCCATTCTTGGAGCTTCTAATGACTTCGGTTTAATTACGCGGGTTTCCCGCTGACACGGCTCTTGGCACTATGATAAGTGCCGCTGGCTCGGTCTGGCTTATGCTCAAAGCTCCTTAGAGGGTGGGATAACACTCGGGATAATTCCGCCTGAGTTAGGCCATCATTCAGCCACTAAGGGGCCCATCTGGGCGGGAAGCCGCACCCGTGCCGGGTGACCAGGATCTTCTGCCGACAGAGCTTTCGGTCCTCCGTTCTGGAGAGCCAAGGGGACTCTTTCATCTCAGGAGAGCCTTTCATGAGGTCGGTAGTCACTAGGTAGACCGTCATCCTTGGTAAGACAACGGGTGTAGTGTATGCGGCACGACATAGTCGATGCCGGTTCATTGGGCAGGCTTGATCGCACTGCCGGTTGGTTGTGAGTTCCTCTCGGCTCTCCTGAGGTGAAGTTCCCATGTTCATACGGGGTGACTCGAGGCTCTGGCAGCTTGAGAAATCTTCAATATGTTGATCTTTATAGGCTTCCGTGCTTCAGCGGGCCGCATCATTCGTCTTTATGGCTTGATCGCCGACGATCACATTTTGGGTGCCAACAAACTTCCATGCATCCAACAACGCCTCCGAGTAGGAAGCCCTTATCTCGGGAGCCCGCATGGCCTGACGGTTGGGGGCTGAGCGAGTCAGAATCCACACTGACTCCCAACTGGTCGCTAGCCAGGTCAACGGTGATTACGAAGCTTGGGAAGCACCGATGGTCAAATACCTCCAGCTGGTCAAGACCGTGGCACAACAGTTTGAGAGTTTTGAGGTAGTCCGAATAGCTTGGGAGGAAAACTCCCGAGCGGACACCCTCTCTCGACTGGCCTCCTCTCTTGACCCAGAGACTCCCAGGAGCCTCCCGACCCTTGGGAAGCCCAGAGATTGAAGTACCAAGCTCGGCGAATCGTCATTCTGGATGGCACTTTATACCGCAGATCCTTCTCCGGTTCCCTCCTGAAGTGCATCAGTACTGACGAAGCCAACCGAGCGATTCAAGAAGTTCATGAAGGCCTATGCGGAGCGCATCAAGGAGGAAGGTCACTTGCCAGGATCTTACTTCGGCAGGGTTACTGGTGGCCCACTCTGCAACGTGACTACTCGACCTACGTACGATAGTGTGACCGATGCCAGCGATTTGACCATTTGGTCCATCAGTCGGCAATGGAGCTTATCCCCCTAGCCGAGCCTTATCCTTTCGCTCGGTGGGGGATCGACATCCTCGGGCCATTCCCTACGGCTCAAGCCCAGAAGAAGTTCATCATCGTCGCCATCGACTATTTCACCATGTGGATCGAGGCCAAAGCTACTGCTACGATCACCGAGACAGTCGTGTGGAGCTTCGTCTGGAAGTCGATCATTTGTCGCTACGGCATCCCCCGGGGTGATAGTGAGCAATAATGGTCGGCAGTTTGACTCTCGTTATTTTTGAGACAGATGTGCCGACCTGAACATTCACAATCACTTCACTTCGGTCGCCCACCCTCAGGCTAACGGGCTGGTCGAAAATGCCAATAAGACTATCTTAAAAGGCATTAAGACTAGGCTTCACAAAGCCAAGGGCAGCTGGCTCGAGGAATTATCGAACGTACTTTGGTCGCACAGAACGACTCCCAGAGTGGCAACCGGTGAGAGTCCCTTTCAGCTAGTGTACGGCAACGAGGCCGTGATCCCGTTGGAGATCGGTAATCCCTACCTCCGAGTCATCTGCTTCTCACCCGAGGCAAACGACCAGAAACTACTCAAAAACCTCGACCTAGCGGATGAACTCCGAGAGATTGCCAGTATCCGAGCAACGGAATATCAATGTCGCCTCACTCGATACTACAATGCCAAAGTCTGAGATAGACACTTCCAGTCGGGAGACCTCGTTATCAGGAAAGTCGAAGCCAGACCACTTGAGGCGGCGGGCAAGTTATCCCCTAATTGGGAAGGCCCCTATCGAGTGGTCGAGACGCTCGAGAAAGGAGCGTACCGGTTATCTACTATGGAAGGAGAACCCATCCCTCAGACGTAGAACGTGACTACACTACGCAAGTTCAATTTTTGAACACCTCAGTTGTGTAAGCAATATGAGATAAAGCAAAAATTTCCTTCTTCTTTCATCAAATAATTATTTGTACATCAGAAAGGCCAAAGCCAATACAGTACATGTCAATAAAGCAAAAATCCATCTGGCACCACCATACGAGCCCATCGCTCAGCCGACCCGGTTTACTTTCCTGCGTCCAGCCACTTACTCTGCCTCGTGCGAAAACTGGCTTGGATAAAGGATAGTCGACCTCGTTGGCTCGGGCAACTCGGAACAAAGGTGACAGAGGAAGGTTATCTTCCAAGTTGCGCAGGGAAGACGAAGGGGAAACAACAAGAAGAAGAGGAAGGGATATAGAAGACGGCCTCCTCTCTGCAAACTCTTTGGAAGGCAGAGAGTGTAGGCACCCTCCAAATAGTCAAAGGGGAGAGAGAAAAAGAAACCAACAGAGCTGGATGAGGAGGCAGGGGAAAGCCCAGAAAGGAGGGAGCTTAATTGGCTTCCTCCTCCCCTCGGGATGGAGTCGGCAGATAAGGGATAAGAGTTCGACATGCCCCAGCATGTCGGACCTTCTGCCAGAGCAACCTCCCCACAAGCGTCGGCCGGAGTTGATAAAAGAAGGTGACGTGCTTCCGCACGTCGAACCCCCTTCTAACCCGTCCACTAGCCGTCGAACCCCCTTCAAACCCGAAGCAGCAAGTTACTCTCTACCCTCCTTCATCTGCAACCTCGTCTTCCAATGCGTCTTCCACGCTTCAAATCTGACGGCACAACACTCGGTGAAGAAGGAGGGAGGAAAGACTGTTCGAAAAACCCTAAGCAATGGAGAGGAAGGGACGCCCTTCAGACCTTTTATAGGCGAAGGGAAGCTACTTTCCTTAAATGATTCTCCCCTTGAAATCACGCTAAAGGGACCTCTCCCTGCGAACGGTCACCTCAAACTCCTCAGTTCCATTCCAGTGGGACACACGAAGCAGTCGCGCATTTAAAGCATGAGAAAACAGAAAGACACCCTGTCAGACACCCGCCCAACTATCATGCGAGATCCACACAGAAAGTATCGGCACTTTCCAACTACTGCGGATACACTGGTCAAACCACGGCAATGGCGGTACAAAAGAGTTAAGTCTTTATCATAACGCTACTGCCTTACGTTTTCGACCTTCCTTTTCACAAAAGAGAAGTTTCTTCTTCTTCAAAAAAAAAGGAAAAAACATACAAGGAAAAAAACCAAAACAGATACATTAGGCCTCTAGCCCATCCTGAGGCTCGGAAGCGGAAGGCTCGGGCGGTCTGCCCCCGGCACCCTCGGCGATGATCGACCCTGGCACTGACCCCACCAGTGTAGGAACTACCTCGGTTGCGCGCCCTCCCAAGACATCTGGAGTTGGCGACCCCTCGGATGAAGACGAGTCCCCCTCGTCTCTTTCGCCCCCCTACATCGAACCAGAGGAATCGGAGGATGACAAATCTAAGTCATAACGTAGCCCGAACGGGAAATTGATAGTCTCGGACGCCTGCTCCTCCGCATAAGAGATGGCCCGGTTGTAGCCCTGCTTGAATCCCTTACGGATGCCCCGGCTAAGTGCTGACTCATAGTATGGGAGGGCAACCTCCTTAAGGTCGACCCGGTAGGCCTCTGAGCATTTGTACTGCTCGAGCGCCTCCACACCGGCCGATCCCACCCTACCACCGAGCTCGGCCTTCTCCCGCTCCGCCTCGGCCAACCTCCGATCGGCCTCAGCCATCTGCTTCCCCGCCTTGGCCCGATCAGCCTCGTCCTCCATTCGAAGACGCACGGCTTCCTCCGCCCGGTCCACCAGCTCGGCGCGCTTAGCATCCCACCGATCATCTAGCTCGACGCGGCCCAAGCGCTCCTCCTCCATCAGATGGCTCTTCCTCTCGAGCGACTCGCGGGCCCGAGCCAGTTGCTCAGACAGTGTTCGGGCCTCCACCTAGCTCGCCCTCGCTAGCGCTCTATCCGAGGAGAGCTCCCGCTGAAGCCTGTCACGCTCCTCGGTGAGCTGAGCTACCTTCCGTCAGACGCGCCAAGGGTCCAGGCAAGGTTCACCCATTCTGACTCCGATCGAGCGTAAGCTTCAGCTAGAGAGGCCCCCATCTGGGCCAAGATCAAGCCACCCTCCATAACCAGCTCAAGGGTCGCGGGCGGGGAGCGTTGCATGTATCCTCCCTTCACACCTTCATAGCTATGCTGCAACATCTTTGATACAGAGGGCCCTGGATGCCCAGCCTCTCTAGAGCCGCCAGAATAGGGACCTCACCTCCAAGCAACATCCCCTCGGAAGCCCCGCCGGTCGGCCCGGATCGAGCTGCTGCTTCATCCACCCCTCTTACTTCGGTCTGTTGGGGTTGCGTCGCCGCTCCTCACGACCCCCCGGCCTCGACCGATTTGGCCCCTGGACTGCCACCCGTAGCGCCGCCTGCCTCGCTTGACGCTCTAGCCTCAGCCGCGATCCTTGAGTCACCCGCTTCGGCCCCGGCCCCCTCGGCTCCTGTTGAGGGGAGAGCCGATCCAGCGCCGCCGCCACCAGCAGAAGCGACCCCGGCCCCCTTGGCTCCTGCTGAGGGTAGAGCCGATCCAGCGTCGCCGCCACCAACAGAAGCGGCCCCAGCCCCCTCGACTCCTGCTGAGGGAGAGCTGATCCTGCATCACCGCCATTAGAAGCGGCCCTGGCCTCCTCGACCCCCTCTTGCTCGGTGGATAGGAGAGCCGGCCCGACAGGGTCGGCCCTATCTCGCTCGGAAGAGAGGAGAGCCACCGAGCCAGAGTCACCTTCGATAGCGGGGTTAGACCCAGCCTTTTTGGCCCGCTTCTTGGCCTTCACGACATCCCGTATCATGCCCTCCAAGGGATCTTTACGCTTGGACCCCCACGGCCTGGAAGACCCCTCCTAGGTCACCCCCTTGTGCTGTGTAGGTGGAACGGCGGTCTAGGGGGGGTGAATAGATCCGCCCCCAAACTCAGAAACTATTTCAGACTTATGTGACCTATTTAATCTATGCGACTTATGCAGAAATCTAAGTGAAAACTCTATGCAAAATATGGACGGTTCTAGGCATGCATCTAGCGGAGGTCACAAACGAATACAAGCAATCACACAAGGAGACCGGGGTTTTTAAGGTGGTTGGGCCAGACAACCAGTCTGCCTACATCCACCCCTCACCAAACCAGATGAGGCTTCCTTCCGCTGACTCACAGCATGAATACATCGCTGACTCATAACTTGAACACTCCGTAGATTCACAGCTTGATTAACCTCAAATCCGAGCAACCCAGCTTGATCTGAACATACCGCTGACAAACATCTTGATTAACAGAATAGAAAAGTAAAATGAAAGATTGAATAGAGATATAAATACAGATCGAGTGTAGAATTCTCTTGATGATTGGGTATCTCGATCTGTAGATGGAGTTCACTGAGCTTCTTCTCTGATTTCAGATCTCGAGTGATCTGATGCTTCTGATGCTGGTGCTTCTCCTGCTGTTGCCCTTCTGATGCTGGCACTTCTTCTGCTACTGCCCTTGTTTTCTTCCTCTCCTTATTCTTCTTGATCTAGGTCGCACAGGCCCCTTTTCTCTTTTCTTCCCACGAGATGCAGACACTTCTCTCTAGATACAGCGCACTTCCTTTTTCCAACAGCTTCTTCCTTCTTCTTGATCTGGGTCGCACAAGCTCTTCCAAGTATGCTTCTTCCCACGGCCTGCAGATTTTTCTCTCTAGACGCAGCTCTCTCTGGATGCAACGCACTCTTTTTCCAGCAACCTCCCTGATTTTAGTTCGCTGCTGCCTCTCTTCCTTCTGCCTTCCTGCCATCTCTTTCTAATTTTAAGAACTCCAACGATTTTTGCTGGTTCAGTTGGAGAATCCAATGGGAAATCTCCTATTTTTCAGCTAGGAAGTAGAAGACCAAGTCATATCCATGAAAAGAACCAAACTCTGGTAAAGACCCATGTTTCCTGGCTTATCTGGACCCTCTAGGTGCGTGTCATAATGGATCTAAGCCTTAGGAATCAGATCTTACAAGAAACGGGTCCATTTTAGGGTTTACAATTCACATCTCCAGCGTTGTTCGACTTACAGGGCCTTTGTGGTCGACTTCTGAATCAGTCCAGAACCTGGGTGGTTCTGTCTACAGCCTGTGGTCGACACCTAACCCCCTAAGAGTAGACACCTGTGCCTGGCCAGAATCTGGGTGGTTCTTTCTGGGCTTCCAGATTCGACTCCCAGTGCTCTGGGTGTCGACTCTTGCCTCCAACCAGCAAGGTCTTCTCCAGATTGGGGATCTTGAAGGCTGCACTTTCTGATGGTGATTTGGTTCATCCCTCTTCTTTGACTGATCTCTTTAACCATCAATGTACCTGCATTTGGCATTTAAACATTAACATGTGCAAGCTAATATTCATGTCATTGGAATTCCTTATTAATGACCAACCAAGGTTTAGTTTAACACATCTCATACTTTGAGGGTAAATACAATGAGTTATAGATTGTCATCATCAAAACAAGAGGTGCTCAACATTCTCCCCCTTTTTGATGATGGCAACTATAAGTCATTGTTAACTATGAATGAAAAATATTCATGATGCATAAGTCATCACTATGATGAATAACATTGTGACCAAACAAGCAAGCATATGCATAAGTCATCACTCCAATACTCACAAACACTTGACACTCTCTTCCCCTTAAATCAATCTCTCCTAACTTGATGCTCTTTACACTCTTTCCCTTTTCATATCTCCCCCTTTCATCAATCTCTCCCCCTATATGCAATACCGTGATTTATCACTCTCTCACAATGACTTGACACTCTCTCCCCCTTTGACATCATCAAAACAATATTGGGGAGTTGAGAGAGGTAGAGACAAGAACAATGGCAAGTATTGAGAAAAAGGAAATGAATGAAGCTATTAGGGATGAGAGGGAACGTTGGCATGAATGAGACTGTTCATGATTTTCAACATGGTCCATAAGAGAAGTTTTACTTGAGGGTAGAAATTGAGAAACACTCATCAATTTTCTTAAAGGCTAATTTAAAGACATTATTATTGCCAAGGGTTCAAGACATATAAGCCTCAAATCTAAAGATAAAAGCCAAGAGCAATTTCATTCTAGCACATATAACAGTGTTAAAGCAACCTCTTCAAACTAGTTCCTGTCCAAGCTCTTTTAATTGTCAAAATGATTTCATTGGACACCTCTAGGAAGGGTTTTCACTAGTATTGAGGTTAAACCTGCATAAGTTTTGATATTTTCCTTGGGTCAACCATTTTTAGAATTCCTTTTTTTTTTTACTTTAGTGAGCAATCAAGTTTAGTAGGGCTTTTCAGTGCGAGGAAACATATTTATCAGACACCGGAGTCCCCGATTACTTCGCACAACTGACCATTTTGCCTCCTTTTGGATAGAGTTAGCATTTTATATCATGACACTGTCCTCAGCACTTCATTGGTGCAGGGACTTGGTTTCTCAATGAAATATGCCATTGCTCTGCATTTCTTTTTTTTTTCATTCAGAATATCTTGCAAAATTTTAATGGTGTATTCCCTTTTGGCTTTTTCAAGATACACATTTAAAAACAATACTAAGTTAAAACCTTTCAACTAGAGTGGCCTCACTACTATCAAAAATTCAATCTCAAGAGAAGGTGAGGACATAGTTCTCTTAGGCTGATTCAAAACAATTATACGAACACAGGCTGAAATTTTCATAGGCGTTTAATTTCAAATTTCAAAAGTTTATAGACCCCAAACCATTAACTTATTTCCAAAGGTCAATTTCAATAGCTCTCTAAGAAATTAGAAGAGTATTTGCCCATTACTCCCCCTGAAATTATGAACTTGTGTTGAAATCAAATGGGTTGGAATTATTACAATAAGGATGTAAGAATGATGATATCAATTGATGACAGTGAATTGAAAATTTTTTGCAAGGGTTCTTGATAAGATGAGGGCAAATGCATGAACAACGTTTAGAGCAGTAGGGATAGAAAGATAGAAATGGACTAAGCTCCCCCTCAGTCAAATCAGGTGACTCCATATGCATTCATGACATGTAATGCACTTATTGACCTATCCAATTTGGTACTTGGCAGAGGTAAGTCCTCTACGCATAATGTGGCTTTCAGACAAGCCTAACTTGCCCTTCCACCAATCACCATTTGATATACCACAAGTGTCCATGGTATGAATGCATGACTACTACACAAGCAAATTCAGATATGAAAATGGATGCTTGATTCATGCATAGGACCTATACCATATGTGCAGCTCCCCCTCACCGTGTCGTACAATAAGAAATTAAAATCAAGATTGTTGCAGCAAGATCAATAGAGGAAAAAGCATTAGAACAGTTCACAAATTTTTGCTTCTCTACAAAATTCTTGTTTCTTTGGCTAGAGAACCAGTGAGGTTGGCTCATCCAGGTTGGCCTATTAGGTAGAAACCTTTGCCATGGCCTAGCATCATTTCTTCTAGGAATAAAAGTGTGAAGTTTATTTCTGTCAAACCTGGTAGTCGACTTAAAGGGGTGTGAGAGTCGACTCTTGGATTCCCAGAATTCTTCCAAGTTTCAGTTTCTTCCCCAAGTCGACTGGAGAGGGGTTCTTGGTCGACTTCTCTTCTGCCAGGCTTCAGGAAAGCTTCTGGTTCTGCCTGTGGTCGACTCAGGATGGGGTCTGAGTCGACTTCTATTTTGCTTCCAGAATTGCTTTTCTCTCATTTGATGGTAGTTGATTGACCTTGAAACTTGGCTTGGTAGTTTGTTCCTATTTGTTGAGAATTTTGATCTTTCTGACCCATCTAGATAGAGCTTCTGCTGCCTTAGATCCTCTTTAGTTGTTTTGAAGTGGCCGGCTTGTTTCACGGCCTTCCCACTTGATTTCTTGTCATTTGATCTCATGGTTGCTTGGATCTTGGTTGAAGTGCTTGCATCAGCCATCTTTTCTGACCCATACATGTCAACAAGAGGTTTTTTAACTTTTATGTCTTTTTCAGCCATGACGGTGACAGTTTTTAATTTAAATTCCTTTTTGGCTGTTGGGTTGAAACCTAATCCTTCCTTTTGAAAGTTTACTCTAGATCCTAACACAGCATCTAGGTTTTCTCTACCTTTCATCAACTTTTCCAAGGATTTTTGTTTGTCTTTCAGTTCTTCTTGAATCTTTTCAATTTCCTTCTGAAGTTGACAGTTGACCTCCTTGATTGCATCTTATTTTTCATTGGTCAGTCTAGTTTCCTTGTAATAGTCTTGCAATTTTAGTTTGAGATCATCTATTTCCCTTTTTAAGCTCTCATTTTCATCTTTCAAACCTTTTGAATCTGAATTTTGCATTTTCATTCTCAATTCATCAATTTCATCTCTCAAATTTTCATTCTCATCTTTTAGATCTTTTAGTTCAGACTTGGAGGCCTCTAAATCATAAACTTGTTTCATTAGATTTGAAATCTCAGTTTGCAAGCATGCAATATTTTCAGATGAATTTGTATCATGAGCCATGGTATTTATTTTCTTTTTCAAAGCTTTATTTTCTTTTCTTACAATATCACATTTATCAAGCAATTCACCATATGCTTCTTGCCAATCATCAATGGTGAAATGCTCAAATGGAGAAGAGTTTTCACTTACCTCATACTGACCTATTGCCATAAGACCTAAGTCTTCATTGGTTTCACTGGATGAACTCTTCCCTTCACTTTCCTCTTCGTCACTCCAGGTGCTTATCATGGCTTTCTTCTTGTCTTTCCTCTTGGAGTGTGTTTTCTTCTCATTATGTGGACATTCAAGTTTGATGTGTCTGGGCTTGCTGCAATTGTAACAAACAAGATTGTTAGATTTTTTCTCAGATAAATCAAATTTGAACTTGGATGACTTTCTTACCTGACCCTTTGGATTCTTGAAGTTCTTACCTTCCTTCTTCAAGAACTTTTCAAATTTTCTGGTTAGTGTGGCAAACTCACCCAAGCCCTCCTCAGTGCCGGATGACTCACTATCATCTGAGGACTCCTTGCTATGCTCTTTAGCCTTTAGTGCTAATGGCTTCTTCTTTGATGTTTCTTCCTCATTTCTCTTCAAGTTAAGCTCATAAGTCATCGATGAACCTATCAGCTCATCAACAGTCATAGTAGATAAGTTTTTAGAATCCTCAATCACTATAGCTTTGGTATGCTAGATAGGAGTTAAAGATCTAAGGATTTTCCTCACAAGTTCATTATTAGTGTAGTTTTTCCCTAGACCTTTTAGACTATTAGTTAACTGTGTTAGTCTAGCATACATTTCAGAAATGGATTCATGAGGTTCCATTTTGAACATTTCATAATCGGAAATAAGCATATTGGCTTTAGTTTCCCTTACCTCAGAAGTGCCTTCATATATTACCTCTAAGCGGTCCCACATTTCCTTGGCAGTGGCACATGAGGAAACTCTTGAAAATTCTGTCGTGTGAAGCAAGCACTGCATAATATTCATTGCACTCCAGTTTAGATTTGACTTCTTTATCTACTCTCGTGTCTAGGTGTCTTCATCTTCAGGAAGTTGATGTAGCCTATGACTTACAACTCTCCATATTTCATGGTCCTATGATCTAAGAAAGACCTGCATCCGATTTTTCCATTATGGGTAATTAGTGCCATCAAAATATGGTGGCCTAGTAACCGAATGACCCTCAGCCAACAATCCTTTGGCATCCATTCCACTGATCTATCCGGGTCGTTGGACCTCATAAACGGATAAACCCGCACTGATACCACATGTTGTGTAGGTGGAACGGCGGTCTAGAAGGGGGGATGAATAGATCCGGCTGACTGGCCACCGAACAAGGTCATACTACTGAGTTTTTCATCTGACTGGCCACCGATCCCATGGTCTCGGCTGACTGGCCACCGATCCCTATCGCTGAAAAGAAGTGGGTGCTGCTTGTTGCACATTACCAGAGGAAGCTTGCTGGCCATACTACTTCTTGAGTTTCCTAAACATCCGCTTAAACTTGGAATTCATGGAGGAAGTACCACTGGCAGAAGGAACTGAAGATGGTACCCCTGTTACACTTGGTAGACTATTGGCATGTTGCTGCTGCACACCATGCTGCACTGGCTCAACTTGGGTTCGCCCTCTAGATCATGCCATATCAAGTTCTAACGCTACTGCTGCCAGATATGCTACATCTAATTCTGCCACTCGAGTTGGAATTAGAGGCTGCCGCAGCTCCGGCTTCAAATCATGCAGAAATTGCTCAGTCTTCAGCCCTTCATCAGTAAGAATATGAGGAGCATACCGACCCAATTACACAAATTTGTTCCGATACTGCAAGACTATCATCTCGCACTGAGCCAACTCCATAAACTGGTGCGTTTTGTCCATTCTGAGATAAGCTGGACTTTATGTATGCTCGAACGAAGTCACGAACTCCTTCCATGTAATCAGTCGAAAAGGACAGGACTTAAAAGTCACCTCCCACTCTGTGGTCCACCACGCGAGTGCTGCCCCCTGCAACTGGAAAGTAGCTAGCATCACCCTCTCATCTTCAGTGCACTCCATAGAACGGAATACACGCTCTGTCGCATCCAGCCAAACCCTAGCCGCATCTAGATCAGCTTGTCCTTCATATGTTGGTGGGTGGAAAAGAAGAAACTCCTTTAAAACTCGCCCACGACCACCTTGAGGCAATAAGTCTTCACCAGTAGCAGGGTCAACACGGCCTTGCCCTCGAACATTCGTTGGCAGAAGCGAAGTATCGCTCTCTTCCCTTGGAACATCTCGGGGCACATTAGCTTGGACTCGACCTCGCCCTCTCCGTCTAGGCGACATTGCAATCTAAACTTACAAGAAAACACACAATAGAAGAACCATAAGTAATCACGGAAAAACAACCTAAGCCAGTAATTGTAGTACACAAGGACTTGTTCTAGACTATTGCAATTTCAATTCCTTATACATCACCCCAACACCGCTCTGATACCAACTGTAACGACCCGGAGATCCAGATACCGGTAAACCGATACCAAGAACTCGGAGGCGCCACCCAAGAGGCTGATGAGGCCCCATAAGGGTTGGGTGGATTGGTTGAGGAGGTGCATAATGAATTGAAATTACACGCGTAATTATAAAATGGCAATTTTAAGCGGAAGCAATTTAAAATAACAGAGTGATATATTTACATATACTAGTCCAGATCCAACTTTACGAGTCCAACACTGTACAAAAGTCAAAATAAA
The DNA here is from genome assembly GCA_022559845.1 of Amorphophallus konjac. Taxonomy (NCBI): domain Eukaryota; kingdom Viridiplantae; phylum Streptophyta; class Magnoliopsida; order Alismatales; family Araceae; genus Amorphophallus; species Amorphophallus konjac. The sequence continues at coordinate 215,197,668 of CM040124.1, read as the reverse complement.
CAACTATATGGGGCATACCTTTGTCAAAAGAGAAAGAAAGACAGACGGACAGACAAATAGACCACTGCTAGCTCTTTGACTTCCCGCCAAAAGTGCGAGGAAAACTCGTAGACTGTTGCTCCGCCTCACTTGAAAAGGAAGGGTGAGTCTAACAACATAGACTCAGTAGGGTTCACGTGGATCCACACCTCATAACGAATCATAAAAAAGTAAGTAATCATGCAATGGCATAAAGAAATGATAGGAAATAAAGCTGTATATGTATGTGAACAAATTAAAAATAGCTAACTGAAATGCCATTTAATATTCACAAGAATAATTAAACTCGAGAATCGTAATCTACCAATAGAATAATAATTCAACAATTCCAAGTGACAGGAGAAAAAAGGACTACCAGATTGAAGACCAGACGCGTCCACTGACGACTTATACTGCGTCTCAAGTATCTACACGAGCCTGGAACGCGGCAAGTGAGACACGTAATAGTAACCAAGGTCAAGAACTAGTCAGGGTCACACTCGTCAGTGTCAGTCCAAGCCCCTGACCACGTGTGCACACACAGGCTCATTGCCTTAAGCCAGGCCTCTAGATAGTTTTCCCCCCAGTAGAACACTACTGCCAAGCAAGGGGGCCCACGGAAACTAGCTTACAAACTGTACATCGGGACTACCCCGCCACCTCTCCCAGGTGGGCCGACACTTAAGGTCGTCAGGCTACGACTAGTGGTTCCATCACAAGGAAAGAAAATATAATTCTATTGGGATCTAAAAACATGCCACAGTTTGTAAAAATATTTAAACATGGCGAACATGCAGTATTAAATGCATAATTAAATGAACAAGATGAAATTCACACACTGTAGGTCCAAACGGTCTACTACAGGCCCGCAAGGACACGGTAAATGATCAAGCGTTTGACCGCTACACCGACCCAAACGGTCCTCTCCATGACCGCTTGGCCATGAATATTTGACATAATTCAACGGGATGAAAACTGATCACAAAAGGTGCCACAATGGACCGCTTAGGGATGGTAAACGATTTGGTCAAAGACCACTAGACTCACACCGCCTTACTTGGTCAAAGGGACTAAACGGTCACCTACTAACCCGCTAGGGTCTGCAAACGGTCGGTCGAATGACCGCCTAAGATACCAAACGGTCAAGTGTAAGACCGCTTAGGTCCACCGCCTTACCCCTATTTGCAAGCGATCACTGGGACGATTGTAAACCGCCCAGAGCACCGAAAATGCGGGAATTCCAATTGGAACACCTCCCAATCGATTCAAATCGATGGGACAACATGGTTTAACCTGTTCCCTGACTTTCTACATCCATTCCACAGCAATTACATGACCAAAAACATAAAACAATGGCCATGGATGGATTGAAAACATAAATGACAATGTTCATGCTATCAAGACATAAATGACAATGTTCATGCATATAGGCCGGCTATTAACATGCCAAGGGATGGGGAATCAATCCTAACGAGGTAAGGAAGCCATCCCCCTACTTGGTTCAAGCCGAAAACACCATTCCACGTCCGTTCCACGCGAAGGACGCCACGCTCCACACGTGGGTTCCCGCCTCCATGCTCCACGACTCGCCTCCACGACGACACCGCCGCACCTCTCACGCCACAAGCTCTCCGAAATCACCACATGCAAATCCTATAGCGCCCCGGGGTGAGCACACCGCCGAGGGAGCAAGGAGAGAGGGGGGACGTGCGAGAGAGAAAGAGAGGGTGAGGGGAGAGAGAGAGAACCCTCATGGGTTCTCAAAAAATATTTGATATATATTTTTTTGTTAAAAAAACTCAAATTACAATAAGGCCTTAAAAGAAGTGAAATTGCATAAATGCCTTATTTTATTTCTAAATACTTATACAAATTTGTTAAGCCCACTTAACTAGGCCCATTAAGCCCCATAAAATAGCCTAAATTCGTGAATCTTCCCACACTTTAATACCGATAAGGATCCACTAAGAATACATTAATTATCGGATCTTACACATATCATGTCAATGCATCATATGTGCATAATGCTTAGTCCAATATGTGCATCCTTCCCACCTATTTGAAACTCATTTCTATACCGAGACTTTTATCTCAATAGGTCAATGAACATTAGTTATCCACTCATGGTTACAAAGTGTTAGACCAAATGCCTTTTGTCTTATGTTCAAATTTACAGGGACTTAAGTCACTGAAAGACCCAGAATCAAACATATGTAAGGCATCATGCCTTATATTGAGTATGGTCACGTGGCTTGAGGTCTTTATCCATAGGCACGTGATCCAAGGAAAGTCTCAACTGGAAAATCAGCCATGTGGACAACAAACGTTCAACGTCTGCCACGTGGACATCCAGCAGCGCATTTGTTCAAATTTCCTTGGGCGGGAATGTGATCTCCACGCGCCCAGTCTCTCACGAGCCCATAAATAAAGGCCTGATCGCTTAGCAGAGGTGTGTGGAAACAGAGAAGCAAAGGAATAGAGAAGAGTAGCAGAGAGTGAAGGAGCATCTGAGAGCCAAAGAAGCAAGGAGACAAGAAGAGCAGTTGAAGAAGAGAGAATTCCTTAAGAAGAGTCTGTGAGAGTTGAAAAATTGAGTATCGAATTTTGGTGCTCTGAAAGAGGTATTTCAACTACTAGATCAAATCCAGAGTTGAAATTGCTCATTGTGAGCTACATTTTTCTTTTAGTCAGCATTTCATCTTTTCTCTTTGAATCTATTGTAAGCTGTGAATCAGCAGAGCAAGCTGTGAAGCTCTCAGGCATGGTTGAATCCTCAGACAGCACGCTGTTAAGCTCAGCGGTTGAAGCTGTGAATCAGCAGTCCAAGAAGCTGTGATGCTCAGTGGTCTTTAGGAATTTTATCCTTAAAGCTATGGATCAGCGGATTCAAGCTGTGAGTCAACAGTAAGCCTTACTCAGTTGAGTAAGGGGTAGAAGTAGATCTCTGGATTGAGATCGAACCACCTAAGATATCTTATGCCTCTTGTGTGATTGCCATTGCTGCCTGTTAGCTTCGTGCATCTACCTCGCTGAATATTTCCTTTCATTCTGATAGATTTAATTCGCTTGATATTACTTATTACTGTTGGTTGTGTGAAGAGGTATATAAAAAGATGCTACTGAAAGGATGGGTTAAGCCTATCTGAAAGGTAGTCATTCTTGTGTAAGTAGACTCCTTGAGTCACACCTCTGCCTCGTACCTCTTACTTCATCTGTTTGCTTCTTATCTATCTGCATTTTTAGTCTGAATTGATAGTAATTGGTTGAATCTTTTAATTTCAAATTTTAACAGCCTATTTCTACAAATTTGGGGTAGATCTATTCACCCCCCTCTAGATCTTATAGTTCATCCATTCCAACAATCAACACACAGAAGTAGCCAGTTTCACAACTTTTTTGTCAGAGGGATATTTGAACTATATGAATGCAGAAATAGAAGATATGTTGAACTATCTACATACACAACCAACAATAAAAGATTAGTTCAAAACTTTTCATATGACAATCTAGAAATTTAAAACAATGTAATATCTCTGTAGTAAGGTTTATAAATTTTCTCTCTCTCTCATCCATCTATAATATGAAGTGATCAAAATGTGCAACCTAATAAAAAAACTCAGGTTATCATCGTCTTCAAGTTATTTTCTTTTCAACCTGTAAATAAAATGACAAATAAAAAGTAATGACTCAAATTAAAAGACTTTAACTTCATTCCTGAAATTAAAGTAGAAATGTAAAAGAGATGAAAGTCATTACATGTGTCCTTAGCCATGCTACTGTTTTGCCGGTGGCATCTCCAATTGTTCTGACATCATTGTATGGTCGAATATGTGGTGCTAATGGTTGTATAGGTATTCAATAGACACTTCACAAAAAAATTCTCCTAGCTCCACTCGTCCAACTTTTTTTTCTGAATCTCTACTAACAACGATCCCAGAAGCTACCACAATATCAAGTTCAGTCCAACTCTTTAAAAAGACATCTTTAACGGTCTATAAAAGAATCTTAGTTAAAAATGAAATGAACAGATTCCAAGTATACAAAATCAAAAATTAGAAATATAATAAAACAATGATCTAAAATATTGTTAACTTACATTCTGATTACATGCTTGAGGACCCTTTCCTCTACTTATTAACAAAGAGAGTCTCTAAAATGTAGATTAAATAATGTTAATAAACATTTGTCCAAAAATTCTAATTTCAAATTATTGAGAATGTTGGCAACTATAATACAAGTAAGCAATCTTTTATAGATATATATATTTTACCTCTTGATTTGGTTCTATGTTGCCCACTTGAGAGGATGAATGCTCATGTCAAGATCGAATATCATTCATATTCGTGGTGGCATTTCAATCCTATTAAATCAACATAAAAGAAGTGAGTTATGTTCATATTAATATATTACATTCAAAGATATATTTTCAAATTACTTGCATATTAGTCATTGGGAAATTCAAAGCACCAAGCATTGTTGGTTATAATGTGTCCCTTCTTTTGCAAGATGGGCTATGATGCCAACTATGATGAAAGTATGAGCAAATAGTGGAATCAATCAACCCATGAACATGTACAACATGAACTTAGGCAATCAACATGAATACTAGCATGGGCATGCTGTCTCAATCAGAACTAAGCTAAACAAACAAAGAAAAACACGCGTCGGGGCGTGGAATAAGGAGATAAAGAAAAACACACCGTATAGGTGGAATAAGCAAATATAGAGAAAATATGAAGAAGGAGAGAGCTAATGCCCAAACTAAGGAAGATGTGATCGCCACTAATGTAAAAACAAGCCAAAGACCTAGTAAATACCTTAGAATAGGAGGATGATGCACCCTCCCACGAGAGAGAGAAAGCAACCAAGAAAACTGCAGCTCTGTCAGATGTAACGGCTGAAGACTGATGCGTCACAGAACTATGACGGCCTCACGATAAGCCGCTACGGGAATATAACTCGTCTATGGTAGACCGTTAGAGCTTCTAGAGAATAAAAACTGGGAATCTTTGATATCCAAGCTTTGCAGCCGGCCAGGAAGCTTGGGCCTCATGCTAGGAGCTCTGTAAACCTGCAAAAGAGTGTAGATCACAAGAAAAATAACCCCAAATTAGCCCTTGAACAAAGTAGTATCAATAAGTCAAAGAAACTTAAGAACATGCAAAAGGAAAGGAAAATACCGAAGAGGTTGGTTTTTTTAACCCCTCTAGGCCGTTTTAAAAGATGGGAAGATGATTTAAATGGATGCAGAAGATGCAAGAACGTGGTAGAGGAAGAGGGACAATACTATGATGCTTGGAAGGGGGAAAAGACACTAGAGAAGAAAACTTTGACTGAACTAAACCCTTGGAATCAATACTCCCTAGACTTTGGAAGCAGATGGACGTGGAAAGCAGCTCTTCTTGGTTGGTTCTACCTCCAGGATGCGGCAGCACTTTGACGCGAACTCCAGATGTCTCCTCTTCAAGCCATGAAGTCAAGGGTTCTATTTATAGACCCTCCAACTCTCTGGTCGAGTAGAGGATAATCTAGGTAGAAAGTAGGACATTTCTTATCAAACTTGTGAAGATAATACTCCCAAGAGTCCATAGAAACAAACAGAAAGTTCTGAGGATCAGATTTGAAGGAGAAATCCTTAGATCAAACTCTTAATTCGGCCCTGGAGTAGCAGAGAAAGAGCAGTTCTGTTAGAACTATCTGTTTAACGTAACGACTGCACGATAGACCGCCACATGGATGTAACGCCCCCGGAAGAGACCGTCACATGACCTTATCCCTTAACAGATAAGGCCAACGGGCGAAGTTTTCGAACGCAGGACTCTAGATGAATGTAACGGTCAAAGATAGATGCGTCACAATGAATGTAACGACCGCACGATAAGCCGTCACACCCAACGGATAGGATATGAGATAAGCTTTTGAAAGAAGCCTTTGACTTAAGGACTCTGGCATGATGTAACGGACCAAGGTAGATGCGTTAGAGGATTGTAACGCGTCGTCAAAGGACCGTTAGAGATAATAGAGTGCAAATGAAATGAAAGTTTGCCAACCTTCATCCAGCGGAAAGAGGTAAGGAACCAGACCCAATGAAGGAGACATGACCCATGAAATAGTGTTGTGCCCCTATGGTCATTTGAGTTCATATGGTCACTTGGGTCATTCGACATCATTCTATGGTCATATGAGTTCTGTGGTATTCTTGGTTTTGATAATGGCTAAACACTATTAGTCATTGATATTTTTCACTTTCATGTGATTGACATATGTGATGTTTTTGTTCATGACAGGTGCGCCAATGAATGGACAAGGAATCAAGTGGAAATGGCGAACGTGAAAGCTCAATGTTGCGCCCTCGCACGCGGATCAACCTGCGCGGTCAGGTCGCGGGGATCGATCTGCGTGGTAAGGTTGCTGGGGTCAAGGGGGCAGCGCCCCTTGCGGGGGTTTCCGGGGGCGGAGCCCCTGGAACAAAATTTTGAAATGCTTATAGCATAATCTAAATTGATTTCAATCCCAAAATACATGAAATTGATGAGAACATGAATATCTTGACCTATGGACATGTTTCCTTGGGCTAACAGTTCAGTTTTGCAGGTACAGGTCTTTCCGGTCGACCTACACGCTTTGGCCGGTCGACCTGATTTGCCAGAGCCTCAGAATGTCAACGTTTACAGATTTCGGTCGACCTATACACCTTGGCCGGTCGACCGGTTTTCCCAGAATCGAAATGATGATGTTGTTACAGGTTTCGTTCGATCGCCCCCAGGCGTCCGGTCGACCGGTTTTGCCAGAGCCGAAAAGTTCTGGCTGCAGCAGGTTCCGGTCGACCGTCCCATGAATTCCGGTCGACCGCCAGCCCCGATGCAGCCTTGTTTGACTTCGAAATCAACCTCGTGGCTAGCCCCTTTCCATGGATTTGTTTAATCAAACCTTACCTAATCTTCCATGATTTGTGGATCTGGTCTAGGGGGCATCTATGGACCATTCAAGGGTTATAAAACTAACACATGAGGGATTAGAAACCCTAATGCTTCAAGGGGCTTCTTGTGAGATCTAGGGTGGCTGCAAGAGAGCGTGCAGACGAGCTACTGTTCACGTGAACAGTAGTTCGTGAAGGTGATCTTCATCCAATCAAAGGGGAATCAAGCCCAAATCAAAGCCAGCAAACCTCAAGGAAGATTACATCAAATCAAGGCTATCAAAGTGATCCAAGGAAGCTGGTTTTATTCAAGTTCTTCAAAGGAAATCATCTTCATCCATTCAAGTTCTTTCCACCTCATTCAAGGTGATATTTCAAGCATTCAAACTCCTAGAAGCTAAAGAAGCAATCAAGGTTCAAGGTAGCTTCATCATCTCCTTCATTCATTCAAAGAAATTCAAAGAGAAGATCAAGAGAGAAGAATTGAAGGAAGAGGTACAGTTCACGTGAACAGTACTCCGTGAAGAACATTCATCCAATCAAGGGTGAATCAAGAAGATTGAGTTGAAGCCAAGAGGAGCCTTGTTGCTGATCAACATTCCATACAAGGGCCAATTCGTTTTCACTCATAACTCAATCTCTTGTTTTAGTTCATTCACATTTGTTTCATTTTCATTATTGTTTAAACATTAAAAGTGTGATGCATCCCTACCGGTGGTTAGTAGGAAGGCAATTGGAGGTTGTTCCAATTTGCGGTTGACATCCCTACCAGGTGGTGAGTAGGAAGGCAATCGGTGGTTTCCGATTTGCGGTTCTGTGCGCTGTACAAGTGAAGCCTCACCGGGTTTTGGTGAGGGGTGGACGTAGGGCTGAGGATTCAGTCCGAACCACCATAAAATCCTGTCTAGTGTGGTTTGCCTGTGTGATTGATTCGTTCTAGATGCATGCTTAGGATCAAATTATTATATATCTTACTTATCTTGCTAAGTGAATCATAGCGTACTTGGAAGCTAGTTTCTATTCCGCTGCAATTCATTTTAACTAGCTGTTTAGAGGGCCGCATTACGAAAAGTGGGGCTGATCTATTCACCCCTCCCCTCTAGATCCGCTGTCCACTACACAACAAGTGGTATCAGAGCCTAATCTCTCATTATGGGGTCTAACGACCTTGAGGGAAATGGTGGATCAGCGTCCAAGGGTTTTCTACCCGAAGGACATGCTGTGAATAGGCCTCCTTACTTTACTAGAACTAACTATCCTTATTGGAAACATCGCATGCAGGTGTTTATTCGCGCCCAAGACTACGAACTTTGGCGAGTGATCAGCAAAGGTCCGTATGAGCTTACAGATAATGAGGACTTGTGGACTAAAGAACAGATATGGCAATCCACTGTCAATTGGAATGCTAAACACATCATGCAATGCTCACTCCATCCAGTAGAATTCTCAAGAGTGGCTACCTGCGCATCTGCAAAACTAATGTGGGATAAGTTAGAGGTAATCTACGAAGGAACGTCTCAGGTACGAGAAACAAAAGCCAACATTTTAGTTTCTGAATATGAAATGTTCCGCATGAAGCCTGATGAATCAATTCAAGATATGTATGCTCGATTAACTGTGCTTACTAATAGTTTGACTGATTTAGGAAAGAAATATTCAGAACATGAAATTGTAAGAAAGATTCTCAGATCACTGACTCCAGCATGGCACACAAAGGCTACCGTGGTTGAAAAATCAAGAGATCTCGCAGCTATAAAGGTAGATGAACTCATTGGGTCACTAATGACCTATGAGATCAACCTTAAGAGCAAAGAGGTTGAGGCACCAAAGAAAAAATCTTTAGCTCTTAAAGCAGGACCTACCGTCAAAACTCCTCCGATGAAAGTGAGGATTCAGCTAGTGAGCGAGATGAGGATGACGTGGCCATGCTTACACGTAAGTTTGGAAAATTTCTGAGAAAGGAAGGTAAGAGGTTCTTGAGAGGAAGATCTAAGGTGAGAAATGGTTTCAAAACTAATTCTAAAAATTTCAAGAAACCTGACAAAATTATTTGTTACTCTTGCAATAAACCAGGGCATTACAAGACTGATTGTCCTGACAGACTCAAAATGGCTGACAAATGGAAGGGCAAGAAGAAGAACAAGGCCATGGTGTCCACTTGGAGCGACGAGGAAGAAAGTGATGATGAAACCAGCTCCTCGGACAAGGAAAGAGGAGATCTTTACCTTATGGCCAAAGGTGATGAAGAAACTGAGGTAACTTCTCCATTTGAAGATTATACTGTTGATGATTGGGAGGAAGCATATATACAACTGATGGAAAAATATAACATGTAAAAAAAGGAAAATAAATCATTGAAAAAGAAAATCAATTCTTTTGTGCATGATCATGAAATCAATCATAAGAATGCTATACTTGAGACTGAAATTGAAGATCTTAAGAAAATGATTGAAAATTTGGAGGAAGGAAGAAAAGAAATGGCTGACTTGGAAACTGAAAATGAGGATTTGAGAAATGAAATTGATAGCATGAAGCTCAAAATGCAAAGATATGAAAAAGATAGTAAATTGAGCAATGAAAAGTATGAAGCTGTCAAACAAGTCAACATTCAACTTCTTTAAAATATCGAAAACCTACAAAAAGAGTTGAATGATAAACAACAATCTTTAGAAAAGTTTATGGATGGAAGAGAAAACCTAGATGCATTGCTAGGTACTATAATGAACTTCAACAAGGAAGGGTTAGGTTTTGAACCAACAAACAAAAGGCCAATTGGGCTCAAAACTGTTACTTTCATTTCATCTTCCGAAGCCTCCACCTCGAACACAACTCCCACACAAAACCAGCAAAAACAAAAGGAGAAAGGGAAAGAAAAGATTGAAGAGGCAATCACCAAAATCCCCAAGAAGACTGCCCAAAAGCCTAAGAAAGGCCAATCTTCACAGCAGCATAGGTCAACACATTCTTGACCTTTACCTGCTCAGCCTTCTAGGTATCACTATAACTGGGGTGCTCCATCACTTAGGCCAACACCACCTCACTTGTGGGGTAATTGTGATTTCTGTGTGCACCAATCCCCTAGGTGGCAAAACAATCATTTTCAATCTAAAACCAGCCAACAGCCTCAATGGTTTAAGAAGCAAGCCTTTTCAAACTTTCACAAAGTTCAACAAAGAACCTCCAAACAGAAAATGAATGTCAAAGTTGAAAAGAAAATTCCTGCATTAAGCAAAGAAAACATGAATGCTAGAAAGGTTTGGATTCCGAAAGAGATGGTATCATGTTTTGAAAACTTGAAGAAGTTGAAGGGACCCAAATTTGGTTGGGTTCCAAACACCATTGCTTAAATGCTTGTGCAGGAGTGTCTTGCAGCCATGCATAACAGGTGGTACCTTGATAGCGGCTGTTCAAGACACATGACTGGAGACAAATCAAAATTTTATCTCTTGGAGGAAAAAGAAGGAGGACACGTCACATTTGGAGGGAACAACAAAGGAAAGATTATTGGAACATGTAATGTAGGTAAGAATCTCTCCAACTCCATTGGAAATGTGTTGTTAGTTGAAGGTTTAAAGTACAACTTGCTCAGCATAAGTCAATTGTGTGATAAAGGTCACAAAGTATTGTTTGATTCTCATGAATGTAAAATCATTGAACCAAAATCTGAAAAGGTAAAATTTTCTGGTAAGAGAGTCAACAATATTTACATGATTGACTTAGATGATCCTGCTTATTTAAATCTTTGTCTTGCTGCACCAAAATCTGAACTTGCATGGTTATGGCATCGTAGACTAGGACATGCTAGCTACAATGTTCTACATAAATTGTTGAAGCATTCAATGGTGAAAGGTTTGCGTGAATTATCTTTTAAACAAGAAAACAAGTTGTGTGATGCATGTGCCCTTGGTAAACAAACTAGAAAATCCTTCAAGGCTAGATCCTCATATTTATCTTCCAAACCACTCGAGCTAATTCATATGGACTTGTTTGGTCCAACCAGAACTGCTAGTTTAAGTGGTAGAAAATATGGATGTGTCTTGGTTGATGATTTCTCTAGGTTCACATGGGTTTTCTTCCTCACACACAAAAATGATGATTTTAATGAGTTTCAGGCACTCTATTTGAAGATAAAGCAGGACGGTGAGTTTATGATTTCCAAGATTCAATCTGATCACGGTGGTGAATTTGAGAATACTGATTTCTATAATCTTTGCAGGTCAGAAGGCATTTCACACCGATTCTCTTCACCAAGAACCCCCGAGCAAAATGGGATTGTTGAAAGAAGGAATCGAACACTCATAGAGATGGCGAGGACAATGCTTGCCGAATGGCAACTTCCAAGAAAATTTTGGACCGAAGCGGTAAATACGGCGTGTTACATTATCAACCGGTCAATGGTAAGGTCTCACACCAAAAAGACTCCCTATGAGTTGCTCAAAGGTAAAATGTCCTCTCTGCATCATATGAAAGTTTTTGGATCAAAATGCTTCATTCACAATAATGACAAAAGAGATTTAGATAAATTCGAGCCCAAGAGCGATGAAGGTATATTTCTTGGATATTCTGATAGATCTAGGGCTTATAGAATTTATAACATTAAAAGTCAAAATGTGGAAGAATCACCCCATGTTTCCTTTGATGAATATCATGATTCTAACAATGATAACTCTTGCAGGAAAAATGATGAAGATGGGGAATTCCTAAGCATGAAGGACAAGATTGATTCTCCATAAGAAGAAATAAAAGAAGACGGTGACCTAGCTGAATCAGGCAATGCAAGGGATCAAGCTCCAGGAGAAGGTAACGATTCTACAAACATTAGAACTCATAAGGATCATCCCCTGGAGAATGTCCTTGGCAGCTTGAATGACCCATCTAGAACAAGGTCACATTTTAAAATTATGGAAGAATTAGATCAACTTGCTCTTGTCTAGCAGCATGAACCCAAAAACATTGATGATGCTTTAAAAGATGAAAACTGGATAAATTCCATGCAAGAAGAGTTAAACCAGTTTGAGAGAAACAAAGTTTGACATCTTGTTCCTAGACCGTCATCACAATCTGTCATAGGCACTAAATGGGTTTTTAGGAACAAATTAATTGAGGAAGGCAAGATAATCAGAAACAAAGATAGATTGGTGGCTCAAGGGTATAATCAAGAGTTTGGGGTCGACTTTGATGAATCTTATGCCCCAGTTGTTAGACTCGAAGCCATCAGAATTTTACTTGCCTTTGCATGCTCCCTTAGAATAAAGCTTTATCAAATGGATGTTAAAAGTGCTTTCTTGAATGGCTTGATCAAAGAAGAAGTCTATGTTGAGCAGCCCCCTGGCTTTGGGAACTCTAACAATGCAGATTTTGTATACAAGCTAGACAGGGCGCTTTATGGATTTAAGCAAGCAGCAAGAGCTTGGTATGAAAGGCTAAGCTCATTCCTCATTGAAAAAGGGTACACACGAGGTAAGGTAGATCAAACACTCTTCACCAAGAAGAAAGGTAAGAACATCTTGATTGTTCAAATTTATGTTGATGATATTGTGTTTGGTTCTACAAAATCTGAAATGTGTGAGGAATTTGCTAACCTCATGACTAGCGAATTTGAGATGAGCCTAATGGGAGAACTTCAATTCTTTCTCGGTTTGCAGGTCAACCAAGGAGACGATGGGTGCTTCATAAGTCAAGCCAAATACATTAAAGTGCTATTGAAAAGATTTGACATGGCAAACAACAAAATCATTGCAACTCCTATGAGCACCTCAACTTCACTAGATTCGGATGAAAATGGTAAATTGGTGGATGCAAAGGTCTATAGAGGTCTGATTGGCTCTTTGCTTTACTTGTCTGCATCTCGACCAGATATCCAGTTTAGTGTTTGCCTTTGTGCTAGATTTCAAGCTAGTCCTAGAGAATCCCATTTGACTACCGTCAAACGTATCCTTCGATATCTTGCCGGCACTCAAGATTTGGGATTGTGGTATCCGTCATCATGTGATTTATCTCTTATATCTTATTCTGATGCGGATTACGCTGGATGCAAGCTAGATCGTAAGAGTACTAGTGGCTATTGCCAGTTTCTAGGCGGGTGTTTAGTTTCTTGGGCCTCCAAGAAACAACACTCGGTTGCCCTCTCAACCGCGGGGGCAGAATATGTTGCTGCGGGGAGCTGTGGCACCCAAGTGTTGTGGATTAAACACCAACTCCAAGACTACTTGGTGGATCTTGGTTGTGTCTCGATTCTGTGTGATAACACTAGTGCTATCAACCGTGCCAAAAATCCAGTCCAGCACTCTAGGACTAAGCATATTGAGATTAGGCATCACTTCATTAGAGATGAGGTCGGTAAGAAAAACTTTGAACTGCATTTTATTGATACATTGAATCAGATTGCTGATATCTTTACCAAGCCCTTGTGTAATGACAGGTTTTCAACACTAAGAAGGGAGCTTGGTCTTCGCTGACCTCAGGCCAATAAGAATTTGAATTGATAATCATGTTCAATTAGTTGTGTGTTTTGCATTCATGCATTATTTATATGTCAATATGTCTTTTTGCATATGGTGTCGCATTGCATGTAGTTGCATAATAATGAATTGAGTTCATGTTCATAATGCATTGTATGGTTTGTGTAGCATCATTCTCGCATGGCCATGGTATATCAAATGTTGATGTATGGAAGGGCATGTTATGCTTGTCACGAAGCACTCAATATGCGTGAGGTTTCACCTCCTCCAAGTACCATGCGTCAATATCGCATATAGGCCATATAGTAAGGGGGAGTTGTCTTTGTGCAGCATTCATGCATATATTTCATCTTCATTCTGTTGCATTTAATAAGTGTACAACCATGGGTTGGGTCATACATTTCATTTCTGGCACCTTCATGAGTGACTAGGCCAACCTCATTTGTCATTAACCTTGATTGTAAATATAACTCCTTCACGCATCCATTGCATATCTTTAGGGAGAGTTTTGTTGATTCTCTTAACCTCTTGCAATCTACTTCTTGGCTTATAGTCTGGTTTGAGCTCCTGAGATTGTCGAATATATGGTGTAAGAGCTTTCTATTATATGCCCTCATGATTGTCCAATCAATGAAAATGGTTCAGATTTAATGATTTCCTTGCAGCTCTGACATATTCATTTTGAAATCATCTATGTTCTATGGTTTTAATAGACCTTAACTAAAGATTGCATATTATGCTTTGAATGACTATCCTGATATCTGAAAATCCAGACTTCATGACAATCTTGGTGATACTCTAGAGCTTAGTATTATTTTTAAACATCTTGATGAGTTGGACTTCTTGAAAATCTATTTGCAGAGCAATGATATTATTGCACGGAGAAATATGTCACGTCATCACATCAAGTGACGAATGATATGTCATGATGTGCCTCTATTATCTCTGTCTTACTTATATTTGGACTCTAGGCAGAGCACTAGCATAATTGCTGAGAAATATATCTTCTCATCATAGAAATGAGATCGGATATGTCATGACGCGACTCTGCTATCTCTGTTCATTCTGAAGCATTACAGTCAGTTTTGTCAAATACCTAGGGATATTGGCGTCTAAACAACGTGTATTCTTACGGCTAGGAGGCATGTACTAGACTTGACTGCTCGTAAAATATGAGTCATGTGCCTTCATATACTACAGATATTGAAAATCAAAATATGAAACCTCTTGCCTCAATCATACAATTCCATGCTCTAGTCATGATTGTTTAGCCTCAATACGAGTTCTTGTGTTATTGCCTTTCTAGTTATTGAATATGGATATATAAGACAAGGGACGGTTAAGAACTGCCATGATATGCCTTTTTGGTTCATTTCTATTAAATCTTGGATGTTGCTGCTTTTCGAACTCTGTTGATGAATTCGGATTTCATTAGCTTTGAACCATACATGTTACTCACAATCTGCTTCAGGTTTGCATATAGTGGCTTGCTCTTCACTCCTTTCCTCTCTGGTCTCACAGATATTTCACTTTATTGCTCCTTTTTGCTGTTGGCAAAGGGGGAGAATTCTTGTTGTGAGTCCTTGTTGAGGTTGTGGACATGGGAGTCCTTGTTGAGGGGGAGAGCCTTCATCTGTTTCATCTGTCATCATCCAACCGTCACATTATGCATAGCATTCCTATTATGCATAGTATTCCCATATAGCATTCACATGCTTTGATCATCATCGTATTCCCATATAGCATTCACATCCTTTGATCATCCATGTATCCAAATCCACATTCTAATGTTTTACTATCATGGATCTTGAGCTGCGTAGGTGCCATCATGTCATACACTTTGCCACATTGGATATCTCTGTCATATAATGACTCACAGTGTTGCCATCATCAAAAAGGAGGAGAATGTTGTGCCCCTATGGTCATTTAAGTTCATATGGTCACTTGGGTCATTCCACATCATTCTATGGTCATATGAGTTCTGTGGTATTCTTGGTTTTGATAATGGCTAAACACTATTTGTAATAGATGTTTTTCACTTTCATGTGATTGACATATGTGATGTTTTTGTTCATGACAGGTGCGCCAATGAATGGACAAGGAATCAAGTGGAAATGGGGAACGTGAAAGCTCAATGTTGCACCCTCGCACGCGGATCGACCTGCGCGGTCAGGTCGCGGGGGTCAAGGGGGCAGCGCCCCTTGCGGGGGTTTCCGGGGGCGGAGCCCCAAGAACAAAATTTAGAAATGCTTATAGCATAATCTAAATTGATTTCGATCCCAAAATACATGAAATTGATGTGAACATGAATATCTCGACCTATGGACATGTTTCCTTGGGCTAACAGTTCAATTTTGTAGGTACAGGTCTTTCCGGTCGACCTACACGCTTTGGCCGGTCGACCTGATTTGCCAGAGCCTCAGAATGTCAACGTTTACAGATTTCGGTCGACCTATACACCTTGGCCGGTCGACCGATTTTCCCAGAACCGAAATGATGACGTTGTTACAGGTTTCGGTCGACCGCCCCCAGGCGTCCGATCGACCGGTTTTGCCAGAGCCGAAAAGTTTTGGCTGCAGCAGGTTCCGGTCGACCGGCCCATGAATTCCGGTCGACCGCCAGCCCCGATGCATCCTTGTTTGACTTCGAAATCAACCTCGTGGCTAGCCCCTTTCCATGGATTTGTTTAATCAAACCTTACCTAATCTTCCATGATTTGTGGATCTGGTCTAGGGGGCATCTATGGACCATTCAAGGGTTATAAAACTAACACATGAGGGGTTAGAAACCCTAATGCTTCAAGGGGCTTCTTGTGAGATCTAGGGTGGCTGCAAGAGAGCGTGGAGATGAGCTACTGTTCACGTGAACAGTAGTTCGTGAAGGTGATCTTCATCCAATCAAAGGGGAATCAAGCTCAAATCAAAGCCAGCAAACCTCAAGGAAGATTACATCAAATCAAGGCTATCAAAGTGATCCAAGGAAGCTGGTTTGATTCAAGTTCTTCAAAGGAAATCATCTTCATCCATTCAAGTTCTTTCCATCTCATTCAAGGTGATATTTCAAGCATTCAAACTCCTAGAAGCTAAAGAAGCAATCAAGGTTCAAGGTATCTTCATCATCTCCTTCATTCATTCAAAGAAATTCAAAGAGAAGATCAAGAGAGAAGAATTAAAGGAAGAGGTACTGTTCACGTGAACAGTACTCCGTGAAGAACATTCATCCAATCAAGGGTGAATCAAGAAGATTGAGTTGAAGCCAAGAGGAGCCTTGTTGTTGATCAACATTCCATACAAGGGCCAATTCATTTTCACTCATAACTCAATCTCTTGTTTTAGTTCATTCACATTTGTTTCATTTTCATTATTGTTTAAACATTGAAAGTGTGATTAATCCCTACCGGTGGTTAGTAGGAAGGCAATTGGAGGTTGTTCCAATTTGCGGTTGACATCCCTACCAGGTGGTGAGTAGGAAGGCAATCGGTGGTTTCCGATTTGCGGTTCTGTGCGCTGCACAAGTGAAGCCTCACCGGGTTTTGGTGAGGGGTGGACGTAGGGCTGAGGATTCAGTCCGAACCACTTTGAAATCCTGTCTAGTGTGGTTTGCCTGTGTGATTGATTCGTTCTAGATGCATGCTTAGGATCGAATTATTATATATCTTGCTTATCTTGCTAAGTGAATCATAGCGTACTTGGAAGCTAGTTTCTATTCCGCTGCAATTCATTTTAACTAGCTGTTTAGAGGGCCGCATTGCGAAAAGTGGGGCTGATCTATTCACCCCTCCCCTCTAGATCCGCTGTCCACTACACAACAAATAGATCTCAAATTGACCAAGATATCCCCATAAGGGTGAACAACTCGGAGCATCATTCAAAAGGAATAAGGGGAAGACCCAACTTATTGGTCACAAAACGGGTGTTAATAGATGCCCCTCCTTAACGTCCTCTTTGCAGGGGAGCGAGCGGAGGTGATGCGAAAGAAAAATGGAACATGGAGATGAAGCGGAGCGGACTGAACAGCGGGCGTTAAGGCAAACGACACCCGTTCCCAACCAACGAGCGACAGGAATCTTCCGGAAAACCTCAAACCAATCACAAGGAAATGGCCAACCAAATGACGCATGTCTGGAGGAACTAACAACTAAGGAAAAGAAAACACGGCCAACGGCCGGAGCGACGAAAAGGAAAAAGACAATTAACTAAACTCCAGATAGGAATCTCCAGCTAACCAGATCGAGCGAGTAGACCGAAGGAAACCTTCCAAATCAGAGTGGAATGACTCTCCTTATTCGAGATCATTGAACATATAGTTATTCACCATTATTGAAACACCTGGACAGATGAGGCTCGTGAATGCTCAAAGATGCGCATGATGCATGCTGGGCTAAAATAAAGAAACCGTCAAAACAAATGCAAAGAAAGAAATAATAATAAGATACTCGAGAATAGTATTGCTAGACCGGAGAAACTAGGGTCAAGACACTATCTGCAACCACGGCGTGCGAGACAGAACCATCGTCCCCAAGCTTTTCCAACCTAACGGCCTATCCAACGATTAAACATGTGTACTTAGATCATCATCATTTGTGTTTAAGGGGAACATCAGATCCCAGAACACATGAATGACCAGCCGGTTCTCAAGATAATATATCATATATAACATATAGTAATGCATTAAGGGATAAAGGATCGAGATACTGTACCTGACTTACCTGTGCGGCGAAGTGGCGGAGCATGATGGCTTAATGGTTCTCATGATTTTCATCCATAGAAAAGAGATCGGCCAACAACAATTAATCATCTTCAAGCATGAACTTCATTGATAACATAAGGCATGAAAGCATAATGATCATTCAATAATGAAATAGAGCATTATCATTCATCAAATGTTTTAAAGCCTCTAACGGTCCATGGAAGGTGCGTCAGAAAATTATAACGGTGTGAGATAGACGTGTCACACAATGTCGGTTCACATTCTTCAAAAATAGATAACTATTTCACCTGACGGCCCAATAGAGACGCATCAGAGACTGTGATGGTCTTACGATAGACCGTTACAGTTTCTAGGCGTTCAAAAAAAACAAACCGAACGGCCGTTCCCCTCTCACATTCGTTCAAACACCTAAACCAAGCAACAAACCCCACCAAGACCGCACCGAGACCCCACTCTTTACTGGCAACCATGACCAACGATGAGCTCCCCTGGCTACCAATGGCAAGAGAAAAGGGGAAGAAGAAATTGGCGATCAAGCGTTGTCGGGATCGCATAGCCCAGGAAAAGACTCCCCCGACAGCGATCGAGCAACCGGCGACGGCGGCGGAGAGAATGGCGGAGGAGAACCCTCCCACGGCTGGAGAAGAAGGGGAAGAGGCTATGGAGGAGGCTATTGGAGGTGAAGAAGGGGCCACGGCACTGGAGAAGAAGAAATGGGGCCGCGACCGAGAGGTAGGTCCCTCGCCCAAAAGTCAATTCTTTCAATTTTTAAGTCCATTCATATACGATTGAGGGGATAGAAATGGGTCTGGGGACCCATTGGGAACATTTGTAGGCCATTGTGGCCAATTCCATAAACTGGGGGACCAAAGGGGGTGATGTCCATTTAGGAACCACGTAACGGTCCTTCCAGGGACCGTTACAACACCTGACGCACCACCCTTGGTGCGTCAGAGAACTCTGACGCGCCAGGGTACGACCGTCAGATGAACTAGAGACAGAACTGATTTTTTTAGGTTTTTATGCTTATTCAATTTTTTTGTTGTTTTATTCATGTTAAATGCAATGATTTGAAACTAATGAGATGACTAACTTATGCTCTACATGTGTGCAGGGGAAAAGAAGAACTAGAATATCTTGGCTACCGATCAGTTCTAGAGTCTTCCCCGCAATCACTCGATCTAGGTGCTGCTATTCTTGATTTTTGAGGGGAACTGATCCGCTCGAGAGTAGCAGCGGAGGCGGGGCTAGAGGGAGACAGAGTTTTAAGGCGGTTCCTGATTTTATTGTTCGAGAAGCTGCTATTCCCGACCCGAGCAGATGTGATCAACTACAGGCTGCTGCCATTGCTGGAGGATTTGTGTAGAGTGGGAAAATATGCATGGGGAGCGGTAGCACTCGCCTTCTTGTTCGAGTCCTTGAGCATGACCGAGCGGCAGATGATACTGGGCGGCTTCTCACCTTTTCTTCAGGTAAATGCTGAACTCTAAAATGCTTATGATTATGAACATGAATGCAATTTGCTGATACTTGACTTTCTAAAATGTAGATCTGGAGCATTGTCTACCTCCCGAGGATTGGGCGAGGTACGCAGATGTATCCCGGATGACTCCCTATCGCGAGGCGATGGATGGTTGCGAGGGACACGGGGTCAATTAACAGGCTGACCCGGGCCATCCAGGATGATCTTGACCCATTCCCACACACAGCGGTAAACTTCGAACTTAAACTTTCTATATGCTTCTTAAATGTTTTCTAATCCCTTTTAAATGTTGACATGGACTCAATTGCCTTTTCAGGTGCGCTGGACACCGTACCAGGATGAGAGCTACGAGGGATAGCCATGGGTCAAGGCGTCCCTGGCATACAGCTGGTGAGATGCCTGGCTACACTGCATCAACGTGATCGAGCCGCTGCACTATCGCCTGATCTTAAGGACACGGAGAGTCCATCAGCTAGAGGTGACATTCCCCTGCAGAGATGATGAGCGCCCGGGCAAATCTTCAAAGGGCATTAGCGAAGACGTCGATTGGTGCGCCCGAAAGGCAAAATATGAGCACGATTGGAACAAGAGAGGCCGGGCCATAAAGGATCGAGCAGACAGCGATGAGGCCTACTCGCAGCGGTATGGCGACCAGGTGTTTAGAGGCACCCGACGACCGGTAGGAACTTATAAACTTAAAACCCTTGTCTATTTCAATTAATTTCTATATGCACTGACATTTTTTTCTAAATACAGCTACACCCACAGGGAAGGATAGCCGAGCTCGAGGGACTTCTCCATGCTACCATCCAGCAGCGGGATGAGTACCGGGCTGCCTTAGAGCTTTTAGTGAGTTTCCCTAAACCTTAGACTTAAATGCTTATGCTTATGATGTGAATGTGACCGACCTTGACTTCTAAATGCAGCGGGCTGAGGGAGCCCAAAGAGCAGGACCGGATGCTCTGTCCTCGTCATCACAGCCTACCGGGGGCAGAGCTGAGCGTGATGTAGAGTTTGCTCGGGCTGAGGAGGCGGAGGTCACCTTCGCGGAGCGGGAAAGAATCAACCCAATTCCCTTAGACTTGAAATGCTTTTGATTATGCAAATGCCTAATGGACTGACTACCTATGATCAAATGCAAAATGCAGGTGTGGCCGAGGCTGAGCAGGCTCAAGCGGAGGTAGAGCGAGGATGATCGGAGGCAGAGAGACTCCGGACAGAGTTGGCTCAGGCACGGGCCGAAGTGGAGAGAAACTCCGTACTGGGACGGAGGACTTGGAGCGTTACCGTACCAAGGCCCGTGAGACACGGCCTCAGATATTCGAGTTGAAAATCGAGCTGCGGATGATGGAGCGGATGGTGCGGATGATGGATCGCAGACCGGAGCGGAGTACCTCATAGAGTGGAGCACGGAGGAGCGTCGCCCCAAGCAGATCAGTGGCAGACTTCCTCGTCAGTTCCTCCGGCCAGCGGAGGAACGAGGAGGCAGAGCAGAGGCAGTAGCGAGAGGAGCGGAGCGGCTCCGTAGCCCCACCAGCGAGGAGACCTGAGGGTGCTAGCGATAGTGATGGCCCTGGTGACAAACCGGCCGAATGATCTATTTTTCTTTCTTCTTTTGACATCCACACTTGTACATGACTTATGTGAATGAAATGGAATGATAAGAATGAATGAAAATTCTTTTTTGTGTTTTGTTTATGTGGATGAATGAATGGATGCGTGGATGAAATGGATGTGAATGTGTGGATGCAATGGATGAAGGTGTAAATGAATGTAAACATGGGACAAGGTGTAAGACTGGCAGGTTAGACCAAAGGACGGTGAAAAGAACAAAAACCTGTAGCAGAGGGTGTGACGGTCCAATGGTGGAGCGTCAGGTCCATGTAACGCATCAAGCTTAGGCCGTTAGAGATGACAGAGCGAAAGTGGACTGAAAAACCTGTTGCAGAAAATATGACGGTCCAATGATGGAGCGTTAGGATCAGGTAACGGTCCAAGGTTAGACAGTCAGACATGACAGTGAAATTGAGCTAAAAAATGTGTAGCAGGAAATGTGACGGTCCAGTGATGGAGCGTCAGGGAGCTGTGGCGGTCCTACGATGAACCGTCAGAAAAAAACTGTAATCTGAGACGGATTCTGCCGTGAGAGCTCGAACTCGAGGCAAAGAGACCTTAATTTACACTAGAACCCTCCTAGGCTTAGGATAAGGCTTTCTAACCCCAGTCTTATCATTCTAGCACCAAAATCAAGCCTTCATAAGCCCAAAAAATGTAGCTTTCATTAATCCTCTGCTTCAAGGGCTGAAAACTTCATCAAAAGGTAAGGAACACCATGAAGAGAAGCTCCGGAGAGATGGGCATGGAGGAGAGAGTCTACACCGGTCCCAAAGCAGCCAAGAGAGAATATGGGGAGTTGCAAAGATTGACATCCATCCCCAAGCATCTGAGCTCAAGTGCCCAAAGAGTGATAAGTTCCAATTGAATTCAAAAGTTCATCAATTTCTGCACTTTCCATGCTTCTTATAATTCTTCCTTTTTCTCCTTCTCTCTTCCTTTTCTCTCTAGCCTTTACCTGGCCCAAGGTGTTATTCCAACTTAAAGTGGGTGGCTCCCATGGTCAAAGAACTCCCATTAGAAGTTTTGTCGATCCTTAGGGCATGGCACCTCCAACCTTTGTTAGTTTTGGCCAAAAACTTTCAGAAATTATCCTTAGATTGGGCAAGCATTTCAGCCCTCATAGAGCTATGGCATCCATAAACAAACACCTTCCTCTACCCTTCTTTTGAAGCTACAGTCCTATTGGAGGAGGTAGAGACCTACCTAGCCCTTGCTAAGACTAAGGTGGGGGATGAAGATCTATTGTGCCATACGATTGAACTCATCGACCCATCCTTGATTCTAAGTGATTTCATACACAACCCGATGGACGTGAGGACCATGATCAGCCCATGCCATATTCACTTGATACCCATGGCTAAATGGATAGTCTCTCATTACAAAAACAAGTGGGAAAGATATGAAGCCATTGCCAAAGCCGTGTCGGTTTGCTTATGCGGGGTCTTCCTTTTCACCACCACCGACCACCTCCTAGATATCCAAAATCTTAGTATCATCAGCGGGTTGTGGCGGGGTTTATCGATTTCTCAAGCCGTCCTTTCATACCTTTATGAAGGACTTAGCTCAGCTTGCTTAGGAGGACCTCTATTCGGCTCAATGATACTCCTTGAGTGTTGGATGGGCGTGAGAATCAAGTTCTGACCCAAGGAGGACATACCTTCAGCTATCCGGATCTTCGGGAGCCACCCTTTGTTCTTTATCGGAGGTGCATTTGGGTTCTCTTCACATGTTGAATGCCAGACAGCGGACAAGAAAACGTGGGACGATTGGCGCCTCTTCCTCAACACCTTGCCTTGCCAATAGAGAAGTTCATGATGCGTCCAAGAGTCCTTCGGAGCGCCTTGCTCAAGGTACCACGGCGACCAGGTCTTGATCTTCAGCTAGTGGGGAACACCACCATGGCGATCTATATCCCACACCGGTGCTATCTTCAGATCGGGCTACCCCGTACCGTAATTCCTACACTATCGCATTTCCCTCCCCTTCAGGCTAGGAAGATGAGGACCGATGAGGATGAGAGAGCAGTTCGGAGCACCCTGACCATGTGGGAGATTCGCAAAGTGCGCTCGTGGCAAGAAGAGGTGGAAGAAAACGATGAGGGACGCCGTGGCTATGTGAAGGAATTACGCAAGATCCGGCCTCTTGCGGAAAAAAAACTGAATGTAGCTTGAATATTCTTGAATGTAATGACAATTGAAGTTTACCAACCAATCTTATGCATCATTAAATTAAATTGAATGACATGGAAGTGCCTTAAGTTGATGGAATATAAATTTGATGCTTGATTGGACCCAAATGTCCTTAAAAAATAGAGCTTCTAGTGGATGTAACGGTCTTACATAGGGCCGCCACAACTCTCTAACGGTCTCACAATGAGCTGTCAGAATGGATGAATTCTGAAAACTGAGTTTTCTATCCTCGGGAAGGTATAACGGTCTAATCATGGGCCGCCAGAGTGAAGTGACGGTCTAATGTAGACGTGTCAGGGAGGGTTTACTGAGAACCGATGAGTTTCAACCTTCGGGAGAAGGTGACGGCCGAACCATGGACCGTCACAGTTCTGTGACGGTCTAAGACTGGAGCGTTACAAGCCTTGTAGGTTTGTGAGCTTGGATCTTGAACCTGCGTTCTGCACACATTTGAACAAGAGACAAGTTAAATCTGTTCTTAGACTCAACCCCTTGCCTGAAACAAGTTAGAAAATGACCATTCTTGATATTTGGTCAAGGGGTGGAGTCTTATTAAATAGGGGAAAAACATAATGGAAACAATGCAATGCATGCGATGCATATGATGGTATTTTTGGGATTTTTGCAAATACTCAGATTTTTTGTGAGATTTTGGAAATATCTGATGTTTTTGGATTTTGGAATATGATTTTTTTTAGATTTTGAAATATATGATTTTTTGGATTTTAAAATATATGATTTTTTTGGATTTTGAAATATACGATTTTTTTTTGATTTTGAAATATATGATTTTTTGGATTTTGAAACACCAGTGCCTCCCTAGAAACGTGGGTCCTCTTTATTCCATTGAGAGTTCCCAAGGTTGGCGTGCAATAGAGGTGACAACCCCTAGCCAGAGCCTAACTCGCGTGACGGTGGTTCTACCAAGTGTAGGGAAGGTGCGATGGATACAGAGGGGGGGTGAATGTATCCCCTTCAAAAATATCGCCCAAAAAAAAGAATAAGCCTGCTGCTAGACTCAGTTGCGGAATAAAACCTATAGAGCACAAATAAATAATTGATCAAACAGTTGAACTGCTAATGATACTGGTGGTACCTGATCAAGACTAAGCCGAAGACAGAACTATGCAAACCTGACTCACTTAACAAAACACAAAATGCGCAAGTTCACTTCAGATAGAAAAGAATGCTCAGACAACCTATGAAGTAGGTAGAAGACAAGGGGCAAACCCACAAGGCAAACCACGACACAGATGATTTTTTAGGTGGTTCGGTCCATAGACCTACGTCCACCCCTTACTCCAAACCGGAGTGAGGCTTCCACTAGCACAAGCTAGAACCGCAGACTCAGTCTGCAACAAGTGCTGCCTAACGGCTTGACCAGGGGAACAACCACCCCTCTTCCTCCAACCCGGAGGGCAACCCTAGTGACACCCAGTCACTAGAAACTAGAGACTAGCGTCACTCTTCCTCTACCCAGGAGGGAACCCACAAGCGACACCAAGCCGCTTGCAAACCAGAGTTCACGGACCTCTCTTCCTCCAGACCAAGAGGGAACCCACATGTAGCAACCACTACATGCAAACCCGGAGTCCAAGACTCCCTTCCTCTGAGACCAGAGGGAACCCCGATCTCAAAATAGAGAATAGGAAAGAAACACAAGCCAAGTGTAAAGGAAAAGAAAACAAGAAACAAAAATTACAGCAATCAGAAAGCTGGAAATGAAACTCGAAACTGTAGCTCTCTCTTGGAGCAATGTAGCTTGGATTTGATCCAGAGGCTACTGATCTTCTTCTTCTTCTGTTGGTCTCTCACTCTATTTTTCTTTCTCTTCTTCTTCTTTCACACTCTGCCTCTCTGCCACTCTTCTCTTTTCTTCTCACTGTCTTTTTTCTTCTTCTGGATCGTGCAGGCTCCTTACTGCTTCTCGATCTCCTCTTCTACTTTCAGCCTCTCTGCCTCTGCTTCAATCACACTTCCTTAATCAATCTTCTTCTAATGGAAGAAGCTCCATATTTATACCAGCAGCAGCTAGGACGTGTGCAGGGCTTGTGCCCTCTTTATCCTCGGATCACGTGCCAGGTGCCAACCTCGGATCACGTGCCCAAACATCTTTCTTCTCGAAGGATATACCTGTCATACAGTCATAAGAGAATATATTAGAGAGATGTACATACTTGCTGGGTAACTCAAGACCGTCGTGTACAGACTTAGTATGAAAGATGCATATGTAATCGAATATATAGACTTACAGATAAAGAGTGTACAGACTTTATCTTGAAGGAGGTGCACATATGCACTGAAGTGTGTACAGTCTTCACTGAAGGATGTTCAGACTTTAAGTGTTGAAGTGTGTACAGACTCTGCTGAAGAACGTTCAGACTTTAAGTGCTGAAGTGTGTAC
The DNA here is from genome assembly GCA_022559845.1 of Amorphophallus konjac. Lineage (NCBI taxonomy): Eukaryota > Viridiplantae > Streptophyta > Magnoliopsida > Alismatales > Araceae > Amorphophallus > Amorphophallus konjac. The sequence continues at coordinate 215,171,867 of CM040124.1, read as the reverse complement.
AGACTCACTGAAGGATGTTCAGACTTTAAGTGTTGAAGTGTGTACAGACTCTGTTTGTTCGTGCATGCTACAATGTGTAGACTTAGTGTTTATGCAGAAGACAATGTATAGACTTATGAACTGATGCAGACACAAGCTGTACAGGCTTGATCGATGCACAAACAAGCAGCGATGTATAGACATGCCAGCAGCGAATGTGTGGACTTAGAATGCATCAGACAACAATGTATAGACTTGCATGAGCAGGCGACAATGTGTAGACTTGATGCACGAACTGTGCACATGAACACGGATGTACAGACTTTAGTGAATGCATTCTATGCAAACGCTGTACAGACTTTGAGAGCAATGCAGGCTGTACAGACTTGACGAGCATGAAGCAAAAGAGTTGCAACGATGTACAGACTTCACCGATGTATAGACTTAGTTAACGAATAGATGCATGAACTATGCACATGCATGAAGAGTGTACAGACTTGCATGAGACGTTGGGTAAGACGGTGGATGTACAGACTTGGGATGTACAGACTTGCTGTGTGTAATGCATGTGAATGTATAGACTTGTATGAGACAACATGAGACGGTCGGATGTACAGACTTGCTCGATGTACAGACTTTGCCAATGTGAGACACTATGCAGACTTTACATGAATGCGACATCAATGTATAGACTTTGTAATATGCCTTGGACAGACGCACGATGTACAGACTTGCTAAACGATGCATGCACAAGATGCTAAGGAATGTACAGACTTTGCGAGCTCTGTACAGACTTAGTGTCTTGAGTATAGTGATGCATAGATCAATGTATAGACTTGACTGATGTTGTCTGCGTAGATTAATGTATGGACTTGACTGATGTGCAGGCATGCAACAAATGCATAGACTTGATGAAATGTCCATGCGATGAAACAGGACTCTGTACAGACTTAGCCTGAGCATGGGCTGTATAGACTTTACCTGCATGCAATGTATAGACTTGGTCTTACAATGCATAGACTTGAAAGACGATGCATGAGACGATGCATTGTATAGACCTGAATGCGTGCATGCAACATGATGTATAGACTTAGCTGATGCAGACTAGTCCGATGTACAGACTTTACTTCGTGCAAGCTAGAGGACAATGTATGGACTTTGAACAAGTTTATGCATGAATGCATCCTGTATATACTTGATGAATGATGTATAGACTTTGCGAGCACCAGGACCATGTACAGACTTAGTGACTCATGCAGACTAGAGGTTGTACTGACTTACATGCACAATGATCATGGATGCACAAACTGTCACGAGCTGCTACCTGATGTATAGACTGTGCAGACATTGCATGATCAAGCAACCTGACGATGTATAGACTCTGAATGAGTGACATGCGACAGACAATGTGCAGACTTGTTTTGAACCATGCACAATGTATAGACTTGCAATGCCATGAAGGCAGGCTATATAGACTCGACAATGCATGGACTATGCACATAGACGCTAACTGAGACGATGCATAGACTTGACAATGATGCACACACATAACAGAAAGGAATGTGCAGACTTTGTGTGCGTGCATGCCAATGTATAGACTTGTATATGCATGGAGAGGCAAGGCAATGTATAGACTATGGCATGTATGAAGAGTGCAGATTGTATGACTGATGCAATGAAACACCGGAGGATGTACAGACTTACAGGCACAAGAACATGGACCGATGTAGTGAATGCATATAGCAGCTATGAACTGAGTGTATGCAGGAGAACTAACAGAGCAATCTGCAACAGAAAGTATGTACATTGAACATGCAATGCATGAGAGACAATGTACAAACTTGTTAAATGATGCACAAAATAATTTATGCATATCAGCTAAAACATCATCAAGGCATAAGGCATATAGATCTGAGAGTAGATAGAGCATTACCTGATCTGAGCATGCACTGGTCTTACCTGTCACTGGTTAACTTTTGACTTGGGTGACTTCATGACCTGTGAGTCATCCTTAAAAGCTGTTCTGTCAGTTTATCATAAACATCAAGATTATATCATCAAGGATGTAAACATAATGAGGCATAATATTTGTCATCATCAAAACTCCAGAACCACAGGGGACACAACACCAAGGCCATTCCTAGAGTATTTGTCTTAGTCTTGAAAAGGAAAATAGAATGCGGTGGTAAGCTTAGGCCAGATATAGAAGTGTTCAGGGCTTGTGTTCCTCTCGAGACAACCTATTCAGAGACTTGGTCTATGGCGCTGGGGCTTTGTGTCCATCATCGAACCTTTGTCCATTCTAGGCACGCATATAATCGAGCTCATGCGTCCCGCGGGGAAAATGTACTGCCACTCTTGCCATGCCTAGCCTTTTACTTTTCTTGGAGCTTTTGAATTTATAATTGATAGACTTTTGAGATAAACATTTGCTTTTGTCACGATGAATGCTCCTTTTCTTTTGCCTTTTTTATTTTCTCTTCTTTGTGGCATCAGGCCATAACGGATTGCCCCTATTTGAGACCTCCTCTCATCCGGGTGTGTAGATTGGTTGTCGCCTCCTTATTCACCTCTTGCCCCTGGATTCAGCCGAAGAAAGAAATAGACAGGGACTTTGACTTTCCCCCAAGCATGGCCAAGAAGAAACGGTGTCTACAATGTGGGAAACCCGACCAGAGACGCCGTGTAGTGTGTGATTGCCATTCTCGGGGTCCTCCTTCATAGCAAGAGGGAAATGACACCTTGCTACCGGGGTGGCACTGGTTTAGACTCTAAGGAAAGAAACGTTTAAGATATAACCCATTCCAAGCGTGAGCGAGATCCTCACCTTCTGCATTCACTAAGCGATAAGCATTCCCTGGATAAGCTTCTTTGACAACAAATGGCCCTTCCCAGTTAGGTTGTAATTTAGACATAGGACCTGCAGACCGTATGAACTTGCGTTTCAAAATCATATCACCTTTTTGAAATTTGCGCTCAATGACCTTCTTTTGAAAATAACGCAAAACTCTCTTTTGATAAACAGATACGTGATCGGCCGCATTCATCCTCTTCTCGTCTAAGAGTTCCAGCTGGAGGAGCAACGCCTCTCAACGTTCATCGAGATTAAGTTCCTTATCGAGCTGTACCCTTAGGGAAGAGATTAGGATTTCATATGGGAGCACTGCCTCCATCCCATAAGTGAGAGCAAAGGGGGTTTGCCCCGTGGGAGTGTGGAAGGAGGTGCGGTAAGCCCATAGAGCCTCCACTAATCGTTCTGGCCAATCAAAAAATTTGTGAGATTCACATGTTTTCTTTATGATTTTGAGAAGGGTTTTGTTAGTGGCTTCGGCCTGGCCATTGCCTTGTCGGTAATATGGATATGAATGATGCAATGCTATATTGAACTTCTTACATAGGTCCTTAAGCTCTTGAGAAACGAACTGGGGTCCGATGTCGGTGACGATGCTGCTTGGCACTCCGAACCGCGAGATGATGTTCTTCATGATGAAGCGGCACACCATGGTAGCTTTAATCTCCGCGTACGCTTCAGCTTCAGCCCACTTGGTGAAGTACTCAGTGACGGTAAAGATGAAGGATTTTTACTTGATATGATAGTTGGGATCACCGAGCGGGCCGACATTGTCGAACGCCCACATGGAGAATGGCCAAGGAGCAGAAAGAGGATGAAAAGATGAAGCTGGAGCGTGAATCTTATCAGCATAGAGTTTGCACTTAAGACACCTCCAGACATAGGGGGAACAATCTTCCTCTAGAGTGGGCCAATAGTAGCCCTGCCTAAGGATTTTCTTTGCTAAAGCTTGGCCATTAACATGACCTTCACACTTACTAGAATGGGCTGCTTCGGCCACCTTCCAAGCTTCATCATCGTCTAAGCATCTCATGAGCATCCCATTAGTAGCACGCCTGTATAGTTCACCTGCGATAATAGTATACCTTGAGGCACCTCTTCTTATTGACTTGCGCTGCTCAGCGCTTGCCCCTTCTGGGAATGCTCCATCCTTGCAAAACAACTCAATTTCATGGTACCAGGGCAATTCTTCTTCCTGCAAGATCTCTTCTAATTCCATCAAAGATACTTCCTTCAGCTCTTCCTTCTCAGCCCTCACCTCTAAAGTCTTCCTAAGGTTAGCATACCAAGGACCCTGAAGAGAGGGTGCGTCCAGTCTCTGAACGATGATAGTCTCAGTACTTCGACTGAGAGGAAAAGATAGAGAGGAAGCAAGAGACGCTAGGGCATCAGCGAGAATGTTCTGAGATCGAGGAGTATGGATATAGATGAGTTTCCATAATTGCCTAGCAAGGAGCGTGACCAGATCTTGATATGGTTTGAGCTTAGGGTCATGGGTGCGGTAAGTGGACAGCACCTGCCGCAGGACGAGCTGAGAGTCCCCTATGATATTCAAGTAACGGGCACCTAAAAGATAGGCGCGCTTCAATCCGGCTAGGAGAGCTTCGTACTCGGCGATGTTATTGGTGGCAGAAAATCAGAGTTGATAAGCAAAGGGAATCGTCACCCCTTCCGGAGTGAGCAGAACAGCGCCTATCCCTCGGCCCTGAGAATTGAGGGCACCGTCGAAGTGAAGAGACCAAAAGGGATGATGAGTAAGGACAGAAAGATGCTCATCAGGGAAATCGTCCTGAATAGAATTAGTGTGAGGGATGGGGAGATGAGCAAGATGTTCAGCAATGGCATATCCTTTGACTGCCTTCTGAATGATGAAGGTGATATCGAACTGAGAGAGAAAACTCTGCCAGTGAGCCAACCTACTAGAAAGGATAGGCTTTTGTAAGAGATAACGGATCGGGTCCATTCTAGAGATAAACCTAACTGGGTGGGCTAGGAAGTAGTGTTTACGCTTCTGAGCTACCCACACTAAGGCGGCACAAGTCTTCTCCATAGCGGTATATTTAGCCTCAGCCGGGTTAAACAACCTGGAGAGGTAATAAGATGCCCGCTCTTTCCCTTCATCGTCTACTTGTGCTAAAACCGCACCTAAGGACTCCTCAATGACCGAAATATATAGGATTGGGGGTTTCCCCTGGACAGGAGGTTGCAAAATCGGGGGATTAGATAAATATTCCTTTAGGTCCTCATAGGCCTTTTGACAATCTTCATTAAATTCAAATTTGACCCCCGCCTTTAGCAATTCATAAAATGGGCGGCACCTCTGAGAATGTTGGGATATGAATCTTCTGATGAATTGCAATCTACCAATAAGTCCTCGAAGTTCCATAATGTTCTTCGGCGGAGGCATGTCCATTACGGCCTTTGCTTTATTAGGATCAACCTGGATCCCCCGTTTGCTAACGATAAAGCCTAGCAGCTTCCCTGAAGAGACTCTGAAAACACACTTCTTTGGATTCATTTTGAGCTTGTACTCACTAGCTCTCTGCAGCACCTTAGCCAGAATAGAGGGGTGTTCATCATTGGTTCTCGACTTCACCAAGATGTCATCCACGTAGGCTTCCATATAGATATGCATCATGTCGTGGAAGATGGCCATCATCGCCCTTTGGTAGGTGGCACCTGCATTTTTCAGACCGAACAACATAACCACGTAGCAATACGTGCCACAGGGCGTGGTGAAGGAGGTTTTCTCTTGATCTTCTGGAGCGAGACGAATCTGGTTATAACCTGAATACCCACCGATGAATGATAAGGCTTCGTATCCGGCGGTATTATACACCAAGACATCTATGTGAGGCAGTGGGAAATAATCTTTGGGACATGCCTTATTAAGATCCGTGAAATCAATGCAAATGCGCACCTTCCCATCCTTCTTGATTACAGGGACTATGTTCGCCACCCACTGGAGATATAAGATGACTTTAATGAACCTGGACTTATATAACTTATCGACCTCTTCTTTAATCCTTAAGGCCATGTGGGGGTGAAATCTTCTCGATCTTTGCTTTACAGGCATTGCCCCTGGTTTAAGTACGAGTTGGTGTTCCACTAAAGAGGGGTCAAGACCCGGTATGTCCTCATAAGACCAGGCGAAAGAATCACTATACTCCCTCCGAACCTTGATTAGATCTTCTTCTACTTGCGGAGGGAGGTTAGCGGCATTAATAATGGGCCTTGGGTCTTCTTCAGTTCCTAAATTTATTTCCTTTGTAGGTTCATCCACTACCGACGATGGCGTGTCGAATCTCATTAATCCTTGCGCATACAGATCGGCAGTGTCACCTATGTTGCTGTCCTCATCATCGATTGGGTCCTTTTCATCCAGGACTTCGTACACACCTAGTCCGTCATTGCTCCACACCCCGTCTACTTCCTCATCGTCTTCTATCACAATTGCCATAGCGACAAATTCCGGCACTTCAAGAGAGCATGACATCGCTGAGCTAAATCCTGCAAGAACCTATCAGGGATGGATTTTGAATGAGGCGCAAGCGAGCGCGGCTCAGGCTCGGAAGGATTGGATGACCTAGAACATGACCCTACTTCTCTAGACCTAACTTGTTGTGCCCCTGTGGTCAATTGAGTCATCTTGTGGTCACTTGGGTCATTCGACATCATCCTGTGGTCATTTGAGTTATTTGATATTCTTGGTTGTGATAATGGCTATACACTATAAGTCATTGATGTTTTACCACTCTTATATGACTAAACTACTTGATGTTCTTTCGTGATAGATATGCCAAGGAATGGAGTGGAGATGGCAAAAGTGAAAGCTCAATGATTGCGCCCTCGCATGCGGATCGACCTGTGCGGTCAGGTCGCCGGGAGCTAAAGAGGTTAACAGATCGACTCGGGAAAACCCGGGGTCTGCCCAACTGGCGATCGACCGCCAGCACAAGGGCGGTCGACCACCCCAGCCAGCAGCTCCCAGACTGCACGAGTCTCAGTGGCGGTCGACCGCCAGCCCAGTAGCGGACAACCGAAAATTCCAGAGACCATCTGTCTACAACGTTTCTCAGTAGCGATCGAACGCCAGCTTCTACAGGTCGACCGCCAGTCCTGAGCCAACAATGTTGACTTTATTTTCCACTTCGAGAAGAGCCCCTTTTCTTGTATTTGTTTAACCCCAAAGTCACCCAATCCCCCATGGATTGTGGATCTGGTCTGGGGGATGTCCAAGGACCATTCAAAGTCTATAAAACTAATACAAGAGTGTTGGAAACCCTAAGGCTAAGAGGGGAGATCAAAGGAGGCTGCAAGGGTGTGTTTAAGGGAGAGGAGTTCGAGTACTGTAGCCATGAATAGTACTCCGGGAAGAAGTTCTTCATCAAATCCTCAAGTTATTGAAGCTACTTCAAGAGGAGATCAACCCCAATCCAAGTGAAGATAAAGCTGCAACCATCATCCTCTTCCTCATCTCAAGGTGATCCATAGAAGCTCATTCTCAAGGGAGATCAAATCTGCATCCTTCATCTTCTTCATCAATTCAAGGTGATCCAAGGAAGACCATGTCACAAGGAAGAAGATACCATATGAAGAATCAGATTCAAGCTTCAGCAATCTCAGACAAGATCTTTTCTCTTTGAGCATATTATATATCTTGTTGGAGTGTTTTCATATATTGTTCTTTTTCATTTCATTCAAACATTTGAAACTGAAGATCGTCCCTACCGGTGGTTAGTAGGAAGGCAATCGAAAGTTATCCGATCTGCGGTGTTGACGTCCCTACCTGTGGTTAGTAGGAAGGTAATCGGAGGTCTTTCCGATTTGCGGTTCAGTGCGTGGCACTAGTGGAGCCTCAGCGGATTTGGTGAGGGGTTGACGTAGGACTGGGGATTCCGTCCGAACCACCTTAAAATCCTTTGTGTTGTGGTTTGTTTATGTGATTGCATCGTTCTAGATGCATGCTTAGGTTCAAATCGATATATTAGTTGCTCATCTTGCCAAGTGAATCATAGTGTTCTTCGATAAGCTAGTTATATTCTGCTGCGATTTATTTTATCTAGCTATATAGAGGTTTGCATTGCGAAAAGAGGGGCAGATCTATTCACCCCTCCCCTCTAGATCCGCTGTCCACTACTCAACATAACTGACTCTACTTCCGTAGACTCGACGGACCCTACGCCTAACCTAGGAGAAAGGAAATTTAGTGGAAAGGAAGGAACATGGGACTCGTGCCCCTGGGAGGATGATGGAGACAGGATAGCGTAATCTTCCACTGAAATCTCCGTTTCAAATTTGACATTTTTTTTTGGAGATCAGTGGAGATCATATAGCAGGATGGAGGAGATGGTGGAAGAGGAAGTGCGAGTGAGAGGAGAGAGGAATAGAGAAGATTGAGGGGAGAATCGGATGAGGAAAAGATAGAGGAGGAGGGATTAAGAGGTGGGGAATACCCACAAGGAGAGTGACTTATTGAGAATTCCGTCGGCAGGTCATACCGGAACAGAGATATTGGACAAAGTGGATCAATCACAATTGAAGAAGGACGGGGAATAAAGTCCAGCGTATGAAATAATGCGCGCAGGTGGGAAGGAGATAAAGAAACAACAATTGGAGAGCTTACTCTTCTCCGTGGATGGCATGCTGGCGTCGGCTTCCACTGAACAAGCCGTACCTCCTGATTCTTCTTCCGACCATAACCATCTGGCTCGCTGAACATTCTGGCAAATGACTGACTGAAATCTAACATATCATCAACAGGCCCTTTTGGCAATAGAGGTGGACTCGCAACCGTACAAGCTGTATTCTCTTTCTCTGACTGTGTTGGCTGCGGCTGAAGTGTTCCTGCCTGGAGAGGACCTTTAACAAAGTGTTGGCGATAGTCCCATGTAAGCGGTCCTGAGTCTTCCATCATTGAAAGTGCAGACTCTCGGTAGCTGAGACCCCGTGTACTCATTTTTTTACCCTTGGGAATGGGCTTAGTTCTCCCTTGTAATTGCGCACCGAGGCCTCTCCCCGGTTGGTAGCCCAATTTCAATATAATGTCCCAGCCCTTGGAATCTCGGATCTGGGATTTCGCTTTGGTATCAACATGTGTAGTGGTGGCCCTGCGAGGTGCATAAGCCCAAGGAAAGTCCATATCCAATACCGAGATAATAGGCCGACTGCTAGGCCATAGCGTAGGCAAGATCTTCTCTGAGATAGCTTTAACAGACTGGACCGTGGATAAGCTTTTTACTTTAACCACCCTCCCTTGAAAAGGAAACTTAAGACATTGATGCACGGTGGATGGCACGGCACTAAGAGTATCGATCCACGGATGACCCAATATAGCCTTAAACATAGGGTCAATGTCCAACACATAAAATTCAATGGGCATAGTGAGAGTCCCAAGCTCAGCATGAATAGTAACAATCCCGTGACATGCTCGTTGTGAGTTATCATATGCAGTTATAGTTGTGGGGGTCGGCCGTAAAAGTTCCTCTGATAAGTTACAGGCCCTGAGAGTGCTGAGTGGACATATATTGATAGATGCCCTTGTATCAACTAGCACCGCATCAATGCTGACTTTGTTCAAGATTATTGTGTGTTGGGTCCCACAGTGTAGTGGCACGGATCTAGAGGGGGGTGAATAGATCCCTCTCTAAAAATTAAGTCCAATTAAAATGACTTGAAAGCTTCTTAATCAAACCTCACCAATAGTGCAACTTGTAAGATCGCACACGAGGAATTAGCAAATTGAACTAGACGTATGCATTGACAAATTTAGCATCAATGTGCAACATAATTAATAGTCCATCCTGTGAATGGTGGTAGAGGATAAGGAACAAACACACAACCAATCACACATGCACAAGGATTTTTTAGGTGGTTCGGGACCACGACGGGTACCCTACGTCCACCCCTCACCACCTCGGTGAGGCTTCACTAAAACGCTACTTGAGGTAGCACATGTTGAGTAGTGGATAGCGGATCTAGAGGGGAGGGGTGAATAGATCTGCCCCTCTTTTCACAATGCAACCCTTTTAAAGCTAGATGATGATAATAGCAGCAGAATATAACTAGCTTAACGAAGAACACAACGATTTGCTTAGCAAGATGATTACACAATATAGAGATTGAACCTAAGCATGCATATAACACAAAGTAATCCCACAAGCAAACCACCACACACGAGATTTTAAGGTGGTTCGGACTGAATCCCCAGTCCTACGTCCACCCCTCACCAAATCCGGTGAGGCTCCACTAGTGCCACGTACTGAACCGTAAATCGGAAAGACCTCCGATTATCTTCCTACTAACCACTGGTAGGGACGTCAACACCGCAGATCGGACAACTTCCGATTGCCTTCCTACTAACCACCAGTAGGGATGATCTTTGTTTCAAATGTTTGAATGAAATAGAAAAGGAACAAGATATGAAAACACTCAAATAAGATATAGAATATGCTCAAAAAGAAAGGATCTTGTCTGAGATTGTTGGAGCTTGAATCTGATTCTTCAATGGTATCTTCTTCCTTGTGAAATGATCTTCCTTGGATCACCTTGAGTTGATGAAGAAGATAAAGGATGCAGATTTGATCTCCCTTGAAAACCTTGTGAAATCAGCTTCCTTGGATCACCTTGATAGCCTTGCTTGCTTCTGCACTTCCTTGGAGATTGCTTGCTTTGATATGAGCTTGAAACACCTTGGAATGGATGAAGAACTCCAGCCCAATGCATTGTTCACGGAGGTGCTACAGTACCCGCGAATCACCTCCTCTAGCCTCCCTTGATCTCTCTTGTTCCATTTGAAGCATTAGGGTTTCTAACCCCTCAAATGTTGGTTTTATAGACTTTGAATGGTCCTTGGACATCCCCCAATCCAGATCCACAATCCATGGGGGATTGGATGACTTTGGGGTTAAACAAATACAAGGAAAGGGGCTCTTCTCGAAGTGGAAAATAAAGTCAACATTGATGGCTCGGGGCTGGCGGTCGACCTGCAGAAGCTGGCGGTCGACCGCTATTGAGAAACGCTGTAGATTTTTAGTCCCTGGTATTTCCGGTGGACCGCTACTGGGCTGGCAGTCGATCGCCATTGAGACTCGTGCTGACTGGGAGCTGCTGGCAAGCGCGGTCGACCGCCCCTGTGCTAGTGGTCGACCACCAGCTGGGCAGTTCCCGAGTTTCCCCGGTTCAGACAGTTAACCCTTTTAGCTCTGTCACTTGAGTCCTTTAGCAGCCCATTCTCATATGTGGCATCAACCTTGACTGTTTTGAAGATTTCTATTGATTATATTGCTCCTATAATCAAAATTTTGTTGCGGGGGCTTCGCCCCCGGAAACCCCCGAAATGGGCGCTGCCCCCCAGACCCCCGCGACCTGACCGCGTGCGAGGGCGCAATCATTGAGCTTTCACTTTTGCCATCTCCACTCCATTCCTTGGCATATATGTCATGAAAGAACATCAAGTAGTTTAGTCATATAAGAGTGGTAAAACATCAATGACTTATAGTGTTTAGCCATTATCAAAACCAAAAATATCAAATAACTCAAACGACCACAGGATGATGTCGAATGACCCAAGTGACAACAAGATGACTCAAATGACCACAGGGGCACAATAGCACACAGGGACGAACCCCAATACACCACACGCTGCACGACGGTAGCAAAGCACACACACGAGCACGAAGCTTAACACACTGTAGTGCAGCACACAGATGCGGGCGAACCCTCAACACGGTGCTCAGCACCACACACACACACCAAGATTGGGAACGCACCCCAACAGTCAATCCACACTTGGAGACATCACTCTGAACACACACACATAGTTTTCTTCAGTTTAAGAGATGGACACAGATTTACATTTGCAAGCTCAATAAGCACAAATCTTCAAAGCAATCTCACTAGACATCAACTAAGCACTAGACTGTAGCAAGTAAGAACAAGGACGGGTTGAGAGAACTCTTGGCTAGAGGATAATGGCCTTGGCTTCTTTAATGACTGAGGCGGACTGGACTTTGGAAGGAGGATGAAAGCTGATGCTTCAGCAGGTTCATTTCTGAAGGATGGAAGAGGATGAACATCAGACCCTTTCTTCTTCCCCTTGAATCACTTTCTACGCATTGGGTAACTTGGAGATGGTACAGCCATCTTCTTCAACATGATGGCTTCTAGGAGGTGGAAGACGATCGTCTTAAACCTTGAATCGAGCTTAGCACGACATGGGAAGAAGCTTCAACACCGCTCCGGCCACTCTCCCTGCAAAACCCCAAATCGTATATCTCATTAGATGCTCTCTCTCTTGTTCAATAAACCCTATCTAATTAGATATATACCACAAGGGAGTGAAGGGCCACGTGGAGGATATTATCCCCCAAGGACCAATCACAATAGGGCACAAAAAGTGGGGATCGAGCTAGGGCTCCGGCCGCCACCCAAATTGGCGTGTTTTCCAATCGCCGGAAGGTGTCGACCCTATGGGTCGACACCCATACTCGAGCAAGAACAGAGTACAGCCCAAGCAGAACCAAGCGTAGAAAGTGTCGACCCATGGGGTCGACACTTTCTACCTGTGGCATTAATAAAAAAGCCATGGCAGAAAGTCCCGGAATAAGTGTCGATCTAGTGGGTCGACACTTATGTCTAGGGTTCTGAAAAATGAACCCAGACAGAACCTTGCGATAAAAAGGTCGACCCTTTGGGTCGACTTTTTATCCCTACGTTCAAAGACATATGAGGGCCGGCTTAAAACACCTGACCCCTGGACAAAGTGTCGACCCATGGGGTCGACACTTTTCCTGACATAAGCAAGATATAACAAAACACACAAAGGGGTGATACTAAAGACACGAGACATCAAAGATGAATACAGGTAAGAAAGAAATAGGTATTAAGTACCCCAAATCATAGATATACCAATTAGAGATTGTTAGGGAATTACCTTGAGAGATGTCCATCCTTTTTTCACAATAAACCTCTTCCTACCATTCAACCAAAACAACTTACAATTTTGTTGGTCCACATGCATGTGAAGATCCACTTGAAATATATCCAATGTGGTCTATATGTTCATTCCCTTTCTATACACTTGTCACATTACGTACTAGAAGTTAGTCTTCCACATCATTCAAGTTTCAGAAATTGAAATATGTCTTTCATAATTCACTCAATTTCACACTTGAGAACCTGCACAACCGTTAAGTGAATTAAATAATTCAACCATAATCTAATTGAACCAACAGCACAGTAGGTGATTTTATGAATTGGTTTGAATCACTCCCTGTCTTCATCTCTCCCTGTGCAAAATCCAAGATAATGTCAATCTAATTCAGCACATAATTCATGAATTAAAAGGCATCCCATTGAACAATTGCAAGGATATGAGAATGAGCTTCATTCAGCCATGAAGAAATTAAAGCATATCATTCCTCATCCACAAATCACATATGCATTTATTTACATGGAGCACAATCACATGGTATTTAGTTCATCATCAAAATTTCTTAATACATGGTAGTGCACGGGGTTCAACAATCTCCCCCTTTTTTGATGATGACAAATACTATGTGCAATTAGACAAAATAGTGTTGACAGATAAAAACGTTTCAAAGAAATTCAACTCACATCTAGCATTTTAGACATGAAACCATGCTTATCAATCCAATCACACTCATTCTCAAAATGCAGTCAAACTGCAGCTTACATTCTCTGAGCACACTGGGCATCATGTAGACCATTTGATAACACAATCAAGATATGATGCATTCTAACCATGAATTAATATGCCATTGAGCATCTATAATGAATCATCCAACAAACATAACATCCATCAACAAGGCATGTTCGTTAAGCATAAGTGATCGTCCCACAAAAGGCATGTTCTTTAAGCATAAGTGATCATCCCACAAAATAAACACAAGTTCACAAAATATGACATTCACAAAATAACCACAACTACTATCCATACTTGGACAACCATGTACACAAAATAAACACCAAGTCCAAGTCCTCCACAGAGTTAAACACAAGACAAGACACATGCAACCATAACACCCACAAACCATAGCACCCAAATATCAGCAACCATAACACCCACAAACCATAACACCCACATATCAGCACATATCATCTCCCCTTTTGTCATCAACAAAAAGGAGTGGGAAGGGGGGTAAAGTCAATCAGCTTGGTCATTTGAAAAAAGGTGCTAAAGATCAAAGCCTCAAGGAGAGGCAGGAGGTGTGTGAGGACGCCGGAGAAAATCAGAGAGATCGTCAAACTTGGAGTTTTGAATGCCAATAGCTATATGTACAGAATCAATAGAGTCGGCCATGGCAGCGAACTTCTGAAGATAAGTATCATGATGAAGCTTCATCTCCTTGACTTCCTTTGTGAGGGCATCCACATATTCTTTAACATTGCACACTTCATCACTCAATTCATCAAATTTGGTGTTCATTGATGGATTCGCTGAAGATGTATCATGTGACAATCTTGTTCTGGCAGTTCTGCTGATGGGTTGTTCATGATCTTCACCTTCACTTTGCTCAGATCCTGTTGCCGGGGCTTTACCTTTCTTTGACGGAAGTGTGCGAATGAGAACACCATTTATCAATTCATAGCCCACGTTACTGCAGATTGATGGGATAGTATAGATGTCAGCATCCCTAATTGGATGACTGACTTTCTTGCTCAGATCAATATGTAAGGACTGAAAAATTGGTGTTAAAGTAGCTCTATAAGGTAAATTCCGGTTCTTGGACTTCCTATAGCTGGTTATGTACTCCATCATCACCGCTGGGAAGTTAATCGGTTCTCCACTCATGATTTGTACAAATAGGAATTTGTGCTTGTCAGTTACTTGTTCCCTAGACCTTGATCTAGGCAGTAGTATAGTGGTCATCATGTGATGTAGAATTTTCTGAAGAGGTGGGAATTCATTTGCATTGAGCTTCGGTACATACCCTGGGGTTGCTACCTTATCCGTCATGAGTTCATATGCAAGTTCTTCAGAATAAATGGCTTCTTCATAAATCACCCCACTATCCCAAGACAAATTCAGGGCTTTTCCTATCAATTGAGCAGTTAAAGGAACAGAATGCCCATCTAACATGGTGTACAGTTCATCATTTTTCACAACCATATTTCCATAGAACTGATGAACTAGGGAATGATAGACTCTTCTGTGTTCAGTCATGAATGGAATCAAATTTGGCAGCTTCCTCAACAATTCTACTAACCTTGGCAGAGCAGTTGTGATGCTTCTAAAATCAACTGCACGAGGTCGCAACACTTTTCTCTCAACCATCATTTTTGTTTCAGCTGCTCTTTTCCTTTTCTCAGCCTGGGCTTCTTTGTCCTTGCGCCGTAGCTCTGTTAGGATGTGGGCTTCCTCCCTCTCTAACACCGATCTTTTCTTGGGTGCCATTTGTGTAGCTTGGCAAGTAGATGGAGAACGGAGATGCGGTAGTGAGACCCTCGAGCAGATGGAGGGCTTCCTCTGACTGTCTAGACTTCACGCCACGAACAACAGCAACTCCAAAAGAATGAGCTTCGAAGGAGGGCGCTGCGACTGCTTCCAGAGGAGGACGAAGAGTGAAAGTCGCCGCCCGCCGGAGGGTGCTTTTGGAAGAGGTGAGGTGGACGGAGAGAAACGAGGGCTGGAGGAGGAATGGAGAGGAGGAGCCACGAAGATTGGGGAAGTGGAGGATCGTCCGTGGGGTGCTGTGGACGGAACGTTAGGGCAGGAGAGGATGGGTGATGAAAGGGTTTATGGAGAAGATAAAGGGGGTTTGGTTCGATTATGTTCGACCAGAAGAGAGCCAAGCCAATTAGGGTTCGAGCATGTAGTGCCCCAGAAATTTTAAATAATTTTCAAGAATTTATAAAGGCCTAAATAAATTTATAAATGGTTAATAAGTTATTATGAGGCCAAGTGGTGTTAATCAATTAACCCAACCCACTTAATTAAAGTCCAAAAGGTTTTAACTCTGGCCCATTAAGTTTGGCCCACATTCTAGAAGGTAATTAAGTCTATCCACGGATATTAAGGATAAATACTAGAATATATAAGATAAGTTAATGGATAATTATCAAAAGAGTTTTAAATTGTTTGAACTCTATCCACGACACATATAACGGTCTATAGCCTAACCGTCACAGACATGTAACGCACAGTGTCTCGACCGTTACACTATGAACCAGAAAACTAAAAGAGTTGATTTCCTTTGAACTCTAGGAACGAGTAATGTAACGGTCTATCGCAAGACCGCCACATAACCCTAACGCGTAGGTCCTAGTCCGTTACAAACCTGTTAGTTCCGTAAGCAAAGGAACTCATGAAAAGATTAGAACTTGATGTTCCTATCCACTAGGGATCGACTTGGAAAGGATTGTAAAGACTCTAAGGACTCTTAGGGATTAGGATTTGATGAAACAAGGACTCTAAACTCGATCTAATCCTCAAAACCTAGTCTAAACTCTATAAATAGGGCATAGTTCTGAACTATGCGACCCTTACTTTTGGGGCGTAAGGAAGCAAGGTAAGGAGTCATTATCTCAGGTAAGTTCTTTAGAATAATTTGTTCACAATACTTTAGACTAACTCCCCTCCGAATTTCACATCTTTAGGTGAAGAGGTCATTGAGTTAGAACCCAAGGAAGTTGCTGAAAAAGTCACAAGAGAAGGAAGGGATCTAGGGCAAGGTTCTCAACCAAATTCAGAAACTACAGTCTAAGTTAAGAGGTAGGTTATCTCATGAACTGCAAAAACAGCTTGATAGGGCTAAGAGCCTCTGGTTTAATTGATTTTCATGCATGGTAGATCATTGATTTCACGTTTTGATAGCTCAATGCATATCATGCACCTCTTAGCCAAATTGAGAAATTAAAACATGACTATTCATCTATTCATGATTACCTATGCATATAGATGGCCTTTACTTCGTTAACATGTCTGGAAACTCATGATGTTTTGATAAAAGACATGATGTGAGTTGATCTCTTAGTTTCTATAGTTGTTTTCTGTTAGCAGATACTGTAACGCATTAGCATAGGACCGTCGCTTTCAAGTAACGGCCCTACGACAGACCGTTACACACTCTGTGATATTTGAATTGCACTGTTGTTTCTAATGCGCTTGGACAGACGCGTTACATTAATGTAACGGCTGGGTCCTGACCGTCACAATAACAATGACGCCCCCTCTCCAGACCGTTATAATCTGTGTTCTGTCAAACCTAAGACAGAATATAACCTGCCAATCTTATTATAGTTAAAGCCTAGTTACCTAAGTTTTAAACCTAATCATGTGATTTTAAGGATATTTGATTATTCATGATAGGTATTGCATGTTTTGTCATCACTTCTACTTAAGTTATGTTCAACCAAATTCTATAGATTTGTACGATAAAGCATGACTTTTTTAACATTGTATTGACGGAGTTTTTATCATGATTTTCACATTGATTATACATATCTCTCTCTGTCAATATAGTCAATTCTATACGTACATGGCACATATTCCGGTATGTTGTCATTAGTTCACACTTTGTACTATAGGAACACATTCTTGGACATGAGGACCTCTATATTGGATATTCCTTCCAATGGACTAGGAAATCATTGTTTCAAGGCCTCCGTAATTCTCCGCGAGCCTGGGATTCCCACTAGGACGCCGAGTTGGTTGTACCAATGAAAGCCCATTAATTAGAACACTTTATCGTGGTTCTGATTCTTGAAATGTAACGGCCTTGAACTGGACCGTCAGGCTCACGTAACGGTCCAGTGCCAGACCGTCACATTCCTCTGAGTCTATTTTTATCCTTCTGGACTCGGATCACTGTAACGGCCCATTACTGGCGCGTTACATAATGTAACGGCCCAACAAATGACCGATACATAGCTTGCATTTGTTAACCCAAGGTTTGACCAAGGGTTGATATTCCAATGATTCTAGACAAACCTTGATGATCTAGAACTTGTCATATTGCCTAAATTGATCTAAATGAAATGGAAGTTATGGAAAATACTGTTATGCTGTCGATTTTTTTCTATGAGCATGACATTGTTTAAAGTCTATTTCTTGACTCCTACATTCTTATGTTGAAGCATTCATTCATTGATTTTAGTTATCATGGGATTATTGGAAGTGCTACATTCTTGGCCATACTTTACTGTTATACTGCGTGGAAGTAGCTTAATTTATAACTGAAGATGCGATCGAGCACTGATTGTGTTCAAGGGCTCTATGCTAGTCCCCTCGGCTGATTGCCGGAAACATACTATTTTATAAACCATCGGGTATGATGCTACTGGCGTCGCATTGCGCTGGGAGTACTATTTCTATAAATAAGTGAAGATCCACGGCACGACATGACATTCTTGCTTGATATTCCACAGAAATTCACGAAGCACTTGCTCATAAGCATAAGATGCTAAAGTGAGGAATATGTGGCTTGCTAGTACAATCTCGTTACATTCATGTTCATGGAAGGCCAATATCATGTTCTTGTTATATTCTTGCTAGTTCATTCTTGATCATTCTATCTTACATGATTATCTTGTTACTTTGGTTTAAACGTGTGATCGATTCGCATTCGCATGATTTTACCTTATTCTTTAGAGCTAAATTGTTAATTACTTTAATAGTGCCTTCATGTTGATGCGAAGATACCTACTGGGCAAGTGTGCTCATTACCTATTTCCAATGTTTTTCAGGAGATGGAAATAGTTCGAATTCGGATTCGGGTGATTCAAGTAGCGGGTCCGAGAGCGATTGAATGTTATTATGACAAGAGTGAAGACATAGGAAGTCTAAATTGTCTAGATTGAGTCAATGTAATTTTCCTATTTCTTGAGTCTAGTAGAATGAAAATCAAATTAGTGATTGTATCTTGAATATTGAGCATTATGAAATAAAGTTGAAGTTTGATTAAATCTTGTGCAATTACATCTAATAGTGTGATTGTCTTGCGCTCTGATTGATTCTTACTTGCAAGAGGCTTACCATGCCGGCTGTTCACGCTTCCCGAGCGAGTCTTTCGCTGTAATTAAAGGCTTGGGGCGTGACAGTTAAGTTGGTATCAGAGCCTAAGTCTCATGACTTAGGGAAAAGAGTCATGTCATAGGATAAGTCCAAGGTTAAAGACCCCTACCTATGAACTAAGGAAGAAATTCCACACCCATGTGAGGATTAGGTAGAACCCGGGATAAGATAACTAATTAGCTTTAAGAATTATTTTGTTCATTCTAATTTCATGAGAAATAACAAGTTGTTATTTTCTCTCAGGTACCCTACTTTTTGAATGGCCCATCATGTAGATTGGGACGGTATGCAACAAACTGTTGCCGGCCTCACCCAGGCATTGCAGACTATAGCACAAGGTGGTGCAGGGGCAAGGGCAGGAGATCTTCATCGTAACTTCCGGAGTCTAAATCCTCCGCGTTTCTATGGATCTTCCAATCCAGACGAAGTAGAAAATTGGATCGATGAGATGAATCGTATATTTGATGTCATACAATGCACTGATCAGGAGAAAGTCCGTCTAGCAATGTTCCAGTTAAATAAGGGCGCCCGTACTTGGTGGAAATTGATTTCGGCACCTCCGGCCGACGCACCTCATACATGAAATGGCTTTCTCACCCTATTCCGTTCCAAATACTTCTCCGAGCATGTGAAGGAAAGGAAGGCCATGGAGTTTGCCTCCCTTCGTCAATGGATGATGTCAGTAGCAGAGTATGAGCTACAATTTTCAAGGCTAGCACCGTATGCACCACATTTGATTAGTACAGAATTATTAATAGCGAACCGATTTATGGATGGGTTACGGCCCGGTTTCATTCAACAACTAGGGACACAGAATATCCGCACTTATGCGGAAATGGTTCAGAGGGCATATCTATGCGAGAGGACCTTAGAGAAGGTCGAAAGGTTGAAGGGTAAAGGAGAAGAATCCAGCCGACGAACTGATCGGCATTATAAGAAAGAGAAATTTAGCATCACGAAACCATACAAAAGCCGTGATAACAAGAAAAGATCAAGGAGCGGGAACGGTGGAAGTTCCCAAAAGGGTAGTAAAAAGGTGAAGGAAGAGCAAGTCGCCTCGGCGTGCACTTTCTTTGAGAAATTCGGCCACTCGGCTGAAGAATGCTGGAAGCGTCTAGGTGCTTGTTTGCGTTGTGGGAGTAGGGAGCATCGTGTAACAGATTGCCCCCTTATGAAAGATCAATCAAATAATGGAAGACATAGGAGGCAGGCTCGCCTCAATGCAGTTATAGATGAAGATGAAGCACCCAGGGATCAAAATGATGGGCTTATGGAAGGTAATCTTCAAATTTGTTCTCGTCCTGCATTCGTGCTATTCGATACTAGTGCTTCTCATTCTTTTATCTCCACCACTTTTGCAAACACCTTACCAACTGCAGCAGTTCCCCTACCTTTAGATCTTGCTATTACTACACCTTTAGGATCTGGAACTAAGCTTACCAAGTATTATCCCGATTGTGAGGTGGTAGTAGAAGGACATAATCTCCCCGCAAACTTAGTATGCCTCGATATGAAAGGTTATGATGCCATTTTAGGGGTAGATTGGCTTGTAGACCATGATGCTTACATCAACTACCGAAATAGGATGATATCTTTCCGAAAGCCCGGTCTTCCAAGATTTTCCTTTCTTGGCATCAAGTACAAGAAGCATCTGACCATTATATCTTCTCTTCACGCTTGCAAGCTTATCTCGCAAGGATGTGAAGCTTTTCTTGCTTCAGTCGTTGTCACCGAATCTAAGGAAATTATCCTAGCAAACATTCCTATTGTAAATGAGTTCACAGACGTGTTCCCAGCTGAACTACCTAGTTTACCTCCCTAGAGGGAAGTAAACTTTACCATTGAACTCATTCCAGGTGCGGCACCTGTTTCTATAGCCCCTTACAAGATGTCTCCCACGGAACTTAAGGAACTAAAGAAGCAATTACAGGAACTTCTAGATAAGGGTTTCATTAGACCTAGCACATCCCCTTGGGGTGCGCCTGTTCTATTTGTCAAGAAGAAGGATGGTTCTCTCAGATTATGCATCGACTACCGACGATTGAATCAACTTACAATCAAGAACAAGTATCCATTGCCACGTATTAACGAGCTCTTCGATCAGCTTTCGGGAGCACAATATTTTTCTAAGATTGACCTTAGGTCTGGTTACCATCAACTTAGAATTAAAGAAGAAGACATTTATAAATCGGCTTTTCGAAGTTGTTATGGCCACTATGAATTCGTGGTGATGCCGTTCGGTCTAACTAATGCCCCAGCAGCATTCATACAACTTATGAACAGTGTCTTCCAGCCATATTTAGACCAGTTCGTCGTTGTCTTCATCGATGATATCCTGATATACTCCAAGACTAAAGTATAACATGAAGAACATCTAAGGATAGCCTTGCAAACACTTAGAGAACACAAGCTATATGCCAAACTCAATAAGTGTGAATTTTGGCTCAAGGAAGTCTCATTCCTAGGCCACATCATTTCAAAAGAAGGTGTTGCTGTGGATCCTTCTAAGGTAGAAGCCGTCAGAGATTGGAGTCGACCAACGACTATATCTGAAGTCAGAAGCTTTTTGGTTCTAGCAGGTTATTATAGAAGATTCATAAAGGACTTCTCAAAGATCGCGGTTCCTTTAACTAGACTTACTAGAAGAGAAAATCCTTTTATCTGGTCGAAGGACTGTGAAAAGAGTTTTCAAAGTCTTAAGAATCATCTTACAATAGCCCCTGTTTTTGTCGCTACTAATTGAGGGTGTTGGATTCGAAGTATATATGGATGCATCTGGAATTGGCTTAGGGTGTGTCCTTATGCAAGATGGAAATGTGATTTGCTATTCTTCAAGACAATTGAAATGTCACATAGAAAATTATCATGTACATGATTTGGAATTAGCAACAGTTATTTTCGCCTTGAAAATTTGGCGTCATTATCTTTATGGAGAAAAGTTAACGATCTACACAGACCACAAGAGCTTGAAATATTTATTTTCTCAAAAGGAGCTTAATATGAGGCAAAGGAGGTGGTTAGAACATCTCAAGGACTTTGATTTTGCTATTCAATATCATCCTGGCAAGGCAAATGCTGTAGTAGATGCACTTAGCAGAAAACCAATTGGTATGTTATCAAGTCTCATGATTAGTGTGACTAACCTTATTCCTCAATTTGCCCAGTTGAATTTAGATGTTGACGTTAAGGAAGAAGATTGCTTCATAGCTAATATCCGAGCTCAACCTACATTGATAGAGGATTTGGCCAAGTTACAAGAGGATGATCCAATTTTACTGGAAATTAAGGCCAATATTGAACAAAGACCGGAATTTTCTATTTCTAATGATGGAAGATTACTATTCAAGGGCCGAATGTGTATACCGGATCATGAGGATACAAAGAAATTGATCTTAGAAGAAGCACATAAATCAAAGTACTCCATCCATCCAGGAGGTACCAAGATGTATCAAGATCTCAAAAGAAACTTCTGGTGGCCCAATATGAAGAGGGAAGTAGCTGACTTTGTGTCTCGCTGTCTTACTTGCCAACAAGTGAAGGCGGAACATTTCAGACCTGCAGGAAAATTACATCCCTTAAATATTCCCGAATGGAAATGGGAAAATATAGGAATGGATTTCATTATGGGATTACCTAAGACAAGAGGTGGACATGATGGAATATGGGTAATCATAGATCGATTGACTAAATCTGCACATTTCATACCAATAAAAAGTCGATGGTCTGTGGATATTCTAGTAGCATTATACATCAAAGAAATTGTTAAACTACATTGTATCCCCATCTCTATTATATCAGATAGAGATCCACATTTTACATCACAATTCTGGAAAAGTTTACAACATTCACTGGGGACTAGATTAAATTTCAACACAGCCTTTCATCCACAAACAGATGGTCAGACGGAAAGAACAAATCAGGTAGTAGAAGACATGCTTAGGGCTTGTGTCATTGATTTTGGAGGAAGTTGGCATGATCACTTGCCTCTGGTAGAATTTGCATATAACAACAATTATCAAGCAAGTATACAAATGGCACCTTTTGAAGCTCTATATGGAAAAAGTTGTCGATCACCAATATGTTGGAATGAAATAGGGGAAAGGCAATTTCTTGGCCCCGACCTTATCAGAGATTCTACAGAGAAAATAACGCTCATCCAAGAAAGAATGAAAATGGCACAAGATAGGCAAAAGTCTTATGCTGATAATCGAAGACGTGACTTGGAGTTTCAGGTAGGAGATCATGCGTATTTGAAGGTTTCTCCAGGTCGTGGTATTTGAAGATTTGGCATCAAAGGAAAGCTAACTCCAAGGTTCATCGGCCCATTTAAAATTCTTGAAAGGGTCGGTGAAGTGACTTATAGATTGGTCTTACCTCCACAGTTAGCAGGAGTTCATGACGTATTTCACGTCTCTATGCTGAGAAAGTACGTATATGATCCAGATCATATTATCACTTATGACAATATAGAGATTCAGAAAGACTTGACATACGAACAAACACCGATCAAAATTCTGGATCAGGAAGTGCGTCAATTAAGAAATAAAGTTATTCCCATGGTCAAGATCCAATGGAAGAAAACATGGCCACATGAAGCAACATGGGAAACTGAAACGGCTATGCGAAAAAGATTCCCAGAATTATTCAATTGTAAGTACACTCTCCTCAATACATGTTTTGAATTTGGGGACCAAATTCTTTCTAAGTGGGGGAGGGTGTAGTGCCCCAGAAATTTTAAATAATTTTTAAGAATTTATAAAGGCCTAAATAAATTTATAAATGGTTAATAAGTTATTATGAGGCCAAGTGGTGTTAATCAATTAACCCAACCCACTTAATTAAAGTCCAAAAGGTTTTAACTCTGGCCCATTAAGTTTGGCCCACATTCTAGAAGGTAATTAAGTCTATCCACGGATATTAAGGATAAATAGTAGAATATATAAGATAAGTTAATGGATAATTATCAAAAGAGTTTTAAATTATTTGAACTCTATCCACGACACATATAACGGTCTATAGCCTAACCGTCATAGACATGTAACGCACGGTGTCTCGACCGATACACTATGAACCAGAAAACTAAAAGAGTTGATTTCCTTTGAACTCTAGGAACGAGTAATATAACGGTCTATCGCGAAACCGCCACATAACCCTAACGTGTAGGTCCTAGTCCATTACAAACATGTTAGTTCCGTAAGCAAAGGAACTCATGAAAAGATTGGAACTTGATGTTCCTATCCACTAGGGATCAACTTGGAAAGGATTGTAAAGACTCTAAGGACTCTTAGGGATTAGGATTTGATGAAATAAGGACTCTAAACTCGATCTAATCCTCAAAACCTAGTCTAAACTCTATAAATAGGGCATAGTTCTGAACTGTGTGACCCTTACTTTTTGGGCGTAAGGAAGCAAGGTAAGGAGTCATTATCTCAGGTAAGTTCTTTAGAATAATTTGTTCATAATACTTTAGACTAACTCCCCTCCGAATTTCACATCTTTAGGTCAAGAGGTCGTGGAGTTAGAACCCAAGGAAGTTGCTGAAAAAGTCACAAGAGAAGGAAGGGATCTAGGGCAAGGTTCTCAACCAAATTCAGAAACTATAGTCTAAGTTAAGAGGTAGGTTATCTCGTGAACGGCAAAAACAGCTTGATAGGACTAAGAGCCTCTGGTTTAATTGATTTTCATGCATGATAGATCATTGATTTCACGTTTTGATAGCTCAATGCATATCATGCACCTCTTAGCCAAATTGAGAAATTAAAACATGACTATTCATCTATTCATGATTACCTATGCATATAGATGTCCTTTACTTCGTTAACATGTCTGGAAACTCATGATGTTTTGATAAAAGACATGATGTGAGTTGATCTCTTAGTTTCTATAGTTGTTTTCTGTTAGCAGATACTATAACGCATTAGTATAGGATCGTCGCTTTCAAGTAACGGCCCTACGACAGACCGTTACACACTCTGTGATATTTGAATTGCACTGTTGTTTCTAACGCGCTTGGACAGATGCGTTACATTAATGTAACGGCTGGGTCCTGACCGTCACAATAACAGTGACGCCCCCTCTCCAGACCGTTATAATCTGTGTTATGTCAAACCTAAGATAGAATATAACCTGCCAATCTTATTATAGTTAAAGCCTAGTTACCTAAGTTTTAAACCTAATCATGTGATTTTAAGGATATTTGATTATTCATGATAGGTATTGCATGTTTTGTCATCACTTCTACTTAAGTTATGTTAAACCAAATACTATAGTTTTGTACTATAAAGCATGACTTTTTTAACATTGTATTGACGGAGTTTTTATCATGATTTTCACATTGATTATACATATCTCTCTCTGTCAATATAGTCAATTCTATACGTACATGGCACATATTCCGGTATGTTATCATTAGTTCACACTTTGCACTATAGGAACACAATCTTGGACATGAGGACCTCTCTATTGGATATTCCTTACAATGGACTAGGAAATCATTGTTTCAAGGCCTCCGTAATTCTTCGCGAGCCTGGGATTCCCACTAGGACACTGAGTTGGTTGTACCAGTGAAAGCCCATTAATTAGAACACTCTATCGTGGTTCTGATTTTTGAAATGTAACGGCCATGAACTGGACCGTCAGGCTCACGTAACGGCCTAGTGCCAGACCGTCACATTCCTCTGAGTCTATTTTTATCCTTCTGGACTCTGATCACTGTAACGGCCCATTACTGGCGCATTACATAATGTAATGGCCCAGCAAGTGACTGTTACATAGCTTGCATTTGCTAACCCAAGGTTTGACCAAGGGTTGATATTCCAATGATTCTAGACAAACCTTGATGATCTAGAACTTGTCATATTGCTTAAATTGATCTAAATGAAATGGAAGCTAAGGAAAATACCGTTATGCTGTCGATTTATTTCTATGAGCATGACATTGTTTAAAGTCTATTTCTTGACTCCTACATTCTTATGTTGAAGCATTCATTCGTTGATTTTAGTTATCATGGGATTATTGGAAGTGCTATATTCTTGGCCATACTTTACTGTTATACTACGTGGAAGTAGCTTAATTTATAACTGAAGATGTGATCGAGCACTGATTGTGTTCAAGGGCTCTATGCTAGTCCCCTCGGCTGATTGCCGGAAACATACTTTTTTATAAACCATGGGGTATGATGCTACTGGCATCGCATTGCACTGGGAGTACTATTTCTATAATTAAGTGAAGATCCACGGCACGACATGACATTCTTGCTTCATATTCCACAGAAATTCACGAAGCACTTGCTCATAAGCATAAGATGCTAAAGTGAGGAATATGTGGCTTGCTAGTACAATCTCGTTACATTCTTGATCATGGAAGGCCAATATCATGTTCTTGTTATATTGTTGCTAGTTCATTCTTGATCATTCTATCTTACATGATTATCTTGTTACTTTGGTTTAAACGCGTGGTCGATTCGCATTCGCATGATTTTACCTTATTCTTTAGAGCTAAATTGTTAATTACTTTAATAGTGCCTTCATGTTGATGCGAAGATACCTACTGGGCAAGTGTGCTCATTACCTATTTCCAATATTTTTCAGGAGATGGAAATAGTTCGAATTCAGATTTGGGTGATTCAAGTAGCGGGTCCGAGAGCGATTGAATGTTATTATGACAAGAGTGAAGACATAGGAAGTCTAAATTGTCTAGATTGAGTCAATGTAATTTTCCTATTTCTTGAGTCTAGTAGAATGAAAATCAAATTAGTGATTGTATCTTGAATATTGAGCATTATGAAATAAAGTTGAAGTTTGATTAAATCTTGTGCAATTGCATCTAATAGTGTGATTGTCTTACGCTCTGATTGATTCTTGCTTGCAAGAGGCTTACCATGCCGGCTGTTCGCTCTCCCCGAGTGAGTCTTCTGCTGTAATTAAAGGCTCAGGGCGTGACAGAGCCATATGAGAAAATGGCATGAGAAGTGAACCCGACGGTCTGGTTCACAAACAGACTCTCGAACACAAAGTGTCAACTCAATGAGTCGACACAATTTTGAGGCGTTTCCGTCCTATGAGAAGGAGGGACACCCGGTAAAAGTGTCGACCTTAGGGGTCGACACTTCTTCTGCACTTTGAAAAATCAAGTGAAATGGAGTGAATTGAAGGCTAAATGAACCCAACTTGATATCCACGAAATGATAAACACAAAATGGGCAATATGTGGGTTGCTCAACTGAGAAAAGTTGATCTTGGACAGGGGAAATCAAATAGCCACACGTGGATGATCAATTCAATTAAACATTCAAGCACTCATTTCTAATATCCATCACAAATCATTGAAACTGAATTATTGCATAGAATAGACCAAATTTCAATTGAGCACACTTCATCCTCATGAATAGCAGCAAAGCCAGGATTGCTTACCTTATCTCCTTCATTCTGAGCACTTCACTGAACTGAAGATTAAACATGTTAGGGTCACCAAATGCAACCTGATAACCCTGTGCATCAGAACTCGTGGTCAATGAATTATGAGACAAAATCTGAGGAATGGACACTATGTCAGAGTAGTAACTCTACGCACAAAAGAGTTCAATCAGAATTTGTATTCCTTTCAGCCATCACAATTTTTAGTTGGTCACATGGGAGTGTTTCTAACCGACTCAGTTCAACAATCAAACAGACATGGTTTTCACTTCAGCAAAATCCATTTTAGAGGAAATTCAGGGAATATGAGTGGGATTGCAGATTCAAAGTGAGTTATGTACTTCAATTGTGGGGGTTCAACAATTGAGTTCTTATTATGCATTTTAAGCATGCAGGCAGACAAGCAAGCATACATAGTTATAAAATCAAGCATAAAGGTCCCTTAGGGACAGGTATAAGAAGAACGCAATAGACTTGAGCAATTATGTCCATGAACCATATTAGCGTGCTTGTGCTTACAAGTAGACGTACTACTTAACCATTGATGATCAACTAATTCAGGAAATACATTCAAACAATCAAGCTCAGATTCAACATGTGAACAATGAATAATGACTTTCAAAGCAATATGGATGTTCATATGTTCTAAGTAACACTAACAAGAATCTCTCCTCCCTACATTTCAATACAAAATGCTCGGCTTTTGGTAGCTTCGCACAGTCCCATACAATTTTGTATTTATTTTAAATAGCAACATGACTAACCTTTTGACACGAGACATGCCCTTTGTCTCAGGGGTAATTCCCGGTTACTCGGTATCGTCATTTATGATGATGTGGATAAGACACTTTCCAATGCGAGTTTCCTCCTTTATTTCAGAAGGGATTCTCGATGTACTCGATGTCAAATCACACTTATTCAATTTTTTGGTGGGACTAACAGCTTTTTCCTCACGAGTCACTAGACATTAATGTAGGGATTAAAGAATCCTTAAAAGTGTTGAGTGGAATAACAGAGATCCTTATTGAATGAAGTCAGTTATATCAAGGTTTCATATGAAGTGAGTGATTGAATAGACAGTAGTCGATGAATTAGCCTTTTCAAGGTTTCGTCTCCCCCTATGTGTATGCACGGTTGAAAACCAAAATGACCTTGTTAAAATGTGTCATTAGGCATTCATGCCTGAATCAATGTAAGTTTATTTAACAAGGTTGCTCGGTCGTAGAAGAGCTCAAAAAAAAATGGGTGTATATTATATACATTCAAGCATGTCAAAATGGTGTATTCAAGCAGTTTGATTACCGGTATGTGGCGGAGTACGTAGGTCCGAAGACCACACTCACACATGATGAAAGCTTCCAGGTGGACTTAATCTATCTTTCCATTGACACCATTTTAAATACCGGTTAATCATGGCATTCATGCACACGAATATGAAATGTATGCGAGTCAGTGCATCAAGATGACAGATGATTAAAATTTTTATTTGTATTCACAAGTATGCAAGAAGATATGTGTGCTCTATGTGTAAAATTCAACTTTTATCCACAAAAAGAGATGAGTATATCTAGAAAAAGACTTTGTGAACAACTACAAAATTATAGTTATTCACACAAGAAAACATGAGTGAAAGCCGATAAACTCTATGAACAATAACAAAAGATTGTTATTCACATGTGTAAGTAGAAGTGGAGTGCATTACCATATTGGCTCATCAATTTCTTACCTTGGAGGAGTTTTATTCTATTGACAGCTTCTTCCATCACAAGGCATTCCTGCAAGACAAGATCTTCACTTTGATGTTTTGGGAACCCAAGCCATCTTGGGTCCCTGGGGGTTAGGTGCACCACGATTTGTGGCTTTCCACATTTTCCTTGCATTCATATCGTCAAGGTGCAACAAAGAGCAATAATTCATTAGATGTCCTACATAACCACAATAATGACAATACACATGTTGTTTCAGTTTCTTTGGTTAAGCATAACCATTGGACTTTTGTGCATGTCTGGGGACTCTTTGATTTTGATTATGAAGTTTTGGTTTCACATTTAATGACCAACAATTTTTCATAGTGTGGCCCATTCTTCCACAATGAAAGCATTTAACTTCCGTTTTCTTATCAACATGGAATCTATTGTTATGCATCTTAGAGGCATTCAAATCGTCTTCTTTCATCACACTACAGCCATGCATTAAATGTCCAAGCTCACCACAATAGTTATATGAAGCATTGTTTTGTTTTGGAGCTTGGGATTTCACATCAAATTTCTTTGCATGCATAATGGGCTTTTGTTTGACAGATGAAGAAGTATTTGGTGTACTTGAGGAACTAGAAGCATGCATATATGAAGTTTTTGTTTTCAGATTAAATGCTTCCTTTTTACTAGGATAGTATCCTAGTCCTTCTCTTTGGAAGTCCACCTTTGTTCCCAAGAGTTTGTTTAGATTCTCCTCCACACTAACAAACTTACCCAATGATTTGTTCAAGTCAACGATTTCACTTTGGAGTGTAGCAATTTGAAGTTCACAAGTTAAGATTGCATTTTCACAAGATGTGACTTTCTCATTTAGAGTGGCATTTATCGTCTTGTAAGATTCTATTTCCTATTCTAGAATGCTTACATTCTATTTCCTATTCTAGAAGTCTTTCAACCATGGTCGTATTTAATTGTTTTAGATTTTCAAGTTCAGATTTCAAAAGATCATTTTTTTTTTCAGATTTCTCAAGGTACTTCAATTTTCCCTCTAGCAAGGAGATTTGAATGAGCAAAACATCGTTGTCCCCTTTTAGTTATTCATTTTTATCCAAAAGGGACTTCACATCTATTTCAGAATCAAGAAGTTTATCAAAGAGTTTATCATCATCTGATAAAGAATCTAACTTGCTTTTTAAACTCTCTTCAGTTTTCTTAAGCAATGAAACTTTGCATGTCAGAAGTTCATTTTCTTTTTCTAGTTCTTCAATTTTTGAAATTCGATCAATGCATTTCACACAAGAAAAATTATCATGGATATTTTCATTAGACTTTTTCTTCAGGGCTTTGTTTTCATGTTTCACCTTTTGCTATTTTTCTGACAGTTCTTCATAGGCATCTACTAAATCTTCGAAAGACAATTAATCTTCATCTGATTTAGAGCTTATCTCCTCAGCACTTTCATCACAAGTTTGATGGATATCATCAGCCATTAATCCCTTTAGTCCTTGCTTCTCTTGAGCTAGCATCAATTTGTCCATAATTTCTTTGGCGGTTCTGCAAGAGGTGACAAACGTGAACCTGTTAGCATTGACAGATTTTTTTATCAACCTCAAAATTGTAGCATTTTCATGACTCTTTAATCTATCTCGGTTGGACCCCTTGGTCTCATCCCGAGGCAGCTTACGAGGACCATCATTAACTAACTTCCACAAATTTGGATCAATTGAGTTTATGGTCCTACACATTCTTCCCAGACATGAGTTAAAGTCATAACTATTATAAACAAGTAAAGAAGTCAAAGAAGCAATATCTGAAGAAGCATTCATCATTCAAAACTACACTAGGATCCCTCTGAAGATCGTTTGATCTAATATAACAGAGCCGGGCTCTGATACCAATTGTTGGGTCCCACAGTGTAGTGGCACGGATCTAGAGGGGGGTGAATAGACCCCCCTATAAAAATTAAGTCCGATTAAAATGACTTGAAAGCTTCTTAATCAAACCTCACCAATAGTGCAAGTTGTAAGATCGCACACGAGGAATTAGAAAATTGAACAAGCCGTATACATTGACAAATTTAGCATCGATGTGCAACATAATTAATAGTCCATCCTGTGAATGGTGGTAGAGGATAAGGAACAAACACACAACCAATCACACATGCACAAGGATTTTTTAGGTGGTTCGGGACCACGACGGGTACCCTACGTCCACCTCTCACCACCTCTGTGAGGCTTCACTAAAACGCTACTCGAGGTAGCACACGGGGACGAATCCCAATACACCACACGCTGCTCGACAGTAGCAAAACACACACACGACTACGAAGCTCAACACGCTGCAGTGCAGTACACACACAAGGGTGAACCCTCAACACGGTGCTCAGCACCACACACACACACACCAAGACTGGGAACGCACCCCAACAGTCAATTCACACTCGGAAACACCGCTCCGAACACACACATAGTTTTCTTCAGTTTAAGAGATGGACACAGTTGTACATTTGCAAGCTCAATAAGCACAAATCTTCAAAGAAATCTCACTAGACATCAACTAAGCACTAGACTGCAGCAAGTAAGAATAAGGATGGGTTGAGAGAACTCCTGTCTGGAGGACGATGGCCTTGGCTTCTTTAATTACTAAGGCAGACTAGACTTTGGAAGGAGGATGAAAGTTGATGCTTCAGCAGGTTCATTTCTGAAGGATGGAAGAGGATGAACATCAGACCCTTTCTTCTTCCCCTTGAATCACTTTCTACACATTGGGTAACTTGGAGATGGTACAGCCATCTTCTTCAACACGACGGCTTCTAAGAGGTGGAAGATGATCATCTTCAACCTTGAATCATGCTTAGAATGACATGGGAAGAAGCTTCAACACCGCTCCGGCCATTCTCCCTGCAAAACCCCAAATCGTATATCTCATTAGATGCTCTCTATCTTGTTCAATAAACCCTATCTCATTAGATATATACCATAAGGGTGTGAAGGGCCACGTGGAGGATATTATCCCCCAAGGACCAATCACAATAGGGCACAAAAAGAGGGGATCGAGCTAAGGCTCCGGCCACCGTGCGAACCGACATGTTTTTCGGTCGTCGGAAAGTGTCGACCCCATGGGTCGACACTCATGCTCGGGCAAGAACAGAGCACGGCCCAAGCAGAACCCAGCGTAGAAAGTGTCGACCCATGGGGTCGACACTTTCTACCTGTGGCATTAATAAAAAGCCAGGGCAAAAAGTCCCGGAATAAGTTTCGACCTAGTGGGTCAACACTTATGTCCAGGGTTCTGAGAAATGAACCCAGATAGAACCTCGCGATAAAAAGGTCGACCCTTTGGGTCGACTTTTCATCCCTACGTTCAAAGACATAAGAGGGCTAGCTTAAAACACCTGACCCCTCGACAAAGTGTCGACCCATGGAGTCGACACTTTTCTTGACATAAGCAAGATATAACAAAACACACAAAGGGGTGATCCTAAAGACATGAGACATCAAAGATGAATACATGTAAGAAAGAAATAGGTATTAAGTACCCCAAATCATAGATATACCAATTAGAGATTGTTAGGGAATTACCTTGAGAGATGTCCATCCTTTTTCCACAATAAACCTCCTCCTACCATTCAACCAAAACAACTTACTATTTTGTTGGTCCACATGCATGTGAAGATCCACTTGGAAGATATCCAATGTGGTCTATATGTTCATTCCCTTTCTATACACTTGTCACATTACATACTAGAGGTTAGTCTTCCACATCATTCAAGTTTCAGAAATTGAAATCTGTCTTTCATAATTCACTCAATTTCACACTTGAGAACCTGCACAACCGTTAAGTGAATTAAATGATTCAACCATAATCTAAATGAACCAACAGCACAGTAGGGTGATTTCATGAATTGGTTTGAATCACTCTCTGTCTTCATCTCTCCCTGTGCAAAATCCAAGACAATGTCAATCTAATTCAGCACATAATTCATGAATTAAAAAGCATCCTATTGAACAATTGCAAGGATATGGGAATGAGCTTCATTCAGCCATGAAGAAATTAAAGCATATCATTCCTCATCCACAAATCACTTATGCATTTATTTACATGGAGCACAATCACATGGTATTTAGTTCATCATCAAAATTCTTTAATACATGGTAGTGCACGGGGTTCAACATTGTGATGCAAAGTGGCATTTGCCGAGCTTCTGGAAGAGCTAGCTCTGTCACAGAGAAGGTTATTGCTAGTCCTTTAGAGATAGTTGACAGTGCTGTAGGTAAGCTGTCGGCTGCCACATCTTCACTAACCATCACCTTCTGAAGAAAGTTCCTAAGAGCCTCTTGGTGAAGGATAGATCTTTTAATGAGCTCCAGCACGGATATCTTGGCGGGCACCCAATCCAAATGATGTACCAAATCATATTGGGTACCCGGCAGTGGCTCAGCCTCTTCCTGCTCAACAGCCGGTTGGGAAGACGGGGGGTTTGAGGTAGGAGCAAAATTGTGATGTAAAATGCGCCCGCTTCGTAGGGCACAATTATAAGCTGTCGCAGCCTCGGATGGGCTCAAAATAAGTGACTTAACAGGCCCGATGGGGTGAATGAATGGTACGGAGGAGGGTGTGGAGGAAATAATGGGAGTGGGAATGGAGGTAACGGGTTATGATGACAGAATAATGGGCGGAGGGTTAGTTGTGGGTATGGTGGTAGCGGTGGTGAGCGAAAGCGGGGTGGTAAGCAGAGGTGTAATGAGCGGAGGGTTAGATGGAGGCATGGTGATAGCGGGTGTGAGCAATGGGCGAGAGATGGGTGGTGGGGTAAAAACAGGTGAAAGGATGAGTGGTCTAGCAGGCGGAGGAGGGTTTTGGTGTGCGGGTGTAAGGATGGTGGGAGTGGAAGGAGTGGGGTAGTTGTGGTGGAGGGCCATGACTTGTGGTGCAGAGCCGTCATCGTCACAGGACCACCCGGCATCGGGGGCCGGGGGTTGAACTACATTGACCTGGATTGGTGCCGGCGGTTGAGGCTGTGGAGCGGGAGGATGGCTCGGCATTGGGTTTTGGTGGATCCCTAAGTCTTGAACCAGCTGCGGTCGCTGTTGCGGCTGCTGCTGCGGCTGCAGTGCCTGTTGTTGCTGCACTTGCTGCCTCGGCGGCTGCCTTCTTTTTTCTTTAATTTCTGTAATGGCCCTATGCATTTCGGTCCAATCAATCCTTTGCCCTTCATGGAGGTCATAGACCAAGTCTTTGAACTGAAAACACCCTTCAATAGTTTGTCCCGACTACCTGTGGAACATACAATACTTTGTCTAATCAACGGTCGGGTTCCAATTGGGCCGTTCCAGAGGGAGTTGTACAGCATTAATGGACATAAGAGCTAAGAAGATGTCCGTGAGGGTTTCTGGCAGAGGTGGGTACTGTGCTCTCTTCGGAGCTGGGCGCTTATTGTTGTTGTTGTAGCCGTTTGGTAGAGGGACATTATGGTATTGAGGAGACTGTGGAGGTTGTTGTGGAGTGGCAAAGGGGTTTTACAGAGCGACAAAGGTGTTTTGAGGAAGGTTTTGTGGGGTGGAGTAGGCTAGCGGTGGGTTTTGTGGAGCGTATTGAGTGTTGCGGGAGTTCTGGGGGAAGCGAATTTGGTTATTTGGGTTGGCAGAGGGAAAGTTAACGGCTTGCACTTGCTCATTTGTTTGGATTCCCTCGGTAACGGGCCCTTGAGGTTTCTTGTGGTATTTGGGAATTTGGTTTTTAAAAAGTGAATGGATAGGAGAGTCCTTGAATTGGGTTTGGATAAACCGCGCCCGGCTATATAATTGATGCATGTTTGCTATATCATTCATGGCAAGGATATTGCGGAAGGTCGGAGTGGCATTGGAAATGAGTAGTCTGACCTTCTCTTCCTCCAGAATGTGGCCTGGTACCCTGGCGGCCATCTATCTCCACCTGTCAGCATAGGTTGCAAACTCCTCATCGGGCTTCATTTTCTTGGCCGCTAAGTCTGTGAATGAATATTCTGGGCCGACCCTGTCTTGAAACCGTTGAATGAACTTATCGTTCACTATCTTGAAGCTTTCGACATCCTCTAGTGGCAGAGAGTAGAACCATTCAAGCGCGACCCCATCTAACGATTGGCGGAACAGATACGCCATGAGGCGATCATCATATTGGAACTGCGCCGATTCATACAAGAAGTCCCTCACATGAATAAAGGGATTGCTGTTCTTGTCATATTTTTTGTAATTGGGGAGCTCGGATTGCAGAGGGAACCGGATGTTCTGGAAACTCGGGACCGGAACGTCTGCCAAGGATTGTGGGCCAACTCGCTTCTGGAGGAAGTCAAGTTGTTGTTGCATGGCGGCCCATTTATCGAGTAATTCCTATTCTCTGGACGGAGTAGGGATAGTGAAAGATGGAATTTGAGGAGCAGAGGGGTAAGCAGATGGAGGGGGCAGCCCATAGGAAGGATATTGGGCCGAAGGATGACCCATATTGGTGTGAACTTGGGCTGCCCCTTGATGAGGGCGCATGAAATCATTTGGGCCGACAAGGACCTGCGGCACTGATGGACCGGACATGTGATGATCCGACATAGAAGAAGGAGGGATAATGGTTTTTCCCTTATCCAGAAATTGCTGGGCCAAACCAGAAGACTGGCCCATCTCCAGATTAGAGAATCTGAGGGTCCTAGGTTGGACCGCAGTGAGGTCAATGGGAATGGGCTAGACGGCGGACCCATCGGCCCTAGGCTGAGCAATGGAAGGATTGGTCTGACCTTGCATAATCGAGGAAGGTGGGGTGTTGGACCCCTGCATGGCCTGATAAACCGCCTGAAGCTGGGCCAGGTCTAATTGGGCCATCATTTGAAGAATATAATTAGCGGAAGGAGGAAGAAGAGCTTGAGTGGATTGGGCGCCCTCCATAGGGATGGAGGATGAAGGAGGGATGGCCCCCTCTCTGGGTTGGAATGAGATAACCCTAGAGGGATCCTCTAGAAGCCTTTGAGGAAGAGACTCCTCTTGGGAATGGGGAAGATCGAAAGAAGCCATGGTGGATTCAAAGAGTGGATTAAAGTAGGATGTGGAAAGGGAATCACTCCTAGGTGATGAAGCTTCTAGATGATGGAAGCAACTCCACATTGTTGACACCTGTTTTTTACTGACAAGTTGAGTCATTTCTCTTACTCCCATTTATTGATGCCTCGAGTTGTCCATCATACGCTAGGCTATTTTCTGGCATGTTCTGGGCCGATTTTATGGGTAGCCTCCTTCCCTGGCTAGGTCCGAGTTGATTCAGGGCTTAATGGGCCTTGGTTTTGGTTGATTGAGTTTTTTTATGAGATTCAAGCACCCATATACATGTACGGTTCATCCATGGCCGCTCAATCAATGTGCGGTTGATAGTAGGCCGTCCATACATTTATGGAATATTTTGGTTAATTTTCTGAATTTCCACTGACAAGTATTTATGCGGTCTTCTTCTAGCCGTCCAAAGTGATGGACGGATGGATGGTAGCCGCTCTTCTCCCAGAGTCCTACGCTTGGTGATTTTCTCAGATAATTACCCAATTTATCTATTTATCACCGACAAGGCTAGAACGGCCGGCCTTTGGCCGCTCTTCCTCTTGAACGGACTAATCCTAGCCGTTCATTGGTGAGAGTCCAACGGCGAGATTCTCGGTTTGTTTAATGGATAAATGGTGGATAATTCCTCTATATTTGATTTCTCACCGACGGGGTTGGACGGCCAAGGATAGGCCGCCCATATAAATGTGTTGTCCATCGTAAGACCGTTCATCTTCTCGTTTGCTGAAGATTCAACAGATTTTCTCTCTCTCCTCGTGGATTTATCCCAAACTTCCTCCGATGATTTCTCCGCGAATCCTTAACCATTTTGAGTGCCATTTGTTCCAGATGAAAGATAATTGAATCATCTTCATCTTTTATTTGATTATCTCGACCTAAAAATGCATAGAAACCCTAATTTCGTGGTTAGCATTTGGGGGTTCTATAAATAGACCCTAAAGGCTACCTTTGAAAGGGGGGATATTTTTGGTTGACGGCGAAGCCCTGCTGAAATCTTGAGCGACCTAGCACCAAGGAGGGAGGCCTTCTACATCCACACAGGCCTCCAGTTCAGGGAGTAGTCCTAGTTTTGAGTCTTTTACATTTGATAGTCCCATTTTTTTTCTCATTGCATGCTTGTTTTTACCCGCCCATTCTCCCATGTTTTCTTTGTTTGCACTGCCATGCACACACCCTCCTACGCTTTCTGACGCCCCAAGGGGTTTAGAACTCCCCAGGTATCCCCCCACTTCATTTAGTTATGTTTATTTCTTTCCGTTTGAGCATTTGCTATGCTTCACAGTTCTGATATTGGGATTTTCTTCGTGTTCTACACTCTGTTTTATAGGTCAGCAACCCACTAGCACGAGGCCCATCCTTTCTGGTCGACCGGAAAGGGTGGAGGTTGGACTCTTACAACTTCTGGCGTGGTGGTCTTGCACGGTTCCCCTACGTCCGTTCAAGAGGAGGTGTGGTGGATCTTTGATTGTTCTTCTTCCAACTGCGGTTAGCTTGGAGCCGTTCATCTGCCAGTAGTTCTACATCCCGCGTCCTCTACAGCATTGACGAGCGGTCTGTCGTGAGGCCGTTCAACATGAAAGGTGGTTCTTCACAGGTCGCACATCCCTGCAGTGCTGTTCATAAGGCGAGTGTCTCCCTCTCTTTCCAAGGTACGGTGTGTCAGTCACATAAGGCACCTTGGTGGCGATCACCCTTGTTTACTTGCTTCTATATCCCTTCTATTTTCCATTTATTTCTCACATTGATTTAGTAGAAGGGATAGGAAGACATCTTTTAAGCCGGTAAAGAAATGAATCGTAAGTAAAAACATATCAACAGCCCATTTTTTGGCGATCACGGTGGGACACCTAGTGCCAATCATGTTAGTGATTTGCTGACCCTTTCTTTTGCTGTGTTAGTCCTTTTTTGAAGTGGTCATAGGTTGGGTCGCATTCTCTGTCCTCTGGAACTTGAACGGCTCTCACAGGGCCGTCCAAGGTTTATGCGGCTGAAGGTTCTCCGTCCTTCTCTGCGAACAGTGCCACTTTTCCTCCAAGCTTGCGGTCGTGAGCGATCTCCGACCGCCCGTTCATCTTCCCTACGGCCTGCGTTTGGCCGTCTATCTTGCTGGCACAGGTACGCCTCTGTCTCCATACTGCTGGTTTGGTTTCTATTACGCGATTTCTGCTGGTCCATCCCGGCTCTTACACGGCATATATGGTGACCGTTCAACCTGGTACGTTTCTGATTACTGTCACCTTCCATTCCAGTGTTTTCTGATTTTCGTGATTAGTCTGTCGTTACTCCCTGGATCATACGGTTATCTCTAGACCGTCTACCTCCTTGAGCGGTCTTACAAAGACCGTTCTTGTCATGCTACAGTGCACCCGTGATTCACTTTGATCGCCGTGTTGTATGATTGTCATGACATTTGGTGCTGACTATGGATCTCCCCCTGCTCTTAGATCATTGTTGTATGCTTGTTCCCATTGTTTACATATTCGATTGATCATTGATTGCTAGTTGCTAGGCTAGACTTTGCATGCACTCCGGTGCACATAGGGGCATACATTCCGTTCATAGTAGTTGCATTCCTACCGAGGTAGGGTTTCCTCTCGTCTCCATACTCCTTAGAGCCGACTAGGGGACCTTGCTGAGGACCTCCGTAAGCCCCCGTGAACCGTGGATTCCCACACGGACACCGGGCATGTTGTACCATATCCACCCCTAGTTTA
Source organism: Amorphophallus konjac (assembly GCA_022559845.1). Classification (NCBI taxonomy): domain Eukaryota; kingdom Viridiplantae; phylum Streptophyta; class Magnoliopsida; order Alismatales; family Araceae; genus Amorphophallus; species Amorphophallus konjac. The sequence continues at coordinate 215,133,103 of CM040124.1, read as the reverse complement.
GGGTTTGCATCCGTGGGAGAGAGAGTTCCGTAGAGTCACCTAGTTCCTCATTTCCTACCCTGATTAGGTACCTTGTGGTTGAGCAAATTTATGCATTAATTAATCCACTAAAGTCCTAGAAGAGGAATCTAAAAATTGTTGCGCATCATTTGACAACTTGGTTGCTTAATTGGCTGATTCTCCTCTCATCTCACTCCTCCATTGTGTGCATTTCATTCGAGTTGTTTGCTTTAGCTCTTTACTTAGGGCTATTTGCCTCCCCCTTCCCCATTATCATCAGTGCATGCAGAGTTGTTTCTTCCCCATAGGATCAACATCTAAGGGCAACTCTCACTTCATTTCTTACTTTAATCCTCTGTTTGATTCGTCATCCCCCATGTCGTCATACGACTTCTCCCATTCCCACGAGGATTCTCTCCCTCGCTGACTTCTTGAGGACCCGCCCAGGGTCACCCATGTGCAAGGAGGAGAGGGGACTGCCCCTCCTCTCCCGACCATCGCCATCGAGGGCTCTCAACCCTCCCTTCCTGGTTCCTCCACACAAAATTCGGCCAGTCAAATTCTTAATTTGATGGCCCAGCTTGATCCCTCCCAGCTCCACCTTATCCGGCAAGCTCTGCAAGGGGCAGATGCCCCGTCCTCAGTTCCTTCCTATGGCGTGACTGCCACCACCACCACTACGTCTCCTGCTGTTGGGTCAGCGCCCGTCCCTGCTGTCCCCATTGATCTTACTCCCATCCATTCCCAGGTTCTCCGATACCCCAGCATGGAAGCAGGCCAGGCCTCCACCTCGGCCCATCAGTATCTTCATAAGGGGAAGGCCCAGGTCCCCTCTGGTTCTTATCTTCATCCATACACTACAATCTCTCCATCGCCGCATGCCCCTCTGGCCCCGACTGATTTCACTCGTTTACAACCCGGGGCCGCCCAATTGGCTCACGTAGATATGGGCCCTTCCTTGGCCCATTATCCATCCTATGGGCTCCCCTCCCAGCCGGTTCACCCCTCCGTTCCTCATCCGGGCTCCATCTTTCTTGCTCAGTCCCCTCCTTCCCGGGAGCGGGAACTCCTTGACAAATGGGCTGCTATGCAACAACAAATCGACCTCCTCCACAAGCGGGTTGGCCCGCAGTCTTTGGCTGATGTCCCTATTCTTAACTTCAGGAACATTCATTTTCCTCCTCAGTCTGAGCTCCCCGTGTACCGAAAATATGACGGGAATGGCAACCCGTTCATTCATGTCAGGGAGTTTCTATATGAGTCGGCGCAGTTCCAGCATGATGATCGCTTGATGGCTTACTTATTCCGCCAATCATTGGAGGGGGTCACCTTGGAATGGTTCTATACCTTGCCTCTAGAGGAGGCGGAAAGTTTCAAGACAATCAAGGAGAAGTTTATTCAGAGGTTCCAGGATCGGGTTGGTCCTGAATATTCTTTCACCGACCTGGTTGCAGAAAAGATGAAGCTGGATGAAGACTTTGCTGTGTATGCAGACAGATGGAGGCAGATGGGCTCGCGTGTGCCCGGGTAAATCCCGGAAGAAGAAAAAGTAAAACTGTTAATTTCTAATGCCACTCTGACATTCCGGAATATTTTGCCAATGAACGACATTTCTAACATGCACCAGTTGTACAGTCGGGCCCAGTTTATTCATACCCAATTTAAAGACTCCCCCATCCATTCATTGTTTGAGGCCCAGAAATCCAAGAATACCCGAAAATCCCAGGGCCCAGTTACTGAGGGAGTCCAAGTCAACGAGCAGGTCCTGGCTGTTCAATTCCCTAACCAGCCTGCTTCACCCCGTTTCCAGCAACCCCCACGTAACCCCCAGTTCGCCGCCCCACAAGCTCCCCGACCCACTTCCCAAGCTCCTCACCATCCACAACAACCACCACCGCCTCAACAGCCGCAACAGCCACCCCAGTACCACAATGTTCCCCCACCCACTGGTTATGGGCCTGCTCGGCCGGGGCCCAAAAGGGCTAATTATGCACCACTGCCAGAAACCCTCCCTGACATATTTTCAGCTCTAATGTACACTGGTGACATCCAATTGCCTCCGGAACGTCAGAATTGGAATCCGGCAGCCGATCAGTCCAGGTATTGCATATACCATCGGTAGCCCGGGCACACCATAGAAAGATGGTTTCAATTTAGAGATTTGGTGTATGATCTGCATGAGGGCCAGAGGATTGATTGGGCTCAAATGCATAAGATAATTAAAGATATAAAGGAGAGACGAAGACAAGCAAGGCCGCAGCAGGCGGCGCCCCAGCAACAGCAGTTCCAACAATAACCCCTCCAACAACAACAACAACAACAACCCCTACAGCAGTAGCAGCCGCAAGACCTCGGGATTCACCAAAATCCCATGCCAGTACATCCACCCGCTCCTCAGCAGCAACCACAACAACAGCCGCTGGCACCGGCTCAAGTTAATGCAGTCCACCGCCCAGCCCCCAACGCTGGATGGTCCTTTGATGATGAGACCCCCGCCCATCTCATGGATTTCCACCATACTAGCCCCGTGCCTTCCGTTCCCTCCATCCTCCGACCCACCACCTTCACCCACTATCCCTTCCCGACCACTCATCACGCCCACCACATTCCCCACCATGCCGCCAGTCATTCAGCCATCATCCTCTGTGCCTTCCATCATCACCCCTCCACTTAACCCTTCACCCATCACCCCTTCACCAGGGCCCATCAGGCCAACCCCCGTCACCCTCACTTCCATTTCAACCCCCTCCACATACCCCACTGGGCCAAGCGGGGGCCCGTCCCAAGCCGTGCCGGCACGACATTGCGCCCTTCAGAGCGGGCGTCCATTTCATAGAGTTTACCCTTCCTCTGGTGCGTCTGCACCCAACCCCCAAGTTCCTTCCCCTACGGCTAAAGCAGAAGAAGCAGACCCCGTGCCGGGCACGAAGTACGACTTGCTACAGCACTTGGACCAGATGCTGGCGAAGATCTCAGGTTTGGAGTTGATTAAGAGGTCCCTGCTACATCAAGACACCTTGAAGACCTTTTTGTAGAAAGTTATGGTAAATGAGTATGTGGCCGTGGATAGTTTACCTACGGTGTTGGCAACTATTACTAGGGGGCCCTCTATTTCATTTTCAGAGACGGAACTGGCACCCCCAGAAGCACGGCAGATGCCACTTTGTATCACAATTTCTTTAAATAAAGTGGCCGTTGAGTCTGCCCTAGTGGACACAGGAGCATCAATAAATGTGTGTCCATTAAGTACCCTCTGTGCCTGTAACATCTCAGAAGAAATGTTAAAGCCCACACCGACCACAATAGCAGCGTATGATAACTCCAGGCGTGCTTGTCATGGGGTCGTAACTGTTCAGGCCGAGCTAGGACCTTTGGTCATGGACGTAGAATTTTACGTATTGGACATAGACCCAATGTTCAAAGCAATTCTGGGTCATCCATGGATAAATAGTATGAATGTCGTGCCCTCGACTGCCCACCAGTGTTTAAAGTTTCCATTCCAAGGGCGGGTGGTCAAGGTAAAGAGTATTTCCACTGTCCAAAATGTTGATGCGATAGCAGCTAAGATTCTCCCTACTCTGTGGCCGAGTAACAGGCCAGTTCTTTCTGTGATGGACTTAAACTACTCATGCGCATCTGCATCACGCAAGCCTGTCACTGCGCCAGTCAATGTAAAAATTAAGTCCAAGATTAGAGATTCGAAAGGGTGGCGCATGATCTTAAAGTTGGGTTATCAGCCGGGCTTGGGTCTCGGCGTACAACTACAGGGGCGAACTAAGCCTGTCCCCAAAGGCAGGAAGATGGGCCGCCGAGGCCTTGGCTACCGCGAGACAGCATTGTCCATTCTGGGAGACTCCGGGCCACTGATGTGGGATTACCGTCAACACTTCGTGAAAGGCCTGCTGCAGCCCGGCACTTTGAAGAAGCCGCCACCCTACCCCGAGAAGAAGATTGATGCTGCCTGTGATGTTGCTGACCCACCACCACCACTGAAGGGGCTAGCGGGTGATATGGAAGATTTTTGTGTCTGCTTTGAAAAGATGTTCAGTGAAGAAGAAGACCGACCGAAGAAGAAGGAGATGCAGCTGGTGAAGCATTCTCCAATGCAGCTAGTCCGTCGGAGGCAAAGGGAAGCGGGGAGCTCTATCACTACCTTTTCTATATCCCCATCCCATCTTGCCTCTCTATTTCAACAATTAGAATTTGTCCCCCGTTCCCCTCTGATTATGGTCGCCCGCATTTCACGGAAAGACCACCTAAAATTCTGTTCGTGCCGTATGCATGTGGGCACTACCCACCTATTGATCTTTCAACTCTGTTTACTCCTCCTCCCCCCAATGCCCAACTCCATGAGATGTGGTTTCGATCCCCTGATCCATTCTTCGATTGCATCTTCTCCGATCTGTTTCCCATGCAACTCCATCCTCCCCCGTGTTCTTCTTCTTGTTGCGTGATCTCCTCCGAATTCCAAAAAAATTGCCAATTTTAAAACTGAGGTTTCTATGGAAGATTACGCTGTCTTCAGTCCATCCTCTTCCCAGGGGCACGAGGCCTTTGCTTCTTTCCCAATAGATTTGTTATCTCCTAATGTAGATGTACAGTGTGCAGAATCTCCTAGGTTAGTTGAGTTAGCTGGGGTAGAGTCTAGTTCCGGTCTAGTTAGCCCATCCACGTCTGCGGCGCACCCTGTGATGCGTCATCCTAAATCCATCCCTGATAGGTTTTTGCAAGATTTGCCCGAGACATGCCATGCCCTTCTTAAGTGCCCGGAGTTTGTAGAGACGGCAATTGTTTTAAAGGATGATGAGGAATTGGGAGGGGTGTGGAGCAATGACGGATTGGGAGTGTATGAAATTGTAGATGGGAAGGACCCAGCCGATGATGAGGAAAGCGATGTGGATGACACTGCCGATTTATACGCGCAAGGTTTGAAGAGGTTTGACGAACCGTCCTCGGCAGTGGATGAACCCACTAAAGAAATTAATCTCGGAACAGAAGAGGATCCCAGGCCCATACTTATTTCTGCTAATCTCCCTCCTCAGATTGAAGTGGAGCTAATCAAGGTGCTGAGGGACAATGATTCTTTTGCCTGGTCCTATGAGGACATGCCGGGTCTTGACCCTACGTTGGTTGAACATCGATTGATTCTTAAACCATTGACAACACCCGTTAAGCAAAAAGCAAGAAGATTCCACCCGCAGATGGCCTTAAGGATAAAGGAAGAAGTCGATAAATTGCATAAGGCCAAGTTTATTAGAGTTGTTTTATATCCGCAATGGGTGGAAAATATAGTCCCAGTGATGAAGAAACATGGCAAAATTCAGATTTGTATTGATTTCAGGGACTTGAATAAGGCATGTCCGAAAGATGATTTCTCGCTTCCTCACATTGATGTATTAGTTGATAACATGGCTGGGTATGAGGCCCTCTCATTCATGGATGGTTATTCTGGATATAACCAAATCCGTCTTGCTCATGAGGATCAAGAGAAGACCTCGTTCACTACGCCCTGGGGCACGTACTGCTATGTCGTTATGCCGTTTGGATTGAAGAATGCAGGTGCTACTTATCAGAGGGCAATGATGGCTATCTTCCACGACATGATGCATGTGTACTTAGAAGCTTACGTGGATGACATTCTGGTAAAGTCGAGGTCCAAAGAAGAACACCCCGCCATTCTAGCCAAAGTGTTGCAAAGGGCTAGGGAGTATACATTGAAAATGAATCCAAAGAAATGCGTGTTTGGAGTTGCATCAGGGAAATTGCTTGGGTTTATAGTTAGTAAACGGGGGATTCAGATCGATCCGAATAAAGCAAAGGCCATTATGGAAAAGCTGCCGCCTAATAACATCACTGAACTCAGAGGTTTGATTGGGCGCTTACAATTCATTTGAAGATTCATATCCTAACACTCGCAAAGATGCTGCCCATTCTATGAATTGTTAAAGGCGGGAGCTAAATTCGAATGGAATGTACAATGTCAAAAGGCCTATGAGGATCTTAAGGTTTATCTTTCTAATCCCCCAGTTTTGCAACCACCCGTCCCTGGGAAACCCCTGATCCTATACATTTCTGTGATTGAGGACTCCCTAGGAGCTGTCCTGGCTCAGGTGGATGATGAAGGAAGGGAAAGGGCAGCATACTATCTTTCGAGGTTGTTTAATCCGGCTGAATCCAAGTATACTGCCATGGAAAAGACCTGTGCAGCACTAGTGTGGATAGCTCAGAAGCTCAAACACTATTTTCTTGCCCATGAGGTTAAGCTGATCACAAGAATGGACCCTATTCGTTACCTGTTAGAAAAACATGTGATGAGGGCATCACACCACATACCCTCTGGCTTGGCACTTCTCTCCCTCCCGGAGGCAGCTAGGGAGCAGCCCTTCTTCAGAAGGAACATTGGTGCTTATCATCCTATTACATCTTCCTATTTTCTTGAGTCATTTTGATGTATTTGCCTATGTTTTGAGTCATGTTATCATGTTATTTACTTATGCTTGTATGTAGGCTAGTGGGCTAATGGGGCTAGTAGTTCTTATTGGGCCATTTCTTTGGTCTGGCCCATGGGCGCCCCTCTCCCCCCACCCCTTGGTCTTTCGTCATTTGTCCATTCCATGAGGACTTTTTGTAAATTGGGTTCTCCTATATATAGGACCCCAAACCCCCTCTTTTAAGGTTAATGAAGATTTGAATATTGCAAGCATAAGTGCACTCCTCTCTCTCTCTCTCTAGCCTTCACTCTCTCCTTCTCTCTCTCTCACTAAGGGGGCCGACCCCCTCTCTCTCTCTTCCTCCTCCTCTCTCTCTCTCTCCCTTGGGCGAACCTGCCCTTTCACCTCCCCCTCCCCCTGCCACCTCAGCTGCCACCTCATCCCTCCACCCTTTCATATTCCCAAGACTCATAACTCCCTTCATTACATCCTCCACCCTAGGCAACTCTTCCCATTCCCCATACACCTCTTCATTCTCCAAGGCAGCCTTTCCTCTCCCCCAAGCAGCCCTCCCACTTCCCCACACCCTCCATTCATATCCCTAGGGCAAATTAACCCACCCATACCCCTGCTGGTTGCGCACCCACCACACTAGCCCACCCCCCATTCCCTTGGCCGACCCCCACCACCCCTTTGGATAGCTGCGGACCCTCCACCCTCCTGGACCTCCACCTTCCCTCCTCCACCCCTCTCATCATTCTCCCACATCCCATCCCCCATCTACCATCACCACCAGCCTTCCCCCATAGTTAAAACACCATTCCCTTTAACCAAGCTCCACCACCACCCCTTTGCTTAGCCAAGTCTGCAGGTAGCAGAAGAAGGTTCGTCTTGCAGAAGCTCCCACGGAGGCCAACGCCATCATCTGAAGACGTACCATACCTTTCTGGAAAGGTCGTCCAGTCCACTACGCAGGCGAGGTGGAATCGTCCCGTTCCGAGTTCGTGGCCGACCGGGAGAGCTGTTCTTCCCCAACTGCGCCAGACATCCTCTGCAGAGAGCCTGATCCCGGTTGGAAGCAATTGCACGACCAACGGCAAAGGAATCAGACCAAAGGCTCTTCATCAAAGTTCTTCCTTCCCCTGTCCCCGACCAGGAGCAAGAGACAGAACCTCATTCGGCATCCGGGGGCCAGAGTTCCGAATTTTCTCCCTCAGTCGCGCGGGTCCGCCTCCTGCAGTCTGCTGCGACCAGTTCCCGCTCTTCGGCGTCCCCCTGTCCACCCCAACCTCAGAAGGTGTTGCCGTCAGTTTTGCTGTGTAGAGGCTTCGTCCCCGGTTCCAGTGGCTCTGACTGTTCATGATTCGGCATCCAGGAGCGATCGGAGCCACTTCTGCAAGTTGCAGACAGAAACAGGGAGCCATCCGTCCCAGAATCTGTTGCTCTGCTCAGACCTCCACTGCAGCCATCTCCGACGACAGAATAAATTGATATAAATCAGAGTCGTTTGGGTTCCTGTTACGAGAAGATCCCCCCTGGTCTTGTCATCGGCGAAATTCCTGACCGAGATCTACAGGGACTACACCGACTGCCTATCAACATCCATAGCCAGCGGTCCACTTCGGAAGCGGTCCCTCCTCGTGGGCTACTAGCTTATTTCCCTCCTCTTGCCTGGCCAGCTTACCGCCCCTCCCTGCGGGAGGTAGTGTTTGTTGTAATCCATCAATTCCCATCCCTGAGATCACCCTCCTGCGTGAGGTGTAGTGAGTGTACACTTAAACAGGTTCGAAGCTTCGTCGGCGCAGTGTGCGGGGAACCCACACTTCCCCGCTCGCCCTCGTCTCCGACCGGGGTTGGTTTCCTCAAACCAACCAGATGAGCCTCCTGCCCTTGCCTCCTTATACTTGTTTATGTAATATCTGCGAAACATATCGGCCGGTAGGAGAGCGAGTGCCCGATCCCGGCGCCACCTTTCAGTGTGGTCACCGTGGCTATAAGTGAGTGAGTGACCCCGTGCCCTTAAGGCATCCGGCCGCCCTTGTTTGTGGGCTTTCAAACCTTCGGGAGGGCTAACTAAAGTGGTGCTGGTCCTCTAACCAGTCAGGGGCTATCTCCATCACCTCGACTCGGCATCACCGGGTCACCACGGGAATCGTGTGCGCACGGTGCGTTGGTAGCTTTAACATATTCTCGGCGCCTTGTAATTGTGATTGCGAATTAGGTCCAAGGAATCAAAGACTCTGCTGTATTTGGTGTCACATCAAGTGGTATCAGAGCAAGTTTTAGACTTGTCTCTACAAGCCTAGGTCCAATGGCAATTGCATTCCTATCCCGTGTTGTCATCATTGTGCATGTCCACCCGTAGGGGTACCATTTATCGGACTGATCCGTCTCATTCCAACCCACCTATGGATCCCAATGTGCATGGCAACCAAAACATCCCTAGGGAAGCTGCCCAAACTCCTATGGATCGAATTGAGGCTGCCATCCAAGTCCTCACGGAGCAAATGAATGGAATTTCCACCCGATTAGAGAGACTAGAAGAAGCTAGGGCCCCACCTAGGAATCATGTCCCAAGGACTCCCCCTCCGCAGGCTGAACATGAGAGGGAATACCTAGAGAATGAGTGGTATCGTGGAGAGAGAGCCCCACAACCTCGATACCATGAGAGGCGACCACGTGAGGATCCGGATGACTACCTACTAAGAATGATCAAAGTGGAAGCTCCTAATTTTGATGGGTCTCATAACCCTAGTATCTATAAAGAATGGGAGCATGGCATGGACCAATACTTTGATTGGTACCCCATGTCTGAAGAGAGAAAGGTTAGGTTGGCCAAGATGCACCTTCTTAAACTAGCCAAAACCTATTGGCTAAAGGTAGAAAACCAAAGGAGGATCCGGCGTGAGGAACCCATTGACACTTGGATAGACATGAAAGATCAACTTAGGAACAAATATCTCCCCATCTCCTATAGCCAACTTCTTCTTGATGAATGGCAAAGCCTTACCCAAGAGGGAAAGACCGTGGAAGAGTATATTAAAAAATTTGACTCATATCTCCTAAGGTGTGGTGTGGTTGAAGACCCCACCGTCACTTTATCCCGGTTTAGGAATGGCCTCCTTCCCCACATCAAACGGGAGCTTTTTATGAGGGAGGAGCATAGCTTGGAAATTACCTATCAAATAGCCCGGGATGTAGAGAGATTTTCTAGGAATCCTAGGTTTGCCCCCCCATGGGCCTGGGACCCCGTCCCAACCTACCTCCTCTGATAAGAACACCTCCTCCCAATGGGGGAACCACCACTCGGCCCTATCCCCAACCAATCACTCCCACCCCCACAAAGACCACCCCACTAAACCCTCCTCCCCGAAGGGAGGAAGCCTCCAAAGGGAAGACCCCGGGAAGTAGTACGATTAAATGTTTCCAGTGCCATGGTTATGGCCACATAGCCTCCCAATGCCCTTCCAAGGGGATGTCAAGCCTTGTTATTGAGGGCGGACCTACCACATCCCAAGAAATCCATGAGAATACAATTGAGGAACACGAGGCTACCTTAGAGTGGGAAGAGGAATACGAGGAGCAATTCTTTGAGGAAGGTGTAGAAGATGACCCCCACTCCACCCACTTGGGAGTAATAAGGTGCACCCTTACCCAACCACAAGAGAATGATTGGAGGAGGACTTCCATTTTTCACACCTTCATCAAAATTGGGGACCATGTCAGGAAGGTTATCCTAGACAACGGAAGTTGTGTCAATGCCGTGTCCCCGGACACCGTCAAGCTCCTAGGACTTACCCCAACACCCCACCCCAAACCATATCGTGTCTCATGGATAAACAACCATTCCCTACCCGTCAACACATGTTGTCTTATCCCCATCACCTTCTCATCCTACCAAGAGCCAATATGGTGTGACATCATACCTATGGTTGTAGGAAGCATCCTGCTAGGGAGACCTTGGATATATGATGTCAATGCTACCATCTATGGGAAAACGAACACGTGCACCTTTGAACACAAGGGGAAGACCATTCGCCTCAACCCTTCCTCACCCCGAAAGGACCCACCCACCAAGGGATTCTCCCCACACCACCTCAAAACCCAGGGGTCACACCAACCCCAACCCAACCAACAAGTCAACTGTCCACCCATGAGGCTCCCACCAAAGGCCTTCACCTCATCACTAGACAAGAACTCGAGGAAGAGGTAGCCCTCGGGACACCCATATGCGCTGTAGTCATATGCCTAGGGGAACCCACCCCCTCCAACCCTCATCCTGTGGAGATACACCCTCTTCTAGAAGAATTCAAGGATGTGTTCCCCGAGGAGCTCCCTGATCAACTGCCACCCATGAGGGATGTCCAGCATGCCATTGACCTTGTCGCAGGGGCCACCCTCCCAAACCTTCCCCACTATCGCCTCAATCCCACTGAGCATGCTGAATTGAGTAGGCAAGTGGAGGAACTCATTAGAAAAGGCTTCCTCCATCTTAGCAAAAGTCCTTGTGCTGTCCCAGCCCTCCTCACACCAAAGAAAGATGGGACATGGCGCATGTGTATTGATAGCAGGGCCATCAGCAAGATTATCGTCAAATATAGGTTCCCCATACCTAGACTTGACGATATGCTTGATATGCTAGCTGGAGCCACGATTTTTTCAAAGATAGATCTTAAGAGTGGCTACCACCAAGTAAGGATAAGGCTTGGGGATGAATGGAAAACAGCCTTCAAAACCAAAGATGGACTATATGAATGGCTGGTGATGCCTTTTGGGCTCTCTAACGCCCCAAGCACGTTTATGCGCCTTATGACCGAGGTCCTTAGGCCCTACATTGGAGTCTTCCTGGTAGTATATTTTGATGACATCCTCATCTACAGCCAATCCAAGGAAGCCCACCTCAGTCATCTAAGGCAAGTTTGCTCCACCCTTAGGAAGGAAAGTCTCTTTGCCAATTTAAGCAAATGTCACTTCATGACCCAATCCATTACCTCCCTTGGGTATGTTGTCTCCACAGAAGGAGTATCCATGGACCCAGAAAAAGTCCAAGCCATCCTCAATTGGCCGGAACCCCGCACCCTCCATGAAGTCCGCAGTTTCCATGGGTTAGCCACCTTTTACCGTAGGTTCATCCGAGGGTTCAGCACAGTCACTGCCCCTATCACAGACTGCCTTAAAAAGGGAACCTTTGTATGGACCAAGACGGCTTCTAGGGCTTTCCAAGAACTAAAGGAGAGGATGACCCAAGCCCCAGTTTTATGCCTCCCTGACTTCTCCAAAGTCTTTGAGGTAACTTGTGATGCTTCTGGGGTGGGGATTGGCGGGATCCTCAGCCAAGAGGGACATCCTGTGGCCTACTTTAGCGAGAAATTATGTGATGCCCGGATGAAATACTCCACCTATGACAAAGAATTTTACGCTGTGGTGCAATCCCTCCGACATTGGAGGCACTACCTCTTGCCCAAAGAGTTTGTCATATTCTCCGACCATGAGGCCCTAAAATACCTCAATTCCCAGCAAAAACTGAATGCCCGGCATGCCCGATGGGTCGAATATATCCAGGCCTACACCTTTGTGATCAAACATAAGGCCGGAAGTGAAAACTGAGCAGCCGATGCTCTGAGTAGGAGGGTTTCCCTACTAGCTACCATTCGGGTAGAAGTGGTAGGATTCGACCGGGTTAAGGAAGAGTACTCGGATTGTCCTGATTTTAGGCATGTCCACGCCAAATTGACCACCCATTCACCCCAGGAACATCAGGGTTTCATCCTGGAGAACGGGTTCATCTTCAGAGGACACAAACTTTGCATACCTAGAACCTCACTGCGCGATCTATTAGTCTGGGAATTACATGCTGGAGGCTTGGCTGGGCACTTTGAGGTTCACAAAACCATTGCCTTAGTAGAAGGGAAATTCTATTGGCCCAGTCTCAAAAGGGATGTGGCCAAAATTGTGGGGCAATGTCGTACTTGTGCAACTGCTAAGCAAGTCAAACAGAACACAGGCCTGTACACCCCTCTACCCGTCCCGGACCGACCATGGCAGGATCTGAGCATGGACTTCGTGTTAGGGCTACCTCGGACCCAAAGGAAGCATGACTCCATTTTTGTAGTAGTGGACCGATTCTCTAAGATGGCCCATTTCATCCCCTGTTCCAAAACCTCAGACGCCTCCCATGTGGCCCACCTATTCTTTGATGAGGTGGTCCGCCTCCATGGCCTACCCAGGACCATTATCTCAGATAGGGATGTCAAATTCACCAGCTACTTCTGGAAGACCCTCCGGCATCTTATGGGGACCCTGCTTAAGTTTTCCACAGCCTACCACCCTCAAACCGATGGACAGACTGAAGTTGTCAATCGGAGCCTAGGGAACCTTCTGCGGTGCCTTGTTGAAGACCGCCCTGGAAATTGGGATCTCATCTGCCTCAAGCCGAGTTTGCCTACAATAATTCCATCAATAGGTCCATAGGCATGAGACCTTTCGAAGCTGTGCATGGCTACAAGCCCAAGAAGCCAACAGATCTCATTCCCCTACCCCCGCATGCTAGAGTATCCGTCACTGCTGAGTCCTTTGCACAACACATTAGAGAGTTGCATGAAGAAATTCACAAAAACATTAACAAGATCAACGAGATTTACAAAAGGTCTGCTGACTCCCACCGTCGCCACCAAGAATTCTAGATTGGTGATTTTGTGATGGTGGGAACTGAGAGGTTGTTCCCTGGGAATACTTCGAAGTTGAGGTCGCGTGGAGCTGGCCCCTTCCAGGTGCTGAGACGCCTTGGCACCAATGCTTACGTGTTGGACCTCCCTAAAGAGTACGGAGTAAGCCCCACATTCAATGTGGTTGACCTGGTGCCCTACAAGGGCACCACGGTGACACCCGGTGAGGAAATCCAGCCTACTCCCTCCTTTGAGAGCGCCCCCACACCCCAGAGAGCTCAACCCCATTTGAGAAACCGGCGTGATGAAGTGGAGCAGATATTAGATGAACAGGTTACCATCACAAGGAGCAAGGCGTATGAGCGCTACCTGGTCAGGTGGAAGGGACGACCACCCTCGGACGATACCTGGGTGAGCCGGGAGGATCTCCAGCAGCTGTCCCCCGATCTCCTAGAGCAGTACCGCAGTAGGGAGGGCCTTTACTCGATAGAGTCGAGCTCTTCGCCGCCCGAGAGAATTGATGAGGGCATCACACCACGTACCCTCTGGCTTGGCACTTCTCTCCCTCCCGGAGGCAGCTAGGGAGCAGCCCTTCTTCAGAAGGAACATTGGTGCTTATCATCCTATTACATCTTCCTATTTTCTTGAGTCATTTTGATGTATTTGCCTATGTTTTGAGTCATGTTATCATGTTATTTACTTATGCTTGTATGTAGGCTAGTGGGCTAATGGGGCTAGTAGTTCTTATTGGGCCATTTCTTTGGTCTGGCCCATGGGCGCCCCTCTCCCCACCCCTTGGTCTTTCGTCACTTGTCCATTCCATGAGGACTTTTTGTAAATTGGGTTTTCCTATATATAGGACCCCAAACCCCCTCTTTTAAGGTTAATGAAGATTTGAATATTGCAAGCATAAGTGCACTCCTCTCACTCTCTCTAGCCTTCACTCTCTCCTTCTCTCTCTCTCACTAAGGGGGCCGACCCCCTCTCTCTCTCTTCCTCCTCCTCTCTCTCTCTCCCTTGGGCAAACCTGCCCTTTCACCTCCCCCTCCCCCTGCCACCTCATCCCTCCACCCTTTCATATTCCCAAGACTCATAACTCCCTTCATTACCTCCTCCACCCTAGGCAACTCTTCCCATTCCCCATACACCTCTTCATTCTCCAAGGCAGCCTTTCCTCTCCCCCAAGCAGCCCTCCCTCTTCCCCACACCCTCCATTCATATCCCTAGGGCAAATTAACCCACCCATACACCTGCTGGTTGCGCACCCACCACACTAGCCCACCCCCCATTCCCTTGGCCGACCCCCACCACCCCTTTGGATAGCTGTGGACCCTCCACCCTCCTGGACCTCCACCTTCCCCCCTCCACCCCTCTCATCATTCTCCCACATCCCATCCCCCATCTACCATCACCACCAGCCTTCCCCCATAGTTAAAACACCATTCCCTTTAACCAAGCTCCACCACCACCCCTTTGCTTAGCCAAGTCTGCAGGTAGCAGAAGAAGGTTCGTCTTACAGAAGCTGCCACGGAGCCCAACGCCGTCATCTGAAGACGTACCATACCTTTCTGGAAAGGTCGTCCAGTCCACTACGCAGGCGAGGTAGAATCGTCCCGTTCTGAGTTCGTGGCCGACCGGGAGAGCTGTTCTTCCCCAACTGCGCCAGACATCCTCTGCAGAGAGCCTGATCCCGGTTGGAAGCAATTGCACGACCAACGGCAAAGGAATCAGACCGAAGGCTCTTCATCAAAGTTCTTCCTTCCCCTGTCCCCGACCAGGAGCAAGAGACAGAACCTCATTCGGCATCCGGGGGCCAGAGTTCCGAATTCTCTCCCTCAGTCGCGCGGGTCTGCCTCCTGCAGTCTGCTGCGACCAGTTCCCGCTCGTCGGCGTCCCCCTGTCCACCCCGACCTCAGAAGGTGTTGCCGTCAGTTTTTCTGTGTAGAGGCTTCGTCCCCGGTTCCAGCGGCTCCGACTGTTTATGATTCGGCATACAGGAGCGACCGGAGCCACTTCTGTAAGTTGCAGACAGAAACAGGGAGCCATCCGCCCCAGAATCTGTTGCTCTGCTCAGACCTCCACCGCAGCCATCGCCGACGAAAGAATAAATTGATATAAATCAGAGGCGTTTGGGTTCCTGTTACGAGAAGATCCCCCCTGGGCTTGTCATCGGAGAAATTCCTGACCGAGATCTACAGGGACTACACCGACTGCCTATCAACATCCACAGCCAGCGGTCCACTTCGGAAGCGGTCCCTCCTCGTGGGCTACTAGCTTATTTCCCTCCTCTTGCCTGGCCAGCTTACCGCCCCTCCCTGCGGGAGGTAGTGTTTGTTGTAATCCATCAATTCCCATCCCCGAGATCACCCTCCTGCGTGAGGTGTAGTGAGTGTACACTTAAACAGGTTCGAAGCTTCATCGGCGTAGTGTGCGGGGAACCCACACTTCCCCGCTCGCCCTCGTCTCCGACCGGGGTTGGTTTCCTCAAACCAAAAAGGTGAGCCTCCAGCCTTTGCCTCCTTATACTTGTTTATTTAATATCTGCGAAACATATCGGCCGGTAGGAGAGTGAGTGCCCGATCCCGGCGCCACCTTTCAGTGTGGTCACCGTGGCTATAAGTGAGCGAGTGACCCCGTGCCCTTAAGGCATCCGGCCGCCCTTGTTTGTGGGCTTTCAAACCTTCGGGAGGGCTAACTAAAGTGGTGCTGGTCCTCTAACCAGTCAGGGGCTATCTCCATCACCTCGACTCGGCATCACCGGGTCACCACGGGAATCGTGTGCGCACGGTGCGTTGGTAGCTTTAACATATTCTCGGCGCCTTGTAATTGTGATTGCGAATTAGGTCCAAGGAATCAAAGTCTCCGCTGCATTTGGTGTCACATCAACATGTCCTTTCTAGCCGATTAGCTCGCTGGCAGAGCTTTCTTTCCCAATTTGATATCCCCTTCATCATCCAGAAAGCGATCAAGGGATACACCATTGTTGAGCATCTGGCTCATTCTCCTATCCCTCGCACTGATTCGATCCAGGATGAGTTTCCTGATGAACACTTGGTAGTAATCACTCATCTTCCTTTTTGGTCTCTCCATTTCGATGGTGATCTTAATTCTCAGGGCCGTGGAATTGGCGTCGTTCTCCTCACTCCGGAAGGAGTGTCCATCCCTATTGCCTATCAACTCTCCTTTCCTACCACGAATAATATAGCCGAGTACGTGGCTCTCCTTGCCAGTCTGAAGCACGCCTACCTCCTAGGCGCGCAATACCTAAACATCATAGGAGACTCTCAATTAGTGATGCATCAAGTTCTGTCAACTTATCGCACACGTGACCCCAAGCTCAAGCCCTATCAAGATCTGGTCACGCTCTTCGCTAGGCAATTCCGGAAACTTATCTATATTCATACTCCTCGTTCTCAGAACATCCTGGCTGGTGTACTTGCATCACTCGCTTCTTCTCTTTCATTTCCCCTCAGCTGCGCCACTGAGAACATTGTGGTCCAGCGACTAGATGCTCCTTCTTTTCAGGATCCCTGGTCCGACAACCTTAGGAAATCTGTAGAAAGGAAGGCAGAAAGGGAAGAGGTGAAAGAAGTTTCGTTAACTGAGCTTGAGGAGATCATAGAAGAAGAAGAAGAATTGCCGTGGTATTATGAGATTGAGCAGTATTGTAGGGATGGTTCCCTTCCCGAATGGCAAACGCCGAGCAGCGCAAGGCCATTCAACGAGCCACCTCCAGATACACGATTATTACTGGAGAATTGTATAGGAGGGCTCTCAATAGAGTTCTGATGAGGTGTTTTGATGACGATGAGACTTGGAAAGTAGTAGAAGCAGCTCACTCACTCCAGCGAGTGTGGAGGGCACGTAAATGGGCAGGTGTTGGCAAAGAAGATTCTTAGGCAGGGCTATTACTGGCCAACCCTAGAAGAAGATTGTTCCACCTATGTCTGTAGGTGCCTTCAATGCCAGCTCCATGCTGACAAGATCCATGCTCCTGCTTCTTCTCTCCATCCTCTCTCTGCTCCTTGGTCGTTCTCCATGTGGGCCTTTGATATCGTTGGACCTCTCGGTGACCCGAATTCCGTAGTCAAACATAAATCCTTCATTCTAACGGCTACGGAGTACTTCACCAAGTGGGCAGAAGTTGAAGCTTATGCAGAAATTAAAGCCACCACAGTATGCCGCTTCATCTTGAAGAATATCATCTCGCGGTTTGGAGTGCCAAGTGATATCGTCACCGACAACGGGCCTCAATTCGTTTCTCAAAAACTCCGGGACCTCTGTAAGATATTTAATATATCATTGCATCATTCATCACCATACTACCCCCAAGGTAATGGCCAGGCTGAGGCCAAGAACAAAACCCTTCTTAAAATCATCAAGAAAACATGCAAGTCACACAAATTCGGTGATTGGGCTGATAAACTGATAGAAGCTCTATGGGCTTATCGCACCTCCATCTGCACTCCCACGGGGCAAACTCCTTTTGCTCTCACCTATGGGATGGAGGTGGTACTCCCGTACGAGATACTGATTCCTTCCCTAAGGGTGCAGCTAGACAAAGAACTTAATCTCGACGAGCGTCGAGAGGCGTTGCTAGTCCAACTGGAACTCTTAGACGAGAAGAGGCTTAACGCGGCCAATCACATCTCGATTTATCAAAAACGTGTCTCGTGGTATTTCCAAAAGAAGGTTATTAAAAGAAAATTCTAAGTGGGTAACATGGTTTTGAAACGCAAATATATCAAATCAGTAGGTCCCACGTCTAAGCTATAACCTAACTGGGAAGGACCGTTTGTAGTTAAGGAAGTCTATATGGGTAATGCGTATCATCTGATCAACGCGGAAGGTGAGGAATTACCGAATCCGTGGAATGGGCTATATTTAAAGCGCTTTTATCCATAGAGTCAAGCCAGCGATAGCCCGGCGGCGGGGTGTGCCTTCTCCTGATCGCAAAGAGGGATCCCCAGTTCAACATTTCACACACTACACGACCCCCCGTGGTTCGGTTTTCATCTTTTACGCAACACCGTTTCTCCCTTGGCCATGTTTCGGGGAGGGTAAAAATCCTTGTTTTTGTTCTTCTCTCTCGACTGAACATAGGGGCAAGTGGTGAATAAGGGGGCGAGAACTGATCGAGACTCCCCGATAAAAGAGGTCTCAAATAGGGACAGTCCGTTATGACCTTATTCCGCAGGACAAAAGAGCAAGAAAAAGACTAAGAAAAGAAATGGAGAAAGAAAGGGGCAAAAATCAAAGCTCAAAGCTCACCCAAAGCTCGAAGCTCTCAAAAGTTTGAAAGTCTCCAAAATGATAAAACTAGGCATGGCAAGAGTGGCAGTACAGTTTCCCTGGGGGACGTTATGAGCCCGGTCGTATGCGTGCCTAGAGCGGATGTATGTTCGATGAGGGACACAAAGCCCCGACGTAACAGACCAAATTCTTTGAAAAGGGGGTGTCGTGAGAAGAACTCAAGCCCTAAAAACCTCTATACCTACTGCCAGCTTTTCTGCTAAATCTTGTTTTATTTTCCAAGGAATGGATCCCACCCCAGGTATGGCCTCGGTAGAGACACCGTTAAGCAAAATTGGCCCCGGCCACGGGCGGTCCCTTTTAGCACGTGTTGGACCTGGGAGACCCCTACTGAGACGGGAGGTCCCCCTTCGTTATGTTTAAGCTGATTTCAAAATCCAAAAAAAATTATTTCAAAATTCAAAAAAATCAAGTATTTCAAAATCCAAAAAAATCAAATATGTCAAAACAAAAAAAAATCAAATATTTCAGAATAAAATAATCAAATATGACAAAACTCACAAAAATCAAATATTTCAAAACTCACAAAAAATCAAATATTTCAAAATTTAAAAAAAAATCAGATATTTCAAAAACTCAAAAAAATCAGATATTTCAAAACAAAAAAAAATTGAATATTTCAAAATTCAAAAAAAATCAAATATTTAGAAATCTAAAAAAATCGGATATTTTCAAAATTACAAAAAAGGGGGTTTTCATGACTTGCATGCATAGCATCCATTGCATTCATCTTCATCTTCGTCAGTTTGCCTATTTAATAAGGCTTTACCCCCATTGACCAAAAATCAAGGACCGATCAATTCCTAACTTGCTATAGGCAAGGGGTTAAGCCTAAAACAGATTTAATATTTTCTTTTGTTTATATGTGTGCAGGGGCGGGTTGAAGCTCAAGGTTAGCACTTCAGTCAGTAAACGGCCCTCTAACGACCGTTCTATCCAATTGAAGTCATATCCCGACTTACTCAATCACACAAAGAAAAATTCAATCACCAACCAATTAATTCATCAATCTCATTCATATATCAAACTTTCTGAGCATAAAATCTCTACATCAATACCATCATGAAAAAAAGAAAAGAAAATTACTTAGTCCTCCGCTGGGCATCCTCGCGGGGACGAATCTCTCTCAGCTCTCTAACATAGGCATGGCGTGTCGCCGGGATCTCTGCAACCTCTGCTGGTAGGGTAAGCACCCTGCTCACCTCCCACATGATCAGGGCACTCCTGACTGCCTACTCGTCCTCCTCCGTACCGATCCTCCGCGCCTGGAGTGCAGGAAGGTGGGGTGGTGCTGGTAGAACAGTCCGGGGTAGTCCAACCTGTAGGTAGCACCGGTGTGAGCTGTACATCACCAGTGTGGTGTCACTCAGGAGCCTCAGATCTAAGCCTGGCCTCATGGGAACTCTGACAGTGGTGTCGCGGAGGAAGTCCGGGCGCATCACGAACCAATCCAGGGGCAGCCTGTTGATGTGCAGTTGCCACTCGTCCCTGGTCTTCTTCTCTGCTGTCCTGCACTCTACCTGTGAAGAGAAACCGAATGCGCCACCTATGAAGAAGAGGGGGTGGCTCCCGAAGATCCCGCTAGCTGAAGTGACATCCTCCTTATAAATGAATTTCATCCTGACACCCATCCAACACTCTAGAGAGATCATGGAACCAAACAGGGGACCTCCTAAAGCTACTGAAGTAAGGCCCTCGTACAAGTAAGCTAGGATGGCCTGCGAAATAGAAAGGCCCTGCCATAGGCCGCTGATGGTACTAAGAAGGGGAATCTCTAGCACATGGTCAACTGAAGGAAACAAGATAGCCTCGCACAGGCAAATAGACGTGGCCTTAGCTATAGCCTCATCCCACCCACACCGATTCCTCCACTACCCACTGACTAAGTGAAAGAAGGTGAATCTGATGTGGGCTTATGAAAGTGTGGACGTCCCTGCTGTCTGGTATGAACCCTCCCAAGATGAGCCTAGGATCTACAGGGGCAACAGTGTGACACACTGAGTCCTCCTCTCCCACCTGGGACCTGGGTAAAGAGAAGTAGGTCCTACCTCCTCTAGTAGGATACTGGCCTCAAATGATGGAAATACGAATGTATGGGTCTGAGGGTGTCAGATATCTACTAAGGCTGAAATGCTGTGCCAATCAAGAGAAAGCTTTGGGTAGTTCTGACTTAGTACTAGGAGAGGTTTTAGGTGCCAAGATCTTAGGATGGATGTCACTCCTAGGGGCAATGCGTGAATCATGGGAGCCATCCACTTCAAGGTGGAATAGCGCCTAGGGCCAGGAAGAAGCTGAGGTGGGAAGAAAGAAGAAGGAAGAAAACAGAGAGAAAGGAAAAGCATGTAAGTAAATGAAAGAATTGAATTGGATGAATTCATGATATACTTACCTCTCTTAGAGGACTCGAGCTAAGATGTCGGGGGATTGTAGTCAGCCGTTGGAGCACTTCCCGCTCCTTTCTGGCCAGCTTTGGCCCTTCAAAAGATGCTCCCTCCATGGAACTCCCCTCCAAGGCCCTCTTCATGATGATTTGGTGATGAATGACAAAGGTTTCAAGGCTTAGAAGAGGGAGGATGTGTGAATCACGAATTTAGACTCCCCTACTACTTATAGGACTCATTAGGAGGCCTAGGTCTCTTGAGATTGGCCTGAGATAAGTCTAGGGTGAGATAAGATAAGGTTTGGATTGAGTTAAACAGTTTACTCTCGGGTTAGGACTCTCATGCAGAGTGCCTTTCAAAGTCATAGGACATCCATTTGGACGGTCTCATGATAGACCGCCTATCTTATTGAGCGGCCTCGTAGGGACCGTTTGTCACCTACCAGAGAGTTCGAGTGCTGAAGTTTGAGCGGTCTGAATTAGACCGTTTATTTGATCACACGGTTGATTATAGATCGTTCTTTTCGTTGAACGGTGGAGAGAAGGCCGTTTAATGTCTCTTTTGGACGGTCTACTCAGGACCGTGCGTCTCTTTGGGCGGCCCACTTGAAACCGTCCTTCTGATCTGAGGCCTTCATTCAAGTTGTGCACCTGTGCCACTAGTAGTTGTTGAGTAGTGGATGGCGGATCTAGAGGGGTGGGGTGAATAGATATGCCCCTCTTTTCAAAATGCAGCCCTCTTTAAAGCTAGATAAAAGGAATTACAGTGAAATATAACTAGCTTAGCATAGCACACAATGATTTGCTTAGCAAGATGAATAAGTAATATAGATATTGAACCTAAGGATGCATCTATCACGAAGCAATCACACATGCAAACCACAACACAAAGGATTTAAGGTGGTTCGGACTGAAACCCCAGTCCTACGTCCACCCCTCACCAAATCCGGTGAGGCTCCACTAGTGCAACGCACTGAACCGCAGATCAGAAAAACCTCCGATTACCTTCCTACTAACCACCAGTAGGGACGTCAACACCGTAGATCGGACAACTTCCGATTGCCTTCCTACTAACCACCGGTAGGGACAATCTCAATTCCAAATGTTTGAATGAAATGGCAAAAGAACAAATATGAAAATACTCAAACAAGATATAGAATATGCTCAAAGATAAAAGATCTTGTCTGAGATTGCTGGAGCTTGAATCTGATTCTTTAATGGTATGTTCTTCCTTGTGAAATGATCTTCCTTGGATCACCTTGAGTTGATGAAGAAGATAAATGTAGCAACCCTGGTAAAAATAAAAGGAAATAAAAACCCCAATTGATCAAAATAGGATTAAAAGATTTAATGAATAAATGATAAGAGCCTAAAGAAGTAAATAATAAACCAAAATGAAAATAACGCCTAGACTCAAGACGCTACTTCAAAAAGAAACGCCCTTATACAAGGCGCGAATTCCAGGAAGGACGACCACAGCAGATGTCGTCAATTCTTAAATGGCCAAAATAATAGAAAGGGCAAGTAAACGTGACGCCCTCCACCTGGGCGCATTTTATACAAGAAACGACGCTTGACAAGGCGTCAATTTAAATTTAACGCCTTCATTTAAGACGTTAATTCAGTTTGTGTTCCGTTCGAACCAGGACATTATCCAGGGAAAGTTTATGGATGAGTACGAGTTAGTAGAATATAGTAAGGACTCTATCAAGTTAATACTACCAAACTCTAACTCTATTAGGGTTCCTAATAACTCTATAAATATCCTACGGCTCGACCCAGAATGCTATTTGGTGTTCTGTGGATTGTTGCTGTCATACGTGAAGAACAGGTAATGTTCTTCCTCTTTTCTTTTCCTTTAGTTATGAATGATGAAGGAAACTAACGTCTTCATCTTATGTAGGAAGTCTACGGTAGGTAGTACCTCTCTTGTCAAAGAGAAGATCGTGGAGTCTTCATCATCATCCTCTTCGTCTGCATCTTCTTCCAAAACCAGTAAAGAAGATATCATAGAAAAGAGTCTTATCCTCTTCTCAGCAACTCTTGTCATCACTACATCCTCTTCGGTGTGCTGCCGGTGATTAAGTTCGGAAGCAACCATCTTGTGGGTGCTGCTCTAGTTGCTGTTTGAAGTTCAGGAGGTTCTGTTTGGAACAGAGCATCATTTTCTATCCGAATCCTTCACGTTTCTTCTTCCATATCTTCATAAGGTAGGTTTTCTCAAGAACGTAGCCCAAACTAACTCCAGTTGCTAGTAATACCTTCTGTCATACTTGCATATAGTTTTACTATGATTTCAAGCGTTTTCTGTGAAATTTTAAAAAGAGGTGACCCAGCCCAGGGTGCTAATTCTAGTGTTGACGCCCTGCCCTGTAGTCGCCAATTTCATATAATTGTTGATTACTCACGTTTAAAATTCCATAACTATGAAATCGTGATCCAAATTAATGCATGATCATACCTGTGGAATCCTGCTATTTTTCTTGTCCTATCCATGTAATTACTTCCTGCAAATTATTTATCATGAAATTTCGTTACTGTTCATATTCCTCGAAACCTTGGTGAATTAACGACTTGGTCTAGGTCGTCTATTACAGAACTGACACCCTGCGCCAGGGCGTGATTTTTGAATTAACGCCCTTGTCTGAGGCGCGTTTCATAAAAAAATTCCATAAGTTAGAAATTTTGTTAAATTGGAATAAATAATGGACGACCACTGAAGTAGTCGTCAGATGGTATATAAACGCCCCTGGATAAGGCGTTAATTTCATTAAAAATGACTTTACCTAAGTCTCTATTTTCCTGTAATACTATTTTGCACAGTTACTGTTAACCGAGGGTTTCATATATATATATATATATATACATATATATATATATATCGGCACTATATTCCAGTCCGTGAATATAGTCCCATGTTTTATGATGCTTTATCGTTTACCCACTAACTCTCAGTGACATACAAGCTCTCCATTGGACATTCCGTTCATTTGGACTAGCGAGTTAGTCATAGAGACCTCCATAAGACTCCTCGAGTCTTGGATTCCCTCAAGGCCGACTGAGCTGGTTGTACCATAAAAACCTATCACACTATTTTGCCATGTCACTCTATAGAAATATGGTATACCGGCCCTCATGTTATGCTATGTGTATAATATGAGAAGTATCTTAATGAATGGGGAAAAGCATGTCATTATTGAGATGTTCTTATGGACCCCAATTTTATATCAACATTATTATGATGTTCTTGTGGACCTCAATTCTATATTAAAAGAGTGACCATCTACTTGTGAATACTTACTTGTCATGGTACCCAAGTTAGGGAACCAATTCCACCTAGCTTTATGGATAATCGTGATTGTACCGTTATTATCGCCTATCTATGTCAAGTGTCATATTTTTTTTGACTCTATTCTATCAAAGTCTATCCTACATATCTACAAGCTTTATTCTTGAAATTCTCTGTTGGCTATATATAAACGTGGATGTCAAAATACATGATCAATGCCTGCGCATATAGGGCCCGATCTGGTCCTAGGAGGAGCACCCGAAAGTACTAGTGCCCATGGGAGTTGTAATGATAACGGTATTGGCATTGTACCGAAGTGCATGACTAGCTTGATTGGACATTCCACAATTCTTGTACTTGACTCGTACATGACATGACATGACTTGCGTGACCCAAAAAAGGATAATTTATATACTTGCTTGCTTGAAACGTGATAGCCAAGTTCTCGACATGACATGATGAAATTACTTGCTTGAACATCCTGACATTTATCACTTGAAAGTTCATGAATAGTTCACCTTGTTATCTTGTTGATATACTCTCTATCTTGTCGTTTTATGCGAGCATGCATAGCCATAGTGCATTTACATGTGGGAAATTGTAATTACTTAAACCCCTGCTAGTTCTTGAGATATAATTTCCTACTGAGCGTTCGCTCACTCAGTGTTTCCATACTTTTCAGGTAAGTCCGATGACGAAACCCAGACAGAAGGGGAAAGTCAAGAGTGAAAGAGATTAGAGCTTCTCAAGCGTCAACTAGTCTTATCTTTCAAAGTTCTTAAGTCAACCATTGTACTTTTTCTTTTATTGGGTCATAGCACTTTCGTTAAGTGAATTGTAATAGAAGTACTTTGAGGTTGTGATTGAATAAAGGATTGGGTTATCTTTACTTTTGCGCATCTCTGATTTGGTGACGAATACACTAATACTCTGATTGACATAATCGATATAAACTCATCACGCGTCTCCGAGTATCTTCCGCGCTCGGGGCGTGACAATAAAGGATGCACATTTGATCTCCCTTGAAAATGAGCTTCTTTGGATCACCTTGAGATGATGAAGCAGATGATTGTTACAGCTTTATCTTCACTTGGCTTGGGGTTGATCTCTTCTTGAAGTAGCTTGAATCACTTGAGGATTTGATGAAGAACTTCTTTCCGGAGTACTATTCACAGCTACAGTACTCGAACTCCTCTCCCTTGAACACACCCTTGCAGTCTCCTTTGATCTTCCCTCTTAGCCTTGCTTACTTCTACTCTTCCTTGGAGGTTGTTGGATTGAGATATGAGCTTGAATCATCTTGAGTTGATGGAGAGAGTGTTGGATGTAGCTTTGATCTTCCTTTTGATCCCCTTGAGTTGATGAAGAGATTTATGGATGAAGATTTGATCACCTTTGAGAGCTTGCTTGCTTCTAGCTTCCCTGGAGGTTGCTTGCTTCAGATCTAAGCTTGAATCACTTGGAGTGGATGTACAACTTCTGCACGGAGTACTGTTCACGTCTACAGTACCCCTTCTTTCAAGCACCTCCTCTAGCCTCTCTTGATCTCTCTTTGATTCCTCTTGATCAACTAGGGTTTTCTAACCCTCTTGCATTGGTTTAATAGACTTTGAATAGTCCATAGACATCCCCCCAGACCAGATCCACAAATCATGGGAGATTAGGTGAGTTTTGATTAAACAAATCCATGGAAAGGGGCTGGCCTCGATGTGGAAAATGAAGTCAACAAATGTTGGCTTGGGGCTGGCGGTCGACTTGCAGAAGCTGGCGGTCTACCGCTACTGAGAAACGCTATAGACTGATGGTCTCTGGAATTTTTGGTCGACCGCTACTGGGCTGGCGGTCGATCGCCATTGAGAAACGTGCAAGCAGTTGGCTGCTAGCAGGGGCGGTCGACTGCCCCTGGGCTGGCGGTTGACCGCCAGTCGGGCAAAACCCGGGTTACCCCGGCTCAGTCCATTAACCGTTTAGCTCCCTTGCTTAAGTCCTTTAGCAGCCCGTTCTCATCTGTGGCATCAACCTTGACAGTCTTGAAGATTTCTAGTTGATTACATCGCTCCTATAATCAAAATTTTGTTCCGGGGGCTCCGCCCCCGGAAACCCCCGCAAGGGGCGTTGCCCCCTTGACCCCCGCGACTTGACCGCACAGGTCGATCCGCGTGCGAGGGCGCAATCATTGAGCTTTCACTATTGCCATCTCCACTCCATTCCTTGGCATATCTGTCATGAAAGAACATCAAATAGTTTAGTCATATAAGAGTGGGAAAACATCAATGACTTATAGTGTTTAGCCATTATCAAAACCAAGAATATCAAATAACTCAAATGACCACAGTATGATGTCGAATGACCCAAGTGACCACAAGATGACTTAAATGACCACAGGGGCACAACAGTAGTCGTGTCCATCCCTCTTCTCACTCAGTTGGCGTCCCTCATATCACTCATTTGATGTCACTCTTCTCACTCATTTGGTGTCGCTTTTCTCACTCATTTGCATCACTCTTCTCACTCAGTCGGCGTCACTCATCTCACTCATTTGACGTCACTCATCTCACTCAGTTGGCGTCACTCCTCTCATTCACACTTGGCTCTCAATCGCTCACTCGTGTCGTCTCTCTCTCACTCTGTCGTGTCTCTCTCCTCACTCACTCACTCGCACTGTCTCTCTCTCTCGCTCGTGTCCGTCTCACTCGTGTCGTTGTCATAGTCAGTCATTTGCATTCATTCATACATTCATACATCCACAAAATCAAAACAAAGAAAGGCATGTCACTATCATATCATATCATGCACAAAAGTCGGGCCCGGAGTACAAAAGTCAGGACTGTCCCTCTCCCTGGCCCCCGTCATTGTCTCCACCGCCCTCGTGCCTCTTTGGTGGACGCATCGCTGAAGTCGCATCATCACGCTGACGTCACCGGCGCTGCTTGTCCTCCCCATTCTTCCGGTGACCGGAGGAACCCGTGAAGTAACTCCTCACAGAGCCATGGGTGCCGTGGCTGCCGCTCGGAGTCCCACTACGTGATTGCCGGCTCACCTCCTTATAGGCCCGCAGCTCTCCACTCAGCTCGGACGCCTCGATCAGAGCCCGATCCCACTCCGCTCGGACCCGCACCAGCTGTTGACACCCATTTTTTCATCGATAAGCTGAGTCATTTCTCTTACTCCCACTAGTTGATGCCCTAAGTTGTCCATCATTCATCGGGCCATTTTTTGTGGCACGTCCTGGGCCCATTTTTGTGGCCTCCCTCCTTGGTGAAGACCATATCGGTTCAGGGCTTATTGGGCCTTGGCTTTGATTAATTGAACGTGTTTTATGAAAATCAAGTGTCCAAAAACATGCACGGTCCACAATCAGTCGTTCATAACTAGGGCGGTTGAAGATAGACCGTTCATACATTTTGGTTAATTTCTGAGGATTTTCTGAATATTCACCGAATTGCTTTTGTGCGGCCCTATTAGACCCGTTCAAATAAATGGACGGGCATATTCCAACCGCCTATATCTCAGAGTCCTCCGTGTGCCAACTTTCTCAGGTAATTACCCAATTACTTGAATTACCACCGATAGGGTTAAAACGGATAGTTGTTGGCCGCCCTACATTTGAACGGTCTTATTTGAATCGTTCATATTGGAGGGTCCGACGGTGGACATTTCTGTCACGCCCCAAGAGCGGAAGATACCCGGAGATGCGTGACGAGTTTATATCAATCATGTCAATCAGAGTAGTAGTGTATTCGACACAAAGAGAGAGATGCGCAAAAGTAAAGATAACCCAATCCATTTATTTCTTCATAATAAATAGTCTATTACAAACCCAATACTCTATTCAAAAAAAGAAAAGTACACATTTGACTCATGAAATATATAAAAGGCTAGATGACATTTGGAAAAGCTCTAGCTCTTTCACTCTTGATTCTCCCCATCCGATTGACTTCCCTCATCGTCGGACTTACCTGAAAAGTAAGGGAAACACGGAGTGAGCGAACGCTCAGTAGGAAATTATATCTCAGGAACTAGCAAGGGGTTTAAGTAGTTACATCTTTCATGAATGTACTATAGCTATGCATGCTCGCATAAAACGACAAGATAGAAAGAGGATATAACAATAAGATAACAGGAAGAACTAGTCATGAACTTTCAAGAACATATATCAAATGACCTCAAGATATTCAAGCAAGTACTTTATCATGTCAAGATGAAATTTGGCTATCACGTTCAAGCACGCAAGTAATTACCCTTTTTCGGGCCACGCAAGTCATGTAATATCAAGTCAAGTACAAGATTTGTGGAATGTTCAATCAAGCTAGTCATGCACTTCGGTATAATGCCAATACCGTGATCAATCAACTCCCATGGGCACAAGTACTTTCGGGTGCTCCTCCTAGGACCAGATCGGGCCCTATATGCGCAGGCATTAGTCATGTATTTCTAACATCCACATTTTTGTGTATAGCCATCATGGAATTTCAATAAGCAAGCTTGTAGTCATGTAAGATAACTTTGAGAGATTAGAGTCCAAAAATATGACTTTTGACACCAATAGGCGATAATAACGGTACAATCACACTTTCGATAAAACTAGGTGGAATTGGTTCCCTTAACTCGGGTACCATGATAAGTAAGTAGAGACACTCTTTTATATAGAATTGAGGTCCATATGAATAGCACCTCAATGGCAAGACGTCCTCATTCTTCATATAGAATTGAGGTTCACAAGAACATCAAGTTTAATATAGAATTGGGGTCTACAAGAACAGCATAACAACGGCATATTCTTCCCCATTCATTAAGATAATTCTCATAAAATACCCATGGCATGACATGGGGGCCGGTATCACCATGTTTCTATAGAGGGACATGGCAAAGATTGTGTAATGGGTTTTTATGGTACAACCAGCTCAGTCGGCCTTGAGGGAATCCAAGGCGGCGAGGAGTCTTACGGAGGTCTCTATGACTAACTCGCTAGTCCAAAGGAACGGAATGTCCAATGGAGAGCTTAAATGTCAATGAGAATTGAGTGTGTAATGCGATAAATCATCGTAGAAAATATGGGACTATACTCACGGAGTGGAGTAATAGTGCCAATATATATGTGTGTATGTATAATGAAACCCTCGGATAACAGTAATCCGGAAAAATCAGTAGTGCAGAAAATAGCGACTTTGGTAAAGTCATTTTTCAGGAAATTAACGCCTTAATCAGGGGCATTTATATTAAATTTGACGACATGTGTAGAAGTCGTCCTTTCAATATTTCTAATTTTGCATAATATTAAAAATCTGGAAATTTTCATAAAACGCGCCCTGGACAGGGGCGTTAGTTTACAGAAAGCGCCCTGGTATGGGGCGTCAGTTCAATAAAAGACGGCCTGGACAAAGTCGCTAATTCACAATTTTACAAATTTTGAGACGATGAAATTTCAGGAAACATGATATAGGGTCAAGACCAGAAAAATAGCAGGATTACAAGAGATTGATCAAGCATTAATCTAGAATCATGTTTGAATTGATATATAATTTTTAAACATGGTATTTAGTAATTAAAAGAAATTGACGTCCGTGTGCAGGGCGTCAAATATGAAATTGACGACCTAGTCATGGTCTTTTCTTGTAATTTAGCGCCCTTGATAGGGGCATTTCTTTCAAAAACTCTTTAGAAACTAATCAAAACGCATGAAATCTATATGCATGTATTAACGGATGATGTTATAATTATTAATATGCTAGTTTGGGCTACAATCCCTGAGAAAACCTACCTTATAGTTGATCTGGATGAAGGACTCGTGAAAGGTTTGGGACAATACTCTGTCTAACAGAGCCTCCTGGCGATGATAATTGCTAATAGCAGCAGCACGCACAGAAGAGGGTGCAGATGAAGAACCCCTAATTCTTCAGTCGGATGTTTCCACTCTACAGGCAACCTGTAGAGGCAGAAGAAAACGAAGGTATTATTCTTCGTATGAATAATAGGAGGTAAAGGAAGAGAAGAACTTACTGGTTCTTCGGGAAGACAGGAGCTCCTTAACCTGTAGAAGATGAAGAAGCATTATTAATATTCTTCATGTAACAAGGAAAAAGAACTATACGAATAACCTGCTGTTCATACCTTAGAAGACTCCGATCGCCAAAATAGCGAATCAGATCGACACTGTGAGTATTTATAGGATTTTAGGATCCTAATAGGGTTACTGTTTGATTGGAAGTAACACTTCCATGATAGAGTTATTACTATATTCGAACTCTTTCTCATAGTTATCAACTTACCCTGGATAAGTTCCTGGTTCGAACGGAACATAAACTGAATTAACGTCCTAGGTAACGGCGTCGAATTTAAATTAACGTCTTGGAATGCGTCGTTTCTTGTTGAAACGCGTCCAAGCAAAAGGGCGTTACAATTACTTGCCTTTTTATGTAATTTTGGTTGTTTAAGATTTGACGCCTTGAACTGTGGGCGTCCTTTCTTAATAACACGCCTTAGGTGAGGGCGTTTCTTGTCAAGTAGCGCCTTTATCTGCGGCGTTATTTTCATCAGGGTTTAATTTTTTTCCATTTTCGGTTTTATCGTTTATTTACTTAATCTTTTAATCTATTTTGATTTATCTATCTCCTTCTATTTTATCAGGGTTGCTACACCCTCCCCTACTTAAAAAGAATTTGGTCCCCAAATTCCATAACATATATTTATATAAAGAGTGTAGAGTACATACCTTCTAGAATAACTATGGAAATCGTTTCCTCATAGATTCCTCGGTCTCCCATGTAGCTTCATGTTCTGAATTCTTATTCCATTGTACTTTTAGCATGGGAATAACCTTATTCCTTAGGGTACGTACTTCTCGATCTAGTATTCTTATGGGCTTCTGCTCGTATGTGAGATCTTTCTGGATTACTAGATTTCCATGCTCAATAATATGTGATAGATCATGCACATACTTCTTTAACATAGATATGTGGAACACATCATGTACTTCGGACAGTTGAGGTGGCAATGCGATGCGATAAGCAACCTCGCCAACTCTTTCTAGTATCTCAAAAGGTCCGATGAATCTTGGTGTAAGCTTGCCTTTAACACCAAATCTCCGTATTCCACGTCCAAGCAATATCTTGAGAAATACATGATCTCCAACTTGGAATTCAAGATCTCTCCTTCTTGTGTCAGCATAAGCCTTTTGTCTAGATTGAGCAACTTGCAGTCTTTCTCTGATCAATTGTATCTTCTCGGTAGTATCCCTTACCATGTCTGGACCTAACAGTTGTTTCTCTCCAACTTCGTCCCAGCATAAGGGTGATCGGCAACTCCTTCCATATAAGGCTTCGAAAGGTGCCATTTGTATACTTGCCTGGTAGCTATTATTGTATGCAAATTCGACCAGAGGCAAGTGATCATGCCAGTTTCCACCAAAATCAATAATGCATGCTCTTAGCATATCTTCGACTACTTGATTGGTTCTCTCGGTCTGACCATCCGTTTGAGGGTGAAAAGCTGTACTAAAGTTAAGTCTCGTTCCCAACGAATGTTGTAGTCCCTTCCAAAAACGAGAAGTAAAATGGGGATCTCTGTCAGACACGATTGAAAT
Source organism: Amorphophallus konjac (assembly GCA_022559845.1). Lineage (NCBI taxonomy): Eukaryota > Viridiplantae > Streptophyta > Magnoliopsida > Alismatales > Araceae > Amorphophallus > Amorphophallus konjac. The sequence goes on along the minus strand of CM040124.1, from coordinate 215,101,443 downwards.
ATGAATACCATGTAATCTGACTATCTCCTTGATATACAATGCAGCCAGAACATCAATTGACCATCGACTCTTGATTGGCAAGAAATGCGCTGAATTAGTCAATCGATCAATAATAACCCATATTCCATCATGTCCTCCCTTTGATTTAGATAGACCCATGATGAAATCCATGCCAATATCCTCCCACTTCCACTTAGGAATATCTAGGGGATGTAGTTTTCCAGCAGGCTTTTGGTGTTCTGCCTTGACTTGTTGGCACGTGAGACAGCGCGACACGTGGTCCGCTATTTCCCTTTTCATGTTGGGCCACCAAAAATTCCGTTTCACATCTTGATACATTTTGGTAGATCCAGGATGAATCGTGTACCTTGATCTATGAGTTTCATCTAAGATCTTCTTCTTTACCTCGGGACAATCCGGTATGCAAGTTCTATTCCTGAATATTAATCTTCCTTCACAAGTTATTTGGAAATCCGATTGTCTTTCTAGTTTGCCTTTGATCTCTACTAACATTGGGTCATTATCTTGAAGTGCTTGTATTTCAGTTAATAGGTCTGACTGTATGCTTATATGAGATAATGTGGCACATCTAGGGTCTGTGTCCATGCCTATATTGAGTTCAGAGAATTGCTCCAGCAACCTCCATTCTTGAATCATACAATTGGCTAATAGGGCTCTTGGCTTTCGACTAAGGGCATCTGCTACATGATTACCCTTTCCGGGATGATATTGTATATTGAAGTCGAAGTCTTTGAGATATTCTAGCCAACGTCTTTGCCTCATGTTCAGTTCCTTCTGTGAGAAAAGATATTTGAGACTCTTGTGATCGGAGTATACAGTAAACTGCACTCCATAGAGATAATGTCTCCATATCTTTAGTGCAAATACTACCGCGGCCAATTCTAAGTCATGAATGGGGTAGTTCTCTTCATGCTTCTTCAATTGACGAGAAGAGTAAGCTATAACCTTTCCTTGTTGCATTAGAACACATCCGAGGCCAATGCCAGAAGCATCAGTGTATACCTCGAATTTCTCTCCTTCTACTGGTAAAGCTAAGACAGGAGCTGTAGTAAGATGATCCTTGAGAGTTCGGAAGCTTCTTGCACATTCCTCACTCCATTCATAACGGATCTCCTTGCGAGTTAACCTCGTAAGTGGCACGACAATCTTAGAGAAATCTTTGATGAATCGCCTGTAATAGCCTGCAAGGCCTAAGAAACTTCGGACCTCGCTAGCATTGGTCGGTTTTTCCCAGTTCCTTACAGCTTCAACTTTTGATGGATCTACAGATAAGCCATCCTTTGATATAACATGTCCGAGAAAAGTTACTTCTTCAAGCCAGAATTCACACTTGCTGAGTTTTGCATATAATTGATTTGTCCTCAATATTTGTAATGCAATCCTTAAATGCTCCTCATGCTCTTCCTTGGTCTTAGAATAAATCAATATATCATCAATAAAGACCACCACGCATTGATCCAAATAAGGCCTGAATATGCTATTCATTAACTGCATAAAGGCAGCAGGGGCATTTGTTAGTCCAAAAGCATAACAACGAATTCATAATGGACATGCCTGCTTCTGAATGCGGTCTTATGAATGTCATCATCTTTGATCCTTAACTGATGATATCCTGACCTGAGATCAATCTTTGAGAAATACTTGGATCCAGATATTTGGTCAAATAATTCATCGATTCTCGGCAGTGGATACTTGTTCTTGATAGTGAGATGATTCAACTGTCGATAGTCGATGCATAGCCTCATAGATCCATCTTTCTTTCTTACAAACAGTACAGGTGCTCCCCACAGGGAAGTACTTGGTCTAATGAATCCTTTCTTAATGAGTTCCATCAATTGCTCCTTTAACTCCTTGAGTTCAGCAGGTGACATTCTATAAGGTGCCTTTGAAATTGGACCAGCACCAAGGACTAAGTCAATGGTGAAGGCCACTTCTCTTTGTGGAGGTAATCCAGGCAAATCTTCCGGAAATACGTCTGGAAATTCTTGCACTACTGGAATGTCTTCTAGCTTAGTTTCCTTAGCTTCTTTAACTGTGATGAATGCAAGGAAGGATACACATCCTTTCCTGATGAGCTTGCTAGCTCGGAGAGCCGAAATAAAAGGGTATTTGCTTCGACTCTTAGGGCTAGTGAAGATTAATTCTGAAAATTCCTTGAATGTAACCTTGCTATTGCAGCAATCTACCGTTGCCTGATACTTGGATAACCAATCTGCTCCTAGTATGACATCATACTCCTTCAGATCTAAACATATGAGATCAATAGGGAGATTTCTACCCTGAACCAATACTTCACAGTTTTGATAATGATGTGTAATATCAGTCTTGTCACCCAGAGGAGTAGACAAAACTAATTTCATCCATTCCGGTTCTAGGGGTAATGGGTCAGCGAACTTCTTAGAAATAATAGAATGTGATGCACCAGTATCAATTAAGACATATGCATTCTTGGAACAAACTTTCAATGTACCTTCCACTAGTCCGCCTTCTTCTTCTTGTTCGGTCTCCTTGATTGCGTGAAGACGTGCATTCTTGGTTACCGGGCGTTTCCCGACATCGGCTGGATCGTTAAGTAATGGGCAATCGGGAATCTGATGCTCACGACTCCCACAACGGAGACATGCTCCTAGTTTCCTCCAGCATTCTTCTGCTCTATGGCCTGCCTTGTCACAATGTTTGCACACTGTGTTTGATGGGGTAGTGGTGATAGAGATGGGCTTGGTCTTCTTAAACTTCTGATCTTGCGAGGAAATACCTCCATTGCTAGGCCTCTTCTTGAAGTTGGGTTTAAAGGAACCCGAACTTGTAACTTGTTCTTTCTTGTCCTTCCCACGGATTCTATCAGATAGTTCCGTGGCGTCCTCTAATAGCTGAGCTCAGCGCACAATTTCCGAGTAGACCTGGATATCCATCGGCGTGATATATTGGGGCCTGAGCCCATTAAGGAACCTCCTAGCTTTCATCTTCTCGGTGCTAACTAAGTGCTTAGCATACCGAGACATTCTAGAGAATTGGGCCTCATACTCGGCCACTGACAAGGATCGTTGCTTCAGTGCAGCAAATTCTGCAGCTTTCTTTTCCTGCACTCGGTCTGAAAAATATTTTGCGTTGAAGTGTTCAACGAATTCCTCCCATGTAACTTGGTCTTGATTTAGAGTAGCCTCTATTGATTCCCACCAGCATCTAGCATCCCTTTCTAGCTGAAAGGTAGCTAACAAAATTTTATCCTGATCCGTGCATTGCATGACACGGAAGATACGTTCTGTTTCCCTAATCCAGTGTTCAGCGTCATCCAGATCAGTAGAACCCGTGAACTTGGGCGGGTTCATGTTCTTGAAAGTCTGGTGGAGACTTCCTGCTCGTTGTCCACCTCCTTGTGCTACTTGTTGCAGCACCTGAGTCATGCCTTGAAGCGTACGCTGCATGTTGCGCCATTGAGCACGTTCGGCAGCCATTATCCTATAATTATAATAACTATTTTAGTATATACTCGCGTTAAGGCTTTTAAGTTAACTCAACCCTTGGTTCTACCCAATCTCACTGGTTAAAGGTTTGAACCTATCCTTGGACTTGGGTTTTCCTAGGAATTGAATACCCTAGGCTCTGATACCACAAAAACTGTCACGCCCCGAGAGCGGAAGATACCCGGAGATGCGTGACGAGTTTATATCAATCATGTCAATCAGAGTAGTAGTGTATTCGACACAAAGACAGAGATGCGCAAAAGTAAAGATAACCCAATCCATTTATTTCTTCATAATAAATAGTCTATTACAAACCCAATACTCAATTCAAAAAAAGAAAAGTACACATTTGACTCAAGATATAAAAGGCTAGATGACACTTGGAAAAGCTCTAGCTCTTTCACTCTTGATTCTCCCCATCCGATTGACTTCCCTCATCGTCGGACTTACCTGAAAAGTAAGGGAAACACGGAGTGAGCAAACGCTCAGTAGGAAATTATATCTCAGGAACTAGCAAGGGGTTTAAGTAGTTACATCTTTCATGAATGTACTATAGCTATGCATGCTCGCATAAAACGACAAGATAGAAAGAGGATATAACAATAAGATAACAGGAAGAACTAGTCATGAACTTTCAAGAACATATATCAAATGACCTCAAGATATTCAAGCAAGTACTTTATCATGTCAAGATGAAATTTGGCTATCACGTTCAAGCACGCAAGTAATTACCCTTTTTCGGGCCACGCAAGTCATGTAATATCAAGTCAAGTACAAGATTTGTGGAATGTTCAATCAAGCTAGTCATGCACTTCGGTATAATGTCAATACCGTGATCAATCAACTCCCATGGGCACAAGTACTTTCGGGTGCTCCTCCCAGGACCAGATCGGGCCCTATATGCGCAGGCATTAGTCATGTATTTCTAACATCCACATTTTTGTGTATAGCCATCATGGAATTTCAATAAGCAAGCTTGTAGTCATGTAAGACAACTTTGAGAGATTAGAGTCCAAAAATATGACTTTTGACACCAATAGGCGATAATAACGGTACAATCACACTTTCGATAAAACTAGGTGGAATTGGTTCCCTTAACTCGGGTACCATGATAAGTAAGTAGAGACACTCTTTTATATAGAATTGAGGTCCATATGAATAACACCTCAATGGCAAGACATCCTCATTCTTCATATAGAATTGAGGTTCACAAGAACATCAAGTTTAATATAGAATTGGGGTCTACAAGAACAGCATAACAACGGCATATTCTTCCCCGTTCATTAAGATAATTCTCATATCATACCCATGGCATGACATGAGGGCCGGTATCACCATGTTTCTATAGAGGGACATGGCAAAGATTGTGTAATGGGTTTTTATGGTACAACCAGCTCAGTCGGTCTTGAGGGAATCCAAGGCGGCGAGGAGTCTTACGGAGGTCTCTATGACTAACTCGCTAGTCCAAAGGAACGGAATGTCCAATGGAGAGCTTATATGTCAATGAGAATTGAGCGTGTAATGCGATAAATCATCGTATAAAACATGGGACTATACTCACGGAGTGGAGTAATAGTGCCAATATATATGTATGTATGTATAATGAAACCCTCGGATAACAGTAATCCGGAAAAATCAGTAGTGCAGAAAATAGCGACTTTGGTAAAGTCATTTTTCAGGAAATTAACGCCTTAATCAGGGGCGTTTATATTAAATTTGACGACATGTGTAGAAGTCGTCCTTTCAATATTTCTAATTTTGCAGAATATTAAAAATCTGGAAATTTTCATAAAACGCGCCCTGGACAGGGGCGTTAGTTTACAGAAAGTGCCCTGGTATGGGGCGTCAGTTCAATAAAAGACGGCCTGGACAAAGTCGTTAATTGACAATTTTACAAATTTCGAGACGATGAAATTTCAGGAAACATGATATAGGGTCAGGACCAGAAAAATAGCAGGATTACAAGAGATTGATCAAGCATTAATCTAGAATCATGTTTGAATTGATATATAATTTTTAAACATGGTATTTAGTAATTAAAAGAAATTGACGTCCGTGTGCAGGGCGTCAAATATGAAATTGACGACCTAGTCATGGTCTTTTCTTGTAATTTAGCGCCCTTGATAGGGGCGTTTCTTTCAAAAACTCTTTAGAAACTAATCAAAACGCATGAAATCTATATGCATGTATTAACAGATGATGTTATAATTATTAATATGCTAGTTTGGGCTACAATCCCTGAGAAAACCTACCTTATAGTTGATCTGGATGAAGGACTCGTGAAAGGTTTGGGACAATACTCTGTCTAACAGAGCCTCCTGGCGATGATAATTGCTAATAGCAGCAGCACGCACAGAAGAGGGTGCAGATGAAGAACCCCTAATTCTTCAGTCGGACGTTTCCACTCTACAGGCAACCTGTAGAGGCAGAAGAAAACGAAGGTATTATTCTTCGTATGAATAATAGGTGGTAAAGGAAGAGAAGAACTTACTGGTTCTTCGAGAAGACAGGAGCTCCTTAACCTGTAGAAGATGAAGAAGCATAATTAATATTCTTCATGTAACAGGGAAAAGGAACTATACGAATAACCTGCTGTTCATACCTTAGAAGACTCCGATCGCCAAAATAGCGAATCAGATCGACACGGTGAGTATTTATAGGATTTTAGGATCCTAATAGGGTTACTATTTGATTGGAAGTAACACTTCCATGATAGAGTTATTACTACATTCGAACTCTTTCTCATAGTTATCAACTTACCCTGGATAAGTTCCTGGTTCGAACGGAACATAAACTGAATTAACGTCCTAGGTAACGGCGTCGAATTTAAATTGACGTCTTGGAATGCGTCGTTTCTTGTTGAAACGCGTCCAAGCAAAAGGGCGTTACAATTACTTGCCTTTTTATGTAATTTTGGTTATTTAAGATTTGACGCCTTGAACTGTGGGCGTCCTTTCTTAAAAACACGCCTTAGGTGAGGGCGTTTCTTGTCAAGTAGCGCCTTTATCTGCGGCGTTCTCAGGGTTAATTTTTTTCCATTTTCGGTTTTATCGTTTATTTACTTAATCTTTTAATCTATTTTGATTTATCTATCTCCTTCTATTTTATCAGGGTTGCTACAATTTCGGTCAGTTCGAGCGATAATTGGGTTAATTTCCTGATTTTCTGAATTTCCACCGACAGTGTTGGACGGTCTGTACTGGACCGCCCATCAGCTTGAGCGGTCTATCGTAAGACCGTTCATCCTTTCGATTGGTGATTTTTAACAGATTTTTATCCCTTTTATGCATGGTTTTATCCCTGACTTCTCTTGTCGATTTCTCCGTGGATAATCAACCTTTTTTGATGCCGTTTCGACTGGATAAGAGATTATGATAAGATCTATGATTTATCTTTTATAATTTCGACCTAAAAATAGCTCTAAACCCTAGTTTCGGGGCTGGCTTTCTAGGCTCTATAAATAGACCCTAATGGCCGGACTGAAAGGGGGGGGGGGAATTTTCGGTCGACGGCGAAGCCCTGCCACATTCTTGAGCGACCTAGCACCAAGGAGGGAGGCTTTCTACGTCTATACAAGCCTCCGGTTCAGGGAGTAGTTTGGTCTTGAATCTTTTCGTTTATAGTTTTCATCACTTTCCCTTCATTGCATGCATCGTTTTCTCCCTACGTCCCCATTCTTTCTCATTATCATGCACACATCCACCCATGCTTTTGTCACCCTAGGGGTTTAAAACCCCCAGGTATCCCCCTTGCCATTCGTTTATGTTCATTTCTTCTTATATTGACATTTACTACACCGTCCAGTTCTAATTTAGGTCTTTTCTATGTGTTTCTTACGTTGTTTTGCAGGTCAGCAATCATCAGCACGAGGCCCATCCCCTCTGGCCGGCCGGAGAGGGTGGAGGTTTGACCCCTTGCAACTAACTGCGTGGTGGACTTGTGCGGTTTTCAGACAGCCGTTTAACATCGTGTGCGGTGTAGAAAGCGTCGTTCATCCTGTTGGTGCGGCCAACAGAGCGCCATCCGTCCTCCAGTGGTAGTTCCTCCCGCACCCTCTACAGCGCACTTAGGCGGTCTATCGTAAGACCGTGCATCCAATAGGTGGCCCTCCAGGAGCCGTTCATCTCTCCAGCGTTGCAGCTTAGGCGAGTACTCCCCCTCTTTCCAAGCTACGGCGTGTCCATCACGTCCGGCACCTTGGTGGCGATCACGGTCCTTTTGTTCTCTATTATCCTCTTATCCTTGTTATTTGCTCATCGCATATTATTCCATTCATGATGCTTATTGATCTTTAGTAGGAGGAGAAAAATATATCTACATCCCCTTTTGTGGCGATCACGGTGGGACCCCTAACGCCCATCGTGCTTTTGAGTTGCTGACCCCCCTTATTTGTTGTGCAAGTTTTCTTCTAAGAGTGATTTGTAGGTTGGAAGCATTTTCTGCCTCCTGGGATGTGCACGGTTTGTACTGAGCCGCCCATACATAGGAGCGGTTGATTCTCCACCGTCCGTCCCCTGCGGCCAGAGCCAGCTTCTCTCATCTTTCCTGTTCTGGACGGTTCCTAACACGCCGTCAAGCATTTGGAGTGGTTTGAATATAGCCGTCCATCGCTTCAGCATAGGTACGCTTCGCTCTATTTTGGTTGTAGGCAAGCGGCTACTGGACGACCGTGCAAAGGAGTGCACGGTTGAATACAGACCGTTCTCCAGGTATTTTCCTGCCACTGCTGCCTCGTGTTCTCAGTATCCTGTGATTATTCCATAGTTCTTCTGTTGTTTTCTCCCTGGATTACACGGTCCTAGACAGACCGTTTTACTGGTGGAGCGGTCGCATAAGGGCCGTTCATCTTCTGTCACAGTGCGCTTACGGTGTATGTTGATTGTCATATTCTATGCGATTTACTGCTCCTGGTGCTATCTGTTGATTTTTCCCCCCTGCTCCCTCATCATAGTTGCGTTATCATTCTCTTTGTTGTTCATGCGTATACTTGCTCATTGATTGATAGTTGCTAGGCTAGATTATGCATGCACCCCGGTGCGCATAGGGGCATCCATTTCTTCTCATAGGAGTTGCATTCCTACCGAGGTAGGGTTTCCTCTTAGCTCCATATTCCTTGGAGCCGACTAGGGACCTTGCCGAGGACCTCCGTAAGCCCCCGTGAGCCGTGGATTCCCACACGGACGCCGGGCAGGTTGTACCACATCCACCACCAGTCTAGGGTTTACATCCGTGAGCGAGAGATCCTTGTAGAGTCACACAGTTCCTCATTACCTACCCCAGTTAGGCACCTAGTGGTTGAGAGAACTTATACTTTCATTAACTCCCTAAGGTTCGAAGAGGAAATCAGAAGAAATTGACGAGCATCATTTAATAACTTGATTGCATAATTGGGTGATTCGGATCTCATCTCTTCCTTCCATTGCATGCTTGTTATTTCCTTTGTAGGTTTGGTTGATTAGTTTTGTCGGTCCAAGTCCTAGGTGTCTTGGTGCATGTGGGATTGTCTCTTTCCCTCACGATCACCTCCTAGGGTTGGTTCTTATTTCCATTCATACTCCAACCCCTTGTTCGATTCGTCATCTTCCATGTCGTCGTACAACTTCTCTCAGTCCCACGAGGACTCCCTTCCTCGTGGCCTTCTTGAGGACCCACCTAGGGTCGCCCACCTGCAGGGAGGAGAGGGGACTGCCCCTCCCCTCCCAACCATTCTTGGCGAAGGTTCCCAACCCTCTCTTTCAAATCCGTCCAATCAGAATTTAGCCAATCTAATCCTCAATATGATGGCCCAGCTGGACCCTACCTAGCTCCATCTCATCCGACAGGCTTTGCAAGGGGCTGATGCGCCGACCTCAATTCCTTCTCATGGCACGACTGCCGCTGCCATCAAGTCTCCCGCTATTGGGACCACCTCTGTGGCTCCCATCGACCTTACTCCTGTCCGCCCTCAGGCCCTTCGCTATTCCAATATGGAAATGGGCCAGGCTTCTACCTCGGCCCATCAGCAGCTCGATATAGGAAAGTCTCCAATCCCCTCAGTTACTTACCTTGATCCATACGCCACGATTTCTCCATCACCGCAGGCCCTCGTAGCCCCAGCAGATCTCGTTAGGTTGCAATCAGGGACAGCCCAGTTGGCTCATGCGGATATGGGCCCTTCCTCGGCCCACTATCCCTCTTACGGGCCGCCCCCTCAATCAGCTTATCCTTTAACCACCTATCCAGGTATTGCTCCTCCTGCTCCTTCTCCTCCTTCCCGGGAACAGGAAATTCTTGACAAATGGGCTGCTATGCAGCAACAAATTGATCTCCTCCACAAGCGGGTCAGCCCGCAATCTCTTGCTGATGTCCCTATCCCTAACTTCAGGGACATTCGTTTTCCTTCTCCGTCTGAGCTCCCCGTGTACCACAAATATGACAGGAATGGCAACCCGTTCATTCATGTCCGAGAGTTCTTATATGAGTCAGCACAGTTCCAGCAAGATGACCGTCTAATGGCTTATTTATTTTGCCGATCGTTGGAGGGGGTCGCCCTGGAAAGGTTCTATACTTTGCCCATGGAGGAGGCCGAGAGTTTTAAGACCGTCAAGGAAAGGTTCATCCAGAGATTTCAAGATCGGGTCGGACCCGAATATTCTTTTACTAACGTGGTAGCCGAGAAGATGAAGCCGGAGGAAGACTTTGCAACCTATGCAGACCGATGGAGGCAGATGGCCTCACGTGTGCCCGGGCAGATCCCGGAAGAAGAGAAAGTGAAGTTGCTGATCTCCAATGCCACGCCAACATTCAAGAACATCTTGGCAATGAATGATATCTCAAACATGCACCAGTTATATAGTAGAGCTCGGTTCATACAAACCCAGTTCAAAGACTCCCCCATCCACTCCTTATTTGAGGCCCAGAAACCCAAGGCTCCCAGAAAATCCCAGGTCCCCGTCACTGAGGGAGTACAGATTAATGAGCAGGTCCAGGCTGTTCAGTTCCCCCACCAGGCCGCTCCACCCCGCTGCCCCCAGCCTTCACGCAACCCCCAGTTTGCCACTACACAAGTTCCCCAGCCCGCCTTCCAAGTCCCGCAATATCCGCAACAAGCACCTCCGCCACCCCAACAGCCTCAGCCGTCGCCACAATACAACAATGTTCCGCCCCCCGCCGCCTATGGATCTGCTCAACCGAGTCCAAAGAGGGCCCATTACCCTCCTCTTCCTGAAACTTTACCCGATATTTTCTATGCCTTAATGTCCACTGGTGATCTTCAGTTGCCTCCTGAGCGTCCAAATTGGAATCCGGCAGCCGATCAGTCTTGATACTGCATATTCCATCGGCAACCCGGGCATACGATAGAATGGTGCTATCAGTTCAGAGACCTAGTGTATAACTTGCATGAGGGCCAGAGGATTGATTGGGCCCAGATGCACCAATTGATTGAGGATATCAAGCAAAGACAGAGACAGGCCAGGCCGTAGCAGGCGGCGCCCCAGCAGCAGCAGCAGCAACCCCAGCAGCAACATCAACCCCAGCAGCAGCAACAAGACCTCGGGATCCATCAGAATCCCATGCCAGTACATCAACCCGCTCCTCAGTAACAACAACAGCCGCCGGCACCGGCTCCATCACAAGTGAGTATTGTCCAGCACCCAGCCCCCAGCGCTGGGTGGACTTTTGATGATGAAACCCCCGCACACCTTCTAGCCTTCCACCACAACCATTCCCCTGCACCTGCTTTCTCCTCCATCCTCATACCCGCCACTCTGACCACTATACCACTCATTGCTCCCTCCACGCCACCCATTAAGCCCGTTATATTCCCCTCCGCTCCACCAGTCCCTTCGCCACCACCCACTGTACCCTCCGTCATTACCCCTCCGCTTAACCCTTCACCCATTTCCCTTCCACCAGGGCCCATTAGACCCACTTCCGCCATCCTCACCCCCATTAGCACGCCTTTAACCAACTCCACCGGACCGAACGGGGGTCCATCTCAGGCCGTGCCATCATCACAGTGCGCCCTTCGGAGCGGGCATCCCTTCTAGAGAATTTTTTCCCCTTCTGGTGCGTATGCACCTAACCTCCAAGTTCATTCCCCCACAGCTGAAACAGAAGAAGTAGACCCTGTGCCGGGCACAAAATATGATTTATTGCAGCATTTAGATCGGATGCTGGCCAAAATCTCAGTCTTGGAATTAATCAAGAGGTCGCCACTACACCAGGACGCCTTGAAGACTTTCCTGCAGAAAGTTATGGTGAGCGAGGACGTGGCAGTAGATAGCTTGCCGTCAGTTTTGGCAACAATTACCAAGGGACCTTCCATTTCATTTTCTAAATCAGAACTGGCACCCCTTGAGGCACGGCAGATGCCGTTGTGCATCACCATTTCCCTAAACAAAGTGGCCGTGGAGTCTGCCCTTGTGGACACAGGAGCATCAATAAATGTGTGTCCGTTAAGTACCCTCCGTGCCTGCAATATCTCAGAAGACATGCTCAAGCCAACACCGACTACAATAGCAGCCTATGATAATTCCAGGTGTGCTTGTCAGGGGGTCGTGACTATACAGGCCGAGCTAGGGCCCTTGGTCATGAACGTGGAATTTTATGTATTGGACATAGACCCGATGTTCAAAGCCATACTGGGTCGTCCATGGTTGAACAGTTTAAATGCCATACCCTCCACTGCCCACCAATGCTTGAAGTTCCCATTCCAAGGGCGGGTGGTCAAGGTAAAAAGTATTTCCACAGTCCAAAATGTTGATGCCATAGCGGCTAAGATTCTCCCTACACTCTGGCCCACCAATAGGCCGGTTCTGTCAGTGATGGATTTGAATTATTTATGGGCATATGCGTCACGCAAGCCCACCACTGCGCCAGTCAATGTGAAAGTCAAATTCAAGATTAGAGATTCCAAAGGATGGCAGATGATTTTGAAATTGGGTTATCAGCCGGGCCAGGGGCTTGGTGCACAGTTACAGGGCCGGACCAACCCCATTCCCAAAGGAAGGAAGATGGGCCGCCGAGGCCTCGGCTACCGTGAATCCTCAATGTCAGTACTTGGAGACTCTGTGCCATTAACATGGGACTACCAGCAACATTTTGTAAAAGGGCCGTTACAGCCAGGTACCTTGAAAGAATCACCGTCCAGTCTCAAAGAAAAGGTAGATGAAGCATGTGTTGTCGCTGAGCCACCACCGCCGCTGCAAAGAGTGGTTGGTGACCTAGAAGATTTGTCTGGTTGTTTTGAAAGGTTGTTTCAGAAAAAAGAAAGCAAACCGAAGAAAAAGGAGACGCAGCTGGTAAAGCGTCCTCCGATGCCATTGGCTCGCCAGGGGCCACGGGAAGTGGGGAGCTCTGTCATTTCTTACTCTATGTCCCCATCTCGTCTTGCCTCTTGGTTCCAAAAATTGGGGTGTGTTCCCCGTTCTCCTCCGATCCTGGTCGAACCACACTTCACGGAGAGGCCCGAAATTATGTTTGTTCCTTGTGTTTATGGGCGTTGTCGGCCCATTGATCTTTCAACATTGTTTACTCCTCCTCCCCCAGAGCTCAGCTCCATGAAATGTGGTTTTCTTCTTCTGATCCTTTCTTTGATTGCATATTTCCGGAATTGTTCCCCATGCAGTTACCTCCTCCTCCGTCTTCTTCCTCCTCTTGCTGCATGATCACCTCCAGCCTCCAAAAAAAACGTCAATTTCAAAACGGAGGTCTCAATGGAAGATTACGCTATGTTCTGCTCATGTTCCCAGGGGCACGAGACCCCTGTTTCTCTTCCAGTAGGTTTCCTCTCTCCTAGGGTAGATGTACAGTGTGCGGAGTCTCCTAGGTTAGTCGAGTCAGTGGGAGTAGAGTCTAGTTCGAGTCTAGTCAGCCCATCCACGTCTGTGGCGCGCCCCGTGACGCGTCATCCCAAAACCATTCCCGATAGGTTTCTGCAAGATCTGGCTGAAAGATGCCACGCCCTTCTGAAGTGCCCTGAATTTGTAGAAATCGCGATCGTCTTGGAAGATGATGAAGAATTGGAAGGGGTATGAAGCAATGATGAACTAGGGGTATATGAAATCGTAAACGAGAAGGACCCAGCTGATGATAAGGAAAGTGAGGTGGGTGACACTGCTGATTTATACGCACAAGGCTTAAAGAAGTTTGACGAACCTTCCTCGGCAGTGGATGAACCCACTAAAGAGATTAATCTCGGAACAGAAGAGGATCCCAGGCCCATACTTATTTCTGCTAACCTCCCTCCTCAGGTCGAAGAGGAGCTTATCAAGGTTTTGAGGGATTACAGCGACTCTTTTGCCTGGTCCTATGAGGACATGCCAGGTCTTGACCCTGCACTGGTTGAACATCGATTGATCCTAAGACCAGGGGCAACACCCGTTAAGCAGAAGGCGAGAAGATTCCACCCGCAGATGGCCTTGAGAATTAAGGAAGAAGTTGATAAATTGCATAAGGCCAGGTTCATTAGAGTTGTACTATATCCACAATGGGTGGCAAACATAGTCCCAGTAATGAAGAAGGATGGTAAAATCCGGATTTGTATTGACTTTAGGGACTTAAATAGGGCATGTCCAAAAGACGATTTTCCACTTCCTCACATCGATGTCTTAGTCGACAATACAGCTAGATACGAAGCCCTCTCTTTCATGGATGGTTATTCTGGATGTAACCAAATCCTTCTAGCTCCAGAAGACAAAGAAAAGACCTCGTTCACTACGCCTTGGGGCACATACTACTATGTTGTCATGCCCTTCGGATTGAAAAATGCAGGTGCCACTTATCAAAGGGTGATGATGGCTATTTTTCACGATATGATGCATGTTTACTTGGAAGCTTACGTGGTTGATATTCTGGTCAAATCGAGGTCTCAAGAAGAACACCCCGCCATTCTAGCCAAAGTGTTGCAAAGGGCTAGGGAATATAAGTTAAAAATGAATCCGAAGAAATGTGTATTTGGAGTTGCGTCAGGGAAATTACTTGGATTCATAGTTAGCAAACGGGGGAGTCAGATCGACCCAAACAAAGCAAAGGCCGTCATGGAAATGCCGCCGCCAACGAACATTACTGAACTTCGAGGCTTGATTGGGCGTTTGCAATTTATTAGGAGGTTCATATCTCAACACTCGCAAAGATGCCACCCATTTTAGGAACTGTTAAAGGCAGGCGCAAAATTTGAATGGAATGAACAATTCCAAAAGGCCTATGAAGAGCTTAAGGTCTACCTTTCTAATCCCCCGGTTCTACAACCACCCGTCCCTGGGAAACCCCTGATATTGTACATTTCTGTGATTGAGGACTCCCTAGGAGCTATCTTGGCACAGGTAGATGATGAAGGAAGGGAAAGGGCAGCATACTACCTCTCGAGGTTATTTAATCCTGCTGAATCTAAGTATACTACCATGGAGAAGACCTGTGCGGCGCTAGTGTGGGTAGCTCAGAAGCTTAAACACTCTTTCCTCGCCTACGAGGTTAGGCTGATCTCTAGAATGGACCCCATTCGTTATCTCTTGGAAAAGCCTGTCCTTTCTGGCAGACTAGCTCGCGGGCAGAGCTTTATTTCCCAGTTTGACATCACCTTCATCATTCAGAAAGCAATCAAGGGATATGCTATTGCTGAGCACCTCGCTCATTCTCCTATCCCTCGTATTGATTCAATCCAGGACGAGTTCCCTGATGAACACTTGGCAGTAATCACTCATCTTCCTTTCTGGTCTCTTCATTTCGATGGTGCTCTCAATTCCCAGGGTAGCGGAGTTGGCGCCGTTCTCCTCACTCCGGAGGGAGTAACCATCCCTGTTGCTTATCAACTCTCATTCCCTGCCACTAATAATATAGCCGAGTATGAGGCTCTCCTTGCCGGTCTGAAGCACGCCTACCTCATGGGCGCGCGATACCTTAACATCATAGGAGACTCTCAATTCGTGTTGTGTCAAGTTCTGTCAACTTACCGCACCCGTGACCCTAAGCTTAAGCCCTATCAAGATCTGGTCACGCTCTTGGCTAGGCAGTTCCGGAAACTTATCTATATTCATACACCTCGTTCTCAGAACATCTTCACTGACGCACTTGCGTCACTCACTTCTTCCCTCGCGTTCCCCCTCAGTCGTGCCACTGAGACCATTGTGGTCCAGCGGTTAGATGTTCCTTCCCCGCAGGATCCCTGGTTTGACAACCTTAGGAAGTCTGTAGAGAAGAAGACAGAAAGGGAGGAGGTGAGAGAAGTATCCTTGACTGAGCTTGAGGAAATCATCAAAGAAGAAGGATTGCCGTGGTTCTATGAAATTGAGCAGTATTGCAGGGATGTCACATTTCCGGAGGCTGCGAATGCTGAACAGAGAAAGGCCATTAGAAGAGTCACTACAAGATATACAATTGTTGTTGGTGAGTTATATAGGCGGGCTCTGAACGGAGTTCTAATGAGGTGTCTAGATGACGAAGAGGCTTGGAAAGTAGTAGAAGCAGCTCACTCTAGCGAATGTGGAGGGCATGTGAATGGACAGGAGTTGGCAAAGAAGATTCTTAGGAAGGGCTATTACTGGCCGACCCTAGAAGAAGAATGCTCCACCTATGTCCGTAGGTGTCTCTAGTGCCAGTTCCATGCTGACAAAATCCATGCTCCTGCTTCTTCTCTTCATCCTCTTTCTGCTCCTTGGCCGTTCTCCATGTGGGCCTTTGATATCATCGGACCCCTCGGTGACCCGAATTCCGCAGTCAAGCAGAAATCCTTCATTTTGATGGCTACGGAGTACTTCACCAAGTGGGCGGAAGCTGAAGCATATGCATATATCAAAGCCACCACAGTATGCCACTTTATTATGAAGAACATCATCTCACGGTTTGGAGTGCCAGGCGACATCGTCACCGACAACGGCCCTCAATTCATATCACAAGAACTCCGTGACCTTTGTAAGAAATTCAATATAGCTTTGCATCATTCATCACCATACTACCCTCAAGGTAATGGCCAAGCTGAGGCCACAAATAAAACCCTTCTCAAAATTATCAAAAAAACATGTGAATCGCATAAATTTGCTGATTGGGCCGACAAACTGATAGAAGCTCTATGGGCCTATCGCACCTCCGTCCGTACCCCTACAGGGCAGACTCCTTTTGCTCTCACTTATGGGATGGAGGCGGTACTCCCGTATGAGATTTTGATCCCTTCCCTAAGAGTGCAGCTGGACAAAGAACTTAATCTCGACGAACGTCGAGAGGCGTTGCTAGTCCAACTTGAACTCTTAGACGAGAAAAGGCTGAACGCGGCCAATCATATTTCGGTGTATCAAAAGCGTGTCTCGCGATATTTTCAAAAGAAGGTCATTGAATGAAAATTTCAAGTGGGTAATATGGTGTTGAAACGTAAATTCATCAGATCGGCATGTCCCAGGTCTAAGCTGCAACCCAACTGGGAAGGGCCATTCATAATCAAGGAAGCCTACCCGGGTAATGCGTATCGTCTAATCAACGCAGAGGGTGAAGAATTGCCAAACCCGTGGAATGGGCTATATTTAAAATGTTTCTATCCATAGAGTCAACACCAGCAACGGCTCGATGGCGGGGTGCATCCGACCTGATCGCGAAAGGAGGTCCTGGGTCCAGCATCTCACACACTACACAGCTGCCCATGGTTCGGTTTTCTCTTGTGCTGTCCGACACCGTTTCTCCTTTGGTCATGCCTGGGGAAAGTGAAGATCCTTGTATTTCCTCTCTCTCGGCTGAAAATGGGGGCAAGTGGTGAATAAAGGGGGCAAGAACTGACCTGGCCCCCCCCCCTCTAAAAGAGGTCTCAAATAGGGGCAGCCCGTTAAGACCTTATTCCGCAAAGAAAAGGAAAAAGAAAAGCAAAAAAAAAAGGCGAAAGAAGAAGGGCAAAATCAAAAGTCAAGGCTGAGAGCACAAAGCTCGAGGCTCTCAAAATCCCCAAATAATACAACTAGTGTTAGCGTAGCGAGAGTGATATAGAAAGGGGGGGGGATGAATAGACCACTCCCAATTTGCAAAACTTAGGCAAGAAAATAAATCTACTGCTTATGCCCCTTCTAAACTAGCACACAAAGAATTGCAAATGCAGATACCACTCAAGATCGAATAAGAGAATGATGATGAAGAGCTGAGCAAACAAATACTCGAAGTGACAAACAGATAGAGAGCGTTGATAAAGACCGCAAACCACAGAGAAGACAACCGATTTTTAGGTGGTTCGACTGCAGTCAGCAATCTACATCCACCCCTCACTCCAACTAGAGTCAGGATTCCACTAGCCACTGCTAGAGCACAGCAGACTCAGTCTGCGAACAACTTGCTGCCAAACAGCTTGAAAACCCAAGGGAGACAAATCCCTCAACCAAGTTCTGCCACCCGCAGAGCTTGAAACCTGTTCTAGCACCCAGCACGAACAGAACCGGAGAGTGCCTCTCCCTTCCTCCACACACCGGAGGGAACCTGCTAATGACAACCCGTCACTAGCAACACCAGAGATCAGCGATCTCTCTTCCTCTGCAACCCAGAGGGAAACCGGAGTTAGACTCCCTTCCTCCACATACCGGAGGGGAACAGATCAGAATTAGACGAAGAACACATAAAGAAAATCAGAAAAGAAACTAAAGACTGATCGAGAAAACATTCGATACTGAGAGTTAATACAAATGTAGCTTCTTGGGAAGTAATTTCAAAAACCAGATACTGCAAACTCTCTTTCTCTCTTCACTGCTATCTCTCTTTTTCTTTCTCTTCACTGCTATCTCTCTTTTTCTTTCTCTTCACTGCTGGATCGAGCTCTCTGTAATTCTGCCTTTTCTTGCTTGGCTCTGATCTGCCTTCATCGGTGGGCGAAGGTTTCTATTTATAGCGGTAGCAGGTGGATAGGGCACAACATGCGTGTGCTTCCCACGCTCGATCCAGAACCTTCCTGCCACGTTTCCTCATTGGGTTGGTTCCTCTTATCTTGGATCACGTGCAGCCCATTTATTTGGGAATATTCTTCCTCGTACCTGTAAGGAGATAAAAACCATTAACACGCTGTATGGCCACTAAAACTAAAGCTGCATGAGGTATATGATAACAACACGACGTGACAACTACACGAGATAAGAAAAGAATGACACGAGATACAATGGACAAGACTGACACAATCAAGGAAGGTGACACGAGGTCAGATCAGGATAGCACGAGGTGAGAAGAAAATATCACGGAGTGAAACAATAGAAGAACACGCGATTTAGAAGAAACCTGGACGAGGTTAGAACGAAACAACATGAACTAACAAACGGCAACAAAAGACGACACGAAGTGAAACAACACTTGAAAACATAAGAAAAATAACTCGAGCACAAAATAGCTCGAATGAACGACTCGAAGACGAGGCGACACGGGCTGACCACGACACGAAGACAAATAACAGAAACCGTCACGAGTTGAAGACAACACGAAGATGAAAACAGAAACCGACACGAGTTGAAAACAACACGAAGATGAAAATAGAAACTGACACGAGTTGAAAATAACACGAAGATAAAAACAGAAACCGACACGAGTTGAAAACAACACGAAGACGAAACACAGGAATTGACACGGAGTGTGGTCAAGGCGAGAAGGACACGAAGTCTAAAGAGAAATATAGCACGAAGATAGAAGAGTGACACGGCTATCACGACACGTGATGAAGCAGTGACACTAAGAAAAAGAACGACTCGAGGAACAACAGTAAGTGACATGAAATTAAACAAGCAGACATAAAAGATGACACGGGATGAGCAACTAAAGGATAGAGAGAAACGACACGAGGTTCACAGAGAAGCGACTCGGAGTTCGTCAGAACTATTCGAGCTGCTTCAGTAATACGACACGAAGACAGAGGGAGACACGACACGAAGTTAAACAACCGAGACTAGGACTCGAAGACATAGATGACAAGGATATAACAACACGAAGTATTACTTCATACAAGTTTTCCTGTCAAGCATGGAAATCAACACGAAGTGTTGTAAGCTCAGACGACACGAAATCTTTTCGTGTTAGTGAGGGGAAACAACAGGAAGTGTGGCTCAAGTGGCACGAAAACAACTCCCAAAATTAACTGAAGTGGCTCGAGGATTTACATTAACATAGAGAAACATTTTTGTTCACAAAGGTTCATAGTGTTGAAACCATCAAGACATTATGACTCAGGCAACACTAAAATTCATTTGATCAAATTGTTCAATTGAACAGGACATTCCCTTACTGTGTAATCCATTCACTTACATGATGAAACATAAGATTATCTTGAGATAAAGAAATGATTTATAGTGTGAGACATCATCAAAATCATAGGGACACAACAATCTCCCCCTTTTTGATGATGGCAACACTATGAATCAGGCAATATCAAGGTTTATCAAGATTTAACATGAAATCAATATCAGCTTCAACAACAGATTAAATTCAAGGCATGCTCATGCAAATGAATTAAACATTCCCTACAACATACTCTCATTTCCCCCACAACTCATAAACATATCAACATGAAGCAACATGACTCCCCCAGAGCTCAAGACAAAACCAAGACTCACTGAAATTGCAGAACATTGCAGAACTTCTCACTAAAATTGTAGACATTGCAAACTTCTCTCCCCCTTTGACATCAGCAAAAAAAATACAGAATGTGTGACAGTGCTGAAAACATGAGGACTCAGGGCAATAACTGCATAGTGCAGAAAGTCACGACTAGGTCTTAAGAGAACAAGTGAGTTTCTAATCTCAAGACAAGATTCTTTAGATTTCAGTACACAATAGAGAAGTGGAATGATAGACAAGTTTATCATCATACATAGAGGATGATTTAGAGCAGGAGTTGACAAGTATGGTCAAAAATAGCTGATCATTCAACTATTCCACTAGACAACAAGAGACTAAATCAGAGAGGTGTTCTCAAGGTATTGAGGACAAGCAATCCATTAGTTGCATAACAACAAGGAATTTTTGTTGGAGATGATATTCAAGAAGATCAATGAGTAAGTTGGTAGTTCACTTCCTTTGACATTAGGGAGACACCTTGATCAGAGGCCTGAATCCCCAGTTACTCAGAGTGAGTACCTCATTACTTCATTCCCCCTTTTTTTTATTAAGGAACAGAGTTAGTAACTGTGGCTTTTGACATGAGGAAACACCTTGATTAGAAGCCAGAGTCCCCAGTTACTCACCAGCAAGCCACCATTGCTCTGTCATGACTTTTCATTTATTTTAAGCATTTGACACCTCATGACTTGGGAGAAATATTCATTTCATTGATGAGGCTCCCAGTTTCTCAGTGATCAAAACAGAACATGTTTGTTCAGTTAAGCCCTTGAGTTAAAGAGATAGAATGATTGAAGACAGTACCAAAAAGGACTTTTCTTGAATTGAGTCTTGAAGTCTAGATTTCATGTTGATTGGGTCGATATTAAGACATACATGTTTTTTGGCCTGAACCATAATCAATGACAATGTAGGAAGATATACTTTATGCAATTAGGCCAGATCTCTGAAGGAGTACCAAAGGAAAGATTCTGACCTGGAGATTAGAGTCACTGACTTATAGACTTAAAAGATAAGTGACACTCTACTTTCTGAGAGAACCACACTAAATCAGTCATGCAAGACCAGCAAAGGTACACATCTAGACAGCCCTTTTGAATCTGTCAAAGAACTTCTCTTCTCACATTACAACTCAGCTCCCCCTAAGATATAGCATTCCTCAATAAAACATTTCAGCAAAATCTCAAGACTTTCCTTTATTTAGAGCATTCCTGAAAGCTAACCAGTAAGCATTCTGAACTCCCCCTTAAACCAGCATGTAAGAAGGCTAAACAACAGATAGACAAAACTCCCCCTCACAATAGGAACAGGCTCCAAAATTAAGACACTTTGTATAAGCCTAATTCTCTTCTCAATGTAGTGAATTTTTCATTATCCAGAGGTTTTGTGAAAATATCAGCAATCTGATTATCTGTCCTTACATGAATCAGTTCAAAATTATTCTTAGACACCTCATCTCTTATAAAATGATGTCTTATCTCTATGTGTTTGGTTCGAGAATGCAAAACAGGATTTTTAGCAAGATTGATGGCACTTGTATTATCACAGTAAATAGGTGTACACCCCAGGTCTACTTGGTAGTCCTGAAGCTGGTGTTTAATCCATATAACTTGTGTTCCACAACTCCCTGCAGCCACATATTCAGCTTCTACAGTGGAGAGGGCCACAGAATGTTGTTTCTTGGAGCCCTAAGATACTAAACACCCACCCAAGAATTCACAATGGCCACTTGTGCTTTTCCTGTCTAGTTTACAGCCTGCATAGTCAGCATCTGTGTATGCTACTAGATTCAATGTGCGAGATGCAGGAAACCATAAACCAAGAGAGTGACTAGCTGACAAATATCTGAAGATTCTTTTAACTGCAGCTAAGTGTAGTTCAGTGGGTCTAGACTGATACCTTGCACACATTCCTACACTGAATTGTATATCAGGTCTAGAGGCTGTCAGGTAAAGAACTGATCCAATCATACCTCTATAAAGTTTGGCATTTACTTCTTTACCTGTCTCATCTGCATCCAATGATGTATTGGTGCCCATGGGTGTAGTAATGTGCTTTAAGTTTTCCATGCCAAACCTTTTTAACAGTTCCATTGTGTATTTGGTTTGGTTGATGAAGCACCCATCTTCTAGCTGCTGTACCTACAATCCAAGAAAATATTTTAGTTCTCCAACCAAGCTCATTTCAAATTCAGCAGACATCATGGTAGAAAATTCATCACATAGTTCATGCCTAGTTGACCCAAATACAATGTCATTTACATATACCTGAACTATGATGAGATCTTTATTCATGCCCTTGGTAAATAAAGTCTGATCAACTTTACCTCTTTTGTAGCCCTTGCTGATCAGAAATTCAGATAATCTTTCATACCAAGCTCTTGGAGCCTGCTTTAGACCATACAAGGCTTTGTTTAACCTGAAAACTTGGTTAGGTTGAGGAGAAACTTAAAATCCAGGAGGTTGTTCAACAAAAACTTCTTCTTTAATAACTCCATTTAAAAAAGCACTTTTAACATCCATTGTTGGAGTTTAATGTTCTTTGAGCATGCAAAGGCAAGCAACAATCTTATAGCTTCCATCCTAGCAACTGGTGCATAGGATTCATCAAAGTCTACACCGAATTCCTGACAGTAGCCTTTGGCTACTAGTCTGGCCTTATTCCTCGAGATGATTCCATCTTCATTCATCTTATTTTTGAACACCCACTTGGTTCCTATAATATTTATACCATCTGGTCTTGGGACAAGCTCCCAGATATTATTCCTTTCAAACTGACCTAATTCCTCACTCATAGCATTGACCCAAGCTTGATCAGCTAAGGCCTCTTCTACTGATTTGGGTTCAATTTGTGAGACCAAAGCAATTAAGTCATCATTATTCACATTTCTAAAATGAGACCTCGTCCGAAGAGGTTCTTCAGGATTGCCTATGACATTATCTAAACGATGGTCTTTAAGGAATCTAATATTTGTTGAAGACTCACCTGTTTCTCTTGGACCTTCCTGATTTGGGGAATTTGTTTCTCCATTCTGCTGAGTCTTCTCTTCTTCTTGTTGGTTTTCCAGAAAATCTCCACCATGATTGGAGTCCCTGTCAAGATTTTCAACATTAGAAACATCTTTCTTTTCACTAAAAAGAATGTGTGGAGATTCTTCCACTTTCTAATCTGATACATTAAATACCCTATATGCCCTTGACACTTCAGAGTAACCCAAGAATATTCCAGGTGAACTCTTGGCTTCAAACTTGTCTAAGTCTTTCTTATCATTGTTATGAATAAAACATTTTGCTCCAAAAATTCTGAAATGAAACAAGTTTGATTTCTTACATTTTAGAAGCTCATAGGGTGTTTTCTTGTGTATGGGTCTTACCATGGCCCTGTTGATTATGTAGGTTGCTATATTGGCCGCTTCTGCCCAAAACCTTCTAGGTAACTTACTTTCAATCAACATGGTTCGGGCCATTTCCACCACTGTTCTATTTCTTCTCTCCACGATCCCATTCTGTTCAGGTGTCCTGGGAGAGGAAAACCTGTGAGTTAGTCCTTCTTTGTCACAAAGATCAGTAAACATGGAATTTTCAAACTCACCTCCATGGTCAGATTGAATAGAACTAACCATGTACTTCCCTTCTTGTTTGACCTTATTGAAAAATAGATTAAACTTTTGAAATGCATCACTCTTATTTGCTAAGAAAAATATCCATGAATATCTGGAGAAGTCATCTATGATGACATAGCCAAACCTGTTACCATTAAGACTCTGAGTTCTAGTTGGACCAAAAATATCCATATGAAGAAGTTCCATTGGTCTAGAAGACAATGGCTCAGATCTTAATTTGAAAGAATTTTTTGTCTGTTTGCCTAGAGCACAGGCATCACATGCTTTTGATATAGAGTTGAATTTAATTCTAGGCATGCCTCCAACTAAATCATGCTTGACCAATTTATTTAAAGTAGAAAAGCTAGCATGACCTAGACGTCTATGCCATTCAAAGGCATCATTTTTAGAATTGGCAGATAAGCAAATAGTGGATTAAGATTTCTCATCTAAGTCTACAATGTAGACATTATTAATCCTGTTGGCTACAAATTTAACCATGTCAGAATTTATTTCAAGGATTTTACATGAACTATCATCAAATACAACCCTGTGACCCCTGTCACATAATTGGCTAATGCTAATCAGGTTGTGTGGTAGCCCTTCCACAAGTAATACTTTTTCAATGGAATTTGTGGAAGACTTACCTACTGTGCCAACTCCAATAACTTTACCTTTGTTCTTTCCTCCAAACTTGACCAGACCTCCTGGCTTCATCTCTATCTTGCTGAACTTGGATCGGTCTCTTGTCATATGCCTGGAGCAGCCACTGTCGAGGTACCACTTGTTGTCTTCAGCTGCCAGGCCGACCTACACAAGTATATCAAGCAGAGTGATTTGGAACCCAAGATGAGTTGGGTCCAAGGACATTGTTTAAATCTCTAATCAAGTGTTTAGGTATCCAGATTTGTTTCAGCATGGTTTTCTCTGGCACCTTCCTTTCTGGTTTTTTAAAGTTCAATCCAGCTGAACTGGAGAAGTGAGTTCTATTCCTTTCATTGGTCTTCCTATTCCTAAGAAATTTCCTGTAGGCTTGTTGATTGGCATATCTTTGACCATGAAAGTTATTCCTCCAGTAGGTCTTGTTTGGACCCATCTGATTGTTATAATTCCAGCTTTTATTCTGATTTGTTTTCTTGGTCCAGCTACCATTTGTGTTCTGGTGAATGGACTTAATGTTATTTTTCATAAAGTTCATTCCAATCTTAAATGGTTGTCCAGTACTGGTTTTTATGTTTTCTTTAGGACTTTGAGTTTCCTTAGAGCTGTTTGAGCTGGATGGTGTGTCCAGCTTTTCTTTTCCCTTCTCTGGACAGAAGGTGATGGTCTTGAATTGCAAGGGTCTCTTGTTGGTTGGGTCATAGCCTAGACCTTCCTTATTGAAATTGACCCTAGTCCCTAGTATAGCATCTAGGCTAGTCTTTCCTTAGACAAACTTTTCTAAGACTTTCTGTTTATCTTCCAGCTCCTTTTGAAGAAACTCAGAATTCTTTAGGAGTTCAGCATTTACTTTCTTCACAGCTTCATATTTCTCTAAATTCATTCTGATTTCACTCATGCTTTCTTCAATTTTAGTTTTGAATTCATTGAGCTATTTTTGACTTTCCTGAATTTCTCCCTTAAGCTTATCATTCTCTTTCCTTTGTGAGGTCATTTCTTCTAGTTGTTCTTTTAGCTTTGCATTTTCCTCACAGACCAGAGTTTGTTCTTCAATATTTGTGTTCAATTTTCTTTTTAGAACTCCGTGCTCTTTGCTAAGTGAATTAAATTTATCTAGCAAGTCACCATAAGCATCCTCCCAGTCATCAATTGAGAAATTTTCAAAAACGTTTATTACCTCCTCTTCACTGTTTGCCATAAGGCAAATTCCATCTTCATATTCGTCTGAGGAAGCTTCTTCTTGGTCTTCTTCTTCCTCGCTCCATGTGCAGACCATTGCCTGTGGCTTCTTCTTCTTCTGCACCTTTATGTTTTTCTTCTGAAAATAGGGACCTTTCTTCTGGAGTTCTGGGCATTCGCCTTTCATGTGTCCCTGTTTGTTACAGTTAAAACAAGTCAGTTTCTTAGGATTTATATCCCTATAATTGGTAAACTCAGCATTCTTGTTAAAAGAGTGTGGGTTCTTCTTCCTAAAGGTCTTTCCCTTTGTCCTCAGAAACTTTCTGAACTGACGAGTGAGCATAGCCTGCTCCTCCTGGTCAAGATCTGATAAACCTTCAAGCTCGAACTCAGACTCGGGGGTACTGGTGCTGCTCCCACTGTTACTACCCTTGTTGCGGGAAGCTCTCAGAGCTACATTTTTACCCTTCCTCTCACTTCCTTCTCCACCTCCTTGGAAGTTCATCTCATAGGTCATCAGGGATCCTATGAGTTCATTCACAGTTAAGACAGTCAAATCTTTTGACTCCTCAATCACAATGGCCTTAGTGTGCCATGCCGGGGATAAAGATCTAAGAATTTTCCTGACTATATCTGCCTCAGCAAGATCCTTCCCTAGCCCTTTAAGAGTGTTAGTTATCAAGGATAACCTGGCATACATTTCGGTTATATTCTCATCTGCATTCATCTTAAACATTTCATACTTACAAGTGTAGAGGTTTACCTTCGAGGCTTTCACATGAGCTGTACCTTGATAGATCAATTGCAGCTCATCCCACATTCGCTTGGCAGTTTTGTAGGCAGAGATACGGGCATACTCCTCTGGATGAACAGTACACTGGATGATATTCAGCGCCATCCAGTTGAGTGAGGAGAGCTTTACATGGTCATCTGTCCAAGCGTCCTCGTTTGGTGGCAGATCATATGGCCCCACCGTGATTACTCTCCACAGTTTATGACTCTGAGCCCTGATAAACACTTCCATCATGTTCTTCCAAAACAGATAGTTATTACCATCGAAATAAGGAGGGCGACTAATGGATTGACCTTCGGCCATGAAGGTTCTAGGACCACTACCATTTGCTTGATTGTTCATCCACATGGCGTAAACCTGCTCTGATACCAAATGTTAGCGCAGCAAGAGTGATATAGAAAGGGGGGGTATGAATAGATCACTCCCAATTTGCAAAACTTAGGCAAGAAAATAAATCTACTGCTTATGCCCCTTCTAAACTAGCACACAAAGAATTGCAAATGCAGATACCACTCAAGATCGAATAAGAGAATGATGATGAAGAGCTGAGCAAACAAATAGTCGAAGTGACAAACAGATAGAGAGCGCTGATAAAGACCGCAAACCACAGAGAAGACAATCGGTTTTTAGGTGGTTCGACTGCAGTCAGCAATCTACATCCACCCCTCACTCCAACTAGAGTGAAGATTCGACTAGCCACTGCTAGAGCACAGCAGACTCAGTCTGCGAACAACTTGCTGCCAAACAGCTTGAAAACCCAAGGGAGACAAATCCCTCAACCAAGTTCTGCCACCCACAGAGCTTGAAACCTATTCTAGCACCCAGTACGAACAGAACCAGAGAGTGCCTCTCCCTTCCTCCACACACCGGAGGGAACTTGCTAATGACAACCCGTCACTAGCAACACCAGAGATCAGCGATCTCTCTTCCTCTGCAACCCAGAGGGAAACCGGAGTTAGACTCCCTTCCTCCACATACCGGAGGGGAACAGATCAGAATTAAACGAAGAACACATAAAGAAAATCAGAAAAGAAACTAAAGACTGATCGAGAAAACATTCTATACTGAGAGTTAATACAAATGTAGCTTCCTGGGAAGCAATTTCAAAAACCAGATACTGTAAACTCTCTTTCTCTCTTCACTGCTATCTCTCTTTTTCTTTCTCTTCACTGCTGGATCGAGCTCTCTGTAATTCTGCCTTTTCTTTCTTGGCTCTGATCTGCCTTCATCGGTGGGCGAAGGTTTCTATTTATACCGGCAGCAGGTGGATAGGGCACAACATGCGTGTGCTTCCCACGCTCGATCCAGAACCTTCCTGCCACGTGTCCTCATTGGGTTGGTTCCTCTTGTCTTGGATCACGTGCAGCCCATTTATTTGGGAATATTCTTCCTCGTACCTGTAAGGAGATAAAAACCATTAACACGCTGTATGGCCACTAAAACTAAAGCTGCATGAGGTATATGATAACAACACGACGTGACAACTACACGAGATAAGAAAAGAATGACACGAGATACAATGGACAAGACTGACACAATCAAGGAAGGTGACACGAGGTCAGATCAGGATAGCACGAGGTGAGAAGAAAATATCACGGAGTGAAACAATAGAAGAACACGCGATTTAGAAGAAACCTGGACGAGGTTAGAACGAAACAACACGAACTAACAAATGGCAACAAAAGACGACACGAAGTGAAACAACACTTGAAAACATAAGAAAAATAACTCGAGCACAAAATAGCTCGAATGAACGACTCGAAGACGAGGCGACACGGGCTGACCACGACATGAAGACAAATAACAGAAACTGTCACAAGTTGAAGACAACACGAAGATGAAAACAGAAACCGACATGAGTTGAAAACAACACGAAGATGAAAACAGAAACTGACACGAGTTGAAAACAACACGAAGATGAAAATAGAAACCGACACGAGTTGAAAACAACACGAAGACGAAACACAGGAATTGACACGGAGTGTGGTCAAGGCGAGAAGGACACGAAGTCTAAAGAGAAAAATAGCACGAAGACAGAAGAGTGACACGGCTATCACGACACGTGATGAAGCAGTGACACTAAGAAAAAGAACGACTCGAGGAATAACAGTAAGTGACACGAAATTAAACAAGCAGACATAAAAGATGACACGAGATGAGCAACTAAAGGACAGAGAGAAACGACACGAGGTTCACAGAGAAGCGACTCGGAGTTCGTCAGAACTATTCGAGCTGCTTCAGTAACACGACACGAAGACAGAGGGAGACACGACACGAAGTTAAACAACCGAGACTTGGACTCGAAGACATAGATGACAAGGATAGAACAACACGAAGTATTACCTCATACAAGTTTTCCTGTCAAGCATGGAAATCAACACGAAGTGTTGTAAGCTCAGATGACACGAAATCTTTTCATGTTAGTGAGGGGAAACAACAGGAAGTGTGGCTCAAGTGGCACGAAAACAACTCCCAAAATTAACTGAAGTGGCTCGAGGATTTACATTAACACAGAGAAACATTTTTGTTCATAAAGGTTCATAGTGTTGAAACCATCAAGACATTATGACTCAGGCAACACTAAAATTCATTTGGTCAAATTGTTCAATTGAACAGGACATTCCCTTACTGTGTAATCCATTCACTTACATGATGAAACATGAGATTATCTTGAGATAAATAAATGATTTATAATGTGAGACATCATCAAAATCATAGGGACACAACAACTAGGCATGGCAAGAGTGGCAGTACAGTTTCCCCGCGAGACGTTATGAGCCTGGTCGTATGCGTGCCTAGAGCGGATGTAGGTTCGATAACGGACACAGAGCCCCGGCACAACAGACTGGATTCTTTGAAAAAGGGGAGTGTCTTGGGAAGAACTCAAGCCCAAAAACCTCTACAGCTACCACCAGCTTCACTACTCAATCTTTTTCAATTTTCCAAGGAACAAATCCCACCCCGGGTATGGCCTCGGCAGAAACACCATTGAGCAAAGTTGACCCCAGCCACGGGCGGCCCCCTTTTCGCACGTGCTGAGTCCGAGAAGTCCATAGCGAGATGAGAGGGTCCCTGTTATTTAAGCTCGAGCTGGTTCCAAAACTCTAAAAAATTCAAATATTCCAAAACTCAAAAAAAATCAAATATTCCAAAACTCCAAAAAAATCAAATATTCCAAAACTCCAAAAAATCAAATATTTCAAAACCCAAAAAAACCAAATATTCCAAAACTCAAAGAAATCAAATATTTCAAAACCTCCAAAAAAGATTTTGGTTTCTCATATGCATCGCATGCATTGCACTTTGTCATTGTGTTTTTTTTGTTGCCTATGTTGATAAGGCTTCCCCCCTTGACCAAAATCAAGGATTGGTCACGTTCTAAACTTGCCGCGGGCAAGGGGTCAAGCCTAAAACAGATTTAACCTGTTTTCCTTTATTCATTTTGTGTAAGCACAGGGGCAAACAGAAGATCGAAGATACAACTAAGCCATGGACGCACGCAATCACATCAGAGAATGTCCAAACTCAAAATCATCTCAATCATCAATCTTATTCATTCTCATATCAAACTCTAAACATCCATATCCATATCATCATGAAAAGATAAAACAATCACTCTGTCCCCCGCTGGGCATCCCCACGGGGACGTATCTCTCTCAACTCCTTAAGGTAAGCCTGTCGTGTCTCTGGAACCTCCTCAACCTCTGCTGGTAGGGTGCGCACCCTGCCCACCTCCCACATAATCAGCGCGCTCCTGACCGCCTGCTCACCCTCCTCTTTCCCGATCCTCCTCGCCTGTAGCACGAGAAGGTGGGGTAGCATCGGTAGCACGGTCCGGGGTAGTCCAACATGTAGGTAGCACCTGTGTGGGCTATACATCGCCAATGCAGTATCGCTCACGAGCCTCAAGTCCAAGCCCGCCCTCCGATGTAGTCTGATAGTGGTGTCGTGGAGGAAGTCTGGGCGCATCACAAATCTATCCAAGGGCAGTCTGTGGAGGTACGAGCGCCACTCGTCCCTGGTCTTCATCTCGGCCGTCCTGCACTCAACCTGTGGAGAGAACCTTAAGGCGCCTCCTATGAAGTAAAGGGGATGGCTCCCGAAGATCCTGCTGACAGTAGTAATATCCTCTCTCAGGATGAACTTCATCCTAACTCCCATCCAGCACTCCAATAGAATCATAGAGCCAAAGAGAGGGCCTCCTAGGGCCGCTGAGCTGAGACCCTCATACAAGTAGGCTAAGATGGCCTGGGAGATGGAAAGCCCCTACCACAGGCCGCTGATGGTGCTAAGTAAGGGAATCTCTAACACATGGTCAGCCGAAGGGAAGAGGATGGCCCCACACAGGCAGATAGATGCAGCTTTGGCAATGGCCTCGGTCCACCCACATTTATTCTTGCAATGCTCTACTACCCACTAACTAAGAGGAAGGAGGTAAATATGACGAGGACCTACAAAGGTACGAATGTCTTTGCTGTCTGTTATGAACCCTCGTAGGATGAGTTTTGGGTCTATAGGGGCAACAGTATGGCATATCAAGTCTTCCTCCCCCACCTTGGACCTAGGGAACCCGAAGTAGGTCTCTACCTCCTCTAATAGGATCGTGGCCTCAAAGGATGGAAAGAAGAAGGTATGGGTCTGAGGATGCCATGTTTCTATCAAAGCTGAGATGCTGTGCCAATCCAATGAGAGCTTAGGGTAGTTCTGGCCTAAGACTAGAAGGGAGCGTAGGTGCCAGGATTTGAGAAGATAAGTCACCCCTAGGGGCAAAGCACAGATCATGGGAGCCACCCATTTCAAACCAGAATAGCGCCTCGGGCCCGGAAGGAGCTGAAAGAAGAGGAGAGAGAACGTAAGAGAGAGAGGACACATAAGTGAAGTTGACGTAAAAGAAGTTGAATGAACCATGATGAGCTTACCTCTGTCATAGGAGTAGCACTGAGATGCCGAGGGATTGAGCTTAGCCGTTGGAGCACTTCCCGCTCCTTTCTGGCCAGTGTTGGCCCTTCAAAAGATGCTCCTTCCATAGAACTTCCCTCTAGAGCCCTCTTCATGAGGAATTGGTGATGAGAATCAAAGGTTTCATGGTTTGGAAGGAAAGGGATGTGTGAGCTGTGAATTTAGACTCCTCCCCCACTTATAGGGCTTGTTAGGAAGCCTAGGCCTCTTAGGATTAGGGTTGGATAGGTTCAGGACGGATTAGGATGAGGTGTGAATAGGTTCAAATCGCCTTACCCTCGGGTTGAGGACTCTCCAGAGAGTCCCCTTTAAGGCTCGCAGGGTATCCACTTGGACGGTCTTACGATAGACCACCCATCCTATCGTGCGGTCCTCAACTGACCGTTCATCTCCTACAAGAGAACCCGGATCCAACCACTTATGCGGCCTACTACAAACCGTTTGTCACTCAACACGGTTAGTATTAAACAGTTCAAATCCTATTGGAGCGGTTTATTGGGAACTGTTTGTCACTTTGAGCGGCCCTATGAGAACCGCCCATCTGGTCCGCCCTTTCTATCCACCTGCCCAACTAATAGGCACACTCCTCTCACTCAAGTCGGCGTGTATGTCACTCCTCTCACTCAAGTCGGCGTGTACGTCACTCATCTCACTCAAGTCGGCGTGTACGTCACTCCTCTCACTCAAGTCGGCGTGTATGTCACTCGTCTCACTCAGGTCGGCGTGCGCGTCACTCATCTCACTCAAGTCGGCGTGTGCGTCACTCCCGTCTCACTCAAGTCGGCGTGTGCGTCACTCCCATCTCACTCAACTCGGCGTGTGCATCTCTTTCTCACTCAAATCGGCGTGTGCGTCCCTCTCTCAGGTCGGGCGCACCTCTCAATCTCGCCTGTTTGCTTCACCCCCTCTAGTAGCTAAGTCACGTTCATTCATGCATACATACAGTTACCCAAAAAAATCAAAACAAAAACATGCATATGACTATCATATCATATCACATCATGTACAAAAGACGGGCCTAGTACACAGTCAAGCCTGTCCCTCTCCTTGGCCCCCGTCGCTGTCTCCACCGCCCTCATGCCTCTTTGGGGGAGGCATCGTTGAGGTCACCTCATCACGCCATCGTCGGCGCCGCTCCTCCTCCTCGTTCCTCCGGTGACCGGAGGAACTAGTGAAGTAACTCCTCACAGAGCCGTGGGTACCGTGGCTGCCACTCGCAGTCGCCCTGCTGCGCTCCCGACTCGCCACCTTCAGACCCTCCACCTTGCCCTCCAACCTGGCCCAGTAATGGTCCGCCTCGGTAGCACCGGCTCGTAGTCGCTCTAGCTCGGCCCGGAGGAGTGTCGTCTCCACTGCGTCTGCCAGTCGACTCCGCGCGGCCTCCTCGCGCACCCGAGCCACCTCCTCCCTAGCCACTACCCGGCTCTGCTCCAGCTCTGTCTGGAGGCGGGTTAGCTCGGCCGTCTGCATATCATTATTAGGCAGTTGTATAAGCATTTCATTCATAAGCACAATAAGCAAGGGAAAGTTTAGAATTACGTACCCTCTCAGTGAGCGCCACCTCGGCCACCTTGGCCCGCGCTGTAGACATGCCATTCATGACATCTCCCGAGAAAGTCTCATATTACTATACAACGCCTCGCAACGGCTTACGCATTTTGAATCGCTCGAGTGCTTCCTTTTCTTGAGTCTTCTTCCGCCCTTTTCGGCATCCGGAATCGTCTCGTCACGGCATTCGGATGGCATCAACACCAGTCAGACGCATCAGGAGGTTCCGGAACCAAGAAGGGTGTCTGCCGGGCGACCGCCAACGCTTGTCCGAGGACCTGGGTGGGTCTTGATGGGGGCGTCCAGGCCCCTGGACGCCCCCATTCTTTTAATTTATTTTATTTTTATTTTTCAAAACCCAAAACACAAATAAAAAAATAATATATTAATGGAGGCGTCCAGGCCCCTGGACGCCTCCATAAAAACAAATATAAATATATATATATATATGCCAGTTGGCATAAAAAGACAAAACAAAATAAAAAAATGATATATTAATGGAGGCGTCCAGGCCTCTGGACGCCTCCATAAAAACAAAAATAAAAAATATATAATGCCAGCTTTGGCATAAAAAGACAAAACATAAATAAAAATAATATATTTATGGAGGCGTCCAGGCCCCTGGACGCCTCCATCAACTCCCTCACGGGCGCCGCCCACCGAACGACGGTTTGTCGTGTGTGAAAAAAGCCAAATTATGGAGACGTCCAGCCCGCTGGACGCACCCATTTCAAAATCACGAGGCGCCGCCCACAAAACCACGCGTTGTGTCAAATCGCGTGCGGCCGTCGGTGGTGTTCGGTGGACCTGTTAGGGGCGTCCGGAGCCCTGGACGCCTCCACAAAAATATTCAGAAAAAATTAATAAAAATAGAATAAAATATTAGTTCGGCCCTGATGGAGGTGTCCAGGGTCTTGGACGCCTCCACCCTCCGGAGCCCTATAAATAGAGGCCCACCCCCTCAGTTCTGGAAGAGCTTCGAAGAGATCCGATAGGCTGCCGGAGCCCAGAGGCTACCGGAGTCATTTTCTAACCCGTGGGGTCTTTAGTAGGTGGAGGTTCTGCCGGCTTCTCGGGTGCCCACGCTCGTGAGAGGAAGGTCGTCTTCATCCACCACGCTTCCACGCCATCCCTACGCTGCCGGAGCTCCGCCGGATTTCACCATCGGCACATCCAATAAGCCAATCCTTTCCTTTTCTTTTTAGTTCTTTTGCATTCATCATCTCGCATCATCTATCCCCCTTCATAAGGGCGCCTCTTCTTATATACTTCTTGCATCCATCATCTCATTTTTCTCCTACTCGAGTCCGAGAGGGGTTTAAAAGACAACACCAACCAGGTGTGTGTCTTGCCATCATTTCGTTATTTTTATCGCAAGGATTTGAATACTACACCTTCATCTTTCTAATCCACTCGTTACTTGTTTATCGTTGTTTTGCAAGGGTACCCAAGGAAAGCCCTCTCCGTCGGCCGACCGAAGGGGGAGGAAGAAGCAACCCGCCATCTCCCGCTCTTGAGGTAGGCGCGATCACTTTCTTTATTTTGGGGTCTTTCGGCCCCTGGCGATCACATCTTATTCTCGAGGCCGCGGCGAGTCACTTCCCCAATGGCCGTTTAAATTCCCATTTTTATACTTTCTTTATATTCTGTTGTATTCTGCTCATATTCTCGAGGCCGCGGCGAGTCACTTCCCCAATGGCCGTTTAAGTTCCCGTTCTTATATGTTATATTCTTATCTATTCATATTCTCGAGGCCGCGACGAGTCACTTCCCCAATGGCCGTTTAAATTCCTGTTCTTATATATTATATTCTTATCTATTCATGTTCTCGAGGCCGCGGCGAGTCACTTCCCCAATGGCCCTTTAAATTCCCGCTCTTTATATTCTCCTTATATTCTGTTATATTCTTATCTGCTCATATTCTCAAGGCCGCGGCGAGTCACTTCCCCAATGGCCGTTTCAATTCTTGCTATTTAATTTGTGCACCATTCCAGTCCCCCCGAGGTCACGGTGAGTCACTTCCCGCTATGGCCGTTTAACCCCCATATCTTGCTATATCACATTTGTCCCGCTCGCCCCGCCGGAGCAATCTCCCGTGGTGGCCCCTTCTCTTTTCTCTTATTTCTGTGTTGCAGCAAACAAAGAGAAGGAGCCCGCGCACTCCGCGTCCTCTTCGCACCCCCGAACCGCGTGACGTCGCTCACAGATTGGCGATCACGGTGGGACCTCTACTGCTTCCTTTCGGCTACCCTTGCAAGTTCGGCACCCTCCGTGCCTCTCCACCTTGGCGCCCGCGCGTGCCCCTGTTGTGCTCACGGCAGCACTGTCAGTTTTGATTGGTTGTTTGTTTATTATATGTCTGTTATTTCTGTTGTTTTCCCACTCCATATCTCTGTCAGCATTTCATTGCATGCATCCATCCCTCTTTTCTATCCTTTCATCATTTTTTTTGAGGATCACCCTTTCCCGGTGAAGGAAGGACTCTCCGTTTGAGAATTCCTCTCAACGGACTAGAATCTCCTCCACTGGGACCTCCGTAAGTCCCCGACATCGAAGAATCTCCTCTTCGTTCACTGGGCTGGTTGTACCATTGAAGTTCCCCGAAGTTAGTCATTTCATTCGTGGTGAGACGAGAGACCCTAGCTGACATGGCGGTGAAACAAAAATAAACTAGGGTCCCCATTTTGTGTGAACTTTGGAACTCGCTAAAAACATAAAAAATTCATCAAAATCAAAACACAAAAAAGTCGTAAAGGCATCCACTTGTTTGATAATCTGTACTACCTGCTTGCTAGTGTATGTTTTTGCGTTCTGGGAAAACTGTGAGCATGGCTCACGAGTCTTTTGAGGAAAACCACCCTAGTCGTGGTTTGTTAGCCGACCCGCAAGTCTATGCTATAGTCTCGGGTCCTTCTCATGAGCTCTCGCATCAGGTGCATGTTATTGCCGGGGACACGTCCCCACCACAGGATATCTCTTCCTTACTGGGCGTCCTCGCCAACACGGAGCTTACCTCTGAACAGCTCCGGGCCTTCCAGGCCATTCTGAAGGGGAAATCTGTTTCCCCCACACCCCAGGAATCAACTCTGGCCATCGCACCTCTCCAAGAGTCCGTGCAGGCCATTCCAACTCCTTCGTTGGCATAAGCCATCCAGTCTCCCTCGCTTCAAGGACAAGCGAGCCAACAACCACCCTCATTCCAGTTCCCGTCACAATCTCAAACTCCCGTTGTTCCCCACACACCGCTTCAGCCAGGGCCAATTGTCGGCGGTCCGACAGCTCCCTCTCATTCCGGGTTCCCCCCTCAAGTCTCCGGGAGACAGTTTCTCCCCCAGTGGCAAGTGCCACCTTCACCTCCAGAGGAGCTCGCCCAATCGCTCCTCAATAGGTTCAATCGCATGGACGAGCAGTTTCGAAATCTGAGAAGGATGGTGGATGTGAAAGCCACCCCGGAGGTTGCTTTGCCAATCCTTCCCGTCATTCATCTTCCTCCCTCCGAAATGCCCACGTACCGCAGATACAATGGTACCGGCAACCCCTTCATTCACCTCAAGGATTTCATGTATGAATCCTCCTATTGGCAAAACGATCAGAGGTCCCTGGCATACCTCTTTCGGAGATCATTGGATGGTCCCGCGCTTGAGTGGTTCTATTCCTTGGAGCCCCGCGAGGCCGAGAATTTTGAAATAGTCCAGAGAAGGTTCTTGCAGAATAATAGGGATAGGGTCGGTCCCTCACTCTCCATTACCGACCTAGTGGCCGAAAAGATGAAGCCCGATGAGGATTTTGTCCGCTATGCTGATAGATGGAGGTCTCTGGCGGAAAGAATAAGGGATACCCTCTCTGAGCCCGAACAAGTGAAGATGATTGTGTCTAATGCAACCCCACAGTTCAGACACGTCCTGGCCATGAATAAACTTACTACAATGGAGGAACTCTATGAAAGGGCCCGGTACATCCAAGCTCAATTAAAGGACTCCCCCATTATGAACATGTTTGAGTCACCGAAGCCCAAAGTGGTCAGAAAGACAAGCGCTGGTGTCCCGGGCGGAGCCACGGAAGGGGTCGTGACAAATGAGCAAATGGGTGCAGTCAACAATGCCAACTATGTGGTCAACCCAAGGCCTCAACAAATGCCCCGACTTCCCCTCCAACCAGGTCCTTTCCCTCTTCGTCCTCCACCCCAAAATAATCCACCCCAGGATAATATGCCTCCATTACGTCAACCCCAGCAACAACAACCACAACCTCAGCAACAACAACGACCGCTTCAGTACAACCAAGTTCCACCCCCGGGGAACTATGGTCCCCAACAGCAACAAAGGAGGTCGCTCGGTCCCAAGAGAGCCTACTATCCACCATTGCCAGAAACCTTAGCAGACATTTTTAATGCCCTCATGGCATCAAACCAACTCACCCTACCCAGAGAAAGGCCCGTGTGGCCCCCAAATGTTGATACCTCCAAATACTGCGTCTACCACAGGCAGCCAGGACACACAGTAAATTACTGCTTCCATTTCAAAGATTACATCCACGATATGAATGATGAACATTAAATAGATTGGGATGAAATGAGACGATATGTCGCCACTCTTAAGGCTAGGAGACCTCCTCATAGGCCACAGCAGCAGTTACAACAGCAGCAACAGCAGCAACCACAACAACAACAACAGCCTCAGCAGGCCCCACAACAACAGCCCGACATGGGCATAATCCAGAATCCATTACCGGAGCACCAACAGCCCAATCTTCAGGTTAACCCCATCTCCTCCTTCCCGGAAGTCGGGAGAGAGCAGGTGTGGCACCAAGAAAGTACCTCTATTCTTTCTTCCTCCAACCCCATCGTCATGCAACCCCCTCGCCTTGCCCGGGTAGCACCTCTCTCTCATCAACCCGCGTCAGTATCGCCTTCACCATTTCCACTACCATTACGCCCCCTCATCCGTACCCCGATCTCCTATTAACCGACACTCTCCACTACGCCTTCACACCCTCTCATCTTCTCTCACTCCCCCACTTTACCATCCACCTCTACCACATTTACCCCTACGCCTTCTAAACCCCTTATCATCCGTCAACCATACATAACCCCGTCTTTTTCCACCGTATCACCACTAATGCCTTCAAAACCACTCATTACTCATCGCCCACCTCAAAATCATTGCCCACTTCAAGCCCTACCCACTTCTACTTCGTCTCCACCTCCACCTTCCAAACCCCTTATCCTTCATAATCCGCGCGATATCCCCTCTACCTTCACCATGCCTCCACCTAACAAACCCCTCATCAGAATCCCTGCTCCCGTCATCACCCCTGCTTCATCGACCATTCCTCCACCACTACCCCTCAAACCTCTGTTAAAACCCACTGCTACCCCCACAGAGGTACAAAAGCCGCAGGCAATGGTGCTCCGGAGTGGAAGGATTTTCCACAGGGTTTTCCCCCACAACAGTCAGAATCCTGAGCAATCTCAGCCAGAGAAGGATGATGGAGAACAACCAGAAAGAGCTATCCCTGGAACACAGTATGATCTATTAAAACATTTGGACAAGACGCTTGCTCGGATCTCCATCCTGGAGCTTCTTCAAAGATCCACATCCCACCAGGCAGCCTTAATGGAGTACCTTCAAAGAGTCATGGTTAATGAAGACCTCCCCGTGTAGAAGATTTCGACCGTCCTGACCCCAACAGACACACAACCGGCCATCATGTTCCACAACTACGAGCTCGCTCCGAAGGAAGCTCGGAAATATGCATTGTGCATTTCAATAAAAATCAATGGGGTATCCATAAACCCGTGTCTTGTGGACACGGGTGCGTCCATAAATGTGATCTCCATGAGCACTCTTCAGTTGTGTGGGATCGACGAGGAACAAATAAGACCTTCCTCGATCACGGTCACGGCCTATGACAATAGCAAAAGGCCGCCGCAGGGAATGATTATTCTGAAGGCAGAACTAGGCCCCATGTCAATTCCCGCAGAATTCCATGTCCTCGACATGGACCCCACATTCAAGGCTATACTGGGTCGCCCTTACATCGAAGCCATGGACGATGTGCCTTCCACCAACCATCAGTGCATGAAGTTTCCTTACAATGGGAGAATTATTAAAGTGGTCAGTACACCTGTCCTTCACACAGTGGATGCTATCAACACCTCTCTGCCCTCTGTTTGGCCGTCTCATCGGCCCATATTGTCACTACTGGATGTACGTGATTCATCTCACGTTCCACTAGCACCAAAGGAGCCGGTCAGGACAACCGCAACATCATGTCTCCCTTTTCACTCCAAAGGTTGGGAGATTATGAGGAACATCGGCTATCAATAGGGTAAAGGACTGGGCGCACAATTACAGGGTATGCTCAAACCGCCAAAGGAAATTAGGCCGAACCGTAGGTTTGGCCTAGGCTTCAAAGGACCGTTCAGGGCGGATTGGAAGCCCCTCACATGGACTCTATCAAACCACTTCAATAGAGGGCCCGTTGTTCAGATGGGAGATTACCCACGAGAAGCATATGGTGGATCACATGCTGTATATTTGGCTGAAAAATGTCCGAGGATCACCAAAAGAGGCAAGATCAAAGATCCGGAATGCGAGTGGAACAAATGGTTCGACATACGGGACATTTCCGTTGCACTGGAAAGGATGTTCTCGTCTCCACAACTCAAAGGACCGCCATTGATCTCCGGAATACCAGAGAATATTACCACTCTTGCCAAGGTTCCAAACTATCCTCGTCCTCGCCAGAAGGACTCTGTCATCAACGGATCTTCATCCGTCCTCAACATTGCCGCCGACGGCTCATTAGCCGCCATCTTCTCCATCCATTCGTCTCAGCCTTTGCTGATATTTTCTTCCTGGGCCAGATAATTGTCTGATGATCTTCCCAGATCCCCTTCTCTGTTTACATACCTACGCGGGCTTTTCAACCCGCGCCAGGTCTTCAACCATGATCTGCTCTATGAGCCTCACAATCCTCTAGCCATAACAACTTTTCTCTCCCCTCCAATCTCTTTTCACTGCTTTGTCATTAAAAATGAAAACGAAAAAAAAACGTCAATTTTCAAACTCCCCAACAACACATCTTCTTTGAGGAAACCTCCTACATCTCCCACAGGTGCGTACCGCCTTGCGGACC
Source organism: Amorphophallus konjac (assembly GCA_022559845.1). Classification (NCBI taxonomy): domain Eukaryota; kingdom Viridiplantae; phylum Streptophyta; class Magnoliopsida; order Alismatales; family Araceae; genus Amorphophallus; species Amorphophallus konjac. The sequence goes on along the minus strand of CM040124.1, from coordinate 215,061,539 downwards.
ACCCGTCCAAGGTCCGATGAGCGACCTTTTCTACCCCTCCTCTGAGGGGTCTTCTCCTGTACATTCTACACCATCCTCTTCGTCTTCCTCTTCTTCTGTAAATATTGTCAGTCAATCTAGGAATGATAGGCCAAGGGTAGTACCTAGGAAGAAATCCAAGGGTAGGCAGATCCCTCGTCGATTCCTTCTGGATTTAGCCGCCAGGTGTCAAGCCCTCCTTGCCATCCCCCAGTTGCTAGAAAATCCCATCCGGCTACCAGAAATAGAATGTGAGGGCGACTGTGCATTTGATGAAGGGTATGGAGTCTATGAGATCACGAATGAAGAATGCCCCACTGAAGATGAGGGTGAAGAATATGAGGATGCGGCGGGCGCATACGCAAGTGGAATGAGGAGATTCGATGAGCCGTCAACCGCCGTAGAAGAATCCACCAAAGAAGTCAACTTGGGAACTGAGGAAGACCCTAGGATCATCCTCATAAGTGACAACCTACCACCCTTTGAAGAAGAGGCATTAATTGAGGTTCTCAAGGAATATAAGGACACGTTCGCATGGAGCTACGAGGATATGTCGGGTCTGGATTCAACCTTGGTCGAACAACGTTTAACCCTAAAACCAGGGTCCGTCTCGGTAAAACAAAGGTTAAGGCGTTTCCACCCTCAAATGGCTTTGAAAATGAAAGAAGAGGTCGATAAGCTCCACAAAGCCAGGTTCATTAGAGTCGTTCTTTATCCTCAATCGGTGGCGAACATTGTCCCGGTCATGAAGAAAGATGGGAAAGTCAGGATTTGTATCGACTTCCGGGACCTTAACCGCGCGTGTCCAAAAGACGATTTTCCCTTACCTCACATTGATGTGTTGATTGATAACACGGCAGGCTACGAAACCCTCTCATTCATGGATGGATTTTCAGGATACAATCAAATTCGTTTGGCAGAAAAGGATCAGGAAAAGACGTCATTCACTACCCCTTGGGGAACATATTGTTACGTGGTCATGCCGTTCGGATTAAAGAATGCTAGAGCTACTTACCAAAGAGCGATGATGGCCATATTTCATGACATGATGCACATATATCTAGAAGTGTATGTGGATGACTTATTGATAAAATCAAGGACTAGGATATGCCGCCAGGTAAATTGCGGGAGTTTTGGCTAAGGTCTTGCAGAGGTCAAGGGAGTTCCAACTGAAAATGAACCCGAAGAAGTGTGTGTTTGGTGTGTCGTCAGGTAAATTGCTGGGGTTCATTGTGAGCAAAAGAGGGATCGAGATAGATCCCGACAAAGTTAAGGCTATCAGGGATATGCCGCCTCCCAAGAATTTGAAGGAAGTCCGAGGTTTAATCGGGAGGTTGCAGTTTATTCGTCGATTTGTGTCTTAACATTCACAAAGGTGTAGACCTCTCTACGAGTTGACCAAGCCAGGAGTAGAATTCCACTGGAATTCTAAATGTCAGAAAGTTTTTGAAGGGTTGAAGGAATATCTGGCTAGTCCACCCGTTCTCATTCCACCCAAACCAGAAAAACCTCTGATCCTTTACGTCTCAGTCTTGGATGACTCCGTGGGAGCCGTCCTCGCACAAGCTGATGAAGAAGGCAAGGAACGGGCAACCTATTACTTGTCCAAACTTCTCAATCCCTGTGAGCAGAAGTACACCATCATGGAGAAAACCTGGGCTGCCCTCGTTTAGGTAGTACAGAAATTGAAGCACTACTTCTTGGCTCATGAGGTCCACTTGATTGCTCGAATGAATCCTATCAAATTCCTTTTGGAGAAAACCGTCCTTACGGATAGGCTAGCACGTTGGTAAAGTTTTCTCTCTCAGTTCGACATCACCTACATCCAGCAAAAGGCGATTAAAGGCTATGTCATAGCCGAGCATCTCGCTCACCATCCTCTTCCCAAGTTCGATCCCGTCCAATCAGAGTTTCCAGATGAGGAACTAATGTCCGTCAACCAATCCGATGAGCCAATGTGGACGCTATATTTTGATGGAGCTCTGAATTCTCAAGGGAGAGGAATCGGCATCGCCCTTTTGTCACCTGAAGGCCTCACATTCCCATTGGCATACCAACTCAAATTTCCAGTCACCAATAATATAGCCGAATATGAAGCTCTTCTAGCTGGCCTAGAACTCGCTCATTCTTTTCGTATCACTGAGTTGCGAGTCGTAGGTGATAGTCAACTCATCCTTCACCAGGTGCTCACTAAATATCGCACTCGCGATCCCAAACTCAAGCCATACCAAGAACTCACTACTGCCTTTGCCAAACTGTTCACAGAACTGATCTTTGTTCATGTCCCTCGTCATCAGAATATTCTCACCGATGCCCTCGCCTCGTTGGCATCATCCATAAGGTTCCCTCTAGGAAGATGGTTTAAGTCCATTTCCATCTACAAACTTCACGCCCCGGCAATCGACGATGCTTCCTACGTAAATATCAAAGACAGGATAGCAAGAAAGATCCTGCAGGAAGATATCCTTGAGAAGAGAGAGATCATGTTGGCAGAGGTTGAAGAAGAACTGGCTGATGAAGAGAAACCATGGTTCTATAAAATTGTCAAATACTGCCAAGATCAGTCTTATCCTTAAGAGGCCACCGCAGAGGACAAGAAAGCCATAAGAAGGGTGGCTCGGAAATATACTTTGGCTGGAGGTCTACTGATGGGGACATCAACGTCAGCCCGCTCACTTTGTGTTTGCATCTACGTCCTTTTGTATTTGTATGTACGCCCTTGTGGTATATGGGTACACAATAGTAGGTCTTAGTGGGTTTATTTGCAAAAGGCCATTGGGTTTCTTTGCAAATGTGCATGTAGGCCCTGCAGGGGCCCCCTCCCTCATCCTTATTGGTCCACCTGGACTCCTGGGTCTAAGGTGGCTGGTCCATGGTCCAACCTTGGACTTGGACCTAGAATTAATTAAAGAAGACAAATGCTAATTGCCTTCTTAAAGGGGGGGGCGAACCTAGTTGTTTAATAGGGTTTAATGTGGTTGTCAAACCACATCTCAACCCTTCATTGATCAACCCTTGATCCAAGGGCTTAGAATAGGTTAGATCCCTTGCATATATATACTTGTATTTTCATATTGAATGAATTAATGAAGAGAAAATTGGCATTTGCCCACAAGTGAGATTTGCACCCCTCCCCTCTCTCTCCCTGGTTCCTCCACCTCCATCCCCCTTTCTAGAGTGTAATCCCTTCCCCCTTGATCCCCTCCAGCATCTGAAGCAACTCCGGTGATCGCCGCCGCCATCGTCTCGCCGCCGACGCGTCGTCGCCAACGGTTTCGGTGTTCTGTCCACTCAGGATAGACCCTTCTTCTCCGAATTCCTGCTATCAGTCCCTTCATCTTCTGAAGCTCAAAATTTCAGAGTTGGTTTCCCTCTAGAACCCTTATCCCCACAAAAAAAATCACGTCAAAATTCATCCTTTAGCTATTTTTTAATTTTCGTCCAAGTCCAAGTTCCAGATCTGTCCTGGTTCTGTTTACTGTTCATCAGCTCTGAGTTTACCCCATTCGAACCATCTTTTCATTTCTGTTGGGTCTCCCAAATTTATTAGGAGTTCTGTCCACATATATCTACCACCAGAAATTTTATTAATGTTTGGTTCACCCTCTAGGTATTTTTCAAATTTCGTCCAAGTTCCCAAGAACAGTCTGCCCACAGTTTCCCAGATCCGACCCAGGTCTAGTAAAGAAATCCCAGAAAATCCATTTCGTCTCCAATCAGAAAACCAAAAATAGTCACAGATTCCTCTCTCATATACCTTCAACTTTTCTGAAGAGATTATTTCCAGATTCGGAGGTCTTCTTTCTGGTCAACATCGATCTTCAGAGAAGTCAGAACCTGCCCCTGCAGTTCTGGCCAGATTCTAGCAAGCTTGTAAAATACATGATCAGAAATACAGATCTGATTATTTTTTTTGAAGACCCCTACGTCGAGGTATTCTGAGTCAGCTTTCCAACGGCGCTAACCTCGTCGCATTCCGACGACGGGGCTGATCGCAGCAGCAGTTTTCTCCGAGTCGCGCGCCTGCAAACAGAATTTTCAGATTCGTGGCCGAGTTCCCGCGAGCGTCGTCCGAGGGCCGCCCGGCGTCCGGCGGTCGTTCCAGCAGCTCGCCATCCCAGGGGAATGCTTTCCAGGTGTCTCCACAGCAGAGGAGTCATCAGGCCCCACACGACCCCTCCGGTCAATACGTGGGCCCCCACTAGCACGAGTACGCGTGAAGCCGAAGCATTGCCCGAAACCGCCCGTCAACCCGAACTTGGTCCTCCCGGGCCCACTTGTGTCGCCCTTTACCTCCCTGCGTGGAGTGGGCTTAATTGCATTGCTGTAAACATAATGTACTAAGTTCCCGGGAGTACGAGCTTTGGCCGGGTGCCGTCTTCGCCACGCCGAGAGCGTGGAGGTATCGCCTTCACCCTTACACTTGGCATTAGCTTAATTCTTTATATGCTTTATATGCCGCTGCTAGAGAGCATGTGTAGGGATACCTAGCTCGCCTTCAATTTATAATATCACTGCTGCGAGAGAGAGCGAAGCCGTCCCGTGACCCGATCCGGGCGCAAAAGAGAGCCGACCACCCTAGCTCATTGCCGGTTTCTCAACCGCGCACATCCGACGCTTCCCTCGTTAAGGGACGATCGCGAGCTTTTCGTGTCCGTGGTCCCATCCCGCATCAATTTGGTATCAGAGCCAAGTTGAGTCTAGGGTGTCAAAAAAAAAAAAGAGAGTGTCATGTAGTCATTAGTCGGTCTAAGTCGTGTTTAGGATCATCATATTTTTAAAACAACAAAAAGAGTCATTTTGGGTCGCATACATCCCTTTACTCGGTATATAAAAAGGTGTTGTCCGACCGTTAGGTTACGCCTATCGGGAAGGCCGCACACTTGTGCGAGTGACCTTCGGGTCGATTGTCTCCGCCCCGTACCGAGTCTTGGTTTACGTCTAGGGTCCTTAGTGTGCATTAGTTAGTGCATTCCAACTGTGCATTACTTAGTGTCGTGTCTAGTGTTTTGGTCCGAGTGTCGGCATGGCCATCCACTAGTTTCCCGTGTCCCATGGAGTCCCAAACTCCCGGATGGTGGCAATACTATCTCAAATGGAAGGACCACCCGAACCACCCCACGAGGCCCGAAACCCGGGATTTCTACGGGTCCGATGACCCGAGTGTCTATCTAGAATGGGAAGCCATTATGGATGATTACTTCAAGGTGTACATCATGTACGGGCCCATGCAAGTCGATGTTGCCAAAAGGTGACTTTTTGGTGAAGCCGCTGCAACTTGGAGGGACATCAAATATTAGAGGGAGGATAGGAATCTAAGGCCCATCGAGTCATGGTGGGAAATGAAGAGAGTGCTTAGGAGGGCCTACGTTCCCCGCCCACCTACCTCCAACCACGGAGGTCATTCCACTCACCAACCCCACCAACTCACCCACAATCAAGTGGGCCACACCTCTACCCAATCCCACCCCTTCACCGCCGTCCAAGCCCACCAAAGTGACCCCAATCTAGTGGCCCGCCCATGCACCACCAACCAACCTCCCCTTGGCACTCCCATCCCAACCCACTCAAGCACCTCCAACCGAGTGGAAGTCCCGCTTATAACCGAGCCGAGGCCCACACCCGAGCCGAGAGTTAAGGAGCTAGTCCACCCCAAGGTCTCTCCTCCAACCCGCTCCTTAGAGGAAATAAAGAAAATGATTTCGGATTGATGGGAAAGGACACAAGCTACTCCACCACCCATGGATGCTCCATTGTTATCTACCTCCGGTCTTCATTCGAAACCATCAAAGTGGGAACTACCAAAACCCGAGCCACCCGTGTTTCTTACGGGAACACTTTACATAGCCGAGCCACTTCTTAGATGGCTCAAGGATGGCTTGGTCCCACATCCCTTCCCGTCCATGGACCCCACCTTACCTTTAGTGCCAGTCAACTCATTCCATACCACCTTTCGATCTCGTCACCATGTTGACACATTGGACGATCTTGTCATGGGATTAGATTCACAATGGGAGTTGACGCACCTTTTGGCCCGAGGCTTTGACCAACCCACTAGTCTTAGCCTCACTCATCCGGCCTTAGGGTCTATTACCTCCGAGTGCACCGTGGGTTGTATCACCACGGAGGTCCTCTTACTCCTTCCCTTACCGGACGAGCCTGAATTCATACCCTTTTGTCCGAGGGAGGAATCATACTTCTTGCCTACGGTCCCCGTCCCACCCATCACAATTCAAGAAGGTGATTATCCACACCTTCAAAACTTCTACACGTGGGACCGTGACTTGTGGGAACCCACCACAAGGGGTCACACATTCTTTGACCCATTTGACCCCTACTCTAGTGGGCCCCGTGACCCATCACTTCCCTCATACCTTATCGGGGAAGTCCACTTTCATACCCCTTTCCTACGGGCCGGGTCCTCCATACCCACCAAGCCCGTCCACGATACACCTACACCCAGCTCTTCCACACCCGGCTTTCCTAGCCCTCTCAAGTCTCCCAAATCCAAAGGGCCGTCCATGCATGACTGGGTCATACTTGGACATTTAGGTGTACCACATGCCACCCATCTCCGGTTACATAACATGCATGCATGGCACACATTCGGGTGTCCTGGTCCGCCGTCACCCATGTACGGGTCGGACTAACATTAGGTGTGTTTAGGGTCATAGTCGAGTCGGTGTGTTTTATTTGTGTGGTTTGTTTGTGTGGTGATTTTGAGTCGATTGTTTGTGTGATTTTCATTCATGTGTCAGTGCATGGTGAGTCTGCATGTGTCTTGTGCAAGCTCGTGTCGTTCTCTTATGAGTGTGAAGCGAGTCGACTCACTTGATGAGTATGGGATCGGTTCTACATCTATACCCGGATCAGTCACCTATAGGGACTCAGCGGTGATTCCTAGTGAGTCTTCGAGCTGTTTCCTTCCTTTGAGAGTGCCCTTCGGAGTGACCACCTTTAGCCATAGCAGTGCGCATATCGAGTATATATGGAATGAGTAGGTGCCGATCACTTGGAGTGGAGCATACCCGCGCTACTTAGCACGGTGACAGATCCGCCGGAGTACCGGAGCAGCCATACCCCTACTCGACGGGGTCGAGTTCCTCCCACCCGGGGAGAATTGATGGGGACATCAACGTCAGCCCGCTCACTTTGTGTTTGCATCTACGTCCTTTTGTATTTATATGTACGCCCTTGTGGTATATGGGTACACAATAGTAGGTCTTAGTGGGTTTATTTGCAAAAGGCCATTGGGTTTCTTTGCAAATGTGCATGTAGGCCCTGCAGGGGCCCCCTCCCTCATCCTTATTGGTCCACCTGGACTCCTGGGTCCAAGGTGGCTGGTCCATGGTCCAACCTTGGACTTGGACCTAGAATTAATTAAAGAAGACAAATGCTAATTGCCTTCTTAAAGGGGGGGCGAACCTAGTTGTTTAATAGGGTTTAATGTGGTTGTCAAACCACATCTCAACCCTTCATTGATCAACCCTTGATCCAAGGGCTTAGAATAGGTTAGATCCCTTGCATATATATACTTGTATTTTCATATTGAATGAATTAATGAAGAGAAAATTGGCATTTGCCCCCAAGTGAGATTTGCACCCCTCCCCTCTCTCTCCCTGGTTCCTCCACCTCCATCCCCATTTCTAGAGTGTAATCCCTTCCCCCTTGATCCCCTCTAGTATCTGAAGCAACTCCGGTGATCGCCGCCGCCATCGTCTCGCCGCCGACGCGTCGTCGCCAACGGTTTCGGTGTTCTGTCCACTCAGGACAGACCCTTCTTCTCCGAATTCCTGCTATCACTCCCTTCGTCTTCTGAAGCTCAAAATTTCAGGGTTGGTTCCCCTCTAGAACCCTTATCCCCACAAAAAATATCACGTCAAAATTCATCCTTTAGCTATTTTTTGATTTTCGTCCAAGTCCAAGTTCCAGATCTGTCCTGGTTCTGTTTACTATTCATCAGCTCTGAGTTTACCCCATTCGAACCATCTTTTGATTTCTGTTGGGTCGCCTAAATTTATTGGGAGTTCTCACATATATCTACCACCAGGAATTTTATTAATTTTTGGTTCACCCTCTAGGTATTTTTCAAATTTCGTCCAAGTTCCCAAGAACAGTCTGCCCACAGTTTCCGAGATCCGACCCAGGTCTAGTAAAGAAATCCCAGAAAATCCATTTCGTCTCCAATCAGAAAACAAAAAATAGTCCCGGATTGCTCTCTCAGAGACCTTCAACTTTTCTGAAGAGATTATTTCCAGATTCGGAGGTCTTCTTTCCGGTCAACGTCGATCTTCAGAGAAGTCAGAACCTGCCCCTGCAGTTCTGGCCAGATTCCAGCAAGCTTGTAAAATGCATGATCAGAAATACAGATCTGATTATTTTTTTTGAAGACCCCTACGTCGAGGTATTCTGAGTCAGCTTTCCAACGGCGCTAACCTCGTCGCATTCCGACGACGGGGCTGATCGAAGCAGCAGTTTTCTCCGAGTCGCGCGCCTGCAAACAGAATTTTCAGATTCGTGGCCGAGTTCCCGCGAGCGTCGTCCGAGGGCCGCCCGGCGTCCGGCGGTCGTTCCAGTAGCTCGCCATCCCAGGGGAATGCTTTCCAGGTGTCTCCACAGCAGAGGAGTCATCAGGCCCCACACGACCCCTCCGGCCAATACGTGGGCCCCCACTAGCACGAGTACGCGTGAAGCCGAAGCATTGCCCGAAACCGCCCGTCAACCCGAACTTGGTCCTCCCGGGCCCACTTGTGTCGCCCTTTACCTCCCTGCGTGGAGTGGGCTTAATTGCATTGCTATAAACATAATGTACTAAGTTCCCGGGAGTACGAGCTTTGGCCGGGTGCCGTCTTCGCCACGCCGAGAGCGTGGAGGTATCGCCTTCACCCTTACACTTGGCATTAGCTTAATTCTTTATATGCTTTATATGCCGCTGCTAGAGAGCATGTGTAGGGATACCTAGCTCGCCTTCAATTTATAATATCACTGCTGCGAGAGAGAGCGAAGCCGTCCCGTGACCCGATCCGGGCGCAAAAGAGAGCCGACCACCCTAGCTCATTGCCGGTTTCTCAACCGCGCACATCCGACGCTTCCCTCGTTAAGGGACAATCGCGAGCTTGTCGTGTCCGTGGTCCCGTCCCGCATCATCTACTCTATAAGAGGAGCCTTATTGGTATTCTGTTAAGATGTCTTGGTGGCGATGAGGTTTAGAAATGTGTAGAAGAGACGCACTCGGGCGTGTGCGGTGGCCACGTGAATAGTCAGATGCTCGCCAAGAAGATCATTCGCCAAGGCTTTTATTGGCCCACTATGGAAGAAGATTGTGCTGTCTATGTCCGTAGGTGTGTCAAGTGTCAACTTCATGCCGATAAAATCCATTCACCATCTTCCTCACTTCATCCAATATCTTCCCCGTGGCCTTTCTCCATGTGGGCATTCGACATCATTGGTCCCCTAGGTGATCCCAATTCCCTCACCAAGCAGACATATTTCATCCTTACTGTGACGGAATACTTCACCAAATGGGCCGAAGCTGAAGCTTACGCAGAAATCAAGGCGTCAACAGTCCGCAAATTCGTCATAAAGAACATCCTTGCCAGATTCGGCGTCCCAAGCACGATCGTCACCGACAATGCGCCACAGTTCATTTCTCAGGACCTACAGGACCTCTGCAAAAGGTACGCAATTACATTGCATCATTCATCGCCTTATTACCCACAAGGTAACGGCCAAGCGGAGGCCACTAATAAAACATTGCTCAAAATCATCAAAAAAACCTGCGAGTCCAGTAAGTTTTCACACTGGCCAGAAAAGCTTATCGAAGCTCTATGGGCCTATCGCACTTCAATCCGTACCCCCACCGGGCAGACTCCATTTGCCCTTACTTATGGTATGGAAGCGGTAGTCCCGTACGAGACTCTGATCCCTTCACTCAGGGTACAATTGGACGAGGAATTTCCCCTCGACGATCGTCGTAATTCACTCCTCGCCCAGTTGGAACTCTTGGATGATAAACGGCTGGCCGCTGCTGAACACGCGCGTGTGTATCAAAATAGACTCGCTCGCTTTTAACAAAAGAAAGTCGTTGAGAGAAAATTTAAAGTCGGTGAGATGGTCGTAAAAAGAATTTTTGTCAAACCTGGAGGTCCACGTTCTAAGCTCCAACCCAATTGGGAAGGACCATTTGTAATTCAAGCCGTGTACCCTGGCAACGCCTACAAGCTAGTCAACGCCGAAGGGACCGAGTTATCCCACCCTTGGAATGGGCTTTATCTTAAGAAATACTACCCTTAGCACAAACAAAAAAAATGATGAAAAGATAAAAACATCAAAAGCAAAGAAATACCGAAAACCACTAAAAATATGGAAAATTCAAAATGCCGATGCCTGGCAGTCACCATGTAGTTAAGTTCCTGCATCTAACCTTCATGTTAGGATAGGGCCCATTAAGGCTTGGTAGTCACTGGGTCTTGGTTTGCCAGAACCGTGGAGATCCCTGTCCGGCCACGTCGGCCTATGCTCGCTCGAAGGAAGCTAACATGTGCTCACTTATGTATTTTATTCAAAAAAAGTCGGTAGCATCACCTACGGTGGAGCGTCACCCAGAAGATCTCCGGAAGCTGTAATCTTTATTCTTTTCTCTTCGACCAAATGAGACAGTCGGCGCCCTTAAAACACTGAGCATGAGAAACCAAAACTCAAACCCCAAAGGCAAGAGTATGATCCATTTCCTCGAGCATCGATCAGAGCACGAGAAGAGGGCAGTGTCCCCGCAGGCATACAAAAGGGAGCCCACAAACGTCAAACGACTATATCTCCCTCACAAAAAGAAATACAAAATCAAAATCAAGAGAAAAGCCTGGTCGTGACCGTGCCTGTTGCGATAAACGGAACCCCTCAAAGCAAAAGTCTGAATCCACAAAAAAGGGGGGGCTATGGAATGTAAATGCTCGAGATTTGGTCCGAAGTTGTCCGAAAGGAAAGAGTTAATGGGCCATTATGCTCGAGATTTGCCGATCCTCCCAGGAGGTTTATCCCTCACGCTCTTCCTTCTTCCTCTAAAGATGAAGGTTCGATGGAGTTTCTGAAAGGTGAAAACTCCCCAGGGTCTGCGACCTTATTTTAATATACACATTTGGTTGCCTACTTTGAAAAGTAAAAGCTATCGCTGCGAAGGAGTCTCCGTGTTTCTGGCTGGTCAAGACCCCTGTTTACCACCTTGATGTCTTCTTGTTTAACCTTGGGCTTAGGCCAATGCAAGCGCGTCACCTATGGGTGCGACGGCGTCTGATTCCGGGTCAGCATCGCACGGTTGGTCGTTAGGGTTCCAGGGTGTTCCATCATATACCATCTAGAGTTGTGAGGAAACAGACCCGGGTCGGGCAAATCATTTACCTCGAACACCTTTTGGGTGAATCCCTATGGTCGGAAGCGACTGGGAGCCTAAGCATGGCATGACGGTATTGTCATCAGGGTAAGTCTTAGCCGGCGGGATCATCATTCGAGGGGTCTAGAGGCCCAAATCAACCTAGATGTGCACTTAGGATACTTGGGAGGTTAGTAAGAAACCCCTATTCTCACATAGGTTAGGTGCCATTTCGGTGCTTGCCGGGCGTTAGCAACAAAAAAAATTGAAATGATAAAAACAACAAAAAAATGGAAAAGAGAAAATGTACATATTTGCAAACAAAAAATCTTTTTTATGATAAAAAAAATGCCAAATATAAAAAGAAAATAAATCAATTTTGCATGATTGCATTTGCGTGCAGCATCTCGCTTTAATACCGCTTGCATTCGTGTGCTTGCCTGTCGCATTTATCGTCACCACATTTTTTCCATTGCCTTCGTTAATAAAGGCTTGGCCCCTTGACCAGTTATCAAGGACAGTCACAGTGACCATTTGCTTATTGAGCAAGGGGCTAAGTCAGAACAGAAATTCTGATTTGTTTGTTTCAGTGATGTGTGCAGGGATTCAGGCAACCGAAGCAAAGGTGAAAACCAAACAAACCAAACCTTGTATTTTATTCCAAAAACTAAAAAAATTACATCAAGTTCTGCCCTCTCTCTCTGCATTACTCGTCCCACTACTCTCCGGGTAAAACGCTCTCAAAGGTGCTACCCAACTACGAAAAGCGGTACTCCTACCGCTCTGTACTCCCCTTCCTATTCCCACATCCCGGCGTTGATCTACGGAAGCAGCAGAGAAGCTACCAACACGAAAGCCATGCTCTCGTGCTCTTCGGTAGTGCTCCTCACCATCTCTCAGCCACTGTTCAGCAAGACCAAGGCTGATTCAGAGTTCGAATAGTTGGGCCTCCATGGCCCTTCGTTCCTCCCTTTCAGTCAATCTGTTGGCTCTTTCTCTCTCTATGTCTCTTTCTTTCTCTGCACGTCCTCTCTCGCGGTCTTCCCTCTCCAACTGGAGAGTGATCCTCAGTTCCACAGCATCCCTAGAGGAGTCGTCATCAAGATGACGCCGCAGTTCCCTCTCCAGTTCTGCTATCCTAGCCTCCTTCTGCGCAGCTTGGCCAAGCGCTTCTTTCGTCTCCTTTTCCTGCCGAGTGTACCATCTCAGATACACGATAAGGCATAAACAAGGAGAACTCAACACTGAGACTCTTACCTGTATAGAGAGCATCCCTTCTGCCTCCGCAGCACACTGCGTGGCGTGAGCAAGTTGCTCATGAAGCAAGTCAAGTTCTGAGGTGGGAATCCACAAGCTGGAAGAGGCACCACCTAATCCCATCACTAGGGAAGCCGCGCCAATCTGTGCATGCTACGACCGCGTGAATTAGCAGCCAACATCTGGAATCTGGGGTTTTAATTAAGAACGTACTGTACACCTACCAAGGCGCTCGTAGCTCCGCGGGTATTACCCAACTGTTGTTCCATCTCTGCCAAGCGAGTTCGTAAATTCGCTATCATGGCATCCCGGACATCCTGCAGCCTTACGAGTCAGCATTTTTACCAGAAAATCAAGAAAAAGAGAAAGAAGAAAAGAGAAGAAGGGGAAACCTACCTCCACAAGTCCCCGGGGTTGGAACCGCTCTGCGTACTTTGTCCTATATAGACGCAAGTAGTCCTCGCTATCTCGCGCCTGTGATTCTACAATCGTGCCACCCCGTTGCCAGTCCTCATACTGTTCGGGGAATCACACGCGCCAGTCAATGCAGATCGCCGGTCCCCGCGTCTTTCTCCCGACACGAGGTGGCACAGCTGAATCCACCCATTCTTGAACCAGTCCTAAAGTCCTCATAACTAATCGTAGCCGAAGCGGCTCGATTTCATTCAGGCAGTGCATCCACAGTTCCCGTCTGAACCGGGCACGACTTGCTAGAACCCACGGCTGGTCGGCATCGACCATGTCTGAGTAGGGTCTCCAGTTTACCATCGCCGCAGGGAACTCCTGTAGCACCCGCCTTAGTACCATCAGTTGGTAGGTTAGGGGTGCCGCTCTCATGATGGGTTCCCACCGGCTGGCTAGCGGCACCATCACGGGTCACCAATGCCGAGCTCTACCCATAGGGAGGTAATAATAGCTCCATAGCTACTCGGCACAGGTCATCAGTACCTTGCAAAAACATAAAAAAAAATACAAAACAAGCAAAACCAAAAATACCTGGATGAATGGTGTGAAACCACTCACAGTCATCTCACGATCCGCTTCTTGGAACAGGCCTGCAAACAAGTGTGCCAGCATGGCGGCTCCCCAGGCATAGTACCCTACTCTTTCCAGGTCTGATAGCAGCTCCAGGAAGCGACATTGGATACCGTCCCCTTTCGAGCTCAGTACCAATCTCCCCAAAAGAAAAGGAGAAATCTCCTCAAATCTATGTTACATCTTTCCCAGTTTCCGAAATCTGTGCAGTACACGGCACGGCATCCTATTTCCATTCTTTCCATAAACTCTTCTGAGGATTCGTCGTCCCACCGTCGAGTGTCGGTGAGCCCTAATGCATCCATGAGGGACGCCCTAGCTACCGACCTATTTTTCCGACCATCTAGGTCTAAACCCAGTAACTTCTGGGCACCTTCTCGGTAGTCCGCCTAAGTGACTCCGGTCACTGCCTCGCCATCCACCTTGAGACTCGTAATTCGGACCACATCCTCCAAGCTGGGCACCATGTGCCCCCAGGGCATCAGGAATGCCCGACTCACTGGGTCCCATCTCTCACACAAGGCTTGGATCAGGACCAGGTCGAGCTGGATCGGCTCGATCCGAAGAAAGTTGCCAAAACCCATCACGTCTAGCCTGGCCTTCTGAAAATCTGGGAGACCTCGGTATGCTGCCACTACCAACTCCCATGAGATCTGTGATTTCATCACACACTACGCATGCAAAGAATGGAGAGGAGGTTTGGTAAGAAAGAAAGGAAGAAAAAGAATGGAAAAAAGGGCAAGAAAACTTGACTTACGAGTTGTGATTGGGCCCTTTCGCTAAAGTGTCCTTCGAGGTCCGAAAGCCTCCTGGAACTACTACCACTAGACCTGCTTCTCTTCGAGGAGTAGGAAGATTCACCCTCCATCCAACTCTCGGAATTTTGAACTCCTCCTCTCCCGTGAGAACTTGTGCTCCTCGAGTTAGCTCACGATATACCAGGGAGGATAAAAGGGACACTAATTTATAGAAATGGAAGGAGTGCAGGCCAAGATTGCCTCCATCACCTGTTAATGATAGCCATGCGGTCCCGTGTGTCACTTCACCGCTCGCACAGGGTGATTGATTGGATGAAGAATATGACGACTAGCCCCCTATGTTGTCTAGGGAAACCCTTTCATGTTTTAAAGGACGTCCGCAAAATTTGACACAACATCCGGGAAAAGGGGCTAGGGCCGTCATTATTAACTTCGACGGCAAATTCCCGTGGAAAATGGTCACAACAAGACGCGATTCTCCGCTCGGCGTGGAGTCTCGACAGACCCATCACATGGGAACATTACAAAGGAGAAGAAGTGTAGGGAAGAAGGAACGCACAAGAAAACAAACAAGCAGCAGAAAATCAAATCACTCCATTCATAATTCTACATGAGCTGTCAAAAACATCATAAACATAAGGAGGAGGCGAGTCCACCAGCTCGCTGATCCTCACCATCACTCATCTCTCTGGGCGCTCCCCTCCTCTCCCCTGAGGTGCGGGTCCCTCAGAAGCCTCCGGGATCCTCGTGCAGCAGCACCTGCCTCGCCTCTTGGCGCCTGCTCCGCAGCAGTGACTCGCTGCTCCTCCCCTGGCGTGGCAAAGAAGCCACTAGCGGCAAAGCGACCAGACTGGCGCAGTCGCTCCCCGAACTCTTGCGCTCTCTCGTAGCGCGTCTCCATCCCTCCAAGCCTCTGCACGACGGCCTGAAGGCCCAGCTGAAGCTCCCTCACTTGGGCCTCCAAGGCCCTCCTCTCGGTCTGATCCTGCTGTCGCTCGGACCTTCTCTCGGCTTTCTCTCTCTCTGCCTCTCTCCTCATCATCTGTAGAAGAACCCTTAACTCCAGGATGTCTGGAGAAGGTCTCTCCTCACCACGATGTCGCAGCTCCGTTACAGTCGCCACCCAGGCATCACGCTCCTCTTCCGCCCGGGTCGCCCGAGCCACCGCACCGGCAAGTTGCTCCCAGAGGGAGGCAATCTCGAGAAAAGGGGCCGAGGCGCTGGAAGATGCGCCACCAATCATCCCCGCCGTCAGTGTCTGCTGGGCACGCTGGAACAAAATAAACAACGGCCGTCAGTGAAACTCCAACTCTGAAGATAAAAGTGCGGCACGTAACTTACCAGGAGCGACAGCTCATGTTGAGCGACGGCCAGCTGCCGCCTAGCCTCTGACAGTTGGGCGCGCGAGCCGCCGACCCCACGCGTGTCCCCAGCTTGGGGAAGCCCCGCATAACTCTCTCTCTGCCGCCGCAGGAAGTCGGCGCTGTCCTGCACTAATACACTCCCTTGCTGTCCAGAGAGACGTACGTGCCAGTCCTTGAGCCTCGCCTTGCCGCGACTCTCCCTCCTGACGCGGCTCGGCTCGTCAACACTCGCCCACTCATCGGCCAGGCCCAGGGTCCTCGCCATGTCCTGCACCAAGAAAAGGGTCCCACATCAGTCAAAAAGAACGCGTCCCCTGTCTAGGATACATCCATCATTTAAGTGCAACACTCGCCGAACCCTTTCCCCCCTCGCACGGCTTGCTTCAAAACTCAAAATGGATCAAAGAGGGGGAAAACCAAGCACCTACCAGACCGTGTTCACCTCCCTCCGCGACATCGGGCCCCTCGGGTCCCTCGGGGGCCCGAAGCGGCCCTTCCTCCTCCATAGACGCCGTTCCATGCTCTGGCGCGTCCCTCCTTGGGCGAGGGGTCCCGCGTCCCTCTCCACCTTCGCCGTGGTCCAGACCGCCGAACTCTATCGATCGAGGGGAAGAAGACAAAGATGGGCGAGCAAGTTTCGGCGGAAGGCGGGCTCATTTGCGGGTAACGCACGGAGAAGGAAGGCCACCCGTCGCTTTAAATTTGAATTTGAGGATTAAGATGCGTCCTCGCGCTTGGACGCGCCCAAAAGAAAGTGAAAAAAAAAGGGGAACAAAAAAAAACCTCCATGCAAAGTAGTTCCCTCCTGTCAAGGGCAAAGTCCCGTGAAGCGTGAACAACGTGGTGTGAAAGAAAGTGCAGGAAGGAAAAGTACACACAACACAAGAAAGCCATTTTCATTTCATATAATAGCCGAAAGTACATCATGCAGTAAGAAGGGTAGAGTGTACAAACAACTCTCTAACTCTCACCACCACCCTCCTGGTCATCTCTCTCCTCCCTCCTCTGACGGGGATCCCTAGGGGGCCTCTGTGACCTCTGTGAGCCCTGAGAAGCCGTGCTCGCCTCTCCAGGTGGCACCATGCCAGCCTCCAAGGTGCGGCGACACTGCTCGGTCGAAGAAACTAGAAAGCTTCCCACAGAAAAGGAACCGGACTGACGAAGTCGCGCCCCGCGCTCCTTCGCCCTCTGATACCACTCCTCACTCTCCCGGAGTCTCCCCTACGCCGTGCCAAGACTCCGCCGGAGCTCCGACACCTGGGCCACCAGAGCTCTCCTCTCGTCCCAATCTTGATATCGCTCCGCCATCCTATACTCCCTTTCTTTCTCTATGGTCTCCCTATCCCTCTCCCTCTCTCTCTCTAGAGTCTCCCTATCCTTCTCCCTCTCTCTCTCTAGGGTCTCCCTATCCCTCTCCCTCTCTCTCTCCACGCTCTCCCTATCCCTCTCCCTCTCCTCTCTCTCCCTCATCGCCTCTCTCCTCGACAGCTCGAGGGCGATCCGCAGATCCACTACGTCGCGAGGAAGCTCCTCAGCCTCCCGTCGCCGCTCCTCCTCTAGCTCCACAATCCGGGCGTCACGCTCTGCCACCCAGGCATCGCGCTCCTGCTCAGCACGAACAGCACGGGCCAGGGCCTCCCGAATCTCGGCCACCTGTCAAAGTACGCATGCACCGTAAGAGAGTAGTGATAGAAGGAAAGCAGCTAGAAGAGGGTCAGAGCCAAGCAAGCACTCACTCGAGCCTCGCGGTCACGCTCGGCCTCCTCAGCCCGAGCCACCGCATACGCCAGCTGCTCCTGGAGGGCAGAAACCTCCGGAGGAGGGCCCCGCGAACTGGAACCCGCTCCACCAGCGGTCCCGGCTGCTACTGTCTGGTGGGCCCGTTGAAACACGGGGCAAACGTCAGTCAAAGGCTAAGCATCAAAAATCTAGGTCACAAAAAATGCATTGCATAGACTCACCAGGATCTCCAACTCCTGTCGGATGGTCACTAACTGCCGCCTGGCGTCTGCCAGCTGGGCCCGCAGGTCGGCAATCATGTTGTCACGAGCATCCTGCATTGCACATAAGTTACTGCCACATGCATATACATATAGAAGGGTGAAGCAGTTTCATTTCACTTACCCCTGCCATACCACCCAAGGAGAGGCGGTCCCCGTACGTAGCTCGATATCGTCTCATGTAATCTGTGCTGTCCTATGCATGGGATACCACTGGGACCCCGCCCTGCTGCCAGTCCTGGTACTGTACTGGGAAGCGCGTACGCCAGTCCACAATCTTCGCCTTCCCCTTGGTCTTCCGCCCGATGCGGGCCGGCTCTTCTACATCAACCCACTCCTGGGCTAGCCCCAACGTCCTCATAACCAGCCTCAGCCGAAGCGGCTCGATCTCGTTCAGGCAATGGACCCACACGTCCCTCCTGAAACGAGGAAGACCCACTACAACCCAAGGCTGGCCAGCGTCGCCCATGCCCAGGTAGGGTCTCCACACCACCTACATCATCATACATACATCATATTAGTTGCCATTCAGTCACATAAGAAAACACAAAAAACCATACGCATCATACCATGGCCTCGGGATACTCGCTCAGCTCCCGATGAAGTGACGCCAGCTGGTAGCTGTGGGGTGCTGCAACCATGACCGACCTCCACCGCCGCGCCAGAGGCACGGCCCTCCCGTTCCCATGCCTAGCCCTCCCCATCGGGAAATAGTAATAGCTTCACACCTGCATCCATCACACATCATTAGTACAATAATTGCATATTTAACTGTGGGAAAGCATAAATAAAATGTTTACCTGAAGAAAAGGTGCGAAGCCACTGACTGTCGTCTCCTTCTCCGAAGTCTGGGAGAGATCAGCAATCAAATGGGCAAGCAGAGCCGCCCCCCACGCGTAGTGCCCCACTCTGTCAAGGTCCGCCAGAATCCCGAGGTAGCGGCAGTGGATGCCATCCCCCTTCGTCCCCAGCAGAAGGCGGCCCAGGATGAGGAAAAGAAACCTCCGGAGGTCTAGATCCACTAGCTCCCGCTCGCTCGAGTCCTGGGTGAAAGCTACACGAGCATCTCCCTCTAGTCGTGCCAGAAACTCCGCTCCTGTCTCGCAGACCCGCTGGCGCGGGTCGACGAATCCGAACGCCTCCATGATCTCCACTCGGCCGACTACCCTGCTGTCCTTGTCAGTCACGCTCGTCTCTAACCACAGCAGGTCCAGAGCACTCTCTCGGTAGTCGGGGTAGGTGACCCCGCTTACCGCCTCTCCGTCAACTCATAACCCAGTGATCCGAGCCACGTCCTCTAGTGTCGGCACCATGTGCCCCCAGGGCATCAGAAACGCCCGGCTCGGCGCGTGCCACCGCTCCCTCAATGCCTGGATAAGAGGAAGGTCGAGCCGGAAGGGCTCGATCCTAAGGAAAGCTCCAAAGCCCATGGCGTCCACACGCACCCTCTGGAAGTCCGGCAGCCCACGGTATGCTGCCACCACTAGGGACCAGCTGATCCGTCCTTTCATCACACCCTGCACACCACAAAACCATTAAAAAATACATCAGCATCATGAATAATATTCAGCAATAACACTATATATTCTACTTATTTATTTTATGTTCTCTTATCTTTAAAACATTTTAGGATTTTTATGGAGGCGTCCAGCACATTGGACTCCTCCTCTCTATTTTTCCTTATTTTCTTTATAGAAAAACCCAAAACAAAAAATATATTAATAATATATATATTATTATGGAGGCGTCCCAGGTCCTGGACGCCTCCTTATTTTTAATCCTATTTTATTATTTACGTAAATAAATAAATAAAAAAAAGAAAAAGAAAATGTGGAGGCGTCCAGGGCCCTGGACGCCTCCTTTCCCTCACTCCCCGGCCTTCTCTCACAGCCTCTCGCCCGCCCGTTTAGCCTATTGAACCACAGAGTGAGAGTTCCTAAGGGCTTACTGGGTCATGATCGTCCTCTCCCACGTCGCCAACGCCCGCAGCGGCCTCCGCGGCCAGAAGAGGCACCTCCATCCCCTCCTCCGCAGCAATCTCCTCTGCTGCGGCCTCCTCGGCATCATCCCTCAGCCTCCTCGGACGATGAGCCCGTCGTTTCCGCTTCTCTAGACCCTGGCTCGATCCTCCTCGCTCCATTGGGACTAAGAATGGGTGGTCTGGGGTGATGGGGTCGTCAGAATGAACAGTACAAGTGAGCAGGCGGTGAGGCCCCCCCATATATATAGAAACCACTCTGTTTGGGGCGTCCAGGCGCCTGGACGCCCCCACCTTTTTTTTATTTTTTTCAAAATTCAAAAAATTAGGGGCGTCCAGGCGCCTAGACGCCCCCAAAACAAAAAAAAAATAAATAAAAATTTGGGGCGTCTAGGACCCTGGACGCCCCCAAAACAAAAACCAAAAAAATTATAAATAAAAAATTAGGGGCGTCCAGGCCCCTGGACGCCCCCCAAAACAAAAAACTTTAAAAATAAAAAATAAAAAATTAGGCGCGTCCAGGCCCCTGGACGCCCCCATATTAAAAATTTCAAAATATATATATATATAATAAAAGTAAAAAAGATAAGAGTATGTATATAATTCAAACAAAAGAAAAAATACAAAGAAAAAGAAAAACAACAAAAAAGATAATAATAATTAAGGGAACTGGTCCAAAACTGCCAAATGCCAGATTTTATTCCATCAGAAAAGCAGAATGAACTACATCAGGGGCTTAGGCGCCTTAGGCCTTAACTTCCCCAGTTCGGTTACATAAGCCCTCCACAGCTCACATTCTTCCCCCACGTGCGCTAAGGCCTTTCCCGCGACACTTGTCTTCCAGGGTGCTTTGACGGCCTTCGCTTCCTTCGCATCCGCTTCAATACCCAGCTCTCTCTTCTTCAAAGGAACGATGCCAGTCGATAGTGGGAACGAATGGCGTGGAATGCCGACCTGGAGGCAGCATCGATGCGCGTTACAAAGGACAAACTCGGTCGCGCCGATCAATTGAAGATCAACTTCGGGGGAAGGCCTCATAAGGAGATCAAGCGAAAGCAAACATGCCGGTGCGCAAGTAAAGAAGCCTTGTGTCACGGTGCGGAAGTGAGACCGCCAGTCTTCACGTTTCTTCAGCCACGGAACGCGGTTCACTACAGTACCACCGAACCCTAACACGTCGGCTATATGATGAAGAGGGCTTTGTTGGAAGAGCTTCGAAGCGGTTGGCATTCCCTCACGGTGATCAAACTTGAAATGCAAATCCATCCAGCAACTCAGGACAAGTGCGCAACCAAAAGGAGGCTTACCCATGCTCGAGGCAGTAAGGCCACTATACAGGTAGACGAGGACAGCGGGTCCCACCCTCTTTCCACGCCAGATCCCGCAGATAGCACTCAGTTGGTCTTCCTCCACCATGTTGTCGGTATAAGGAAACAAGAGAGCACCCGCCAGACAAATGGTGAACCCCTTCATGATTCCCTCCAAATAGTCATCGTCTGGTGACCCTCTCAGAGCGTCCATGACCCACTCCGCAAGCTTTTGGAGATCGATCCCCTTTTGAGTACGGACCTTTCTGGCTGCGTCGGGCGGCATGAAGCTTCCAAGGACACTTTCGGAAGTCCCCCGTGTCAGCATACGCATAGCCTTCACCTTCCCGTCACTCTTGAATTTCTTCAATCCGAGCAGAAGTTCCACCTCCACGAGGAGGATGGTCACCTCGAAGGTCGGGAAGACAAAAGTGTGTGTCTGGGGATGCCAGATCTCCACTAGTGCGCCCATAGCCGCCCAGTCCATACGAATCTTCTCATAGTGTTTGGCGTGAATAAGAAGCCCCTGTAGATGCCACTTCGAGAGTATGGCCCTCATGCCGATGGAGATGTTGGAAGTTAGCTTTGAAAGCCATGGCAGTTTGGAAAACTTCCTCGGGCCTGGGAAGAGTGGATATGGCTGGAAGAGAAAAGAAAGAAGAAGAAAGGAAGGTAGTAAGAAGAAGGTTCACGTGGAGAAATTTGAAATGAATCAGCTTACCATATGTGACATGATCGTCCCACTCAAATGACCCTCGAGGTCGGAGAGTCGCCTAATCTCGCTGCTAGGCCTGCTCCTCTTCATAACGCGGGAAGACTCTCCTTCATCGCTGCTAGGCCTGCTCCTGAGCTTCCAAAACCCACCTTGGTGCATTTGAATGAACTAGCCTAAGGGGAGTTCTTATAGGAAGGGAAGATCGCTACAGGACGAAACATGTCACATCAGTGGTCATTGTCAAGATTTTGTCTGGATCTCCTTTGTACTGTGGTGCGATTCTACTGTGATTCTGCTACTTTCTGATGTTGCTAACCTTTGCTAGTCTGTGCAAGTTTTACTAACGGACGTCTTTGTCCAGTCTCCTGTCCCACCTTTCAATGGTTGGTCCCACCATGTCATGCATCATAGTATACGATACCTACGCTACTAGAACATGTCAAGGACCTTGCGACCCGAACAAATCTGGGATTTGAGTTCCCCTTCAACAAAAACAGTGATGATCCCGGAAGAATTTGGGTTGTACGGATAGGCCGTTAACTTGTGGTAGCATGGGGACGACGGTTCCATTCAGTGAGTTGGTGCGCGGATAAACGGGCCCCAGCCCAGTGTCGGCTCACCGGATCGGTATCTTGACCCGTTCTTAACAAGTTGACAATATTATCCTTGGCTATTTTCTATTTTAGTTTGTTTTAAATTTTTATTTTAACCCAGCATGCATTCATATAGGATTTTGATTTATTGCGGAAGATCATTCAAGTGATTCGATTGCGAAGGCCGTTGTGCTTCGATTCCTACAAATATGAGATATTCCACTCCGAATGAAATACTGAGTTTCCTTGAAATGGCCCTACGTTGCTCTTCCAAAAGGAGACCCTTGTTTGGACAGACCCTCAGATATTCCTTTTTACCTTGTTTGACCCACCTTGGCTGCAGCACTTCCACATTGGCTGGTAATCGCTCCCAAAGGTGAAACCTGCAGGTTTATGACCCAGGTACTTCCACACCGAGAAGTTGGCCTCCTTTATTTTTCGTGCCTGAGTGCACATTTCACCCTCCTTTATTTGATCTCCGTCCAAGCAACCGTTAAGACTTGAAAGACCTCCTTCAAGGTCGCCTCATTGAAACTTCAGGAAAAAATTCCAAACAGTACGTCAGAAGCGTGTCTCATCACACCTTGGCATCAACTTATCACTCCGCTCCCACTTCATTTCACTCCACTTCGATACCATTCCACTACGTGTCGCTCCCTTGCAAAGCAGACGCCAAGGCGGGGCAGCTGTAGACACGCCATTCCTGACGTCTCCCGAGAAAGTATCATATTACTATACAACGCCCCGCAACGGCTTACGCATTTTGAATCGCTCGAGTGCTTCCTTTTCTTGAGTCTTCTTCCGCCCTTTTCGGCATCCGGAATCGTCTCGTCACGGCATTCGGATGGCATCAACACCAGTCAGACGCATCAGGAGGTTCCGGAACCAAGAAGGGTGTCTGCCGGGCGGCCGCCAACGCTTGTCCGAGGACCCGGGTGGGTCTTGATGGGGGCGTCCAGGCCCCTAGACGCCCCCATTCTTTTAATTTATTTTATTTTTATTTTTCAAAACCCAAAACACAAATAAAAAAATAATATATTAATGGAGGTGTCCAGGCCCCTGGACGCCTCCATAAAAAAAATATAAAAATATATTTATATATATGCCAGTTGGCATAAAAAGACAAAACAAAATAAAAAAAATGATATATTAATGGAGGCGTCCAGGCCTCTAGACGCCTCCATAAAAATAAAAATAAAAAATATATAATGTCAGCTTTGGCATAAAAAGACAAAACATAAATAAAAATAATATATTTATGGAGGCGTCCAGGCCCCTGGACGCCTCCATCAACTCCCTCACGGGCGCCGCCCACCGAACGATGGTTTGTCGTGTGTGAAAAAAGCCAAATTATGGAGACGTCCAGCCCGCTGGACGCACCCATTTCAAAATCACGAGGCGCCGCCCACAAAACCACGCGTTGTGTCAAACCGCGTGCGACCGTCGGTGGTGTTCGGTGGACCTGTTAGGGGCGTCCGGAGCCCTGGACGCCTCCACAAAAATATTCCAAAAAAATTAATAAAAATAGAATAAAATATTAGTTCGGCCCTGATGGAGGTGTCCAGGGTCCTGGACGCCTCCACCCTCCGGAGCCCTGTAAATAGAGGCCCACCCCCTCAGTTTTAGAAGAGCTTCGAAGAGATCCGATAGGCGGCCGGAGCCCAGAGGCTACCGGAGTCATTTTCTAACCCGTGGGGTCTTTTGTAGGTGGAGGTTCTGCCGGCTTCTCGGGTGCCCACGCTCGCGAGAGGAAGGTCGTCTTCATCCACCGTGCTTCCACGCCATCCCTACGCTGCCGGAGCTCCGCCGGATTTCACCATCGGCACATCCAATAAGCCAATCCTTTCCTTTTCTTCTTAGTTCTTTTGCATTCATCATCTCGCATCATCTATCCCCCTTCATAAGGGCGCCTCTTCTTATATACTTCTTGCATCCATCATCTCATTTTCCTCCTACTCGAGTCCGAGAGGGGTTTAAAAGATAACACCAACCAGGTGTGTGTCTTGCCATCATTTCGTTATTTTTATCGTAAGGATTTGAATACTACACCTTCATCTTTCTAATCCACTCGTTACTTGTTTGTCGTTGTTTTGCAAGGGTACCCAAGGAAAGCCCTCTCCGTCGGCCGGCCGAAGGGGGAGGAAGAAGCAACCCGCCATCTCCCGCTCTTGAGGTAGGCGCGATCACTTTCTTTATTTTGGGGTCTTTCGGCCCCTGGCGATCACATCTTGTTCTCGAGGCCGCGGCGAGTCACTTCCCCAATGGCTGTTTAAATTCCCGTTCTTATACTTTCTTTATATTCTGTTGTATTCTGCTCATATTCTCGAGGCCGCGGCGAGTCACTTCCCCAATGGCCATTTAAGTTCCCGTTCTTATATGTTATATTCTTATCTATTCATATTCCCGAGGCCGCGGCGAGTCACTTCCCCAATGGCCGTTTAAATTCCCGTTCTTATATATTATATTCTTATCTATTCATGTTCTCGAGGCCGCGGTGAGTCACTTCTCCAATGGCCGTTTAAATTTCCGCTCTTTATATTCTCCTTATATTCTGTTATATTCTTATCTGCTCATATTCTCGAGGCCGCGGCGAGTCACTTCCCCAATGGTCGTTTCAATTCTTGCTATTTAATTTCTACACCATTCCCGTCCCCCCGAGGTCGCGGCGAGTCACTTCCCGCTATGGCCGTTTAACCCCCATATCTTGCTATATCACATTTGTCCCGCTCGCCCCGCCGGAGTAATCTCCCGTGGTGGCCCCTTCTCTTTTCTCTTATTTCTGTGTTGTAGCAAACAAAGAGAAGGAGCCCGCGCACTCCGCGTCCTCTTCGCACCCCCGAACCGCGTGACGTCGCTCACACGCGCTACCATCCGAGTGAACTCCGCATCTCTCGCAGCCCGGTCGGCCGGAGTCTGGGTCGTAGAGGAGGAAGGGACATCTGGTCTCACCCTCTGCGCACCCTCGGCACGCTGCATCCAAATACTCTAGGTCAGTCACATGCATAATCATAATCATATAGAATTGCATAATTTAAAGAGTGTAAGGTGTAGAAGACTCACCAGTAAGGCCAGGGCCTGCCGGGCCTCATCCCGCTCCCTGATGGTAGAGTGCAGAAGTCCCTGCAACTCCGCCACTCATCCCGCAGGGTCCAGCTGCATTTAGAAGCCCATGTGTCAGTGCATCATCATATAGGAATCGTAAGCATAATAGAAAGAATTCAAGTTTAGAAGTCGTACCGATCGGTGAGCACCCCGGAACACCTGGTCCCGGTAGTGCCGTGCATACGCAGTGTAGTACGTGCTGTCGCTCTCAGCTTGGGCGGTCACCACTCGCCCTCGTGCGGTCTAGTCAGCGATCTTGGTGGCGTTCCTCGCTGTCCAGTCGTACGCGTCACCGAGCCCCCGTGTCGTCCTGGTCACCCGCTCCCCCACCTTCTCAGGCGTAGGGAACTCCACGGCTGGCTGATGGACCCCGGTGGTCCTCATCACCAACCTGAAGTGTAGTGGCTCCACCACATTCATGCAGTGAAGCCACACGTCTCATCCGGAGAAGGCGAGGGCCTCAGTCACCCACGGCTGGCCCTCCTGGCTCTCCCCCGTGTAGGGTGTCCACCGTACCTGCATAGAATAAAAAGTCTCATCAGCATCATAACCATATAAGAATTGCATTTAACTAGAGTATCTTAGTCTAGAAGCATACCGAGGTATACGGTAGAGCGTCCAGGTCATCCTGCAACTCCCGGACCTATCGTCTCAGGGCCGCCATCTCCCGAGGTACTGTCCACCTCCGTGCGATCGGCAGGAGCCCAGGACGGGTCTCCTCGTCTCTGCCCAGCCCACGCAGGTACACGTAGGCCCACACCTGCATCATAGCACTGTGTCAGCATGTAGGGAAACACACAGAGTCGCATAATTAAGTCTAGGGTAAGAGTCGTACCTGGAGTAAGGGGGAGAAGCCCCCAAGCATCATCCGACGCACCGTCGAACTCAGAGTGTCGAAGTGGAAGGCAAGGGCTGCCGCTCCCCAAGCGTAGTCACCCACGTGCTCCAGCTCCTGGAGGAAGGGAAGGAACCGGTAGCTCATCACGTCCGCTCGCGTGGAGAAGACGAGTCGCTCGAACATCAGCATCAGAAACCACCTCAGCACTCGGTCAGCCTCCACTCTTGGTCCTGCAGCAACTCTTGGCCATGCCAGCCCTATCAGCCGCTCCAGGTGCTCCTCCGGCTGCTCGCCAACAGCAACGCCCGCTCGTCGTAAACCCAGGCTGTCCTGGAGAGCAGCCCGGGGTAGGAGGGTCGACTGCCGCTCGGGGCACCGCAGTTGTAAGCCCAACAACTCCCGAGCCAACCCTCGGTAGTCAGGAAAGGTAGTCCCGCTAACC
Source organism: Amorphophallus konjac (assembly GCA_022559845.1). Taxonomy (NCBI): domain Eukaryota; kingdom Viridiplantae; phylum Streptophyta; class Magnoliopsida; order Alismatales; family Araceae; genus Amorphophallus; species Amorphophallus konjac. The sequence continues at coordinate 215,034,767 of CM040124.1, read as the reverse complement.
GGTGACCCGTGCACACGTAGGCCCGTGAGCCTGGCCACATCCTCTAGCGTGGGGACCATATGCCCCCATGGGAAAAGGAATGTCCGACTCACTAGGTCCAAGTGGTCGTGCAGGGCATAGAGCAGAGCTGCGTCGAAGCGACACACCTCAATACTCAGGAAGGGGGTGAACCCCATGGCAGCCAACCGCTCCCTCTGGAAGTCCGGTAATGCCAAGTACACTACGCGGACCTGCAGCCACAAGGTGCGGGTCCTATGCTTCCCCTGCATTCATTTCATTTGTTTTTAGATGCATTTTAGTAATTTAGTTTTGCATTTTGTGTCACTCAAATAAGATCCTCAAGAATTCAACTCACAGCTTAAAGAACGGTCTTCCTTCCACCGTTCTTATCTTGGACGGTCCTATGGGGACCGTTTAGTTTGGCATTGAATGGGTATTTGAACGGACCTATGTGGCCTGTTTACTGTTTGAACGGTGACTCCTTCACCGTCCTTTCTTTGGTTTGGTTTGTTTGCTGTGTGGCATTGAACGGCTAGTCCTAGCCCGTATGATGTTGAGCGGTCCGATGAGGGCCGCATGTCCTTGTTTGTGCGGTTTCTGTTGAACCGTCCCACCATCGCCTTCCCTGACGACGGTGTAGGTTCCCCGACTGGCGGGGAGGCTGCTTGATGAGGGCATCTCACGACACTCCCTCTAGCTTTGGTCGTCTACACACTCTTGATATGGATTGATCATGGTCTTCACTTGTTATCTTCATTTTCCCAGGTTCATTTTATGTATTTTCCTTTTATTGAGTCCTATCTTATGTATTTTCCTTTATTGAGTCATGTGGTTCTAGTCCATTTCCCTTATTTTGCTTAATTGGGCCTTATTTCCTTAGTTATGGGCCCATAGGATTGAGTCTAGGTTATGCTCGGTCTTTTGTCCTATTGTCAGGGATATTTTGGTCATGTAAAGAGTGGTTGCCTATATATAGGCCCCATCTCTCCACTTGTACTCACTTTTTGGATATTGAAAAAAACCACTTCCTTTTACCTCTTAAATCTCTCTCTCTTACTCTCTTTCCCTCACTCTCTCTCTCTCTCTCTCTCCCAAGGGGAGTTCGCCCCCACCCTCTCTCCTCCTCCCCCCCCCCCTCACTTACTCCAACCCCCAACCACCTCCACTACCTCACCCACCTCCATTAAGACCCTCCACTTCCTCAAGCCCCTCATTTACTCCCCTCTCTTTGTCCCAAAGCAAATCCTCCACCTCCCAACACAAGCCACCACTTCCCCACACAAATCCCACCCCTCCCTAGACCCATTTCAAATTTGAACCTTCCCTCCCTTGCCTTGACCGCCCCTCAACCCCCTCCCTTGAACCAAGTTCGCCCCCACCATCTCCCTCTCACCCCTCTCTCTTGTGCACCCTCATCCTCCACCACCTTCACTAGCAGACCATATTCTCTTCAGCCCCACTTCGCCCCCCCCCCCCCCACCTCCATCTCCATAGCCTCCAATACCCCTCAAACACCACTCATCTTCCTCCCATAGCCAGTAGAACCACCTTCCACCACTTTCTCTCTTGGCCATTCCCTTCCCCACCACTTCATCTTCCCTTCATTCCCGCCCTGTTTCAGGAAGCAGGATTACAGCACTTGCAGAGGAGGCCACGGTCATCCCTCAATGACTCAGGAGGTGAGGCCTACATTTCTAGATTCGTCTGCAAGTCAGCTTTCAAGGCGAGGTGATTTTGTCGGCATCCGAGCTCGGTGCTGTCCGCAACCACCATTCTTCTCCGACTGTCCAGAACTTCTCAGACCAGAAGCCAGAGCGGCAGAGAAGACTCTCCCACGATGAACCTTGAAGGAACCAGCCTTCAGGGTCTTCTACAAAGTTCTTCCTCCCCCTATCAGCGTCCAGGAACCGAAGGCAGAATCCCGTTCGGCATCTGACAACCAGAGATACCAATTTTCTACCACAACCACGCCGGTCTGCCTCCTCACAGTCTGTCCCGACCACCGTCCACTTCGCTTGACATCCAGCTCATCTCCGACATCAGAAGACTTCCCCGTTTGTTTTGCTGTAAAGTAGACTCGTATACGATTCCAACGAGTCTAGCGGTGCCAGATTTTGAGCTCAGGCGCGACCGTGGCCGCTTCTGCAACCTGTTGTTTCAGACTTAGCTCAGCCAGAGACCAGAGCTGCATCCATCTTCCAGTCGCCGGAGCAGTCAGCCCCCAGATCAGAACGTCATCCAAAAATTAAAGCCGCACCCCTCTCCGGTTAGCAATCTTTTGGCGCAAGTCTCATCAGATTTTGAGCTCGGTGGATTTATTGGCTGCATCAACATCGACTCCCTGTCCAGAATTACAGAAGCTAGACAGAATCGGTGAAGCTCGGAAACTCGGTTTCCTTTGCATCTCTCCCCACCCCGCTTGGCCGGCTGAAGGCCCCTCCCTGCGTGGAGGTAGTTTTGAATGTATTAAGCATAACCCCCACCCCAAGATCACCCCTCCTGCGTGAGGAGTAGTGCTGTACCGTTTACAATTTCAGGTCAAGCTACATCGCCGCGGCGATCGGGATCATACCTGCTAGTTTATCGGGATCGGTGTCAGAATCGGGATCACCCCTCCCGTGATCACCCCTCCCGGCGCGCCCTCGTCTCCGATCGGGATCGGTGTCTTCACACCGATCAGGTGAGCTTCTGATACTATCCTTAGTAGCCTTATTCCTACTAGTTTAGTATTGCTTTGATTGCTCGTCGGCGGTGAGAAGAGGGCTCGAACTTGCATGCTAGTTTGTTAGTGTCCACCGCGGACCGTGAGTGAGTGCCACCAAGCCCCCGCCCTGCGGGCCAGCCACCCACAAAGTTGGGTATCCTAGACTCATTTGGGGTCAGCCCTATCATTGTAAGTCCATTATAACAATTGGGTCCCGCCCCGGACCTTCATCATTATCTCCCGGACCCACCGGGTGAACGTGTGAATCGGGTGAGCAAAAATCGTCATCGTGAGAATCATTGAGCGCTTGTATGCTTGCGGGTCTAAGTCATAGGGTCATCTCATCATATTTAGTGGTCTTTGGGCTGTGTCACATCAAGTGGTATCAGAGCCAGGTTATAGACTTGTCCTTACAAGTTTAGTCTTGGGTCACACTAAGTCTTTCTTAGGTGCATTCGCACACCCTTGCATAGTCCACCCAACCTTGCATGACCACCCGTAGTGGAACTCATTATCAAGGCAATCCATCTTCTTCCAATAACACCATGAATCCCAATCCCCAAGGAAATCCCCCTCACAATGAGCATGAGCTTCCCGACCAAATGAGGTTTCTTGTGGACTACATGACCGAAATTATGGGAAGGCTTGACGGTATTACTGCCCGGCTTGAACAACTTGAGGAAAATAGACCTATTCCAAGGGAAGGAGATAGGAGAGATCCCCCTCCACATGTGGAGCCAGCCATAGGAGGACTCAACCTTGACCCCCCTCCCGAACCGGAAAGGGACCCACCCCCTAGAAGGAATGAGAGGCCTCCCCGGGACAACCCGGATGACCAACTAATGAGACTTGTGAAAGTCGATGCTCCCACTTTTGATGGATCTCATCATCCGAGCATCTACTTATATTGGGAGGCAACCATGGATCAATATTTTGATTGGTACCCAATGACCGAGGATAGGAAAGTCCGACTTGCAAAGATGCAATTAACCAAACTTGCCAAGACTCATTGGATGAATGTTGAAGCCTTAAGGATAGTTAGGAGGGAAGTTCCAATCACCACATGGGGGGCCATGAAAGATCAACTCAAACTCAAATATGTCCCACCCTCCTACCATCAAAACCTCCTAGATGAATGGCAAGCCTTGACTCAAGAAGGAAAGACTGTTATGGAATACATTGAAAAGTTTGACTACTACCTCCTCAAATGTGGAGTCCAAGAGGACCCCTCCGTCACACTCTCCCGCTTTAGGAATGAGCTTCAATTCCATATCAAAAAGGAACTATTCATGCGTCAAGTAACAACTTTAGAGCAAGCCTACCAAGTAGCTCGGGATGCCGAGAAATTCTCTCGGTACACGCGAATGGTTCCCCCTCGGGGAATGGACCCTAGAGCCATGGCACCTCGGGCCAACCCCCCACCACCCCAAAGAGATCTCCTTCCTACACCCATGGGAACTCCTCCCACACGGGTCACCCCTCCTAATGCCAATCCACCATTCCGCCCCGCAAGTGGGCCCCTAAACACAACTCCCAATAGGCCCAATTCGACACCCACTCTCCCTCACACTAAGGTGACCCCAAACCATCAAAGTGGGCAGCAATGCTTTAGGTGTTATGGGTATGGACACTTTGCCAATCAATGCCCCACCAAGGGAGCATCAAACTTACTCATAGAGGAGACCAACCCCCAACCCCAAGCTGAATTTGAAGGAGAGATTGAGGTATATGAACCCTCTCTTGAATGGGAGGAGGAGTATGAAAACCACTACATAGAGAGCAACCAAGAACAACCTCCTCCACCCACCGAATCCCACCTCGGGGTGGTTAGATGCACCCTCACTCAAAACCAAGAGCATGATTGGAGAAGAAACACCATATTCCACACCTACATAAGAATAGGGAGCCATATTAGGAAGGTCATATTGGACAATGGAAGTAGTGTGAATGTGGTGTCACCCGACACCGTTAAACTTTTGGGCCTTTCCACCTCCCCACATCCCCACCCATATAGGGTAGCATGGATTAATACCACCTCCATGCCCGTTAGTGCCCGTTGCCTTGTCCCAATTACATTCCAATCCTATCAAGGCCAAGTGTGGTGTGATATCCTTCCAATGGAAGTTGGGAGTATCCTTTTAGGACGGCCTTGGATCTACGATGTAGATGCCACCTTCTTAGGAAGAACCAACGCATGCATCTTCATTCATGAGGGGAAGAAGATCCAACTCAACCCATCTCCACCCCGCACTCTACCTAAGAAGGCCTCTCCCTCCCTTGAGGGACCCACTACCTTTCCCCCCATCCCAACACCAACAAACCCCACCCCATCAAGTCCTAGTCCTAGTAACATCAAAGAGTCTCCTAGGAGCCTACACCTTGTCACTAGGAAAGAGTTTGAGGAAGAAGTCAACCAAGGGGATCAAGTATGTGCCATTGTCATTTGTCTAGGGGAATCCACCCCAACCGATTCACACCCCCTAGAAATTCATCAACTCCTTAAGGACTTCCATGATGTATTTCCCGAGGAGCTTCCGGACAAACTACCACCTATGAGAGATGTGCAACATGCCATCGACCTCGTGCCCGGGGCTACCTTGCCCAACCTCCCACACTACCGACTCAACCCCACCGAGCATGCCGAGCTTCGGAGGCAAATTGAAGAACTCATCAAGAAGGGCTTCCTCCGAATTAGCAAAAGCCCTTGTGCCGTCCCGGCTCTTCTTACACCCAAAAAGGATGGGACTTGGCGCATGTGTGTAGATAGCCGAGCCGTCAACAAGATAACGGTCAAATATAGGTTCCCCATCCCTCGGCTTGATGACATGCTAGACATGCTAGCGGGAGCCACCATCTTCTCCAAAATTGATCTCAAAAGTGGCTACCACCAAGTCCACATTAGGCCCGGGGACGAGTGGAAAACCGCCTTTAAAACTAAGGACGGTCTCTATGAATGGCTTGTTATGCCTTTCGGCCTTTCTAATGCACCAAGTACCTTCATGCGTCTCATGACCGAGGTCCTCCGGCCCTTCATTGGCATCTTTCTAGTTGTCTACTTTGATGACATCCTCATATATAGCCAATCCAAGGAAGCCCACCTCGATCACCTCAAACAAGTGTGCACCATCCTTAGGAAAGAGAGTCTCTTTGCCAATCCCGGGAAGTGTCATTTCTTGACCAATCAACTAGCCTTCCTAGGATTTATTGTCTCATCCCAAGGAGTATCCATAGACCCCGAAAAGGTCCAAGCTATTCTTGAGTGGCCCGAGCCCAAAAATCATTCATGACGCCCGAAGCTTCCATGGGCTAGCCACCTTCTATAGGAGATTCATCCGGGGGTTTAGCACTATCACCACTCCTATCACGGATTGCCTCAAGAAAGGCACATTTGTTTGGACTAGGGCAGCCTCCAAAGCCTTCCTAGAGCTTAAAGAGAAAATGACCCAAGCCCCGGTCCTTTGCCTACCCGACTTTTCAAAGGTCTTTGAGGTCACATGTGATGCTTCCGGGGTAGGGATTGGAGGTATCCTTAGCCAAGAGGGTCACCTGGTAGCCTACTTTAGTGAAAAACTTTGTGAGGCTAGGATGAGATACTCCACATATGACAAAGAGCTTTATGCCGTGGTTCAATCCCTCCGGCATTGGAGGCACTATCTCCTACCCAAAGAATTTGTGATCTTCTCGGACCATGAGGCTTTGAAATATCTCAACACTCAACAAAAGCTCAATGCCCGCCATGCCCGATGGGTAGAATACATTCAAGCCTACACCTTTGTCCTCAAGTATAAGATGGGTAGTGAGAACCGCGCCGCCGATGCACTAAGTAGGTGGGTAGCCTTACTCTCCACCGTCCAAGTGGAGGTAACCAGATTTGAGAGAATCAAAGGGGAATACCCACATTGCCCCGACTTTGGGACTCACTACAACACCCTTTCCACCCAGCCACTCAAGGAGTATAAGGGGTTCATACTTCAAGATGGATATCTGTTCAAAGGGGATAGGCTTTGCATACCTAGGACTTCACTTAGGGACTTCCTAGTTTGGGAGTTACATAGTGGTGGCCTAGCTGGTCACTTTGGGGTCCACAAAACCATAGAGTTGGTTGAGAGGTAATTCCACTGGCCCAGTCTCAAGAAGGATGCGGCCCACATTGTGGGACAATGCCGCATATGTGCATCCGCCAAGCAAGTAAGATAAAACACCGGGCTTTACACAGCACTACCCATACCCGACCAACCATGGGAGGATTTGAGCATGGATTTCATTCTTGGCCTACCAAAGACCTTGCGCAAGCATGATTCCATCTTTGTAGTGGTTGATAGGTTCTCAAAGATGGCCCACTTTATCCCCTGCTCCAAGACCTCTGATGCCTCTAGGATCGCCCGGTTATTCATTGATGAGGTAGTCCGACTCCATGGGTTACCTAAGACGATTGTGTCCGATAGAGATGTAAAGTTCACTAGTTATTTTTGGAAGACTCTATGGCATTTGATGGGGACCCTCCTCAAATTCCCCACTGCCTATCATCCTCAAACCGATGGCCAAACTGAGGTCGTCAACCGAAGACTTGGGAACTTGCTCCGATGCCTTGTAGGGGATCACCCTGGGAATTGGGATCTCCTCTTATCTCAAGCCGAGTTTGCCTACAATGATTTTGTCAATAGGTCCATAGGCAAGAGTCCATTTGAGGTAGTACATGGTTTTAGGCCTAGAAAGCCCTCGGATCTCATTCCCCTTCCCCCACATGCTAGAGTGTCAGTCTCAGCTGAGTCCTTTGCACAGCATATCAAAGAGTTGCATGATGACATCCGCAAGCATATAGGTAAAAGCAATGAGGCTTACAAAAGACGGGCCGATGCTCACCGGCGCCACTGTGAATTCCAAGTGGGGGACCCGGTGATGGTGAGGACGGAGCGGCTCCTTCCCGGGCCTACCTCCAAGTTGAGGGCACGAGGGTCGGGACCCTTTCGAGTTCTACGACGACTTGGCAGCAATGCTTATTGTAGACACACTAAAATTGACATCATTTTGAGCATATCTCCTATCGCCCTGTGATGCCCCATTTGACCCTCAAATCGACTTATTTGAGTGATTTTTCTCCTTTTTATTGAATATCCAACTTCCCCAAGCTTTCCACATATTTTTCCATTTTTCTCCAGATTTTTCTGAGCCATTTCTCCATTTTTTCGGGCCTTAAATCAAATGGGGGAAGGGACCCGGGCGTCATTTAAGTAACGCCCCGTCAGGGAGCGTCATTTCTTTAATTAGCGACCGTCTGTTCGGTCGTCAATTCTTGTTCAATTCTGAACTCCAGAAGCACCCCTTCCTTTCCTCACTTACACTCCTTTTTCACTTGGGAAAGGGTTCCTATGACTTTCCAAGGTTGAAGGGACACTTGCCTAATGCTTATCTCTTCCAAATTCCAACTAAAACATGTTTTCTTATTTTCTCTTGATTTAATTCCGAATTTCACTTCCTTTCCTCATTTAATCTCTTTTTCCACTTGGGAAAGGGTTCCTATGACTTTCCAAGGTTGAAGGGACACTTGCCTAATGATTATCTCTTCCAAATTCCAACTAAAACATGTTTTCTTATTTTCTCTTGATTTAATTCCGAATTTCACTTCCTTTCCTCATTTAATCTCTTTTTCCACTTGGGAAAGGGTTCCTATGACTTTCCAAGGTTGAAGGGACACTTGCCTAATGCTTATCTCTTCCAAATTCCAACTAAAATATGTTTTCTTATTTTCTCTTGATTTAATTCCGAATTTCACTTCCTTTCCTCATTTAATCTCTTTTTCCACTTGGGAAAGGGTTCCTATGACTTTCCAAGGTTGAAGGGACACTTGCCTAATGATTATCTCTTCCAAATTCCAACTAAAACATGTTTTCTTATTTTCTCTTGATTTAATTCCTAATTTCACTTCCTTTCCTCATTTAATCTCTTTTTCCACTTGGGAAAGGGTTCCTATGACTTTCCAAGGTTGAAGGGACACTTGCCTAATGTTTATCTCTTCCAAATTCCAACTAAAACATGTTTTCTTATTTTCTCTTGATTTAATTCCGAATTTCACTTCCTTTCCTCATTTAATCTCTTTTTCCACTTAGGAAAGGGTTCCTATGACTTTCCAAGGTTGAAGGGACACTTGCCTAATATTTATCTCATTCCAAATCCCACTAAAACATGTTTTCCTAATTTCCCCTGGAATTAATTTCGAATTTCAACCCTATAAATAGGACTCCTCTCTCCCTTGTGTTAAGAGATCAAGATCAATTCAAGGAGAGGTGCTGCCGGACCAAAGGCTCAAGGAGGAAGACTCCCATGCACCTAAAAGCTTCATCCATGGAGTTCTTCTTCCTCTATTGAAGATTTGGAGCCTCTACATCCATGGAGTTCTACATCCTCTTCTTCCTCCATTGAAGATCTTCATCCTTGAAGCCAAATTGGAGAAAACCACTAAGCTTTCCCCTCCTATCTCTTATTTTTGCTTTAGTTAATTGCATGCATCATATCATATTTTTCTTTTACCTCTTTTTATCTCAATATTGAGATCTCCCTTAGTGCAACACTTGCACATCTCCCTCTATTCTTCATCATACATCATCTTTTACCTACCCTTTTGCATAGGGGTTTAAAGGCCAAACACCAATAAGGTGTGTTCATATCCATGCTTTCTATGTCCATATTTACATTTGGATTTGATGCTACACATCTTGGTTTCTAATCCATGTTTGTTTATTGGTGTTTGTTAATTTTGCAAGGGTAATCAATCAAGGAAAACTCTCTTCATCGGCCGGCCGATCAGAAGAGAAAGGAAAGCACTCACAATCCCGCGCTTTTAAGGTATTTTTCGCGATCCCTCCTCTATTTTCATTGTTATATCCTTTGAGGCCCTCGCGTCTTTGGCGATCACATTCCCCTTAGCATCCTCTCATGCTCCCCTTTTCTCCCTCTTTCCACATTTCTTCTATTCATTTCTTTTTCCTTTTAATTATTCTAAGTGGATTTCTTAGAATCTACAAATTGGCGATCACGGTGGGACCACCATTGTTTTTCTTTGATTACCCTTCCCCCTTTGCACCCTCGGTGCAACTCTCTTTGTGCTCCACATAGCACTTTCCTTTTTGTTTTATCACTTGTGCATCGCGTGCACATCCCCCTCCCCTTATGTGATTGCTAACTTGTTGGTTTTTGAAAAATTCCACTTTCTTATCTCTCCATCTTTTTTAAAAAAAAATTTGGATGCCATGCTTCATATTATGTTGATTGCTATGATTTGTATGGCCATGTGAGTGTTTTACCTTATCTTTCTTTGGTTTGGCTCATATCATGGTTCATACTTTCTTTTCTTTGTCTTTTGCATTAGGACTTGCATTTAGGGCATTTGGCTTGGGAGACCTCCTCTCTCTATATTAGGATTTCACACACCCCCTTGGTGAAGGAAGGACCCTCCATTGAGCATTCCGTCTCTTTGGATTGGAAATTCCTAAACCAAGCCTCCATAAGTCCCCGCACCCGTGGATTCCCTCACGGACGTCGGGCAGGTTGTACCCTTGAAGTTCCCGAGTTTAGTTGGCCTATACGTGGTGAGAGAGTGTTCCTAGTTGGCATTGAAGTAATCATATTGAAACTAGGTTCCTCCCTCGTGTGAATCATTCCAAATCTTTGTAAAAAATCATTAATTCACCAAGGTTCAAACATAAAAAAAAATCAAGGTAACCATTCCAACTTGTGTGCTTCTTTGCAAATTATTTGCACATTAAATTGCTTACATAATGGCTTACTTTGATAGACAAAACAACATGTTCAATTCAATTAATGTTCATGAGGGTGATCAACCTAGCACATCTTATTCCCCTCAATTCCAACATGTTCAACATAATTCTCACCATAATTCTTTCAAAGGACCACGTCCTCACTCTTATGGTGTTGCCCGACCCATGGGCAATGTCCAATCCAATGGTCTTTTAATCCAATTACGAGCCACTATTCCCTCGGGACCGTCTCCTCCCAATGATGAGAAGGTTTCCCAAATCATTCATGCATTAGATCATCTCACCCCTCAACAGATCCAAGCCCTTAAGGCCGCCATTGAGGGTGCATCTCATTCCTCTCCTCCTCCTTCTAATCCTACACGGGTGGCCCATCACCCACCTCCCTCTTTTATTCCTACACGGGTGGCCCATCACCCATCTCCTCCTATTCATTCTACTCGGGTGGCCCATCACCCGCCTCCTTCTATTCCTCCTCCATCACGGCCCCAAGGCCCATTTATTCCTTGCAATCCGGCCCATCCGGGTTCTTCCATGGGTCGGCCCGTTAATTCTTCTCCACGGCCTTTTTATACGGCCCCTCCTCCTTCAAGGCCTTATCAACCTTCGGTTGCACAGGTCACACCCCTCCAGCAAACTCTCCTTGACAAAATCACTCTTATGGAGGAACAATTAAAGAGGGTTACGAGCCCGCGGCCCGCTCCTCCTACTCCAGTTAATTCTCTTCACGCTTTCCTGGATGACATTACCAAGATGGAGAGTGAATGGAAAGATAGGAGAGATGATTATGACTTTGGCACTTCAAGCAATCAAGAGCCGGCAATTGAAGAATCTGAAGCAATGTATGATGATGAAGCTATGCAGGCATCCCTTCCGAGTTTTCTTAACTTCCCGCTTCCTCCACTATCATTTGATGAACCCCCTGCTCAGGACGAAGCTACCATCCCTGATCCAACCCCCGTTTCGAGACCTCTTGGTGTTACGATGATGGGTCGATACTCCAATCACCCACACCGGCGCATCTTGAGTCTCCTCCCACTCCTAACACCGCTCGCCCCGTCCGGAGTTTTCCCCGCACCAAACCTCCACCAGTTATACCTCCCCCAGTTACATCAACCTTCATATCATCACCCTCCCCTGAACCTTCCATCAAACCTCCACCAATGACACCTCCACCCATTAAACCATTAACCTTCACACCATCGGCCTCCATTGAACCCACCATTAAACCTTCCCCAATTAACATCCCACCACTTCAACCCTCCATTACCCCTTTAACCTCAAAACCCTCCACTATGCCTATAACACCTATTCCACCACATAACCCTTCACCTTTACCCGTGGCTAATCCTGAGCAGGATTCACCCTTTTTTGCACTCGAGCCAATCCCAACTGCTTCCGAGCAAAGGGAGAAACTCGACGTGTTTATACCTCCGCCTCCACTTATCCTTTCTCCAACGCCTTTCATTACGCTTCCACCATTCATGGAGCCTTCCGCCTCTGCTTCACCTCCCTCTACTACTCGGAAGGGGAGTGCTTCTACAAACACTTGTGCCGAGGATGATCAAGAGCTGCGAAAGAAGAATTTGGCCATGGCCGCGCTATTCAAAATGCAAGAGTTCATTTGCCGGATGCTAATCCGGGTTATTGTGCCAGGCATGATTGAAGAGGCCAAGTCGCCGTCATGCCAAGCACTGATGCTGTGTAAGGGCCGGGCAGGGCACCCTCTGTTCCAACTTCCAAATCTTGAACCCCCGGGCAACATGATGCTTCTGAGCCCTACTTTCCAACTCCCTCACACCATTACTTTTCACCCTCCAAGGGAGTTGTCGTTTACTATTGAAGCTTCGTCATGGGCTTGTATTTCATCCATTAGGCCATTTGGCTGTATTCTTTCACTGCCGTGGAGGGGCAGTTATCTTGGTGCCGAAAGGCCTTCCGCTATTTCATCCACCTTCTTGTCTATCACATCTTTTCCATGGGCCATTCCCAGGGTTAGGAGGAGGATCTCATCCTCTCGCCCTTCATATTCTCCATATTCTTTGCATCTCATTGCATTCGCGCATTCATTGCATTCATCGCAACCATCCCATTGCATGCATTTGCACCTCCTGCTTCCCGGGTTTCCAAACCCGTATCTTCCCCGCCTTCCGGCACCTCCGGATATTCCGCACTTCCCATCTTATTCATCTTCATCTTTTTATCCACTATCCCTGTGGCATCGCGTCCCTTTTCCTGCTATCTCCCTGGAACCTCCAGGAATTTTATCCCTCCTCTTTGGGCATCGCGCCCCTTTTCATCTTCTTCCTCCGGAACCTCCGGACTTTCCCCTCGGGCATCGCGCCCCTTTCCATTCTCCTCCTCCGGAACCTCCGGACCTTTCTCTCGGGCATCGCGCCCCTTTCCACTTTCCTCCTCCGGAACCTCCGGACTTTCCCCTCGGGCATCGCGCCCCTTTTCATCTTCTTCCTCCAGAACCTCCGGACTTTCCCCTCGGGCATCGCGCCCCTTTCCATTCTCCTCCTCCGGAACCTCCGGACCTTTCTCTCGGGCATCGCGCCCCTTTCCACCTTCCTCCTCCGGAACCTCCAGATTTTCCCCTTAGGCATCGCGCCCCTTCTCATTTGCTACCTTCGGAACCTCAGATTTTCCTCCTGATCCTCCTTCATTCCTCTCTCTTGGGTATCGCGCCCCTTTCTATATTCTTCCTCCGGAACCTCCGGATCCTTCGGATTCTCCACCTGATTGTCTCCATCTTTTCCCCGAGCATCATGCCCCTTTCCATTTGCTTCCTCCGGAACCTCCGAATTCTCCGTCTTATTCTCTCTATCATCTTCCAGGGCATCGTGACCCTCCTGATTTCATTCCCCCGGAACCTCCGGACCCTCCATCTTTCTTCCGATTCATCTTTCTACTCCTCCGGGACATCACATCCTTCATTTTATTCTTCCTTTTCCATCATCTTTTTCCCTATTTCTCCCTAGGGCATCGCATCCCTTCTTTCAATATTCCTCCGGAGCCTCCGGATTCCTCCTATCATGATTCTCCTCCTCTGCCTCCGGACCCTCCGGATCCACCTCTTTCCATCTACCAATTTCTTCTTCTGATTCCTCCTAATTCTGGGTCTGACCCAACTTCTTCCACATCCACTGCCTTGGGCATCTGCCCTTTCTCCCATTGCTTCCGAGGCTTTAGTCCTCACCCCTCTTCTTGATTTTCCACTTCTTCTGTAGACTGTTCCATGTGATCAGGGTCTCCGCGCCTTAGTGAGGGAGTTCTAGCCCTCGCCTCTTTTCCTTTTCTCCTTATTCGTCTGAGTCTGGTTTGAGCACCACTCATTCTTGTTAAGCCACTCCCAAAATCTTTTGCTTCCAATCCTTTTGACTGCCAAAGAGGACAAATCCCATGATGATCAACCTCGCCTCTGACAGCTGCTTCTACAAAGGTTGCAAGGTAACATATTGGCGTAAGTACGTATTTTAATGATATCATTTTCTCATTACTTCACGCATGATTTTCAAAATCAAGTGCTTCTTAACGAGATTAAGAGTGGTGTTTTAAACCTTTATCTTAAGCTTTTGTTTAATTAAAATCATTCTCAAAAGAGTCCTTTAGGCTTATTTTTTTTGCAGCACCTCTGGTTAATAAAAACCCGTGCTGGGAATTCAACATTCTTTCCCCGCTTGTTAAGAGTAACCCTTAGCTGGGCATTCCACACACTTCACGGCGTCCTTAGCCGGCTCCTTTGGTTAAACACCGTTGCTACCTTGGCCATGCCATGAGTATATCTGAAAGTCTTTTCTCTTCTTTACTCGGCCGCATGCAGGGGCAAGAGGTTGACGGATGAGATGACCAACCTTGGTAATCCCCAATACGAGAGGAGTCTCAAATAGGGGCAGTCTTGACCCAAATTAAATGAGTTTTCATGATATACATTTCGCCAAAAGGGCTATTATGAAAATCAAGTCAAAATTTCGATAAAAGCAAAAGTATGAATTATGACATGTCAAGAGTGGCAAAGTCCCCGCAGGGAAAACCCTGGTCGTATGCATGTCAAGGGTCTAAAAATTAAAGGCACAAAGCCCCGGCACAACAGACTACCTCTTTGAAGGGAACACCTTGGAAGGAATTCAAGTCCCGATATCTCCCATCCTGCACAAAGTTTATCCTCAATTATTCTTCTCTTCTCCCTCCAAGACCGAATGTTTCTCGGGTATGGCCTTGGTAGGGGCACCGTTGATCAAAGACGGTCGGTTATAGGATGCCACTTTCAATGCACGTCCAGCTTTGGGCAGTTTTTAGCGAAAAGGGAAGGAACAAGGACCCCTAGCCAGTGGTTCAAAATACCCTTTGATGCTGCATTAACAATGTCTAAGCCAAAATCAAACGAAAATTCAATATTTCCTGATCAAAATCCAACAAAAATTGAATATTTTCAAAAATTCATAAAAAATCAAAATATTTTCAAAATCCACATAAAAATTCATATATTTTTCAAAACTCATAAAAATTTACATATTTCCAAAATCCAAAAATTTGTATTGTATTTTCTGATGGTGTTTTGCAGGAACAGCTTTGCAGAGACCAAAAACACAGGATGGGTCCTCTCTCTACTTATTGCTATCAATATATTGATTCTTTCTCGATATTTTCATGACATGCCACCAGGGGCATTTTTTTGATTATCATCTCCCTATATCATTCTGATTATCATATCTCATGATTATTCATCTCCAAATCTTTTTTAATCAACTCCTGCTAATTTCATCTGATCACTCCGCCGATGGGCATTATATCAGATCTTGATCATTCATCTCCAAATCTTGATTAGCCAGATTATCTCCTCATGATAAAATAACAAACAATGCTATGATTTGACTTATGCTATTCATGCCATATACATGCAATAATTGATGCTTTGATGATTGCTATGCTTAAATGCCTTCTTCATTGTTTGTTATCTTTTATATCTTGGCTAATGAATTTTTGAGCGCAGGATAAGAAGCTCTTGGTCCCGCCGACTGGGCATCATCATCAAAGTCCCACGGTGCTTGCAGCTCATTTCTCAGTTCCCATGCTTATTGATATCACCATCTCCCTGTATGCATTCTACTATATGTTACATATGTTACTAGATTATATCAAGGACCTTGTGGCTTTGGTAAATCTGGGATTTGAGTTCCCCTTCATCAAAAACAATGATGATTCCAGAGAAGTCTTAGTCACACGGATAGGCCGTTGAGCCGTCCAAGACTGGGGACGATGGTTCCCTTTTTACGAGTTGGTGCGTGGATAAACAGGGCTTCGGCTTAGTATCAACTCGCAGAATTGGTTTCTTGACCCAGTCTGGGCAGTTTAACAATATTATCCTTGATTATATTATATTTTCATTTGTTATTTTCCCTTTAACCCAGCATGCATTCATGTAGGACTTTGAATTAACGTTGGAAAATCATTCTGATAAGCTGATATTGAGAGTTGAATTGATCTTAATCTTTCTCGATATGAGATTTTCATTGCCGAATTGGATCCTCAGTTCGTTTTATCGCTGTTTTGGGTCTTTTCTCGAGAACTCCTTGTTTGAATTTTTATCATCTTATTTTTTCAATCATTCCCCTTGATCCACCTTGGCTGCAGCATGACCACATTGGCTGGTAACCGCTCCCCAATGGTGAAATCTACAGGTTTGTGACCTGGGGTACTTCCACCGCGCTGGAAGTTGATCATTTTATTTTATCTCCTTCGTGCACCGCGTGCACATCTCCCCTTTTATCTAAACATTGTTGATTTCGTTGGATTTCCCGAGATTTACATCATCTCGAGCTTTTGATTTCATTCTCATCAAGTGATGTTGATTGCGTGTCTCATCACACCTTGGCATCTACTTTTCAGTTCGCTCTCACTTCATTCCATTCCATTCCATTCCATTCCATGTTGCTTCACTTCATTCTATTCTATTTCATTCCGTGTCACTCCCTTGCAAAGTAGATGCCAAGGCGGGGCAGCTGTAGACACACTAAAATTGACATCATTTTGAGCATATCTCCTATCGCCCTGTGATGCCCCATTTGACCCTCAAATTGACTTATTTGAGTGATTTTTCTCCTTTTTATTGAATATCCAACTTCCCCAAGCTTTCCACATATTTTTCCATTTTTCTCCAGATTTTTCTGAGCCATTTCTCCATTTTTTCGGGCCTTAAATCAAATGGGGGAAGGGACCCGGGCGTCATTTAAGTAACGCCCCGTCAGGGGGCGTCATTTCTTTAATTAGCGACCATCTGTTCGGTCGTCAATTCTTGTTCAATTCTGAACTCCAGAAGCACCCCTTCCTTTCCTCACTTACACTCCTTTTTCACTTGGGAAAGGGTTCCTATGACTTTCCAAGGTTGAAGGGACACTTGCCTAATGCTTATCTCTTCCAAATTCCAACTAAAACATGTTTTCTTATTTTCTATTGATTTAATTCCGAATTTTACTTCCTTTCCTCATTTAATCTCTTTTTCCACTTGGGAAAGGGTTCCTATGACTTTCCAAGGTTGAAGGGACACTTGCCTAATGATTATCTCTTCCAAATTCCAACTAAAACATGTTTTCTTATTTTCTCTTGATTTAATTCCGAATTTCACTTCCTTTCCTCATTTAATCTCTTTTTCCACTTGGGAAAGGGTTCCTATGACTTTCCAAGGTTGAAGGGACACTTGCCTAAGGTTTATCTCTTCCAAATCTAACTAAAACATGTTTTCTTATTTTCTCTTGGATTTAATTCCGAATTTCACTTCCTTTCCTCATTTAATCTCTTTTTCCACTTGGGAAAGGGTTCCTATGACTTTCCAAGGTTGAAGGGACACTTGCCTAATGTTTATCTCTTCCAAATTCCAACTAAAACATGTTTTCTTATTTTCTCTTGATTTAATTCCGAATTTCACTTCCTTTCCTCATTTAATCTCTTTTTCCACTTAGGAAAGGGTTCCTATGACTTTCCAAGGTTGAAGGGACACTTGCCTAATATTTATCTCATTCCAAATCCCACTAAAACATGTTTTCCTAATTTCCCTTGGAATTAATTTCGAATTTCAACCCTATAAATAGGACTCCTCTCTCCCTTGTGTTAAGAGATCAAGATCAATTCAAGGAGAGGTGCTGCCGGACCAAAGGCTCAAGGAGGAAGACTCCCATGCACCTAAAAGCTTCATCCATGGAGTTCTTCTTCCTCTATTGAAGATTTGGAGCCTCTACATCCATGGAGTTCTACATCCTCTTCTTCCTCCATTGAAGATCTTCATCCTTGAAGCCAAATTGGAGAAAACCACTAAGCTTTCCCCTCCTATCTCTTATTTTTGCTTTAGTTAATTGCATGCATCATATCATATTTTTCTTTTACCTCTTTTTATCTCAATATTGAGATCTCCCTTAGTGCAACACTTGCACATCTCCCTCTATTCTTCATCATACATCATCTTTTACCTACCCTTTTGCATAGGGGTTTAAAGGCCAAACACCAATAAGGTGTGTTCATATCCATGCTTTCTATGTCCATATTTACATTTGGATTTGATGCTACACATCTTGGTTTCTAATCCATGTTTGTTTATTGGTGTTTGTTAATTTTGCAAGGGTAATCAATCAAGGAAAACTCTCTTCATCGGCCGGCCGATCAGAAGAGAAAGGAAAGCACTCACAATCCCGCGCTTTTAAGGTATTTTTCGCGATCCCTCCTCTATTTTCATTGTTATATCCTTTGAGGCCCTCGCGTCTTTGGCGATCACATTCCCCTTAGCATCCTCTCATGCTCCCCTTTTCTCCCTCTTTCCACATTTCTTCTATTCATTTCTTTTTCCTTTTAATTATTCTAAGTGGATTTCTTAGAATCTACACTTATGAGCTTGACCTACCAGAGAGCTTTGGGGTACACCCTACCTTCAACGTGGCGGACCTGGTACCCTACAAAGGCCCCGCGGTGGAACCTAGTGAGGAGCTTGAGCCTTTACCCCCCCTTATGAGAGACACCCTCGGAGGGACTCCACTTTCTAGCTTGAGGGACCGACAAGAGCAGGTAGAGGCAATACTGGATGAGCAGAGTATCATTACAAGGCACAAGGTGTATCAGCGCTATCTGGTTAGGTGGAAGAACCGTCCCCCGACCGAGGATGCATGGGTGAGTCGGGAGGATTTGATGCGCCTGGACCCCGACATGATGGAGCAGTACGACAGTCAGGCAGACCCATACTCGACAGGGTCGAGTTCTCCCCACCCCGGGGGATTTGATGAGGGCATCTCACGACACACCCTCTAGCTTTGGTCGTCTACACACTCTTGATATGGATTGATCATGGTCTCCACTTGTTATCTTCATTTTCCCAGGTTCATTTTATGTATTTTCCTTTTATTGAGTCCTATCTTATGTATTTTCCTTTATTGAGTCATGTGGTTCTAGTCCATTTCCCTTATTTTACTTAATTAGGCCTTATTTCCTTAGTTATGGGCCCATAGGATTGAGTCTAGGTTATGCTCGGTCTTTTGTCCTATTGTCAGGGACATTTTGGTCATGTAAAGAGTGGTTGCCTATATATAGGCCCCATCTCTCCACTTGTACTCACTTTTTGGATAATGAAAAAAACCACTTCCTTTTACCTCTTAAATCTCTCTCTCTTACTCTCTTTCCCTCACTCTCTCTCTCACTCTCTCT
The DNA here is from genome assembly GCA_022559845.1 of Amorphophallus konjac. Lineage (NCBI taxonomy): Eukaryota > Viridiplantae > Streptophyta > Magnoliopsida > Alismatales > Araceae > Amorphophallus > Amorphophallus konjac. Next base: position 215,015,603 of record CM040124.1, on the reverse strand, counting down.
CTCTCCCAAGGGGAGTTCGCCCCCACCCTCTCTCCTCCTCCCCCCCCCCCTCACTTACTCCAACCCCAAACCACCTCCACTACCTCACCCACCTCCATTAAGACCCTCCACTTCCCCAAGCCCCTCATTTACTCCCCTCTCTTTGTCCCAAAGCAAATCCTCCACCTCCCAACACAAGCCACCACTTCCCCACACAAATCCCACCCCTCCCTAGACCCATTTCAAATTTGAACCTTCCCTCCCTTGCCTTGAACGCCCCTCAACCCCCTCCCTTGAACCAAGTTCGCCCCCACCATCTCCCTCTCACCCCTCTCTCTTGTGCACCCTCATCCTCCACCACCTTCACTAGCAGACCATATTCTCTTCAGCCCCACTTCGCCCCCCCCCCCCCCCCCACCTCCATCTCCATAGCCTCCAATACCCATCAAACACCACTCATCTTCCTCCCATAGCCAGTAGAACCACCTTCCACCACTTTCTCTCTTGGCCATTCCCTTCCCCACCACTTCATCTTCCCTTCATTCCCGCCCTGTTTCAGGAAGCAGGATTACAGCACTTGCAGAGGAGGCCACGGTCATCCCTCAATGACTCAGGAGGCGAGGCCTACATTTCTAGATTAGTCTGCAAGTCAGATTTCAAGGCGAGGTGGTTTCGTCGGCATCCGAGCTCGGTGCTGTCCGCAACCACCATTCTTCTCCGACTGTCCAAAACTTCTCAGACCAGAAGCCAGAGCGGCAGAGAAGACTCTCCCACGACGAACCTTGAAGGAACCAGCCTTAAGGGTCTTCTACAAAGTTCTTCCTCCCCCTGTCAGCGTCCAGGAACAGAAGGCAGAATCCCGTTTGGCATCCAACAACCAGAGATACCAATTTTCTACCAGAACCACGCCGGTCTGCCTCCTCACAGTCTGTCCCGACCACCATCCACTTCTCTGGACATCCAGCTCATCTCCGACATCTGAAGACTTCCCCGTTTGTTTTTTTGCAAATTAGACTCGTATACGATTCCAACGAGTCCAGCGGTGCCAGATTTGGAGCTCAGGAGCGACCGTGTCTGCTTCTGCAACCTGTTGTTTCAGACTGAGCTCGGCCAGAGACCAGAGCTGCATCCATCTTCCAGTCGCCGAAGCAGTCAGCCCCCAGATCAGAACGTCATCCAAAAATTCAAGCCGCACCCCTCTCCGGTTAGCAATCTTTTGGCACAAGTCTCATCAGATTCTGAGCTCGGTTGATTTATTGGCTGCATCAACATCGACTCCCTATCTAGAATTACAGAAGCTAGACAGAATCGGCGAAGCTCGGAAACTCGGTTTCCTTTGCATCTCTCCCCACCCCGCTTGGCCGGCTGAAGGCCCCTCCCTGCGTGGAGGTAGTTTTGAATGTATTAAGCATAACCCCCACCCCAAGATCACCCCTCCTGCGTGAGGAGTAGTGCTGTACCGTTTGCAATTTCAGGTCAAGCTACATCGCCGCGGCGATCGGGTGCATACCCTCGCCTCCCGGCGCGCCCTCGCCTCCGATCGGGATCGGTGTCTTCACACCAATCAGGTGAGCTTCTGATACTATCCTTAGTAGCCTTATTCCTGCTAGTTTAGTATTGCTTTGATTGCTCGTCGGCGGTGAGAAGAGGGCTCAAACTTGCATGCTAGTTTGTTAGTGTCCACAGTGTCCACCGCGGACCGTGAGTGAGTGCCACCAAGCCCCCACCCTGCGGGCCAGCCGCCCACAAAGTTGGGTATCCTAGACTCATTTGGGGTCAGCCCTAGCATTGTAAGTCCATTAGAACAATTGGGTCCCGCCCCGGACCTTCATCATTATCTCCCGGACCCACCGGGTGAACGTGTGAATCGGGTGAGCAAAAATCATCATCGTGAGAATCATTGAGCGCTTGTATGCTTGCGGGTCTAAGTCCTAGGGTCATCTCATCATATTTACTGGTCTTTGGGCTGTGCCACATCACTGCCATAGCCCCCCAACTAGCCACCTAAGCCCTCTAAACCCCCCTAATCTAGCATGCATGGCTCAAAATAAAGGAAAAATGGAAATGGGGAGGGTTTTTAGTTTTTTTGACCTACCTCGGGGTCCCGTGGTTTTTTGGCCGGTTTCTCCGGCGGTGCTTCTTCTCCGGCGTCCTCGTCCGCGGCAGGGACCTCCTCCACGGCCACGATCGCGCCGGCTTCTCCCTCTGCCACAGGCGTGGGTGTGACCCTCTCCGGCGGCAATTCGTCGGTGTGTGCTGCGGCGGCGGTCGTCGACGGCGGCGGTATGGTTGTCTCTTCCCCGGCCATCCCGGAGCGCCTCGCTTGGTGCTTCTGGCGCATGGAGAGGGTGAAAGGGAGCGAAAGGGAGAATGAGAGTTAGAGAGAAGGGGTTGAGAAGGGTGGAATGGCCCTGGGTTGGCCTTCATTCCCTCCACCGTCGGTTACGGTGGAGGGAGACGAAGGGTTCATTTTTTTCAAAGTTACAGACGTTGCGCGGTCTAGCGATAGACCGTCCATTGGTTTGTACGGTTCTCCATCGACCGTTTAACCTCAACGGTAAGCTTTTTAAGTTGGTTCAAATTCCCTGATATATGCAGCTAACCAGTAACTGTTCTAATTGGAGCGGTTTGTTATTAACCGTGCATTCTTTAATGTTGGTTGCAATTCAATTGATGGATTTTGATATTTTTTGTAAAGCTTGCTAACAATTTCACGTACAGCAATCCAAGCTTTCACGTGCCGTTTCGCCTGCACAGGTAAGTCAGGTGTGGCCTTCTATCCCTATATCCCTTACTGCATTACTATATGGTATTATATTATATTATCTCGAGAACCAGTCGGTTATCTATGTGTTCCAGGATCTGATGTTCCCCTTCAACAAAAACAATAATGATCCAGGACATGTACTTAATCTTCGGATAGGCCGTTAAGTTAGGATGTCATGGGGAGGACGGTTCTATCCTACACACTTTGGTTGCGGATGGTATCTTGACTCTGATATTCTCAGCTTAGCAATATTATTCTCGAGTATTTTATATTTTAATCTTTCTTCGCATTTATTTTTACGATTTCTTTTATTTTTAGCCCAGCATGCATCATACGCATCTTTTGAGCTTTCATGCCCCATGGTTTGCTTGAAGAATGTCCCATCAGTGATGGTCAGCTGTATGTTCGAATGCTCGAGTAAGAATAACTAATTCCACTCTGAATTGGAAGGTTTTCTTTGGTCGATTCGCTTGGTTTGGTTGGTTGAAGGGTCCTCGTCTGGAGCTTTAGCCTTTTTTTTCTTTTGTGGCCCCCTCATTGGACCACGGGATTGTGTCCCCCATGAGGTTGGCCTTGTCGATTTCTTTCATTTTAGTTTAGTTCCTCCAGATTGGCGTCACTTTTGGTCTAATCATTCCTTACATTCGGTTCAGAGTTTTCCGGAAGATTCTCAACACTTGTTGGTAGAAACGGATGTCGTTTTACCTTAACGCCCGCTTTTCCGATCCACTCCGCTGCATTTCCGCTCCAGCTCCATGTTCCATGTCACCTCCGCTTCACCTCCGCTCGCTCCCCTGCAAAGAGGACGTTAAGGAGGGGCATCTGTTGACACCCGTTTTTCACCGATAAGCTGAGTCGTTTCTCTTACTACCATTAGTTGATGCCCTAAGTTGTCCATCATTCATCGGGCCATTTTTTGTGGCACGTCCTGGGCCCACTTTTTTTGGCCTCCCTCCTTGGTGAAGACGGTATCGGTTCAGGGCTTATTGGGCCTTGGCTTTGATTAATTGAACGTGTTTTATGAAAATCAAGTGTCTAAAAACATGCACGGTCCACAATCAACCGTTCATAACTAGGGCGGTTGAAGATAGACCGTTCATACATTTTGGTTAATTTCTGAGGATTTTCTGAATATTCACCGACAGGCTTTTGTGCGGCCCTATTAGACCCGTTCAAACAAATGGACGGGCATATTCCAACCGCCTATATCTCAGAGTCCTCCGCGTGCCAACTTTCTCAGGTAATTACCCAATTACTTGAATTACCACCGACAGGGTTAAAACGGTTATTTGTTGGCCGCCCTACATTTGAACGGTCTTATTTGAACCGTTCATATTGGAGGGTCCGACGGCGGACGTTTCAGTCAGTTCGAGTGATAATTGGGTTAATTTCCTGATTTTCTGAATTTCCACCGACAGTGTTGGACGGTCTGTACTGGACCACCCATCAGCTTGAGCGGTCTATCGTAAGACCGTTCATCCTTTCGATTGGTGATTTTAAACAGATTTTTATCCCTTTTATGCATGGTTTTATCCCTGACTTCTCTTGTCGATTTCCCCGTGGATAATCAACCTTTTTTGATGCCGTTTCGACTGGATAAGATATTATGATAATATCTATGATTTATCTTTTATAATTTTGACCTAAAAATAGCTCTAAACCCTAGTTTAGGGGATGGCTTTCTAGTCTCTATAAATAGACCCTAATGGTCGGTCTGAAAAGGGGGGGAATTTTCGGTCGATGGCGAAGCCCTGCCGCATTCTTGAGCGACCTAGCACCAAGGAGGGAGGCTTTTTACATCTATACAAGCCTCCGGTTCAAGGAGTAGTTTGGTCTTGAATCTTTTCGTTTATAGTTTTCATCACTTTCCCTTCATTGCATGCATCGTTTTCTCCCAACGTCCCCATTCTTTCTCATTATCATGCACACATCCACCCATGCTTTTGTCACCCTAGGGGTTTAAAACCCCCAAGTATCCCCCTTGCCATTCGTTTATGTTCATTTCTTCTTATATTGACATTTACTACACCGTCCAATTCTAATTTAGGTCTTTTCTGTGTGTTTCTTACGTTGTTTTGCAAGTCAGCAATCATCAGCACAAGGCCCATCCCCTCTGGTCGGCCGGAGAGGGTGGAGGTTGGACCCCTTGCAACTTACTGCGTGGTGGACTTGTGCAGTTTTCAGACAGCCGTTCAACATCGTGTGTGGTGTAGAAAGTGCCGTTCATCCTGTTGGTGCGGCCAACAGAGCGCCGTCCGTCCTCCAGTGGTAGTTCCTCCCGCACCCTTTGCAGCGCACTTAGGCGGTCTATCGTAAGACCGTGCATCCAATAGGTGGCCCTCCAGGAGCCGTCCATCTCTCCAGCGCTGCAGCTTAGGCGAGTACTCCCCCTCTTTCCAAGGTACAGCGTGTCCATCACGTCCGGCACCTTGGTGGCGATCACGGTCCTTTTGTTCTCTATTCTCCTCTTACCCTTGTTATTTGCTCATCGCATATTATTCCATTCATGATGCTTATTGATCTTTAGTAGGGGGAGAAAAATATATCTACATCCCCTTTTGTGGCGATCAAGGTGGGACCCCTAACGCCCATCGTGCTTTTGAGTTGCTGACCCCCCTTATTTGTTGTGCAAGTTTTCTTCTAAGAGTGATTTGTAGGTTGGAAGCATTTTATGCCTCCTGGGACGTGTGCGGTTTCTACTGAGCCGCCCATACATAGGAGCGGTTGATTCTCCACCGTCCGTCCCCTGCGGCCAGAGCCAGCTTCTCTCCTCTTTCCTGTTCCGGACGGTTCCTGACACGCCGTCAAGCATTTGGAGCAGTTTGAATCTAGCCGTCCATCGCTTCAGCACAGGTATGCTTCGCTCTGTTTTGGTTGTAGGCACGCGGCTGTTGGACGATAGTGCAAAGGAGTGCGCGGTTGAATACAGACCGTTCTCCAGGTATTTTCCTGCCACTGTTGCCTCATGTGCTCAGTATCCTGTGATTCTTCCATAGTTCTTCTGTTGTTTTCTCCCTGGATTATAAGGTCCTAGACAGACCATTTTACTGGTGGAGCGGTCGCATAAGGGCCGTTCATCTTCTGTCAAAGTGCGCTTACGGTGTATGTTGATTGTCATATTCTACGCGATTTACTGCTCCTGGTGCTATCTGTTGATTTTTCCCCCCTGCTCCCTCATCATAGTTGCGTTATCATTCTCTTTGTTGTTCATGCGTATACTTGCTCATTGATTGATAGTTGCTAGGCTAGATTATGCATGCACCCCGGTGCGCATAGGGGCATCCATTTCTTCTCATAGTAGTTGCATTCCTACCGAGGTAGGGTTTCCTCTCGTCTCCATATTCCTTGGAGCCGACTAGGGACCTTGCGTAGGACCTCCGTAAGCCCCCGTGAGCCGTGGATTCCCACACGGACGCCGGGCAGGTTGTACCACATCCACCACCAGTCTAGGGTTTACATCCGCGAGCGAGAGATCCTTGTAGAGTCACACAGTTCCTCATTACCTACCCCAATTAGGCACCTAGTGGTTGAGAGAACTTATACTTTCATTAACTCCCTAAGGTTCGAAGAGGAAATCAGAAGAAATTGACGAGCATCATTTAATAACTTGATTGCATAATTGGGTGATTCGGATCTCATCTCTTCCTTCCATTGCATGCTTGTTATTTGCTTTGTAGGTTTGGTCGGTTAGTTTTGTCGGTCCTAGTCCTAGGTGTCTTGGTGCATGTGGGATTGTCTCTTTCCCTCACGATCACCTCCTAGGGTTGGTTCTTATTTCCATTCATACTCCAACCCCTTGTTCGATTCGTCATCTTCCATGTCGTCATATGACTTCTCTCAGTCCCACGAGGACTCCCTTCCTCGTGGCCTTCTTGAGGACCCACCTAGGGTCGCCCACCTGCAGGGAGGAGAGGGGACTGCCCCTCCCCTCCCAACCATTCTTGGCGAAGGTTCCCAACCCTCTCTTTCAAATCCATCCAATCAGAATTCAGCCAATCTAATCCTTAATATGATGGCCCAGCTGGACCCTACCCAGCTCCATCTCATCCGACAGGCTTTGCAAGGGGCCGATGCGCCGACCTCAATTCCTTCTCATGGCACGACTGCCGCTGCCATCAAGTCTCCCGCTGTTGGGACCACCTCTGTGGCTCCCATCAACCTTACTCCTGTCCGCCCTCAGGCCCTTCGCTATTCCAATATGGAAATGGGCCAGGCTTCCACCTCGGCCCATCAGCAGCTCGATAAGGGAAAGTCTACAATCCCCTCAGTTCCTTACCTTGATCCATACGCCATGATTTCTCCGTCACCGCAGGCCCTCGTAGCCCCGGTGGATCTCGTTAGGTTGCAATCAGGGACAGCCCAGTTGGAGCCCTTAAACCGGATCCTAGGTAGTCTAAACCCCCGATAAACTTCTAAAACTAACATGCACAAATTAAAATGGCAACGAGCTAGGGTTTAGGCCTACCTCGGGGTCCTTCGTGGGCTTGACCGCCACGGTGGATGCCTCCACCACTGGTTCTGTCTCTTCTCTGGCCACCGAGGCAGTCCTGGCCTCCCCTTTAGGTTCTTGCGGTGCCTCCTCCTCCGCGGGGACGACGGGCGGTGGGCCCCCCTCTCCTTCGGTGGTCTCCTCCGCGGCGACCACCGCCGGCCACGGTGGCGCTTCATCGGCCGTCAGTGGTGGCATCTCCTCGCCGGTCGCCCGGTCGCGGGCGGCTTGATGCTTGGTCCGCATTAGGAAGTAGAGATGGGGGGGAATTGAGAGACGAGAGAAGGAGAGAGAGTTTGAGAGGTAGAGAGATGGGGGATGGAGGCGGTGAGCCCTTCGTTCCCTTCCTCCACCGGTTACGGTGGGGAGAAGGGAGACGATGGGGTTTTTTGTTTCAAAACCCCAGAAGTTATGCGGCCTCACGATAGGCCGCCCTTCATTTGCGCGGTTGTGTTGTAACCGTTCTTCTTCAACGGTACATTGCCATTGAGCGGCTAGAATGTGGCCGTGCTTACAATTGAACGGCCCACATATGGGCCGTGTAGTTTCATAATCTCATTTAAACTGGCAATGGCTGCACGGCCCCAGATTGGTCGTTTTAAATGTTGAGCGGTCTTGGACTTGGCCGTTCATGTGCTGAATGATGGAATTGCTTTGTAAACCCTACTTTGCTGCATTATGTGATTAAAGGGTTGATTACTTTTTGGCTGGAATGTTTATTCCATGATGAAATATTGCAACATCCTATTCATGGGTTCTTTGCAGCATCACCTTTCACTGGCCGTTTCGCCTGCGCAGGTCAGTCAAGTATGGCCTTATCCTTGCATTTCTTACTGCATTACTATATGGTACTATGCTATATTATCTCGAGAACCAGTTGGTTGCTCGCGTGTTCCAGGATCTGATGTTCCTCTTCAACAAAAACGATGATGATCCAGGTTCACGCATTTGACCTTCGGGTAGGCCGTTAGGTTGGGATGTCCAAGGGAGGATGGTTCTATCCTGCACGCTGTGGTTGCGGATAGTGTCTTGACTCGAATTCTCCCAGCCTAGCAATATTATTCTCGAGTATTTTATATTTTAATCTTTCTTCGCATTTGTTTTAATGATTTCTTTTATTTTGGCCCAACATGCATCATATGCATGTTTTGAGCATTCATGCCCCATTGTGTGCCTGCGAAGTGTCCCACCAGTGATGGTTAGCTGTACGTTTAGTGTTTGAGTAAGAGGAACAATTCCACTCTGAGTTGGAAGGTTCTCTTTGATCGGTTCGCTTGGTTTGGTTCATTAAGAGGTCCCTGTCGGGAGTTTTAGCCTGTTTCTTTACATTTCGCTGCTTATTCCGGTCTCCTCATTGGTTCGCGGGATGGTGTCCCCCATGAGGTTGATCGTGTGTTTTCTTTTCTTTTATTTAGTTCCTCCAGACTGGTGTCGCTTTTGGTCTGACTGTCTGATGTGACACCGAACCTTGGACCTATTTTCAAGCATTCAAGTTGAGCAGCGGACTCACACTAGCGAACTCACCCGTTTGGTGCACACTTGTGCCCGTTGGCAACTAAGCGATGTGGGAGAGGGTCCGAGGCGGGACCATGAAGCTCCAATGGTTGGCTAGCTTGTGGAGAACCCCAAATGGGCCTAGGATGCCCAAACCATGGGCGGCCAGCACACCAAGGGTGTGGGTTTAGTGGGTTCACTCTCAACTCGCCCGCGGTGGTCACTCACGGAACTAGCAAGTTGGGCCGAGCTCTCACTCTCCGTCCGACGCAGTACTAGCAATAATACTAAGCTAAGCAAGTGATTAAACCAAGCAAGAGAGGGACTGAGGCTCACCTAGCCGGCGTGAAGACGCCGACTCCGGCCGGAGACGAGGGCGAGCCGGGAGGCGAGGGTATACACCCGATCGCCGCGGCGATGTAGCTTGAACCTGAAATTGAAAGAATTACACCACTACACCTCACGCAGGAGGGATGAACTTGGGGTGGGGATTATTCTTATTACATTCAAAACTACCTCCACGCAGGGAGGGGCCTTCAGCCGGCCAAGCGGGGTGGGGTTTTATGCAAAGGAAAAGCCGATCTTCCGAGTCCGCCGGTTCTGCCAATCTGCAGGTCTGCAGGATAGGGTGTCGCTGTTGACACTGCCACGGGCTTCACGGGGCTCCAAACTTGACGAAACCACTGCCAAAAGTTCCTCAGCTGACAGGGGATGAAGCTTGAATTTTTGGGGAAGCTTTGAGTCTCGGGGCTGACTGCACCGGCGACTGGAACAGGACACCACCGTCTGGTCTCTGGCTGGTATCGGGCTGAAGCAGTAGGTTGCAGAAGTCACTGTGGGCTCTCCCGGACTCCGATTGGAATGAAACTAGCGGTGACGCGAACTTGGTCGGAGTAGCTTCGAGCAGGAGTTGACGGGGATGCAATCCGATGTCAGTGGAGAGAGGAGTGACCGGAGAAATGAAGACTGATCTAACCTGGGACCACAGGGGCAGTCTGCCCTCTCCGACGAAGAAAATTGGAACAGAGGGTTCCAGAGGTCGATTGAGTCCCTTCTTCTTGGAGGTGGCAGCTAGCTGGAAGTAGTTTCTCCCCTCCAAAAATGGCGCTCAGAGCCTTCACGAGCTGGCTGTGGCAGAGTCTGGAACCGGGATGGTTGGTTCTGCCTCTGTCTGGTGCAGAACCATGTGACTGGATGCAGGGGGTGCCACGATTGCTACCGAGCTCTGATTGAGGCGAGACTTGAACCGTTGGAACCGTGGTCAAGTCTTCTTTCTTTTGGAGTTGACGGCGATGTCGGCAGATGTAGGAGTATACCGGGACGAACAGATGAGCAGAGGGATGTCGGTTCTGGCTCCTGAAAACTGACCTGATGCCTTGGAGTAAAAAATTCGTAACTTCTGATGCTGATATCCAAATGCAGCTCTGCTTCTTGAGGATTAAAGAGGACTTGAGAGGGAAGATTTCTTCTGAAGAACACTTGATCTGAATCCCAAAGGGTTTGCCGTGGTTGAGCTTCCAATCACGTTCTAGTTCCTTGCCTGGGGTCTCCTGCGCAGTCGAGGGAGAATGGATGCTGCGGACTGCTCGGAGCTCGGATGCTGACGAAACCGCCTCGCCTGGAAAGCTCTCTGGAAGATCTTTCCAGAGATGTAGGCCTTGCTACTTGAATCTTCAAGTAACGGTCGTGGCTGCTTCTGCAACTCGTTGTAGTTCTGCTGCCTGAAACAGAGATAGAATGAGGAGATGTGCAAGGGGAGAGCAAGGGAGAGGGGGGGTGAACTTGGTTTGACCAAGGGGAGGTGGGGGACGAATTTGGGAGCTTGGGGGTGGGGGAGATGGAGGGGCACAGCCCTAGGGAGAGGGAAATTCGAATTTGGGCTTTGGGAGGGGTTAATTCAGCCTTGGGAAGGTGGTGGGGTGCTTTGGAAAGTGGAAAGGTGCCTAGGAGAAGGGGTTTCCACCTAGGGGTTGGAGGGGGAGTTGAATGAGTGCATGGGGAAGGGGAAGGGGCCTTAATGAGGGGTGAATGGGGAGGAGAGAGAGTGAATTTCGAAATTGGGGTGGGGAGGAGAGAGAGAGAGGGGGTACAACCCACTTAGAGAGAGTGATAGTAAGAGAGAGAGAGAGAGAGGGAGATATTGAGAGGGAGATGGCAAATGCTTTTCAATATTCATCAAAAGTTGTTACAAATGAGAGAGGGGTGGGGTATTTATAGACTCCATAATTTTCCTAAGACCAAACTGACCCTGACAAACTAACTAAAGACCACACAGTCCAAGGGAGGGGCGCCCCTGGGCCTAGCCCAATGGATTGGGCCCATTAACCTATCTAACCAACATAATGACTCAATACTTAGGAAAATGACTCAACTACCTAGGTACATGACTCAAAATAAAGGGAAAATTACATGATAATGACTCAAAGAAAATGTGAAGATTACATTACTAGTCTCAAAAATACATGACAAATATAATGGTGCTTGCCGTCGAACAATCCGAGTCTGGAAAAAGAGTGGAGGGGCAAGGGATGCCCTCATCATACCCCCGGGGTGGGGAAAACTCGACTCCGTCGAGTATGGGTCCACCAGGGAAGTAGTGCATCGAACTGCAGCTCGGGGCGATCCACGATCTCCATACTCAACCCGCGACTCTAGTCGGGGAACGGTGCTTCAGTCGACAAAGTGACTCGGTCATACCCTCATGCTGGTGATGGGATCTTGCTTGCCTAGTATTGCCGCTGTGTGCTCACGTCGGGCTCTCAGGCTATTTGTGGTGGCACTCCGAGGGTGTCTCTCACAAGGGTAGGTGTAAGCTGGAGGCACTCACTAGGATCCACCGCGGTGCCCTTATAGGGTGCTAGATCCGCCACATGAGAAATGGGGAGAATCCCAAAACTCTTTTGAAAGTTCGACCCATAAGCCGGGTTGCCAAAGCCACTCGGAACTTGGGAAGGTCCAAGTCCTCGTGCCCTCAATTTGGAGATGACCCTGGGGTAGAGCCACTCCAAAGTCATCATCGTCAAGTTACCAACTTGGAATTCCAAGTGGCGCTCATGAGTTTTTACTCGCTTGTTGTGAATATCACCGCTTGTTGCTTGATATGTGCTTGGATGCATATGCCATGCTTGATGATGCGATGTGAGTGGGCAATGTTTGGTATGCAAAGGTGGTCCGGGACAGCCACATGTAGATCGATCATGCTTTGATGCTATGAAGATTGTGACAGACTCAGGGGGGCCGGGACATCCATAGATGAACCTTTTATGCATGGGTATGACAAATGTCGGGGGACCCGGACATCCATGTATGCTCCTCTCATACTTAAGACTCATGATGAATGAGAGTGGGCCAATACATCCAAATACGGTCCACTTATGCTTCCTACTTGACATGTGGGTGATGTAAATGAATGTACCCGACTTATGAATCATGCCAAGTGGTGTTGTATGCCAAGACTTATGCACTCTTGTGACAAAGATGTCTCCTATGTGTGGGCCTTTGGACTTCCATTGGAATGGGTCGAAGGGGTCTAGAAAGGTGGATATCATGAGATGGGGCACTTCCTCGATCCCTAGGTGTATACCACCCAAAGTTATGGTTCCCATGGTGTAACCCGAGTCTAGGAAGGGAGGGGTTTGATTCAACATGGGTGGTAAGGGTAGGGTCAGGTGGGTGGTGAATAAGGTGAGTGGGTTACATAGAGATCTAGGCTCCCATAGGAAAGGGTCAAAGGGATCATGGTAAGGGTCACCTAGATGGAGGTACTCCATGTCTTCAAGGTCCTCGTATGGTGGGGAGTCGCCTTCCTCTAATGAAATGGTTGGACCGGTGTATGGGGTGGGTTGGATGGTCAGGGTTCTAGGAATCACAATGGTAGGGGAGTGGACCGGGATGGGCTCTTCCACTATGGGGAGAATGAAAAGGAGGTCACTAGTGTAGCAACCAATAGTGCAAATCGAGGTGATAGACCCAATGCATGGATGGATGAGGTCAAGGCTCTTGGGTCGGTCCGCCCCTAGGGTCAACAAAGAAGTCAAATCTAATTGCCACTCTAGACCTTGGAGGAGATCATCCCAACATTCTACCTCATAGTAGGATTGGATTGGGGTGTGATAGGAGCGGAAGGGTACAATGGGAAGGTTTCGCTCCATGGGTGGGTAAACATAGGACATGATGGGATGAATTGGTCTCTCTTTTAGCCATCTAGCTAAGGGCCCATCTATGATTATGGTGCTATTTGTGAAGGGTTGTGGCTCTTGGGGGTCCAAGCTATGTGAAGGGGACATTTGTGATTCTTCCTTACCATAGGTATGAACTTGGGTTTCCTCAAGGATAGGGATGGATTCCAGACTAGCATATACTCCCATGTGGATGGTTGTGGTCTCCTTTCTCAAGGGAATGGGAAGGTCTATTGGGGGTGGGGTGATGATGGTTGGTGCATGGCGTACCCGGGGTGGTGGGTAATGGGAAACTTTGGTTTGGATATGGAGGGGAAGTAGTGGAAGCCTAGGACTTGGGATCTTTGGGGTAGGGAGTGGGAGGTGGGTTGGGTGAGGGGTTTTGGGTTGATTTATTTTGGGAGATGTGTCCCTTTTTGGGGATGATGGTGGGTTTGTGGTGGTGGTCAAGGGGGCTTGTGGGGTACGGGTTTGGTGAGGGGTTGTGGGTTTGGGGGTGGTGGCTATTATGGGCCTCGGTGGATGGGTGGACACGGGGTCCAATTGGGTTTGTGGACATATGGTTGTGGTGGGAGTTTGTAGGTAGGGTGCTGGTGTGGTGGTTGGGGTAGGATAGGTGGGAAGTGATGTGGAATGGGGAATTAGGGTCATGGGTTGGCTAGGTGGGGATGAAGGAGTTGAAGTGCTCCTTAGGTCTTGGTGATTTGAGTATGAGGGGAAAACATACCTAGCCCTAAGTTGTTCCTTCATGTCCTCCCATGTGGTGAGGGGAGCTTCCCGTCTAATTATCCTTAAGCCCTCAATTTTACACCAATGAGTTTGAGCCCTTTTGGTTAGTTGCATTTTGGCAACCCATGCTTTTTCATCCTTGGAAATATGATACCAATTGAAGTATTGGTCCATTGTAGCTTCCCAATCTAAATATTTGCTAGGAGAGGTCCCATCAAAGGTGGGAAGTGGGAAAGGGGCCATCCTATCGTCCGTCCTTGGGGCGGGCCTATTTTTTCCAAGTTGGTCGAGTCGGCCCGATATGTTATCAAGCCGCTCATTGGCATAGGTCAAGGCTTTCATGAAGTAGTTGATATGGCCCGGGAAGTTATGGGTGTTAGTGGTAGGCATCTTTTGGTGACTTGGACTTATGGAGTGGGCCGATTGGTAAGGTCGATATGAGGTGGCCATATTAGGGGACAAGAGTGATGCATTTGAAGACTCTAAATGCTTAGACATGCCCTAGGACCAACTTGATAGAGACAAGTTGTGAACTTGCTCTGATACCACTTGATGTGACACCGAACCTTGGACCTATTTTCAAGCATTCAAGTTGAGCAGCGGACTCACACTAGCGAACTCACCCGTTTGGTGCACACTTGTGCCCGTTGGCAACTAAGCGATGTGGGAGAGGGTCCGAGGCGGGACCATGAAGCTCCAATGGTTGGCTAGCTTGTGGAGAACCCCAAATGGGCCTAGGATGCCCAAACCATGGGCGGCCAGCACACCAAGGGCGTGGGTTTAGTGGGTTCACTCTCAACTCGCCCGCGGTGGTCACTCACGGAACTAGCAAGTTGGGCCGAGCTCTCACTCTCCGTCCGACGCAGTACTAGCAATAATACTAAGCTAAGCAAGTGATTAAACCAAGCAAGAGAGGGACTGAGGCTCACCTAGCCGGCGTGAAGACGCCGACTCCGGCCGGAGACGAGGGCGAGCCGGGAGGCGAGGGTATACACCCGATCGCCGCGGCGATGTAGCTTGAACCTGAAATTGAAAGAATTACACCACTACACCTCACGCAGGAGGGATGAACTTGGGGTGGGGATTATTCTTATTACATTCAAAACTACCTCCACGCAGGGAGGGGCCTTCAGCCGGCCAAGCGGGGTGGGGTTTTATGCAAAGGAAAAGCCGATCTTCCGAGTCCGCCGGTTCTGCCAATCTGCAGGTCTGCAGGATAGGGTGTCGCTGTTGACACTGCCACGGGCTCCACGGGGCTCCAAACTTGACGAAACCACTGCCAAAAGTTCCTCAGCTGACAGGGGATGAAGCTTGAATTTTTGGGGAAGCTTTGAGTCTCGGGGCTGACTGCACCGGCGACTGGAACAGGACACCACCGTCTGGTCTCTGGCTGGTATCGGGCTGAAGCAGTAGGTTGCAGAAGTCACTGTGGGCTCTCCCGGACTCCGATTGGAATGAAACTAGCGGTGACGCGAACTTGGTCGGAGTAGCTTCGAGCAGGAGTTGACGGGGATGCAATCCGATGTCAGTGGAGAGAGGAGTGACCGGAGAAATGAAGACTGATCTAACCTGGGACCACAGGGGCAGTCTGCCCTCTCCGACGAATAAAATTGGAACAGAGGGTTCCAGAGGTCGATTGAGTCCCTTCTTCTTGGAGGTGGCAGCTAGCTGGAATTAGTTTCTCCCCTCCAAAAATGGCGCTCAGAGCCTTCACGAGCTGGCTGTGGCAGAGTCTGGAACCGGGATGGTTGGTTCTGCCTCTGTCTGGTGCAGAACCATGTGACTGGATGCAGGGGGTGCCACGATTGCTACCGAGCTCTGATTGAGGCGAGACTTGAACCGTTGGAACCGTGGTCAAGTCTTCTTTCTTTCGGACTTGACGGCGATGTCAGCAGATGTTGGAGTATACCGGGACGAACAGATGAGCAGAGGGATGTCGGTTCTGGCTCCTGAAAACTGACCTGATGCCTTGGAGTAGAAAATTCGTAACTTCTGATGCTGATATCCAAATGCAGCTCTGCTTCTTGAGGATTAAAGAGGACTTGAGAGGGAAGATTTCTTCTGAAGAACACTTGATCTGAATCCCAAAGGGTTTGCCGTGGTTGAGCTTCCAATCACGTTCTAGTTCCTTGCCTGGGGTCTCCTGCGCAGTCGAGGGAGAATGGATGCTGCGGACTGCTCGGAGCTCGGATGCTGACGAAACTGCCTCGCCTGGAAAGCTCTCTGGAAGACCTTTCCAGATATGTAGGCCTTGCTACTTGAATCTTCAAGTAACGGTCGTGGCTGCTTCTGCAACTCGTTGTAGTTCTGCTGCCTGAAACAGAGATAGAATGAGGAGATGTGCAAGGGGAGAGCAAGGGAGAGGGGGGGTGAACTTGGTTTGACCAAGGGGAGGTGGGGGACGAATTTGGGAGCTTGGTGGTGGGGGAGATGGAGGGGCACAGCCCTAGGGAGAGGGAAATTCGAATTTGGGCTTTGGGAGGGGTTAATTCAGCCTTGGGAAGGTGGTGGGGTGCTTTGGAAAGTGGAAAGGTGCCTAGGAGAAGGGGTTTCCACCTAGGGGTTGGAGGGGGAGTTGAATGAGTGCATGGGGAAGGGGAAGGGGCCTTAATGAGGGGTGAATGGGGAGGAGAGAGAGTGAATTTCGAAATTGGGGTGGGGAGGAGAGAGAGAGAGGGGGTACAACCCACTTAGAGAGAGTGATAGTAAGAGAGAGAGAGAGAGAGGGAGATATTGAGAGGGAGATGGCAAATGCTTTTCAATATTCATCAAAAGTTGTTACAAATGAGAGAGGGGTGGGGTATTTATAGACTCCATAATTTTCCTAAGACCAAACTGACCCTGACAAACTAACTAAAGACCACACAGTCCAAGGGAGGGGCGCCCCTGGGCCTAGCCCAATGGATTGGGCCCATTAACCTATCTAACCAACATAATGACTCAATACTTAGGAAAATGACTCAACTACCTAGGTACATGACTCAAAATAAAGGGAAAATTACATGATAATGACTCAAAGAAAATGTGAAGATTACATGACTAGTCTCAAAAATACATGACAAATATAATGGTGCTTGCCGTCGAACAATCCGAGTCTGGAAAAAGAGTGGAGGGGCAAGGGATGCCCTCATCACTGTCCCTCGTGAATGGTTCAGAGTTTTCCAGAAGATTTCTATCACTTGTTGGTAAAAACGGGTGTCGTTTTACCTTAACACCCGCTTTTCAGTCCACTCTGCTTCGTTTCCGCTACATCTCCATGTTCCATGTCACTTTCGCTTCACCTCCGCTCGCTCCCCTGCAAAGAGGACGTTAACGAGGGGCATTTGTTGACACCTGTTTTTGCCGACAAGTTGAGTCATTTCTCTTACTCCCATTTATTGATGCCTCGAGTTGTCCATCACAGGCTAGGCTATTTTCTGGCACGTTCTGGGCCGATTTTATGGGTAGCCTCCTTCCCTGGCTAGGTCCGAGTTGATTCAGGGCTTAATGGGCCTTGGTTTTGGTTGATTGAGTTTTTTTTATGAGATTCAAGCGCCCATATACATGTACGGTTCATCCATGGCCGCTCAATCAATGTGCGGTTGATAGTAGGCCGTCCATACATTTATGGAATATTTAGGTTAATTTTTTGAATTTCTACCAACAAGCATTTATGCGGTCTTCTTCTAGCCGTCCAAAGTGATGGACAGACGGATGGTAGCCGCTCTTCTCCCAGAGTCCTACGCTTGGTGGTTTTCTCAGATAATTACCCAATTTATCTATTTATCACCGACAAGGCTAGAATGGCCGGCCTTTGGCCGCTCTTCCTCTTGAACGGACTAATCCTAGCCGTTCATTGGTGAGAGTCCAACGACGAGATTCTCTATTGGTTTAATGTATAAATGGTGGATAATTCATCTATATTTGATGTTTCACCGACGGGGTTGGACGGCCAAGGATAGGCCGCCCATATGGATGTGTGGTCTATCATAAGACCGCTCATCTTCTCGTTTGCTAAAGATTCAACAGATTTTCTCTCTCTCCTCATGGATTTATCCCAAACTTCCTCCGATGATTTCTCCACGAATCCTTAACCATTTTGAGTGACGTTTCTTCCAGATGAAATATAACTGAATTATCTTCATCTTTTATTGGATAATCTCGACCTAAAAATGCATAGAAACCCTAATTTCGGGGTTAGCATTTGGGGGTTCTATAAATAGACCCTAAAGGCTACCTTTGAAAGGGGGGAGATTTTTGGTCGACGGCGAAGCCCTGCTGAAATCTTGAGTGACCTAGCACCAAGGAGGGAGGCCTTCTACATCCACACAGGCCTCTGGTTCAAGGAGTAGTCCTAGTTTTGAGTCTTTTACATTTGGTAGTCCTATTTTTTTTCTCATTGCATGCTTATTTTTACCCGTCCATTCTCTCATGTTTTCTTTGTTTGCACTGCCATGCGCACACCCTCCTATCCTTTCTGACGCCCCCAGAGGTTTAAAACTCCCCAGGTATCCCCCCACTTCATTTAATTATGTTTATTTCTTTCCGTTTGAGCATTTGCTATGCTTCACAGTTCTGATATTGGGCTTTTCTTCGTGTTCTACACTCTGTTTCGTAGGTCAGCAACCCACTAGCACAAGGCCCATCCTTTCTGGACGGCTGGAAAGGGTGGAGGTTGGACTCTTACTACTTCTGGCGTGGTGGTCTTGCACGGTTCCCCTACGTCCGTTCAAGAGGAGGTGCGGTGGATCTTTGACCGTTCTTCTTCCAACTGCGGTTACCTTGGAGCCGTTCATCTGCCAGTAGTTCTACGTCCCGCGTCCTCTGCAGCATTCACGAGCGGTCTGTCGTGAGGTCGTTCAACGTGAAAGGCGGTTCTTCACAGGCCGCGCATCCCTACAGTGCTACTCATAAGGCGAGTGTCTCCCTCTCTTTCCAAGGTACGGTGTGTCAGTCACATTAGGCACCTTGGTGGCGATCACCCTTGTTTACTTGCTTCTATATCCCTTCTATTTTCCATTTATTTCTCACATTGATTTAGTAGAAGGGATAGGAAGACATCTTTTAAGCCGGTAAAGAAATGAAACATAAGTAAAAACATATCAACACACATGCAACGAAAGACCTTATAACAATGCAAAAAACACACAACAATCACACAATAAGTGACTAAACTTAGATGATTTTAACAAAGATGTTAGTGAAAAAGAGATAACAACACTCAAGGTCAACCAAGTTACTTAGATGATGCAACAAGATTTTTATGGTTTTCTCCTTTAGAACCTTAGCGACTTGATTAAAATGTGCTCTCCAAAATAAGTTCCTAATAGGGGAAGGACATGTGGCTTGGTTGACTTTAAATTTAATCACTCCTTTACTTATGCAATCCTAGACACGGGGTGGGAAGTGGTACAACCGGCTCAGCGTCCGTGTGGGAATCCACGGCTCGCGGGGACTTATGGAGGTCCCTGATGTGATTTCCAAGTCGACTCCAAGGAATATGGAGACGAGAGGTCCACACACCAAGGTAGGCAGATGCAATCTAAAGTATGAATATGTTAATGGCCCTATGTGCACCGGAGTGGATGCAAATTCTAGCCTAAAATTTAGTAATCAAATATGCACACAATGATATGAATATGTGAAGCAACCAAGGAGGAGACCAAATAGCACCCAAGCATGAAAATCACAGTAAAAACTGTGGAAATAAACTACACCTCAGGATGCGTACCTGTCTGGAGTATGTGACGGTCTAGAACACCTGCGCAAGAATAATGTGACGGTCTAAGACTGGACCGTTAGATATAACGTAACGCGTGAAGAGGGGACCGTCAGCATAGCCAGAGAACCAGAAACAGCAGTGAAACAAAGGGAAAATCTGGGAAAAACCAGAGCACCTTAGGGCAAACAAAGGACAGTAGGTTTTTAACAGAGATTCAAAAGCACGATTGGCACTAGATGTCCCACCGTGATCGCCAAAAAATTCTATTTGTTATAATGTGTCTCTTCTTTTGCAAGATGGGCTATGATGCCAACTATGATGAAAGTATGAGCAAATAGTGGAATCAATCAACCCATGAACATGTACAACATGAACCTAGGCAATCAACATGAATACTAGCATGGGCATGCTATCTCAATCAGAACTAAGCTAAGCAAACAAAGAAAAGCACACACCGAGGCGTGGAATAAGGAGATAAAGAAAAATACACCGTATAGGTGGATCAAGCAAATAAGGAGAAAATATGAAGAAGGAGAGAGCTAATGCCTAAACTAAGGAAGATGTGATCGCCATTAAGGTAAAAATAAGCCAAAGACCTGGTAAATACCTTAGAATAGGAGGATGATGCACCCGCCCACGGGAGAGAGAAATCAACCAGGAAAACTGCAGCTCTGTCAGATGTAACGGCTGAAGACTTATGCGTCACAGAACTGTGACGGCCTCACCATAAGTCGCTACGGGAATATAACGCGTCTATGGTAGACCGTTAGAGCTTCTACAGAATAAAAATTAGGAATCTTTGATCTCCAAGCTTTCCAGCCGGCCAGGAAGCTTGGGCCTCATGCTAGGAGCTCTGTAAACCTACAAAAGATTGTAGATCACAAGAAAAACACCCCCAAATTAGCCCTTGAACAAAGTAGTATCAATAAATCAAAGAAACTTAAGAACATGCAAAAGGAAAGGAAAATACCGGGGAGGTTGATTTTTTTAACCCCTCTGGGCCCTTTTAAAAAATGGGAAGAGGATTTAAATGGATGCAGAAGATGCAAGAACATGGTAGAGGAAGAGGGACAATGCTATGATGCTTGGAAGGGGGGAAAGACGCTAGAGAAGAAAACTTTGACTGAACTAAACCCTTGGAATTAATACTCTCTGGACTTTGGAAGCAGATGGACGTGGGAAGCAGCTCTCCTTGGTTGGTTCTAGCTCTAGGATGCGGTAGCACTTAGACGCGAACTCCAGATGTCTCCTCTTCAAACCATGAAGTCAAGGGTTCTATTTATAGACCCTCCAACTCTCTGGTCGAGTAGAGGATAATCCAGCGAGAAAGTAGGACGTTTCTTAGCAAACTCTTGAAGATAATACTCCCAAGAGTCAATAGAAACAAACAGAAAGTTCTGAGGATCAGATTTGAAGGAGAAATTTTCAGATCAAACTCTTAATTCGGCCACGGAGTAGCATAGAAAGAGCAGTTCTGTTAGAACTCTCTGTTTAACGTAACGGCTGCACGATAGACCGCCACATGGATGTAACGCCCCAGGAAGAGACCGTCACACAACCTTATCCCTTAACAGATAAGGCCAACGGGTGATGTTTTCGAACGCAGGACTCTAGATGAATGTAACTGTCAAAGATAGATGTGTCACAATGAATGTAACGGCCGCACGATAAGCCGTCACACCCAACGGATAGGATATGAGATAAGCTTTTGAAAGAAGCCTTTGACTTAAGGACTCTGGCATGATGTAACGGACCAAGGTAGATGCGTTAAAGGATTGTAACGCGCCATCAAAAGGCCGTTAGAGACAATGGAGTGCAAATGAAATGACAGTTTGCTAAGCTTCGTCCAGCGGAAAGAGGTAAGGAACCAGACCCAACCAAGGAGAGATGACCCATGAAATAGACCTCAAATTGACCAAGATATCCCCATAAGGGTGAACAACTCGGAGCATGAATTAAAATGAATAAGGAGAAGACCCAACTTATTGGTCACAAAACGGGTGTCAACAAGCATGTCATTGATATTGATGTTACTTGTACTCTCTCCACCATTTTGTAGTACTCCCATCAAACAACGTCCAAGGGACTCTACTATAGAATGCAGTACTTTCACCTCTTCTAACATTTTCTATACTTCCTCTGTATTAGTAGAAACTCTTTCTATAGTTGTAACACGACTGGGTTTATCACCAAACACCTTTGAGGGTGTAGGGCCCATCCCAGAGGTAGAGGGGTTAGCCACTCCACCACCGTACAACTAGGAGGTATGTTTTATTTAAACGCAGAGCTAATTCCATATGTCTCAGAGACATGATTCTGAGTCCACCACAGCAAATCATCTGCTTTGCTTGGCCAAAACAAGGATGAGTCTATTGCTGCTTTCCCAATTAATGAGTTGATTGAGAAAGCTAATGGTTTGCCGGTGTTTTCCCAGGTATCTCATGGCTTCTTTTCTAGGACCCTTAATCAATCATGTTGCATATCTGCTTTCTCACATTTCTTGTCTTCCTTTCAGTGCACAAATATGAAATTGTCATGCACTTACAAGGAAGGAAACATATATGTGGAATGACTGGTGATGGAGTAAATGATGCTCCAGCACTAAAGAAAGCAGACATTGGAATAGAAGTTGCGAATACAACTGATGCAGCACGTAATGCTTCAGACATTGTTCTTATAGAACTTGGCCTTAGTGTTATAATCAGTGTCATCCTGACAAGCCGTGCTATTTTCCAGAGAATGAAAAATTACACAGTATATGCTTTGGTTTTGGTTTGAAACTATTATTAACATTTTAATTGGCAGACTGAACTTCTTCACTAATGATCGTGTGTTTACTTTTGCAGATCTATGCAGTTTCTATTACAATTCATATTGTGGCATGTAGTTTGACATTTTTCTATGTGGGGATATTGATTCATATTTCTAAAATGATGATAAAGACACTAGTTGAACTATAAACGTGTTATCCCTGAGTCAAAATTATGCCATGGTGAAGTCTGCCTGCCACATGAATTGCACCGATGCTAGTCCTGTCCTCTAATGTTCAGAGGGCTCATTCATTATTTTGCATGAGAATCTAACATGTTCTTGCAGAAGTATTTAACATTTGGAGCCATGTAAACTGCCCAAAAGGCTGATCCACATTTCTTCATTTTAGTTGTGCAGCATGAAGATGTTAGCTTATCCGAAAATGATGGAAATAAGTTCATAACATTAGGTTATATGTATCAAGATGTGAAGAAGAGTAGTGCAAGGTTAATTAACAATTAACTGGGATAAGCTTTCTTCCCCAGTGTATGCCAAGTATCTCTCGGTACTGTTTCTTCGTTATTGTTGGCTTTTGTTATTCTATGTTGCTCTGTGACAACTTGGTTTCATGTTGCTCCCTCTTATATGGAAGTTCAATTTTCCACCCTTTATGGTCCTTATTATAGCAATTCTTAATGATGGTTTGTGTTCTCACCTTAAACTTTTATTTCTTAATTTGTGAACTTCCTTTAATCTAGGTGGCAGTATTTTTCTGGTTTTAGATTCACTTCCTATTGGTTTCATCATAATCATTTGCTTTATAAATAGTTGGCCGCCTAGGCTTCTTCTTATTTGTTGATCAGTTTTAATTTTCTCAGGCACCATCATGACCATATCAAAGGACAAGGTGAAACTATCTCCACTTCCAGACAGTTGGAAACGGGAAAAAATCTTTGCCACTGGCATTATTCTTGGTAGTTATTTGCCAATGATGATAGTCATCTTCTTCTGGGCTGCATACAAGACCAATTTCTTCCCGGTAAGGTGCTATAGGTGCTAGAGTCACAAGACTATTTGTAATATAAACCCTAGGGCCTATGTCCTTTCTGATAGTGCAGAGCTTGACATTGTGATTCTATCACTGAAACATGGGACTTATACTGTACAATTAAGCCCGAGGTCCTTGTTGTTCTCTGTGTTTATATGTAACTAAGTTGTATCAGACTCTGACATGATAACCTTTTTCTTTTGTTCATCTTATAAATTGCTCAGAGAATATTCAAGGTAGAGAGCGTTCAGAAAATAGCTCAGGATGACTTCCAGAAGCTTGCTTCTGCTGTTTACCTACAAGTCAATATTGAAGTCCCGCGATCAATGACACCCAAGAGGGGGGGGAGAATTTGGTGATTATAGATTTTAAAAACTTTTACCTGATTTAAAACACGGATTAAGAGCAAGCAACAAACAAGTATAGATCTGATGGATTACAAAATGAATCTAGCTAAATCAACCCCTACAGCAGTTCTTTGGTACTAGGCGGAGTCCGAGAATCTGAAGATTCTCTCACACAAGGTATTTTCCTCCCAACAAGACAAACCTTGTCGATCAGAAATCACCTTTTGATATACCAGAGATCTCCCGTAAAAAGGTTAACAGAACTAGATCTAAATAAAGAAATCAGATGATGCAATATGCAAATATGGTAGAGCAGAATTGGACGTAGAAGATAAGGAGCAAACCACAGAGGAGACCACGATTTTAGGTGGTTCGGATGCAACAACTGCAACCTACGTCCACCCCTCACCGACTGTGATGATTCACACACTATCTTGTAGAAGGTTACAAGATCAGAGCACACACACACTCGTGTGAGTTCAGAACTCCCACGAAGATGCACAAGCACCGAATCGTAAGGAAATGTGAAGAAATAGACACACACACACACAGAGAGAGAGATCTACGTAGATCCACACACACACAAGTATTCAGATATTACAAGAACACACACTTGAATCTGAAATAGAAATCGAATGGAAAACATAAAGTAAAAACTCCAGATTCAAGCTCCCCCTTAGTTGATGAAGAAGATTTTTGATGGAGCTTGATCTCCACTTGGCTTGGGTTTGATCTACTCTAGATGTGGCTTGGATCACTTTAAGATGGATGAAGAACTTCCTTCCCGGAGCACTGTTCACGGCTACAGTAGCAACACTCTTCTCTCCCCTTGATAGCCTCATTGAGCTTCCTTAGATGATTAGGGTTTTTGACCCCAATATGATGTATATATAGATCTTGGATGGTCAAGGGACAAGCCAGGAACCAGATCCATAAATCATGGTAAGTCTGGTGACTTCTGGATTAAACAAACCCAATGAAGAGGGCTTCCCATGTTGTAGAAAACAAAGTCAAAAATGGCTACCTC
Organism: Amorphophallus konjac; assembly: GCA_022559845.1. NCBI lineage: Eukaryota > Viridiplantae > Streptophyta > Magnoliopsida > Alismatales > Araceae > Amorphophallus > Amorphophallus konjac. Next base: position 214,991,093 of record CM040124.1, on the reverse strand, counting down.
GAAGTTGGCGGTCGACCGGTAGGAGGGGCGGTCGACCGGAATTTTACAGAAATGGGGTTTTAATTGCTGGGAAAACCAGTCGACCGGCCCCTGACCCGCGGTCGACCGCTGGCTGGAAAAACTTGCATTTTGAAAGAGTTAGACAATAAATCATAATTTGTGAGCTAATCAGTTTATGACACATCATGTTTCAATTAAAATGAGTGAGTTAAGCTTAGCCTGGGCAGTTTTGGAACCAAGATGGATTTATGCATTTGGAAGGGTATGAACACTTAAACGTAGAGCATGATGAAATTAGGCTTTGAATACGTATGAAAGTCAAACTTGATTGCTAAAACATGGCACGTGATAGAACGCACGTCCTGGGTTTTGTTATCATCAAAATCACCTGAATATACTCAACAATCTCCCCCTTTTTGATGATGACAAAACTGAAAGGGTATTTAAATACATGGACGTGCCTTTATGCAATGTTTGAAAATTAAGATCAATGTTCGAAATCAAGGCATTTTACTCACATCCCATGAAGCCAACGAACGCAAATCATTCAACATTTTATTTGCCAATTAGAAAATAAATGAGACACAAGACCCAACCATCTGAAATCAAACACCAGTTGCATTTAATTCATCATTTCATTACAAGGTACATTAATGCGAGATTGAATGCACGACTCTAGACACAAGTGACTAAATGCAGAACAGACACAATGATCCTTACATGATCATGCATGCAAACACATGAACATGCCGACATACATAAATATAGACCCTGCACTACTACTGACTTCTCCCTCTTTGGCATCATCAAAAGGGGATAGGATAGACGAAGGAGGACCCAAGTGACACAAGATCGAAGTACAGTAATCTAGAGGTAGGATATTAAAGAAGAATCCTCATGGTGCATTTGCATGAGGCTGATCCTCTGAAGGAGGAGGCTGGTAACCAAGGCGACGGCGGATGTCTTCGAGAGAATGATCTTGAATCTGAAGACTATCCTAAATGCGGCCAATAGAGAGATCACGAACCGCATCATGACGCTTCATTCCAAGAAGTGTCATGTTCATGATGTGGAAGGCTTGGCTAGAATCAGCAATACTGTCAGTGAGGCTAGTCATATGAGTGGAGAGTGTGGCCATTTGAGTGAAGAGGGTATCCAGAACAGTGGAGAAAGAATCTATGCGACCTGACATGGTGTCAATCACAATACCCATAGTGTCGACGTGATCCCCGGGGGTAGAAAGTCGATCCCCAAAAGTGTCCACACGAGTCTCTAGCCCAGTAAACCGCCTGTCAAAAGTCTCATAATCTACCCAAGAGTGCTGTGTGGCCTCCTGAGTGGAGGACTCTCCATGATGGAACTGTGGTGGAGGAGGCATCCCGGGATCCATATGATGAGGTGAGGGTGGAGGAGGCTGCTCCTCGGCCTGAACTGGAGGGGGGACATCCCCTTGATCCTGCTGCTGTTCTTGTTCCTGCTCTTCCTCACTATCAACTTCTTCTCCATAAGTAGGCGCATCCCGACGTAACTCACCATCGGGACCATAGTAATATCCCATATCTGTAAGGATCTTATGCTTATTATATATATCATCCTTTCGAACATAAATGAACTGTTCATTTGCTAAATTGATCCCAGCATGAATTACTATCCCGGTCAACTGTGAAGCATACGGCAAGGATCGCCGCAAATTTATTCGGCAAGCTCCAATGAGAGTCGTCATGAGGCGACCCATGTTGACTTGAATCCCATTCATAACATTGTAAAATAAGAATTTGTGAACCTCGGTCACTTCATTTCTGCTGCCACTCTTTGGATAAATGAGAGAGGTAAACATATGGTGCAATATACGCTACAGTGGTGGAAAATGATTCACATTCATTTCAATTAAATTGCTGACACCACGCACGTACTCACAACTGGTCATAGTAAGAAATGTTTCCTCAACCTCACCATGACCAAAAACCATGTCGACTCCTCTAGCTGTAACTCTTAAGCATCTCTCAAACAGATCGGGAGTAATATGAATCTCAACCCCTTGAACAACAGAAAATAATTCCTCATTCCTTGCAATCAAATTCCCATAAAATTGCTGCACTAGACTGGGGTAATAACATGTATATCTAGTGACGAAATCAGTCCAACCTGGTTGAATCTCAAAGACAACACATAAATCGGGCAAGAGCTCGTTCACCTCATTGAAGTCAACCAGTCGAGGGTCGATAATGGGATGATGAGGCAATCGAGGTGCACGACGAGGTGCAGGTGCTTGTTGTGGTGGAGGAGCCGGTGCCTCGCGTCTCTGGCCACTCATTTCCCCTCGGGCAAAACGCCGAGAGCTCCGTCTAGGCGGCATCCCGAACTAGAAAACCTGGAGGAAAACCCTTGAAGAGATGAACCTTACCCCGGGGGTTGAAGATAGATCAACGGACACTCCAGGGGCTTGCAAAAGCCTTCTCCGCAAACTGAAACCTAGGAGGGAACTCCACGAACGCACGAATGGCCGAATGGAGTTCGTCCCGAAATCATCACGAACACGCCGGATCTTGTGCGGGTGGAGGAATGATGAGGTTTAGGGGCTTGGGAGGTAGAGTTTGGGTGTTCTAGGGTTGGGGAGAAGTGTTGGAGAGTGAATGGGAGTGTTGGAATGAGAGAGAGGGGTTTTAGGACTCCTTAAAGAAGGGTTCGAATGTGGTCCGGCCGGGCTGGTTTGTCGCCACCGATCGACTGGTGCGGGAGCGGCTGTAACGACCCGAGAATCCGATTACCGGGAAGGCCCGATAACCCGAGACTCGCACCGCCACCCACGAGTCCGAAGACTCGGAAGGGTTAAAAGAAGGTGCGGAGACTACACAAGTATCACAAATAATTGTAGAAATTAAACAGTTTGTATAATTAAGCAGCAAATAAATTTAACAGTTTACATGATACATGGTCCACAAGATAAAATAGAATAACAACAGCAGTAGTCCACAACTAGTATAGAGACAAGAAAGAAAAGTACAGCTACACGGGACATACCCCGGCTCTGACCTCTGGCACTAACGCTGGGCACCTGAACCATGCTGAGCCTCAGACGGGCTCCCCTGAGGCCGCGACTCACCTGAAACACTGTGAAAACACGCAGGGAATGAGTCTTAGAACAATACTCAGTAGGGATCACTCGAACCCTACCTCGCAAACGGAGAAACCGTTACACTAGCAGTAAGCGAGTGCCTCGAAAAGGGAAGCCCTGCAATCTACAAAACATCGCTCTCACGGCACGAAAGCCGACACACGTGCCACGGTGAAACGATCGGAACACTACGGTTAACGCGACAAAGCCCGAAGGTCGATGTCATAAACACTGACAGTCTGACACTCCCGACTCGACAGGGATACCACCCACTAGAACCACAGTCGGTAGCATCCCCTGACGTCTTACACCGCACCGCAGGTGAACTGCCTAACATGGTAGCTCCTACCAAAGGCACGAACACCACACAAGTAACTACAAACGAGTGACTAGCTGGGGTCACGCTCGTCAGCGTGGGTCCAACCATCCCCAACTACGTGTGCACACACAGACCGCGCGTCCCTGGTCTGGCCCTCTGACCGATTTTCCCCTCAGCCGGACTCTGGCTGTAAGACGTGGGACCCGACAGAAACCGGTCCACAAATTGTCTCTAAGGGTAGTCTCTCCACCACTCCCTGGTGGGACCACACACGTGTAAGTAGGCTACGACTAGTGGAGGGTCACTATGAAGTAGACTCTCAAGTCAACGGAAAGTCACGTCACGACTGGACGGTACAAGGAATGCCCCTCGTACCAATACCGTCGCATGGTGACAGAAGCCGACAACGACATCTCTCGGTACCACTCGGTATGACGGGAGACTCGCCGACACGGTCTGTCCCCTTGAACGGTCCACACTGGGCCGCTCAGGGATGTGCGGTCGCATAAGGACCGCACCTAGGGTTAAACGGCCAGCACAGGACCGTTCTACCCAAGTCCAAATAGACTGAAGAATGGCCAACATGGGCCCGTTCAACAGATGCGCGGCCAGCTCCTGGCCGCACGTGGGTGAAGAAGGGTCAGCTCCTGGCCACTCGTCTCCCAACGGTAATAAACCTGAACGGTTAGCCCTTAGCCGCACTAGGGAAGAGTGGCTATGGTTTCACCATTCAAGGGTTGTGCGGTCCAGATCTGGCCGCACACCCAGGCAACGGCACCAGATGACGTACGGCCAGCACCTGGCCGCACGAAGGGTTATGCGGATAGCTCCTGGCCGCACACCCCGGTGCACTGTACAACGGTAAAATTCAACGGTCGAATACCCAAGGTTGTGCGGTTGTTGTGGGGCCGCACCTTAGGATATGCGGTCCTACGACAGACCGCGCAAGCCTACTACGCGCCGAGCCCATCCATAGCGCGTCGAGCCGATGGACGGCCAGAACGGTGCCACACAAGGGTTGTGCATGCCCTGGTTCGACCGCACATCGCCCACCGGCGCGAAAATGGCGAACCTCGCCGGAATCACCCTTTCCAACCCCAAACAAGCCCCACGAAGGGGGAAATGGTGAGAGAAGAGCCCCCAAGCCCCCTAGCATGCTCATACGCCCGTGAACCACGGAATCGGGGCTCAAAATGACAGATCGGATGGACTCTCCACGCGGCATGAACGGCCCTTCCCGGTGCGAAATTGACCCCTCTCGACCTCGTTGTTGACACCCGTTTTATGACCAATAAGTCGGGTCATCTCTTTATTCATTATATATGATGCTCCGAGTTGTTCACTCTTCATCGAGTCTCTTTGTTTAGTTGAAGATCATTTCTTGGGTCTTGACTCCTTGATCGGATGTGGCTCTTTGTGGCATTTCATTTTGACTAAAGCTTAGCAAAACCTTCATTCCTTCTTTTGAACTCCATTGATAATAACGGTCTGCACCAGGCGCGTTTCTTCCTTCTAAGGGATGGGTCCTGGACCATTGCTCCTTGAAGAGTCCTGAAGCTTAAGGTCTTGTTCCAAAGCTTATCCTTTGGCCTATATGTTGAATATAACGGTCTATCGTGCAGCCGTTGTTTCATTCTGACGCCCTATGTCTTGGTCGTTGCTTTCTTTACAGAGTCCTATTGTTTTGATATTTTTCCTGTTGATCTTATCTATTTGGGATAAGGTTGAAAGTAACGGATGTTCCTTGATGCGTTATTTCACTGTGGCGGTCTGTCGTGCAGCTGTTACTTCCTTCAGAGAGTCCTAGCAGTTCAGGCCTTTTCTCTGCTACTCCGTGGTCGAGATGAGAACTTGGATTGACGATATCTCTTCCAAATCTGATCCTCAGGACATTCTGTTTGATTCTATGGACTCTTGGTGATATTATCTTTAAGGATTTGTTAAGAGTTATCCCTTTATCTTGTTGGGTTTTCCTCTGCTCGACCTGAGGGTTTGAGGGTCTATAAATAGAACCCTTGACTTCATGCTCAAAGGAGGAAAATTCTGGAGTTTGCGTCGAAGTGCTGCCGCATTTTAGAGCCACGTTTGATCAAGGAGAAGTGCTTCTCACGTTCGTTTGCTGCCTAGTGAAGGGAGTATCTGTTCCTCTTGGTTCCAAAGTTCATATTTGCATATTGAATTCCTTTTCCATCTCCCTTTCATCATAAGCATTATTTCTTTCCTTCTCCACGTTTTTCACTGGTTTTCATCATCTAAACTTCCTCCCAATCTTTTAAAACACCCATAGGGGTTAAAAAACCAAAACCTCCCGGTATTTCCCTTTCCTTTCGATGATATTGTGTTTATTGAAGAATTGATGCTATATTGTCTAAAGGGCTAATTTGGGTTATTTTCTGTTGCTCTCTACGTCTTTGGCAGGTTTACAGGTCCACCAGCACGAGGCCCAAGTCTTCTAGCCAGCTGGAAGAGTTGGAGTTAAAAGGTTTCACGTTTTGCTACTGCAGGTTATTTGACGGTCTTGTGCAGGCGCGTCATATTCTTCCGGCGGTCTATCGAGCGACCGTCACTACCAAGTGACGCATAGGGTTCTGGCCGTTACTTTCAGCTGACCTGCAGGTTTCTTTGATCTTTCCTCTCCCGTGGGCGGGTGCTTCATCCACCTATTTCTAAGGTATTTTCAGGTCTTTGGCTTGTTTTTACTTTGGTGACGATCACATCTTTGTTAAGTATTGGGCATTAGCTTTCTCTTTCGCATCTCACATCTTTTATTTCCTTGCTTGTTCCACCCCTTGCGGTGTGTTTCTATTTACTCCTTGCTCCACACCCCGGCGTGTGTTTTTCCTTTATTTCTTAGCTTAGTTTGGTTGAGATAGCATGCCCATGCTACAACTTGCTTTGGTTGCCTAGGTTCATGATCACATGTTCATAGGTTGAGTGCAGATCTTTGATTATTTGCTTGTCATCTTGCTACATATCATCATCAAGACCCCAAGGAAAAAGAAGATAGAGAAGCAAAATAAAATCAACAGATAATTTTTTGGTGATCACGGTGGGACAGCTTGTGCCAATCGTGCTTTTGATTCCTGTTAAACCTGCCATCATCTCTTGTGTTGTTCCCCTCCCGTTTTCCTCTTATTTCCTGTTGATCCTGGTTTTCTGAGCGTTCTGACGGCCCTGTGTCCCTGCGTTGGAGTCCTCTGACGCAGGGTCATTAGACCGCCATATCTGTTCTGCTGCGAGGGTTTTCACGGTCTTTTCCTGTTACTTCTGGTTGATTTTGGCTCTCTGGCTCATTTGACGGTCCTACCTCGCTGCGTTATATTACTTCTGGCGGTCCGGTCTTCGACCGTTATTTTATTCTGACGCAGGGTTCCTCGACCGTTATACTCCAGACAGGTACGCATCCGAGGTGCATTTATTTCCACAGTTTCTGCTGTGACTCTTTGCTTGGGTGATACTTGACTTCCTCCTTGCTTTGTTTCATATCTCCATATCATTGCGTGCATCATTGTTTGTTAGATCATAGGCTAGACTTTGCATGCACTCCGGTGCACATAGGGGCATTCATACATTCATATCTTAGATTGCATTTTCCTACCTTGTTGTGAGGACCTCTCGTCTCCATATTCCTTGGGGCCAACTAGGAAATCACACCAGGGACCTCCATAAGTCCCCGCGAGCCCTGGATTCCCACACGGACGCCGGGCTGGTTGTACCTTTCCCACCCCGTGCCTAGGGTTGCATAAGTGAAGGAGTGATTACACTTAGAGTCAAGCCGAGTCCCATACCCATCTCCTGTTAGGAACCCATTGTTGAGAGCACATTTCAATCAATTCACTAAAGTTCCGAAGGAGAAATCACAAGAATCTTGCTGCATCATCTTAAACAACTTGGTTGACTTGGGGTGTCTTCATCTTTTATCACTTACATCTTTTGTTAAAACATCCGAGTTTGGTTGCTCATTGTGTGATTGTTTGTGTTGATTGTTTGCATCGTCAAGGTTGTCCGTTGCATGTGGAGTTGTTTTCGTCCGTCCGAACCATCTCCTCAAGTCAATTCCTTCCTCACGTTCTATTCCAATCCTCTCTTCGAGTCCGCCATGGCATCATTCAATCCTCCCCGTTCCCAAGAGGACTCTCTTCCTCAAGGGCTCCTTGAAAACCCTCCTTGGGTTATCACCTTTTCTTCTGGAGAGGGGACTACCCCTCTTCCATCCTCCACTTCTATAGAAGGTCGTCAAGCTACCCCTTCTTTCTCCACTCCTTCCGCGGGCTCAATTCTTCACATGATGGCCCAATTGGACCCGGCCCAGCTTCAGGTTCTCTATCAAGCCATGCAAGGGTCCAATGCTTCTCCTCCTACCATTATCCAGGGCCAATCCAATCTCTCTGTTAATCCATCTAGGGTTAATGGGCCCTCCATTCAGCCCACTCCGATTGATCTCACTCCGGTCCAACCCCGGACCATTTCCTTCACTGGCATGGAGACGGGCCAGTCTTCCAATTCAGCCCACCAATCTTTTGATAAAGGGAAGTCACATATCCCTTCATTTGTTTAGGTGGATCATCACACCTCTGGCCCGATAGCTCCGCAAGTTCTCATGGGCCCTTCAGACTTCTTGCGCCCTCAGTAAGGGGTGGCCCAAGCCCATTCTAATCTGGGCCAGTCTCAGGCCCAATATCCTTCTTATGGGCCCCCCATCTCTACTGTTTATTCCTCCACTCCTGCCTATGGGCTTCCACCTTCTGCTACAATCGTTCCATCTGCTCCTCAAATTCAATCAGCGTCCTTCACTACCCCTGCTCCCTCCTGAGAGCAGGACTTGCTTGATAAATGGGCCACCATGCAGCAACAACTCGATTTCCTCCAGAAGCGGGTTGGCCCACAATCTTTGGCAGATGTTCCTGTCCCGAGCTTTCAGAAAATTCGGTTCCCTCGGCAATCAGAACTCCCTAACTACCGCAAGTACGATGGGAACGGCAATCCCTTTATTCATGTGAGGGATTTTCTATATGAGTCGCAGTTCCAATATGATGATCGCCTTATGGCGTACTTATTCCGCCGATCTTTGGATGGTGTTGCTCTGGAGTGGTTCTACTCTTTGCCGCTAGAAGAGGCTGAAAGTTTCAAGGTAGTAAAGGACAAATTTATCCAGCAGTTCCAAGATAGGGTCGGCCCGGAATACTCATTTACAGATCTAGTAGCCGAGAAGATGAAGCCGGATGAGGAATTTGCCACTTATGCAAACAGGTGGAGACAAATGGTCGCAAGAGTGCCTGGCCATATTCCGGAGGAAGAGAAGGTCAAGCTACTCATTTCAAATGCTACCCCGACCTTTAGGAACATCCTGGCAATGAATGATATAGCTAACATGCATCAACTCTACAGCCGGGTGCACTTCATACAAACCCAGTTCAAGGATTCTCCCATACACGCCCTATTTGAAAACCAAAAGCCCAAATATCACAAGAAACCACAAGGGCCGATTACCGAGGGGGTCCAGACAAACGAATAGGTACAAGCCGTTGCCTTCCCATTCCAAGCCGCACCATTCCGCTTCGCCCAAAAGCCCCGCACTCCACAAAATCCCGCTTCACAGAACTTCCAAGCTGTTGGGTTCGGTGCAAGTATTCAGAGGGGGGGATGAATGAATATAGCCTATAAAAACTTTCACCCAATTAACATATTAGGCTCACTAACTATTTAGAATGCTAACTAGACAGATTTATCAAATCTGGAAGACTAATTAGCAAATGCGGAATTAAACAAACAGATAGTGAGCACTCTAACAAGACAAGTTAGACGAACTATAGCTCAATTTGAATTTTGATTACTTAACAGATTAAGACACTCTAAGAGAGCTAATCAACTTTTTTGCTCAACCAGAAAGCCAACACTTAGTGCGCCCCTAATCAATCATCTAACGGAAGCAAACCACAAATATATCAAACCACTGCATAATGGGTTTTTAGGTGGTTCGGTCCAGCAGACCTACATCCACCCCACACTCAAACCGAGTGTGGCTTCCGCTGACTCATAGCTTGAACAGCTGGGCATCACAGCTTGCCTTACAACCGCTGGGCAACACAGCTTGCCGTCCGAAGAATCCTCCTCGCCCCGATGAGCAACACAGCTTGTTGTCCAGTGGAATCCTCCACTACAAACCGCTGGGCAATAGCACCTCTGCAATCCGCTGACTAACAGCTTGAACAAAGATGTAAAATAGAAAATAGAAAATAGAACAAGACAGTAATCTAAAAGCTGTAAGCAATGAAGCACAATATGGCTCTTAAAGAGCTGGATGGCCTGGATTTGATCCATGGTCCATCGAGAACAGATCTCCCTCGATCTCACTCTCTTTCTTCACTCTCTCTCTTTCTCTTTCTTCTCTGCTACACTTTTCTTCTTCTCTCGATCTCTGTTCTCCTTTTCTCTCTTTCTCTTTTTCTTTTCTTCTGCTGGATCGTGGAAGCTCTCTCTTCTTTTTCCCTTTTTCTTCTCTCAGCTTCTGCTCTTTGGCTTCGATCACGATCAGCCTCCATCTGAAGACGAAGGCTCCAATATATACCAGCAGCAGTAGGGAGATAGGGCGTGTGCTTCCCATGCCTTCCGTCCAGAAGATTCCTCCTCAGATCACGTGCTCAGCACCACCTCGGATCACGTGTCAGGTGCCAGCTTCAGGTCATGTGCCCATTCATCAGTACGCTCAGCAACTGGAGTTAGATGGCGTCAACCCACTTGCTCCAAGGAGTTGACGCACCCTTCAGAGATCTTCAACCCTTTTTAACTGCTGCGTCGACGCTTCCAACCCATGGCGTTGACGCATTGATACGTTCCAGTGAGCAGGTCTTCAGCAGATAGACGTGCTGCATTGACGCTCTCAGCATGCTGCGTTGACGCATGGAGCTGCACCGTCGATGCTGCCAATGTACTCCAGAGGCTGCAATAAGGGATACTTGAACTGCTGCGTCCACACTACTTGATCAATGCGTTGACGCACCAGAGTAATCCACAAGCTTCTTTCTTGATTGTTTGAACTACTGCGTTCACGCCACTTGATCAAGGCGTTGACGCATTGGTGTGTTCCAGCAGGGAAATTGGATGGCTTCAGCCCTCTTGCTTTAAGGGGTTCATTAGCCTCTTCAGTCCCAGTCAGACAGATGAAACGAAGTCATCAGTTCTAAGTTTATGCATTACATTGTATAGACTTTGCTGTGAAGGTAAAGGCTAAAGCAACGTACAGACTTTATGATACTTAGATGAAAAATAGGCGAAAGCAATGTAGAGACTTCAGACTGCAGGAACGTGTGAACAACCAATGTGTAGACTCTTCAATCGACAGGCTTTGAAGCACAAAGGCAATGTACAGACTTTTCCTTAAAACGAATGTAAAGACTTAGAATCAAAGAGGCGTTGTGTAGACTTTGAACCAGTGTACAGACTTGGAAGCTTGAGCCAATGAATAGACTTGAGACGCTTAAGGCGATGTGTAGACTTGAAGCTCCTGAAGTAATGTACAGACTTGATGAAGCGAAGCCAATGTACAGACTTAATGTGTAGCTGAAGCCTTGAACGTAGGAATAGGCTGGAGTGTATAGACTTCAGTCTTCAGAATCGAATGTTCAGACTTTGCCTATGAAACGTAGGGAAAGTCCCCAGTGTATAGACTTGCCTTGAGCGAAAGGTAAGTGATGAGTGTATAGACTTTCATGATGTGTAGACTTGAATATGTGAAAGCTACAGTGAAAGAGTGTATACACTTGACCATATCAAGGGCAATTCGGATGTACAGACTCTGAGGTTCAAAGCCAACGGCTGTACAGACTTAGAATATTAAGACTGATGTACAGACTTCATTTGTTGACGCTGTACACACTTAGCGAGTTGACGCTGTACACACATCCAATGAAGTGCGTTGACGCTGTACCATGAGCCAGTGAAATGCGTTGACGCTGTACAGACTTAGCCTAAGACGCTGTGTAGACTTTATCTAACATGGACAATGTATAGACTCAATCAATGGAAGAGTTTCCAATGTATGGACTTGAGTTCTTAAGCATGACTGCTGAAGGAGTCGACCCATCAGAGGATGTGTCGACCCATGACATATGAGAAATGGAAATAGCAGTGAATGGTATGTAAAGAACACACAGAGGCTGTATAGACTTGGAATCCAATGCACACAGCTGACAGACTTGAAGTGAACTGAATGAACATGATGTACAGACTTCAAGGCTTGAATGCAAATGATGCAATGCAATGCACAGAACAGAAGTCAAGCACCAACAATATATCAGTCATACACATGCATGGTCCAGATAATATATCAGTCACGGTCATATGCATTCATATTGCTATCATCAAAACACAATATCAAATGCACTCAAATGCACTCATTGTCTTGCTATCATCAAAACCAAATAGTATTTCTATCATCAAAGCAACATAGCACATGCTTGTGCCTAAGAGACACAACATTCTCCCCCTTTTTGATAATGGCAACACAATGTGACAGTGAGTCACACACAAGATTTTCACCCCCTTTGACATGATCAAAAAGAGAAAAATAGTAAAAATAAGAGTGCAAAGTGCATTATGCATACAAATTCCTCTAGAACATTCTCCCCCTAAATGTAAGACTCCCCTGAATTATTTCTCCCCCTAAATAATAGCTCCCCCTTTGAGAAGGAATATGAACAGATAAACAAGGAAGAGAAGGTAGGAGGGTCACTTGACAACAGCTGAATCATAGGTTCAGAAAGGAAGCATGATTATAAACAACTGTTAAAGTATAAGAATCAGCAACATATAATTTTCAAAAATTCAGGTTTAACAGTGATAAATCTAGAGTAAAACACCTGACCCCTGAAAAAGAGTTTATAGACTCCATTTATAGCAATGAATCTAGGGCACATGGTATTAATAGATAAGTAAGAAATAATACCCTTTTGTGATTAAACAAGGAAATTCAAGAGAGGCAACTTGAACATGTATTGATAAAAATAATTTTCACTCATTGACTTTTGATTTTTTGAAAGGTTACAGCAGTTTGATTTTCACTATTGAATTTTTCAGAACCTGAACTAAGTAAATAGATCAGTGACATTTATGCTGTTGACATTAGGTGTACACCTTGATCAGAGGTAGGTACCCCCAGTTACTAGGCATAAACTACTAGACCTATTTCAGATCAAAACCCATAAAGAGTAGTCTTCACTTTTGACATTAAGGGTACACCTTGATTAGAGGCCAGTACCCCCAGTTACTTGGTGAGAACTCCCCATATAGATTTGACCCTTTGAACAGAGATATTCTGAAGCACTTCATGACTATGAGTTCTCCTGCTTCATTGGAGGAGATCACAATTTCTCAGTGCAATTCAGCCATTGCTCTGTCACTATGTTCAGTTCATAGCATTTATGATCTTATTTACTGCTGCCCTTATCTCTTTTAGAGTGATTGTTTAAAAAATCAGTACACACTCTTATTAGCCTGTTCTAGACATATCCAGTTCAACACATTTAGGCATTACAAAAACTTTTTCTATTTTGGCCATGAGACAAAGATTAAGAGCTATAAAAGTTTTCTTTTATCTCAAATTCTGAAGTGCAGACACTTAACTCTCCAATTTATAAAGGTTAAACATTTAGTTCCTTTCAATTTGTAAGTGTGATTCTTATAAATGAACAATTGCAATAATCACCATTCAATGTACTAAACCAGATACAGAACTGTTGTTCAGTGAAGGTTAGGGAAATGATAGCAATAGGCATTGAGTTCCTAGAGCATCTGATGTCAAAAGATATGAAAGAACTAGATGGGGACAGTGAGAAGTGGTAAGATTCAAAGAGTTGAACAGAACTCTCAGCTCCTCCTGACACCAAGATGCAAAAGATATGATATGCAATACACTGTTCTACATGCAGACTATGCAGCAAATCTGATAATGATGACCAAGCGACAGCATACAAGCTCCCCCTGTCTATATGCATGAATGTATTGAAATCACATCACATGATATCAAAATTTGCATTCGGATATGATTCATACAAATTAGACAGAAGAGAATTACCATTAGCATGATTGTTCAATTCATATTGCAGAAGCTTCAGTTTAGCACCAACAAATCAACATGTATGCATATGCAATTCCAGACAATCATCTATATGCAAATCATGTATGAGGAGAGTTCAGAAAATCCAAACCTGACAATGATGATATGCAATCATTTCAAGTTTATGCACCCAAGTCATGAACATTTTTATCCTTTTCAGATTTTTCAATATATGATGATATGCATTACATGACATGCATACTACAACAATAAGCAAATGATAGTCATGCAAATGATATATGCAAACATTTGACATATGCATTGATTATGAACATGGTTGTGTAGTGCATCTAGCATCTTATGTACACATGCAATAACTGGCAAGAGAATAGCATTGAATTTGATTAGAATTAAATTCAATAGCTGAGTCTGGAATACAGATAGATCAGCTAGACAATAATAGAATATCAGACATCAAACAATCAAATCAACATGACTTTCTCAATTCAGTTCTGAAGGTAAATCACTTACCTGCTTTACCAGATTGATTTATTTTTACCCTTGGTGTTGCATCAGATTTTTGACAAGGCCTCCAATTTCCTTCAGCTCTTAGAATTTTGGCCCTGCCTCTTGTCATATGCCTGAAGTAGCTTTTTATGTTTCATCAGTTTGTTCCCGGCTACCTGACATACTTGCAAACACACTTAGGGAGCAGGTTTTGGAACCCAAGATATTTTGGGCCCCAAGACAGAACCAGACACTTGAGAGTGAAAACATGACAATAGCTGTTTAGGGATCCACATTTGTGTAAAGATGGAAGGTTTGGTGGATTCTACAGCTTGAGAGTTCTTTTTGTTATTTTTCTTTTTCTCAGCACCAACAGGTTTAGTTTTCTTTTTCTGGTGCTTTGATGGTTGTTGTGTAGTCCTGGCATTCATTTTATTAAAAACGTTTTTATTTTTCTGTCAGTGCCTTGGCCAATGAATGTACTTGAAGTTGTGGCCCAAATTGGTCCTAGGCTGATAAAAAAACCCTTGGTGACTAGGACTCCATGTCCTAAAATGACTATCCCATCTCCTAGCTAGCTGAGGTCTATATGGCTGATACCAAGTGGGGAAATTCTGATACCCAGACCTCATGTATACACGGTTCCACCCAAACCTATTAAGTGGTTGAGGATGAAAGTTATGATAGACTTGGGCTCTAGGGAAATAGGGATGAGCAAACTGGTTCCTAGCTTCACTAGGTCTCCCTCCCACCCTTGACCCACTAGGTTTCTTTACTGACTTATACTGGGTCTTTTTCTGAGCAGTGGATGGTGAAGGAGACTTAGTAGCCTTGGGCTGGGGTTTTGATGTGCTAGCTGGCTGACCCCTAGCCTTGGACTTATCCTTGGGTGAAGAGCATACAGCTCTAGGCTCAACAACTTTCTGCTTTCCCTTGTCCTTAGCACTGGACACTTTTGATTTTACATTTTTGAAAGCAGATTTTTCATTGACCATTTTTATGAGTGGTCCTTTATTCTCTTCTCCCATTAATGAAACAGTTTTCAATTCAAAGTTCTTTTTAGCTGAGGGATTAAAACCGAGATCCTCCTTTCTGAAATTAACTTTTGACCCTAGCAAGGCATTTAGATTTTCTGTTCCTTGGGTCATGCTTTCAATGATTTTCATTTTGTTAGAATTTTTATTTTCTAGATTTTCAATAGTTTTCTTTAATTCAGCATTCCCTGACAAAACAGCTTCATATTTTTCATTTGAAATCTTTATTTCATTTTCAGACTTCTGAATTTTCAATTTCAATTCATCAACAACATTTTTCAGCAAATTATTTTCTTTCCTACAATCAATCACAACATGCTTTAATTCATCAAAATCAGAACATGCATTTTTCAATTTTTCATTCTCTGATTGTAAACATGCAACTTTATCAGTAAGTGTTTTATCATTAACCAGAGAATTCATTTTCTTCTTCAAGTGTCTATTTTCCTTCTTAATCTCATTAGCTTTATTTAATAGATCTCCATAAGCATCTTCCCAATGAGAAATAGTGTATCGTTCGAAAAGGGATGATACCTGATCAGACTCTTCTTTTTCTTCTCCATTTCTGGCCATCAAGCAGATGTCCTTTTCTGATTTTCTACTATCTGAGGAAGTGCTCAGCGTGCCTTCTTCCTCATCACTCCATGTACTGACCATGGCCTTTCCCTTTGGCGCTTTCTTCCATGGTCTTCCTTTGATTTTCTGTAACTCTGGACAATCAGCCTTCATGTGGCCAGCCTTCTTGCATTTGTAGCAAACATTAGTGTCAGCAATCTTGGCAGGATTAGAATTATACCTTGTTTGCTTTTTGCCACCATCAAGCTTTCCTTCTCTTTTTCTCAGAAATTTCCTGAAACCACTGATCACCATTCCAATGTGGTCTCCATCAATTTCAGACCGCGACAGGCTGATTTTCTCGCTTGATGATCCACTGTGGCTGGATCTATTTTCTTTGCTAGAGCCAGCCTTCAACACGATTGGTTCCATTACAAATAATCTGAAGACAAAGAAAAACTGAAGCACCTAAACCAAATAAGCAAGACAAAGCAGTAAGTCGGAGAATCAAAACAACGAACACAAAAAGCACACTCTGAAATGCACCAAACACTAGCCGGATCCTCTGCAGATTGTTAGATCTGATAGATCAGAGACCAGCTCTGATACCAATTGTTGGGTTCGGTGCAAGTATTCAGAGGGGGGGGTGAATGAATATAGCCTATAAAAACTTTCACCCAATTAACATATTAGGCTCACTAACTATTTAGAATGCTAACTAGACAGATTTATCAAATCTGGAAGACTAATTAGCAAATGTGGAATTAAACAAACAGATAGTGAGCACTCTAACAAGACAAGTTAGACGAACTATAACGCAATTTGAATTTCGATTACTTAACAGATTAAGACACTCTAAGAGAGCTAATCAACTTTTCTGCTCAACCAAAAAGCCAACACTTAGTGCGCCCCTAATCAATCATCTAACGGAAGCAAACCACAAATACATCAAACCACTGCACAATGGGTTTTTAGGTGGTTCGGTCCAACAGACCTACATCCACCCCACACTCAAATCGAGTGTGGCTTTCGCTGACTCACAACTTGAACAGCTGGGCATCACAGCTTGCCTTACAACCGCTGGGCAACACAGCTTGCCGTCCGAGGAATCCTCCTCGCCCCGCTGAGCAACACAGCTTGCTGTCCAGTGGAATCCTCCACTGCAAACCGCTGGGCAATACAGCTTAGCCGTCCAGAGGCAGCACCTCTGCAATCCGCTGACTAGCAGCTTGAACAAAGATGTAAAATAGAAAACAGAAAATAGAACAAGACAGCAATCGGAAAGCTGTAAGCAATGAAGCACAATATGGCTCTTAAAGAGCTGGATGGCCTGGATTTGATCCACGGTCCATCAAGAATAGATCTCCCTCGATCTCACTCTCTCTCTTTCTCTTTCTTCTCTGCTACACTTTTCTTCTTCTCTCGATCTCTGTTCTCCTTTTCTCTCTTTCTCTTTTTCTTTTCTTCTGCTGGATCGTGGAAGCTCTCTCTTCTTTTTCCCTTTTTCTTCTCTCAGCTTCTGCTCTCTGGCTTCGATCACGATCAGCCTCCATCTGAAGACGAAGGCTCCAATATATACCAGCAGCAGTAGGGAGATAGGGTGTGTGCTTCCCACGCCTTCCGTCCAGAAGATTCCTCCTCGGATCACGTGCTCAGCACCACCTCAGATCATGTGTCAGGTGCCAGCTTCAGGTCACGTGCCCATTCATCAGTACGCTCAGCAACTGGAGTTAGATGGCGTCAACCCACTTGCTCCAAGGAGTTGACGCACCCTTCAGAGATCTTCAACTCTTTTTAACTGCTGCGTCGACGCTTCCAACCCGTGGCGTTGACGCATTGATGCGTTCTAGTGAGCAGGTCTTCAGCAGATAGACGTGCTGCGTTGACGCTCTCAGCATGCTGCGTTGACGCATGGAGCTGCAGCGTCGATGCTGCCAATGTACTCCAGAGGCTGTAATAAGGGATACTTGAACTGCTGCGTGCATGCTACTTGATCAATGCGTTGACGCACCAAAGTAATCCACAAGCTTCTTTCTTGATTGTTTGAACTACTGCATTCACGCCACTTGATCAAGGTGTTGACGCATTGGTGTGTTCCAGCAGGGAAATTGGATGGCTTCAGCCCTCTTGCTTTAAGGGGTTCATTAGCCTCTTCAGTCCCTGTCAGACAGATGAAACGAAGTCATCAGTTCTAAGTTTAAGCATTGCAACGTACAGACTTTATGATACTTAGATGAAAAATAGGCGAAAGCAATGTAGAGACTTCAGACTGCAGGAACGTGTGAACAACCAATGTGTAGACTCTCCAATCGACAGGCTTTGAAGCACAAAGGCAATGTACAGACTTTGCCTTAAAACGAATGTAAAGACTTAGAATCAAAGAGGCGTTGTGTAGACTTTGAACCAGTGTACAGACTTGGAAGCTTGAGCCAATGAATAGACTTGAGACGCTTAAGGCGATGTGTAGACTTGAAGCTCCTGAAGTAATGTACAGACTTCAAAGAAGTTGGCGAGTCAATGTACAGACTTGATGAAGCGAAGCCAATGTACAGACTTAATGTGTAGCTGAAGCCTTGAACGTAGGAATGGGCTGGAGTGTATAGACTTCAGGCTTCAGAACCGAATGTTCAGACTTCGCCTAAGAAACATAGGGAATGTCCCCAGTGTATAGACTTGCCTTGAGCGAAAGGTAAGTGATGAATGTATAGACTTTCATGATGTGTGGACTTGAATATGTGAAAGCTACAGTGAAAGAGTGTATACACTTGACCAGATCAAGGGAAATTCGGATGTACAGACTCTGAGGTTCAAAGCCAACGGCTGTACAGACTTAGAATATTAAGACTTCATTCGTTGACGTTGTACACACTTAGCGAGTTGACGTTGTACACACATCCAATGAAGTGCGTTGACGCTGTACCATGAGCCAGTGAAATGCGTTGACGCTGTACAGACTTAGCCTAAGACGCTGTGTAGACTTTATCTAACATGGACAATGTATAGACTCAATCAATGGAAGAGTTTCCAGTGTAAGGACTTGAGTTCTTAAGCATGACTGCTGAAGGAGTCGACCCATCAGAGGATGTGTCGACCCATGACATATGAGAAATGGAAACAGCAGTGAATGGAATGTAAAGAACACACAGAGGCTGTATAGACTTGGAATCCAATGCACACAGCTGACAGCCTCGAAGTGAACTGAATGAACATGATGTACAGACTTCAAGGCTTGAATGCAAATGATGCAATGCAATGCCCAGAACAGAAGTCAAGCACAAACAATATATCAGTCATACACATGCATGCTCCAGATAATATATCAGTCACAGTCATATGCATTCATATTGCTATAATCAAAACACAATATCAAATGCACTCAAATGCACTCACTGTCTTGCTATCATCAAAACCAAATAGCATTGCTATCATCAAAGCAACATAGCACATGCTTGTGCCTAAGAGGCACAACACAAGCCACTCCACAAAACCCTCCGCCTGCCTTCACCGTTCCACAAAATGCCTTCATCACTCCACAACAACAACCACCACCTCCACAATACCACAATGTCCCTCCACCCAACGGCTATAACAACAATTCGAACAACAAGCGCCCGGCTCCCAAGAGGGCACAATATCCTCCACTGCCAGAGACCCTCACGGATATTTTCTCGGCTCTTATGTCGGTGAATGCAATTCAACTTCTTCCGGAATGGCCTAACTGGAACCCAGCCGTTGATCAAACGAAATATTACATGTTCCATAGGCAGCCAGGCCACACTATTGAAGGATGTTATCAGTTCCGGGATCTGGTATACGATCTCCATGAAGGGAAGAGAATCGATTGGGCCGAGATGCATCGGGCCATTGTTGAAATCAAAGAGAAAAGAAGGCAGCAGCTGAGGCAGCAAGTGCAGCAACAGCAAGCACCGCAGCCACAGCAGCTACCGCCACAACTGCAACCACAACAGGCTCAGGATCTGGGCATCCATCAAAATCCGATGCCAAATCATCCGCCTGTTATACAGCAACCTCAGCCGCCGGCACCGACTCAAGTGAACGTAGTTCAACCCCCGGCCCTTAGTGCCGAGTGGTCTTTTGATGATGATGGCGCCACACCGCAAGTCATGGCCCTCCACAACAACCACCGCAATCCTCTTACCCCCTCCTTCGTTCATCCCTCACACCCAATACCCTCTCCACTTGTCCTCCCATTTACACCCGCTCCAACAAATTCACTACCACCCACCACTCCGTCATACCCCTCACCACTTGCCTCTGCTACCATCATCACGCCATCGCCTAACCCATCACCTGTCTTGACACCTCCACCAACACTCCCTCCATCCGTACCATCCACCATCACCATCCCGCCTTCCATCAATCCTTCACCCATCATCCGCTCACCACCACTCACCACCATCACTAACCTCACACCCCACCGAATCATCTCCCATACATAGCCCACTCTGCTTATTCACCCCGCAGGGCCCATCATACTATCCACCGACACCGCGGCCGCTACCAGTTGCGCCTTAAGGAGCGGGAAGTTATTTCATCGGAATTATCCTACTAATTCCAATCCCCAGTCCTCTCAGCCAACAGCCAAGCAAGAAGAAGCCGAACCTCTACCGGGCACTCAGTATGACTTATTGCATCATCTGGACCGAGTACCCGCTAAGATATCTGTTCTGGAGCTCATTAAAAGGTCTACCCTTCATCAGGATGCACTGAGAGACTTCTTACAAAAGGTGATGGTTAGCGAGGATATGGCAGTCGACAGCTTACCAACGGCACTAGCAACTATCTCCAAAGGGCCGGCAATCACATTTTCAGAATCCAAGCTAGCGCTCCCGGAAGCTCGGCAAATGCCGCTCTGCATTACAATCACTCTAAACAAAGTCAGCATTGAAGCAGCACTGGTTGACACAGGGGCTTCAATCAATGTGTGCCCACTCAGTACCCTCCGAGCTTGCAACATATCTGAAGAGTTATTACGACCTACCCCTACCACTATAGCAGCATATGACAACTCAAGGCGAGCATGTCACGGGGTGGTCACTATCCAAGCAGAGCTCGGACCCCTTACAATGGCCGTGGAATTCTATGTACTAGACATCGACCCTATGTTCAAGGCTATCTTGGGTCGTCCATGGCTGGATACGCTCGGTGCCGTGCCCTCCACCGCACATCATTGCGTCAAATTCCCTTTCCAAGGGGAGGGTCGTCAAGGTCAAAAGCCTATCTACAGTGCAATCGGTTAAGGCCATTTCAGAACAGATTTTTCCTACACTTTGGCCAAGCAGCCGACCCGTCATATTAGTGCTGGACTTAAACTTCCCTTGGGCTTATACACCTCCTAGGCCCATCACTACTCCAGTTAACATCAAGATGAAGCCCCAGATCCGAGACTCAAAGGGCTGGAACATTATACTGAAACTGGGCTACCAACAGGGGAGAGGCCTCAGTGCACAATTATAAGGAATGACCAAGCCCATACCCAAGGAAAAAAAGATGGGCAGGAGAGGTCTTGGCTACAAAGAAACCGCATTATCTATGATGGGTGATTCTGGGCCACTCACCTGGGACTATCGTCAGCACTTCGTCCGAGGGCCTCTCCAGCCCGGCACGTTAGCTCTGTAGCCAGCTCCGTTAGAGAGAAATACAGTATGTCCGATTGCCAGTCCTCCGCCGGCACTAAAAAGGCCAGAACATGATATGCTTGATTATGGTCAAGCCCTTCAGGGGTTGTTTCATGAAGAAGACTGCCAAACGAAGCAAGAGGTTCGGCTCATGCAATGGAGACCGAAGAAGCGGCCAAACGATGATCCACGGGGGGAGGGGAGCTCGCCGATTGTCTTTTCTTGGTCTCCCTCCCACTTTCAATCTCTCCTCCAGCAATGGGAGTTCTTACCCCGTCTTCCTCCTATCATGGTAAATCCATCCTTCGTTGATCCGCCCGAGATTCTATTTGTTCCTTGCGCTTGCGGGCACTGCCTGCCCATTGATCTATCCACTCTATTCACTCCTCCTCCTCTCAATGCCCAACTCCACGAGATGTGCTTCTCATCTTCCGATCCCTTCTTTGACTGCATCTTCCCTGAGATATTCCCTATGCAGCTCCCGCCTCCTCCATCTTGCTGTATAGTCTCTGCTGATCTCAAAAAAAAAACGTCAAATTCAAAATGGAGATTCCAGTGGAAGATTATGCTACCCTGTCTCCATCCTCATCCCAGGGGCACGAGTACCCTGCTCCTTCCCTTCCACTAGGTCTCCTTTCTCCTAGGTTAGGATTAGGGTCTATCGAGTCTAGGGAAGTAGAATTAGTTATATCTAAAGAAGTAGGGTCTTGTTCTAGGTCATCCAACCCTTCCTCCTCTTAGCCGCACCCGCTTGCGCGTCCTCCCAAATCTGTTCCTGATAAGTTCTTGCAAGACCTAGCTCAGCGCTGTCATGCCCTTTTAAGATGTCCGGAATTTGTTGCTACATCAATTACGATTGAGGATGGAGAAGAAATAGAAGGGGCGTGGGGCGATGACAGACTCGGCGTCTATAAAATCCTAGGTGAAAAAGATTCGGTTAATGAGGACAGCGACGTAGATGACACTGCTGATCTGTACGCGCAAGGACTTAAGAAATTCGACGAGCCGTCATCAGCAGTGGATGAACCTATGAAAGAAATCAATCTGGGGACCGAAGAAGACCCTAGGCCCATCATTATTGCTGCTAATCTATCTCCACAAGTAGAAGAAGACTTAATCAAAGTTCTAAGGGAGTATAGCGATTCCTTCGCCTGGTCTTACGAGGACATGCCAGGTCTTGACCCCTCTTTAGTGGAACATCGACTTGTGCTTAAACCAGGGGCAACATCGGTGAAACAACAGTCAAGAAGATTTCACCCCCACATGACCTTAAGGATTAAGGAAGAAGTTGACAAGTTATATAAGGCCAGATTCATTAGAGTTGTCCTATATCCTCAGTGGGTGGCAAACATAGTCCCTGTTATCAAGAAGGATGGAAAAGTGCGTATTTGCATCGATTTCAGGGATCTCAACAAAGCATGTCCAAAGGATGATTTCCCACTGCCTCATATAGACGTCCTAGTAGACAACACCGTCGGGTATGAAGCTCTATCATTCATGGATGGTTACTCAGGATACAATCAAATCCGTCTCGCTCCCGAAGATCAAGAGAAAACTTCCTTCACCACGCCCTGGGGCACGTACTGTTATGTGGTTATGCCGTTCGGTCTAAAGAACGCGGGCGCCACCTATCAAAGGGTGATGATGGCCATCTTCCATGACATGATGCACATCTATATGGAAGCTTACGTGGATGACATTTTGGTGAAGTCAAGAACTAAAGAAGAACACCCCTCTATTCTGGCTAAGGTACTGTAAAGAGCCAGGGAGTACAAGCTAAAGATGAATCCGAAGAAGTGTGTATTCGGAGTCTCCTCAGGAAAGCTGTTAGGTTTCATAGTGAGCAAACGGGGGATCCGGATTGATCCTAACAAAGCATAGGCCGTCATGGATATGCCTCCGCCTAAGAACATTACGGAACTTCGAGGATTGATTGGTAGATTACAATTCATCGAAGATTCATATCCCAACATTCTCAAAGGTGCCGTCCATTTTATGAATTGCTTAAGGTGGGGGTTAAGTTTGAATGGAATGAAGATTGTCAAAAGGCCTACGAGGACGTGAAGGAATATCTATCCAACCCCCCAGTTTTGCAACCTCCTGTCCCTGGGAAACCCCTAATCCTATATATCTCGGTCATTGAGGACTCCCTAGGGGCGGTCTTAGCACAAGTGGATGATGAAGGAAAAGAGCGGGCTGCGTATTACCTCTCTCGGTTATTCAACCCAGCTGAGTCCAGATACACCGCTATGGAGAAGACTTGTGCCGCCTTAGTGTGGGTAGCTCAGAAGCTTAAACACTGTTTTCTTGCCCACCCAGTTAGGTTGATCTCTAGAATGGACCCGATTCGCTATCTCTTAGAAAAGCCCGTCCTTTCTAGTAGGTTAGCTCGCTGGCAGAGCTTCCTCTCTCAATTCGACATCACCTTTGTTGTTCAGAAGGCAGTCAAAGGATATGCCATTGCTGAGCATCTCGCTCATCTCCCCATTCCTCACACCGATTCCATCCAGGACGATTTCCCTGATGAACATCTTTCTGTTATCTCTCATCACCCCTCCTGGTCTCTGCACTTCGACGGTGCACTCAATTCTCAAGGCCGAGGGATCGGTGCTGTTCTGCTTACTCCAGAGGGGGTGACCATTCCCTTTGCTTATCAACTTCGGTTTCCTGCCACCAACAACATCGCTGAGTATGAGGCTCTCCTGGCCAGACTAAAGCACGCTTACCTCTTAGGTGCGCGTTATTTAAACATTATAGGAGATTCTCAGCTCGTCCTACGGCAAGTTCTGACCACTTACCATACTCGTGACCCCAAGCTCAAGCCTTATCAAGATCTGGTCACGCTCCTTGCCAGGCAATTCCGTAAGCTAATCTATATCCATACTCCCTGTTCTCAGTACATTCTAGCTGATGCTCTGGCATCCCTTGCTTCTTCCCTATCTTTCCCTCTCAGCCGAAGCACTGAGACTATCATCATTCAGAGATTGGACGCACCCTCTCTTCAGGACCCTTGGTACATCAATCTTAGAAGATCTGTAGAGGCAAGAGCTGAGAAGGAAGATCTTAAGGAAGTATCTTTAACCGAGCTAGAATAGATTCTGGACGAAGAAGAACTGCCTTGGTATCATGAAATCGAGCTATTTTGTAAGGAGGGATTATTCCCAGAAGGGGCAAATGCTTAGCAACGCAAGTCAATCAGAAGAGCCGCCGCAAGGTACACCATTGTTGCAGGAGAACTGTACAGGCGCGCTACTAATGGGATGCTCATGAGATGCTTAGATGATGTTGAAGCTTGGAAGGTGGCTGAAGCAGCCCATTCTAGTGAGTGTGGGGGTCATGTCAATGGCCAAGCTCTGGCGAAGAAGATCCTAAGGCAGGGCTACTATTGGCCCACTCTAGAGGAAGATTGCTCCCTCTATGTCCGGAGGTGTCTTAAGTGCCAACTCCACGCTGATAAAATTCATTCTCCAGCTTCGTCTCTCCATCCTATGACCGCTCCTTGGCCATTCTCTATGTGGGCCTTTGACGTTGTCGGCCCGCTCGGTGATCCTAATTCCCAGATCAAGCAGAAATCATTTATCCTCACCGCTACTGAGTACTTCACCAAGTGGGCTGAAGCCGAGGCGTACGCAGAGATCAAAGCTACAACGGTGTGCCGCTTTGTTATGAAGAATATCATCTCACGGTTCGGAGTGCCAAGCAGCATCATCACCGACAACGGACCCCAGTTCGTTTCTCAAGAGCTCAAGGACCTATGTAAGAAGTTCAATATTGCATTGCATCATTCATCTCCATATTATCCTCAAGGCAACGGCCAAGCCGAGGACACTAATAAAACCCTTCTTAAAATCATCAAGAAAACATGTGAAGCTCATAAGTTTTCTGATTGGCCAGAAAGATTAGTGGAAGCTCTGTGGGCTTACCGCACCTCCGTCCGTACCCCTACGGGACAAACTCCCTATTCTCTCACCTACGGGATGGAGGCGGTGCTCCCATATGAGATCCTGATCCCTTCCCTTAGAGTGCAGCTTGATAAGGAACTTAATCTCGATGAACGTCGAGAGGCGTTGCTGGTTCAGTTAGAACTATTAGATAAGAAGAGGATGAATGCGGCCGATCATGTATCCGTTTATCAAAAGAGGGTTTTGCGTTATTTTCAAAAGAAGATAATCGAACATAAGTTTCAAAAGGGTGATATGGTTTTGAAACGAAAATTTATTCGGTCTACAGGTCCTAGGTCTAAATTACAACCTAATTGGGAAGGGCCGTTTGTCGTAAAAGAAGCTTATTCGGGAAATGCTTATCGTTTAGTAAACACAGAAGGTGAGGAGCTCTCTCACCCGTGGAATGGGTTGTATCTTAAGCGTTTCATTCCTTAGAGTCTAACCATGTGCTACCCCGGCAGCAAGATGTTCCTCCTTTCACTAAAGGAGTCTCGAGTGAGGCAATCACATAGTACACGACGTCCCTGGTCAGGTTTTCCACGTTGAGAAAGGGTAATGTTTCTCCTTGGCCATGCTTTGGGGGAAAGTCGAGGTCCCTGTCCGTTTCTTCCTTCAGCTAAAACCAGGGGCAAGAGGTGAATAAGGAGGCGATAACCGATCCAAACACCCTCACGAGAGGAGGTCTCAAATAGGCGCAGTCCGTTATGACCTGACGCCACAAGAAACAAAAGAGGCAGCGAAGGGGCAATCTCTATGATAAAATCAAAAGCATCACCTCAAAGTCGATATAGTATGAATTATGAATTCCAAAGCTCCAGAAAGGCAAAGCAAGAAAAGCTAGGCATGACAAGAGTGGCAGTACAGTTCCCCGCGGGACGTTATGTGCCCGGTCGCATGCATGCCTAGGGTGGATTAAGGTTCGATGACGGACTCAAAGCCTCGGCACAACAGACCAAATCTCTAATGGGTTGTACGGAAAGGAAATCAAGTCTTAAAAACTTCTATATATGGCCTAAAGCTTACCCCCCGTATTCTGTTTTTCTTTTAGGACCAAGATTAGTACCCTGGGTATGGCCTTGGCAGAAACACCATCATGACAATTGGACCTTGTCCAGGGGTCGTCCCCTCATTACACGCCAACCTCGGGATTCTCGATATCAACAAGGAAGGGCTCACGCTGCTGGGGAAGCACTGGTTTTCCAAAATTCAAAAAAAAAACAACAAAAAAAATCAAAATCAAATATTTTCAAAATCCAAAACAAAAAATCAAATATTTCAAAATCCAAACAAATTGAATATTTTCAAAATCCAAACAAAATCAAACATTTTCTAAAGTCCAAAAAAAAAATTGAAATATTTCCAAAAATCCAAAAACATCAAATATTTTCAAAACCCAAACAAATCAAATATTTTCAAAGTCTCACAAAAATCAGATACTCTCCAAAACCCCCGAAAACACCATCATATGCATTGCATGCATTACATTATTTTTATGTTTTCCGCCTATTTAACAAGGCTCCACCCCTTGACCAAATATTGAGAAACGGTCATTATCTAACTTGCTTCAAGGCAAGGGGTTGAGTCTAAGAACAGATCTAACTTATTTTCATGTTTAAAGTGTGCGCAGAACACAGGATCAAGATCAAAGTGAGAAGCTCACAATTATGCAGATTCAGAGGCTGTAACGCGTCATCACCAGACCGCTACAGTCATCCAACGGTCATATCCTTACCGTCACTCCTCTCCTTGCATAAGCTTTCTTTCTTTCAGCAGCCATCATTCTAACGGCCAGGGTTATGACCGTTACTTACTCTAACGGCCTGAGTCCTGACCGTTACATCCCTCAGAAAATAGGGTTCTTCGTGCTTCCATTTTGACGGCCAATCGCCAGACCGTCGTTTCTTTATAACGGCCCAGTGCACATCCGTTACATACTCCAGAGGCTCTGCCTGTTCACGTCATTCCGGACAATCAAGCCACAAAACTCTTGCTCATTCAACTGAGACAATCTCATCTCATTCAATCAGGCTTAATGAAAAATGAATTCACAAAATTCCAACTTTTTGTCATACAAGCAACATCTCTCATAAATAAAAAAATCAAGCTACATTAAGTTTTTCATCTGCAAGAGGGCGGATCTTCCTCAACTCTTTTACGTAGCCTCGGCGTACTTTGTCGTTCTCTTCAACATCTTCTTGCCACGGGCGCACTTTGCTGATCTCCCACATGGTCAGCGCGTTCCGGATCGCTCTTTCATCCTCCTCGGTCCCCATCTTCCTAGATAGAAGGGGAGGCTAGTGTGATAGTGCAGGAGCTTGGGTTCTTGGAAGTCCGATCTGAAGATGGCACCGGTGCGGGTTGTAGATCGCCATTGTAGTGTTCCCCACTAGCTGGAGGTCCAGGCCTTGACGCCGCGGTATTTTAAGAGGAGTGCTTCGAAGAATTCTTGGTCGCATATTGAACTTGTCCATTGGCAAAGTGTTGAAGAAGAGGCGCCATTCATCCCGAGTTTTCTTATCCGCCATCTTGCATTCAACCTGTGAAGAGTATCCAAATGCCCCTCCAATGAAGAAGAGAGGGTGGCTCCCGAAGATTCGACTGGCTGAAGTTATGTCTTCCTTTGGTTGGAATTTGACTCTCACTCCTATCCAGTACTCAAGGAGTATCATAGAGCCGAACAAAGGTCCTTCTAAGCAAGCTGAACTTAGTCCTTCATAGAGGTATGAGAGGATCGCTTGAGAGATGGACGTTCCCCGCCACAACCCACTAATAATGCTGAGATTTTTTATGTCTAAAAGGTGGTCAGTTGTGGTGAAAAGGAAGACTCCGCATAAGCACACCGCCACCGCCTTGGCTATTGCTTCGTGTCTCTCCCACTTGTTCTTACAATGGGACACTATCCATTGAGCCAAGGGTATCATATGAACGTGGTGTGGGCTGATCATGGTCCTCACGTCCTTCGGATTATGGATAAAATCACTCAAGATCAAGGACGGGTCAATAGGCTCAATCGTGTAGCAAACCCGGTCTTCATCCCCCACCTTAGTCTTAGGAAGGGCTAGGTAGGTCTCTACCTCCTCTAATAGGACTGTCGCTTCAAAGGAAGGGAAGATGAAGGTATGAGTGTCACGCCCCGATGCGGAATATCGGGATGTACAGTCAGGGGCAAGCAGGAAAGAGAGAGAACTAATCTAAAAGCACAAGTGCTATGGAAAGGAAATACTAAATGATCATAAAACAACCAAACTGATACAATGATCTCAAAGGCAACTTAATACAACAAGGAATAATCAACCACTAAAACTCAATGACATAACTGAAACTAAATGCTCTCCAAACACAACTAAAGTAAGATAACACACTACTAACACACTAGAACTGATACACTCAAGACATCACTCCTGCCCTTCCCCATCGGTAAACGCGTCACCTGAAAAGCCTGGAAAGGGGGAAACACAACTATGAGCTGACGCTCAGTAGGAAATAACAGACATGTATAAGTGATTAACAGTTTAATTACATTTTTAAAATGTCATGCTACAAATGATAAAAACAATAAAAAGATAATGATGATATCACGAAACAGAATTCAAAGATCTTGCAAGGTCAAGAATACAATGAATAGAATAGTAAGACAAGAATTTACTACAGGAGATAACAATAAAAGTTGGCCATATCAAGACAATTCAAGTCATGTCAAGCACGTATGTAATTTCATTTCCACGTCCAAGTAATAAGCAAGTAAAGTAACCACGAGTAGAGTATAGAACAGTGAAGAGTGGAAAGTGAAAAGTAGTAGAAAGTAATATAAAGAGTAGTGGAATGAGTAGTGGACAGTCCTAGATTTAACACATGTCAAGTACTGGTGCCAAATGCCACACCTAGTCATTCACCTCCCCGGGGGTACACGTAGTGTTCGGGCGCTCTTCCCAGGACCAGACCGAGCCCTTAATTGTTTGCCAGGCATTGATTTCTTTGGATCAAAGATCCCACGAATCTAGACTTCCACAGTTTATGGCCAGAATTCCAAGGTTTAAACTAAGTAGCAATAACAACTTCAAGTAGGAAAGAGATTCATTTCCAAAATTTCAAGGTAAGTATAATCATCAAGGAGATTGAAATCAAGTCACAACAAGTGTTAATCGTACTGCACTACTGTAAAACAGCAGCAATCAAACAAGCTAAACAACATATTAATCCTAATCACCAAGTTAGGATATCATGATTAACCATTATCATTTGCATTAAGACAATTGCCAAGAAGCTGATTCAAGATGATAAGGCAAAGAACAACTCCCACAGGAGTGAAATAGAATATATTAACAGAGATTTAGTTACACCATTAACCACTAATTATGTGGATTTCTATTTAATCTTGTATGCATTGAAATGAAGATGATAAACGGTGTGTTTTTACACTAAGTTTGCATGTATGGGCCAATGTTAATTGAAACTAAAAAGGGTACATGAATAGGTCATTAGTTCCTCAAAAATGTAGTTTTTAATGTGATTAGGTTGAATGGATTGATTCCCCGGTGATCCGGATTGATCCCCGGGTCAAAACATCACTT
This sequence comes from Amorphophallus konjac, assembly GCA_022559845.1. NCBI lineage: Eukaryota > Viridiplantae > Streptophyta > Magnoliopsida > Alismatales > Araceae > Amorphophallus > Amorphophallus konjac. The sequence goes on along the minus strand of CM040124.1, from coordinate 214,961,355 downwards.
AAAACGGGTTTACGGGGCATGGGTCGACCCTTTGGGTCGACCCCTGGAAAAATTCCAGGTATGGGTCGACCCAGGGGTCGACCCCTGGCTTTCCAGGAGCCATCTGGCTGCATGGGTCGACCCATGGGTCGACCCCTCAAAAACAGGCTTCATGGGTCGACCCATTGGGTCGACCCCCTTCACTGGGTGCATGGGTCGACCCATGGCTCGACCCCTGCAGGCTGTGGGTCGACCCATTGGGTCGACCCATGCAAGGCAGCTTTGCTGCTTGCAGGGTGGAAATGGGTCGACCCATGGGTCGACCCCTGGGTTTCCAGACCCAAAAAGCTTCATAAAAACTCCAAGAATTGGGGTCTAAAAGTATTGGGATCTTAACCATAGACTCTAGGGTTATTAATATGCATCCTAGGGTCATGAAACACAATTTTAAATCACGAATTTCGATAGGAATCCAATGAAATACAACCTATTCTATGAAGAACACAAGAAAAGTCTAGCTTGCTAGCATGCTTCTAATAACACACGAAATACTCTAGGCATGATCTATAAAAATTGGGGATTTTGATGTCAAAAGAAAGCTAACATGCTATTGATTACATTCATGTATGTTAATTAGAAGTTGGGCTGTTATCACCTACCTCAAATTGAAGAGGGAACTCGAAACCTAGAATAAAGAACAACTTGACAGCACCTCACTAAAACCTCGATATCTCCACGGATACCTAATGAAAATTGGGGCTTTTGCCACCAATGGAAAGAGCTCGATAAGAGGTACAGTTTGCTGTACTCATTATCAATATTTGGTTGAGAATTCCTACCTCAATCGATGGATCAAAGAAGGATGAAGGGAAGCCAACGGCCTACTGACCCACTTCCACAAATCGAGCTAGAACTCGTCAGATCCGAAATTTCAGCGAACCCCACAGCAGCCAAATGAAAGAAGACTCGTAGGGCTTCATTTTGATAGCTTATAGAGCTTCTGGTGCCTTCTGAATTGGGAGTATTCGCTGCTGCAAGCTACGTGTTTAGAAACGGCGCCGAAATCCTTGACTTGACCAAACTATGTCGGCAACACGTTTTGGGGCTAAGTTTACCTCAAATTGATTGAGGGTAAATGTTCCTTACATTGTGGCCTTCCATTTGCCACTGATTTCAGATCATTTGGTTGAGAATTGAGGTCGAATTTGATGTTCAAAGTTTGGGTGAATAGTGAATACGAATTTGGGTTAGGTGGGTTGTAAGTTAGACTTAATCTACTGATTAGGCCTAGATAATGATTTAATTAGGCTTACTCCAAGAAGATAAAAGTGTTAGTCGAAGCATCTATTATTTAATTACTATTTTTATAAATTTTTATATGGTAGATAAAATTCCACTTCTACTATTCCGTAATTAATTAAATATTAAGTTCGGAAGACTTAGTTCGCTAATTCAGCTTAATAAACGATTTTATTAGGCTTAATTGTAGAAGACAAAGTTGAAAAACAAAATTAATTCTACAAGATGTGATTTTTGGGGATTTTTATAAAATAGTAGAAAAATGACTTATTCTATTAATTAATTAATTAATCTAATTAATTTGGATAATTCTCATTAATTTCGAATAACTTCAAATAAATTCTAAATAATTACAAATAACTTTCTAAAGAATTTGGGGTCTTACACCCTCCCCTACTTAAAGGAATTTGGTCCTCCAAATTCACTGCACTAAAACTGAGAGTAGAAAAAGATCGCTCACCTAGAATAGATCGGGATACCGCTTTCGCATAGTCTCTTCAGATTCCCATGTAGCTTCTTCGGTCCCACGCCGACTCCACTGAATTTTGACCATCGGTATCGAACGATTCCGGAGTTGCTGATGCTTCCGGTCCAGAATCTTGACAGGTCTTTCCTCATAGGTCAAATCTTCCTTCAGTTCAAAATCCACCTGCTGAATGATATGAGTGGGATCGTACACATATTTCCGTAACATAGACACATGGAAAACGTTGTGTACGCCAGACAATTGCGGTGGTAAAGCCAGTCTGTATGCCACCTATCCCACTCTATCTAGAATCTCGAACGGACCAATGTACCTCGGACTCAGCTTGCCATGAATGCCAAATCTTCGGATCCCTCTCGTCGGAGAGACCTTTAAGAACACATGCTCGCCAACCTGAAATTCCAATGCCCTTCTCCTGTTGTCGGCATAACTCTTCTGTCTTGACTGGGCTACTTGTAACCGGTCTCGGATAACACGTATGTTCTGTGATGATTCCGAAACAAGATCTGGTCCAAGCCACTGCTTCTCACCTACCTCGTCCCAACACAATGGGGAACGACAACTTCTACCATATAGTGCTTCAAAAGGAGCCATCTGAATACTAGACTGATAGCTGTTATTGTAGGCAAATTCAATTAATGCCAAATGCTCACTCCAATTACCACCGAAATCAATCATGCAAGCTCGCAGTATATCTTCCACTATCTGATTGGTTCTTTCAGTCTGTCCTTCTGTCTGTGGATGAAAAGCAGTACTGAAATTCAGACGAGTACCCAAAGACTCTTGCAGTCCCTTCCAGAAATGTGAAGTAAATCTGGGGTCTCGATCAGATACTATATTCACTAGAATACCATGCAATCTCACCACTTCCTTTATATACAAAGCAGCGAATACATCAATCGTCCACTTGGACTTAATTGATAAGAAATGAACCGACTTTGTCAATCGATCAACAATCACCCATATCGCATCAAATCCACCACGAGTCCTAGGTAGACCCATAATGAAATCCATGCCAATGCTTTCCCACTTCCATTGGGGTATGTCGAGTGGTTTCAATTTCCCTGCTGGTCTGAAATGTTCGGCCTTAACTTGCTGACATACCAAACATCTGCTCACAAAATCTGCAACTTCTCTTTTCATATTCGGCCACCAAAAGGACCTTTTCAAATCTCGGTACATCTTAGTGCCTCCAGGATGAATGGTATATCTGGATCTATGAGCTTCCTCAAGAATGTTGTTCTTTATTCCAACCTCATCCGGTACACAAGTTCTGCCTTTAAATAATAATCTACCATCATCGGCCAACATGAAGTCAGGTCTGCTGCTCAAGCTTCCCTTGATCTCTACCAACTCGGGGTCATTATCTTGCAAGGACTTGATCTCTATCAATAATTCAGGTTTAAGTTGAATCTGAGCAATCAAGATCCGATCATTGTCAATATTAAGATCCAGACTAGATAATTGTTCCAACAATCTCCATTCTTGTAACATGAGACTTGACAATCTAGCTACCGGCTTCCGGCTTAATGCATCTGCCACGACATTATCTTTGCCAGGATGATACTCAATTGAGAAGTCGAAGTCTTTCAAGTACTCCAACCATCTCCGCTGCCTCATGTTGAGTTCCTTTTGAGAAAATAAGTACTTCAAACTCTTATGATCTGAAAACACTGTAAAGGTTTCTCCATACAAGTAATGCCTCCAAATCTTCAAAGCAAACACGACTGCAGCAAGTTCCAAATCATGAACAGGATAATTATCTTCATGCTTCCTCAACTGCCTAGAGGAATAGGCAATCACCTTCCCATGCTGCATGAGTACACAGCCTAAGCCAATACCTGAAGCATCAGTATAAACAACAAATCCTCCTTCACCAGAAGGTAAAGCCAAAACAGGTGCAGTAGTCAAACACTCCTTCAGAGTCTGAAAGCTTCGCTGACAGTCATCTGACCAATCAAACTTATTTTCCTTGCGGGTTAATCTTGTAAGAGGTACCGCAATCTTAGAGAAGTCTTGAATAAATCTTCGATAATAACCTACCAGGCCTAGAAAACTTCTAACTTCAGTTGCACTAGTAGGCTGCTCCCAATTCTTCACTACCTCAATCTTCGAAGGATCAACAGAAATACCTTCCTTCGTAATGATATGTCCTAGAAAGGACACTTCTTGTAGCCAGAACTCACACTTACTGAACTTAGCATATAGCTGATGATCTCTCAACAGTTGCAATGCCATTCTCAGATGCTCAACAAGCTCCTCCTAATTCTTAGAATAAATCAGGATGTCATCAATAAAGACTACGACCCATTGATCAAGATAGGGCCGAAATACATCGTTCATCAACTGCATGAAAGCCGCTGGTGCATTCGTTAGACCAAAAGGCATAACGACAAACTCAAAATGACCATACCTGCTGCGGAAAGCTGATTTATAGATATCCTCCTCCTTAATCCGCAACTGGTGATATCCAGATCGAAGATCGATCTTAGAAAAATATTGAGCTCCCGCTATCTGGTCAAATAACTCGTCAATCCTCGGCAAGGGATATTTGTTCTTGACAGTCTGCTGGTTTATTTGCCGATAATCAATGCACAACCTCATCGAACCATCTTTCTTCCTGACGAATAACACAGGGGCCCCCCACGGAGAAGTACTAGGACGAATAAAACCCTTCTCGAGTAATTCCATCAGTTGCTGCTTCAGTTCCCTCAGTTCCGCAGGAGACATACGATAAGGAGCCTTAAAAATGGGAGCTGTGCCAGGAATAAGATCAATAGAAAAGATAACTTCCCGCTCAGGCGGAAGTCCTGGTAGTTCCTCTGGAAAGACATCAGGAAAATCTCGGACAACAGGAATGTCCTTGGTCTCAATCTGCTGCTCAGGAGTTGCACAAACAAAGGCTAGAAAAGCCTCACACCCATGCCTCAAAAGCTTATCAGCTCGAAGAGCCGAGATGAGCGGTACGGAGTTATGGTGCTTGACTCCCGTAAAAGATAAACCAGAATGTCCAGTAAAAGTCACTGAGCTAGAACTACAGTGAACATTGACCTCATACTTGGCCAACCAGTCTGCTCCTAGGATTACATCATAATCCTTCATATCCATGCAGACCAAATCTGCTGGAAAGTTCTGTTCACCAATCATAACCTTACTAGAAGGATAGAAATACTGGATTGTTGATCTAGTGCCAATAGGGGTTGAAATCTCTAACGGAGTATTCATCAAAACAGGTTCCACAGCTAATGACTTAGCAAATTTCTGTGAAATAAAAGAATGTGTTGCACCAGTATCAAAGAGAGCAAATGCGGGCTTATCGATTATAGTAAGGGTACCTTCGACGAGTCCGCCATCATCAGAAATCCCAGTTTCCTCTGTATGTAAAGCTTGAAGCTTGCCTTGTGGTTTCTTGAAGACTAGAGGTTTTGCCGGTGTAGCTTGTTCCGATATGAGAGGACAATTGGGGATACGGTGCTCCTTACTTCCACATCGCAAATAGGCGCCTAGCTTGCGCCAGCACTCCTCTATCTTGTGACCCGGACGATCACAATAGTTGCACACGCCCTTAAATGGAACAATAGGGCCAGGCTTCTTGTCTTCATGCCTCGGCATCTTGCCCTTCCACGATCCGGACCCGCTCCACGAACCAGGTCCACTAACAGGCCTCTTCTTGGTATACCCGGGTTTGACACTCCCGGAACCCGTAGGTAATTCTTTCTTGGTGCCTTTCCCACGGATTCTCTCCGTCATCTCAAGAGTATCCTCTAGAACTTGCGCTTTCCTTACCATCTCCGAATAAGTGGAAATCTCCATCGGTGCCAATTGGTTGATATAATGAAGCTTCAAACCATTGAGAAAGCGCTTCGCCTTCATCTTCTCGGTGGAAATGAGATGTGTAGCATATCGAGAAAGCCGTGCAAATTGAGCCTCATACTCTGCCACGGACAAACCTCGCTGTTTCAAGGCCGCGAACTCTGCCGCTTTCATCTCTTGCACTCTATCAGAAAAATACTTGATGTTGAAGAATTCCTCGAACTCTTCCCACATAACTTGCCGCTCACCAAGAGTTGCCTTGATAGAATCCCACCAAGTACGTGCATCATGTTCCAATTGAAATGTGGACAAAAGGACACGCTCCTGGTTGGTGCATTGCATAACTTCAAAGATTCTCCCCATCTCATCTAGCCAGTGCTCGGCTTGGTCAGGGTCAGTCGAACCAGCGAATCTAGGCGGGTTCATTCCGCGGAAGTTCCGGTATAGATCACCGGTGCCATGCTGTGCCGCTCCTGCCTGAGCTACTTGCTGAAGGGCCTGAGTAAGGCCTTGAACCGTACGCTGCAGGTTCCTCCATTCAGCACGATCAGCTGCCATCTACACGAGAAATAGGTTACTTAGGTTCAATAAGATAGATAAAGTACGATTAAGGAACGAACTTAACCCAAGTTCTACCCATTCTTACCAGGTCTGGTCCTAGACTTTTACAAGGTTAGGGATCTAATGCACCTAGACACGACCAAAAACTCGGTACCTGGCAGAGGTAATCGGTGCGAAGACCACTCGCGCAAGTGTGCGACCTTCCCGATAGACGTAGCCTAACGTTCGGACAACACCTTTTGATATACCGATTATTGGGATGCAATGCAAGAAAACTTAAACTTAGGAAACCTAGGAATGTGAAACCTAGGGCTCTGATACCAACTAAATTGTCACGCCCCGACGCGGAATATCGGGATGTACAGTCAGGGGCAAGCAGGAAAGAGAGAGAACTAATCTAAAAGCACAAGTGCTATGGAAAGGAAATACTAAATGATCATAAAACAACCAAACTGATACAATGATCTCAAAGGCAACTTAATACAACAAGGAATAATCAACCACTAAAACTCAATGACATAACTGAAACTAAATGCTCTCCAAACACAACTAAAGTAAGATAACACACTACTAACACACTAGAACTGATACACTCAAGACATCACTCCTGCCCTTCCCCATCGGTAAGCGCGTCACCTGAAAAGCCTGGAAAGGGGGAAACACAACTATGAGCTGACGCTCAGTAGGAAATAACAGACATGTATAAGTGATTAACAGTTTAATTACATTTTTAAAATGTCATGCTACAAATGATAAAAAAAATAAAAAGATAACGATGATATCACGAAACAGAATTCAAAGATCTTGCAAGGTCAAGAATATAATGAATAGAATAGTAAGACAAGAATTTACTACAGGAGATAACAATAAAAGTTGGCCATATCAAGACAATTCAAGTCATGTCAAGCACGTATGTAATTTCATTTCCACGTCCAAGTAATAAGCAAGTAAAGTAACCACGAGTAGAGTATAGAACAGTGAAGAGTGGAAAGTGAAAAGTAGTAGAAAGTAATATAAAGAGTAGTGGAATGAGTAGTGGACAGTCCTAGATTTAACACATGTCAAGTACTGGTGCCAAATTCCACACCTAGTCATTCACCTCCCCGGGGGTACACGTAGTGTTCGGGCGCTCTTCCCAGGACCAGACCGAGCCCTTAATTGTTTGCCAGGCATTGATTTCTTTGGATCAAAGATCCCACGAATCTAGACTTCCACAGTTTATGGCCAGAATTCTAAGGTTTAAACTAAGTAGCAATAACAACTTCAAGTAGGAAAGATATTCATTTCCATAATTTCAAGGTAAGTATAATCATCAAGGAGATTGAAATCAAGTCACAACAAGTGTTAATCGTACTGCACTACTGTAAAACAGCAGCAATCAAACAAGCTAAACAACATATTAATCCTAATCACCAAGTTAGGATATCATGATTAACCATTATCATTTGCATTAAGACAATTGCCAAGAAGCTGATTCAAGATGATAAGGCAAAGAACAACTCCCACAGGAGTGAAATAGAATGCATTAACAGAGATTTAGTTACACCATTAACCACTAATTATGTGGATTTCTATTTAATCTTGTATGCATTGAAATGAACATGATAAACGGTGTGTTTTTACACTAAGTTTGCATGTATGGACCAATGTTAATTGAAACTAAAAAGGGTACATGAATAGGTCATTAGTTCCTCAAAAATGTAGTTTTCAATGTGATTAGGTTGAATGGATTGATTCCCCGGTGATCCGGATTGATCCCCGGGTCAAAACATCACTTAAAACGGGTTTACGGGGCATGGGTCGACCCTTTGGGTCGACCACCGGAAAAATTCCAGGTATGGGTCGACCCCTGGGTCGACCCCTGGCTTTCCAGGAGCCATCTGGCTGCATGGGTCGACCCATGGGTCGACCCCTCAAAAACAGGCTTCATGGGTCGACCCCCTTCACTGGGTGCATGGGTCGACCCATGGGTCGACCCCTGCAGGCTGTGGGTCGACCCATTGGGTCGACCCATGCAAGGCAGCTTTGCTGCTTGCAGGGTGGAAATGGGTCGACCCATGGGTCGACCCCTGGGTTTCCAGACCCAAAAAGCTTCATAAAAACTCCAAGAATTGGGGTCTAAAAATATTAGGATCTTAACCATAGACTCTAGGGTTATTAATATGCATCCTAGGGTCATGAAACACAATTTTAAATCACGAATTTCGATAGGAATCCAATGAAATACAACCTATTCTATGAAGAACACAAGAAAAGTCTAGCTTGCTAGCATGCTTCTAATAACACACGAAATACTCTAGGCATGATCTATAAAAATTGGGGATTTTGATGTCAAAAGAAAGCTAGCATGCTATTGATTACATTCATGTATGTTAATTAGAAGTTGGGCTATTATCACCTACCTCAAATTGAAGAGGGAACTCGAAACCTTGAATAAAGAACAACTTGACAGCACCTCACTAAAACCTCGATATCTCCACAGATACCTAATGAAAATTAGGGCTTTTGCCACCAATGGAAAGAGCTCGATGAGAGGTACAATTTGCTATACTCATGATCAATATTTGGTTGAGAATTCCTACCTCAATCGATGGATCAAAGAAGGATGAAGGGAAGCCAACGGCCTACTGACCCACTTCCACAAATCGAGCTAGAACTCCTCAGATCCGAAATTTCAGCGAACCCCACAGCAGCCAAATGAAAGAAGACTCGTAGGGCTTCATTTTGATAGCTCATAGAGCTTCTGGAGCCTTCTGAATTGGGAGTATTCGCTGCTGCAAGCTACGTGTTTAGAAACGGCGCCGAAATCCTTGACTTGACCAAACTATGTCGGCAGCACGTTTTGGGGCTAAGTTTACCTCAAATTGATTGAGGGTAAATGTTCCTTACATCGTGGCCTTCCATTTGTCACTGATTTCAGATCATTTGGTTGAGAATTGAGGTCGAATTTGATGTTCAAAGTTTGGGTGAATAGTGAATACGAATTTGGGTTAGGTGGGTTGTAAGTTAGGCTTAATCCACTGATTAGGCCTAGATAATGATTTAATTAGGCTTACTCCAAGAAGATAAAAGTGTTAGTCGAAGCATCTATTATGTAATTACTATTTTTATGAATTTTTATATGGTAGATAAAATTCCACTTCTACTATTCCGTAATTAATTAAATATTAAGTTCGGAAGACTTAGTTCGCTAATTCGGCTTAATAAACGATTTTATTAGGCTTAATTGTAGAAGACAAAGTTAATAAAAAAAATTAATTCTACAAGATGTGATTTTTGGGGATTTTTAGAAAATAGTATAAAAATGACTTATTCTATTAATTAATTAATTAATCTAATTAATTTGGATAATTCTCATTAATTTCGAATAACTTCAAATAAATTCTAAATAGTTACAAATAACTTTCTAAATAAATTTCTAAAGAATTTGGGGTCTTACAATGAGTTTGTGGATGCCATAGTTCTACAAGAGCTGAAATACTTGGCCAATCTAAAGATAATCTCTGGAAGTTTTTGCCTAAGACCAAGAGAGGTTGAAGGTGCCATGATTTAATGATTGATGTGACTTCTATAGGGAGTGCCTTTACCATGGGAGCCGCCCACTTCAAATTTGAATAGCATCTTGGGCAAGGAAGGGGCTTAAGAAGGGGAAGAAGAAGGAGTCATGAAAGGAATTGACGTGCAGAAAATTCTGAACTTGGCTGGGTTATTGGGACGTACCACCCTTTGAGCATTAAAGCTTAGGTGCTTGGGAATCGAGGTTAGCCGTTGAAGCTCTCCGTGTTCCTTTCTTGTAGCCTTAGGTCCGATGTACACCTTCTCCTCCATAGCCATCACCTCAAAGCTTCTCTTCATCTTGATTTCTGCCTTTAGGAGTGGTCTTTCAGCCCTAGAGTAGAGGTTTCAGCAAAGCTATGATTTTTGGTTGAGTTTCCAAGTTTTAAAGGCTTGATTTTGGTTTTAAAAGGATAAGACTTGAGTTAGGAGGCCTTATCTTCAATCTAGATAAGTTCTAGTGGGAGATTAAGTGGATAAATCTCGGGTTTAGGCTCTCACGGCTCAATCCGTCTCGAAACACAACTCAGGCTCCAACGGTCCATCGTGGGACCGTCATTTGTCTCTGACGCACCAGAATGGGGCCATCGCATTTCCTGTAGGTTCAAGTTCGCCCGATCCTGTTCTATGAAGTCTAACGGTCCAGCGTTTGACCGTCGTTCTTTTGTAACGCGTGAACCCTGAGCCGTTACACCCTCAGCAGTTCAGCTCCTTGGCTTCTGGGCTGAACATTTCCCGACGGTCTTGGTCAGGACCGTTTCTTCACCCCGACGCGTCTCCGGGCCGTCGCATTTCCTGCTAGTTGCCCTGCAAACCATCGCTCTGCCATGATCAACGGTCTAGCATTAGGCCGTTATTTGTCTTTGACGCGCCTTCCGTTGACCGTCACTTTTCCTACAGCCCCAGCTACAATTCGACCACTGTCATGGTTAACGGCCCTTATCTAGCGCGTTATTTGATTATGACGGTCTGAACCTGGACCGTTACATTCCCTGCTGCTGAATTGAGGCTATTTCTTCCTGCCCTTGCCTAGACCCGGCGGTCTTTCACATTTTACACCTCCTTCTCCGCACATTCTCATGCACAACTGTTTTCATTCTTCACATACATGCATTCCTACACATGCATTCCTACACACATATCACGCATTCATCATCACATACAATCCTTCATTTGTTTTGGCGTTTCACAAACACACATTCCTGCACAGAATAACAAAAGACCAAAAAGAAATTTCATTTTTCAATCCATTTTTTCTATATAAGTCATGTACAAGTGATAATAAAAAGGCAAAGAAAAACATATATATCACTCGGCCGGCTTATCTCCCGGGCCGCCATCACTATCTCCGGTACCCTCGGGCTGCCTGGCTGTTGGTCCCATGACGCTGTGCTCACCCTCTGGCTATCGTCTCTGGTCCGCCTCCTCGTTCCTCCGATGGCCGGAAGAACTGGTAAAATACCCGTGAACTCCGCTGATAGGGGCCACACTCTGGCTCCGGCTGCTCGTCCCCGACTTCCTCCCTAGAAGCCGGAGTGCATCCTTCAAGGCCCCAATCGCGCCCTTCATCTCGAAGGTCTGCACTCGGAACTGATCTCGCTCGCCTCTTACACGTGCGATGTCAGCCCTGAGCCGCTCCATCTCTCCGTCATCTGGGCGTCGCGGGGTCTCCGCTCACAATCTGGCCATCTCCGCCCGTACAAGCTCTGTTTCTGCTCGGGCTCTCTCCGTCTCAGCCCGGCTCCTCTCTATCTCCGCCTGGAGACGCTCTGCCTCCGACCGAGCCTGCCTCGCCTCGGCCACTGCTGCGGCTACCTCTCTCGCCTGTAGATTGCATTTCATATAGTTAATCATAAGGCATTTAATTGGCATCATCATGAGCATAAGCATTTTAGCATCTTACCCGCTCTGCGAGGGTGGCCTCCGCCTCCTCGGCCCGGGCAACCGCCCGAGCGAACTCGGCGTCCTGCTCTGCCCTGCCTCCCGCAGGCTGAGAGGAAGACGATGGGGCATCCGGTCTAGCTCGTTGGGCTCCCTCGGCCCACTGCATTTTCATGATTAATCACATTAAGCATTTCATAAGCATAATCATTTAAGTTTAAGTTTAGAGTCTCACCAGGAGCTCCAGAGCGGTCCGGTACTCGTCCCGCTGCTGGATGGGGGAGTGAAGTAATCCCTCTAGCTCGGCTATCCGACCCTCAGGGTCTAGCTGCATTTAGAAAACATGTGAGTCATTTACATATAGCAGTGCATTTTTTGCATATAAAGAGGTTTAAGGTTTAGAGTTGCATACCGGTCGTCGGGTACCTCGGTACACCCGGTCACCGTAGAGTCGAGCAAAGGCCTTCAGATATGCCTCATCGCTCTCATCTCGCTCCTTCACCGCTCGGCCCCGCTTGTTCCAATCGTGGACGTACTTCGCCTTCCGGGCGTACCAATCCACGTTGCCACTGATGCCCCTTGCCGACTTGCCTGGGTGGTCATCACTATGGTGTGGAAAGGTCACCTCGAGCTGGTGTAGTCCCCGAGTCCGCAGGATCAGCCTGTAGTGCAGAGGCTCGATGATGTGGATGCAATGCAGCCATATGTCTCGCCCCATGTACGACAAGGCCGCCTCTACCCACGGCTGTCCCGTGTAACCCTCGCCGCGGTACGGGGTCCATCTCACCTAGAAACATTAAGTCCATTCATCAGCATATAAGTTCATCATGTAGAAGCATTTAAAGGCATGTAGAAGCATTTAAAAGCATGTAGAAATCATTTCGAGTTCTGGACTTACCGACGTGTGTGGGTAGGAGTCCAGGTCATCCTGGATCGTCCGGGTCAGTCTGATGATCGACCCTGATGCGGGACGAGACCACGGACATGACAAGCTCGCGATTGTCCCTTAACGTGGGAAGCGTCGGACGTGCGCGGTTGAGAAATCGGCAATGAGCTAGGGTGATCGGCTCTCTCGTGTGCCCGGATCGGGTCACGGGACGGTCTTGCACTCTCTCGCAGCAGCGGTAATGAACAGATAAAGCAAGCTAGATATCCCTACACATGCTCTCTAGCAGCGACATAAACAAATATATATGAAGTAAGCAAAATGCCGAGAAGGGAGCGAAAATGATACCTCCACGCGCCCGACGTGGGGAAGACGGACCCGGCCAAAACTCGTACTCTTGGGATAATTAATACACCATATTACAGCAAATGAATTACTGCCCACTCCACGCAGGGAGGTAAAGGGCTACACAAACGGGCCCGGGAGGACCGAATTTGGGTTGACGGGCGGCTTCTCGCGTTGATTCGGCAGCACCTGAACTTGTGACGGTGGGGCCCACGTGCTGTCCGGAGGGGCCGTGTGGGACCCGATGGCACCGCTGTAGTGGGGACACTTAGGGAAGCGCTCCTCGGGCTGGCAGCACACTGGTTCGCCGGCCGGAGGCCGGGCGGCTCCGTTCGGCACCGGTCGGAATGACCGGCCACGGACTTGCCGGTTCTGTTTTCCGGCGCGCGCTCCGGCGAGAACGGACGCTGCGATCAGCCCCGACGTCGGAATGCGACGAAACTTGCGCCTTTGGAAAGATGCTTCGAAGGGCTTCAACCTAAGGTGATTATAGAAAAATAATCAAGCCTGTACTTATAATTGGCGAATTTTGAAGGTTGCTGTTGTACAGTTTCTGAAATCTCAGGTCAGTAGAGAACTTTCCTGTGGATTACCTTTGACCGCGAGGTAGATGTCCGAATCTGGGGGTTCTTCATAAAAGTTGTGGGAAATTAAGTTACGAAACCAGGAAGAGTTTTGGATCTGTATTTGGAGGTGGTGGTGATTTGTTACGATTTTGGAAGTGGAGGGTGGTCAGATCTGGGATCTGACTGACAACACTGTAGCTGAGGAAGAATACGAATTTCTAAAAATAGATAGAAGGCTGATAAAAAATTAAGAAAATTTGTGGATGTAGGGAGTGATGGAAAGAACTCCCAGTAAAATTGGGAGGGTTTGGACAAATCAAAAAGATGGCCGGCGGTGGGATACACAGGGCTGCTTTCACTGTAGACAGGGACAAAACATAACTAGGAATGAAAGGTGCACGAAAATGGGAAAATACTAAATGATGGAATTTGGGTGTGAAATTTTAGGTGGAGCTTGGGGTACAAGGGAAGAACACACCATAAAAATTTCAGCTTGAGATCTTCACGTGGTGGAAAGAAGATATTCGGACAAGAAGCCTCTATCCAGGATGGACAGAACACCGAAGGCGGCTCCGCGGCGGCGTGATGGCGGCACGAACGGCGGCGGTGGCGGCACCGATGATCACCGGAGGTGGGGGGAAGGAGATATCACTCTAGAATGGTTGTTGGGGATGAAGAAACCAGGGGGAGAGAGAGAAGAGGTCGAAATTCTCCAAGAGAGGGGTTCTTGCACAATGATTTTTTCACTTTCATTAATTCTAGAATAATAGAAATACATGACTTATATAATAAATAAAAAAAGACCATGAATACCCTTAGATCTAAGATCTGGAGGGGCATTTAAGGGACTTCATATTTGATTCAAATAAAATAAAAAAATGAAATTCCTAATTAATTCTAATGGGGGGACAAGGTAGGTGAGGTAGGTAGCCTACCTTTGAATTTTTACTCCACTTGTCTCCCATGTGGTCAACTGGCATTCCAACCTTCTAGATGGCCACCTAGGATGGTTGACCAGCCCCACATGGTCTAGGTGGACCAATGGGAAAGGGGTGAGGGCCCCCTTGCTTGGGCCCACTGGAATTTTACATATAAACCCACTAAGACTTACAATTGCATACCCATATAACACAAGGGTATACATACAAATATGAAAGGACATAAATACAAACAAAATGCGTACGGTCTTGCCTCGATGTCCCCATCAGACCCTGTGTCCCTCGCTACCGTCCATCGCCTCGTGATCGGGATGTGGCCGGGGTGGAGTAGTGTGCCTCTCCCGATGCCCGGGAGATACATGTAGCTCAAGATCTGTATTTTAGAAATCAAGTCAGTCAAATTGCATAATCATGGCATAACCGTTTTTTTGCATAAATAATATAGAAAGCATTTAAATTGCACTCACCTGTAGAAAAGGCGAGATGCCGCCCAGCATCGTCTGTCGATCCTTCGTGCTGAGGGAATCGAACAGGAACGCGAGCACTGCTGCTCCCCATGCATATCTCCCGACTCTGTGCAAGTTTTCTATCATCGGAAGCAGTCTGCAGCTAATGACGTCCGCTCGAGTCGTGAAGAGGAGCTTCCCGAATAGCAGCATCAGGAAGCGTCTCAGTACTTTATCTCCTTCAGGTCCTGCCTCCGCGCCACGTGAGGGAGCACCTGGTCTATCACTCTGCCCAGATGCTCCTCGGGTAGCTCTCCTACGGCGATCGCTGCTCCTCTCAACCCCAAGCTCTCCTGCAGTACTGATCTCGAGAGTTGAGATGAGGACTGTCCCGGCCTGATCAGATCCAAACCGAGCAGCTGCTGTGCCATCTCCCGGTAGTCACCGTACGTCCATCCTGTCACTGCAGCTCCGTGGACTCTCAATCTCGTAATCCTCGGTATGTCTTCTAGTGTGGGGATCATGTGGCCCCACGGGAAGATGAAGGCTTTGCTGACTGGGTCCCACCTCTCGTGCAACGCGTACATCAAAGGTGTGTCCATCCGGATCACCTTGATGCTAAGCACCTTGGCGAATCCCATCCCGGCCATTCTCTCCCCCTGGAAGTCGGGCAATGCCTGGTACACTGCCCGGATATGCAGCCAGGAGATCCACGTTCTTCTCTTTCCCTGCATTCATGTAGATCATTGGTTAGTTGATTGCATCATAAAATCATTGCATAAACATTTATAAAATGAAAACAAAACAAAAATTCAGAAATTAGAAAACCTAAAAACAAATTTGGGTCTCTGGTAGATGTAACGGCCCTTCAAGTTGAGCGCACGAAGGACGGAGCGGCTCCTTCCCGGGCCTGCCTCCAAGTTGAGGGCACGAGGGTCGGGACCCTTTCGAGTTCTACGATGACTTGGCAGCAATGCTTATGAGCTTGACCTACCAGAGAGCTATGGGGTACACCCTACCTTCAATGTGGCGGACCTGGTACCCTACAAAGGCCCCGCGGTGGAACCTAGTGAGGAGCTTGAGCCTTTACCCCCCTTATGAGAGACACCCCCGGAGGTACTCCACTTTCTAACTTGAGGGATCGACAAGAGCAGGTAGAGGCAATACTGGATGAGCAGAGTATCATTACAAGGCACAAGGTGTATCAGCGCTATCTGGTTAGGTGGAAGAACCGTCCCCCGACCGAGGATGCATGGGTGAGTCGGGAGGATTTGATGCGCCTGGACCCCAACATGATGGAGCAGTACGACAGTCAGGCAGACCCATACTCGACAGGGTCGAGTTCTCCCCACCCCGGGGGATTTGATGAGGGCATCTCACGACACAACCTCTAGCTTTGGTCATCTACACACTCTTGATATGGATTGATCATGGTCTCCACTTGTTATCTTCATTTTCCCAGGTTCATTTTATGTATTTTCCTTTTATTGAGTCCTATCTTATGTATTTTCCTTTATTGAGTCATGTTGTTCTAGTCCATTTCCCTTATTTTGCTTAATTGGGCCTTATTTCCTTAGTTATGGGCCCATAGGATTGAGTCTAGGTTATGCTCGGTCTTTTGTCCTATTGTCAGGGACATTTTGGTCATGTAAAGAGTGGTTGCCTATATATAGGCCCCATCTCTCCACTTGTACTCACTTTTTGGATATTGAAAAAAAAATCACTTCCTTTTACCTCTTAAATCTCTCTCTCTTACTCTCTTTCCCTCACTCTCTCTATCACTCTCTCTCTCTCCCAAGGGGAGTTCGCCCCCACCCTCTCTCCTCCTCCCCCCCCTCACTTACTCCAACCCCCAACCACCTCCACTACCTCACCCACCTCCATTAAGACCCTCCACTTCCCCAAGCCCCTCATTTACTCCCCCCTCTTTGTCCCAAAGCAAATCCTCCACCTCCCAACACAATCCACCACTTCCCCACACAAATCCCACCCCTCCCTAGACCCATTTCAAATTTGAACCTTCCCTCCCTTGCCTTGACCGCCCCTCAACCCCCTCCCTTGAACCAAGTTCGCCCCCACCATCTCCCTCTCACCCCTCTCTCTTGTGCACCCTCATCCTCCACCACCTTCACTAGCAGACCATATTCTCTTCAGCCCCACTTCGCCCCCCCCCCCCCCCCCACCTCCATCTCCATAGCCTCCAATACCCCTCAAACACCACTCATCTTCCTCCCATAGCCAGTAGAACCACCTTCCACCACTTTCTCTCTTGGCCATTCCCTTCCCCACCACTTCATCTTCCCTTCATTCCCGCCCTGTTTCAGGAAGCAGGATTACAGCACTTGCAGAGGAGGCCACGGTCATCCCTCCACGACTCAGGAGGCGAGGCCTACATTTCTAGATTCTTCTGCAAGTCAGCTTTCAAGGCGAGGTGGTTTCGTCGGCATCCGAGCTCGGTGCTGTCCGCAACCACCATTCTTCTCCGACTGTGCAGAACTTCTCAGACCAGAAGCCAGAGCGGCAGAGAAGACTCTCCCACGACGAACCTTGAAAGAACCAACCTTCAGGGTCTTCTAAAAAGTTCTTCCTCCCCCTGTCAGCGTCCAGGAACAGAAGGCGGAATCCCGTTCAGCATCCGACAACCAGAGATACCGATTTTATACCAGAACCACGCCGGTCTGCCTCCTCACAGTCTGTCCCGACCACCATCTACTTCTCTGGACATCCAGCTCATCTCCGACATCTGAAGACTTCCCCGTTTGTTTTACTGAAAATTAGACTCGTATACGATTCCAACGAGTCCAGCGGTGTGAGATTTGGAGCTCAGGAGCGACCGTGGCCGCTTCTGCAACCTGTTGTTTCAGACTGAGCTCGGCCAGAGACCAGAGCTGCATCCATCTTCCAGTCGCCGGAGCAGTCAGCCCCCAGATCAGAACGTCATCCAAAAATTCAAGCCGCACCCCTTTCCGGTTAGCAATCTTTTGGCGGAAGTCTCATCAGATTCTGAGCTCGGTGGATTTATTGGCTGCATCAACATTGACTCCATGTCCAGAATTACAGAAGCTAGACAGAATCGGCGAAGCTCGGAAACTCGGTTTCCTTTGCATCTCTCCCCACCCCGCTTGGCCGGCTGAAGGCCCCTCCCTGCATGGAGGTAGTTTTGAATGTATTAAGCATAACCCCCACCCCAAGATCACCCCTCCTGTGTGAGGAGTAGTGCTGTACCGTTTGCAATTTCAGGTCAAGCTACATCGCCGCGGCGATCGGGTGCATACCCTCGCCTCCCGGCGCGCCCTCGTCTCCGATCGGGATCGGTGTCTTCACACCGATCAGGTGAGCTTCTGATACTATCCTTAGTAGCCTTATTCCTGCTAGTCTAGTATTGCTTTGATTGCTCGTCGGCGGTGAGAAGAGGGCTCGAACTTGCATGCTAGTTTGTTACTGTCCACCGCGGACCGTGAGTGAGTGCCACCAAGCCCCCGCCCTGCGGGCCAGCCGCCTACTATCCTTAGTAGCCTTATTCCTGCTAGTTTAGTATTGCTTTGATTGCTCGTCGGCGGTGAGAAGAGGGCTCGAACTTGCATGCTAGTTTGTTAGTGTCCACCGCGGACCGTGAGTGAGTGCCACCAAGCCCCCGCCCTGCGGGCCAGCCGCCCACAAAGTTGGGTATCCTAGACTCATTTGGGGTCAGCCCTAGCATTGTAAGTCCATTAGAACAATTGGGTCCCGCCCCGGACCTTCATCATTATCTCCCGGACCCACCGGGTGAACGTGTGAATCGGGTGAGCAAAAATCATCATCGTGAGAATCATTGAGCGCTTGTATGCTTGCGGGTCTAAGTCCTAGGGTCATCTCATCATATTTAGTGGTCCTTGGGCTGTGGCACATCACATCCTTGAGCCAACTAGGAAGCGGCTCGGCTATGAAAAGCGTACCCGCTAGAAACACGGGTGGTTGGGGCTTGGGTGGCTCCAAATGAGAGGGTTCCGAATTAAGATCGGAAGGTGAGGGTGACAATGGAGCACTCTCGGGTGGTGAAGGAATTGGGTTAGGTAGTCCGATCGGCTCGGGACTCGGTTGGGAGGTAGATGTTTGCCAAAGGGTTCGACCTCTAGAGCGAGAAAAATGAGACTCAAAGGGCTCGACCTCTAGAGCGACCTTATAAGATTGCGCCAGCGAGAACGCGTCGCGGACAAGACATTCAAGTTGGAAGTGAAACCGCAAACCTCTCCGGAACTGAAATGCGGTCGTGGTGCTCTCCTCTCCCAAGCCATATTCCAACCGGTACTTATCATAGTCCCGGATGTACTCGGACACGGACCTATCACCTTGGACGGGTCGACATGGGTTGGCCATTGGTGCCGAAAAGGTGGGAATGGATCCCTAGGAATGGGTATGCAAGGCCATTTAGACAAGACACTAGACCGACTATACACGGTTTGGGACACACACTAAGGACAAGACACCAAGACTCGGTACGTGGCGGAGTTAATCGATCCGAAGATCACTCGCGCAAGTGTGCGACCTTCCCGATAGGCATAGCCTAACGTTCGAATAACACCTTTTTATATACCGATTAATGGTATGCAAATGCAACTCCTAAGACCGACTTAGACACTTAGACTTAAATGACACACTTTTTTTTTTGACACCCTAGACTCAACCTTGCTCTGATACCAAATTGATGCGGGACGAGACCACGGACATGACAAGCTCGCGATTGTCCCTTAACGAGGGAAGCATCGGACGTGCGCGGTTGAGAAACCGGCAATGAGCTAGGGTGATCGGCTCTCTCGTGTGCCCGGATCGGGTCACGGGACGGTCTCGCACTCTCTCGCAGCAGCGGTAATGAACAGATAAAGCAAGCTGGATATCCCTACACATGCTCTCTAGCAGCGGCATAAACAAATATATATGAAGTAAGCAAAATGTCGAGAAGGGAGCGAAAATGATACCTCCACGCGCCCGGCATGGGGAAGACGGACCCAGCCGAAACTCGTACTCCTGGGACAATTAATACACTATATTACAGCAAATGAATTACTTCCCACTTTACGCAGGGAGGTAAAGGGCTACACAAACGGGCCCGGGAGGACCGAATTCGGGTTGACGGGCGGCTTCTCGCGTTGATTCGGCAGCACCCGAACTTGTGACGGTGGGGCCCACGTGCTGTCCGGAGGGGCCGTGTGGGACCCGATGGCACCGCTGTAGTGGGGACACTTAGGGAAGCGCTCCCCGGGCTGGCGGCACACTGGTTCACCGGTCGGAGGCCGGGCGGCTCCGTTCGGCACCTGTCGGAATGACCGGCCACGGACCGGCCGGTTCTATTTTCCGGCGCGCGCTCCGGCGAGAACGGACGCTGCGATCAGCCCCGACGTCGAAATGCGACGAAACGGGCGCCGTTGGAAAGATGCTTCGAAGGGCTTCAACCTAAGGTGATTAAAGAAAAATAATCAAGCCTGTACTTCTAATTGGCGAATTTTGAAGGTTGCTGTTGTACAGTTCCTGAAATCTCAGGTCAGCAGAAAACTTTCCTGTGGATTGCCTTTGACCGCATAGTAGACGTCCGAATCTGGGGTTGTGTTCTTCATAAAAGTTGTGGGAAATCAAGTTACGAAACTAGGAATATTTTTGGATCTGGATTTTGAGGTGGTGGTGATTTGTTCTGAGTTTGGAAGTGGAGGGTGGTCCGATCTGGGATCTGACTGACAACACTGTAGCTGAGGAAGAACACGAATTACTAAAAATAGATAGAAGGCCGATAAAAAATTAAGAAAATTTTTGGATGTAGGGGGTGATGGAAAAAACTCCCAGTAAAATTGGGAGGGTTTGGACAAATCAAAAAGATGGCCGGAGGTGGGAGACACAGGACTGCTTTCAATGTAGACAGGGACAAAACATAACTAGGAATGAAAGATGCACGAAAATGGGAAAATACTAAACGATGGAATTTGGGCGTGAAAATTTAGGTGGAGCTTGGGGTACAAGGTAAGAACACATCATAAAAATTTCAACTTGAGATCTTCACGTGGTAGAGAGAAGATATTCAGACAAGAAGCCTCTATCCAGGATGGACAGAACACCGAAGGCGGCTCCGCGGTGGCGTGATGGCGGCACGAACGGCGGCGGCGGAGGCACCGATGATCACCGGAGGTGGGGGGAAGGAGATATCACTCTAGAATGGTTGTTGGGGATGAAGAAACCAGGGGGAGAGAGAGAAGAGGTCGAAATTCTCCAAGAGAGGGGTTCTTGCACAATGATTTTTTCACTTTTATTAATTCTAGAATAATAGAAATACATGACTTATATAATAAATAAAAAAAGACCATGAATACCCTTAGATCTAAGATCTGGAGGGGCATTTAAGGGTCTTCATATTTTATTCAAATAAAATAAAAAAATGAAATTCCTAATTAATTCTAATGGGGGGACAAGGTAGGTGAGGTAGGTAGCCTACCTTTGAATTTTTACTCAACTTGTCTCCCATGTGGTCAACTGGCATTCCAACCTTCTAGATGGCCACCTAGGATGGTTGACCAGCCCCACATGGTCTAGGTGGACCAATGGGAAAGGGGTGAGGGCCCCCTTGCTTGGGCCCACTGGAATTTTACATATAAACCCACTAAGACTTACAATTGCATACCCATATAACACAAGGGTATACATACAAATATGAAAGGACATAAATACAAACAAAATGCGTACGGTCTTGCCTCGATGTCCCCATCAGACCCTGTGTCCCTCGCTACCGTCCATCGCCTCGCGATCGGGATGCGGCCGGGGTGGAGTAGTGTGCCTCTCCCGATGCCCGGGAGATACATGTAGCTCAAGATCTGTATTTTAGAAATCAAGTCAGTCAAATTGCATAATCATGGCATAACCGTTTTTTTGCATAAATAATATAGAAAGCATTTAAATTGCACTCACCTGTAGAAAAGGCGAGATGCCGCCCAGCATCGTCTGTCGATCCTTCGTGCTGAGGGAATCGAACAGGAACGCGAGCACTGCTGCTCCCCATGCATATCTCCCGACTCTGTGCAAGTTTTCTATCATCGGAAGCAGTCTGCAGCTAATGACGTCCGCTCGAGTCGTGAAGAGGAGCTTCCCGAATACCAGCATCAGGAAGCGTCTCAGTACTTTATCTCCTTCAGGTCCTGCCTCCGCCGCCACGTGAGGGCGCACCTGGTCTATCACTCTGCCCAGATGCTCCTCGGGTAGCTCTCCTACGGCGATCGCTGCTCCTCTCAACCCCAAGCTCTCCTGTAGTACTGATCTCGAGAGTTGAGATGAGGACTGTCCCGGCCTGATCAGATCCAAACCGAGCAGCTGCTGTGCCATCTCCCGGTAGTCGCCGTACGTCCATCCTGTCACTGCAGCTCCGTGGACTCTCAATCTCGTAATCCTCGGTATGTCTTCTAGTGTGGGGATCATGTGGCCCCACGGGAAGATGAAGGCTTTGCTGACTGGGTCCCACCTCTCGTGCAACGCGTACAGCAAAGGTGTGTCCATCCGGATCACCTTGATGCTAAGCACCTTGGCGAATCCCATCCCGGCCATTCTCTCCCCCTGGAAGTCGGGCAATGCCTGGTACACTGCCCGGATCTGCAGCCAGGAGATCCATCTCTTTCCCTGCATTCATGTAGATCATTGGTTAGTTGATTGCATCATAAAATCATTGCATAAACATTTATAAAATGAAAACAAAACAAAAATTCAGAAATTAGAAAACCTAAAAACAAATTTGGGTCTCTGGTAGATGTAACGGCCCTGGGGTGGGGTGTTACTTGGCTCTGACGCACTCAGGGTGGCGCGTCAGGCGTGTGACGGTCGCTGGCAGAACCGTCACATTGTTTGCTATTGGATTTTTTTCCCTTTGCATCCCCGTGATCTCTCACCTTGGCCAAATGGCCTACAGTCATTCCTAATGGGTTTGTGGAACCATTTCTACCCCTCAACCCCGCATGCATTCACAAATAAAAAAATCAAAAATTGAAATTACGGCGAGGGGACCTACCTCATGGTCCATGCCCCTTCTCCTCTTCTTTGCTGGCTCCTTGGGTTCCTCTTCACCCAAGGGGGCTTCTTCTTGGTCCTCTGTAGCCGTGGGAGCTTCCTCTTCCTCCCTTGGATCTCTTCTCGCCGTTTGCTCTTCTTCCACCAGCGGGATGGCCTCCCGTTCTAGCCGACGGTGGAACCGCCGTATTGCCTTCCTCTTTCCTCTCTCCCTCTTCTGTGGAGGCGGTTGGGATGGCTCGTCGCCGGCCATTGGAACGGTGGGGTTGGTGGTCGCCGGAGGGTTTCTCGGTTGAGAGTTTTTGGGGTGTTGAATGTGGAATGAATGGATTGTAACCGTTCGGGTTTTATTTTTTTGAACGCTCAGGAAATGCGACGGTCTATCGACCGACCGTCACATCCTTCTGACGCGTTTGTCTTTGACCGTTACATGTGTTGGCCCTATTTTATTGAAGAATGTGAACCGCCTGGTTTTTGACGGCCCAGTGCTGGTCCGTTATTTCGTGTGACGCCCTTACACTAGACCGTTACACACTTGCAAGTTTCTTGATGAATTAAATGGTCTAATTAATGTTAAAATGGTTCCATTTTCTTCCATGTTGTTCATTATTGATGCCTCTCGCATGTACAAATGGTTATGCCTTAATTCGTATTCATATTTATTTATGGCTAACCTATCTTTCATGAAGGAAGTTATGAACAAAGTCACGCCGTGCCGATCGTCAGGCAGGTAAGTTAGGTATTGTATCTCATTCCCTTATCCCTTTAATGCATTACTATATGTTATTTATGATATATTATCTCGAGAACGGGCTGGTCATTCATGTGTTCCAGGATCTGATGTTCCCCTTAAACAAAAATGATGATGATCTAAGTTCACATGTTTTATCGTTGGATAGGCCGTTAGGTTGGAAAAATTTGGGGACGATGGTTCTGTCTTGCACGCCGTGGTTGCAGATGGTGTCCTGACCCTGGTTTCTCCAGCTTAGCAATAGTATTCTCGAGTATCTTGATATTTCATCTTTCTTTGCATTTGTTTTAAAGATTTCTTTTTTCTTTAGCCCAGCATGCATCATACGCATCTTTTAAGCATTCATGTGCTTCATCTGTTCAAGGAAGATCGATGATGGTGAATAGCTGTATTCTTGATCTCGAATGAGGAGAATTATTCCACTCTGAATTAGAAGGTTTCCTTCGATCTCTCGCTCGATTTGGTTGGCTGAAGATTCCTGCCTGGAGTTTAGTCAGTTCTCTTTCCTTTCCGTTGCCTCCGGCGGCTAGCCGTGTTTCCTTTCCTTAGTTGTTAGTTCCTCCAGACATGCGTCCTTTGGTTGGCTATTTCCTCGTGATCAGTTCGAAGTTTTCCCAGAAAATTCCTATCGCTTGTTGGTAAAGAACGGGTGTCATTTACCTTAACGCCCACTTTTGGATCCACTCCACTTCGTTTCCGCTTCATCTCCATGTTCCATTTTGCTTTCGCTTCACCTCCCCTCGCTCCCCTGCAAAGTGGACGTTAAGGAGGGGCATCTGTTGACACCCGTTTTATGACCAATAAGTCGGGTCATCTCTTTATTCATTATATATGGTGCTCCGAGTTGTTCACTCTTCATCGAGTCTCTTTGTTTAGTTGAATATCATTTCTTGGGTCTTGACTCCTTGATCGGATGTGGCTCTTTGTGGCATTTCATTTTGACTAAAGCTTAGCAAAACCTTCATTCCTTCTTTTGAACTCCATTGATAATAACGGTCTGCACCAGGCGCGTTTCTTCCTTCTAACGGATGGGCCCTGGGCCGTTGCTCCTTGAAGAGTCCTGAAGCTTAAGGTCTTGTTC
The DNA here is from genome assembly GCA_022559845.1 of Amorphophallus konjac. Taxonomy (NCBI): domain Eukaryota; kingdom Viridiplantae; phylum Streptophyta; class Magnoliopsida; order Alismatales; family Araceae; genus Amorphophallus; species Amorphophallus konjac. The sequence continues at coordinate 214,936,757 of CM040124.1, read as the reverse complement.
CAAAGCTTATCCTTTGGCCTATATGTTGAATATAACGGTCTGTCGTGCAGCCGTTGTTTCATTCTGACGCCCTATGCCTTGGCCATTGCTTTCTTTACAGAGTCCTATTGTTTTGATCTTCTTCCTGTTGATCTTATCTCTTTGGGATAAGGTTGAAAGTAACAGATGTTCCTTGATGCGTTATTTCACTGTGGTGGTCTGTCGTGCAGCCGTTACTTCCTTAATAGAGTCCTAGCAGTTCAGGCATTTTCTCTACTACTCCGTGGTCGAGATAAGAACTTGGATTGATGATATCTCTTCCAAATCTGATCCTCAGGACCTTCTGTTTGATTCTATGGACTCTTGGTGATATTATCTTTAAGGATTTGTTAAGAGTTATCCCTTTATCTTGTTGGGTTTTCCTCTGCTCGACCTGAGGGTTTGAGGGTCTATAAATAGAACCCTTGACTTCATGCTCAAAGGAGGAAAATTCTGGAGTTTGCATCAAAGTGCTGCCGCATTTTAGAGCCACGTTTGATCAAGGAGAAGTGCTTCTCACGTTTGTTTGCTGCCTGGTGAAGGGAGTATCTGTTCCTCTTGGTTCCAAAGTTCATGTTTGCATAATGAATTCCTTTTTCCATCTCCCTTTCATCATAAGCATTATTTCTTTCCTTCTCCACGTTTTTCACTGGTTTTCATCATCTAAACTTCCTCCCAATCTTTTAAAATGCCCAGAGGGGTTAAAAAACCAAAACCTCCCAGTATTTCCCTTTCCTTTTGATGATATTGTGTTTATTGAAGAATTGATGCTATATTGTCTAAAGGGCTAATTTGGGTTGTTTTCTATTGCTCTCTACGTCTTTGGCAGGTTTACAGGTCCACCAGCACAAGGCCCAAGTCTTCTAGCCGGCTGGAAGAGTTGGAGTTAAAAGGATTCATGTTTTGCTACTGCAGGTTATTTGACGGTCTTGTGCAGGCGCGTCATATTCTTCCAGCGGTCTATCGAGCGACCGTCACTTCCAAGTGACGCATAGGGTTCTGGCCGTTACTTTCAGCTGACCTGCAGGTTTCTTTAATCTTTCCTCTCCCGTGGGTGGGTGCTTCATCCACCTATTTCCAAGGTATTTTCAGGTCTTTGGCTTGTTTTTACTTTGGTGGCGATCACATCTTTCTTAAGTATTGGGCATTAGCTTTCTCTTTCGCATCTCACATCTTTTATTTCCTTGCTTGTTCCACCCCTTGCGGTGTGTTTCTATTTACTCCTTGCTCCACGCCCCGGCGTGTGTTTTTCCTTTATTTCTTACCTTAGTTTGGTTGAGATAGCATGCCCATGCTACAGCTTGCTTTGGTTTCCTAGGTTCATGATCACATGTTCATAGGTTTAGTGCAGATCTTTGATTATTTGCTTGTCATCTTGCTACATATCATCATCAAGACCCCAAGGAAAAAGAAGATAGAGAAGCAAAATAAAATCAACACTCGTCTCGAGCTAAAACTCGCGGGGAAAGAAGACAAGAGGCCAAGGAACGGCACCCTACCTCCGGTCCGTGACGAGACGCGCCGATCCAAGCCCAAATCCACGAAGAATGCCGTTAGAACCTCTCCTTCCCACGTTTGTCGCACGCCCGCACGATCGCCTCGTCGTCACCCACATCCTCGCGCTGTCGCACCGCCGCCGTCTGCAGCCGGAAAGGAAGTCGCCGTGCTCGAACGGGAGAGAGAGAGAGAGAGAGAGGGCGGCCACGGTCGTGAGGGAGGAAGAAGAAGAAAGGAAGAAGAAAAAGAAAAAGAAAAGAAGATGGGGGTATTAATAGAAAATCTGGAATTTCCAAAAAATATCAAAAAATAGAAAATTACATTCCCGCGATCCTCAGAACGCACCGATCGCAACGGTACCACTCTCACATAGGTGAACGACCCGGTTCACCCGCAACAAGGTTCCGAAGGAATTACCGAAACACACACTGGAATCAGAAAACACACGCGAAAACGCCGCGGAACGCTCCCGGGCCTCTAAAACAACTCCAGATCACGCCAATCCGAACACGGAAGATGTCCGAAATAAAATTTCAGATACAACGGAGTCTAACACTCCAAGAAACCTGATCTGGGACCCACGAAGAAGGATTTGAAAGGTCTGGGATATTACAGCCCTCCCCCCTTAAGGAATTTCATCCTCGAAATTGAGGACAACCCAAGGGAAAGAAGAGGAAGACTCACTCAAACAGGTAAGGGAACTGCTGACGCATCTCGTCCTCACGCTCCCAAGAAGTCTCACCACCAGAGTGTCGCTGCCACACCGCCTTAACCAAGGGCATGACCTTGTTCCGCAAGCACTACTCTCGCCTATCCTCCACGCGGATCGGAAACTCTGGAAGAGAAAGGTCTGGAGTCACCTCGGGCCAAACAGAATCCTTGAGGACATGAGAGTCATCGGGCATATACTTCCGCAGCATCGAGATGTGGAACACGTCATGCACCGACGCCAACTAAGGGGGTAACTACAACCGATAAGCTACCTCACCAATGCGCTCCACGGTGTGGAAAGGACCAATATAGCGGGGACTCGACTTCCCACGCCGTACAAAATGCATGACCCCTTTCATCGGAGAAACTCTCAAGAACACGCGATCGCCCACGGCGAACGCGAGAGGCCGTCACCTATGGTCAGCATAACTCTTCTGCCGACTCTGGGCCGCCAACATGTTCTGACGAACCAGGTGCACAACCTCCACACACTGCTGCACCAACTCCGGTCCCATCAAAACATGCTCACCAACCTCAAACCAATCCAGAGGAGTCTGACACGGATGCCCATACAACGTCTCATAAGGAGCCATGTCGATGCTCGGATGATAGCCGTTGTTGTAGGCAAACTCCACCAATGGTAGGTGGTGAACCCAACTCCCTTGCCACTCCAGGCAGCAGGACCTCAACATGTCCTCCAAAGTCTGAATGGTCCTCTCTGAATAACCATCTGACTGAGGATGATATGCCGAGCTAAAAGTAAAATCCGTGCCAAGAGCTCGCTGGAAACTCCCCTAGAATCTAGAAGTGAAACGTGGATCCCGATCCGACACGATGGAGATGGGAATCTGATGTGGCACAGCCCAAAGACCCCTAAATATGATAAGGTGACCCTAGGACTTAGACCCGCAAGCATACAAGCGCTCAATGATTCTCACAACTACGATTTCTGCTCACTCGGTTCACACGTTCACCCGGTGGGTCCGGGAGATGATGGTGAGGGTCCGAGGCGGGACCCAATTGTCCTAATGGACTTACAATGCTAAGGCTGACCTCCAATGGGCCTGGGAGTCCCAACTTTGTGGGTGGCCGGCCCGCAAGGCGGGGTGTGGGGTGGCACTCACTCACGGGCCGCGGTGGGCACAATATTGCTTAAAATGAATTCCGAGCACTCTCTTACCGTCCGACGGGCATTCAAGGCAATACTACATTTGCAGAAATGAAGCTACAAGGGTGTGATCAGAAGCTCACCTGATCGGTGTGAAGACACCGATCCCGTTCGGAGACGATGGTGCGCCGGGATGCGAGGGTATACACCCGATCGCCGCGGCGATGGAGCTTGGCCTGAAAATGTGAAGAGGTACAGCACTACGCCCCTTGCAAGGGGGGGATCTTGGGGTGGGGGTTAATGTATTACAACCAAAAAATTACCTCCACGCAGGGAGGGGCCTTCAGCCGGCCAAGCGGGGAGGGGAACGAGCGAGATAGAGTCGACTTTCCGAGCTTTGCCGATTCTGCCTAGCTTCTGTAATTCTGGACAGAGGGCCGATGTCGATGCTGCCAATAATTCCCCCGAGCTTGGAATCTGATGAAACTTGCGCCAAAAGCTTGCTAACAGGAGAGGGGTGCGGCTTGAATTTTTGGATGACGTTCTGATCTGGGGGCTGACTGCTCCAGCGACTGGAAGATGGATGCAGCTCTGGTCTCTGGCCGAGCTCAGTCTGAAACAGCAGGTTGCAGAAGCTGCCACGATCGCTCCTGAACTCCAAATTTGGCACCGCTAGACTCGTTGGAATCGTGGATGAGTCTACTTTGCATAAAAACAAACGGGGAAGTCTTCTGATGTTGGAGATGAGCTGGGTGTCCAGAGAAGTGGATGGTGGTCGGTGCAGACTGTGAGGAGGCAGACCGGCGTGGGTGTGGTAGAAAATTGGTATCTCTGGTTGTCGGATGCCGAACGGGGTTCTGCCTTCTGTTCCTGGACGCTGACAGGGGGAGGAAGAACTTTGTAGAAGACCTAGAAGACTGGTTCCTTCAAGGTTCGTCGTGGGAGAGTCTTCTCTACCGCTCTGGCTCCTAGTCTGAGAGGTTCTGTGCAGTCGGGGAAGAACAGCCTTCACGGACGTCCACGAACTCGGAATGGAGTGATTCCACCTCGCCTGTGAAGAGCACAGGGAGGCCTTTCCAGAAAGTTAGGCCACGCCACCAGCAGGACCAGGATGCAGTCGTGGACATCGCTGTAACAGAGTGCTAATCTGCAGGTCGGCCTGCACACAAAGCTGGAGTGAAGAAGAGAGGAGGGGGCGAACTTGGCTTGAGGGGAGAGGAGGGGTGCAACCTAGGGAGCAAGGAGGGAAGGGGAGATTCGAATTTGGGCTTTGGAATGAGTTAATTCAGCCTTGGGAAGGTGGAGATATGCTTAGGGAAGTGAAAGGGGTAGGTGGTGGTTGGAGGGTGGGGTTTTGAGTGGTGGAACTTCCTTGGGACTAGGTGAGGATTAAAGAGGGGTTGTGCGAAGTTGTGGGGAGTTAATGGAGGTAGGTGGGGGTTGGAAGTGGTTGAGAGGGGGAGGAGAGAGAGTGAATTTCGAAATTTAGAGAGAGAATGGAGAGATAATGAGAGAGAGAGAGATATTGAGAGAGTTTGAAAGGGTTTTCTTCAATATTCATCAAAAGTTGAATACAAGAGGAGAGATGGGGCCTATATATAGGCAACCATTCTTTACATGACCAAAATACCCTTGACAATAAGATAAAAGACCGAGCATATCCTAGACTCAATCCTATGGGCCCATAACTAAAGTAATAAGGCCCAATTAAACATAACAAGGGAAATAGACTAAAACCATATGACTCAATAAAGGAAAATACATAAGATAGGACTCGATAAAAAGAAAATACATAAAATGAAACTTTGGAAATGAAGATAACAAGTGTAGACCATGATCAATCCATATCAAGAGTGTGCAGGCGATCAAAGCTAGAGGGGTGTCGGGAGATGCCCTCATCAAATCCCCCGGGGTGGGGAGAGCTCGACCCTGTCGAGTATGGGTCTGCCTGGCTGTCGTACTGCACCATCATGTCGGGATCCAAGCATATCAAATCCTCCCAACTCACCCATGTATCCTTGATCGGGGGACGGCTCTTCCACCTAACCAGATAGCGCTGATACACCCTGTGCCTCGTAATGATACTCTGCTCATCCAGTATTGCCTCTACCTACTCTCGTCGGTCTCTCAAGCTAGAAAGTGGAGTCCCTCCGGGAGTGTCTCTCATAAGGGGGGGTAAAGGCTCAAGCTCCTCACTGGGTTCCACTGCGGGGCCTTTGTGGGGTACCAGGTCCGCCACACTGAAGGTTGGGTGCACCCCATAGCTTTCTGGTAGGTCAAGCTCATAAGCATTGCTGCCAAGTCATCGTAGAACTCGAAAGGGTCCCGAACCCCATGCCCTCAACTTGGAGGCAGGTCCCGGAAGGAGCTCCTCCATCCTCACCATCACCGAGTCTCCCACTTGGAACTCGTAGTGGCGCCGATGAGCATCTGCCCGCCTTTTGTAAGTCTCATTGATCCTTCCTATATGCTTGCGAGAATGCGTATGCCATGCATGATGATGCGATGTTAGTGTGAAACGAATGGTATGCCAAGGTGGACCTGGGCAGCCAAATGTAGACCGATCACACTTTGATGCTATGAAGACTGTGGTAGTCTTAGGAGGGCCGGGACATCCATAGATGAACCTTTTATGCATGGGTGTGACAAATGTCGGGGGACCCGGACATCCATGTATGCTCCTATCATGCTTAAGACTCATGATGAATGAAGGTGGGCCAATACATCCGAATATGATCCACTTATGCTGCCTACTTGACATGTGGGTGATGTGGATGAATGTACCCGACTTATGAATCATGTCAAATGGTGTGGTAGGCCTGGACACATGCATGTTTATCCCAAAGGTGACTTCCATGTGCATAGATGTGGGATGACTTTTGAACGTCCACGTGAATGGGTCGAAGGGATCTACGAACGTGGTTATGGGGTGGGGCACTTCATCAATCCCAAGGTGTTTGTTGCCTAAGGTCAAGGCTCTCATGTTGTAACCCGATTCTAGGAAGGGAGGAGTTTGGGTCGACATGGGCGATGTGGGTAAGGTGAGGTGGGTGGTGAATAGGGAAAGTGGGTCACATGGAGATTTAGGCTCCCATAGAAAAGGGTCAAAGGGATTATGGTAAGGGTCACCTAGGTAGGGGTACTCCATGTTCTCAAGGTCCTCAAATGGCGAATCATCTCTCTCTAAGATAATTGGGCCAAGGTTGCTAATGGGTTGGCCAATCAAAGTACTTGGGATCTCAATGGTTGGGGAGTAGACTAGGATGGGTTCCTCCTCCATGGGAAGAAGGAGTATGATCTCACTTGTAAATTGGCCATTGGTGTAGATGGAAGTGATGGAGCCAATGGTGGGGTAAGCTAGGCTAATGGTGCTAGACTCTGATGGCCTCATGGCCAGCATATCGGTCAATTGGACTTGCCAATGTAGGTAGGCCACTAAGTCTCCCAAATCTTCTACACAATAGGAGGTTTGATAAGTGACATGAGGCTGAGTGGGAATGAGTTGGGATTGATGTCCCATGAGTAGGTGGCTTGGTTGTAAACTAGGAATGGTGAGGCCTCGCTTGAGCCATAGGAATATGGACTTATCTATGGTGATGGTGTCATGGGGAAGGGTGTATAGCTCTTGAGGAACTAGGTTAGGAGGGGTGGGTGAGTTGTATGGCCCTTGGATTTCCTTGATTTTGGGAGGTGGATCCGAATTGGTATCCCTCTCCACTTGGGTAGGTGTGTGGGTTGCAACTCCTAAGGACAATGGGGTAGGAAGGTCTATGGTGGGTGGGTTGGTGTTAGTCGAGGCATGGCGCACTCGAGGAGGTGAGCAAGGTCGGACATGGGTTGGACTTGGGAGTGGAAGTAGTGGAGGCCTACTTTGGGGTAAGATTGGTGTAGGAAGTGGGAGGTGGGTTGGGTGAGGGGTTTTGGGTTTTGGGGTGGTGGCCATTATGGGCCTTGGTGGAGGGGTGGACATGGTGTCCACATGATTTTTAATGGTGAGGGTTGGATGAGTGGTGGTCACCATGGAGGGAATTGGGTTGGTTAGGGGTCTCTTGCCCTTGGGATCACTTGGGGTGGAAGTGGGGGCTAAAGGGGCTTGACTAGTGTAGGTTAGGGAATGGGGTTTTGGTTGGGATGTGGGGGACCTCATGGGGTTAGGTGGGGAGGTGGAGGCCTTAGGTACTTGGGTTTTAGTGATAAGGGTTTGGACGGGTGGGGTGGGAGGAGTGGGAGTGCTCCTTGGGTTTTGGTGATCCGAGTGGGATGGGGACACATACCTAGCCCTTAGTTGATCCTTCATGTCCTCCCATGTGGTGAGGGGAGCTTCCCGTCTAATTATCCTTAAGCCCTCAATTTTACACCAATGAGTTTGAGCCCTTTTGGTTAGTTGTATTTTGGCAACCCATGCCTTTTCATCCTCGGAAATATGATACCAATTGAAGTATTGGTCCATTGTAGCTTCCCAATCTAAATATTTGCTAGGAGAGGTCCCATCAAAGGTGGGAAGTGGGAAAGGGGCCATCCTATCGTCCGTCCTTAGGGCGGGCCTATTTTTTCCAAGTTGGTTGAGTCGGCCCGATATGTTATCAAGCCGCTCATTGGCATAGGTCAAGGCTTTCATGAAGTAGTTGAAGTCATGAGTGTTAGTGGTAGGTATCCCTTGGGGTTTTGGATTCATTGTGGGATTGGAAGATGTAGTATTGGGTTGAAAGCGAGTACCACTACGAGTGGTCATGCAAGGTTGGGTGGGCTATGCAAGGGTGTGCGGATGCACCTATGAAAGACTTAGTGTGACCCAAGACTAGACTTGTAAGGACAAGCCTATGACCGCTCTGATGCCACTTGATGTGGCACAGCCCAAAGACCCCTAAATATGATAAGGTGACCCTAGGACTTAGACCCGCAAGCATACAAGCGCTCAATGATTCTCACAACGACGATTTCTGCTCACTCGGTTCACACGTTCACCCGGTGGGTCCGGGAGATGATGGTGAGGGTCCGAGGCGGGACCCAATTGTCCTAATGGACTTACAATGCTAAGGCTGACCTCCAATGGGCCTGGGAGTCCCAACTTTGTGGGTGGCCGGCCCGCAAGGCGGGGTGTGGGGTGGCACTCACTCACGGGCCGCGGTGGGCACGATATTGCTTAAAATGAATTCCGAGCACTCTCTTACCGTCCGACGGGCATTCAAGGCAATACTACATTTGCAGAAATGAAGCTACAAAGGTGTGATCAGAAGCTCACCTGATCGGTGTGAAGACACCGATCCCGTTCGGAGACGAGGGTGCGCCGGGAGGCGAGGGTATACACCCGATCGCCGCGGCGATGGAGCTTGACCTGAAAATGTGAAGAGGTACAGCACTACGCCCCTTGCAAGGGGGGGATCTTGGGGTGGGGGTTAATGTATTACAACCAAAAAATTACCTCCACGCAGGGAGGGGCCTTCAGCCGGCCAAGCAGGGAGGGGAACGAGCGAGATAGAGTCGACTTTCCGAGCTTTGCCGATTCTGCCTAGCTTCTGTAATTCTGGACAGAGGGCCGATGTCGATGCTGCCAATAATTCCCCCGAGCTTAGAATCTGATGAAACTTGCGCCAAAAGCTTGATAACAGGAGAGGGGTACGGCTTGAATTTTTGGATGACGTTCTGATCTGGGGGCTGACTGCTCCAGCGACTGGAAGATGGATGCAGCTCTGGTCTCTGGCCGAGCTCAGTCTGAAACAGCAGGTTGCAGAAGCTGCCACGATCGCTCCTGAGCTCCAAATTTGGCACCGCTAGACTCGTTGGAATCGTGGATGAGTCTACTTTGCATAAAAACAAACGGGGAAGTCTTCTGATGTTGGAGATGAGCTGGGTGTCCAGAGAAGTGGACGGTGGTCGGTGCAGACTGTGAGGAGGCAGACCAGCGTGGGTGTGGTATAAAATTGGTATCTCTGGTTGTCGGATGCCGAACGGGGTTCTGCCTTCTGTTCCTGGACGCTGACAGGGGGAGGAAGAACTTTGTAGAAGACCTAGAAGACTGGTTCCTTCAAGGTTCGTCGTGGGAGAGTCTTCTCTACCGCTCTGGCTCCTGGTCTGAGAGGTTCTGTGCAGTCGGGGAAGAACAGCCTTCACGGACGGCCACAAACTCGGAATGGAGTGATTCCACCTCGCCTGTGAAGAGCACAGGGAGGCCTTTCCAGAAAGTTAGGCCACGCCACCAGCAGATCCAGGATGCAGTCGTGGACGTCACTGTAACAGAGTGCTAATCTGCAGGTCGGCCTGCACACAAAGCTGGAGTGAAGAAGAGAGGAGGGGGCGAACTTGGCTTGAGGGGAGAGGAGGGGTGCAACCTAGGGAGCAAGGAGGGAAGGGGAGATTCGAATTTGGGCTTTGGAATGAGTTAATTCCGCCTTGGGAAGGTGGAGATATGCTTAGGGAAGTGAAAGGGGTAGGTGGTGGTTGGAGGGTGGGGTTTTGAGTGGTGGAACTTCCTTGGGACTAGGTGAGGATTAAAGAGGGGTTGTGGGAAGTTGTGGGGAGTTAATGGAGGTAGGTGGGGGTTGGAAGTGGTTGAGAGGGGGAGGAGAGAGAGTGAATTTCGAAATTTAGAGAGAGAATGGAGAGATAATGAGAGAGAGAGAGATATTGAGAGAGTTTGAAAGGGTTTTCTTCAATATTCATCAAAAGTTGAATACAAGAGGAGAGATGGGGCCTATATATAGGCAACCATTCTTTACATGACCAAAATACCCTTGACAATAAGATAAAAGACCGAGCATATCCTAGACTCAATCATATGGGCCCATAACTAAAGTAATAAGGCCCAATTAAACATAACAAGGGAAATGGACTAAAACAATATGACTCAATAAAGGAAAATACATAAGATAGGACTCAATAATAAGAAAATACATAAAATGAAACTTGGGAAATGAAGATAACAAGTGTAGACCATGATCAATCCATATCAAGAGTGTGCAGGCGATCAAAGCTAGAGGGGTGTCGGGAGATGCCCTCATCAGAATCCCATGCGACGGAATGATCCGCTCCACATAAAGATGAGCCAACCTGGACACGCTCCAGCTGACTTTGACCGGCAACAACTGAGTCACCTTCGTCAGTCTGTCCACCAGCAACGAAATACTGTTCTAAATGCTCGGAGTCCTCGGTAATCCCACCATGAAATCCGTGGTCACGTGGTCCCACTTCCACGCAGGAACATCCAAGGGCTGGAGAGTACCTCCCGGTCGCTGATGCTCCGCCTTCACCTGCTGACAGGACAGGCACCTGGCCACAAATTCGGTGACATTTCTCTTCATGCCAGGTCACCAGAACTGCCTCCGTAAGTTCCGATACATCTTCGTCGCACCCGGGTGTACAGTGTACCTGCTCCCATGAGCCTCGCGTAATACCGCACGACGAACCCACTCCTCGGCTGGGACATATAGCCTGCCACAGAACCTCACGGCACCATCCTCGCCGAGCTCCACATCAGACAAAGCCAAAATCTGGGGCAACTCAGGGTCCGCATGCTGAGCCTCTATCACCTGACGGCAGATAGCAGGCGTGACAGTCAGACTAGCAAGCACTGCCAACCCTGGCTCCTGGGGAATCTTGAGCCTGAATGAAACTTCGGGCACTTGTTCCCAGAGCCTCCACTTCCACAACATCAAGGCACTGATCGTGACCTTCCGACTCAAGGTATCGGCGACGACATTCATCCTGCCCGACTGATAAGACAGGGTGAAGTCATAATCCTTCATAAACTCCATCTAACGCCTCTGCCTGAGGTTAAGGTCCGTCTGCGTGAACACATATCACAGACTCTGATGGTCACTGAACACCTCGAACCTCTCTCCCTACAGATAATGCCTCCAGATCTTCAGCGCGAAGATCACAGCCACCAACTCCAGGTCATGGGTAGGGTAGTTCTCCTCATGGTGCTTCAGCTGCCGAGATGCATAAGCCACCACTCTACCATGCTGCATCAACACAGCACCCAATCCGACCCCGGAAGCATCTGTACACACCACAAAACCTCCCGATCCAAAAGGTAAAACCAACACCGGAGCCGAGGTGAGCAATCTCTTCAGTTCCCTGAAACTCTGCTCACACTCCTCAGACCAGACGAAAGGCACATCCTTCCACGCAAGTCTAGTCATCGGGGCCGTAATGCGAGAAAAATCATGGATAAACCGACGATAGTAGTCCGCAAGCCCCAAGAAACTCTGGATCTCCCTCACAGACCTCGGCCTCATCCACTACATTACTGCCTCAACCTTGACGGGGTCCACGGAAATATCATCACCAGAAATCACGTGCCCCAAAAAGTGCACCTCACAAAGCCAGAACTCGCACTTACTGAGCTTCGCATACAACTGGTGATCTCGCAACGTCTGCAGCACCACACCCAAATGGTATGCATGCTCCTCGGTAGACCGCGAACAAACAAGGGTGTCATCCACAAATATGACCACGAACTAGTCCAAATACGGATGAAACACCCTCTGCATCAAGTCCATGAAGGCTGCGGGGGCATTGGTGAGTCCGAATGGCATCACCAAAAACTCGTAATGCCCGTACCTCATTCTAAACGCAGTCCTCTCTACATCGGACTCGCGAACCCTCACCTGATAGTAATCAGACCGCAAATCAATCCGCAAGAACACTCGAGCAGACTGAAGCTGGTCGAACAAATCATCAATCTGCGGCAACGGATACTTGTTCTTAATGGTCACTTCATTCAGCTGCCGGTAGTCAATGCACAACCGCAAGCTACCGTCCTTCTTCTTCACGAACAACACGGGCGCACCCCAAGGGGAAAAGCTAGGATGAATGTACCCCTTGGCCAGCAGCTCCTGCAACTGCGCCCTCAACTCAGTGGGGGCCATACGGTAGGGAGCCTTTGCCAAAGGTCCCGTACCCGGCACAACCTCGATAACGAAATCAATCTCCCGCTGGGGAGGCAATCCAGGTAAGTCCTCTGAGAAAATATCAGGAAACTCACACACCACCAGAATGTCCTCGACATCCGGCTCCATGCGGTCAGTCACAACCGCAGAGGCAAGAAATCCCTGACAACCTGCATCAAGCAAACCACGAGCTCAAATCGTAGAAATAAGAAAGCGGGAAGAGGAAGACCTGACACCTAGGAAATAAAAGGTGGGTCCGTGAAGTCGCCGAAAATAAACCCTCTTCGAGCCGCAATCCACCAACGCATGATGTGTCTTGAGCCAATCCATGCTCAAAATCACATCAAAGTCCTGAAGCGGCAACGCATAGAGCCTAGCCGGTAAACTCTGCCCTTCCATCTACACAGGAACCTCATCGAAGCAATACGGAGTGATCATAAAATCACCCGAAGGAAACTCCATTGCCAAATCATAGGATAACTGGGTCACCGACTCCTCAATACTCAGCGCGAAATCCTCCAACATACACGAATGAGACGCGCCAGAATCGAACAAAACCTGAGCCGCACAACCCAAAATCTGAACGGTAACTTCCACGAGCTGCGACGCCACTACCTCTGCCCTGGTCATGTGTGTGATCTGGCCTCGAGCTCTCTGCCTGCCTCCCACGCTAGCTGACCTGGGTAGCGACAGATACTGTCCCTGCTGCTGCCTCTGCTGCGGGGGAACCTGCTGTTGCTGAGGAAACAGTTGCTGCTACTGTGGCCTCTGAGGACAGTCACGCGCCATATGCCCTGGCTGGTCACACCGGAAACAAACTATCGGCGCTATGCACTGCCTGCCCGGGTGGTACTCGCTACACCGTGGACACGGTCCTCGCGATCCTCCCACTAACCCCTAACGCTGAAACGTGACCGGCTGCTGTACACTGCCCGATGATGCCTGCCCCTGATCCTTGGACTTCTTCTTATCGAACCCCTTCTTGAAGAACTTCTTGACCTTACCGAACCCCTTCTTGAAGAACTTCTTGACCTTCGAGCCAAAAGATGTAGATCCTATCGCTGACGCTGCCGGCGCCGGCTCTCCTGAACCACCCGATGCACTCTGAAAGGAACCTTGCTGCTGGGTAGACGACTACTGGCTGCGACCCGGCAAAGACTGCCCCTGGCTGATCGGTCATCGCGTCCTCTGCATATCCATCTCCAAAGAAGCCGTAACACGAGACGCTGCCTCCAGATCAGTGGCCGCATTCACGATCAAATGGTGCCTCAGCTCCTGCCTCAAGCCCTGCACGAACTGTGCGGTCTTCACCCTCTCATGCTCCATGATATGGGATGCATACCGACGCAGCTCAACAAATCGGGCCCTGTACTGGAACACGGACATATCGCCCTAAACCAGCTCCAGAAACTCACGCATCCACTACGTAGCAATAAACTCTGGACAGTAGGTACGCTCGAAAGCACCGACAAAGTCACCCCACGTAATCTGCTCAAGTGGACGAAGCTGGAAAGACGTCCTCCACTCGGAAGACCACCACTCCTAAGCCGTACCTTGCAACTGGTTGGAGGCCAACATCACTCAGTCCTCCACAGTACTCCGCGCGGAGCTGAACACCCGCTCCATCTCGTCGAGCCAACTCTGAGCCATATCAGGGTCTGCCTGAGCAAACGGAGAAACCGCTATGCTACCTCGCAAACGGAGAAATCGCTACGCTACCTCGCAAACCACATCAGGGTCTGCCTGAGCAAACATCAGGGATCACTCGAACCCTACCTCGCAAACGGAGAAACCGCTACGCTAGCAGTAAGCGAGTACCTCGAAAAGGGAAGTTCTGTAATCTACAAAACACCGCTCTCGCGACACGAAAGCCGACACACGTACCACGGTGAAACGACTGGAACACCATGGTCAACGCGACAAAGCCCAAAGGTTGAAGTCGCAAAGACTGACAGTCTGACACTCCCGACTCGACAGGAGTACCACCCACTAGAAGCACAGCCGGTAGCGTCCCCTGACATCTTATACCGCACCGCAGGTGAACTGCCTGACATAGTAGCTCCTACCAAAGGCACGAACACCACACAAGTAACTACAAACGAGTTACTAGCTGGGGTCACGCTCGTCAGCGTGGGTCCAACCGTCCCCAACCACGTGTGCACACATAGACCACGCGACCCTGGTCTGGCCCTCAGACCAGTTTTCCCCTCAGCCGGACTCTGGCTGCAAGACGTGGGGCCCGACGAAAACGGGTCCACAAATCATCTCTAAGGGTAGCCTCTCCACCACTCCCTGGTGGGACCACACGCGTGTAAGCAGACTACGACTAGTGGAGGGTCACTACGGAGTAGACTCTCAAGTCAACGGAAAGTCACGTCATGACCGAACGGTACAAGGAACGCCCCTCGTACCAATACCGTCGCATGGTGACAGAAGCCGACAATGACATCTCCCGGTACCACTCGGTATGATGTGATACCCCCTAGGACGTAGACAAGTAAGCACATTCACAATCAAAAGGGCCAATTTGGGCCACCGCTCTCCCGTCGCTCACCCAAGTCCCGGGGTAACTTGGCAATGCCAAGGAGAGGTTGAGGGGTTGGACCCTTGCTGGTAGAGGGCCAGCAAGGCCAAGATTTGATTCCCAATGTATGTTGATGCCCAATTCAATGGGGCCGACAGAGTGCCAATGGCACCGGTTACTCTCTTCCCATGGTGATCACTCAAGACAACGGGGCTTGAGGATCAAGCTCTCACTCTCACGGCCAGCGGAACTAAGAACTAATATTGAAAGACAAGTACTAAAGGGAGTGAGGTTTGAGCACTTACTCGACCGGTTTGAAGAAACCGGTCCCGCTCGGAGATGAGGGCGAGCGGGGAGGCGAGTTGATCCCCACACGCCGCGGCGGTGTAGCTTGACCTACTCAATTTAATAACAACACTACTCCTCTCGCAGGAGGGGGACCTTGGGGTGGGGGTTAATGGATATTACAGCCAAAACTACCTCCACGCAGGGACGGGCCTTCAGCCGGCCAAGCGGGGAGGGGAATTGGAGAAAGGAACACCGAAGACGGGAGGTTGCTAATTCTACCCGGTTCTGTGGGTCCTGACAGGTGACTGAAGAGTTGACTACTGCAGCTGGTACCGAATTTTTTTGGGGGTGAAACCACCTGGGAAATCTTCGTAGGAGGCAGGGGAAGTCGTCCAAATTTTGTTAATTTCTTCTGTCTTCGATGCCGGTCTGGGTGGAGGCCCGAACAGAGAGGCAGACTCTCGGACTGGCAGCTCCTGATTTCCAACAGCAGGTTGCAGAAAATGTCCCGACAGCTCCCGAACTCGGAATCAAGCACCGTCGGAGTCGTTGGAACCGTGGACGAGCCCTCTTAACCAAAAACCTGACGGGGAAGCCAAATGATGTCGGAGAAGGCCAGGGGACTCTGAACACTGCTGACAGGTCGGTGCAGACTGTGGGTAGCAGAACTACGTAGCTGAGGGAGAAAATGAATAACGCCTGCTACAGGATGCCGAAAGGAGTTCCGCTTCTTGATTCTGAAAGTAGACAGGGAGAGGAAGAAGTTTTAAGAAGAGCTCTTGAGCTGATTCTTCCAAGGTTCGTCGTGGTGAAGCTTATACTCCGATTCTAGTACTCAGCAGGGGCAGCTCTGCGCAGTTGTGGGAGAACGGAGCTCCCGAGCAGCACACAGCTCGGATGAAGATGAAACCACCGCCGTTGCGAAGAAGACCGGTAGACGCTTCCGTGGATACCTCTTGGGCCTTCACATTCGCTGGGATGTAGTCGAGGTCGCCTCTGCAATATGCTACTCTTCTGCTGCCTGCGAACTGAAAACTAGAGGTTGAAGATGAAGGGGGGAAATGGGGTATATGGGAGGGGAAATGGAGGTGGATGAGTGTGGGGAGAACCCTGGCTGTGAGGGGGTCTAGGAGGGGGTGTTCCAAGGTGTGGGGGGGAAAGAATAGGGTCTGGAAGGGGGTCTAACAGGTGGTGGGAGGAGGAGCTACGAATTTGGGCTTGGAGGGAGAAGGGGGAAGGTGAGGGGGGCACAAGTGGGTGGAGGGAATGTGAGTTTGAATTTCCTTTAATGTGGGGTGATCAATGGTGGTCTTGGGGATGGGAAGAGGTGCCTTGGGAAGGTGGAGGGCTGCTTGGGCAAGGGGATGGGTAGTTGTGGGTTGGAGGGTGCGGTGTGGATTGGTGGAGGGTCTATTGGGACTAGGGGGAAGTAATGATGGCTTGTGGGAAGTTGTAGAGGAGTTAATGGAGGTAGGTGGGAGGGTGGAGGTGGTTGGGAGGGGAGGAGAGAGAAAATTTTCGAAATTGGGTGTGAAGGAGAGAGAAAGGAGAGTGAAAGAGAGAAATTAAGAGAGGGATGGGTGGGGAATCTCTCCCCCAGGGTTTCTCACCCAAATAATAGAATCTCTCCACTAGATAAGAAGTTTGAACTCTCAAAATGGCAAGTTTTTCATTCATTGATTCATTACCTTCAAAATGAGGGGAATGGGATCCTATATATAGGCAACCCACATTTTACAAAAAGTCCCTGACATTTGACTTAATGACGAATAACCGAGGAAGGTAGGGCGTGCCCATGGGCCAGCCCAATGAATTGGGTCCAATAACAACCTAATCAATCCTAATGACACTCAAACTTAGGTAGATGACTCAATGACCTAGGTACTTGACTCAAATAAAAGGAAAATTACAATGACATGACTCAAATAAAATATGAAAATTATATGACTCGATTCAGAAAAATATGACGGACACAATGGAGCTATGCCGATGAGCAATCAAAGCTGTGAAAAAAATGTGAAGGGCGAGAGATGCCCCCATCATACACCCGGGGTGCGAAGAACTCGACTCCGTCGAGTATAGGTCCGCCAGGGAAGAGGTCCTCCAATATAGCTCCAGGTGAGCCACAACCTCCAAACTCAACCTCGCTTCCTTAGCCGGGGACTGCTCTTCATCCTCTCAAGGTGGATCGGGCACACCCTCTTGCTGGCGATGGTACCCTGCTTGCTTAGTATTGCCTCTATGTGCACACGTCGGACTCTCAAGCTGATATATGGAGGCTCTCCGAGGATGTCACTCATAAAGGTTGGGGTAGGCTCAAGCTGCTCACTGGGATCCACCGAGGTGCCCTTAGAGGGTGCTCGATCCGCCACGTGATAAGTGGGGTATATCCAAAAATCCCATCGATAAATCCAACCCGTAAGCCAGGTTGCCAAAGCCACTCGAAACATGGAAGGTCCAAGTCCTCGTGCCCTCGATTTGGAGGTGACCCTAAGATTGAGCCATTCCAAAGCTACCATCGTAGGTTTTCCTACTTGGAATCCCAAGTGGCACTCGTGAGTTTTTGCCCGCTCATTATGAACCTCATCGCTCGTTGCGGCTTGCTTGCTTGGATGCACATGACATGTATTACGGGGTGGTGGGTGTGTAAAAATGTGTGTGGATAAAGGTGGACCATGACATCCATAGATGGACCTATCATGCCATGATGCCATATAGACCTTGATGAGCCTTGGTGGGCCGAGGCAACCAAATGTGGCCCTATCATGCATAGACTCTCTAACAAAGGTTGGAGGGCCGGGGCATCCGTAGGTGATCCGGTCATACATGGGGGTGAAAAATACCGGGGGACCCGGACATCCAAGAATGCTCCTATTATGCTTAAGACTTATGATGAGTGAAGGTGGACCATTACATCTGAATTTGGACCACTCATGCTTTCTACTTGACATGTAGGTGATATGAATGAATGGACCCAACATAGTGTTCATGCCAAGTGGTGTGGTAAGCCTAGACATATACATGCTTTCCCCAAAGGTGACTTCCATGTGTATAGGTGTGGGATAACCTTTGAACTCCCATTGGAAAGGATCGAATGTATCTAAGAAGGTGGTCATCGTGGGGTGGGGAACAACCACATTACATAGGGATATGTGGCCTAAGGTCATGGCTCCCAAGGTGTAACCCGGGTCATGGATGAGGTGGGTTTGGCCCAATATGGTGGGTGGGGGTAGGAAAGGGTGGGTGGTGGGTAAGATGGTTGGGCCACATGGGTATATGAAGGGGTCAAAGGGATCGTGAAAATGGTTACCCAGAGAGAGGAACTTCACATCCTCAAAGCCCCAAAAATACGGGTCATCCTCCTCCCAGATAATTGGGCCATGGTCGTTAGTGGGTTGGCCGACCAAAGTACTTGGGATCTCAATGGTAGGGGAGTGGACCAAGATGGGTTCTTCCACCATAGGGAGAAGGAAAAGAAGGTCGCTAGTGTAGCAACCAATGGTACAAATCGAGGTGATAGACCCAATGCATAGGTGTAGGAGGCCAAGGCTCATAGGTTGTTCGGCCATAGGGGTCAACATGCTAGTTAACTCAATTTGCCATGCTAAGCCCCTAAGAAAATCCTCTAAAGTCTCCACTTGATAGGATGCTTGGATTGTGGTGTGATAGGAGAAGAAGGCCACTAGGGGAAAATTTTGTTCTATGGGAGGGCAAACATGGGCCGGGATCTCTCTAATTAGGCTCTCCCTTAGCCACCTAACAAGGGACTCTTCTAAGATGATTTCGGCCTTATCTAGAGGGGGTGGTGTAGGGTGAAGATCCTCGTGTGAGACTTCCTCTTCAATTGGGACATGGGTGCTCTCCATGGAGAGGATAGGTTCCCGAGGGGTATTTGTCTTCATGTGGCAAAGCGGGTGGACTACTTCTTCCAAAGCTAATGGAGTGGGAAGGTTCTTTGATGGTGGGGTGATGATGGCCGTAGTATGGTGCACCCGGGGTGGTGAACAAGGGTGGGATTCCCGTAGGTGGGAGAATACAAGGTTGTTGAATTTAAAGGTTCCGAAAGGTGTGGCGGATGCACTAGGCAAGTCCGACGTGTTGGGTCGATGTCGGCATTCCTTTAATCTAACCATTTCTTACCTAGGATTATACATGGACCCGCCAATGTTCCCTTTTGACACCAAGCCCCATCCAAATACTTAGTCTTCTCGAACTATTTATGGAATTCAATAAAGACTTGGTCTCCATTGTGCACAATTTGTCCGGTCCTACAAAGAGAGGTAATGATATCGGGGGACACCCAATTTTCATATTCTAGGTCAATGAAATCAATTTCTACGGGCTCTCCATTAGGTAAGCATGCATGGGATATGATTGGGAGAGGGGCCATGTGACCCAAGACTCAATGTTAACAATGATGGTTTGACAATGCACGGTTCGGACAAGAATGTAAGCATGCCCTAGAACTTGACGTGATAGAGACAAGTCAATGACTTGCTCTGATACCAATTGATGTGATACCCCCTAGGACATAGACAAGCAAGCACATTCACAATCAAAAGGGCCAATTTGGGCCACCGCTCTCCCGTCGCTCACCCAAGTCCCGGAGTAACTTGGCAATGCCAATTTGAGGTTGAGGGGTTGGACCCTTGCTGGTAGAGGGCTAGCAAGGCCAAGATTTGATTCCGAATGGATGTGGATGACCAATTCAATGGGGCCGACAAAGTGCCAATGGCACCGGTTACTCTCTTCCCACGGTGATCACTCAAGACAATGGGGCTTGAGGATCAAGCTCTCACTCTCACGGCCTGCGGAACTAAGAACTAATATTGAAAGACAAGCACTAAAGGGAGTGAGGTTTGAGCACTTACTCGACCGGTTTGAAGAAACCGGTCCCGCTCGGAGACGAGGGCGAGCGGGGAGGCGAGTGGATCCCCACACGCCGCGGCGGTGTAGCTTGACCTACTCAATCTAATTACAACACTACTCCTCTCGCAGGAGGGGGAGCTTGGGGTGGGGGTTAATGGATATTACATCCAAAACTACCTCCACGCCGGGAGGGGCCTTCAGCCGGCCAAGCGGGGAGGGGAATTGGAGAAAGGAACACCGAAGACGGGAGATTGCTGATTCTACCCGGTTCTGTAGGTGCTGACAGGTGACTGAAGAGTTGACTGCTGCAGCTGCTACCGAATTTTGTTGGGAGAGAAACCACCTGAAAAATCTTCGTAGGAGGCAGGGGAAGTCGTCCAAATTTTGTTAATTTCTTCTGTCATCGATGCCGGTCTGGGTGGAGGCCCGAACAGGGAGGCAGACTCTCGGACTGGCAGCTCTTGATTTCCAACAGCAGGTTGCAGAAAATGTCCCGACAGCTCCCGAACTCGGAATCAAGCACCGTTGGAGTCGTTGGAACCGTGGACGAGCCCTCTTAACCAAAACAATGACGGGGAAGCCAAATGATGCCAGAGAAGGCCAGGGGACTCTGAACACTGCTGACAGGTCGGTGCAGACTGTGGGTAGCAGAACTACGTAGCTGAGGGAGAAAATGGATAACTCCTGCTACAGGATGCCGAACGGAGTTTCGCTTCCTGATTTTGAAAGTAGACAGGGAGAGGAAGAACTTTGCAGCAGAGCTCTTGAGCTGATTCTTCAGAGGTTCGTCGTGGTGAAGCTTCTACTCCGGTTCTGGTACTCAGTAGGGGCAGCTTTGCGCAGTTGTGGGAGAACGGAGCTCCCGAGCAGCACACAGCTCGGATGAAGATGAAACTACCGCCGTTGCGAAGAAGACCGGTAGACGCTTCCAAGGATAGCTCTTGGGCCTTCAGATTCGCTGGGATGTGGTCGGGGTCGCCTCTACAATCTGCTACTCTTCTGCTACCTGCGAACTGAAAACTGGAGGTTGAAGATGATGGGGGGAAATGGGGTATATGGGAGGGGAAATGGAGGTGGATGAGTGTGGGGAGAACCCTGGCTGTGAGGGGGTCTAGGAGGGGGTGTTCCAAGGTGTGGGGGGGGAAGAATAGGGTCTAGAAGGGGGTCTAACAGGTGGTGAGAGGAGGAGCTACGAATTTGGGCTTGGAGGGAGAAGGGGGAAGGTGAGGGGGGCACAAGTGGGTGGAGGGAATGTGAGTTTGAATTTCCTTTAATGTGGGGTGATCAATGGTGGTCTTGGGGATGGGAAGAGGTGCCTTGGGAAGGTGGAGGGCTGCATGGGGAAGGGGATGGGTAGTTGGGGGTTGGAGGGTGGGGTGTGGATTGGTGGAGAGTCTATTGGGACTAGGGGGAAGTAATGATGGCTTGTGGGAAGTTGTAGAGGAGTTAATGGAGGTAGGTGGGAGGGTGGAGGTGGTTGGGAGGGGAGGAGAGAGAAAATTTTTGAAATTGGGTGTGGAGGAGAGTGAAAGGAGAGTGAAAGAGAGAAATTAAGAGAGGGATGGGTGGGGAATCTCTCCCCTAGGGTTTCTCACCCAAATAATGGAATCTCTCCACTAGATAAGAAGTTTGAACTCTCAAAATGGCAAGTTTTTCATTCATTGATTCATTACCTTCAAAATGAGAGGAATGGGGTCCTATATATAGGCAACCCACATTTTACAAAAAGTCCCTGACATTTGACTTAATGACGAATAACCGAGGAAGGTGGGGGGCGCCCATGGGCCATCCCAATGAATTGGGCCCAATAACAACCTAATCAATCCTAATGACACTCAAACTTAGGTAGATGACTCAATGACCTAGGTACTTGATTCAAATAAAAGGAAAATTACAATGACATGACTCAAATAAAATATGAAAATTACATGACTCGATTTAGAAAAATATGACGGACACAATGGAGCTATGTCGATGAGCAATCAAAGCTGTGGAAAAAATGTGAAGGGCGAGAGATGCCCCCATCACGGTATGACGGGAGACTCGCCGACATGGTCTGTCCCCTCGAACGGTCCACACTGGGCCGCTTAGGGATGTGCGGTCGCATAAGGACCGCACCTAGGGTTAAACGGCCAGCACATGACCGTTCTTCCCAGGTCCAAACAGACTGAAGAACGGCCAACATGGGCACGTTCAACAGATGTGCGGCCAGCTCCTGGCCGCACGTGGGTGAAGAACGGTCAGCTCCTGGCCGCTCGTCTCCCAACGGTAATAAACCTGAATGGTTAGCCCTCAGCCGCACTAGGGAAGAGCGGCTATGGTTTCACTATTCAAAGGTTGTGCGGTCCAAATCTGGCCGCACACCCAGGCAACGGCACCAGACGACGTACGGCCAGCACCTAGCCGCACACCCCGGTGCACTGTACAACGGTAAAATTAAACGGTCGAATACCTAGGGTTGTGCGGTTGTTATGGGGCCGCACCTTAGGATATGCGTTCCCACGACAGACCGCGCAAGCCTACTGCGCGTCGAGCCAAGCCACAGCGTGCCGAGCCGATGGATGGCCAGAACGGCGCCGCACAAGGGTTGTATGGGCCCTGGTTCGACCGCACATCGCCCACCGGCGTGAAAACGGCTAACCTCGCCGGAATCGCCCATTCCAACCACAAACAAGCCCCACGAAGGGGGAAACGGTGAGAGAAGAACCCCCAAGCCCCCTAGCATGCTCCTACGCTCGTGAACCATGGAATCGGGGCTCAAAACAGCGGATCGGAGGGACTCTCCCCGCGGCATGAACGGCCCTTCCCGGTGCGAAATTGACCCCTCTCGACCTCATCTCGAGCTAAAACTCGCGGGGACCGAAGACAAGAGGCCAAGGAACATCATCCTACCTCCGGTCCGCGATGAGACGCGCCGATCCAAGCCCAAATCCACGAAGAATGCCGTTAGAACCTCCCCTTCCCACACTTGCCGCACGCCCGCACGATCGCCTCGTTGTCACCCATGTCCTCGCGCCGTCGCACCACCGCCGTCTGCAGTCGGAATGGAGGTCGCCGCGCTCGAACGGGAGAGAGAGAGAGAGGGCGGCCACGGTCGTGAGGGAGGAAGGAGAAGAAAGGAAGAAGAAGAAGAAAAAGAAAAGAAAATGGGGGTATTAATAGAAAATCCAGAATTTCTAGAAAATACCAAAAAATAAAAAATTACATTACCGCGATCCTCGGAACGCACCGATGATAACGGTACCACTCTTGCCTAGGTGAACGACCCGGTTCACCCGCAACGTGGTTCCGAAGGAATTACCGAAACACACACCGAGAATCGGAAAACACACGCGGAAAAGCCGCGGAACGCTCCCGGACCTTCGAAACAACTCCGGATCGCACCGATCCGAACATGGAAGATGTCCAAAATAAAATTTCGGACGGAACAGAGTCGGACACTCCGAGAAACCAGATATGGGACCCACAAAGAAGGATCCGAAAGGTCCGGGATATTACATCGGCGGTTGACCGCGGGCCCGAAAAACCCCAAATTTTGTATTTTTGTTTCTTTTTATTTTCTTTTCAATTTTTTTCATTCATTTTTTTATCATTTTTTCATATGGTGGGGACTATCATCCGACCTTCTGAATTGAACCAACGTCATGAAGTGGAGGGAAGGAATGAGACGGAGATTTGAGGAGAGTTTCTAACTCCCCCTCAGAAGTTTCCTTAGGTCCGACATCACTGAGTCCACAATTATTTTACCAAGGAATATCTGGCCTTAGAAATATTTTTCAAGGCGGGCTATATATATATAAATACATTCAAGCATTCAGGAGTGTATGTGAACACACAAGGTATTAAAAGTAAATATCGACAATATGCATATTTTCCTACCCTTGATGCATATGAGTTTCTACAAATGCAACTCTTATCGTAAGTGCAAACCTATGCATGTATGGTCTTACCCTTGCACATCCCAAGTTCTCTTCTTATCTTGCTGAACTGATCCTGGTTTAGGGCTTTTGTGAAAATAACGGCTAGCTGATTGTGTGTGTCAATGAAATTTCATTCAAAGACCCCCTTTCCTACATGATCTCTCAAAAAGTGATGACGAATATCAATATGCTTGGTCCTAGAATGTTGAATATGGTTTTTTGACAAACTGATTGCAATGGTATTATCACACAAGATTAGCACACATTTCATTTCAATATATAAATCAAGCAATTGATTTTTGATCGAAAGTACTTGGGCTCCACAACTTCCGGCGGCTACATATTCAGCCTCGGCCGTTGAGAGAGCTACTGAATGTTGTTTGTTGGAGGCCCATGAGACTAGACACCCACCAGGAAACTGACAGTACCCACTAGTACTTTTGTGATCTACAATACATCCGGCATAATCCGCATCGGTGTAAGCAATCAAATCAAATGAACTACCGATGGGAAATCACAAGCCAAAATCTATTGTGCCAATTAAGTATCAAAAAATGCGTTTAACAACCATTAGATGAGATTCTTTAGGGCATGATTGAAAACGGGCACAAAGACATACACTGAATTGAATGTCAGGGTGGCATGCTGTAAGATACAGTAGTTGTAATGCCATGGATTCTTATTGGGTCTTTCGGATCCTTTTCAGAGAGTTTCGGATCACTTTTGTGGGTCATGAGTTGAGTTTAACGATCCACATGGGTTTTTCTCTAGTACTAGTTACGGAACCCTGTGGTGTGTTTGTTGTTCAGTTCATAGACTCGTGGACGCAGTAGTTGCGATGTACTCATCGAGAGCATCATTTTGACTATTTTTGTGTATTTTTCTGAATTAGTCCATTTTCGGGCCAATTATCAAATTTTTGGAAATTAGGAAATTTTCTATTTTTCGTTTTTCTTTTTCTTTTTCTTTCCTTTTCCTCTTTCCTGTTCTCATTTCACCGCCGTGACCTATCTCTCCCCCATTTTCTCACTTCTCTTGCCCTCCCGGCTCTAGCTGCAGACGGAGGAGGCTTGGGCAGGCAGAGGTGATGTCGTGGGGGTGGTCCAGAGCGCGATGGGGCAAGGATCGGATCGGTTTTGGCGCGATCCCGAACGGTGGATTCAAAGCCGATGGTGTAGCTCGCGACGTGGTTTTCGACGTTGTTTAGTCACTTCGGTGGAGGTAGGGAGATGGAAGCTCTACTTCTCCTCTACATTTTCCCTGTAATTTCACGTTGTTCGGTGCGAGTTTGAGCGGGTTTTGCTCAGTTTCGGTAAAATCATACTTTTGGGGTGTTCGCAGGCTTCGCCGAAAAAGGGCAACGATTTTTAGATCAGTTGGTATCAATCGAACCCCTGGAATGTCAGCGTTCCAGATCGGCTGATTTTGTGTCAATTGGTTGTCATTTGGGGCCGGAACGAGCCCGGGAACCCCAGTGACTCAAATAGGGTTAATTCGGTGGAATTGCACGTTTCAAGTCATTTATGTATTGTTTTGACCCCTTCTAGAGTGTGGAAGGTCGGTATTGTGATTGTGGTTGTTTCCCCCTTTGATCGGAATCGAAGGTGGCGTGGAATCAGGCGTAAGGGCTCGGTTCTGCCAATTTTCCGTCGTGACCGGTCGACCAAACATGATGGGTCGGTCGACCGACGGTTGCTCGCGGACCATGTCAGGTCCAGCCAATGGTCCGGTCGACCAGATCACCTGGGCCAATCGACCGACCCTGTCTGGTCGATCGACCCCCGGGTTCAGGTCGATCGGAATGCCGTGTTTTCACTTGTTTTGAGTCCCGGTCGGTCCAGTTGAGACCCAATGACCGACCTATGGCCTCACGACTATCCCGGACACCCTGTGGGTTCCTGTTGACACCTTGAAAATGAGCAAGGGCAGAAATAGAATTGAAAGAAAGATCAGACCAATAGTGAAAGATCAATGACGAAGTTCGTCAACCATCTACCCGGCTGAATCCTTTTCCCAGCCAAGCTGATGTCCGATGCCATTGTCAGTCAGACGACGGCATTGATGAAATAGCAGTCACATGGCTGAAGTCTTTTCAGGCTAAAGCTGATGTCCGGTCTTGTCACCATTCATGTGACGATACCAATGAGATGATGTCCGACCTTGTCATCATTCAGATGGCAATGCCGATGAAACCCTAGTCTACCGACTGATGAAAATCTATGAATGATCTCAATAGAAGCTGTGTCACCAGTGGAGGGCCTTCTCGGGTTCTGATACAATTGAAGGACCAATAAAGGCCGAAGTCTATGTGAGGTCTTAAAAGCCCTAAATGGGCCTATAAAAGTGGCGCCGGGATCCCCTCGTCGAAGCCCAAAAGCGGCGCCGAGAAGCTTGAGTCCCACGCGCCGGGAGCTCTGCCTACGATTGAGGCGCGCCGGGACAAGCCTGCCGAGAGGACACCAAGGAGGGATATAAAACCCCCTCATTCGAAGAAAGAAAGGAGAGAGAGCTCAAGCCCGAACAGATAGCAAAAAAGGGGGAGAAAAAGAATAGATAGCCACAAAAGAAGAAGAGAGTGGAGCCTGCAATCTGATCCGAGAGAGGAAGAAGCAGAAGGGAAAAAGAAGAAAAGAGTTTGAAGCCTGATCGAAGGTGGGCAACGGGGAGGGAGAGGAGTCAATGCTCCGCCCTCCCCTCCCCATTTTCTGTAGTTCATTCTTTTAATTCCGATTGCTTCTACTTCTTCCCCTTTCTGATGTATGCTGTGATATCACAGTCGGTTTTACTCCGCTAGGTCAAAGCATAGTCTCCCTGTACCTTCTTTTATGTATTGCCTCCGATGTGCGAATGTAATCGTGATATTCGAATGAATGAACACTACGGGCTCCAGTTGATGCTTGCTGTCTATTTCACGGAAACCCTATTGCTATCTCCCCATGTTTTCTGTCTCTTCTTAGATTCAGTAGCATGCTATCCCCCTCCCCAGTTCGATTGATCGCCTGCTTATGCGCTTGGTTCTCGAACGCCGCTCGTGCTTACTTCCGAGCCAGGGATAGACCATCCCTTGCCCTTTGAAGCAAAGCACATATGTATAGCAACGCTGCTCAATTTTAGATGTCATATTCATGCTCATCGGCTCTGCTGAAGTCATCCCCAGGGCCAGAGACAGCCATCTCTTAGCCCCAGATGATGAAGAGTATATCAAAATCATCCTCAGGGATTATTATGAACGCTGGTGACAGAGATACCCTAAACCACGTTTCTCCCAAATCACTCTCCGCTTCTGGCCTTCCCCGTTGAAACCCAAGCCAAAATCAGTTCAGGTCTGATGAATTGATCTCTTTTGATTTCCCAAGGCCCGTCTATCTTGGCCTGAAGCACCAGGAAACCCCTGACTCCTCAGCAAATCCAAGAACAGGGTACCGTAAAGCTCTGTTTCTCATCTCGGCGCCCTCATACATCTCGGCTCCACAAACAGTCCTTGGCGCGAGCCTTCCCGTGCCGAGAACTCCACACCCTTACCTGCGCCGAGAAGCCTGCGCCGGAACCCCCTTGGCCTCTTTGCCCTTGTGCCGAGAAGCCCACACCCTTGGTCATTTGGCCCTGGCGCCGACAACCTCCCTTGGCCATTTGGCCCTTGCGCCGAGAGCCTACTTCCTGGCCTCTTCCCCGTCGCACCGGGAACCCTCCATGTTGAACCCGCCGAGAACCCTCACTCTCTGGCATCCTTCTGGGGCCGAGAACCCTAATTACTTGGCCTCCTTGCCTACACCGGGAGCCTAACCCCTTCACCCTTCTGCCTTGGCGCCGTAAGACCCCTTTGATTTCTTGCTTACCAGCACCGAGAGCTCCACTAGCACCAGCTTACCGGCACCCCAAATAGTGCCTTGCACAGAACCCTTCTCGGCGCGGTGGTCTTCACGTCGGGAACTCATATACCCATTCGAATCCGGGCCGAGAGGCTGCCCTGCCACCCAATGAGCCTCCAACACTTCTATCAAGCCCACCTAGGGATGTCCATGAGTCACCAGAACTGTCCCAAGGATAAAATTAAAGGGAGTCAGACTCCCTTATGCTCCACTGATCCGTACTGGGTTTATGAGCAACCCCTTTAGCTAAGGTGAGCTCTGCCACTGCATGAGTGTCACCGGCTCCCATAAGGGAAGAGTCAAACATTGCCCCAGGGCATACATGTGCAATGCGGGAGATTCGCTTCCTCCTTTTCTCGGCTTTCATCCCGGCACTCCGTGGGTGATAGCCTATTCTCCCTTGGGCATAATTCAGATTATGGGGAGGTGCTGTCGAAATGTCGATCGATGTTTTAACCCCGATAAGTCCCGGGAGGTGCACATCACACGCCCCTCGTCCGGCTCAATCTTCCGGGGAATATGAATGCTGCGAGGCCCTTGGCTGGATGAGAAATATGAAAGGGGACATCTCCCCGATGATGGTCCGGACTCCGTCCCGCCACTGCGTGGACAGTGTCCTATTTCTACCCGGCACGACCCACATGAGAGGTGGTCATGTCGGTGTAGTAATCTGCTGTGCATTAAAATATCTTCCCAGAATAAAAAGAGCTTCAATACTACACACCGTTATTTTTTTCTTTTATTACCGCCCCGAGTGGCCTCCTATTTTGGTGTTTAATCAAGGGTTGTCCTTCTTAGGAAGGGCGTAATTAACGTCATAGCCTTTATGGTATGGCGGACTTTTGGTCCCGACTCGGACTTCACAATCGACTGACCAAGTCAAGTCGAGCGCACAATGAAATCGTCACACATGTGACTGGCACGCCTAATAAACCAAATAAATAAATAAAATAATAATAATAATAATAAGAGGAATAAAATCCCACGTCTACAAGTCTGGCACGCCCGGTGGGACCTAGTCTCCCTTCATCTCTGCGCCAAAATAGGAGGCCCAGTGGGCCCCCCCTGAAATTTCTGATTCTGTGCTTTCTCTATTTTCAGGGTGCTACGATGACGGCTGGAATCATGTCTGTATGCTTTGATCAACAAGCGGTCGATGTGCATGTTCGAGAGGGCTACCTTGCGGTACCTCTTTCGTTCGGATCGATGCCGCCTGCTGTCGGGATGGCCAACTGCCTGGGCCTCATCTTCACTGACTTGCTCGAAATTGACAACCAGAAGCAAAAGACTGTTGTCGAGACATTGACGCAAGCTACCAGCCCCAAGATGAGCCAGGTGATGCAGGATAATCCTGAGGTCGTGTCCTGCTTCGTCCATCACGAGGCGAAAAGGGGCACATCCTCCGCTGCTGGAAGAAGGAGGAGATCCGACAGGAGAGCCCGATCCACTACTGCGGGTCGTCGGATATCCAACTCAGGAAAGACAATGCTGATTGGAGATGTCCGGGTAAACCTTAGTGGTTGCCCAAGGGCGGTCAAGCCAGACGTGATCGTCCCGATGGTGCCTACTACCAATAAGTTCTGGGTACTAGCTGCCAGGAGGGTCGACATGAATGAGGAGGAGAGAAAGCCACTGGCACCGAAGCCGCCCAAGTTCAGGCAGATTTGGCGGCCGAAGAAAACCCAGAGCTGGGTCCCAGCTCAAGAGGAAGAGAACATTGCTGATACCACTGTTGCCCGCTTCAGGGCAGGAAGCAGAAGAGAAGAAGGAAAAGACATAAGAAATGCTGTTGCCGTTCACCCCAAGGCTCGGGGTAGGAGAGATGAAAAAGAGAATGAAGGAAGAAATCTGACTACTATTCGCCCTAGAATGAGGGGCAGAAGATATGAGCAGAAGGAAGACCTCACGGACACCCACCCCATGGCTGGGGGCAAAAGATGGGAAAGGAGGAATTATGCTGCTGCTGCCAACCGCTGCCAGGATGGGAGTAGAAGGTTCAGGGAGGAAGAAGAAATGAGAATAAGCGAACCAGTCGCTGCTGCAACTCTAAGAAGACCAAGAGCCTGTGCCAGACAGGCCGATATATTCAAATACTGCAAAGCCGAGCACTTGACTGCTCAGGTGGAGAGACTGGCTTATCAGCAGAAGAGCCAGGAAAGATTGATGCTCCAACCAGAGCCACGAAGGCATAATCAAGAGGAGATGAAACAAGTGGCTCAAGACTACTTTCACTACCTGGGGAACTCCGCCCTCGGGAAGCAAAGATTATCCCGTGCCTTGGGCACCATGGATGATGAAGAAGAAGAAACCCTTCAAGAAGTGATACTCGGAGTCTCCTCCTCCGATTCCAATGATTATGAAGGAGGCCACAGAGCCGGGTATGGGAAAGAAGAGCTGCACAGGGAAGAAGCTAGAGAAAGAATATCAGTCTTTGACCGACTCAAATACCACGATCAGGTGAGAAGGAAAGTCTACATGCAGAGGGAAAAGATGCAGATCTTTGCCTGCAATATTTTTTTTAACTAAAGTTGATACTTGCAAGGGGGGAGACGGGAGAGGGTGTTCATTTCTTCATTGCGGAAGAAGATGAAAACACTATCCCGGCCACCAGGCAAGTGATTTTCATATATAAGAAAGCAGTAAAAGAAAGGGGTACATAAAGAGGGGAGGGGGAACGCCCGAAGAGGGGCAGGAGGCAAACAAGGCCAAAGGCCAAAGGAAGCATAAAAGGAAAACCAAGAGGACCCAAGCACGGGCAGAAACAAAAGCCCAAGGACCCACAGAAGAAACATAGCCCCTACAAATAGGAGTCTTCGTCGAAGACCCCTTTAGAGTCGGAGGAGAACACAGAACGGACACCGCGCTGACGACCCGAAGAGGAAGGCCAATCAAGAGGATCAACCTCCGAACCGTTGGTATCGGGCACCTCCGTGAAGGAAGGGACGACCGGCGGCGGGGGCGCCATCGTAGAAGACTGGATCCGAAGAGAACGACGGGGAGGAAGAGCAGCATCCTCAAACATGCACTGACGATCACGCGAGGAGGAAGTGGAGTTGGAGCGCCGGAAAGAACACCGAGGGGCTTTGCCATCCGACCTCGAGGGCGGCCGAGAGCGGTCCAAGCCAGCGGTGCCCACAAAGGCTGTATGAGCCGCCGTAAGGTCACGGAACCCCGAGTCAGGCTCAAGCCCGGGGATATGGAGAGGGACAAGCTGAGGGAAGTTGATGGGCAGGCAAAGATCCGAGGGTGGCACAACACCCACGGGGTGCACCGGAGCAGGAGGCGGGGCGGAGTCGACGAGCGGCCCGGGCGGGGCTCGATTGATCTTCTTCTTCAAAGCTTGGGCGAAGGAGAGGCGAGGGGCAACCGTCGGAGAAGCGGAGGAAGGCGGGGGATCTTGAACGGCCGCCGAGTGAGAAGAGGGCTGTGCCCCTGGCGACCAAGAGGCCGCAGCGGCATTAAGGCCAACAGGAGGGACGCCAAGCGGTCGAGCATCCGGAGCCTGGGGTCCAAGGACCAGCGAGGAGCATACCCGTCCAGCAGGAGGAACTGAAGCGGACACAGTAGGGCGCCGGAGTGGGACGCCGTGGCCAGCCGCGGACGGAGGGGGGATGCCCACTGCAGGGAGGGAGGGAAGCGGCACCAGCTGATGTGATGAAGAGGGGGCAGCAGCAGCAAGGGCGACGACCCCAGGGGTCCCTCCAGAAGAAGTAAGGGGGCCACCCGTGGGGCAGCTGAAGGGTCCCCCTTGGGGACCGGCCACAGCAGGGAAGACGGGCCGCTTTGCCTGCAATATGGCCGGGCTCGTCAAAGGGCAGGATATGTTACCAACACAGCTAGATGAAGACTAGCAATCAGACCAGGCCCCGTCACAAGAAGACAAAGGGCATAATATCTTTCAAGACGTAACAATCTTCAACTGCTCAGACTAGCAACCAGACCAGGCCCCGTCACAAGAAGAGGCCAGGCGGTAAAAGATAAGATGAAGACTAATGATGAAGCCTGCAAGATCACCACTATGACAGTTAATGTGGTGACAGCGGAAGATGAAGATAATCCCTTCGTCGATGATGTTGAAGGGACTTCAGAAGATCTACAGATCCCATCAACCCTGGATCCCATGATCCAGATGATGTTTAGAAGATATTAACAAGAGATCAATGCTCTCAGAAGACAGCTAAATGAGAGGCATGAAGTTACACCGGTCTCCAAGCAAGCCGAGCCTGTGGGGCAGACTGCCAGCTCAACAGAAATGGCTATCCCAGCTAATCCTCTCCCGGTTGATAAGGGCAAAGCACCGAGCCAACCCGTTCTGCAGCAGACGATAGCTCAGCCCTCTGTATCTCAGACGTAGCCTGCCACGCCGGCCTTGCGCACAACTGTGATGACAACTCCTTACGGTCAGCAACAAGCTCACTTCTTCCCGGAGAACATAGATCCAGCCATAGCCCACAAGCTGATGATTGAAAAGATTGTGGAGATGAAGCTATCTGAAAAGACTGGTGATGATGCTAGTACCTACGATGTGTACAAGGTACCATATCATCCCCAGTATGCTGCTAAGAGACTACCTCCAGGCGTCAGTAAGCCGCCGAAGCTTGAAAAATTTAATTGCCAGGGCTCTCCCAGGGAGCACATAGCTTACTATACCACCATTATGGGTGACTTGGCGGCTGATGAAGCTTATCTGCTCAAATTCTTCGGCTCATCCCTCACCGTGATAGCTTTTGAATGGTATTCAAGCCTGCCGGCTGGGTCAGTGGCCGATTGGCCTGATATGCAAAGAAAGTTCCACGATAGATTTCACGTCACGGAAAGAGAGATTACAATAGCAGAACTATATGCAACCAGGCAAAAGCAAGATGAAACAGCACTGGACTACATCAAAAGGTGGAGGAACTTAGCTATGAGATGCAGAAGACCTCCTCATCAAGAAGATACAGTGCAAATATGTAAGCAGAGCCTCAAGAGAGAGGTACTGGAAAAGATGATTGGTGTAGATGTCAGAACATTTGACCGGCTGAACAATATAGTGGCGGAGGTCGAGACGTTCCTGTCTAAGCGTCCGACGGCCAATGCTCCAACTGTGCCGAAAGGGAAATCTAATGATCGACGACCATCGCACTCTGAGGCTAACACCGTCGATTTCAGAACCTTCGAGCAACAGAAAGGGAAGAAGGGGGCAGATGAAGCTCCCCCGCTAGCAGACACAGTAGAAATAAAAGATAAGGTCTCTCTGAGAAATAAAATGAGAAAGCCGTACTCTTTCCCGAAAGATAAGACAGCCGCATTGTTCAACTGGGCATACAAGTTCAACAAGGTAACATTGCCTGAGCCAAAGAGACCCGATGACGCGGCAAAGAAAGGTGATCCACTGTTCTGCCCATATCACCATGTGTTGGGGCACGCAATTGAAGATTGTTACGTCTTGAAAGATATTATGGAAAGCATGGTCAAAAAGGGCGAGCTACAGCTGGGAGATTACCAGGTAGAGCCACCTCGTCCACATGAGCCTCCGGCATTAAAAATGGCCGCCAAAATGATTTCAATCTACCAACAGCTGCCTAAGGACGCCATCGAGGAATGCACCAGGCATACTTATGAAGCTTACTTCCTCACCCCACTGGAGGATCAAGAAGGGTGGCAGATAAAGCCAATGAAGAATAGAAAGAAAACTCCCGCAGCCAGTATCAGTGGAGCAGTTATCCGCGGTGTCACACCAAGGCCCGAACCACCTCCAGTAAAGCCAGTATGGCACGCGGCTGAAACAGGGCCAGTCATCCGGATCCCCACTCATAACCGGAGAAGACAAGTCCCCCTACCTGCATATAAGGAAGTAAGTCCTGCAGCCAGGCGTTTACAACAGTATATTAATGGGCTCGCTGAATATGAGCAGAAAAAGCCCGGGCACCTGCTGGTGAAAGACTGTATAATCTGGGAACAGCTCGAAGAATTGAAAATTGAAGAGTAGTCAGAGGCAGAACAAGAAAAAGTTGAGATTGAACCCTTCTGGGGGCAGGGGCCAATAAAGCCAAATTCACAGAAAAAGAAGAGACGGCCCAAGTCCAAGAAGGGAAAGAGGGTCGTGACAGTACAATGTAACACCCTGTCGGCACTCTTTACCTCGCCCGGGGAGAATGATGAGGATGAAACATCAAATGCCCCGCTAGAAGCCAACCATGCCGAGGCCTCAACCTCAGCACATGCAACACGCTCCGGAAGAAGGTGGGGGCGCCCACCACCAGCCAATCATAACATTATATTTAGAGGGGAACAACCCTACCAGATTCCTGAACCAGAGGTACAAGGTGTCCAGGTTCCTCCCCCTGCCAACTTGTACCAAGAAAAGAAGAAAGGAGGTCAAACTCCAACATTCCTGGAATTTCTGTCCAGTCTGGAAAATGGGCAGTCGACATAGGCTGGGCCAGATAAAGGCAAGAGACCTCAGCAATCGGCGCCTGTAGCCTACAAGCAGAATGAGAAAGAAGGGGATAACTCTCTGACGGCACCAGGGGCCGTTGCTATAGAAGAAGCCCCCCAAGAAATCAGTCCAGAGGTTGAAACCAGCACTGGTCAGCAGGGGCCACGGGCACCACATGAACCTCCAAAACCCCGATGGGCAGAAGAAATGAGACTGTCTAATGTCAGGGTGGACAGCAAGATCATGAAAATGCTAAAGAAGCTCGCTACCAGATTCTCCATCTGGGAGATCTTCTCTCTGAGTGAAGAGGCTCGCCAAGCAATTGTTGATGCCTTGTAGTCACCGGCACAATACGAAGCACTCTTGATAGAAGTAAATTCTGGGCCGTCAGTCACATTCACAGAAGACGACATGCTGATTCCGAATTCCGGCCATAACAGACCGCTGTATATGAGGGGCTCCCTGAATTGTCAGCCACTGAGCAGGATACTGATAGATCCTGGGGCTGCCGTGAACATTCTCCCATACCGCATCTACCAAAAATATTACTTTGATCTTCAGCTTACCAAGGTCAGAGACATGAAAATTACGGGATTCAACCAGAAATGTGAGACGCCCCTTGGGGTGGCTGATTTTAACCTCACATTGGGGGATCTCATTACCGTGGTACGATTCTATATAATCGACTCCAACACCACATATAAGGCCCTTCTGGGGAGACCGTGGCTGCATGAATATCAGATAGTGCCGTCCACGATGCATCAGTGCATTAAATACTGCCATGAAGGAAAAGAAGAGAGGGTGTTTGCGGATCTACACCCCTTCAAAGTATTCGAGTGTCATATGCTCGATGCATCCTACTACACGGAGGTGTCGCAAAAGGGTGAAGAGAAAGAGGCTGGGGTCAACCAGAAGAAGCCGGTGACAAAGGCAAGAAATTGGTCTCCACCGCCACCAATGGGCTATATTAAGAAACATGAAGTATCTCACATTTCTTATGTTGGTGACTTTGCTCGGATCACCCCCCTAGCATTCACCCGGATGATATCGATGAAGAAATGAAAGAAAAGTACACACAGGTGGAGGTTCCGCAGGGTTTAGTCAAGCCCATTGCCAGCCTAGAGTACCAGACGGTGCTACCACTGAAGACTATGGAAATCCCTCGCTTCTGCGAGCCTCCTACCATATTCTACACCGGGGAGTCAGTCGAGGAAGATGATCAAGACTGCATGGTCCTTGAAGAGGCTGCAAACCGGATGGTGCCGATTACAGGCTTGGATTATACTACCCAACGGGTTTCGCAGATGTTCTCTAAGATGCTAATGCCGTCATTGCAGCCTGCTGCCCAGAAGAAGGCATTCAAGGAGCTATGGGATCCGCCTTGGGATAATAAAGAATTGAGGAAGATCACTCAGCACCCGAGATTGGGTTATACCCTTCAAGAATACTATGAAGCCGAGGTGGACGTCATCTCTGTCTCCTACCAGCATGAAGACCCTCCCGACGTGGGATATGACAAGTACCCCTCGGAAGATGAAGAAATCATTTATCAATCCATAATGAACAATGAAGCCTCAGGCAGTCAGCCGGAGACGGGGACGTCTGATGAAGCAAAGAAAGATTGGTGCTGGGAAGACCTACCTTGCAAAGAGGATCTGTTCCAGGCTGAAGCAAAGTTTGATACGGGAACCCCGGATGAAGACCAAATAGCCAAAGAGCTGAGGGAATGCCTGGAGTTTGAGCGCATCCTGGAAGAAGTCCGGGCTCTACAGAATGATGATCTCTCAAGAGAGTCTGCATCAGAAGAGCGTCTAAGGGCGGAAGACTCCATTTTTGAGTTTCCTGCTGAGCCAATCACGTCCTCGGGGCAGAATGAATAGAATCTAACAATATTGGCCGTATATGACGGGCCAGCACCCGCTGATGACCAGTATGATGAAACAGAGAATCATAAAACTGAAGAAGATTATATCCCGGGAGGTTTCATTGACTTGCAAGAAGCCCCGCCCGAGGTCGAAGATGGAGGTCAGGCCACCGTAGATGAGCTTGTGGAAATAAATATGGGGACCGCAGATGAGCCAAGGCCGACATTCCTCAGTGCACTACTGGAGCCAGCTACCAGGGAACAGTATATACAGTTCTTGAAAGAATTTCGAGACTGCTTTGAATGGACATATGATGAAATGCCGGGACTGAGTTCTGATGTGGCACAGCACCGATTGGCAATAAGCCCAGAGGCTAGCCCTGTAAAACAGCCTTCCAGGAGAATACGCCCTGAATTAATAAATCAGATTAACAAACAGGTTGACAAGCTGATTGATGTAGGCTTTCTTGAAGAAAATCAGTATACTACATGGCTGGCAAACATAGTGCCCGTAAAGAAGAAAAATGGGCAGATCAGAATATGTGTTGATTTTCGGGACCTTAATAAGGCATGCCCAAAAGATGACTTCCCAGTGTCAATCACTGAAGTGATGATCGATGCGACTACTGGTCATGAAGTCCTGTCATTTATGGATGGGTCATCCGGATATAACCAGATCTGGATTGCAGAAGAAGACAGAGTGCACACTGCGTTCCGCACTCCGAAGGGGATATTCCACTACAAAAGGATGCCGTTTGGCCTCAAGAATGCCGGCGCTACCTACCAAAGAGCTATGACCAAGATCTTTGATGATTTGCTCTTCAAGAAAGTAGAGTGCTACATTGATGATTTGGTAGTAAAAACTAAAAGAAGAGAAGACCATTTGCAAGACCTGAGGGTAGTATTCCAGAGGCTACGCAAATATGAACTCAAGATGAATCCCATGAAATACGCCTTCGGCGTGTCTAGTGGAAAATTCCTCGGGTTTATTGTCCGGCATAGGGGCATTGAAATCGACCCATCCAAGATTAAGGCTATCCAGGAGCTCCCTCCACCAAGGAATCTGCCCGAACTGAGATCTCTGCAAGGGCGTCTGGCCTATATCCGACGATTTATATCAAATCTGTCGGGAAGATGCCACCCCTTTCACAAGTTCATGATGAAAGATGTGCCGTTCCTCTGGGACGATGGCTGTCAGGAAGCCTTTGAGAAGCTGAAAGAATATCTCAAGACCCCTCCAGTGCTGGGGGCACCCGTTAAGGGCAGGCCCTTAATACTATACATCGCAGCCACATACTGTTCCCTGGGGGCAATGCTGGCACAGATAAATGAAGAAGGCAAAGAACAAGCCTTGTACTACCTGAGTAGGAGGCTGATTAGAACTGAAGAAAGCTATAGCTACATAGAAAAGACCTGTTTGGCACTAGTCTTTGCTGTCAAGAAGCTCCGACACTATATGTTGTCACATGAAATCAGATTGATATCTGCAGCAGATCCGCTCAAATACATAATGACTCAGCCAGTACTGAAGGGCCGGTTGGGCAAATAGCCAATGATCCTGATGGAATTCGATATTACCTACACACCCCAGAGGGCGATAAAAGGACAAGCCATGGCTGATTTCTTCACAGAGAATCCTGTGCCGGAAAATGATATGCTAGGGCCCGAGTTACCCGATGATGAGACACTCGAGGCCTGCCAGGCTCAGCCGGTTATGTGGCAACTATTCTTTGATGGAGCATCTAGAACAGAGACAGACTCCGATGGAAAGACCAGAATACAGGCTGGAGCCGGTATTATGCTGAAATCACCAGAAGGGGAGGTCGTGCATACTTCTTGTTCTATAAACAAGCCCTGCACCAATAATGAGGCCGAGTATGAAGCTCTGATAATCGGGCTATATATCAGCCTCAACATGGGTATCCAAATGCTTCAAGTATTCGGGGATTCGATGTTGATAATAAAACAGATCCAAGGGGAGTTCGAAGTGCGAAAGCCAGAATTGAATCCCTACCACCAAAAAGCTGTGCGCCTCATGGCGAAATTCTACCATATCGAGCTCAAGCATGTGGGCCGTGGACACAATTCCCAGGCTGATGCACTGGCAAAGCTGGCCAGCTCACTAGCAGTCCCACCAAATAAGACGCTGAACATTGTCGTTATGAACCGGCGGCAAGTCCCCAGCATGCTAGAAGGGTGCCCCGAAGAAGACGAAGTTGCCACCATCAGTACAGAACAAGCGTCTAATTGGAGAAAACACCTGCTGCAGTGGTTTCTACACCAACAACTGCCACAGATAAGAGAAGAAAAGATGAAACTCCTAAGAATCAAAGATTCTTATGAACTCAGGAATGGAATTCTGTTTCGAATAATGGCAGATGCACGCAAGAAGATTCTACTCCGCTGTCTGTCCACTGAGGAAGCATGGCAAGCGATGAAAGAAACACATGCTGGGACAGTAGGTGCCCACCAGGCTGGTCCCAAGATGAAGATAGAAATCAAGAAGCTGGGCTATTATTGGCCCACCATGTTTGAAGACTGCTGTAAATTCACAAAATCATGCCAAAAATGCCAGGAGCATGCTACTGTGCCTAGAAGGCCTCCTACGACTCTGCACCCTACAGTTCCCAGTTGGCCGTTTGCACAATGGGTAACTGATGTAGTCGGGCCATTGTCGACTTCCTCGGCCGGACATAAGTACATACTGTCCATAACAGATTACTTCTCCAGATGGGCGGAGGCTATAGCATTAAGAGAAGTGACTGGTGAACTGGTCGCCAGATTCATCAAGCAGAACATTATCTTCCGGTTCGGGATCCCCAGCCGAATAATATATGACAATGGAAGTCATTTCAGAAATCAGAAGGTCTATCGGCTTGCTGAGAGGTATAAGATCGAATGGAGGACCTCCACTCCTTACAATCCACAGGCAAACGGATTGGCAGAAGCTTTTAACAAGACTCTCTGCACCTTGCTGGCCAAGGTCGTCAGTTCTAATAAGAAGGACTGGGAAGAGAAAATGTATGAAGCTCTGTGGGCATACCGCACTGTCTTCAAGACACCTACAGGGTGCTCACCATACTCGCTGGTATACGGCTCATAGGCAGTGGTTCCGCTAGAGATGGAAGTCCCGTCACTCAGAGTGGCAGTCCAGTATGGCCTGGCCCGTGGCGAACAGACCAATGTAGAAAGAAGACAAGAAGAACTGGTTGAATTGGAAGGGAAGCGCCTCCGAGCTCATAAGAGTATCCAAATGTATCAGGCCCGCATGGCCACTGCATTCAACAAACTCATAAGAGGACGAGAATTCAAGAAAGGTGACCTCGTCATAGTCAAGAAAAAAGAAGTCATGGCGTCCAATCCAAAAGGAAAGCTGAATGCTAATTGGGAAGGTCCTTATGTGATACAGAGGGTCTACGAGGGAGGGGCCTACGTGGTTGTTAACCATCGAGGGGAAATCCAATTCCCTCCACTCAACGGAAGACATCTGAAGCTGTATCATACAGCACAACCAACATTCCCCGAGTAATCGGGAAAAATCTACCTTTTCTTGGTCTAGCGGCACTCCGCCCTAGCCAAGCTACCCTTTTCTTGGTCTAGCGGCACTCCGCCCTAACTAAGCTACACACTTTTCCCGGTCTAGCGGCACTCCGCCCTAGCCGAGCTACCCTTTTCTTGGTCTAGCGGCACTCCGCCCTAGCCGAGCTACCCTTTTCTTGATCCAGTGGCACTCTGCTCTAGCCAAGCTACCCTTTCTTGGTCTAGCGGCACTCCGTCCTAGCCGAGCTACCCTTCCTTGGTCTAGCGGCACTCCGCCCTAACCAAGCTACCCTTTCTTGGTCTAGCGGCACTCCGCCCTAACCAAGCCACCCTTTCGTTGGTCTAGCGGCACTCCGCCCTAGCCAAGCTACCCCCTTTCCTGGTCTAGTGGCACTCCGCCCTAACCAAGCTACCTTCATCTTGAGCTGGTGGCATTCCGACCGGTCACCCTCTAAAAAAAGAGAGGAGGGAAGAAGAAAGAACAAAAAGAAAGTAAAAAAAATATGGGGTTAAAAATAGAGATACCCCGCCAGACTTGCTCCTATATTAGGGACAAGTGCAAAAATGGCCCAAAACCCAGCTGTGATGAAAACCCGAAAGGGCACTGTAGGCAAAATCGGGTACCCCGCCACGTGAAAACCCGAAAGGGCGCGTGGGCAAAAGCAAGAGGGGGCTGGCTCCGGCGAAAACCCGAAAGGGTGCTTGGGTCGGTAATGTGGTGATTCCAAAGAAAGCCTTACCGCCCACCATAAAGCTCCTCGTCGATCGACCGGCGCTTTGCCCGATCAACGATTAAACCCATCCGGAATGGACCTTAAGTCTATTCTGTTGAAGCCTTCATGCATTGCTCAAGAAAAATTCCCTCGATAATAAGCCCACCTCGGGATAGACCTTCCGTCTGTTCTGATAAAACACCTCCACTTGTTTTTGTCTGAGACCCACCACGGTAGAACCGGCCCGGTTTAGACCTTACGAATATCCCGCTGAAACCTATCATACGTCTCACCGTGATGAAACCTGCCATTGATCGACTGGCACACTGCCCGATCAACAATGAAACCTGTCCGGTTTAGACCTTACGTCTATCCCGATGAAACCTATGAAATCCTTGCATTGGTACAAACCCAATACTGATGATGAAACCTGATACTGATCGACCGGCACACTGCCCGATCAGCAATAAAATTTTGTCCGGTTTAGACCTTACGTCTATTCCAACTAGATCTACAGGTCTCTTTACGTCCTGCCGTGATGAAACCTGTTGTTGATCGATTGGCACACTGCCCGATCAACAATGAAACCGGTCTGGTTTAGACCTTACGTCTATCCCGATGAAACCTATGAAATCCTTGCATTGGTATAAACCCAATACCGATGATGAAACCTGCCATTGATCGATCGGCATCTCGCCCAATATCAATGATGAAAACCCTATCCAGTTTGGACCCTACGTCTATCCTGATGAAACATATGAAATCCATGCATTGGTATGAGCCAATACCAATGATGAAACCTACTATCGATCGGTTGGCACGCTGCCTGATCAACGCTAAAACCCATCCAGGGTAGACCTTCCGTCCGCTCTGACATAGCACAACACGGCTCTTTGAATCGATTCAGACCCTCCATCTTGATAGATCATGAAACTCTATCCCTTTGCATTAATGTTAAACCCCACATTAACGATGAAACTCATATTTTCAACAAACGGCCTCGTGCCCGAGCTGCTATCTATACCCTCTAAATCGATTCGGACCTTTCGTCTGGATAGATCATGAAACCATATTGCCCTTTGCATTGATGTTGACACCCACATCAATGATCCTGTGTCCACAATAAACATATGGCGCCGTGATCCATAGGATGAAAGTTTCGGTCTCAGAAAAGACAATGAAAAAGGAAAAGAGAAAGAAAACGACAAAAAGTATATATAAAAAATTGGGGTTGAAAATAGAGATACCCCGCCAGACTTGTTCAGGCATTCTGGACAAGGACAAAAATGGCTAAAACCCAGCTGTGGTGAAAACCCGAAAGGGCACTGCAGGCAAAATCGGGTACCCCGCCACGTGAAAATCCGAAAGGATGCGTGGGCAAAAGCAAGAGGGGGCTGGCTCCGACGAAAACCCTAAAGGGCACTTGGGTCGGTAATGTGGTAATTCAGAAGTTCCATGCCAACCGGCACGTTGCCTTCACCTCCCCGTCACTGATGAAGCCTTCCGTCGGTCATCTGGCTCTATGCACCACCGATGATAAAGCCTTTCCGGGGTAGATCTTACGTCTACTCTGATGAAATCTACATACCCTTTTTTTTACATGTCCCACCAACAATAAAACCCGTCACCAGTCTGATAAAGCTTGGCCAGTTCAGACCTTACGTCTGTCCTGATCAAACTCCTAAACCTTCCCTTGATCGATCGGCTCCTTGTCCGGTCAACGATGAAACCCTACCAGGATAGACCCTACGCCTATCCTGATGAAACCTACGTATGTCTTGGCAAAGTCCCACCCGCCATAAAACCCGCTGGAATAGACCTTATGTCTGTCCCGACGAGACCTACACCTCTACATACATCCCACCGGTGATCGACAGGCACCTTGCCCGATCAGTGATGAAATCCTCTGTCCGGTTTAGACCTCACGTCTATACTGATGAAACCTATGAAACTCTTTACGTCGATATAAGCCCCATATCGACGATGAAACCAACCACTGATCGACTGGCACCTCGCCCGATCAGTGATGAAACCATGTCCAATTAAAACCCTGCCAGTTTAGACCTTTTGTCTATTCTGATGAAACTGATAACACTTTCTTTGCATCGATATGAATCCAATATCGATGATAAAACTAGCTATTGATCGACCGGCACATCGCCCGATCAATGATGAAATCCTATCCAGTTCAGACCCTACGTTTGTCCTGATGAAAACCACGTACCCTTCAAGGTCCCACCTGTGATAACCTCTACCCAGTCTAGACCTTACGTCTACTCTGATGAAACCTGTAAAACTCCTTTGCATCGATATAAACCCAATATCGATGATGAAATCATATACTGGTCGATTGGCACATTGCCCCGACTAGCTTTGAAACCTGCCCGGGATGGACCATTCGCCCGTTCCGGATAATGCTCTGAGCCTCTTCGTTCACATTCCTGCAAACCGTCTCCATCGCGGCACGTATGGCCAAGAAGGACGTTTGCTACCACCAACAGAATTCGGTTTAAAGCACCCCCCCGGAGGCTGTCACGCGGTGGAGCAAGTTCCCCATCCTTTCTCTGAAGGGGTGGACGCTCTCATGCTAGGTACGAGCTATTCCCATAGGGACCGCTGAAACCGCTACCAAATCGCCGTGAAATATTGATGGTGCGATAAGTAAAGAACAAATAACATATGAGACTGGTGTAAAGATTCCTTTCCATTGAACAAAAAAGGGAATACAAGAAGGGCCCCTGAGGGGGAATTGTATTACAAAAAGGGGGAAACAGATATTCACGGGCGCCAGAATATGTCTTCGAAGGCCAGAAGGCCTACATGTGGGGCAGCCCCCAGCTCATGAAGTCGAGCCTCCTCCTCCTGTAGTCGAGCAGACTCGTCCTGAAAGGATGCCACCTGCCCCTCCAACAGAGCTACTTCCTCCACAAGCTGCGGCCGAGAAGTTGTTATCTGCGGCAGTTCAGCACGGAGGTCAAACAGTTCAGCCTCCAGGATGGTTATCCGGCTGCGCACGAACTGCTCCCGCTGCGCCAGAGACTACAGTTGGCATTGGCGCTCCTGAAGAACAGAGTCTGTCTTCTCTAGCTCAGATTTGCACTCCTTCCTTTGCAACTTCAAAGCTGCCAGTTTGTCAGACATAATATGGGTCAAGAAGTCCCGGCGATGTATAAACTTTAGCAACAGTAGAACCCGCTGGGCCCATGTTTCCATGGGACAGCCCATCGCCTGTAGACCAGTGGTGAAACACGCGGCTATCTCCTTCAGCCGCAGATAAGTCAGTCCAGGCGAGGACTCCACCAGCTGGCACAGCATGTCCAGATTTTGCCAGACGAAACTCTCGGATGAAGCAAAGCCAGGAGAAGGAACTGGAGCTACTTCGAAAGTCACCTCACTGTCAATATCCGCCCATAGTGTAACATCAGGCTGGGAAGAGGAAGACGGGAGGTCTGCTGAAGGTGCCAACTGAGCTCTCTCTGCAGTCCCTGACAAA
Organism: Amorphophallus konjac; assembly: GCA_022559845.1. NCBI lineage: Eukaryota > Viridiplantae > Streptophyta > Magnoliopsida > Alismatales > Araceae > Amorphophallus > Amorphophallus konjac. The sequence goes on along the minus strand of CM040124.1, from coordinate 214,893,031 downwards.
GCCAAGAGGCCTTCCACCTCCATCTCCTCGGGGGTTGCTGTTTGAATGCTCGTAGGGGCAACTTTAATAAGTGCTGGAGCGGCTGCTTCTTGGGTCCCCAATGTGAGACCCGCATCTTTAGCATCCTCTTCTCGGGGCACCTCCTCCTCAGATTCCGAGAGCACGGAGATCGATTCTGGGTCAGTTATGGACAATACTCCGGTCTCTGTGGCAGCTGCCTCCCCTTCTTCCATCCCCGCTTCAACGGCCAGTTCCTTCAATGTCAAGGCGGCAGGGGCTACGAACTGAAGAGGCAAAAGTTCAGTTTCCATAATTACTGTTACGAGAATTGCTAACTCCGGCGCAATGGTCATCACTGCGGCCGGTATAAAGGCAAAACCCCTAACTGGGTCCGTCTCAGCTCTGAAATCCAAGACCCGGATGAGGGCCGAACTTTCCCCCGAGGTCCTCAAGTCCAGCAATGCTAAGTCTGTAGAAGACTGTACCCTCACCGGCACAAGGCGAATTATCTCAGAAACGCCTACACAAGTGGCTGACGAAGCAGGAACAATAGCCAATGTGTCAGATAGAATGGCTTCAAAGGCTGCAGTCGCTACCGGGCTAGCAACAGGGGATTCCTGTGAACAGATCAATGCAACATGAAGCATGATGTGGTACGAGCCTCCGAGTCTGAGATTCTCTTTTCTTTTCATTTTTTTTCATTTCTTCTTTCTCTCTTTTTTTTTTAAACTTTTCTTCTTCTCTCTTTTTCCCATATTTTGTTTAAATGGAAAAAAATGAGGGAGTGCCTCACGGGATGCTACAGTGCCTCACACCGGATGGGTTAGTTTGAACGTCACCGTATTATGTGAGCCTCCCCAAGGTGAACAAGTATGGCTATCACGTGCACAAGGTGGAGTCTAGATGCAACACCAAGTTCCCAGACAAGGTTCTCTGTATCCAAGATGAAGAGATCATCATAATAAACTTCCTTGCAGTTGCTTTTGGACTTTCTGCAACCTCCAAATATAAAAAGCTTCTTGCCAACTAGGGCTGCACCATGGCCTTCTCGTGCTTCTGACCTTCTACCATGCACGATAGGAAGTATCCAAGTATTGGTTGATGTATCGAGCTCGTATAGATCCCTCAATGGGTTTCTCCCATCTGTTCCACCAAACACAAATAGTTTGTCTCCGACAGTGGTGCAAGTGTGACTATCCCGTGGAGCAGGTGGAACACCCTTCATCACGGGCTTGCTTCAAACGTGCTTCACTGTGAGGGTGTTGTTCATATTGATGGAGCACACCGCAAAAGCTCTCTGCCCACCTGCATGGTCGGAGGGGGTGCTCGGCAGCCTGGGCCATTACTGCCTTGCTCGCGTGCAGTGTGAGACGTCGCCGGTAGGTTTGCATGTTGGTGGGGACTCCTCGCCATTGCCGGGGAAGACGACGTGGTTGTATGCACGGCGATAGCAACGGTAGGAAGGTGACACGGCGACTGGCGACGTTGTAGGCATGGCCACGGCAGGAGATGAGGGAGGTGGAATCGGTGATGTTGCATGCAGGCTGTGGCCGATGGAGGGTGAGACTGTGGCCGACGGGGGGGGGGGGGGGTGAGGCGCTGGTTATAGAGAGGGTGGGGTTGGGGCAGTAGCGGCGGACAGGAGATGGGCATGGCTTAGAGAGAGAAGTTAGAGAGAGAACAGATAGAATGAGAGACAAGATGACCGGAGCGGCCTGCATGCAGCGGGGCGAGGAGTGGCCGCTATGATTTCCATGCTCAGAGTGGTGGGCACGGACCCTGCCGATACGTGGACGATGACGGTGGCGAGCACGGACTGTTGGAGCAATACGGCGTGCTCGGACCCTTGACAACGTCGGCTGGAGGTGCACAGGGCGTGGGTTGCATGGCGGAGTGCCATGCTCATCGTGTGGCCTGGGTGTGTGGAGACATGCTCATCCTCGAACGACGACTGACTACGGCGGGGTGGCGGGTGCTGGAGGCTTGGCTCCGATGGTGGCAGCGGCGAGGCTTCATGCAGGGCCGCAACGAGGTGGAGGCGGCGACGTTGCATGGACGGTCGCGGCGAGGGAAGTGGCTCTGACGGTGGCAGAGGCGAGGCTTGTAGGTGGTGTGTGTGACGGGTGTGCATGCATGCAAGCGGCAGGGTGAGAGGGGAGGTGCATGGTGGTGGCGGGCTGGGTGCGGCGGGGCGAGCAGGGGTTACAGTGGCCGCGGAGGGAGACGAGGGACGTGGCAGGTCTTCAGCGTGGAGTAGGATGTATGGGGAGGGTAGATTTCTCAGACAAGTAGAGAAGAGGGTGAGGGAGGGAGTGAGAAGAAGGGGGTTGGGTGTCGCACGGGAGAGAGGGGTGAGGCAGCGGCAATGTTGCAAGCTGTGGAAGGGACTACTGGTGGTGGTGACGTGGGGTGTCCGGAGCTGGGAGTGTAGAGAATAGAAGGGGGAGGGGAGATGAGTATAGGGGGGAGAGAGTGAGGGGATGTAGTGGTGGGGAGTCAGAGCGGGGCTAATGAGAGAGAATGGGGAGGGGGAGGGGGCACCCGCGATGCCCTGTTCCAAACAGGGGATTGGCCACGGGTTCAGAGAGGGTAAGGGGGAGGGTGAAAGGGCCTTGGGGGGGGGGTTACGTGAGTGGCCTGCGTGGGGAGATGCATGGGAGGGGGGGGGCTGGCCCGCGACTGCAGAGAGAGAGAGAAGAAGAGAGGAGTGCCGCGGCGGTGTTAGAGAGAGAAACAGGGTGGAGGTGAGGCTCCCGGTGATGCGAAGGCAAGAGAGAGAGAGGACTGAGGAAAGGAGAGGGTGAAGGGGAGAGAGGTAGAGGGAGAGAAGCAGGAGGGGAAAGGAAGCACCGCCTGGGGGAGGCCAAGAGGGGGGGTGGGAAAGACGACGGCGAGAAAGGGAGGGGGGGCACTGGTACGTGAGTGCATGGAGAGGGAGACCGCCTGAGGAAAGAAGAGGGAGAGGGAGGTGAGGAGGCCAGCAGGGGGAGGGATGGCCGGTGTTGTAGAGGTAGAGGGAGAGAGGTCGACGGGAGGAGAGGAGAGTGGTTAGGGGGAGAGGGAGGTCGGCCTGGGGAGGACGGGGTAGGGAAAAGGGAGGTGGCGGCTTAGGAGAGAAAGGAGGGGGAAAGAGAGAAGAGAGGGAGTGGGGAGGGGGTATGGGCCCCTCGTGCAGGCTTCACATTGTTTCCAAAAATTTTTGATTTCATTCTTGCTTGAGAACGTGGGCTACATGAGGTTTAAGTAGAAGTGGTGGGGAAGGGGAAAGGACACAAAGCATGGGGAGGGGAGAGGATGCCTTGGAATTTCATCCATCATGGGTTCCACGAGGCATCCTTACATTAAAGAGGTGGATATATATCCTAATAAAAGAAAAGCATTCATTTTAGGCCCATGCATGTGGCCTATTAGCACAAGACACCAAGATATAGTTAATATGATTTGATAGTTGATGGCGACGTTTTGATGATTGTCCGTTGCCGTTTGTCGATCCCATGATGATCTCATCAAACCCGTCCACTTGGAGGAGGTTCGACCTCGAACCTCGTAGCTCAGGATCCCGGTTGGATGGAGCAACTCGGTTCCCTAAGCTCTGATACCATTTGATGTGGTACGAGCCTCCGAGTCTGAGATTCTCTTTTCTTTTCATTTTTTTTTCATTTCTTCTTTCTCTCTTTTTTTTTGAACTTTTCTTCTTCTCTCTTTTTCCCATATTTTGTTTAAATGGAAAAAAATGAGGGAGTGCCTCACGGGATGCTACAGTGCCTCACGTCGGATGGGTTAGTTTGAACGTCACCGTATTATGTGAGCCTCCCCAAGGTGAACAAGTATGGCTATCACGTGAGCAAGGTGGAGTCTAGATGCAACACCAAGTTCCCAGACAAGGTTCTCTGTATCCAAGATGAAGAGATCATCATAATAAACTTCCTGGCAGTTGCTTTTGGACTTTCTGCAACCTCCAAATATAAAAAGCTTCTTGCCAACTAGGGCTGCACCATGCCCTTCTCGTGCTTCTGACCTTCTACCATGCACGATAGGAAGTATCCAAGTATTGGTTGATGTATCGAGCTCGTATAGATCCCTCAATGGGCTTCTCCCATCTGTTCCACCAAACACAAATAGTTTGTCTCCGATAGTGGTGCAAGTGTGACTATCCCGTGGAGCAGGTGGAACACCCTTCATCACGGGCTTGCTTCAGACGTGCTTCACTGTGAGGGTGTTGTTCATATTGATGGAGCCCACCGCAAAAGCTCTCTGTCCACCTGCATGGTCGGAGGGGGTGCTCGGCAGCCTGGGCCATTACTGCCTTGCTCGCGTGCAGGGTGAGACGTCGCCGGCAGGTTTGCATGTTGGTGGGGACTCCTCGCCATTGCCGGGGAAGACGACGTGGTTGTATGCACGGCGATAGCAACGGTAGGAAGGTGACACGGCGACTGGCGACGTTGTAGGCATGGCCACGGCAGGAGACGAGGGAGGTGGAATCGGTGATATTGCATGCAGGCTGTGGCCGATGGAGGGTGAGACTGTGGCCGACGGGGGGGGTGGGGGTGAGGCGCTGGTTATAGAGAGGGTGGGGTTGGGGCAGTAGCGGCGGACAGGAGATGGGCATGGCTTAGAGAGAGAAGTTAGAGAGAGAACAGATAGAATGAGAGACAAGATGACCGGAGCGACCTGCATGCAGCGGGGCGAGTAGTGGCCGCTATGATTGCCATGCTCAGAGTGGTGGGCACGGACCCTGCCGATACGTGGATGATGACGGTGGCGAGCACGGACTGTTGGAGCACTACGGCGTGCTCGGACCCTTGACAGCGTCGGCTGGAGGTGCACAGGGCGTGGGTTGCATGGCGGAGTGCCATGCTCATCGTGTGGCCTGGGTGTGTGGAGACCTGCTCATCCTCGAACGACGACTGACTACGGCGGGGTGGCGGGTGCTGGAGGCTTGGCTCCGATGGTGGCAGCGGCGAGGCTTCATGCAGGGCCTCAACGAGGTGGAGGCGGCGACGTTGCATGGATGGTCGTGGCAAGGGAAGTGGCTCTGACGGTGGCAGCGGCGAGGCTTGTAGGTGGTGTGTGTGACGGGTGTGCATGCATGCAAGCGGCAGGGTGAGAGGTGAGGTGCATGGTGGTGGCGGGCTGGATGCGGTGGGCCGAGCAGGGGTTACAGTGGCCGCGGAGGGAGACGAGGGACGTGGCAGGTCTGCAGCGTGGAGCAGGATGTATGGGGAGGGTAGATTTCTCAGACAAGTAGAGAAGAGGGTGAGGGAGGGAGTGAGAAGAAGGGGGTTGGGTGTCGCACGGGAGAGAGGGGTGAGGCAGCGGCAATGTTGCACGCTGTGGAGGGGACTACTGGCGGTGGTGACGTGGGGTGTTCGGAGCTGGGAGTGCAGAGAATAGAAGGGGGAGGGGAGATGAGTATAGGGGGGAGAGAGTGAGGGGATGTAGTGGTGGGGAGTCAGAGCGGGGCAAAGGAGAGAGAATGGGGAGGGGGCACCCGCGATGCCCTGTTCCAAACAGGGGATCGGCCACGGGTTCAGAGAGGGTAAGGGGGAGGGAGAAAGGGCCTTGGGGGGGGGTTACGTGAGTGGCCTGCGTGGGGAGATGCATGGGAGGGGGGGGGCTGGCCCGCGACTGTAGAGAGAGAGAGAAGAAGAGAGGAGTGCCGCGGCGGTGTTAGAGAGAGAAACAAGGTGGAGGTGAGGCTCCCGGTGATGCGAAGGCAAGAGAGAGAGAGGACTGAGGAAAGGAGAGGGTGAAGGGGAGAGAGGTAGAGGGAGAGAAGCAGGAGGGGAAAGGAAGCACCGCCTGGGGGAGGCCAAGAGGGGGGGTGGGAAAGACGACGGCGAGAAAGGGAGGGGGGGCGCTGGTACGTGAGTGCATGGAGAGGGAGACCGCCTGAGGAAAGAAGAGGGAGAGGGAGGTGAGGAGGCCAGCATGGGGAGGGATGGCCGGTGTTCTAGAGGTAGAGGGAGAGAGGTCGACGGGAGGAGAGGAGAGTGTTTAGGGGGAGAGGGAGGTCGGCCTGGGGAGGATGGGGTAGGGAAAAGGGAGGTGGCGGCTTAGGAGAGAAAGGAGGGGGAAAGAGAGAAGAGAGGGAGTGGGGAGGGGGTATGGGCCCCTCGTGGAGGCTTCACATTGTTTCCAAAAATTTTTGATTTCATTCTTGCTTGAGAACGTGGGCTACATGAGGTTTAAGTAGAAGTGGTGGGGAAGGGGAAAGGACACAAAGCATGGGGAGGGGAGAGGATGCCTTGGAATTTCATCCATCATGGGTTCCACGAGGCATCCTTACATTAAAGAGGTGGATATATATCCTAATAAAAGAAAAGCATTCATTTTAGGCCCATGCATGTGGCCCATTAGCACAAGACACCAAGATATAGTTAATATGATTTGATAGTTGATGGCGACGTTTTGACGATTGTCCGTTGCCGTTTGTCGATCCCATGATGATCTCATCAAAGCAGCAGATAAAAATAATAATAATAATAATGTGGAAAAGGAGAGACACCCACTTCTAATGTGATGTCGATATCCTCAAAGGAGTGCAAGGAAGAGGAAAGCTCCGCTACTGAAGCAGCAAAGGGATGAGTTATATCTGCCTCGGTGTCCAAGCCAGCAAAGTCTTCCTGTAGTTCCTCCTCAGAAGACGGCACCAGCAGTTTTGAGGGGGTGAACAGTGGAACAATGGCAGTACATACGAGTGGGGCCTCTGATTGGGAGATACCCTCCGTCTCGCTCTCGCTGAAATCTGCTCCTTCTTCCTCTGCCTCGGAAGCGGTCGCAGAGCTGCTAGAAGAGATTTCCACACTATCCACGGGCGGGACTTGCGTCCCTAACGGCTGCCTAGATGAAGACCGGGTAACTATGCGCCTCACAGGGACAAGGCCCCGTTTCGTCTAGGTCTTAGGGCCCTCCTGTGGCTGAGTTATATCACCAGCTGTTTCCATAACTGCAGCCCCCTCACCGGCCATCACTGTAAGGAAAGGTTCGTGAGAAAGACAATAATCAAATAATCGAAATGTGCAAGAAAAGATGAAAAAGCACACTTACCCTCCGCCTCACTAGCCGGCGTGGGGGAGGGCAATCTGGTCTCCACCACAGAAGGTGTCACAACTGGCTCTTGGGCTGTGCAAAAAGGGGGGGGGGTCAGATTCGAAGATTTCTGTAAAATTCAGCAAAAGACGATGAAAGATACAACTGCAGGCTGTTGATGTTACCCTTGACCGACGTCTGGGCGCCCTCCCTTTGAGATTCAAACTCATCAAAAGAGGAGATATCAGGAAGAGGGGTCCCGGGGTCCGTCACTGCTGAAGCCGACTGCCGAGCATGGGCCTTCTTAGCCTTCCTGACCTTCCCAAAAAATCTTTCTCTTCTTGCCCGGAGGCAGGGGAGTAGTCATCGGTGCTGCTGCAGGGACTTCGAAATAAGCAGGCTTCTCAGCTTGCGCAATGATTTTTCTGTAAAGCCCCTGTCGCTTTATATCTGGCCTATCTGTTGAAGACATCAAAGAAGCAATGAGACCAGTAGATGCAGAGTTTCAATAACAAACAGAAAGCGCTACAGTCAGAAAGGAAAGATCATACCTGCTGGGCCATCATAAAAGATAGAAAGCGGCCAGTACAGATAAGCTACCTCCTTGGAGCGGAAAGCAGCCTCCTTGACAAGCCAACAGACATCACCAAATGTCTGGCACTTCTCCACTAAAGATGCCAGATCACTATGACCATGAAAATTGAGACATCGTAATAAGTCGAGGTGGTCCATGCCCCAGCCGTCGACATAATGAAAAGAGATAAACAATGGCATATTCAATATGCCGACTATCGGACTCTCTGCAGATAACCCATGTACATTCAGTAGAATAAACAGCCAAGACGTGTGCTTGTAGTACGTCTGAGTCCTATCTTCCCTGCGCACAAACGTCCTATAATGATGAAATCTATCTGTCGGACCCTTCCAAGGGACGACTGTCAGGAGCGGCTCTTCAACAGGGAAAGGGTACTGTTGCACCTCCAAACGAGCGCCTCCTACATGGCACAGATGTTTCAAGTTCTTCATAAAAGTATCTTCGTTAATGGCAGCAAAGACAGGAGCGGGCGGCTCGGAGCCTCCTTCTTTCAGAACTCGACGCTGAGCCAGATAGTTCTCGGCCTCCCTCGGATGTTGTGAATAAATCCTTTTTAGGTGGGCCTCGGGGATGTCAAATACCTGCCCGGGCTGTTGTTTCAGGAAAGAACGCTCGGCCACATCCCAGAATGCACCCCTGCCATCCCTGTAAAAGCTGGTCCAAATGTTCCACCATTTGATAGACTCTGATGTGACACGGGGAACACGGTTTGAAATAGTGGGAACTCTGAAAACTGCGCCATCATGGTGATGATAGAAATCCCACCACAACCGGCCATCACCGACAATGGCGGATCCGTGCTTGGCCCGGCTATCCCGGGGAAACTGAGCAACTGATGTAGGGATATGCTGGTCATAGCCAAAGTTCCGCCCGAAGCGGAATGGATAATATGGTTCCAGAAGAAGCAGACCACCCTTCCTGAAAACTAAAACACTGGGTCGAATGGCCATGGCCCATCTAACCAGCTCCGGCTCCAGAATAGACCGAACAGCATTAGCCCCTGAAACGGGGTGAACATAGGTCTCTACCTCTTCCATCTTACATTCTCTTTGAGAATGAACCAAAGGAGCTGAATCTGCTGCCAGGCTCCAGAAATGAATGCTGCCAGGGGCATCCACTGGTACCCTTATCAGTCGGCCCCTTATTTTGAACAACTGATCAGAGAAAGAGCCAGGTTCAGCACTGGCAAATTTAATCATTCTGGGTAACACTATATCTGCCTGCAGAGTTCTAGGAGCCAATTCAGGAAATAGACTGCAGACCCAGGCATTGAAGAAATGAAAAGGTCCCACGGTCCTCAAAGAGCGGGGAGTCCGATGCTTGTACAGATCCCCCAAAGATTTGTAGATTAAGCACAAGGCCACTGGGCAAAGTGACAGCCTCATTCCCCAAGCCATCTGGCATGCCGGGTATATGGCTTCGGGCAGAATGATTGTCTCGTCCCCTTGAGGGAGAGCGAAAGTGCACAACCAGAATGTGAAGTAAGCCGCACAATGTGTGATAGGGTCCACCCCTGCTGGATTAGGACACCATTGCCTACACGGCGCAATGAAGATGGCAACGCTGACTTATAGCGAGGAGCCCGTATCTGCTTGCTGGCAGTCGGACCCATGGAAGGGAAGTCTACATATTTTAAGGGACCGTCAAAGAAATACTGAATCCACTGCCCTATCTGGACCCTCAGCTTGCTGCCTTTCTCTCGAGGATGGTAACCCTTGGAGGATCCTCTACTATGCGCCAGACAGATGGAGCGATAGGCCTTCATTAAATACCGGTAGGAATAGCCAAGTGAATACTTGCCTTCGCCATCTGAGCTATCCTTCTCGGAATCTGCCAAGCAGACCTCTTCATACGGCTCACCGTCAATAGGCAGACCAGAAAGCTGTGACAAACTCCAGAGGTCGAGAGATGTTTCGCCCTCTGCTATATAGAATATGTTGAACAAAGGGCAGAATACTTCGAACATTCCACAGCACAACCCTCGGGATATGGGATAGCGGAATCTAGAAGCAAAGACACTGTGATATATCCCGGCTCTGATCAGCAGAGGGGCATATTCCTTTAAAACAAACTCTGTGAATTCCATCGCTCCCACCCGGAATAGATGGGCGTCAATGATTTTGGTATCTCCAAACCAGCCGGCAGCTAGATGATACTTGAACTGGACGGTCGAACAATTCAACACAAAGGGTTCTTCTCGGTACCCCCACTTTATCGACGCCAGGAATAGACCGTAGCCAGGCTTCTCCCTATGAACTCGGCCACTAGCATTATCCCACCGGGCAGGTGTAAATTCCGGGGCCCGGGTCAACATTTTCTTCTCTGGCTCCAGCTCTGATATACCGAGGACTGCGTCCCAGTCACACTTCTCCCCGAGAAAATAGATGGCCTTGTGGCGGTACACCGACTCCTTCAGGCTATCTCGTTCGGCAAGGATGGCAGCTTCGACAGCACGGGCTATCCGATAGTCTCGCATGCCACCCACTGTAAAAGTTCGGATGAACGGCATTAAGTGGCGGTCCTTCGGAAGATCCGGCCGATAGTTGTTGCCCCGTCTGAAGCATGTCTCCATTGCAGTGGAATATACCCTCGATGTTGATACTGTATCCGTCTCAGAATCAGATGATTCGTCAACGGCAGCAACTTTGTCATACCCGAAGTCCAGACTATGCACGTGCAGCCAATTTACTACAGCCCGTGATATATCTGGCTGCGCTGACGAGCTCGCCCCAACAGCTCCAGAAGATGCAGCAGCAGAGCTAGAAGCCATTGTAGTATCTGCAGCCGAAGAAGAGATGTGAGTGAGAATCCCAAAACAAGAGGCAGTCTTGTAAAGATTGTAATATGAAACCCTATAAAAATTTCGGCAGCATCTCCTCTTGTCCGGGGTCTGCCCAAGAAAAATAGGGAGTCACCCACCAAGAGGGAGTGATCCCGAACATAAAATGGGACTCAATCCCGTATGACGAACCTACCCGAGAATGAATCGGTCAAAAAGGGGGGGTAATGAAGTAAGGCGCTCGGGGGAAAAACTCGCCGCCGAGGAGATGAAGAGAGAGAGAGGGCCGATGAAAATGAGGGTAAAAAAGCCTCTCGCGAGCTTAAAAAAAAAGAAAGCGGAAGGCTTCTCGGCGTGAAGAAAAGCACGCCGAGAACCCCCCGTTGGCCGGAAGAAAAGGGCGCGCCGAGAGGGTCGCGCCGAGAAGCCCGCCGAAGATGCCCGCGTCGAGAAGATTGCGCCGAATATGCCCGCACCGACAACAGGCCGTGCTGAAAAGCACCCGCGCCGAGAAGGGTCCTACCTCGCCCCGAGAAGCCCAAGGCAAGCCCAAGAAGGCTCCAAAGTGCTGACAATAAAATCAGAAGATATGGAGATGAAAAACATGAAAATGAAATATACATGTGCATAATATTGCTACAGCAACATGATTAAGCCGAAGAACAATGTCAAAGAGAAATGAAGGAAGATACCCTCGAATGATGAAAGGCACCTGCAGACCCCGTGCCGCTTATTCTGCGCTTACGCCGCCCGCAGGTGGGGGGCATTTGTTGACACCTTGAAAATGAGCAAGGGTTGAAACAGAATTGAAAGGAAGATCAGACCAATAGTGAAAGATCAATGACGAAGTTCGTCAACCATCTACCCGGCTGAAGCCTTTTCTCGGCCAAGCTGATGTCCGACGCCATTGTCAGTCAGACGACGGCATTGATGAAATAGCAGTCACCTGGCTGAAGTCTTTTCAGGCTAAAGCTGATGTCCGGTCTTGTCATCATTCAGATGGCAATGCCGATGAAACCCCAGTCTACCGACTGATGAAAATCTATGAATGATCTCAATAGAAGCTGTCACTAGTGGAGGGCCTTCTTGGGTTCTGATACATTTGAAGGACCAATAAAGGCCGAAGTCTATGTGAGGTCTTAAAAGCCCTAAATGGGCCTATAAAAGTGGCGCCGGGATCCCCTTGTCGAAGCCCAAAAGCGGCGCCGAGAAGCTTGAGTCCCACGCGTCGGGAGCTCTGCCTACGATTGAGGCGCGCCAGGACAAGCCTGCCGAGAGGACACCAAGGAGGGATATAAAACCCCCTCATTCGAAGAAAGAAAGGAGAGAGAGCTCAAGCCCGAATAGATAGGAAAAAATGGGGAGAAGAAGAATACATAGCCACAAAAGGAGAAGAGAGTGGAGCCTGCAATCTGATTCGAGAGAGGAAGAAGCAGAAGGGGAAAAGAAGAAAAGAGTTCGAAGCCTGATCGAAGGTGGGCAACGGGGAGGGAGAGGAGTCAATGCTCCGCCCTCCCCTCCCCATTTTCTGTAGTTCGTTCTTTTAATTCCGATTGCTTCTACTTCTTCCCCTTTCTGATGTATGCAGTGATATCACAGCCGATTTTACTCCGCTAGGGCAAGGCATAGTCTCCCTGTACCTTCTTTTATGTATTGCCTCCGATGTGCGAATGTAATCTTGATATTCGAGTGAATGAACACTACGGGCTCCAGTTGATGCTTGCTGTCTATTTCTCCAAAACCCTATTGCTATCTCCCCATGTTTTCTGTCTCTTCTTAGATTCAGTAGCATGCTATCCCCCTCCCCAGTTCGATTGATCGCCGGCTTATTCGCTTGGTTCTTGAACGCCGCTCGTGCTTACTTCCAAGCCAGGGACATACCATCCCTTGGCCTCGGAAGCAAAGCACAGATGTATAGCAACGCTGCTCAATTTTAGATGTCATATTCATGCTCATCGACTCTACTGAAGTCATCCCCGGGGCCAGAGACAGCCATCTCTTGGCCCCAGATGATGAAGAGTATATCAAAATCATCCTCAGGGATTATTATGAACGCTGGTGATAGAGATACCCTAAACCATGTTTCTCCCAAAGCACTCTCCGCTTATGGCCTTCCCCGTTGAAACCCAAGCCAAAATCAGTTCAGGTCTGATGAATTGATCTCTTTTGATTTCTCAAGGCCCGTCTATCTTGGCCTGAAGTACCAGGAAACCCCTGAATCCTCAGCAAATTCAAGAACAGGGTACCGTAAAGCTCTGTTTCTCATCCCGGCGCCCTCATACATCTCGGCTCCACAAGAACTCCACCCCCTTACCTGCGCCGAGAAGCCTGCGCCTGAACCCCCTTGGCCTCTTTGCCCTTGTGCCGAGAAGCCCACACCCTTGGTCATTTGGCCCTGGCGCCGACAACCTCCCTTGGCCATTTGGCCCTTGCGCCGAGAGCCTACTTCCTGGCCTCTTCCCCGTCGCGCCGGGAACCCTCCATGTTGAACCCGCCGAGAACCCTCACCCTCTGGCATCCTTCTGGCGCCAAGAACCCTAATTACTTGGCCTCCTTGCCTACGCCGGGAGCCTAACCCCTTCACCCTTCTGCCTTGGCTCCGTAAGACCCCTTTGCTTTCTTGCTTACCGGCACCGAGAGCTCCACTAGCGCCAGCTTCCCGGTGCCCCAAATAGTGCCTTGCATAGAACCCTTCTCGGCGCGATGGTCTTCGCGCCGTGAACTCATATACCCATTCGAATCCGGGCCGAGAGGCTGCCCTGCCACCCAATGAGCCTCCAACACTTCTATCAAGCCCACCTAGGGATGTCCATGAGTCACCAGAACTGTCCCAAGGATAAAATTAAAGGGAGTCAGACTCCCTTATGCTCCACTAATCCGTACCGGGTTTATGAGCAACCCCTTTAGCTAAGGTGAGCTCTGCCACTGCATGAGTGTCACCGGCTCCCATAAGGGAAGAGTCAAACATTGCCCCAGGGCATACATGTGCAATGCGGGAGGTTCGCTCCCTCCTTTTCTCGGCTTTCATCCCGGCACTCCGTGGGTGATAGCCTATTCTCCCTTGGGCATAATTCAGATTATGGGGAGGTGCTGTCGAAATGTCGATCGATGTTTTAACCCCGATAAGTCCCGAGAGGTTCACATCACACGCCCCTCGTCTGGCTCAATCTTCCGGGGAATATGAATGCTGCGAGGCCCTTGGCTGGATGAGAAATATGAAAGGGGACATCTCCCCGATGATGGTCCGGACTCCGTCCCGCCACTGCGTGGACAGTGTCCTATTTCTACCCGGCACGACCCACATGAGAGGTGGTCATGTCGGTGTAGTAATCTGCTGTGCATTAAAATATCTTCCCAGAATAAAAAGAGCTTCAATACTACACACCGTTATTTTTTTCTTTTATTACCGCCCCGAGTGGCCTCCTATTTTGGCGTTTAATCAAGGGTTGTCCTTCTTAGGAAGGGCGTAATTAACGTCATAGCCTTTATGGTATGGCGGACTTTTGGTCCCGACTCGGACTTCACAATCGACTGACCAAGTCAAGTCGAGCGCACAATGAAATCGTCACACATGTGACTGGCACGCCTAATAAACCAAATAAGTAAATAAAATAAATAATAATAATAATAATAATAATAATAAGCGGAATAAAATCCCGCGTCCACAAGTCTGGTACAAACCCAATACTGATGATGAAACCTGATACTGATCGACCGGCACACTGCCCGATCAGTAATAAAACCTTGTCCGATTTAGACCTTACATCTATTCCAACTAGATCTACAGGTCTCTTTACGTCCCGCCGTGATGAAACCTACTGTTGATCGACTGGCACACTGCCCGATCAACAATGAAGCCTGTCCGGTTTAGACCTTACGTCTATCCCGATGAAACCTATGAAATCCTTACATTGGTATAAACCCAATACCGATGATGAAACCCGCCATTGATCGATCGGCATCTCGCCCAATATCAATGATGAAAATCCTATCCAGTTTGGACCCTACGTCTATCCTGATGAAACATATGAAATCCTTACATTGGTATGAGCCAATACCAATGATGAAACCTGCTATCGATCGGTTGGCACGTTGCCTGATCGATGCTAAAACCCATCCAGGGTAGACCATCCGTCCGCTCTGACATAGCACAACACTGCTCTTTGAATCGATTCAGACCCTCCGTCTGGATAGATCATGAAACTCTATTCCTTTGCGTTAATGTTAAACCCCACATTAACGATGAAACTCATATTTTCAGCAAACGGCCTCGTGCCCGAGTTGCTATCTATACCCTCTAAATCGATTCGGACCTTTCGTCTGGATAGATCATGAAACCATATTGCCCTTTGCATTGATGTTGACACCCACATCGATGATCGTGTGTCCACAATAAACATATGGCGCCGTGATCCATAGGATGAAAGTTTCGGTCTCAGGAAAGACAATGAAAAAGGAAAAGAGAAAGAAAACGACAAAAAGTATATAAAAAAATAGGGTTGAAAATAGAGATACCCCGCCAGACTTGTTCAGGCATTCTGGACAAGGGCAAAAATGGCTAAAACCCAGCTGTGGTGAAAACCCGAAAGGGCACTGCAGGCAAAATCGGGTACCCCGCCACGTGAAAATCCGAAATGACGCGTGGGCAAAAGCAAGAGGGGGCTGGCTCCGGCGAAAACCCGAAAGGGCGCTTTGGTCGGTAATGTGGTAATTCAAAAGTTCCATGCCAACCGGCACGTTGCCTTCACCTCCCCGTCACTGATGAAGCCTTCCGTCGGTCATCTGGCTCTATGCACCACCGATGATAAAGCCTTTCCGGGGTAGATCTTACGTCTACCCTGATAAAATCTACATACCCTTTTTTTTACATGTCCCACCAACAATAAAACCCGTCACCAGTCTGATAAAGCCTGGCCAGTTCAGACCTTACGTCTGTCCTGATCAAACTCCTAAACCTTCCATTGATCGATCGGCTCCTTGCCCGGTCAACGATGAAACCCTACCAGGATAGACCCTACGCCTATCCTGATGAAACCTACGTATGTCTTGGCAAAGTCCCACCAGCCATAAAACCCGCTGGAATAGACCTTACGTCTGTCCCGACGAGACCTACACCTCTACATACATCCCACCGGTGATCGACCGGCACCTTGCCCGATCAGTGATGAAATCCTCTGTCCGGTTTAGACCTCACGTCTATACTGATGAAACTTATGAAACTCTTTGCGTCGATATAAGCCCCATATCGACGATGAAACCAACCACTGATCGACTGGCACCTCGCCCGATCAGTGATGAAACCATGTCCAATTAAAACCCTGCCAGTTTAGACCTTTTGTCTATTCTGATGAAACTGATAACACTTTCTTTGCATCGATATGAACCCAATATCGATGATAAAACTAGCTATTGATCGATCGGCACCTCGCCCGATCAATGATGAAATCCTATCCAGTGCAGACCCTATGTCTGTCCTGATGAAAACCATATATCCTTCAAGGTCCCACCTGTGATAACCTCTACCCAGTCTAGACCTTACGTCTACTCTGATGAAACCTGTAAAACTCCTTTGCATCGATATAAACCCAATATCGATGATAAAATCATATACTGGTCGATTGGCACATTGCCCCGACTAGCTTTGAAACCTGCCCGGGATGGACCATTCGCCCGTTCCGGATAATGCTCTGAGCCTCTTCGTTCACATTCCTGCAAACCGTCTCCCTCGCGGCACGTATGGCCAAGAAGGACGTTTGCTACCACCAACAGAATTCGGTTTAAAGCACCCCCCGGAGGCCGTCACGCGGTGGAGCGAGTTTCCCATCCTTTCTCTGAAGGGGTGGACGCTCTCCTGCTAGGTACGGGATATTCCCATAGGGACCGCTGAAACCGCTGCCAAATCGCCGTGAAATATTGATGGTGCGATAAGTAAAGAACAAATCACATATGAGACTAGTGTAAAGATTCCTTTCCATTGAACAGAAAAAGGGAATACAAGAAGGGCCCGTGAGGGGGAATTGTATTAGAAAAAGGGGGAAACAGATATTCACGGGCGCCAGAATATGTCTTCGAAGGCCAGAAGCCCTACATGTGGGGCAGCCCCCAGCTCAAGAAGTCGAGCCTCCTCCTCCTGTACCCGAGCAGACTCGTCCTGAAAGGATGCCACCTGCCCCTCCAACAGAGCTACTTCCTCCACAAGCTGTGGCTGAGAAGTTGTTATCTGCGGCAGTTCAGCACGGAGGTCAAATAGTTCAGCCGCCAGGATGGTTATCCGGCTGCGCACGAACTGCTCCTGTTGCGCCAGAGACAGCAGTTGGCATTGGCGCTCCTGAAGAACAGAGTCCGTCTTCTCCAGCTCAGATTTGCACTCCTTCCTTTGCAACTTCAAAACTGCCAGTCTGTCAGACATAATATGTGCCAAGAAGTCCCGGTGATGTATAAACTTTAGCAACAATAGAACCTGCTGGGCCCATATTTCCATGGGACAGCCCATCGCCTGTAGACCAGCGGTGAAACGCTCGGCTATCTCCTTCAGCCGCAGATAAGTCAGTCCAGGCGGGGACTCCACCAGCTGGCACAGCATGTCCAGATTTTGCCAGACGAAACTCTCGGATGAAGCGAAGCCAGGAGAAGGAACTGGAGCTACTTCGAAAGTCACCTCACTGTTAATATCCGCCCATAGTGTAACATCAGGCTGGGAAGAGGAAGACGGGAGGTCTGCTGAAGGTGCCAACTGAGCTCTCTCTGCAGTCCCTAACGAAACCAAGAGGCCTTCCACCTCCATCTGGGGGTTACTGTTTGAATGCTTGTAGGGGCAACTTTAATAAGTGCTGGAGCGACTGCTTCCTGGGTCCCCAATGTGAGACCCGCATCTTCAACATCCTCTTCTCGGGGCACCTCCTCCTCAGATTCCGAGAGCACGGAGATCGATTCTGGGTCAGTTATGGACAATACTCCGGTCTCTGTGGCAGCTGCCTCCCCTTCTTCCATCCCCGCTTCAATGGCCAGTTCCTTCAATGTCAAGGCGGTGGGGGCTACGAACTGAAGAGGCAAAAGTTCAGTTTCTATAATTACTGTTACGGGAATTGCTAACTCCGGCGCAATGGTCATCACTGCGGCCGGTATAAAGGTAGAACCCCTAATTGGTTCGTCTCAGCTCTGAAATCCAAGACCCGGATGAGGGCCGAACTTTCCCCCGAGGCCCTCAAGTCCAGCAATGCTAAGTCTGTGGAAGACTGTACCCTCACCGGCACAGGGCGAATTATCTCAGAAACGCCTGCACAAGTGGCTGACGAAGCAGGAACAATAGCCAAGGTGTCAGATAGAATGGCTTCAAAGGCTGCAGTCGCTACCGGGCTAGCAACAGGGGATTTCTGTGAACAGATTAATGCAACATCAAGCAGCAGATAAAAAATAATAATAATAATAATGAGGAAAAGGAGAGAGACCCACTTCTAATGTGATGTCGATATCCTCAAAGGAGTGCAAGGAAGAGGAAAGCTCCGCTGCTGAAGCAGCAAAGGGAGGAGTTATATCTGCCTCGGTGTCCAAGCCAGCAAATTCTTCCTGTAGTTCCTCCTCAGAAGACGGCACCAGCAGTTTTGAGGGGGTGAACAGTGGAACAATGGCAGTACATACGAGTGGGGCCTCTGATTGGGAGATACCCTCCGTCTCGCTCTCGCTGAAATCTGCTCCTTCTCCCTCTGCCTCAGAAGCGGTCACGGAGCTGCTAGAAGATATTTCCACACTATCCACCGGCGGGACTTGCGTCCCTAACGGCTGCCTAGATGAAGACCGGGTAACTATGCGCCTCATAGGGACAAGGCCCCGTTTCGTCTGGGTCTTATGGCCCTTCTATGGCTGAGTTATATCACCAGCTGCTTCCATAACTACAGCCCCCTCACCGGCCGTCACTGCAAGGAAAGGTTCGTGAGAAAGATAATAAACAAATAATCAAACTGTGCAAGAAAAGATGAAAAAGCACACTTACCCTCCGCCTCACTAGCCGGCGTGGGGGAGGGCAATCTGGTCTCCACCACAGAAGGTGTCACAACTGGCTCTTGGGCTGTGCAAAAAGGGGGGGGGTCAGATTCGAAGATTTCTATAAAATTCAGCAAAAGACGATGAAAGATACAACTGCAGGCTGTTGATGTTACCCTTGACCGACGTCTGGGCGCCCTCCCTTTGAGATTCAAACTCATCAAAAGAGGGGATATCAGGAAGAGGGGTCCCGGGGTCCGTCACTGCTGAAGCCGACTGTCGAGCATGGGCCTTCTTAGCCATCCTGGCCTTCCCAACTACAGTCTTCACTGTAGAAATCTTTCTCTTCTTGCCCGGAGGCAGGAGAGTGGTCGTCGGTGCTGCTGCAGGGACTTCGAAATAAGCAGGCTTCTCAGCTTGCGCAATGATTTTTCTGTAAAGCCCCTGTCGCTTTATATCTGGCCTATCTGTTGAAGACATCAAAGAAGCAATGAGACCAGTAGATGCAGAGTTTAAATAACAAACAGAAAGTGCTACAGTCAGAAAGGAAAGATCATACCTGCTGGGCCATCATAAAAGACAGAAAGCGGCCAGTACAGATAAGCTACCTCCTTGGAGCGGAAAGTAGCCTCCTTGACAAGCCAACAGACATCACCAAATGTCTGGCACTTCTCCACTAAAGATGCCAGATCACTATGACCATGAAAATCGAGACATCGAAATAAGTCGAGGTGGTCCATGCCCCAGCCGTCGACATAATGAAAAGAGATAAACAATGGCTTATTCAATATGCCGGCTATCGGACTCTCTGCAGATAACCCATGTACATTTAGCAGAATAAACAGCCAAGACGTGTGCTTGGAGTACGTCTGAGTCCTATCTTCCCTGCGCACAAACGTCCTATAGGGATGAAATCTATCTGTCGGACCATTCCAGGGGACAACTGTCAGGAGCGGCTCTTCAACAGGGAAAGGGTACTATTGCGCCTCCAAACGAGCGCCTCCTACATGGCACAGATGTTTCAAGTTCTTCATAAAAGTATCTTCGTTAATGGTAGCAAAGACAGGAGCGGGCGGCTCGGAACCTCCTTCTTTCAGAACTCGACGCTGAGCCAGATAGTTCTCGGCCTCCCTCAGATGTTGTGAATAAATCCTTTTTAGGTGGGCCTCGGGGATGTCAAATACCGGCCCGGGCTGTTGTTTCAGGAAAGAACGCTCGGCCACGTCCCAGAATGCACCCCTGCCATCCCTGTAAAAGTTGGTCCGAATGTTCCACCATTTGATATACTCTGATGTGACACGGGGAACACGGTTGGAAACAGTGGGAACTCTGAAAACTGCACCATCATGGCGATGATAGAAATCCCACCACAACCGGCCATCACCGATAATGGCGGATCCGTGCTTGGCCCGGCTATCCAGGGGAAACTGAGCAACTGATGTAGGGATATGCTGGCCATAGCCAAAGTTCCGCCCGAAGCAGAATGGATAATATGGTTCCAGTAGAAGCAGACCACCCTTCCTGAAAACTAAAACACTGGGTCAGATGGCCATGGCCCATCTAACCAGCTCCGGCTCCAGAATAGACCGAACAGCATTAGCCCCTGAAACGGGGTGAACATAGGTCTCTACCTCTTCATCTTACATTCTCTTTGAGAATGAACCAAAGGAGCTGAACCTGCTGCCAAGCTCCAGAAATGAATGCTGCCAGGGGCATCCACTGGTACCCTTATCAGTCGGCCCCTTATTTTGAACAACTGATCAGAGAAAGAGCCAGGTTCAGCACTGGCAAATTCAATCATTCTGGGTAACACTGTATCTGCCTGCAGAGTTCTAGGAGCCAATTCAGGAAATAGACTGCAGACCCAGGCATTGAAGAAATGAAAAGGGCCCATAGTAAAGAGCAGGGAGTCCGATGCTTGTACAGATCCCCCAAAGATTTATAGATTAAGCACAAGGCCACTGGGCAAAGTGACAGCCTCATTCCCCAAGCCATCTGGCATGCCGGGTATATGGCTTCGGGCCGAATGATTGTCTCGTCCCCTTGAGGGAGAGCGAAAGTGCACAACCAGAATGTGAAGTAAGCCGCACAATGTGTGATAGGGTCCACCCCTACTGGATTTGGACCACCATTGCCTACACGGCGCAATTAAGATGGCAACGCTGACTTATAGCGAGGAGCCCTTATCTGCTTGCTGGCAGTCGGACCCATGGAAGGGAAGTCTGCATATTTTAAGGGACCGTCAAAGAAATACTGAATCCACTGCCCTATCCGGACCCTCAGCTTGCTGCCTTTCTCTCGAGGATGGTAACCCTTGGAGGATCCTCTACTATGCGCCAGACAGATGGAGCGATAGGCCTTCATTAAATACCGGTAGGAATAGCCAAGTGAATACTTGCCTTCGCCATCTGAGCTATCCATCTCAGAATCTGCCAAGCAGACCTCTTCATACGGCTCGCCGTCAATAGGCAGACCAGAAAGCTGTGACAAGCTCCAGAGGTCGAGAGATGTTTCGCCCTCTGCTGTATAGAATATGTTGAACAAAGGGTAGAATACTTCGAACATTCCACAGCACAACCCTCGGGATATGGGATAGCAGAATATAGAAGCAAAGACACTGTGATATACCCTGGCTCTGATCAGTAGAGGGGCGTATTCCTTTAAAACAAACTCTGTGAATTCCACCGCTCCCACCAGGAATAGATGGGCGTCAGTGATTTTGGTATCTCCAAACTAGCCGGCAGCTAGATGATACTTGAACTGGACGGTCGAACAATTCAACACAAAGGGTTCTTCTCGGTACCCCCACTTTATCGACGCCAGGAATAGACCGTAGCCAGGCTTCTCCCTATGAACTCGGCCACTAGCATTATCCCACCGGGCAGGTGTAAATTCCGGGGCCCGGGTCAACATTTTCTTCTCTGGCTCCAGCTCTGATATACAGAGGACTGCGTCCCAGTCACACTTCTCCCCGAGAAAATAGATGGCCTTGTGGCGGTACACCGACTCCTTCAGGCTATCTCGTTCGGCAAGGATGGCAGCTTCGACAGCACGGGCTATCCGATAGTCTCGCATGCCACCCACTGTAAAAGTTCGGATGAACGGCATTAAGTGGCGGTCCTTCGGAAGATCCGGCCGATAGTCGTTGCCCCGTCTGAAGCATGTCTCCATTGCAGTGGAATATACCCTCGATGTTGATACTGTATCCGTCTCAGAATCAGATGATTCGTCAACGGCAGCAACTTTGTCATACCCGAAGTCCAGACTATGCACGTGCAGCCAATTTACTACAGCCCGTGATATATCTGGCTGCGCTGACGAGCTCGCCCCAACAGCTCCAGAAGATGCAGCAGCAGAGCTAGAAGCCATTGTAGTATCTGCAGCCGAAGAAGAGATGTGAGTGAGAATCCCAAAACAAGAGGCAGTCTTGTAAAGATTGTAATATGAAACCCTATAAAAATTTCGGCAGCATCTCCTCTTGTCCGGGGTCTGCCCAAGAAAAATAGGGAGTCACCCACCAAGAGGGAGTGATCCCGAACATAAAATGGGACTCAATCCCGTATGACGAACCTACCCGAGAATGAATCGGTCAAAAAGGGGGGGTAATGAAGTAAGGCGCTCGGGGGAAAAACTCGCCGCCGAGGAGATGAAGAGAGAGAGAGGGCCGATGAAAATGAGGGTAAAAAAGCCTCTCGCGAGCTTAAAAAAAAGAAAGCGGAAGGCTTCTCGGCGTGAAGAAAAGCACGCCGAGAACCCCCCGTTGGCCGGAAGAAAAGGGCGCGCCGAGAGGGTCGCGCCGAGAAGCCCGCCGAAGATGCCCGCGTCGAGAAGATTGCGCCGAATATGCCCGCACCGACAACAGGCCGTGCTGAAAAGCACCCGCGCCGAGAAGGGTCCTACCTCGCCCCGAGAAGCCCAAGGCAAGCCCAAGAAGGCTCCAAAGTGCTGACAATAAAATCAGAAGATATGGAGATGAAAAACATGAAAATGAAATATACATGTGCATAATATTGCTACAGCAACATGATTAAGCCGAAGAACAATGTCAAAGAGAAATGAAGGAAGATACCCTCGAATGATGAAAGGCACCTGCAGACCCCGTGCCGCTTATTCTGCGCTTACGCCGCCCGCAGGTGGGGGGCATTTGTTGACACCTTGAAAATGAGCAAGGGTTGAAACAGAATTGAAAGGAAGATCAGACCAATAGTGAAAGATCAATGACGAAGTTCGTCAACCATCTACCCGGCTGAAGCCTTTTCTCGGCCAAGCTGATGTCCGACGCCATTGTCAGTCAGACGACGGCATTGATGAAATAGCAGTCACCTGGCTGAAGTCTTTTCAGGCTAAAGCTGATGTCCGGTCTTGTCATCATTCAGATGGCAATGCCGATGAAACCCCAGTCTACCGACTGATGAAAATCTATGAATGATCTCAATAGAAGCTGTCACTAGTGGAGGGCCTTCTTGGGTTCTGATACATTTGAAGGACCAATAAAGGCCGAAGTCTATGTGAGGTCTTAAAAGCCCTAAATGGGCCTATAAAAGTGGCGCCGGGATCCCCTTGTCGAAGCCCAAAAGCGGCGCCGAGAAGCTTGAGTCCCACGCGTCGGGAGCTCTGCCTACGATTGAGGCGCGCCAGGACAAGCCTGCCGAGAGGACACCAAGGAGGGATATAAAACCCCCTCATTCGAAGAAAGAAAGGAGAGAGAGCTCAAGCCCGAATAGATAGGAAAAAATGGGGAGAAGAAGAATACATAGCCACAAAAGGAGAAGAGAGTGGAGCCTGCAATCTGATTCGAGAGAGGAAGAAGCAGAAGGGGAAAAGAAGAAAAGAGTTCGAAGCCTGATCGAAGGTGGGCAACGGGGAGGGAGAGGAGTCAATGCTCCGCCCTCCCCTCCCCATTTTCTGTAGTTCGTTCTTTTAATTCCGATTGCTTCTACTTCTTCCCCTTTCTGATGTATGCAGTGATATCACAGCCGATTTTACTCCGCTAGGGCAAGGCATAGTCTCCCTGTACCTTCTTTTATGTATTGCCTCCGATGTGCGAATGTAATCGTGATATTCGAGTGAATGAACACTACGGGCTCCAGTTGATGCTTGCTGTCTATTTCTCCAAAACCCTATTGCTATCTCCCCATGTTTTCTGTCTCTTCTTAGATTCAGTAGCATGCTATCCCCCTCCCCAGTTTGATTGATCGCCGGCTTATTCGCTTGGTTCTTGAACGCCGCTCGTGCTTACTTCCAAGCCAGGGACATACCATCCCTTGGCCTCGGAAGCAAAGCACAGATGTATAGCAACGCTGCTCAATTTTAGATGTCATATTCATGCTCATCGACTCTACTGAAGTCATCCCCGGGGCCAGAGACAGCCATCTCTTGGCCCCAGATGATGAAGAGTATATCAAAATCATCCTCAGGGATTATTATGAACGCTGGTGATAGAGATACCCTAAACCATGTTTCTCCCAAAGCACTCTCCGCTTATGGCCTTCCCCGTTGAAACCCAAGCCAAAATCAGTTCAGGTCTGATGAATTGATCTCTTTTGATTTCTCAAGGCCCGTCTATCTTGGCCTGAAGTACCAGGAAACCCCTGAATCCTCAGCAAATTCAAGAACAGGGTACCGTAAAGCTCTGTTTCTCATCCCGGCGCCCTCATACATCTCGGCTCCACAAGAACTCCACCCCCTTACCTGCGCCGAGAAGCCTGCGCCTGAACCCCCTTGGCCTCTTTGCCCTTGTGCCGAGAAGCCCACACCCTTGGTCATTTGGCCCTGGCGCCGACAACCTCCCTTGGCCATTTGGCCCTTGCGCCGAGAGCCTACTTCCTGGCCTCTTCCCCGTCGCGCCGGGAACCCTCCATGTTGAACCCGCCGAGAACCCTCACCCTCTGGCATCCTTCTGGCGCCAAGAACCCTAATTACTTGGCCTCCTTGCCTACGCCGGGAGCCTAACCCCTTCACCCTTCTGCCTTGGCTCCGTAAGACCCCTTTGCTTTCTTGCTTACCGGCACCGAGAGCTCCACTAGCGCCAGCTTCCCGGTGCCCCAAATAGTGCCTTGCATAGAACCCTTCTCGGCGCGATGGTCTTCGCGCCGTGAACTCATATACCCATTCGAATCCGGGCCGAGAGGCTGCCCTGCCACCCAATGAGCCTCCAACACTTCTATCAAGCCCACCTAGGGATGTCCATGAGTCACCAGAACTGTCCCAAGGATAAAATTAAAGGGAGTCAGACTCCCTTATGCTCCACTAATCCGTACCGGGTTTATGAGCAACCCCTTTAGCTAAGGTGAGCTCTGCCACTGCATGAGTGTCACCGGCTCCCATAAGGGAAGAGTCAAACATTGCCCCAGGGCATACATGTGCAATGCGGGAGGTTCGCTCCCTCCTTTTCTCGGCTTTCATCCCGGCACTCCGTGGGTGATAGCCTATTCTCCCTTGGGCATAATTCAGATTATGGGGAGGTGCTGTCGAAATGTCGATCGATGTTTTAACCCCGATAAGTCCCGAGAGGTTCACATCACACGCCCCTCGTCTGGCTCAATCTTCCGGGGAATATGAATGCTGCGAGGCCCTTGGCTGGATGAGAAATATGAAAGGGGACATCTCCCCGATGATGGTCCGGACTCCGTCCCGCCACTGCGTGGACAGTGTCCTATTTCTACCCGGCACGACCCACATGAGAGGTGGTCATGTCGGTGTAGTAATCTGCTGTGCATTAAAATATCTTCCCAGAATAAAAAGAGCTTCAATACTACACACCGTTATTTTTTTCTTTTATTACCGCCCCGAGTGGCCTCCTATTTTGGCGTTTAATCAAGGGTTGTCCTTCTTAGGAAGGGCGTAATTAACGTCATAGCCTTTATGGTATGGCGGACTTTTGGTCCCGACTCGGACTTCACAATCGACTGACCAAGTCAAGTCGAGCGCACAATGAAATCGTCACACATGTGACTGGCACGCCTAATAAACCAAATAAGTAAATAAAATAAATAATAATAATAATAATAATAATAATAAGCGGAATAAAATCCCGCGTCCACAAGTCTGGTACAAACCCAATACTGATGATGAAACCTGATACTGATCGACCGGCACACTGCCCGATCAGTAATAAAACCTTGTCCGATTTAGACCTTACATCTATTCCAACTAGATCTACAGGTCTCTTTACGTCCCGCCGTGATGAAACCTACTGTTGATCGACTGGCACACTGCCCGATCAACAATGAAGCCTGTCCGGTTTAGACCTTACGTCTATCCCGATGAAACCTATGAAATCCTTACATTGGTATAAACCCAATACCGATGATGAAACCCGCCATTGATCGATCGGCATCTCGCCCAATATCAATGATGAAAATCCTATCCAGTTTGGACCCTACGTCTATCCTGATGAAACATATGAAATCCTTACATTGGTATGAGCCAATACCAATGATGAAACCTGCTATCGATCGGTTGGCACGTTGCCTGATCGATGCTAAAACCCATCCAGGGTAGACCATCCGTCCGCTCTGACATAGCACAACACTGCTCTTTGAATCGATTCAGACCCTCCGTCTGGATAGATCATGAAACTCTATTCCTTTGCGTTAATGTTAAACCCCACATTAACGATGAAACTCATATTTTCAGCAAACGGCCTCGTGCCCGAGTTGCTATCTATACCCTCTAAATCGATTCGGACCTTTCGTCTGGATAGATCATGAAACCATATTGCCCTTTGCATTGATGTTGACACCCACATCGATGATCGTGTGTCCACAATAAACATATGGCGCCGTGATCCATAGGATGAAAGTTTCGGTCTCAGGAAAGACAATGAAAAAGGAAAAGAGAAAGAAAACGACAAAAAGTATATAAAAAAATAGGGTTGAAAATAGAGATACCCCGCCAGACTTGTTCAGGCATTCTGGACAAGGGCAAAAATGGCTAAAACCCAGCTGTGGTGAAAACCCGAAAGGGCACTGCAGGCAAAATCGGGTACCCCGCCACGTGAAAATCCGAAATGACGCGTGGGCAAAAGCAAGAGGGGGCTGGCTCCGGCGAAAACCCGAAAGGGCGCTTTGGTCGGTAATGTGGTAATTCAAAAGTTCCATGCCAACCGGCACGTTGCCTTCACCTCCCCGTCACTGATGAAGCCTTCCGTCGGTCATCTGGCTCTATGCACCACCGATGATAAAGCCTTTCCGGGGTAGATCTTACGTCTACCCTGATAAAATCTACATACCCTTTTTTTTACATGTCCCACCAACAATAAAACCCGTCACCAGTCTGATAAAGCCTGGCCAGTTCAGACCTTACGTCTGTCCTGATCAAACTCCTAAACCTTCCATTGATCGATCGGCTCCTTGCCCGGTCAACGATGAAACCCTACCAGGATAGACCCTACGCCTATCCTGATGAAACCTACGTATGTCTTGGCAAAGTCCCACCAGCCATAAAACCCGCTGGAATAGACCTTACGTCTGTCCCGACGAGACCTACACCTCTACATACATCCCACCGGTGATCGACCGGCACCTTGCCCGATCAGTGATGAAATCCTCTGTCCGGTTTAGACCTCACGTCTATACTGATGAAACTTATGAAACTCTTTGCGTCGATATAAGCCCCATATCGACGATGAAACCAACCACTGATCGACTGGCACCTCGCCCGATCAGTGATGAAACCATGTCCAATTAAAACCCTGCCAGTTTAGACCTTTTGTCTATTCTGATGAAACTGATAACACTTTCTTTGCATCGATATGAACCCAATATCGATGATAAAACTAGCTATTGATCGATCGGCACCTCGCCCGATCAATGATGAAATCCTATCCAGTGCAGACCCTATGTCTGTCCTGATGAAAACCATATATCCTTCAAGGTCCCACCTGTGATAACCTCTACCCAGTCTAGACCTTACGTCTACTCTGATGAAACCTGTAAAACTCCTTTGCATCGATATAAACCCAATATCGATGATAAAATCATATACTGGTCGATTGGCACATTGCCCCGACTAGCTTTGAAACCTGCCCGGGATGGACCATTCGCCCGTTCCGGATAATGCTCTGAGCCTCTTCGTTCACATTCCTGCAAACCGTCTCCCTCGCGGCACGTATGGCCAAGAAGGACGTTTGCTACCACCAACAGAATTCGGTTTAAAGCACCCCCCGGAGGCCGTCACGCGGTGGAGCGAGTTTCCCATCCTTTCTCTGAAGGGGTGGACGCTCTCCTGCTAGGTACGGGATATTCCCATAGGGACCGCTGAAACCGCTGCCAAATCGCCGTGAAATATTGATGGTGCGATAAGTAAAGAACAAATCACATATGAGACTAGTGTAAAGATTCCTTTCCATTGAACAGAAAAAGGGAATACAAGAAGGGCCCGTGAGGGGGAATTGTATTAGAAAAAGGGGGAAACAGATATTCACGGGCGCCAGAATATGTCTTCGAAGGCCAGAAGCCCTACATGTGGGGCAGCCCCCAGCTCAAGAAGTCGAGCCTCCTCCTCCTGTACCCGAGCAGACTCGTCCTGAAAGGATGCCACCTGCCCCTCCAACAGAGCTACTTCCTCCACAAGCTGTGGCTGAGAAGTTGTTATCTGCGGCAGTTCAGCACGGAGGTCAAATAGTTCAGCCGCCAGGATGGTTATCCGGCTGCGCACGAACTGCTCCTGTTGCGCCAGAGACAGCAGTTGGCATTGGCGCTCCTGAAGAACAGAGTCCGTCTTCTCCAGCTCAGATTTGCACTCCTTCCTTTGCAACTTCAAAACTGCCAGTCTGTCAGACATAATATGTGCCAAGAAGTCCCGGTGATGTATAAACTTTAGCAACAATAGAACCTGCTGGGCCCATATTTCCATGGGACAGCCCATCGCCTGTAGACCAGCGGTGAAACGCTCGGCTATCTCCTTCAGCCGCAGATAAGTCAGTCCAGGCGGGGACTCCACCAGCTGGCACAGCATGTCCAGATTTTGCCAGACGAAACTCTCGGATGAAGCGAAGCCAGGAGAAGGAACTGGAGCTACTTCGAAAGTCACCTCACTGTTAATATCCGCCCATAGTGTAACATCAGGCTGGGAAGAGGAAGACGGGAGGTCTGCTGAAGGTGCCAACTGAGCTCTCTCTGCAGTCCCTAACGAAACCAAGAGGCCTTCCACCTCCATCTGGGGGTTACTGTTTGAATGCTTGTAGGGGCAACTTTAATAAGTGCTGGAGCGACTGCTTCCTGGGTCCCCAATGTGAGACCCGCATCTTCAACATCCTCTTCTCGGGGCACCTCCTCCTCAGATTCCGAGAGCACGGAGATCGATTCTGGGTCAGTTATGGACAATACTCCGGTCTCTGTGGCAGCTGCCTCCCCTTCTTCCATCCCCGCTTCAATGGCCAGTTCCTTCAATGTCAAGGCGGCTGGGGGCTACGACTGAAGAGGCAAAAGTTCAGTTTCTATAATTACTGTTACGGGAATTGCTAACTCCGGCGCAATGGTCATCACTGCGGCCGGTATAAAGGTAGAACCCCTAATTGGTTCGTCTCAGCTCTGAAATCCAAGACCCGGATGAGGGCCGAACTTTCCCCCGAGGCCTCAAGTCCAGCAATGCTAAGTCTGTGGAAGACTGTACCCTCACCGGCACAGGGCGAATTATCTCAGAAACGCCTGCACAAGTGGCTGACGAAGCAGGAACAATAGCCAAGGTGTCAGATAGAATGGCTTCAAAGGCTGCAGTCGCTACCGGGCTAGCAACAGGGGATTTCTGTGAACAGATTAATGCAACATCAAGCAGCAGATAAAAAATAATAATAATAATAATGAGGAAAAGGAGAGAGACCCACTTCTAATGTGATGTCGATATCCTCAAAGGAGTGCAAGGAAGAGGAAAGCTCCGCTGCTGAAGCAGCAAAGGGAGGAGTTATATCTGCCTCGGTGTCCAAGCCAGCAAATTCTTCCTGTAGTTCCTCCTCAGAAGACGGCACCAGCAGTTTTGAGGGGGTGAACAGTGGAACAATGGCAGTACATACGAGTGGGGCCTCTGATTGGGAGATACCCTCCGTCTCGCTCTCGCTGAAATCTGCTCCTTCTCCCTCTGCCTCAGAAGCGGTCACGGAGCTGCTAGAAGATATTTCCACACTATCCACCGGCGGGACTTGCGTCCCTAACGGCTGCCTAGATGAAGACCGGGTAACTATGCGCCTCATAGGGACAAGGCCCCGTTTCGTCTGGGTCTTATGGCCCTTCTATGGCTGAGTTATATCACCAGCTGCTTCCATAACTACAGCCCCCTCACCGGCCGTCACTGCAAGGAAAGGTTCGTGAGAAAGATAATAAACAAATAATCAAACTGTGCAAGAAAAGATGAAAAAGCACACTTACCCTCCGCCTCACTAGCCGGCGTGGGGGAGGGCAATCTGGTCTCCACCACAGAAGGTGTCACAACTGGCTCTTGGGCTGTGCAAAAAGGGGGGGGGTCAGATTCGAAGATTTCTATAAAATTCAGCAAAAGACGATGAAAGATACAACTGCAGGCTGTTGATGTTACCCTTGACCGACGTCTGGGCGCCCTCCCTTTGAGATTCAAACTCATCAAAAGAGGGGATATCAGGAAGAGGGGTCCCGGGGTCCGTCACTGCTGAAGCCGACTGTCGAGCATGGGCCTTCTTAGCCATCCTGGCCTTCCCAACTACAGTCTTCACTGTAGAAATCTTTCTCTTCTTGCCCGGAGGCAGGAGAGTGGTCGTCGGTGCTGCTGCAGGGACTTCGAAATAAGCAGGCTTCTCAGCTTGCGCAATGATTTTTCTGTAAAGCCCCTGTCGCTTTATATCTGGCCTATCTGTTGAAGACATCAAAGAAGCAATGAGACCAGTAGATGCAGAGTTTAAATAACAAACAGAAAGTGCTACAGTCAGAAAGGAAAGATCATACCTGCTGGGCCATCATAAAAGACAGAAAGCGGCCAGTACAGATAAGCTACCTCCTTGGAGCGGAAAGTAGCCTCCTTGACAAGCCAACAGACATCACCAAATGTCTGGCACTTCTCCACTAAAGATGCCAGATCACTATGACCATGAAAATCGAGACATCGAAATAAGTCGAGGTGGTCCATGCCCCAGCCGTCGACATAATGAAAAGAGATAAACAATGGCTTATTCAATATGCCGGCTATCGGACTCTCTGCAGATAACCCATGTACATTAGCAGAATAAACAGCCAAGACGTGTGCTTGGAGTACGTCTGAGTCCTATCTTCCCTGCGCACAAACGTCCTATAGGGATGAAATCTATCTGTCGGACCATTCCAGGGGACAACTGTCAGGAGCGGCTCTTCAACAGGGAAAGGGTACTATTGCGCCTCCAAACGAGCGCCTCCTACATGGCACAGATGTTTCAAGTTCTTCATAAAAGTATCTTCGTTAATGGTAGCAAAGACAGGAGCGGGCGGCTCGGAACCTCCTTCTTTCAGAACTCGACGCTGAGCCAGATAGTTCTCGGCCTCCCTCAGATGTTGTGAATAAATCCTTTTTAGGTGGGCCTCGGGGATGTCAAATACCGGCCCGGGCTGTTGTTTCAGGAAAGAACGCTCGGCCACGTCCCAGAATGCACCCCTGCCATCCCTGTAAAAGTTGGTCCGAATGTTCCACCATTTGATATACTCTGATGTGACACGGGGAACACGGTTGGAAACAGTGGGAACTCTGAAAACTGCACCATCATGGCGATGATAGAAATCCCACCACAACCGGCCATCACCGATAATGGCGGATCCGTGCTTGGCCCGGCTATCCAGGGGAAACTGAGCAACTGATGTAGGGATATGCTGGCCATAGCCAAAGTTCCGCCCGAAGCAGAATGGATAATATGGTTCCAGTAGAAGCAGACCACCCTTCCTGAAAACTAAAACACTGGGTCAGATGGCCATGGCCCATCTAACCAGCTCCGGCTCCAGAATAGACCGAACAGCATTAGCCCCTGAAACGGGGTGAACATAGGTCTCTACCTCTTTCATCTTACATTCTCTTTGAGAATGAACCAAAGGAGCTGAACCTGCTGCCAAGCTCCAGAAATGAATGCTGCCAGGGGCATCCACTGGTACCCTTATCAGTCGGCCCCTTATTTTGAACAACTGATCAGAGAAAGAGCCAGGTTCAGCACTGGCAAATTCAATCATTCTGGGTAACACTGTATCTGCCTGCAGAGTTCTAGGAGCCAATTCAGGAAATAGACTGCAGACCCAGGCATTGAAGAAATGAAAAGGGCCCATAGTAAAGAGCAGGGAGTCCGATGCTTGTACAGATCCCCCAAAGATTTATAGATTAAGCACAAGGCCACTGGGCAAAGTGACAGCCTCATTCCCCAAGCCATCTGGCATGCCGGGTATATGGCTTCGGGCCGAATGATTGTCTCGTCCCCTTGAGGGAGAGCGAAAGTGCACAACCATAATGTGAAGTAAGCCGCACAATGTGTGATAGGGTCCACCCCTACTGGATTTGGACCACCATTGCCTACACGGCGCAATTAAGATGGCAACGCTGACTTATAGCGAGGAGCCCTTATCTGCTTGCTGGCAGTCGGACCCATGGAAGGGAAGTCTGCATATTTTAAGGGACCGTCAAAGAAATACTGAATCCACTGCCCTATCCGGACCCTCAGCTTGCTGCCTTTCTCTCGAGGATGGTAACCCTTGGAGGATCCTCTACTATGCGCCAGACAGATGGAGCGATAGGCCTTCATTAAATACCGGTAGGAATAGCCAAGTGAATACTTGCCTTCGCCATCTGAGCTATCCATCTCAGAATCTGCCAAGCAGACCTCTTCATACGGCTCGCCGTCAATAGGCAGACCAGAAAGCTGTGACAAGCTCCAGAGGTCGAGAGATGTTTCGCCCTCTGCTGTATAGAATATGTTGAACAAAGGGTAGAATACTTCGAACATTCCACATCACAACCCTCGGGATATGGGATAGCAGAATATAGAAGCAAAGACACTGTGATATACCCTGGCTCTGATCAGTAGAGGGGCGTATTCCTTTAAAACAAACTCTGTGAATTCCACCGCTCCCACCAGGAATAGATGGGCGTCAGTGATTTTGGTATCTCCAAACTAGCCGGCAGCTAGATGATACTTGAACTGGACGGTCGAACAATTCAACACAAAGGGTTCTTCTCGGTACCCCCACTTTATCGGTGCCAGGAATAGACCGTAGCCAGGCTTCTCCCTATGAACTCGGCCACTAGCATTATCCCACCGGGCAGGTGTAAATTCCGGGGCCCGGGTCAACATTTTCTTCTCCGGCTCCAGCTTTGATATACAGAGGACTGCGTCCCAGTCACGCTTCTCCCCGGGAAAATAGATGGCCTTGTGGCGGTACACCGACTCCTTCAGGCTATCTCGTTCTGCAAGGATGGCAGCTTCGACAGCACGGGCTATCCGATAGTCTCGCATGCCACCCACTGTAAAAGTTCGGATGAACGGCATTAAGTGGCGGTTCTTCGGAAGATCCGGCCAATAGTCGTTGCCCCGTCTGAAGCATGTCTCCATTGCAGTGGAATATACCCTCGATGTTGATACTATATCCGTCTCAGATTTAGATGATTCGTCAACGGCAGCAACTTTGTCATACCCGAAGTCCAGGCTATGCACGTTCAGCCAATTTACTACAGCCCATGATATATCTGGCTGCGCTGACGAGCTCGCCCCAACAGCTCTAGAAGATGCAGCAGCAGAGCTAGAAGCCATTGTAGTATCTACAGCCGAAGAAGAGATGTGAGTGAGAATCCCAAAACAAGAGGCAGTCTTGTAAAGATTGTAATATGAAACCCTATAAAAATTTCGGCAGCATCTCCTCTTGTCTGGGGTCTGCCCAAGAAAAATAGGGAGTAACCCACCAAGAGGGAGTGATCCCGAACATAAAATGGGACTCAATCCCGTATGACGAACCTACCCGAGAATGAATCGGTCAAAAAGGGGGGGGGAATGAAGTAAGGCTCTCGGGGGAAAAACTCGCCGCCGAGGAGATGAAGAGAGAGAGAGGGCCGATGAAAATGAGGGTAAAAAAGCCTCTCGCGAGGTTAAAAAGAAAGAAAGCGGAAGGCTTCTCGGTGCGAAGAAAAGCGCGCCGAGAACCCCCCGTTGACCGGAAGAAAAGGGCGCACAGAGAGGGTCGTGCTGAGAAGCCCGCCGAAGACGCCCGCGCCGAGAAGGTCACACCGAAGATGCCCGCACCGACAACAGGCCCCGCCGAGAAGCACCTGCGCCGAGAAGGGTCCTACCTCGCGCCGAGAAGCCCAAGGCAAGGCCAAGAAGGCTCCAAAGTGCTGACAATAAAATCAGAAGATATGCATATGAAAAACATGAAAATGAAAGATACATGTGCATAATATTGCTACAGCAACATGATTAAGCCAAAGAACAATGTCAAAGAGAAATGGAAGAAGATACCCTCGAATGATGAAAGGCACCTGCAGACCTCGTGCCGCTTATTTTGCACTTACGCCGCCCACAGGTGCGGGGCATTTGTTGACACCTTGAAAATGAGCAAGGGCAGAAATAGAATTGAAAGGAAAATCAGACCAGTAGTGAAAGATCAATGATGAAGTTCGTCAACCGTCTACCCGGCTGAAGCCTTTTCCCGGCCAAGCTGATGTCCGATGCCATTGTCAGTCAGACGACGTCATTGATGAAATAGCAGTCACCTGGCTGAAGTCTTTCCAAGCTAAAGCCGATGTCCTGTCTTGTCACCATTCATGTGACGATACCGATGACATGATGTCCGACCTTGTCATCATTCAGATGGCAATGCCGATGAAACCCCAGTCTACCGACTGATGAAAATCTATGAATGATCTCAATAGAAGCTGTGTCACCAGGGGAGGGCCTTCTCGGGTTCTGATACATTTGAAGGACCAATAAAGGCCGAAGTCTGTGTGAGGTCTTAAAACCCCTAAATGGGCCTATAAAAGTGGCTTTGGGATCCCCTTGTCGAAGCCCAAAAGTGGCGTCGAGAAGCTTGAAGTCCCACGCGCCGGGAGCTCTGCCTACGATTGAGGCGCGTCGGGACAAGCCTGCCGGGAGGACACACAGGAGGGATATAAAACCCCCTCATTCGAAGAAAGAAGAGAGCCAGAGCTCAAGCCCGAACAGATAGCAAAAAAGGGGGAGAAGAAGAATAGATAGCCACAAAAGGAGAAGAGAGTGGAGCCTGCAATCTAATCCGAGAGAGGAAGAAGCAGAAGGGAAAAAGAAGAAAAGAGTTCGAAGCCTGATCGAAGGTGGGCAACGGGGAGGGAGAGGAGTCAATGCTCCGCCCTCCCCTCCCCATTTTCTGTAGTTCGTTCTTTTAATTCCGATTGCTTCTACTTCTTCCCTTGTCTGATGTATGCTGTGATATCACAGCCGGTTTTACTGCGCTACGGCAAAGCATAGTCTCCATGTACCTTGTTTTATGTATTGCCTCCGATGTGCGAATGTAATCGTGATATTCGAATGAATGAACACTATGGGCTCCAGTTGATGCTTGCTGTCTATTTCTCCGAAACCCTATTGCTATCTCCCCATGTTTTTTGTCTCTTCTTAGATTCAGTAGCATGCTATCCCCCTCCCCAGTTCGATTGATCGCCTGCTTATTCGCTTGGTTCTCGAACGCCGCTTGTGCTTACTTTCGAGCTAGGGACAGACCATCCCTTGGCCTCTGAAGCAAAGCACAGATGTATAGCAACGCTGCTCAATTTTAGATGTCATATTCATGCTCATCGGCTCTGCTGAAGTCATCCCCGGGGCCAGAGACAGCCATCTCTTGGCCCCAGATGATGAAGAGTATATCAAAATCATCCTCAGGGATTATTATGAACCCTGGTGACAGAGATACCCTAAACCACGTTTCTCCCAAATCACTCTCCGCTTC
Organism: Amorphophallus konjac; assembly: GCA_022559845.1. Classification (NCBI taxonomy): domain Eukaryota; kingdom Viridiplantae; phylum Streptophyta; class Magnoliopsida; order Alismatales; family Araceae; genus Amorphophallus; species Amorphophallus konjac. Next base: position 214,857,756 of record CM040124.1, on the reverse strand, counting down.
TGGCCTTCCCCGTTGAAACCCAAGCCAAAATCAGTTCAGGTCTGATGAATTAATCTCTTTTGATTTCCCAAGGCCCGTCTATCTTGGCCTGAAGCACCAGGAAACCCCTGAATCCTCAGTAAATCCAAGAACAGGGTACCATAAAGCTCTGTTTCTCATCCCGACGCCCTCATACATCTCGGCTCCACAAACAGTCCTCGGCGTGAGCCTTCCCGTGCCGAGAACTCTACCCCCTTACCTGTGCCGAGAAGCCTGCGCCGGAACCCCCTTGGCCCCTTTGCCCTTGTGCCGAGAAGCCCACACCCTTGGTCATTTGGCCCTGGCGCCGACAACCTCCCTTGGCCATTTGGCCCTTGCGCCAAGAGCCTACTTCCTGGCCACTTCCCCGTCGCGCCGGGAACCCTCCATGTTGAACCCGCCAAGAACCCTCACCCTCTGGCATCCTTCTGGCGCCGAGAACCCTAATTACTTGGCCTCCTTGCCTACACTGGGAGCCTAACCCCTTCACCCTTCTACCTTGGCGCCGTAAGACCCCTTTGCTTTCTTGCTTACCGGCGCCGAGAGCTCCACTAGCGCCAGCTTCCCGGCGCCCCAAATAGTGCCTTGCAAAGAACCCTTCTCGGCGCGGTGGTCTTCGCGTCGGGAACTCATATACCCATTCGAATCCGGGCCGAGAGGCTGCCCTGCCACCCAATGAGCCTCCAACACTTCTATCAAGCCCACCTAGGGATGTCCATGAGTCACCAGAACTGTCCCAACGATAAAATTAAAGGGAGTCAGACTCCCTTATGCTCCACTGATCCGTACCGGGTTTATGTGCAACCCCTTTAGCTCAGGTGAGCTCTGCCACTGCATGAGTGTCACCGGCTCCCATAAGGGAAGAGTCAAACATTTCCCTAGGACATGTGCAATGCGGGAGGTTCGCTCCCTCCTTTTCTCGGCTTTCATCCCTGCACTCCGTGGGTGATAGCCTATTCTCCCTTGGGCATAATTCAGATTATGGGGAGGTGCTGTCAAAATGTCGATTGATGTTTTAACCCCGATAAGTCCCGGGAGGTGCACATCACACGCCCCTCGTTCGGCTCAATCTTCCGGGGAATATGAATGCTGCGAGGCCCTTGGCTGGATGAGAAATATGAAAGGGGACATCTCCCCGATGATGGTCCGGACCCCGTCCCGCCACTGCGTGGACGGTGTCCTATTTCTACCCGGCACGACCCACATGAGAGGTGGTCATGTCGGTGTAGTAATCTGCTGTGCATTAAAATATCTTCCCAGAATAAAAAGAGCTTCAATACTACACACCGTTATTTTTTTCTTTTATTACCGCCCCGAGTGGCCTCCTATTTTGGCGTTTAATCAAGGGTTGTCCTTCTTAGGAAGGGCGTAATTAACGTCATAGCCTTTATGGTATGATGGACTTTTGGTCCCGACTCGGACTTCACAATCGACTGACCAAGTCAAGTCGAGCGCACAATGAAATCGTCACACATGTGACTGGCACGCCTATTAAACTAAATAAATAAATAAAATAAAAAATAATAATAATAATAATAATAAGAGGAATAAAATCCCGCGACCACAAGTCTGGCACACTCGCGTCACACATCTTTACACTAGTCCAACAGACATCACCAAATGTCTGGCACTTCTCCACTAAAGATGCCAGATCACTATGACCATGAAAATCGAGACATCGAAATAAGTCGAGGTGGTCCATGTCCCAACCGTCGACATAATGAAAGGAGATAAATAATGGCTTATTCAATATGCTGGCTATCGGACATTCAGCAGAATAAACAGCCAAGACGTGTGCTTGTAGTACGTCTGAGTCCTATCTTCCCTGCGCACAAACGTCCTATAGGGATGAAATCCATCTGCCGGACCCTTCCAGGGGATGACTGTCAGGAGCGGCTCTTCAACAGGGAAAGGGTACTGTTGCGCCTCCAAACGAGTGCCTCCTACATGGCGCAGATGTTTCAAGTTCTTCATAAAAGTATCTTTATTAATGGCAGCAAAGACAAGAGCGGGCGGCTCGGAGCCTCCTTCTTTCAGAACTCGATGCTGAGCCAGATAGTTCTCGGCCTCCCTCGGATGTTGTGAATAAATCCTTTTTAGGTGGGCCTCGGGGATGCCAAATACCGGCCCAGGTTGTTGTTTCAGGAAAGAACGCTCGGCCACGTCCCAGAATGCACCCCTGCCATCCCTGTAAAAGTTGGTCCGAATGTTCCACCATTTGATATACTCTGGTGTGACACGGGGAACACGGTTGGAAACAGTGGGAACTTTGAAAACTACGCCATCATGGCGATGATAGAAATCCCACCACAACCGGCCATCACCGACAATGGCGGATCCGTGCTTGGCCCGACTATCTAGGGGAAACTGAGCAACTGATGTAGGGATATCCTGGTCATAGCCAAAGTTCCGCCCGAAGCGGAATGGATAATATGGTTCCAGTAGAAGCAGACCACCCTTCCTGAAAACTAAAACACTGGGTCGGATGGCCATGGCCCATCTAACCAGCTCCAGCTCCAGAATAGAACGAACAGCATTAGCCCCTGAAACGGGGTGAACATAGGTCTCTACCTCTTCCATCTTACATTCTCTTTGAGAATGAACCAAAGGAGCTGAACCTGCTGCCAAGCTCCAGAAATGAATGCTGCCAGGGGCATCCACTGGTACCCTTATCAGTCGGCCCCTTATTTTGAACAACTGATCAGAGAAAGAGCCAGGTTCAGCACTGGCAAATTCAATCATTCTGGGTAACACTATATCTGCCTGTAGAGTTCCAGGAGCCAATTCAGGAAATAGACTGCAGACCCAGGCATTGAAGAAATGAAAAGGGGCCGCAGTCCTCAAAGAGCGGGCAGTCCGATGCTTGTACAGATCCCCCAAAGATTTGTAGATTAAGCACAAGGCCACTAGGCAAAGTGACAGCCTCATTCCCCAGGCCATCTGTCATGCCGCGTATATGGCTTCGGGCCGAATGATTCTCTCGTCCCCTTGAGGGAGAGCGAAAGTGCACAACCAGAATGTGAAGTAAGCCGCACAATGTGTGATAGGGTCCACCCCTGCTGGATTTGGACCACCATTGCCTACACGGCGCAATGAAGATGGCAATGTTGACTTATAGCGAGGAGCCCTTATCCGCTTGCTGGCAGTCGGACCCATGGAAGGGAAGTCTGCATATTTTAAGGGACCGTCAAAGAAATAGTAAATCCACTGTCCTATCCGGACCCTCAGCTTGCTGCCTTTCTCTCGAGGATGGTAACCCTTGGAGGATCCTCTACTATGCGCCAGACAGATGGAGCGATAGACCTTCATTAAATACCGGTAGGAATAGCCAAGTGAATACTTGCCTTCGCCATCTGAGCTATCCTTCTCGGAATCTGCCAAGCAAACCTCTTTATACGGCTCGCCGTCAATAGGCAGACCAGAAAGCTGTGACAAGCTCCAGAGGTCGAGAGATGTTTTGCCCTCTGCTGTATAGAATATGTTGAACAAAGGGTAGAATACTTCGAACATTCCACAGCACAACCATCGGGATATGGGATAGCATAATCTAGAAGCAAAGACACTGTGATATACCCTGGCTCTGATCAGCAGAGGGGTGTATTCCTTTAAAACAAACTCTGTGAATTCCACCGCTCCCATCCGGAATAGATGGGCGTCAGTGATTTTGGTATCTCCAAACCAGCCGGCAGCTAGATGATACTTGAACTGGACGGCCGAACAATTCAACACAAAGGGTTCTTCTCGGTACCCCCACTTTATCGGCGCCAGGAATAGACCGTAGCCAGGCTTCTCCCTATGAACTCGGCCACTAACATTATCCCACCGGGCAGGTGTAAATTCCAGAGCCCGGGTCAACATTTTCTTCTTTGGCTCCAGCTCTGATATACCGAGGACTGCGTCCCAGTCACGCTCTTCCCCGATAAAATAGATGGCCTTGTGGCGGTACACCGACTCCTTCAGGCTATCTCGTTCGGCAAGGATGGCAGCTTCGACAGCACGGGCTATCCGATAGTCTCGCATGCCACCCACTGTAAAAGTTCTGATGAACGGCATTAAATGGCGATCCTTCGGAAGATCCGGCCGATAGTCGTTGCCCCGTCTGAAGCATGTCTCCATTGCAGTGGAATATACCCTCGATGTTGATACTGTATCCGTCTCAGAATCAGACGATTCGTCAACGGCAGCAACTTTGTCATACCCGAAGTCCAGGCTAAGCACGTTCAGCCAATTTACTACAGCCCATGATATATCTGGCTGCGCTGACGAGCTCGCCCCAACAGCTCCAGAAGATGCAGCAGCAGAGCTGGAAGCCATTGTAGTATCTGCAGCCGAAGAAGAGATGTGAGTGAGAATCCCAAAACAAGAGGCAGTCTTGTAAGGATTGTAATATGAATCCCTATAAAAATTTCGACAGCATCTCCTCTTGTCCAGGGTCTGCCCAAGAAAAATAGGGAGTCACCCACCAAGAAAGAGTGATCCCGAACATAAAATGGGACTCAATCCCGTATGACGAACCTACCCGAGAATGAATCGGTCAAAAAGGGGGGGGGGATGAAGTAAGGCTCTCGGGGGAAAAACTCGCCGCCGAGGAGATGAAGAGAGAGAGAGGACCGATGAAAATGAGGGTAAAAAAGCCTCTCGCGAGGTTAAAAAGAAAGAAAGCGGAAGGCTCCTCGGCGTGAAGAAAAGCGCACCGAGAACCCCCGGGTGGCCGGAAGAAAAGGTCGCGCCAAGAAGCCCGCCGAAGATGCCCGCACCGACAACAGGCCGCGCCGAGAAGCACCCGCGCCGAGAAGGGTCGTACCTCGCACCGAGAAGCCCAAGGCAAGGCCAAGAAGGCTCCAAAGTGCTGACAATAAAATCAGAAGATATGGATATGAAAAACATGAAAATGAAAGATACATGTGCATAATATTGCTACAGCAACATGATTAAGCCGAATAACAATGTCAAAGAGAAATGGAGGAAGATACCATCGAATGATGAAAGGCACCTGCAGACCCCGTGCCGCTTATTATGCGCTTACGCCGCCCGCAGGTGGGGGGCATTTGTTGACACCTTGAAAATGAGCAAGGGCAGAAACAGAATTGAAAGGAAAATCAGACCAGTAGTGAAAGATCAATGATGAAGTTCGTCAACCATCTACCCGGCTGAAGCCTTTTCCTGGCCAAGCTGACGTCCGATGCCATTGTCAGTCAGACGACGGCATTGATGAAATAACAGTTACCTGGCTGAAGTCTTTTCAGGCTAAAGCTGATGTCCGGTCTTGTCACCATTCATGTGATGATACCGATGAGATGATGTCCGACCTTGTCATCATTCAGATGGCAATGCCGATGAAACCCCAGTCTACCGACTGATGAAAATCTATGAATGATCTCAATAGAAGCTGTGTCACCAGTGGAGGGCCTTCTCGGGTTCTGATACATTTGAAGGACCAATAAAGGCCGAAGTCTGTGTGAGGTCTTAAAAGCCCTAAATGGCCCTATAAAAGTGGCGTCGGGATCCCCTTATCGAAGCCCAAAAGCGGCGCCGAGAAGCTTGAAGTCCCACGCGTCGGGAGCTCTGCCTACGATTGAGGCGCGCCGGGACAAGCCTGCCGAGAGGACACCAAGGAGGGATATAAAACCCCCTCATTCGAAGAAAGAAGAGAGCCAGAGCTCAAGCCCGAACAGATAGCAAAAAAGGGGGAGAAGAAGAATAGATAGCCACAAAAGGAGAAGAGTGTGGAGCCTGTAATCGGATCCGAGAGAGGAAGAAGTAGAAGGGGAAAAGAAGAAAAGAGTTCGAAGCCTGATCGAAGGTGGGCAACGGGGAGGGAGAGGAGTCAATGCTCCGCCCTCCCCTCCCCATTTTCTGTTGTTCATTCTTTTAATTCCGATTGCTTCTACTTCTTCCCCTTTCTGATGTATGCTGTGATATCACCGCCAATTTTACTCCGCTAGGGCAAAGCATAGTCTCCCTGTACCTTCTTTTATGTATTGCCTCCGATGTGCGAATGTAATCGTGATAGTCTAATGAATGAACACTACGGGCTCCAGTTGATGCTTGCTGTCTATTTCTCCGAAACCCTATTGCTATCTCCCCATGTTTTCTGTCTCTTCTTAGATTCAGAAGCATGCTATCCCCCTCCCCAGTTCGATTGATCGCCTGCTTATTCGCTTGGTTCTCGAACGCCGCTCGTGCTTACTTTCGAGCCAGGGACAGACCATCCCTTGGCCTCTGAAGCAAAGCACAGATGTATAGCAACCGCTGCTCAATTTTAGATGTCATACTCATGCTCATCGGCTCTGCTGAAGTCATCCCCGGGGCCAGAGACAGCCATCTCTTGGCCCCAGATGATGAAGAGTATATCAAAATCATCCTCAGGGATTATTATGAATGCTGGTGACGGAGATACCCTAAACCACGTTTTTCCCAAATCACTCTCCGCTTCTGGCCTTCCCCGTTGAAACCCAAGCCAAAATCAGTTCAGGTTTGATGAATTGATCTCTTTTGATTTCCCAAGGCCCGTCTATCTTGGCCTGAAGCACCAGAAAACCCCTATGTCCTCAACAAATCCAAGAACAGGGTACCGTAAAGCTCTGTTTCTCATTCCGGCGCCCTCATACATCTCGGCTCCACAAACAGTCCTCGGCGCGAGCCTTCCCGTGCCGAGAACTCCACCTCCTTACCTGCGCTGAGAAGCCTGCGCCGAAACCCCCTTGGCCTCTTTGCCCTTGTGCCGAGAAGCCCACACCCTTGGTCATTTGGCCCTGGCGCCGACAACCTCCCTTGGCCATTTGGCCCTTGCGCCGAGAGCCTACTTCTTGGCCTCTTCCCCGTCGCGCCGGGAACCCTCCATGTTGAACCCGCCGAGAACCCTCACCCTCGGGCATCCTGCTGGCGCCGAGAGCCCTAATTACTTGGCCTCCTTGCCTATGCCGGGAGCCTAACCCCTTCACCCTTCTGCCTTGGCGCCGTAAGACCCCTTTGCTTTCTTGCTTACCGGCACCGAGAGCTCCACTAGCGCCAGCTTCCCGGCGCCCCAAATAGTGCCTTGCGCAGAACCCTTCTCGGCGCGGTGGTCTTCGCGCCGGGAACTCATATACCCATTCGAATCCGGGCCGAGAGGCTGCCCTGCCACCCAATGAGCCTCCAACACTTCTATCAAGCCCACCTAGGGATGTCCATGAGTCACCAGAACTGTCCCAAGGATAAAATTAAAGGGAGTCAGACTCCCTTATGCTCCACTGATCCGTACCGAGTTTATGAGCAACCCCTTTAGCTAAGGTGAGCTCTGCCACTGCATGAGTGTCACCGGCTCCCATGAGGGAAGAGTTAAACATTGCCCCAGGGCATACATGTGCAATGCGGGAGGTTCGCTCCCTCCTTTTCTCGGCTATCATCCCGGCACTCCGTGGGTGATAGCCTATTCTCCCTTGGGCATAATCCAGATTATGGGGAGGTGCTGTCGAAATGTCGATCGATGTTTTAACCCCGATAAGTCCCGGGAGGTGCACATTACATGCCCCTCGTCCGGCTCAATCTTCCGGGGAATATGAATGCTGTGAGGCCCTTGGCTGGATGAGAAATATGAAAGGGGACATCTCCCCGATGATGGTCCGGACCCCGTCCCGCCACTGCGTGGACGGTGTCCTATTTCTACCCGGCACGACCCACATGAGAGGTGGTCATGTCGGTGTAGTAATCTGCTGTGCATTAAAATATCTTCCCAGAATAAAAAGAGCTTCAATACTACACACCGTTATTTTTTTCTTTTATTACCGCCCCGAGTGGCCTCCTATTTTGGCGTTTAATCAAGGGTTGTCCTTCTTAGGAAGGGCGTAATTAACGTCATAGCCTTTATGGTATGGCGGACTTTTGGTCCCGACTCAGACTTCACAATCGACTGACCAAGTCAAGTCGAGCGCACAATGAAATTGTCACACATGTGACTAGCACGCCTAATAAACCAAATAAATAAATAAAATAAATAATAATAATAATAATAATAAGAGGAATAAAATCCCACGTCCATAGTTCCGTGTCCATGTTTCTGGGTGTCGAGAAGTGCCGTGTTACTTTGATTAGCGTGTCTGTATGTATCTGTGTTTCGGGCTTTGTGTAGCGTTCGATCGAGTTACCGTGTATCGGTATGAGTGCGGTGGGGTTCCCCCGCATGTGTGTGTGGCGTCCCTTGAGTTCCAGTCTTGAGGGGATGGTCTCGAGGGTTTGTGGTCTGCCTCGGTATTCATGTTACCGTGGTTTTAGACCTAGTCAAGAATTTAAGTCGGATGGCCTTGGTGGCCCAACCTTCATTCGTTTCTTCGCTGTAGCACGCCTTTCTTAGGCCGCTACATGTCGTTTGTCTTAGGTCAGTGTCTTAGGGCGGCTAGTGTGGCGGTTGTCTCTTGGACCGCCTAGTCCTTGTGGCGGGTCTATATTAGGCCGCTTTGGTGGTTTGTTCGAATAGTTCGGTTCAGGGTTGACTGGGTTTAGCGGCCTAATCCTTGACCGTGATAGTCACCTAGCGGCCCATTCTATGACCGCTAACGTATGTTCCTCCGCTTAATTCCTGCGTGTCGTTTCCCGATATGTTGGTTTACAAGTGCCTTGGCTTGACCTTGTGGATTGTCGTTCCCATGGATATCTTTTGATGTCCTATGAGGGCTATGGCCACGTTATGAGATAGCCAGGAGTTTTCTTGCTTGCAGTAGGATTCTTTTTCCTACTGTAGAATCGTCATTGTCTGGTTCCGGTCAACCCAGGGTGACCCAGTGGTTGACAGGTAACCTTGTGTGCATCTCAGCGGTTCTGTCCAGCCCGAGACATGGTTCTGGATGCCTTGAGGTATCGTCTTACCTCAGTTTGCGTGTCTAGGTGTCCTGAGGGTCTTGTTGATCCCTTAGGTCTCCGCGTGTCGTTTTACGCGGTCGTGTCGTTTCTTGACTTAGGATTAGACCGATTGGCGGCTTGTTCTGCAATGTACGACGATCTTGACTCCGAGTCGTGTGACTCAAGGATAGTTATGTCTACAGGTCTAGTTGCCTTGTCCGAAGTCTTTTGGTAGCGGTGTGCTGCCTTGGTGCTTCGTAGTACGTGCGATAGTGTTTTTTTGAATGTCTGTACTTCAACACTCGTGCTTTGGAGTCTGTGTCTAGTGAGACTCCACTAGTCGTAGCATGGTGACACGTTACGACGTGTCGACCCACCCGGGAGTGGTGGTGTGGCAGTTCCCGAGATACAGTTTGTAAGATAGTTTCTGTGGGCCCCAGCTGTACAGTAGCGTCCTGCTAGGTGGGGAAAAGTTGCTAGAGGCCTGGCTCTCCAGCAAGAGTCGGTGTGTGCACACGTGGTCAGGGGCTTGGACTGACGTCGATGGGCGTTACCCTGTCTAGTCACTCGTTACTGTAGTTCCTGTTCTGGTTCTGAGCGTGTCTCGGTCTCTGTCGTGCTTCAGGTGGCAGCGTAGACGAGACACTTGTGGGCGCAACATAAGACATCAGTGGACGCAGTTGGCTGTTCTTCTAGTGAGGGGCTGCTTCCGTCACGTGACACGTGACTCTCGCGTTTCTCATGCGTCGTGACCTTTCCAGGTTAGCCCTCTTGTGGTTTTGCCTGAGGTCAGTGTTGGGTCGTGTGCACGACGTTCTAGTTGTGTGTGTGTGGTTGTGTCTAGAGGAGTGTACATGGCAATCGAGTCGTGTATGCTTTAGGGTCTGTCTTGTCTGTCTAGGTCCCTTCTAGGCTTTTTACCTATTTCCGTAGGCCTTAGTTTTGAGGCTGGTGTCTTGTCGACAGATCGGCAACTCCTGACTTTGTCAGATCAAGGTTCGCCTTCCTGTTGCTGCCCGAAGTGGTTCAGGGAGCCGAGGCTAGTTCGGCGGCCGCGCTTGTTCGGAACGGCTTCTTTTCCCTTTTCTTTTAGCTGCTCTACTCCTTCCGTTTCTAGTTTTCTTTTACAGCTTTCTAGTTGTAGTTTAGCTTTTTTGCTTTACTACTCCTGCAGCTTTACCTACTGCTGTTGTTTTAGTTGTTGTTCCTTGTTACTACGTAGTTTTTCAGTGGGGATCCGCGTGACCCCTACTAGGCCACTGACATGAGACTCACCCCTGCTTTTCAGGTGGGGTCGTCTCTTCTTCCTTGCTGTTCCTGGTGTGGCGTGTTCGTAGTTGCCAGCGGTACCTACGTCGGGCTTCCCCCGACCTCAGGCGATGTTTTTCTTTCTATTGGACTGTACTTGTCTTTCCTTTGGACTGGACTCTGGTATAATTGTAAATTTGTAACTCTTATTTAAAAAGTAATTTTATTTTTTGCTACTTTAGCAAACCTAATTAATGAAATATTATTGCTTACTGTTATATTTGGGGCTTCAATGTACTACACGACATTCCTTTTTCCCTTCGGAGCTTTACAGCTCTTGGGAGGCTTCACGGGTTCCAAGCGGTATCAAGTCTACTCGGTAGTCCTATCGGGTATATACGGTATCCGGGATCCGGGTCGTCACAGTTGGTATCAGAGCATTGTTGTGTGAAAGTACATGGGAATCTGAGATGTACACTATCCAGAGTCCTGAAAGTCCAGTACAGTCGTTCGCTGGCTTAGGTTTTGCGATTCATTGTCGCTTTGTTTCCGTGTGTTGTCTTGTGCATGCTGTGTTAGCATTGTGCGAGATGATTTTACTCTCGTCAGGATGCGACGAGATGCTCCCTTTTTCATCGTGGTGTTCATCTCGATCATGCTGTACTTGGCAGAGTTCGCCGATAGGCTTGAATCTGTAGTACATTGTTCAAGATTTTTCCGTGGTTTGTTCAGGTGGCTGGTGACTTTTCAAGTTGGTGTGATGGTCGTACACATTCTTACATTGTTTTGGTCATCCCAGCTTAAGTCTGTTCAGCTCCTGATGTGTTTCACTTATGTTGAATTGGCCAATTAGATTCCTTATTTGAGAAGATGCTCAAGCGAACCTAGGATTTTCCTTCCTAGTGAGCTACTATTAATCGACCTTGATACTTCTCATCCTGTTTGGTGGAGTCTTTTCGAGGTAAGACTTAGAATTGCTATCTTGGTAAGACCTTAGTCCTGTGTCTACTTAAGCGTGGACAGTGTTTATTGTGAGCCTGATCTGCCACTTTGTTCTACGGTTGCTTGGCTTTGGACCTAATCTTTGTGTTGAGAGCCATTGTGCACCATGTTTTGTCGTGCCGTGTCTAGTGGCCGATGTAATGTGAAGGCTCATTTATTCTTTCAGGACATAATGGTAAGCTAAGATTAGCCTTTCTTTGTGCTTTGTGTTGAAGCTGGTACTCTCCTTCATTTGCACTTAGGCGACTTGTGATCGGTTGCTCGCAGGATCAGTACTCGTGACGTGTTATATTGCGGTTTTCATGAATTACGATGGCGCCATGCGTGTGCTGAGATACGAATACCGAGGTGTTTTCTGATGCTTATGTGCGTTGTATGAGTGCGTAGCGAAAGTGTGTGGGCTTATAACCCCTGAGCCGAGGATCTTTGTTTGTAAGATTCTGACCGGTTGAGAGAATTGCCTTTCTCGATGTGACTTCATCTTGGCTTCCTGTGCCCTGATGTGGTCTTTTTCTATGCCGTTGCTGGAATCATTCTGGTGTTGGGATCGGCATTTGTGAGTATTGGGGAATCTGTCGGCATTTCTGTTGATTGAGTACCCTTTGCTCTATAATTCCTTCTTGGGTATTGTGCTCTCTGGACGTGATCATCGTCCTTGAGATGCGTTTTCTAAGATTGTTGTCCTTGTTGTCGTGGGTATGTTCTTGGTTAGCTGCTCGTTGCATGACTAGTCCATTATAGTCATGTGTTCAACTATTGGTGTGCCTTGATGTGACCCAGCTTGCAGTTGTGTTCCATGGTTCTGTGTTCAGTATGGAGTCGGGGTCCTACAAGTGTTGTTGTTATCATTTTGTCATTGTTTCCCCATGAATCTGCCTTGGCACTGTGTGGACCATGATCTTGTCTGTTAGTTGTGTTGTACTCTTCTCTCTTCGTGGAGTTAGCATGCGACTTGATCGGATGTAATATCTGAGTGAGGACTAACTTGATTGTGTTGTGGTACAGTGCTATCGTTGGCGTCCTGTGTGCCAGGCTTTCGTTGTTACCTTTGGCATTGGAGCCCATGATGTGTCGAGCTATCAGCTGAGAGGACTATGCTTCCATGTGTAAGTTGATGCTTGTCGTATCTGTCGTTTTGTTTTTCCCGATAGTTGTTGTCGTGGCATGAGTCGTGTCTCCTTGCCTGTGAGACGTAAGCGACGTTGCCTTGTTTCGGAGGTGTCAGACTTGTGTTCACTTGTGTCTTGCTCGATCCAGAGCGTGTAATTATGATTATGGTCTGACTATGTCCCTCTGAATTGTGTTTCTCGACATTCATGTTGTTTAAAGTTATGTCTTGAGGTTGTTCTTCCTTGCTTCTCCTTTGCGAGTCCTTAAATTTCAAGGATGAAATTTCTTGAAGGAGGGGAGGCTGTAACGCCCTGGATTCTTATTGGGTCTTCGGATCCTTTTCGGAGAGTTTTGGATCGCTTTTGTGGGTCCTGAGTTGAGTTTAACGATCCACATGGGTTCTTCCCTCGTACTAGTTACGGAACCCTGTGGTGAGTTTGTTGTTCAATTCATCGACTCATGGATGCAGCAGTTGCGATGTACTCGTCGAGAGGATCGTTTCGACTATTTTTGTGTATTTTTATGAATTAGTCTATTTTCGGGCCAATTATCGCATTTTCAAAAATTAGGAAATTTTCTATTTTCCCTTTTCCTTTTTCTTTCCTTTTCCACTTTCCCCTTCTCATTTCGCCGCCGTGACCCCTCTCTCCCCCATTTTCTCTCTTCTCTTGCCCTCCCGGCTCAGGCTGTAGATGGAGGAGGCTCGGGTAGGTAGAGGTGATGCCGTGGGGGTGGTCCGGAGGGCGATGGGGCGAGGATCGGATCGGTTTTGGCGCTGGAGAGGGGGATTTCCGCAGCCCACCACCAAGGCAGCCCAACAAGACCCACGCGGTCCAACTAGGCGAGCCCACCCGAGTGATAGCCCACCAGGCCCACTCGGGGAAGAAAAGCCCAATAAATAAAGACTCGAGGAACCAACTCTCCCGGCGGCCTTCTAGGCTCGGAGGGCCCGAGACAACGGTCAGGTCGGATGGAAGGTCCGGTCTAAAGCCCACTCTCCGACCGAGAGAAAGAGGCTCCAGCCGACCTATCCAACCCCACCTTCGCCGGGCCATGCCTATCGCTCGGACACGAGCTAGCATCCCCGTAGCTCGGTGAGACCGCTTGATTACCTGCAGGTGCGGCCGTTCAGAGTCCTCCGGCAGCGGGAGAGTCATGGGAGCTGCCGAACTCCAAGGGGATAACGCCCCCACGATCCGGCCATGAAAGCCCCCGATGAAGACGTAACTCCCGCCGGGAAGCCCTCAGCTCACCGGACTCTTAAAAGGCGATGCACTATTTAAGTAAGGGAGACCCTCCGGAAGATGGTAAGATGAACTAGCCATTCACATACCCTAAGCTCCTGGGCACGATTCGCTTCACCCTTGGTGGAGAGGATTCTCGCGCATCAGCTCTCTCCTCCCCTCATTATCGCTTCCACCATCGCTCTACTGACTTAGCCATCGGAGGGTTTTCCCCCAGGGAGATCCCCTGGGCCCTCTGATACGTTTCCCTTCTCTTGCAGATTCATCTTCTGGTGATCCACAACCCGCTCAGGACTCAGCGCGAGATTCTGCCTCTTCATCTGGTGCCGTCTGTGGGAAACGCACGAAGAGTCAAGATGGTGAGAAAAAGCTCAGGGAGGAGATCCGTCGGCGGGGCAGGTAAGGCTGTGGCAGCGGGAGGCGTCCCCCCTAGGGTCTCGCAGAGCCCCCCCTCCAACGCCAGCGTCCCCGCCAATAGGCCACCACCCCCCCCGGCGGAGACAGGGGCACCCCTCGACGGCGGCGCCAACGCCTTCCAAGCCCTCAACGAGAAGATGGACATCCTCGTAGAGCTCATGAGGGCCCAGGCGGCCCGAGACGCAAGGTCCCGCGCCCCGTCAGGAAGTCCCCCTCGAAGGAGTGCAACGCAGCACACCGCCGGAGGCCGCTTCACCCTCCGCGGCCGACAGCTCCTCCGCAACGACATCGGAGGACCCTCTCAAGCTCCGCCTGCGGAGCAAGAGGCTTCCTCCACGCCGAGGAAAGGGAAGCAGGGGGCGAAGCCGCCGCACCCGGGCACCAGTGCTCCGGGAGACCGCCATGACGCCCCCCCCAGCCCCACGGCACGGCCACAGCCGGAGCTGTCTCTCCGGCTACGAGATTTTGAAAGACGGTTCGCAGAACAAGAGCGCGCTCTTCGCGCCCTACAGAAGACCTCTTTCCCGGAGGACGAGGAGAAATCCCCTTTCTCCAAGTACATCTTGAAGGCAGAGGTCTCTCCTAGAGCCTCCATCCCAACCTTCAAGCTCTACGACGGCCAGGGTGACCCAGCCGACCACTACGACAGCTTCGACGCCCTGGTGACCCTGCATGGAACGCCGGATCCCATCAAATGCCGAGCCTTCACGGCCACCCTGGTCCAGGGCGCTCAGGCATGGTTCCGAGCCCTCGCCCCGGGGTCCATCCGAGACTTCAGGCAGTTCGGGCGAATTTTCAAGGAGAGCTTCGCCGGTAGCGCCCCCCCAAGGTCGGTAGCGGGGCTCCTGGCTCTCAAACAGGCGCAAGGGGAGAGGATCCGGACTTACGTCCACCGATTTAAATCGGAAGCCCTTAGGATCCCCCGCCTGGATGTGGCCTCAGCCACAACCGCACTGACCAGGGGCACCCGGGACGAGAATCTCCGCCGCGAGCTTGTCCTCCACCCTCCCTCCACCCTTGCCGAGCTAGTGACTCTGGCACTGCGCCACGCCGAGTTCGAAGAGGTACTCAGCGCCTGCCGAGACACAACCGGCTCGGGTCGGGAGGGGGACAAAAAGCGGACCTCCGAGCCAAACCCTGGCTCGAGTAAGAAGCGCGATCGAGAAGGAGAGCCCAAGAGAAAGTACGAGCGGTATACCCCTTTGACCGCACCAGTCTACGAGATCTATGAAGACATCAAAGACTCGGGACTTCTCCGCCAGCCCGAGCCTATGAGGTCGAAGAACCGCAAGTGGGACAAGCATTGCCTGTTCCACGGCGACCACGGGCACCACACCGAAGATCGTTCTCCGGGCCCCTTCTGAAGTGCCTCGGCCCCGACGAAGCGAGCCAAGCTATTGAGGAGATTCATCAAGGCCTGTGCGGAGCACATTCAGGAGGTCGGTCGCTGGCCAGAATCCTGCTAAGGCAAGGATACTGGTGGCCGACCCTCCAGCGCGACTGCACGGCTTACGTACAACATTGCGACCGTTGCCAGCGGTTCGACCATTTGATCCACCAGCCGGCCACGGAACTTGTCACCCTTACCGAGCCCTACCCTTTCGCTCGGTGGGGGATCGACATCCTTGGGCCATTCCAAACGGCTCAATCCCAGAAGAAGTTCATCATCGTCGCCATCGACTACTTCACCAAGTGGATCGCGGCTGAAGCAACAGTGAGGATCACCGAGACAGTCGTCTGGGGTTTCGTATGGAAATCGATCATTTGTCGCTTCGGCGTCCCCCGAGTGATAGTGAGCGATAACGGGCGGCAATTCGACTCTCGATACTTCTGAGATAGATGCGCCGACCTAAATATCCGCAACCACTTCACTTCGGTCGCCCACCCTCAGGCCAACGGGCTGGTTGAAAATGCCAAGAAGACAATCTTGAAAGGCATAAAAACCAGACTCGGCAAGGCTAAGGGTAGCTGGCTCGAGGAACTGCCTAGCGTACTATGGTCGCACCTAACGACCCCCAGAACGGCAACCGGTGAGACCCCTTTTCAACTGGTATATGGCACCGAAGCCGTCGTTCCATTGGAAATCACCAATCCGTCTCTCCGAGTGATCAGCTTTGTGCCCGAGGCAAACGAGCAGAAGCTGCTCGAGAACCTCGACCTGGCAGACGAACTCCGAGAGATCGCGAACGTCCGAGCTACGGAGTACCAGCGCCGCCTCACTCGGTACTACAACGCCAGGGTCCGAGGCAGACAATTCCGACCAGGGGACTTCGTCCTCAGAAAGGCAGAAGCCTCTCGACCACTAGAGGCGGCGGGCAAGCTATCCCCCAACTGGGAAGGCCCCTACCGAGTGATCGAGATGCTCGGGAAAGGTGCGTACAGGTTAGCCACAATGGAAGGGGAACCCATTCCCCGGACATGGAACGCAACCACACTACGCAGATTTTATTTCTGAATACTGTATCAACAAATTGGGTAAAATAAACCCCCTTATCTTTCGCATTTCATTCAAGATAACTATTGGTACATCAGAAAGGCAACTGCCGTTACATTACATAACAAAAAGCGAAAATCCATCTGGCACCACAGCAAACGGCCATCGCCCGGTCGACCCGGTCTTGACCTTCTCGCATCCAGCCACTGTGATGCGGGACGGGACCACGGACACGACAAGCTCGCGATCGTCCCTTAACGAGGGAAGCGTCGGATGTGCGCGGTTGAGAAACCGGCAATGAGCTAGGGTGGTCGGCTCTCTTTTGCGCCCGGATCGGGTCACGGGACGGCTTCGCTCTCTCTCGCAGCAGTGATATTATAAATTGAAGGCAAGCTAGGTATCCCTACACATGCTCTCTAGCAGCGGCATAAACAAGCATATAAAGAATTAAGCCAATGCCAAGTGTAAGAGTGAAGGCGATACCTCCACGCTCTCGGCGTGGCGAAGACGGCACCCGACCGAAGCTCGTACTCCCGGGAACTTAGTACATTATGTTTACAGCAATGCAATTAAGCCCACTCCACGCAGGGAGGTAAAGGGCGACACAAGTGGGCCCGGGAGGACCAAGTTCGGGTTGACGGGCGGTTTCGGGCAATGCTTCGGCTTCACGCGTACTCGTGCTAGTGGGGGCCCACGTGTTGACCGGAGGGGTCGTGTGGGGCCTGATGACTCCTCTGCTGTGGAGACACCTGGAAAGCGTTCCCCTGGGATGGCGAGCTGCTGGAACGACCTCCGGACGCCGGGCGGCCCTCGGACGACGCTCGCGGGAACTCGGCCACGAATCTGAAAATTCTGTTTGTAGGCGCGCGACTCGGAGAAAACTGCTGCTGCGATCAGCCCCGTCGTCGGAATGCGACGAGGTTAACGCCGTTGGAAAGCTGACTCAGAATACCTCGACGTAGGGGTCTTCAAAAAAAATAATCAGATCTGTATTTCTGATCATGTATTTTACAAGCTTGCTGGAATCTGGCCAGAACTGCAGGGGCAGGTTCTGACTTCTCTGAAGATCGACGTTGACCGGGGAGAATACCTCCGAATCTTGAAATAATTTCTTCAGAAACGTTGAAGGTCTCTGAGAGAGGAATCCGGGACTATTTTTGGTTTTCTGATTAGAGACGAAATGGATTTTCTGGGATTTCTTTACTAGACCTGGGTCGGATCTGGGAAACTGTGGGCAGACTGTTCTTGGGAACTTGGACGAAATTTAAAAAATACTTGGAGGGTGAACCAAAAATTAATAAAATTCTTGGTGGTAGAGGGATTGGACAGAGATCCCGGTAAATTTGGGTGACCCAACAGAAATCAAAAGATGGTTCGAATGGGGTAAACTCAGAGCCGGTGAACAGTAAACAGAACCAGGACAGATCTGGAACTTGGACTTGGACGAAAATCAAAAAATAGCTAAAGGATGAATTTTGACGTGATTTGTTTTGTGGGGATAAGGGTTCTAGAGGGGAACCAACCCTGAAATTTTGAGCTTCAGAAGACGAAGGGAGTGATAGCAGGAATTCGGAGAAGAAGGGTCTGTCCTGAGTGGACAGAACACCGAAACCGTTGGCGACGACGCGTCGGCGGCGAGACGATGGCGGCGGCGATCACCGGAGTTGCTTCAGAAGCTGGAGGGGATCAAGGGAGAAGGAATTACACTCTAGAAAGGGGGCTGGAGGTGGAGGAGCCAGGGAGAGAGAGGGGAGGGGTGCAAGATCCAATTGGGGGCAAATGCCTTTTTTCTCTTCATTAATTCCTTAAATATGAAAAATACAACCTTATATAGGATGCCAACCAAACTCAACCTCAACCCTTGGATCTAGGGGTTTGGATTGAATGGCTGGGATACAATGTGAATCACACATTTAATACATTAGTTTTAATCTAATTTGACCATACTTATTCAACCTTGGACTAGATCCATTCAAACACCACCTAACTAGCCTAATAAGGCCAAAAGAGGGGGCGCCCCCTTCATGGGCCTCTCTTGGGCCTAGGCTGGTCCAAGGGCAGCCAACCCAATCCACACCCATGCTTGGTCCATGGGTTCTCCCATCTAGATAGCCCATGAGAGGGAGTGGCCCAATTGGGCCTTAAATGGCTCTTATGGTCCATAAGGGTGGCATAAGGTCCAATATGATAATCACTCCTAATGGACTCTACCTAGTAATGGACTTGACATAACAAATGGCCCATTGGCTTGATATAAGCCTTACAAGGAGCCCAAAAGAAAGAAATTACACAATTACAATCTTATACAAGCCATAACACACAAATACACTTCACCCGTGTATGGAAATCGCCTTTGATGCCCCATCACACTGACTCTGTCTCGCGTAGAAACTGGCTCGGACAAGAGATGGTCGACCCAGTTGGCTCGGGTGGTCCGTGACAAAGGTGACAGAGGGACGGCAAGGAGAAGGCCACCTTTCACGCAAGGAAGGCTACCTTCCAAGTTGGCAACAACCTGGAAAAAGGGAACGCCGTGAAGGTCCCCCTTCTTCCAAACTGCCAACTCTTTGGAGGCGAACAGAAAGCAAGCAGCCCCCGAAGAGTGAAAGAAATGAAGAACAAAAGAGAGAGAAAGAGGCAGCGCATGGGGGTAAGGAAGGGACTGGAGCCGCCTCCTCCCCTCCTACGGAGGGGAATGGCGGCCGGCATCCCTAACTCCCCCATCCGCCCTCCATCTCGGCGTCCGCCCGGAAGCCTCGCCGGAGCCAAGAGGAGGAAAACGGCGTGCCCCCGCACGTCGAAGCCCTCTCCCGATCCGCGCGGCGACCGTCGGACCCGTCTCATGCACGTGCGGCGACCATGGGACCCGACCGATATTCCAGGACATCTGGAACCGGCTGCTCCCCGTCGTCTGCAACATCACCTTCTGAAGGGTCCTCCATGTTCCGATCACGGTGGCGCAACGCAAAGCGAAGACGAGGGAATAAGAGCAGACTGCCGGCGAAAGTCCTAAGTGTTAAGAGAGAAGGAGCACCCTTCGGTCCTTCTTATAGGCCAAGGGAGGCCACGCGCCTTAAAAGACTCCCCCCTCGAAAACACGCCACAGGACCTCCCTGGAAGGTCACCTCGAAATCCCTGCCCCCCGCCCTAGCGGGATTCGCGAAGCACCTCGCCTTTCAAAGCATGGTAATACGGAAGGA
Source organism: Amorphophallus konjac (assembly GCA_022559845.1). Lineage (NCBI taxonomy): Eukaryota > Viridiplantae > Streptophyta > Magnoliopsida > Alismatales > Araceae > Amorphophallus > Amorphophallus konjac. The sequence continues at coordinate 214,838,266 of CM040124.1, read as the reverse complement.
CGCCCGCCAGAAGTCTCCCGAATCGACATGCGAAAATGGCGCAAAAAATATCGACACTTTCCAACTGCCACGATACGCCAACCAAATCACAGCAAAGATAGCGATAAAATAAAGTAAGTTATTTATTGCCTCCCATAAAAGCCTCTTACAACGAGGAAGACGGACAAAAAGGGGAAGGGGCAAAATAAAGATACATCAGGCCTCGGGCCCACTTTGAAGCTCGGGAACCGCAGTAGGGGACGCGTCACCCCCGGTACCCTCGGCGACGGCCGGCTCGGACACTGACCTCGCCTGTGCGAGAACTGTCCCGGTCGCGAGCCCTCCCGAGGCCTCCGGAGCCGGTGACCCCGCCGAAGGCGATTCCCCCGGTTCTTCCCCGGCCGAAGATGAGGAGCTAGAATCTGACTCGTCCGAGTCATAACGCTGGCCATAAGGAAAGTCACCTCCAGCCAGGTGCTCATTAGCATAGTTCATCGCTCGGCGATAGCCCTGCTTGAACCCCTTTCGAGCACCCCGGCGGAGAGCTACCTCGTAGTAGGGTAGGGCGGCTGCAATCAGGTCGGCCGAGTAAGCTTCCGAGCCTTTATAACGCTCGATCGCCTACGCCTCGACCTGCCCTTCCCGAGCCCGCTCCGCCTCGGCCGCACGCTCTTCCGCTCTCGCCAGACGCTCCTCCAGCTCGGTCATCTTCCGCTCGACCTCGGTCATCCGACCCTCCGCCCGGGCTCGGTCCGCCTCGGCCTCGGCGTGAAGGCGCTCCGCGTCCTCCGCCAGATCGTGCAACTCGCCGCGCTCAAGCTCCCAGAGGCCATCCAGCTCGATGTGACGTTGACGCTCGTCTTCTAGACGCTTGCTCTTCCTCTCGAGCGATTCTCGGGCCCTTGTCAGCTGCTCGGCCAGTACCTCGGCCTCCCGTCGGCTCAACCGCGCCAACTCCCTGAGAGCAAGGAACTCCCGCCGGAGCCCCTCGTGCTCCCCCTCGAGCCGATCTAGTTTCCTCTCGCATCCACCGAGGGTCCAGGCGAGCGTCGACCACTCCGCCTCCGTCCGGGCGTGCGCCTCTGCCATCACGGCCGCTGTCCGAGCTATAACAAGGCCGCCCTCCATCAAGATGTCAAGGACCCCGACAGGAGTGCTGCGCTTTTCTCCGCCCCTCGTCCTATCGGCGATCGACCGACAGATCCGGTACAGATCACCCGAGACACCAAGACTGACCAGAGCTTCCGGCAAAGGGGACCGCTCCACCCTGGGTACCCCGTCAGAAGGCCCTGTTGTGGCAGCAGAACTAACCGCCCCGCGCACCACTGTCGGTTGGGGTTGCAACGCCTCCCCGGGCGAACCCCCACCCTCGACCGGCGCCGCGGGATCAACGGCACCAGAAACTGTCGGCACTTGGGGTTGCGACACACCCCCATCTGCACCGACCGAGCTCTCGGTCCCAGCGCCGGCCACGCCGGCATCGGCCCCTTCTGTCTCTACAGAGGGGAGAGCCGACCCATCACCTCCCTCTACGGGGCCCCTGGTCTCCTCGGCCCCCTCTCGCTCGGCAGATGGGAGAGCCAGCCCAGAAGGGTCGGCCCCATCCTGCCCCCGAGAGGGGAGCGCCGCCGAGCCAGAGTCACCCTCGACGGCGGTAGGAAGACCGGCTTTCCTGGCCCTCTTCCTGGCCTTCGCGGCCTCCCGCAGTTTCCCCACCAGGGGATCCTTGCGCTTCAGGCCGGTCGACCGAGAAGTCCCCTCGGGGGCCGCCCCCTTGCCCTTATCTCGGGCATAAGCGCGACCCACCGAGACATCAGGCTCGTCGGCTGCCGAGTCTTCTCCCAGATCGATGACCTCGGCCGCCTCCTCCAGAGGCTCCTGCCTCATGTCTGCAACAAGAAGAAGCCTCAGTCAGGAGGAGGAAAAAAGGGTTACCACCCCAGAAGAAGAACCTCAAAGAGCCGTACCTGACGCCGTCAACCGCGGGAGAAGACACCGTTCGATGTTCTCCAGTGTCACCAGCTCCTCGGTCGATTGGCGATTCTCCAACAGACGGGCAGCCTGCAGCTCCACGTGGGGAGGAAACTCCTCCTGGCGAGGGGGCAGATTCGGGTGAAAATTGGGCGAGGTCCGGCATCTCCAGATCTCGTCCGTCGCCATCGCCCTCACCCAGAAGAACTGAGTCTTCCACCCCTTGTGCAAGGAGTCCTTCGCCGCAAGCGAAATGCAGCTCCTATTCCTCCGCGCCTGGATGAAGTAAAAACCTTTTACCGCCGATGGATGCGCCTTCAACTCGAAGAAGAAGTGGAAAAGGTCCAGAGACGGGAAGATGCCGCGCTGGTGGCACAAAATCCCGAACGCCGAAAGAAGAAGATAGGAGTTGGCCACCAACTGGATAGGTGCCAACCGGAAAAAAGTGAGCAGCTGCAGCACGTAAGGATCGAAAGGAAGCCGAAATCCACTCTTCCAAGCCAAGAGGAAGGTGCAAATGTGTCCATTGCGGTCGTCCAGACTCGTCTCGTACGGAGTGGCGGCAGCAAAGCTATAGCGGAGAGGCAGACGGAAACGATGCTCCAGCCTCCGCACCTCCGCTTCTCCCAACTCGCTACAGTTGGGGACGGGATCGCGCCTCACGGGCACAAGCTCCGGACTCTGATCCGCCATCGGATCGGGAGAAGATCCCTCGTACGAGCTTGAAGACTCTGGGGGAGAAGGAAGCTGCCGAACCGCCTCCGCGGTTATCCTCGCCAACTCTTCAAACGCCGTCGCAAGGCTCCGCGTCTCCGCTGTGCTCTCACGGCGCATCAAGAAGCAAGGAAAGCCTAAAACCCTGGAAGCCTAGAACGATGAACAGCGCCCCCTATAAACCCTTGAGGGTGGCGGCGCGCCGTTCCGTGCTCCGAGAAAAAGGGGGGCCCCTTCGTTTCAAATCCGTCAGGATCATCATTACGGGCCTCGGCGACCGCTATAAGTGGCTACATGACGCCAACGGAATTCCACCCACCTGAGCCACGCCGGTCCAAAGCCTCGAAAAACTACTCATCCGAGCCTCCTTGGCTCGGGAGTAGGAGGGGGACAAGTGGAGAGGGGGATTTCCGCAGCCCACCACCAAGGCAGCCCAACAAGACCCACGCGGTCCAACTAGGCGAGCCCACCCGAGTGATAGCCCACCAGGCCCACTCAGGGAAGAAAAGCCCAATAAATAAAGACTCGAGGAACCAACTCTCCCCGGCGGCCTTCTAGGCTCGGAGGGCCCGAGACAACGGTCAGGTCGGATGGAAGGTCCGGTCTAAAGCCCACTCTCCGACCGAGAGAAAGAGGCTCCAGCCGACCTATCCAACCCCACCTTCGTCGGGCCATGCCTATCGCTCGGACACGAGCTAGCATCCCCGTAGCTCGGTGAGACCGCTTGATTACCTGCAGGTGCGGCCGTTCAGAGTCCTCCGGCAGCGGGAGAGTCATGGGAGCTGCCGAACTCCAAGGGGATAACGCCCCCACGATCCGGCCATGAAAGCCCCCGATGAAGACGTAACTCCCGCCGGGAAGCCCTCAGCTCACCGGACTCTTAAAAGGTGATGCACTATTTAGGTAAGGGAGACCCTCCGGAAGATGGTAAGATGAACTAGCCATTCACATACCCTAAGCTCCTGGGCACGATTCGCTTCACCCTTGGTGGAGAGGATTCTCGCGCATCAGCTCTCTCCTCCCCTCATTATCGCTTCCACCATCGCTCTACTGACTTAGCCATCGGAGGGTTTTCCCCCAGGGAGATCCCCTGGGCCCTCTGATACGTTTCCCTTCTCTTGCAGATTCATCTTCTGGTGATCCACAACCCGCTCAGGACTCAGCGCGAGATTCCGCCTCTTCAGGCACGATCCCGAACGGTGGATTCAAAGTCGACGGTCGAGCTCACGACGTGATTTTCGGCGTGGTTTAGTCACTTCGGTGCACAGAATCTTTGGTGGAGGTAGGGAGATGGAAGCTATACTTATCCTCTGTGTTTTCCCAGTAATTTTGCGTTATTCGGTGCGAGTTTGAGCGAGTTTCGCTCAGTTTTAGTAAAATCATGCTTTTGGGGTGTTCGCAGGCTTTGCCGAAAAACGACGTCAATTTTTAGATCAATTGGTATCAATCGAACCCCTGGAATGTCAGCGTTCCAGATCCGCTGATTTCGTGTCAATTGGTTGTCACTTGGGGCCGGTACGAGCCCGTGAACCCCGGTGACTCAAATAGGGTTAATTCGGTGGAATTGCCCATTTCAAGCCGTTTGTGCGTTGTTTTGACCCCTTCCGGAGTGTGGAAGGTCCGTATTGTAATTGTGGTTGTTTTCCCCTTCGATCGGAATCGAACGGGCCGTGGAATAGGGCGTTAGGGCTCGGTTCTGTCAGTTTTCCGCCATGACCGGTTGACCAGACCCGATGGGTCGGTCAAGCGACGGTTGCTCGCGGACCGTGTCGGGTCCAGCCGATGGTCCGGTTGACCGACCCTAGGGTTCAGGTCGACCGGAATTCTGTGTTTTCACTTGTTTTGAGTCCCGGTCGGTCCAGTTGAGACCCAATGACCGACCTATGGCCTCGCGAGTGTCCCGAACACCCTGTGGGTTCTATGTCTGTGTTTCTGGGGTGTCGGGAAGTGCCGTGTTACTTCGATTAGCGTGCCCATAGGTATGTATGTTTCGGGCTATGTGTAGCGTTCGATCGAGTTACCGTATATCGGTATGAGTGCGGTGGGGTTCCCCCGCATGTGTGTGTGGCTTCCCTTGAGTTTCTGTCTAGAGGGGATGGTCTCGGTGGTTTCTAGTCTACCTCGGTATTTGTGTTACCGTGGTTTTAGACCTAGTCAACAATTGAATTCGGTTGGCCATGGCGGCCCAACCTTCATCCGTTTCTTCGCTATAGCGCACCTTTCTTAGGCTGCTACATGTCATTTGTCTTAGGTCAGTGTCTTAGGGCGGTTAGTGTGGTGGTAGTCTCTTGGACTGCCTAGTCCGTGTGGCGGGTCCATATTAGACCGCTTTGGTGGTTTGTTCAAATAGGTCGGTTCAAGGTTGACTGGGTTTAGCGTCCTAATCCTTGACCGTGATAGTCACCTAGCGGCCAATTCTATGACAGCCAGCATATGTTCCTCCGCTTAATTCCTGCGTGTCGTTTCCTGATATGTTGGTTTACAAGTGCCTTGGCTTGACCTTGTGGATTGCCGTTCTCGTGGATATCTTTTGATGTCCTATGAGGGCTATGGCCATGTTATGAGATAGCCAGGAGTTTTCTTGCTTGAAGTAGGATTTTTTTCCTACTGTAGAATCGTCATTCTCTGGTTCCGGTCAACCCAGGGTGACCCAGTGGTTGACAGGTAACCTTGTGTGCGTCTCGGCGATTCTGTGCTACCCGAGACATGGTTCCGGATGCCTTGAGGTATCGTCTTACCTCAGTTTGCATGTCCAGGTGTGCTGAGGGTCTTGTTGATCCCTCAGGTCTCAGTGTGTCATTTTACGCGGTCGTGTCATTTTTTGACTTAGGATTAGACCGATTGGTGGCTTGTTCTACTTTGTACGATGATCTTGACTCTGAGTCGTGATACTCAAGGATTGTTATGTCTGTAGGTCTAGTTACCTTGTCCTTAGTCTTTCGGTAGTGATGTTCTACCTTGGTGCTTCGTAGTACGTGCGACAATGCATCCTTGCCTGTCTATACTTCCGCACTCTTGCTTTGGAGTCTGTGTCTAGTGAGCCTCCACTATTCGTACCCTGGCGACACGTTACGACGTGTCGACCCACCCGGGAGTGGTGGTGTGGCAGTTCCCGAGATACGGTTTGTAAGCTAGTTTCCGTGGGCCCCCGCTGTACAGTAGCTTCCTTCTGGGTGTGGAAAACTAGCTAGAGGCGGGGCTCTCCCGCAAGAGTCGGTGTGTGCACACGTGGTCAGGGGCTTGGACTGACGCCGACGGGCATTACCCTATCTAGTCACTTCCTGTTCTGGTTCTGAGCGTGTCTCAATCTCTATCATGCTTCAGGCGGCAGCGTAGACGAGACACTTATAGGCGCAGCATAAGACGTTAGTGGACGCAGCTGGCTATTCTTCTAGTGACGGGCTGCTTTCGTCACGTGACACGTGACTCTCACGTTTCTCATGCGTCGTGACCTTTCCGGTTTAGCCCTCTCGTGATTTTGCCCGAGGTCAATGTTGTGTCGTGTGCATGATGTTCTAGTCGCGTGTGTGTGGTTGTGTCTAGAGGAGTGTGCACGGAAATCGAGTCGTGTATGGTTTAGGGTCTATCTTGTCTGTCTAGGTCCATTCTGGGCTTTTTACATGTTTCTATAGGCCTTAGTTTTGAGGCTGGTGTCTTGTCGACAGATCGGCAACTCCTGACTTTGTCAGATCAGGGTTCGCCTTACTGTTGCTGCCCGGAGTAGTTCAGGGAGCCGAGGCTAGTTCAGCGGCCGTGCTTGTTCGGTACGACTTCTTTTCCCTTTTCTTTTAGATGCTCTACTCCTTCCGTTTCTGGTTTTATTTTACAACTTTCTAGTTGTAGTTTAGCTTTCCTACTTTACTATTCCTGCTACTTTACCTACTGCTACTGTTTTAGTTGTTGTTCCGTGTTACTGCGTAGTTTTTCAGTGGAGATCCGCGTGACCCCTACTGGGCCAATGACACGAGGTTCACCCCTACTTTTCAGGTGGGGTCGTCTCTTCTTCCTTGTGGTTCCTGGTGTTGTGTGTTCGTATTTGCCAGGGGTGTTCTTGAAAATCTCTATAATATCCTGTATATTTGTGCAAATTAATGAAATGCTTGTCCTCAATACCTTGAGCACACTTTCTTTGTTTGTATTTCTTGTCGTCTACTTAGTATAGTTGTTTAAACAGCTATGTCTTCTCATACTTGTTCATCCCTGCTATACATCATATACCCTATATGTGGATAAACTTTACTCTCATTCTAATTCTCTATTGTTTACCAGAGTTAAAGAATCTTCTCTTGAGTTTAGCACCTCACTTATTCTCTTAAGATATGTTCTTGAGTGTTTCTACACTACGAAGTCACTGTACTTCTTCCTCATGTCTCTAGCAACTGCATATATCTTTCATTTTCTTTTGATGATGTCAAAGGGGGAGAGGGCATCTGAGGAAGAGGTGGTATAAGAGAGAGGTCATCTGGGAGGTTCAGGGCATCTGAGGCTTTTGAGAGCGAGTTGTAAGGGAGCAGATTTGGAGAGAGAAGATGTTCAGAAGAAGATGGTGTTTCTGGGTGATTTCTGAGTGAGGCTTTCTGGATTGTTAGTATGCTCATTTTGGTTTGCTCTTGATTGTTTTTGATTTCTTGTTTTCATGCCCTGACATTGCTTGATTCATAGTGTTGCCATCATCAAAAAGGGGGAGATTGTTGCATCCCTATGGTTTTGATGATGTCTCACACTATAAATCAATTTGTTTTAATTATAATTCAATCTTTTTTATCGCATTCTTGCAATAGAGGTCTATGCGTGTTGCATGATTTAAGTCAGTGCATGTTTTGTGTCAATCATAAGCTTTATCGGTGCAAGTTTCTCCAAGTTCTGCATTTCTCGCATAAAGTGCTTGCCTCGATGCAAGTCATTGTTCATGCACAGGTTCTGTTGTTCATATTTTGTCTCCGTGCATTTCTCTAGGTCGTGTGCACCAAGGTCCGTGCATATCATGTCTCTGCATCTCACCTCGTGAAGTCAGTGCAACTGTTGGGTGATACAAGAAATATAAAGTGATCTAGAAGAGGAGGGGATGGATAGATCACTGTTTTCAACCGATTAAAAATTACTGAAGAATGATTCACTTAAAACAAGCAATCTCGGAGTTGAACCCGCAAAAACGCAGTGCAGACAATAGCTCGAGTGGATAGAAGGCACACCACAAAATCACCACAGACAATCACACGAGTACCCAGAGGTTTTTAAGGTGGTTCGGCCAGACCTCCAGTCTGCCTACGTCCACCCCTCACTTCAAATCGAAGTGAGGCTTCCACTAGCACCTGCTAGCAAAGCAGACTCAGTCTGCGACAACGGCTGATTCACAGCTTCACCAGGGGAACACCCTCCCCTCTTCCTCCACACCCGGAGGGAACCCTAAGGATGCCAAGTCCCTAGAAACCAGGAAACAAGTTCCTCTTCCTCCAACCGGAGGGAACACTAGTGATCTGCAGTCACTAGAACCAGAGACCAAGGTCTCTCTTCCTCTGAAGCCCAGAGGGAACACCTCTTTGTAGACACGCCAAAAATGACGCTATGTTGATCAAATCTTATGTCACTATGATGACGCCCCAAGTGAACTTCAATATATTCATAATATGAAGTTTTTCTATTTTCTTGTGTGTGGTTTTGATTTATTTTTGCATTTTATGATTCGCGACCTGAAGAGGGGCGTTATTTAAATGGCGACCTTATCTAGGGCGTTTTCTCACGAAAGGATGACTAAATGCCAAGGCGTCAATTCCTGGTATTATCCGGTTTTAAAGTAAATTCAAAATCAATTTAATTATTGGTTAACGTCCTTCCTCAGGGCGTGTTTTAAATTAACGCCTCAATCATAGGCGTGTTCTCATAATTTTCAAATAAAGTAAGTTTTATTGCAAAAATTAAATCCAAGAAGTGACGCCCTTGGTAGAGGTCGTGTTTTGAGTAACGTCTTGATGTAGGTCGTCAATTCTTGATTTGACGCCCTTCGCAAGGTCGTGTTTCACCTTTCGTGTCCTGCCTTAACTCCTCTTTCCTGTATAGAGTCCTGCCTCGAATAGTCTCCTTGCTCGAATTGGAGGTAGAGTCCTGCCTTCTTTGAACATTGCCTATCCTTATCTTACCAAACTCGAGCTTATCTCCCACTAAAATCCTATAAAATGAAGATCAGGTTGACGACTCCAGAGGTTGACGACTCCAGAGGTTGACGACTCCAAAGGTTGACGACTCTAGAGGTTGACGACTCCAGAGGTTGAAGAGATTAGAAAAGCTCCAGACGTTCCAGAGGTTCAAGGTTCAGAGCCTCTGCTTCCTTACTGTCGTGTGCTTGATAGGAAGACTTCGGCTTCCTCTGCTTCCTCATCCGGTCAACCACGTCCATCCTTGGTTCCCTTTACTGTCAACATGGACAGCATGGTTCTCTTTTATTTCGTTTGTTTTGTTTTGTCTTCATCAACCGATCATCCACTGTGCTCCTTTTTTACGTTTTGCATTAATCAATTCCAACATCAGTCCTGTTCCTTTTTCTCCTTTTCACGTTTGCATTAGATTTATCACATATCTCCTCTCTCCCTAATTCCTCTTTAGGGGTTTTAAAACCAAAATAATAAGGTGCGCATGTTTGGTCTTTTTCTCATCTTAACTTCATCTTCGGATTGATACTACTTGCATTGGCTGATCCCCTCTTTTGCTTTGTTGTTTCATTGTCTTTTTTGCAAGGTAATCAAAAGAATAACCCTTCTCATCGGCCGGCCGATTGAAGAAGGAGGAAGGAACTTCACATCATCCCGCATTTCAATCTTCACCAGGTATTCGCGATCTCCCTTTTATTATTATTGAGGTAACCCCTCTGGCGATCACATCTCCATATTTGCACCACGTGCAAGCTTTTTCTTCCCCTTATTTATGCATTAATCATCATTATCCTCCATGTTTTTCACATCATTATTCTCTTGTGATTGTGTGGGATTTATGCCCATCCACAAATTTGCGATCACGGTGGGACTTCCACTGTTTTCTTTTTGATTACCATCTCCATTGGCACCCCCGCGTGCCCTTTCCCCTTGGCACCCTCGTGTGCCCTTTCCCCTTTGGCACCCACGCGTGCCCTTTCCCCCTTGGTACCCTCGGTACCCTTTCCTTTGTGTCCCTCGGGCACCCTCCACTGTGCACACTGCACACTCCGGGATCAGCCAACTTGCGTTTGCATATTTCTCTGAATTGACGCCTTCTACGAGGGTGCTTTTTAGCTTTAACGCCCTTCACAGGGGCGTGTTTATTTTACTAACGCCTTCATCCAGGGCGTCCAATTTTTATGTTACGTCTGCCGTCAAGACGTCTTTATATCATGTTACTGCTTTAATCATTCTGCCTGTGAATTCACGCCCTGCCCCAGGGCGTTCTTTTATTACATAGCGCCTCACCACAAGGCGCTTCCTCAGATTTGACGCCCTCACGCAGAGGCGTCCCTGTCAGATTTCGCGCCTCTACCAGAGGCATGTTTCTGTTTCTCGCTGCTGGCTCATAGCCTCTCGCAGTGATTCACGACAGTGACCCTGTCGTTGCTTTGGTTGATAGCGACCTGCCCCAGGTCGTCTCTTTCCTGCATTTTACAGAACCCTGCTTCCTGCTGATGTCTGTGATAGTTTGTTTGGTTGTCATATTGCTTGCCTATATTGCTTTGATTTGATCATATTACTTTGCATATTGTGGCATTTGGTTGAGAGACCTCCTCTCTCTACACTAGGATTCCACACACCTCTCTTGGAATCGGGACAACCCTCTATTGAGCACTCCATCTCTTTGGACCGGAAATCCCTTTTCCAAGACCTCCATAAGTCCCCGCACCCGTGGATTCTCTCACGGACGCCGGGCTGGTTGTACCCTCGAAGTACCCGGAGTTTAGAGAACCTATCATTGGTGAGGAGAGAGAAAGAATCTAGTTGACCCGAAGGTTACACTTGGATCAACTAGGTTTCACATTGTAAACATAAGTGAACTATTCAACAATTCAATCTACTCTAATCTCAAGCGGAACACTAAAACCTTGCGTTCATCTCAACTTGGCTGCATACACTTGCTTGGGTGATTTGGCTTGTTTGGATTGAGTGGTTGTTTGTTTAATAGTGCCTTTATAAAATTGTCTCTCCCCTTAAAAAAAAATGAAACTCCGTTCAGGTAAGATCATCAACATGGCAGGCTATGGGTATTCTTATGATGATGAGGACGAGAATGTCTTTGGTCAATATGAGACCCCTCTCCAGGATTCCATCTATTATGAGGGAAATTACCATCACCCTCAGTCTCATCATCCTCAAATCCATGTGGTTGATACCACTCCTCAAGAGGTTGTGCCCTCTTCTCAGACTTTGCCCTCCAACACTTCGGGGAACCCTTCCCCATCCTTCAATGTCACGGACTTAATTAATGCACTATCTCAGTTGGATGATTCCCAGCGGCAGGCTGTCCAGGCCGCCTTGAAAGGGAAGTATGTTCCCTCTTCGTCTTCCAACCCCCCTCCGGCCGAGAGTGGCCATCACCCCGTTAACCACCAGGCGGTCTTGCATAAACCCCCCTCTCGTCCACCAACGCCTGTCACGGCCATACCGGCCCAGCAGGCGAGTTATTCTGCAGTTAGGCACCAATTCCCCCAACCTCCTCAGATTCTACGGTCGCCTATACCACATTCTTTCGTTCAGGCCCCAGTTGAGTCCGACTCTAATGCTTTGCTACTTCAGAAGATGGCCCACATGGAAGAACAGCTTAAGAAAGTCACTGCGGCCAAGAATGCACCAGAAATCTCGCTCCCCACTCTGCCAATTTTCCATCTTCCTCCGTCTGAGATGCCGAACTTTCGGCGGTACAATGGAACTGGCAATCCGGTCATTCATTTGAAGGATTTTATGTACGAGACCTCCTTCTGGCAAGGCAACAAGGCTTCTCTGGCCTATTTATTCAGAAGATCTCTGGAGGGGCCAGCCCTCGAATGGTTTTATTCCTTGGAGCCAGCTGATGCCAGTGACTTCGATGTTGTCCAAAGGAAATTCTTGCAAAAGTATAGAGACCGTGTTGGACCCTCTCTGTCCGTTACAGATTTAGTTGCAGAGAAAATGAAGTCTGAGGAGGACTTCATCATATTTGCTGACAGATGGCGGTCGATGGTCGAGAAGCTGAAAGACACATTGTCGGAACAGGAGCAAGTAAAGATGATTATTTCTAATGCAACTCCTCAATTCCGCCATATTTTGGCCATGAACCGGCTGACTACTATGGAAGAGCTCTATGAGAGGGCTCGTTACATCCAGACACAGATGAAGGATTCGCCCATTATGGGTATGTTTGAGCTGAAGCCTCGGCTGTTTAAGAAAACCACCAATGTTAACAGCGGGCCCACAACTGAGGGCACCGTCACAAACGAGCAAGTCAGCGCAGTTGGCAACCCCCACCATCAAGCTAACCCACGTCCACCACCGCCTCTACGATAGAACTCTCATTTTAACCCTACTCCACAACCCCAATTCGCACCTCAACACTCCTTCGCTCCACCGCAAAACCAAGCCCCCCGCGTAGACCCTCCAGCTCCACCACAATACCATCAAATGCCCCCACCTCCCAACTACGGCCAACAACAACAACGGACACCACCACTTGGCCCCAAAAGGGACCACTATCCTCCACTTCTTGAAAGTCTCCCCGATATTTTTAATGCTCTGATGGCCGCCAACTTGCTCGCCTTGCCAAGGGAAAGAACCGTGTGGCCCGCTAATGTTGACACATCCCGTTATTGTGCTTTTCATCGCGGCCCTGGTCACAACCTTGATCGTTGCTTCCACTTCAGAGATTACATCTACGATCTAAATGACCAGGGTGACATCAATTGGGATGAGATGAGACAATTCATAGCCGCTATGAAAGAAAGAAGGGCTTCTCGGCAACAGCAAAATCAACAACTTCAGCAACCCGCTCCACAACAAGTTCAACCACAGCAAGCTCCAGCACCCCAGCAGGATATGGGGATTGTCCGTAATCCATTGCCAGAGCATGCCCCTAATCAGCATGTGAACCCTGTCACATCCCTCTACGAAGTGCAGAGAGGACAGGGATGGCATGAAGAAAACGCCTCTGTCGGGGCATTTCATCATGATCCGAATCAAAATCAACCTCCGCGCCTTTTGCGCACCCTTCCTTATTCTTCTACTCTCCTATCGGGACGTCCTCTTTTACGCCCCGTCAACCCATCTACCTCCACCAGTTCTACGGCCTTGCCGGCCCGCTCTCTTCTTACCCATTTGCCACCTCCACAACCTACCGCACGACGAACCCCACCTTCCACCACCAACTCTATACCTCCGCCGTCCAGGCCACTCCTACTTCGCTCACCGCTAGCACCCGCTACACCCTCTACCACTCCTACACCAGCAAGGGTTCCTCCGCCATCAGTTCCCCCACCTCTCATACCCAGATCTCTTCTTGTTAGACCACCCGCCAATGCTCCTCGCATTCGGGTATCCCTTTCTACTTCCACGCCCCCTGAGGGGGCATCTTCATCAAATCACTCTCCTGCACCTCCCACGGGGGCATCTTTGCTAAACATTACTCCCACGCCTCCTACGGGGGCACCCCTGTTGTTGAACACTGCCACCGGCATTCCCTCTTCTTCTTCTTCTAATTCTCCTCCCACACTTGCCCCGACAGAGGCTCTACAAGGCGTGGCGCCGCTCCGCATCGGACGGATTTTCCACCGTATTTTTCCACAAAGAGAGCTAGCGCCCGTGCAGGGGCCGCAAGAGCAAGAACAAGAACAAGGGTCTGTACCGGGCACTGAATATGATTTGTTAAAACATTTGGACCGGACTCCGGCAAGAATTTCGATCCTGGAATTGATCAAACGGTCCACCACTCATCAGCTGGCTCTAAAGGAATATCTGCAGAAGGTAATGGTTAATGAAGACATTCCAGTTGAGCAGATAGTCACGGTGTTAACACCTGCTAGCAGTCAGCCAGCAATTACTTTTCATGAGCACGAACTGGCACCAATCTCAGCAAGGAAGTATGCCTTATGCATCACAGTCGACATCAATAAGGTGGCTATTAAGCAATGTCTGGTGGATACTGGGGCATCCATCAATGTTTTGCCACCGAGCACCTTGAAGTTATGTGGCATACCAGAAAGCCAGATTCGGCCGTCCACCATAACGGTCACTGCATATGACAACACAAAGAAGCCTCCTCTAGGCATGATCACATTGAAAGTTAGCTTGGGTCCTGCCACCATCACAGCAGATTTTCACATCTTAGACATGGATCCAACATTTAATGGCATTCTTGGCCGCCCGTATATCCAGCAACTTGATGCGGTGCCCTCTACAAATCACCAGTGTCTCAAATTCCCACATAAGGGCCGTATTATCAAGGTGACCAGCATGCCGATTCTGCCAGAGGAAGATATTCATGCGGCTTCATCAGTCCCTTCTATTTGGCCTGCCAATAAGCCACTGTTATCTGTGCTGGACGTCCCCCGTCCACGGCCAATGCCATCTGAAACTGTTACCACAGTTGCTATGACACCCCTGCCTTCAAAGGGGAAGAAGAAAAAGAACATGATTAATACCCCTGGCTGGAACATTCTGTTAAAAATGGGGTATCAAGATGGCAAAGGCCTGGGTGCCAACTGTCAGGGTAGGATTAGGCCCATTAAGCTGCAAAAATTGCTTGTACGAGGCGGTTTAGGCTATAAAGGGCCGCGCAAAAATGAAGAAGAGCCATGGGCATTTATGACTTCTACTTTGAAGACTGATCGCCAGCCACTCTCCTGGACACTGAAGACACATTTTGTTACTGGTGGCGTTCAGAATAATGAGCAGACTACCATAATTACTTCATTGCTTGACTATCAAGATGTTCACGCCAGACAGTTTGCTCGTCACATTGCCCCACTGGTTACCTACAAAGCCCTGGAGTCTTTAAGGCCGGACAAAAGAAGGAAAATGGGTGATCCAGAATGTGACTGGTACAGGTGGTTCGACATGAATGACATTACTATTTCTTTGAGCCGCCTCTTCATGCCGACAGATCCGGAATGGCCACCGCTCATACAGGAATTGATTGAAATGCCAGCAGTGATCACAGACAAGAGGCAGCTGCTGAGTGACTAAACGGATACTGGGGACTCAGATGTCCCCTTTGAAGAAGGTTTCACTGTGGATAGGCTGTGGGCCGGCCTCTTTTCTCTCACTTCGCTACATCCATCTGTGCTTGCTTCTCTACATTCTCATTGGTTTGGTCGTGTGCCAAGACCGTCTCCGATTACAATCAATTTTGCTCCAAATTCAATCCAAGTTTCTCTCCCGATTCCTCCTTTGCTCCTCGAGCAATTTTCTAAAATCTCCATCTCGCCCCCCCATGGGCCATCATTGATTAAATCTTTCTCTAATCTTGCAATTTCCACTCCTCCTGCTATTCTCCCATCACACTGCTTTCTCCTTGAAAAAGAAAATAAAAATGAAGAAAAAGATAAAAATGAAAAAAAAAACGCTGATTTTTCAACTTTCCAGTCCTCCATCTCCGTTGAGGAGACTTCTTATCTCTTTCCCGAGTGTGTCCCAACCCAGGGGCCGCTCTTTCAAGATTCCTTGATAGATCTCTTTACCCCCTCCGGCGAGGGGTCTTCTTCTGTATCACCTTTTGTATCCACTTTTTCACCCCCTTCTTTTCTTTCTGATCAGGCTAGTTGCTCCTCCTCTTCTTCCTCTTCTTCTAATAAAATTCATGGGGTAGATTCACATAAGAAATCCAAGGGTAAAGAGATTCCTCGCAGATTTTTATTAGAATTGGCTATCAGATGCCAAGCTTGTTTAGCAATCCCTGAGTTTGTGGAAAGCCCAATTATCCTGCCAGAGTTAGAATATGAAGATGCTGTTGCTTCTTATGAGGGTTTGGGCGTTTATGAAATTATGAATGATGGAGACCCTATTGAAGAGGGGGATGAAAGTTATGAAGAATATGAGGACGAGGCTGATGCTTTTGCTAGTGGTATGAGAAGATTCGACGAACCATCAGCCTCCGTAGAAGAACCTACCAAAGAAATTAATCTGGGTACCGAGGAAGACCCTAGGATTATCCTCATCAGCAAGAACTTGCCGCCCTCCGAGGAGGAGGCGCTCATTTTAGTTCTTCAAGAATACAAGGACACGTTTGCTTGGAGTTATGAGGATATGCCGGGATTAGACCCTGCGCTCGTTGAACATCGTCTTACACTTAAGCCAGGGTCTGTTCCGGTCAAACAACGGTTGAGGCGTTTCCACCCTAATATGGCTTTAAAAATGAAAGAAGAGGTCGATAAACTCAACAAGGCTAGATTTGTTAGAGTTGTCCTTTACCCCAATTGGGTGACTAACATTGTCCCGATTATGAAGAAAGATGGGAAAGTTCAGATTTGCATAGACTTCCGGGACCTCAACCGGGCATGTCCTAAAGATGACTTCCCCCTCCCTCATATTGATGTTCTAATTGATAACACGGCAGGATTTGAGACTCTTTCATTTATGGATGGCTTTTCAGGTTACAATCAAATTCGTCTATCTGAAGAGGATCAAGATAAAACATCATTCACTACACCATGGGATACTTATTGCTATGTGGTCATGCCTTTTGGACTTAAGAATGCTGGAGCCACCTACCAGAGGGCTATGATGGCAATTTTTCATGACATGATTAATATTTATATTGAGGTGTATGTGGATGATCTGGTTGTAAAATAAAGGACAAGGATTGAGCATCCTGGGGTTCTGGCTAAGGTTTTACAGAGATCACGAGAATATCAACTGAAAATGAACCCCAAAAAGTGCGTATTTGGCGTTTCTTCAGGGAAGTTGCTTGGATTTATTGTTAGCAAGAGGGGAATTGAAGTTGATCCCAACAAGGCAAAGGCCATCAGAGATATGCCTCCTCCCAAGAATTTAAAGGAAGTTCGAGGATTAATCGGGAGGTTGCAATTCATTCGCCGCTTCGTCTCCCAGCATTCACAAAGATGTAGGCCGTTCTACGAGCTTACTAAGCCGGGAGTCGAGTTTAATTAGGATAACAAGTGTCAGGCAGCCTTTGACGGGTTGAAGGATTATTTGGCCAATCCTCCTGTCCTGAGGCCGCCAATTCCAGGCAAGCCACTTATTCTTTATGTTTCTGTCCTGGATGACTCCGTAGGTGCTGTCTTGGCTCAAGTGGATGAAGAAGGTAAGGAGAGGGCAGCATACTACTTGTCTAAGCTTCTTAACCCCTGTGAGCAGAGGTACTCAGCCATGGAGAAGACTTGTGCAGCTTTGGTTTGGATAGTTCAGAAGTTAAAACATTATTTTCTAGCTCATGAGGTTCACCTCATTGCTCGCATGAATCCAATTAAATTCCTCCTTGAAAAATCTGTCCTCACTGATCGATTAGCACGCTGGCAAAGCTTCCTCTCTCAATTTGACATCACTTACATTCAGCAAAAAGCTATCAAAGGTTATGCCATTACCGAGCATCTTGCTCACCACCCTCTTCCCCGATTTGATCCTGTCAATTCGGAGTTTCCAGATGAAGAACTAATGTCCATCAATCAACCCCATGATCCTATGTGGACATTACATTTTGATGGAGCTCTAAATTCTCAAGGAAGAGGGATCGACATGGTTCTTTTAACACCAGAAGGGGTCACCATTCCATTTGCTGCTCGGCTCACTTTCCCCGTCACCAACAATATAGCTGAGTATGAAGCTCTTTTGGCCGGTCTTCAAACCGCTCATCGATATGGTGTCACCCATTTGAGGATTGTGGGTGATAGTCAGCTCATTCTACGCCAGGTGTTGGTCAAGTGCCGCACCATCAATCCTAAGCTCAAGCCCTACTAGGAACTCGCTTCAGCTTATGCCAAACTCTTCACTAAATTGATCTTCGTTCATGTCCCTCGCAGCCAGAACATCTTGGCTGACGCTCTCGCCTCTTTGGCTTCCGCTTTAGTTTTCCCTCCTGAGCGTGATTTTCATGTTCCCCTGATTCATCAGCGTGACACCCCAGCTATTAAGGATTGTGCATTCCTTGATATTAGGGATCAAGTGCTTGAGAAGGTTAAGCAGAAAGAAGCTCTTAAAGGTAAAGAGGTCATGCTTTTAGACTGGGAGGAGAATTTGGCTGACGAAGAGAAGCCTTGGTATTATGAGATTGCCAGGTACTGTAATGATCAGTCCTATCCCGAGGAAGCCACTGCAGAAGAGAAGAAAGCAATTATAAGAGTGACTCAACGTTGTGTTCTGGTTGGAGGTGTGCTCTACAGAAGAGGGCTCACCGGTGTTCTGTTAAGATGCCTCGATGATGATGAATCTTGGAAAGTTGTGGAAGAGGCGCATTCTGGAGTGTGTGGTGGTCATGTGAATAGCCAGATGCTAGCTAAGAAGATTCTTAGGCTAGGTTTCTATTAGCCCACTCTAGAAGAGGATTGTTCCATCTATGTTCGAAGGTGTGTTAAGTGCCAACTGCACGCCGACAAGATTCATTCTCCTACTTCTTCACTCCATCCTACGTCCTCCCCATGGCCTTTTTCCATGTGGGCTTTTGATATCATTGGACCTCTTGGTGATTCGAATCTCCTCACAAAGCAAAAGTCGTTCATCCTCACGGCAACGGAGTACTTCACCAAGTGGGCGGAAGCAGAAGCTTACGTGGAGATCAAAGCATCAACAGTCTGCAAATTCATAATGAAGAACATCATCACGAGGTTCGGCATCCCGAGCACCATCGTCACCGACAATGGACCTCAATTTATCTCTCAGGAAATCAAGGATCTCTGCAATAGGTATAACATTGCATTGCATCATTCTTCACCCTATTATCCGTAGGGCAATGGCTAGGCAGAGGCCACTAACAAAACTTTGATAAAAATTGTTAAGAAAACGTGTGAGGCTAATAAATTTTCGGATTGGCCAGACAAGCTAGTTGAAGCTCTCTGGGCCTATCACACTTCCATTCGCACCCCCACTGGGCAAACTCCTTTTGCCCTCACTTATGGAATGGAGGCAATAGTCCCTTATGAGATTCTTATTCCTTCTCTGCGAGTACAGTTGGATAAGGAGCTCTCTATTAATGAATGTCGTGATTCACTCCTTGCCCAGTTGGAACTCCTAGATGAGAAGCGTCTGGTCGCCGCTGAGCATGCGCGCGTTTATCAAAACATGCTCTCACGTTTTTATCAAAAGAAAGTAATTGAGAGAAAATTTAAAATCGGTGAGATGGTAATCAAAAGAATTTTTGTAAAGCCGGGTGGCCCCCGCTCAAAACTCCAACCCAATTGGGAAGGACCGTTTATCATAAAGGACGTTTATCCTGGCAATACTTATAAACTAATTAATGCTGAAGGGGAAGAGTTAACTCACCCTTGGAATGGTTTGTATCTTAAGAAATACTACCATTGTCACGCCTCGAGCGCGAAAGATACTCGGATGTGCGAGACAAGTTTATATCAATCATGTCAATCACAGTGGTCGTGTATTCGACACAAAGATAGAGATGCGCAAAATAGCAAGATAACCCAATCCTTTATTTCATAATGGATAGACTATTACAAATCCAATACTCTGTTTAATAAAAAGGAAAAGAATACATATTTGACTCAAGAAACTATAGAAAAGACTAGATGACACTTGAGCAGCTCTATCACTTTCACTCTTGACCATTCCCATCCGATTGACTTCCATCGTCGTCGGACTTACCTGAAAAGTAAAAAGGGACAAACGGAATGAGCGAACGCTCAGTAGGAAATTATATCTCAAGTACTAGCAAGGGGTTTAAGTAATTACATCTTTCATGAATGCAATAAAGCTATGCATGCTCGCATAAAACGACAAGATAGAGAGAATGTAATATCAAAGAATAAGATGAACTAATCATGAACTTTCAACAAGATACTCAAGATATTCAAGCAAGTACATTTAACAAGTCATGTCAAGAATTTTGGCTATCATGTATCAAGCAAGCAAGTAATTACCCTTTCTCGGGCCACGCATTTCATGTCAAGTCAAGTACGATTCAAGTACAAGATATGTGTGGAATGTCCAATCAAGCAAGTCAAGTACTCGGTATAATGCCAGATACCTTATCATTAAAACTCCCATGGGCACAAGTACTTTCGGGTGCTCCTCCCCGGACCAGATCGGGCCCTATATGCGCATGCATTTATCATGTGTTTTGACATCCACTCTTGTTTATAGCCAACATAGAATTTCAATAATCAAGCTTGTAGACACGTACGACAACTTTGATAGAATAGAGTCCAAAATATGACAAAGGACATAGAATGGCGATAATAATGGTATAATCATGATTAATGATAAAACTAGGTAGAATTAGGTTACCTCAACTTGGGTACCATGACAAATCAATATGGACATTCTTTATATAGAATTGAGGTCCACATGAACAGTATATCAAAGGTAAGATACCCTCATTCTTATCATCGAATTGAGGTTTACAAGAACGACATGATATGGCATGATATCATCATCCCATTAAGAATTTTCTTATGATATACTCTTTGTATATTCATAAGGGCCGGTATACCATGTTTCTTTAGATTGACATGGCAAGATCGTTTAATGGATTTTTAGGGTACAACCAGTTCAGTCGACCTTGAGGGAATCCAAGGTACGAGGAGTCTTACGGAGGTCTCTATGACTAACTCGCTAGTCCAAAGGAACGGAATGTCCAATGGAGAGCTTGTATGTCAATGAGAATTGAGTGTGATCGATAAAACAATCGTGAAACGTGGGACTATACTCACGGAGTGGAGAATAGTGCCGATATATATTATATAAATAATTGGAACCATCGGTTAACAGAATCAGGGAAAAAAATCAGTTTACAGAAAATAACGACTTAGGTAAAGTCGTTTCTCAAGTAATTAACGCCTAACAGAAGGGCGTTTATCTATTTTCCATTTTTGCACAATTTCAATATTTCAGTAATTTGTCAAAAACGCGCCCTGATCAGGGGCGTTTATTCAAGATTTGACGACTACACCAGAAGGCGTCCTTTTATTTTCACTGTTTGACAGAATATCAATATTTTCAGGAATTTATCAAAAACGCTTCAGGAATTTATCAAGAATGCGCCCTGGGAAGGGGCGTTACCATTTAATTCAATTTTTCAGAATATGTATTCTAGGATTTTAACAGATACGCGCCCTAGTAAGGGGCGTTTCTTTTCAATTCACACCTTGTGATGGGGCGTTAACACATGGAAAATGACCTAGTCTAGGTCGTGAATTCAAGAAATACCAGGAAAGCAAGATTTGCACGATAATCAAGGATAACAATCATATAGTCATGACAGGAAAATTGGCAGGAATTCAGATGCAGTATATTAGATTTGATGTTTCATGTTTATTGACTTTTAACCATTAACAATTATTGATTTCATGTAATTGCATGGATAATCAGTTCTTAAGATAGGTGATTAACATTTACATGAAATTAATGCCTGTGTACAGGGCGTTAAATATGAAATTGACGACCTGGGCAGGGTCGTGTCTTGTAAATTAGCGCCCTGGACAGGGGCGTCTCTTTCAAAATATTGCAGAAACATAATAAAACCATATTAAACCGTATGCATGTCATGTCAATACGTATATAAGTCTTGTCTTAATTTATTTGGCCTACAATAACTTGAGAAAACCTACCTTAATTGATATCTGGAGATGGGATACGTGAATAACTTGATAAGAACACCCGAAGCTTCTAATACCCTTGATAGCAGTAGTATGCAGATCGGACAGGAAGAAGAAAAAATTCAGTTTGATGAAGATGATGAAGATGATGATAATCAACCTGTAGGGAAGAAAGAGGAAGGAAGATGAGGATATAATCGAAGTTAGGGAAACGGTTTGAAGAACATTACCTTGTTCTTCGGTAGTGGCTGTGGAGCTTCCTACAAAGAAAAGACAATGAAGAATTATCAGTTCTTCATGCAGTCGAAGCAGGGGACAAAAGGAATTAAAAAGAACATATGTTTTTCACTTACCGTGCAGCAGCAGGTCGATCAAATGGGTTAGGGTTTGGCCGGACAGGTTTATTTATAGGATTTTGGAGTCCTAACAAAAGTAGTGTTTGATTGAGGGTAATATATCCCTATTAGAGTCCTTGCCCTAGTAAACACTTACTAGATTAACATAATCCTTCCCTGGATAAGCTCTGGGTTCGAATGGAATTCAAATGGATTTAACGACCTAGGTCAGGGCGTCGATTCTTTAATTGACGACCTGGTTCAGGTCGTTTCTTAAGAAGCGCCTTGTATAAGGGCGTTCCTTGTTTTAAAACACGCCCAATATAGAGGCGTTTCTTGGCCTTGCCCTGTTTGTCGTTGGAAATTGACGCCGTTAGGTGAGGGCGTCACTTCATTATTCACGCCTTAGCCAGAGGCGTTTCTAATTTAAATAGCGCCTTAAGAAGAGGCGTTATTTGCATTTTAGGTTTTATTCACCCGTTCAAGCTTCTTCTTATTATCTGTATTAATTCTGTAATATATTTGGAAAATTTTATTTATTTCTAATCTTTATTTATCAGGGTTGCTACACCCTCCCCTACTTAAAAAGAATTTGGTCCCCAAATTCAATTGCATAATATGTATACATGCGGAGAGTGTAGAGTATATACCTCTTAGAACAACTCGGGAAATCGTTTCTTCATAGATTCCTCGGTCTCCCATGTCGCTTCGTGTTCAGTATTCTTATTCCATTGCACCTTGAGCATGGGAATAACCTTATTCCTTAGAGCTCGTATTTCTCGATCTAAGATCTTCATAGGCTTCTGTTCATAGGTGAGATCTTTCTGGATCACCAGATCTCCATGTTCAATAATATGAGATGGATCGTGTACATACTTCTTCAACATAGATATGTGAAATACATTATGTACCTCAGACAATTGAGGAGGCAATGCGATGCGATAAGCAACCTCGCCAACTCTTTCGAGTATCTCAAATGGTCCGATGAATCTTGGCATAAGCTTGCCCTTAACACCAAATCTTCGTATGCCACGTCCATGCGATATTTTAAGAAATACATGATCTCCAACCTGGAATTCAAGATCTCTTCTCCTTGTATCAGCATAAGCCTTTTGTTTGGTCTGAGCAACTTGCAATCTTTCTCTGATTACTTGTATCTTCTCAGTTGTATCCCTTACCATGTCTGGACCTAACAGTTGTTTCTCTCCAGCTTCGTTCCAGCATAAGGGTGATTGGCAACTCCTTCCATATAAAGCTTCGAAAGGTGCCATTTGGATACTAGCTTGGTAGCTATTATTATATGCAAATTCCACTAGTGGCAAATGTTCATGCCAGCTTCCACCAAAGTCAATGATGCAAGCTCTTAGCATATCCTCAACAACTTGATTAGCTCTCTCGGTCTGACCATCCGTTTGTGGGTGAAAAGCAGTACTAAAGTTGAGCCTTGTTCCCAACGAATGTTGTAATCCCTTCCAAAAATGAGAAGTGAAACGGGGATCTCTATCAGACACGATTGAGACTGGAATTCCATGTAACCTGACTATTTCCTTGATGTATAGTGCATCTAGTACATCAATTGACCATCGGCTTTTTATTGGCAAAAAATGCGCCGATTTAGTTAATCGGTCAATGATAACCCAGATTCCATCATGTCCTCCTTTTGATTTAGGTAATCCCATGATGAAGTCCATACCAATATCCTCCCACTTCCACTTAGGAATATCTAGAGGATGTAGTTTTCCAGCAGGCTTTTGGTGTTCTGCCTTGACCTGTTGGCATGTGAGACAGCGAGATACATAGTCTGCTATTTCTCTTTTCATATTAGGCCACCAAAAGTTCCTCTTTACATCTTGATACATTTTGGTTGATCCTGGATGAATAGTGTACCTTGATCGGTGAGCTTCATCTAAGATCTTCTTCTTTAATTCCGGACAGTCGGGTATACAAGTTCTACCTTTGACTAATAATCTTCCATCAGAAGTTAGTTGAAAATCAGATTGTCCTTCTAATCTGCCTTTGATTTCCACTAATATAGGATCATCATCCTGAAGTGCTTGTATCTCAGATAATAAATCTGACTGTATGCTTACATGAGATAATGTGACAAATTTGGCTTCCTTGTCCAAGCTTATATTGAGCTCGGAGAATTGTTCTAGCAACCTCCATTCTTATATCATACAATTGGCTATCATTGCTCTCGACTTTCGACTAAGGGCATCAGCAACATAATTACCCTTTCCGGGATGGTATTGTATATTGAAGTCGAAGTCCTTGAGATATTCTAGCCAGCGTCTTTGTCTCATGTTTAGCTCCTTTTGTGAAAATAGATATTTGAGACTTTTGTGATCGAAGTATACAGTAAACTGCACTCCATATAAGTAGTGTCTCCATATCTTTAGGGAAAATACCACCGCGGCCAGTTCTAAGTCATGGACGGGGTAATTCTCCTCATGCTTCTTCAGTTGACGTGAAGAGTATGCTATGACCTTTCCTTGTTGCATTAGGACACATCCGAGGCCAATGCCAGAAGCATCTGTGTAGACCTTGAATTTCTCTCCTTCTATTGGTAGAGCTAACACCGGAGCTGTAGTGAGATGATCTTTGAGAGTTTGGAAACTTCTTTCACATTCCTCACTCCATTCATATCGGATCTCCTTGCGAGTTAACCTTGTAAGGGGCACGGCGATCTTGGAGAAGTCTTTGATGAATCGCCGATAATATCCTGCAAGACCTAAGAAACTTCTGATCTCGCTTGCATTAGTGGGTCTTTCCCAATTTCTCACAGCTTCGACCTTTGACGGATCTACTGATAATCCATCTTTTGAAATCACATGTCCTAGAAAAGCCACTTCTTCAAGCCAGAATTCACACTTGCTGAGCTTTGCATATAATTGATTTGTCCGTAATATTTGTAAAGCAATCCTCAAATGTTCCTCATGCTCTTCCTTAGTCTTGGAATATATCAATATGTCATCAATAAAAACCACCACGAATTGATCTAGATAGGGCCTGAATATGCTATTCATTAACTGCATAAAGGCAGCAGGGGCATTTGTTAGTCCAAGAGGCATAACAACAAATTCGTAATGGCCATACCTACTTCTGAATGCAGTCTTATGAATGTCATCATCCTTGATCCTTAACTGATGATATCCTAATCTGAGGTCAATCTTCGAAAAATATTTGGATCCAGAAATTTGATCAAATAATTCATCGATTCTCGGCAGTAGATACTTGTTCTTGATAGTGAGATGATTCAACTGTCGATAGTCGATGCATAGCCTCATGGATCCATCTTTCTTCTTTACAAACAGTACAGGTGCTCCCCACGGGGAAGTACTTAGTCTAATGAACCCTTTTCGAATTAGTCCCATCAATTGTTCCTTCAACTCTTTGAGTTCAGCAGGTGACATCCTATAGGGTGCCCTTGAAACAGGACCAGCACCAGGGACTAAGTCAATGGTGAAGGCCACATCCCTTTGAGGGGGTAATCCCGACAACTCTTCCGGAAACACGTCCGGGAATTCCTACACTACTGGAATGTCTTCTAGCTTGGTTTCCTTAGCTTCTTTAATTGTGACAAAGGCAAGGAAAGATGTACATCCTTTCCTGACGAGCTTGCTAGCTCGGAGGGCCGAAATAAGAGGGGAATTGCTCCGACTCTTGGGGCGAGTAAAGACTAATTCTGGAAAATCTTTGAAAGCAATTTGGCTATTGCGGCAATCAACCGTTGCCTGGTATTTGGATAACCAGTCCGCTCCCAGTATAACATCATACTCCTTTAGATCGAGGCATATGAGATCTATAGGTAAATTCCTACCTTGAACCATTACCTCACAGTTTTGGTAGTGATGAGTAATATCATTTTCACTTCCAAGAGGAGTAGTTAGAACTATTTTTATCCATTCTGGTTCTAACGGTAACGGGTCGGCAAACTTCTTAGAAATAATGGAATGTGATGCACCCGTATCAAATAAGACATAAGCACTTTTGGAACAAACTGTTAATGTACCTTCTACCAGTCCACCTTCTTCTTGCTCGGTCTCCTTTATTGCATGAAGTCGAGCGTTCTTTGTCACTGGGCGTTTACCGTCACCGGCTTGGTCATTCATTAATGGACAATCGGGAATCCGATGTTCGCGACTCCCACAACGGAGACAAGCTCCTAACTTCCTCTAGCATTCTTCTGTCTTGTGACCAACCTTGTCACAATGCTTACACACTACATTTGAAGGGGTAGTGGTGATAGAGAAGGGCTTGGATTTCTTGAACTTGGAATCTTGAGAGGATGAACCTCCATTATTGGGCCTCTTCTTAAAGTTGGGTTTAAAAGAACCCGAACCTGTGACTTGCTCCTTCTTGTCTTTTCCACGGATCCTATCAGATAGTTCCGTGGCATCTTCAAGTAATTGAGCTCGGCGCACTATTTCAGAATAAACTTGGATGTCCATAGGCGCCAGTTGAGTAATATAGTGGGGCCTAAGCCCATTAAGAAATCTACGGGCTTTCATCTTCTCCGTGCTAATAAGATGCTTAGCATATCTAGACAACCTAGAGAACTGAGCTCCATAATCTGCTAATGATAAAGATCGTTGCTTTAATGCAGCGAATTCTGCAGCCTTCTTTTCTTGGACTCGGTCTGAGAAATATTTAGCATTGAAGTACTCCACAAATTCTTCCCATGTTACTTGAGTAGGATCGATGGTTGCTTCAATAGACTCCCACCAGCATCTAGCATCTTTCTCTAACTGGAATGTAGCTAATAGAACTTTGTCCTGATCCGTGCATTGCATGACACGGAATATGCATTCGGTTTCCCGAACCCAATGCTCGGCATCGTCCGGATCGGTCGATCCTATGAACTTCGGGGGATTCATACTCTTAAATGCTTGGTGTAAGCTTCCAGCTCGTGGAGCTCCACCTTGTGCTACCTGTTGTAGCACTTGAGTCATTCCTTGAAGGGTACGCTACATGTTGCGCCATTGAGCACGTTCGGCAGCCATTATCCTACAATTACAATAACTATATTAGTACGTGATCGTATTTAAAGACTCGTACACTATGTTAAATTTAACCCTTGGTTCTACCCAATCTCACTGGTTTAAAGGTTCAAACTTATCCTTGGACTTGGGTTTTTCCTAGGAATTGAATACCCTAGGCTCTGATACCACAAAAACTGTCACGCCCCGAGCGCGGAAGATACTCGGATGTGCGAGACAAGTTTATATCAATCATGTCAATCAGAGTGGTCGTGTATTCGACACAAAGACAGAGATGTGCAAAATAGCAAGATAACCCAATCCTTTATTTCATAATGGATAGACTATTACAAATCCAATACTCTATTTAATAAAAAGGAAAAGAATACATATTTGACTCAAGAAACTATAGAAAAGACTAGATGACACTTGAGCAGCTCTATCACTTTCACTCTTGACCATTCCCATCTGATTGACTTCCATCGTCGTCGGACTTACCTGAAAAGTAAAAAGGGACAAACGGAATGAGCGAACGCTCAGTAGGAAATTATATCTCAAGTACTAGCAAGGGGTTTAAGTAATTACATCTTTCATGAATGCAATAAAGCTATGCATGCTCGCATAAAACGACAAGATAGAGAGAATGTAATATCAAAGAATAAGATGAACTAATCATGAACTTTCAACAAGATACTCAAGATATTCAAGCAAGTACATTTAACAAGTCATGTCAAGAATTTTGGCTATCATGTATCAAGCAAGCAAGTAATTACCCTTTCTCGGGCCACGCATTTCATGTCAAGTCAAGTACGATTCAAGTACAAGAAATGTGTGGAATGTCCAATCAAGCAAGTCAAGTACTCGGTATAATGCCAGATACCTTATCATTAAAACTCCCATGGGCACAAGTACTTTCGAGTGCTCCTCCCAGGACCAGATCGGGCCCTATATGCGCAGGCATTTATCATGTGTTTTGACGTCCACTCTTGTTTATAGCCAACATAAAATTTCAATAATCAAGCTTGTAGACACGTACGACAACTTTGATAGAATAGAGTCCAAAATATGACAAAGGACATAGATTGGCGATAATAATGGTATAATCACGATTAACGATAAAACTAGGTAGAATTAGGTTCCCTCAACTTGGGTGCCATGACAAATCAATATGGACATTCTTTATATAGAATTGAGGTCCACATGAACAGTATATCAAAGGTAAGATACCCTCATTCTTATCATCGAATTGAGGTTTACAAGAACGACATGATATGGCATGATATCATCATCCCATTAAGAATTTTCTTATGATATACTCTTTGTATATTAATAAGGGCCGTTATACCATGTTTCTTTAGATTGACATGGTAATATCGTGTAATGGATTTTTAGGGTACAACCAGCTCAGTCGACCTTGAGGGAATCCAAGGTACGAGGAGTCTTACGGAGGTCTCTATGACTAACTCGCTAGTCCAAAGGAACGGAATGTCCAATGGAGAGCTTGTATGTCAATAAGAATTGAGTGTGATCGATAAAACAATCGTGAAACGTGGGACTATACTCACGGAGTGGAGAATAGTGCCGATATATATTATATAAATAATTGGAACCATCGATTAACAGAATCAGGAAAAAAAATCAGTTTACAGAAAATAACGACTTAGGTAAAGTCGTTTCTCAAGTAATTAACGCCTAACAGAAGGGCGTTTATCTATTTTCCATTTTTGCAAAATTTCAATATTTCAGTAATTTGTCAAAAACGCGCCCTGATCAGGGGCGTTTATTCAAGATTTGACGACTACACCAGAAGGCGTCCTTTTATTTTCACTGTTTGACAGAATATCAATATTTTCAGGAATTTATCAAAAACGCTTCAGGAATTTATCAAAAACGCGCCCTGGGAAGGGGCGTTACCATTTAATTCTATTTTTCAGAATATGTATTCCAGGATTTTAACAGATACGCGCCCTAGTAAGGGGCGTTTCTTTTCAATTCACGCCCTGTGATGGGGCGTTAACACATGGAAAACGACCTAGTCTAGGTCGTGAATTCAAGAAATACCAGGAAAGCAAGATTTGCACGATAATCAAGGATAACAATCATATAGTCATGACAAGAAAATTGGAAGGAATTCAGATGCAGTATATTAGATTTGATGTTTCATGTTTATTGACTTTTAACCGTTAACAATTATTGATTTCATGTAATTGCATGGATAATCAGTTCTTAAGATAGGTGATTAACATTTACATGAAATTAACGCCTGTGTACAGGGCGTCAAATATGAAATTGACGACCTGGGCAGGGTCGTGTCTTGTAAATTAGCGCCCTGGACAGGGGCGTCTCTTTCAAAATATTGCAGAAACATAATAAAACCATATTAAACCGTATGCATGTCATGTCAATACGTATATAAGTCTTGTCTTAATTTATTTGGGCTACAGTAACTTGAGAAAACCTACCTTAATTGATATCTGGAGATGGGATATGTGAATAACTTGATAAGAACACCCGAAGCTTCTAATACCCTTGATAGTAGTAGTATGTAGATCGGACAGGAAGAAGAAAAAATTCAGTTTGATGAAGATGATGAAGATGATGATAATCAACCTGTAGGGAAGAAAGAGGAAGGAAGATGAGGATATAATCGAAGTTAGGGAAACGGTTTGAAGAACATTACCTTGTTCTTCGGTAGTGGCTGTGGAGCTTCCTACAAAGAAAAGACAATGAAGAATTATCAGTTCTTCATGCAGTCGAAGCAGGGGACAAAAGGAATTAAAAAGAACATATGTTTTTCACTTACCGTGCAGCAGCAGGTCGATCAAATGGGTTAGGGTTTGGCCGGATAGGTTTATTTATAGGATTTTGGAGTCCTAACAAAAGTAGTGTTTGATTGAGGGTAATATATCCCTATTAGAGTCCTTGCCCTAGTAAACACTTACTAGATTAACATAATCCTTCCCTGGATAAGCTCTGGGTTCGAATGGAATTCAAATGGATTTAACGACCTAGGTCAGGGCGTCGATTCTTTAATTGACGACCTGATTCAGGTCGTTTCTTAAGAAGCGCCTTGTATAAGGGCGTTCCTTGTTTTAAAACACGCCCAATATAGAGGCGTTTCTTGGCCTTGCCCTGTTTGTCGTTGGAAATTGACGCCGTTAGGTGAGGGCGTCACTTCATTATTCACGCCTTAGCCAGAGGCGTTTCTAATTTAAATAGCGCCTTAAGAAGAGGCGTTATTTGCATTTTAGGTTTTATTCACCCGTTCAAGCTTCTTCTTATTATCTGTATTAATTCTGTAATATATTTGGAAAATTTTTATTTATTTCTAATCTTTATTTATCAGGGTTGCTACAACCCTTGATTCAAAAATCCAAAAAAATATAGAAATTCCAAAAAGCAAATCAAAAATATATGGAAATTCTTCAAAATCAAAAAAAAAGAGATCAAAATTGGTGCCATGGCACACGAAGGATCAATGTCCGAAAGGTCAAAATTCAGAATTCATTCATCAGTCTTGCTAACTTAAAAGGGGGTTGATTCCCGCACACACTACACGCTTTATTATTGAGCTCAAGCAGTGCAAAATCCAAGGGAAAGTCAAAAACCTGACTAAAAGTGAAAGACAATACCCGTTCTTTTCTTCTTCGGCCCATAAGGGAGGAAGGGAGACCTCGAGGCAGATGCGCCAAGCCTATCCGCCGCCCTAGTAGGTGGAAGTCAGGGCCCAAAAGGGAGCAAATGCCACAAAGCCCAAGTACAATTAGGTTTATTTTCATCAAATGCGAATCAATTCCAAAGTGAAAGTCAAATTATGAAACGTAAAGCATGTCAAGAGGGCAAAGTCCCCGCAAGGAAAACCTTGGGCGTATGCATGCAATATAAAAGGGCAAAAAGGCAACAAATTCCCTACGCCAAAGACCGAACCCCAACAGGCATAGGGTAGGGGAGGTAA
This sequence comes from Amorphophallus konjac, assembly GCA_022559845.1. Lineage (NCBI taxonomy): Eukaryota > Viridiplantae > Streptophyta > Magnoliopsida > Alismatales > Araceae > Amorphophallus > Amorphophallus konjac. The sequence continues at coordinate 214,807,630 of CM040124.1, read as the reverse complement.
CTTTGCCTTGGGTAGCTCAGAACCCCTTATGGGCTTCCCTTATATTTTCTTCCATCCTTTCTATGTTGTAAAGTCGTGAACTGGCAGGATGGTCAAGACGGACTTAAGAAATTGCACTGTGTGAAATCTCGAATACAAGTCAACTATGAGCACGTCAACTCCCTTTTAATTACTCAAGAAAGGTTAATGAATTTTAAATGGTGACCGTGTAGGACCCGTGGTCTTGATAGCCTTGATACCCTTTTGCAGAATAATTTAATTAACGCCTTCGGCTAAGGCGCTTTTTTTGGAATTAACATCCTAGATTAGGTCGTCTTCTTCAGACTAACGTCTCTGAGACGGTTGTGTCTTTTTCAAAAATTAGATTTCCTTTTAAAATTAACGCCGTCTCCCGTAGGCGTCTTTTTCGATTCACGCCTTACTCTAAGGCACTTTTTTCAAAAATATATATATATATATATATATATAAGTGAAAAAGAAAAAAAATGCATTTCTTCACGATGTATGCTTGCATTCTTTTTCATGGGCATCTTTTATTTATGGTTTGCATATGTGTGCTTTGCATGATGCATCTCCCGTTATCAGCTATTTCATTTTGCCTTATCTTGATTAAAGGCTTGGCCCCTTGACCCATCATTAAGGTCAAAATATTGCCACCCCTTGTTATTGGGCAAGGGGCCAAGTCGAACAGATGAATTAACCTGTTTTGTTCAAGTGAAAACCGCAGCTGCAGATACAGGGCAAAAGTAAAGCAAACACGAAGAACATGGAAAGAAGAAAGTACACAAAGTGCTCAGGTAACAAAAGTATCTCAATCTCATGTGTAAGTACAGGTGTGAGGGTGGAGGAGTACAAGTAAGTCTCTTAGCTCTCGCCTCCACCCTCCTCTCTCCTACTCTCAACCTCCTCCTCGCCGTCCCGAGCTGGTACTGGTGGAGGAGGCATGGGCCCCCGTGAAGAAGCCGGAACCCGAACGTGTCCCCCTGCCTCGCTCCTCTCTCGGAGGGAAGAGCCCGCCACAAAGGTGGAGCTGGTGAAGGAGTACCGCGCAGCCCGTGCTCGCTCACGCCCTCGCTGGAGACGCTCCTCAGACACTCGTAGCCGCTCCTGAGAAAGGATCAACTGGGTCCTCGAATCTGCCAGCTCTCGCTCCTGTGCCGCCACCTGCTCCTGGTACCGGGCACGCTCCGCCTGCTGAAGCTCAAGGTGCCGGGCACGCTCCGTCTGGTACTCCTCCCGCTCACGAGCACACTCCTCGCGCTCCCGGGCACGCTCCCGTCTCTCCAGCTCAAGAGCCACCCGCAGCTCGGTCATGTCCTGAGGAAGCTCCTCTCGTCGCCTCAGGGACCTCTCAAGCTCTGAGATCTGCTGATCACGGATCGCCAACTCGGTACGTACTGCCTGAAGCTGAGACACTTGCAAACAGGTAAACAAATCATCAATTCCATAATCAATGCAATAATTCAGTAATCTAGCAATTCAAGCGATGCATGATTGAACCACTCACCTGTGAGCTCGTCCCGCGGAAGCCCTCGTCAACGCAGGTAAGAGCAGCTCGAAGCTCCTCAGTCTGTGAAAATGATTTTTATCAGTGCACAATTGTATAATCAATATTTGAATGGGCTTGTGTTTTGGAATTTTCCCGTGAAGCGAGGTCGCGCTCTGCTGCCTCGGCTCGTGCCACCGCTCCCGCTAGCTGCTCCGCCAGTGCAGTCACCTTTGCACTGGGCCCTCTCGAGCTGGAGGCCTCCCCTGGGTCTCTCTTCACTGCTCCCTGCTGGGCACGCTGCATTCATTGAGATCGTCAGTGGCTAATCATCAGTAATTCAACAAAAAATAATACATTTGCATATAGAAATAATTTAAACACTCACCATGGTCTCTAGGTCTGCCCGTGTGGCAGCTAGCTGGTCCTCCAGGCTGTGTAGGTGGGCCTGGGCATCTATCGCCGCTATGTCCCGCGCATCCTGCATCCATCACATGTTAGTCGCATGATAGTCACATAAGCATTTGCATTTAATTTAGAAATAAGTGCATTCATCCATACCCCTAAGACCCTCATCTGGGGTCGACCGGCGTATACCTCCCAGTAGCGCCGGAGGTACTCGGAGCTGTCAATCGCGCGAGAGGTGACTCTGGTCCCGCCACGCTGCCAGTCGGCGTGCTGCTCCTCGAATCGTACCCTCTAGTCGGTCGCCTTTGTACGACCTTGAGTCTTCATCCCGATGCCCCGCGGCTCGCCTACCTCGATCCACTCCTGGTGGAGGCCTAGCGTCCTCATCACCAACCTAAGCCGTAACGGCTCGATCTCGCTCAAGCAGTGAACCCAAAGCTCACGCTCAAAGCGAGGTCGGCCCGCTACGACCCAAGGCTGGCCCTCGTCTGTCATCCCCTCATAGGGTCTCCACTGCACCTGCATCCATAAACATACATATCATCATTTCATCGTCATCATCATAAATTCAAAATAAAAAGCAAAAGAAAGATACATAGCATTCATACATACCAGCGAGGGAGGGAAGTCGCGGAGCTCTCTCCGTAGAACCCACAACTCGTAGCCGAGTGGGGCGCCGAAGACGACCGGCACCTAGCGCCGTGCTAGAGGGAAAGCTCCCTCATTCCCAGGCCGTGGGTCAACGCACCCCATCGGCATGTAGAGGTGACTCCAAACCTGCATCCATGTATTGCATTTGTTAGGCATTCATACGCATATAAAAATATACATAAAAGAAAAAAAATGAAAAAATGCATACCTGAAGAAAAGGTGAGAAGCCACCGACGGTCGTCTCTCGCCCTGTCCCCGTGGATAGGTCGGCCATCATGTGCGCCAGCAGAGCCGCTCCCCAGGCGTAGCTGCCAACTGCCTCCAGGTCCTCGAGTATCCCTAGAAATCGGCAGTTGATGACGTCGCCCTTTGTCCCGAGCAACATCCTCCCCAGTAGCAGTAGCAAGAACCTCCTCAAGTCTAGGTCAGCTCTCTCTCTATCGGCTGGGTCCTGGCAGTACACTGCCCTAGCCCCGTCTATCAACCTCTACGAAAACTGCTCTAGGGTCTCTCCTGACCTATGTCTGGCATTCCCTAAACCCATCACTGTGGTGAGGTCGGTGCGGAAGATCGTCCTGCACTCGCTGGGTGTCTCGTAAACCATCTCTAGCCCTAGCAATCTTTGGGCATGCTCAGTGTAGTCTGGATAGGTAATCCCACTCACAGCCTCTCCATCTACCCTCAACCCTATAATCCTGGCCACGTCCTCCAGGGTAGGAATCATGTGTCCCCAAGGCATCAGGAATGCCCGGCTAGTCCTATCCCATCTCTCCCGTAGAACCTGAATGAGTGGTAGGTCTGGCCTAACTGGCTCTATGCTGAGGAAGGCCCCGAACCCCATCGCGTCTACCCTCTCTCTCTGGAACTCGGGGAGGCCGTAGTAAGCTGTCCGGACCATGACCCATGAAATGCGCGTCCTCATCAGCCCCTGCATGCATAAAATAAGAATTTTTGGCTTAATTGTTGTGAATATTCATGCTTATTTCATTTTGATTGCCCTAGGTTGAATGTTGATGTTATTGGAAGTAACGACCTTCCTCAGGTCATTTTTCGTTGAAATGGCGCCCTTAAGGGGGGCGTGGTTCTGTTTGTGCTTCAAGATAACGACCTACCCTAGGTCATTTTTCATCTATGAAACGCCTCTGTGTTGGGCGTGTGTTTGTGGTTAATTCCTAAAATCCTAAAGGTTTTATCAATTCACGCCCTTGGGTAGGGCGTTTTCTAATTGGGTTCGTTGATTAATCAAAGAATTAATGAATGGGCGACCGCTTGTTTGGTCGTCTGTTTAGAATTGACGCCCTGGTGTGGGGCGTGGTTTCCAGGTTTCCAAAAAATGGAATAAAAATAACAGCATGCGAAAATTAACAGCATAATATGTAAATTTAATTGGGCGACATGCTTTAGGGCGTGTTCTCATGGGGTTAATTGTTTTTCATGAAAATAATATAATTAACGCCCTTGGGATGGGCGTGTATTTTGAAATCGCGACGCCCCTGAGGGCGCCTTCTTTCTGGGTTGCAGGGTTTATACCTGAGGGCTATGGAAAATCAGACAAAAAAAATGAAATTAAATAAATAAAAATGGGAATTGGGTTGAGGCTTACCTTCTTGTGCTTGGGTTCCTGTGGCCGAGGCCGTGGCTGCTGTGGCCGCCGGAGTTGGCCGGCACGGGGAGGGGGCACCGCCACGGGCGGTGGTTCATCACATTCCTCTCCTCCTTCTCCTTCTCCTTCTTCTTCTTCTCCCCTTTCTTCATCTTCTTGACCTTCTCCGTCTCCTTCGTCTTCCTCGTGGATCTCTGGGCCTTCGTCGGCCTCGTTACCGGCCATCGCCGCCGGTTCATCTTCGACCGCCACGGGAGGGGCTTCCTCCATGGCGTGTTCCTCCTCGCCCAGATCAACCACCTCGGGAGCGGCCACCCTCTGCCGTTTGACTGAACCGCCGCCGGCCATGGCTATGGTTAGGGCTAGGGCTTGGGTGAAAGTGAGAGAGAGTGAGAGAGGGGGGGGGAGTTTCGGTTAGGGTTGCAGAGAAAGAGAGAGGGGGTAAATGGAACGAAGGAAGAAGAAGAAAGGGGGAAAGCCCTTTTAGCATTCGAAAAGAAGCAACGCCCTGAGAAGAGGCATTTTTTGTGGAAGTCACGACTATGACATGGGTGTGTTTATAAAGTAGACGACGTTGCTCGAGTCGTCAATTTTATTTGCATGGGGAATGATAACCGTCGTCAGACGCATTCAATGGGCGTTGATTGATTTGAGAGAAGTAATTATTACGGTTTTTACTCACGCCTGAGCTAAAGGCGTTACCTGGTTGAAACGTGGTTTTCCTGAGGGCGTTACTTTCGGAATTTCAACGAATATATCTTAGGAATTTGAATCAATTAACGCCCTGTTCTAAGTCGTTATTTAAGTAGTGCCTATTAGGGAAGGCGTCAGATGTTTAAACAGGAATGTCGAAAACGTCGTTGTCTGAGGCGTCCATTTTGGAATTTGCGTCCTTTCTTGAGGCGTTATTCGCAACAGAACGACAGATTATTTGAGGATTTGATCTGAAGCACAACAGTAAGGCTCAATCAGAAAATAATCATTTTAATTACTTTGAAAAGAGAGATTACAATGCTTAATGAGCCGTCTTGGGTCTTAGCTTTCTCAAAGCTGTTACATAATTTGTCCACTGATCTTTGTCTTCATCTAAGTTTTCTATAGGTTGATGGAGTTTGTTAATCTTCCATAGGGCTTGGATTGTGATAGCCTCTTCTCCGTCTTCATTGCTGCCTAAGTCTCTTGATTTGATTGGAGGGAGATGAGAGACGTCTTCTAGGTGTTGCCTTGGAAGTCCAATTTGAGGAAGGCACCTGTGAGAGTTGTATAGTATGAAGTCCGAAGCGCCGATGAGATGAAGGTCCATACCGGTAGAGAATCGTGCACGAAGTTCCTGCATTTTGAGTACACCCGGGGCACATGTAAAGAGGTTCTTTGGCATTACCTTTAGGTGCTCTCTCCAATCCCCTCTCTTCTTCACTTGAGGAATCCGGTTCATCACTCTATTTCTTATTCCGAGTGAGCCGGTCATGTAAGAGAGTGGGCTTTTTGAAAAGATTCTTGAGGGTTGTTGGGCCTCACCACATGGATCGAACTTGAAGTGTAGATCAACCCAACTAGAGAGTGCTAGCATGCACCCGTAGATGGGCCTTCCCATCGCCGCCGAGGTAAGCCCACTATAGAGATAGGCTAGAATGGCCGGTCCAACTCTTTCCTCTTCCCATAAGCTCACCACGGCGCTCAATTGGGCCTCCTCTAGAAAGTCCTCCGTGGATGGAAACAAGAGTGCGCCTGCTAAGCACACCACGAAGGCCTTTGCTATCTTTTCTGTCTCCTCCTCTTCCTTAGCTTGATCCGCTCTCTTGAACACCCATGAGGCGAGCTTCAAGAGGTTGATTCCTTTAGTGACCTTGATTTGGTTCACTATGTTTGGGCTAGATATCAATGAGGTTAGCAATTCATGAGAAGAGATTGGCCTTGGCATGATGGCCATCTTTTGTTCTTCTCCTTGTTTCATCCTTTTCAAGCCTAAGATCAACTCTAGTTCTTCCAATAGGATTGTGGCTTCAAATGTTGAGAAGAGAAAGGTGTGAGTGGAAGGGTGCCATATTTCAACTAGAGCTCCTATGGCTGCCCAATCTAAATGAATTTGGTCATGGTGTTTGGCATGGGTGACTAGGCCCAAAAGGTGCCATCTTGCAAGATAAACCCTCATATCAGAAGAAAATTTGGAAAGGATAAGGGGAAGCCACTTGTTTTTTGTAAATCTCCTAGCTCCTGGCACTAATGGATAGTCCTATGGAAAACAAAGAACAGAGAAGAATGCACGATTGAGCATGCAGGTGAACAGTAGAACAGTTGAATGTCTTTTGGTTCGGATATAAGCAGAAGAAGAATAGAAGAATTCACTAACCTGATTTAGAGCAATTCGGCTATAGATATGTCCTTGGATTTCAGTCAACCTGGGGGTAGAAGACCTGGGTCTCTTGATCATCCTCTCCATCCTTTTGCTTTGTAGAAAGAGCTCGGGCAAGTGCCTGGTGGAGAAGAACGAACATCAAGACAGAGCTGACTGCAGAGGTTTAGAAGAGTTTGCTTTGATTAAATCTAAGGAAGTGCCTGCCTTTTATAATGATTAGGTTGTTCGGAGTTAGAAGGTTGATGGGTATTAGGATATGGTTTGGCTTCCGGTTCGGAAACGGAAGTTTGCTTAATTAACGCCGTTTGTTAGGGCGTCAATTGTTGAATTGACGACCTTGCTGAGGTCGTGTTTTGTTTAAAGCCCTTGACGGGGGCGTTTTCTTCTTGAACTATCGATGAATTTCACGCCTTGATGAAGGGCGTGTTTCTCTTTTTGACGCCCTCATGTTAAGGCGTTTTTCATAATTTTGACGCCATGACTTAAGGCGTGTTTTATGAGCTTGATGAACTTAAGTGCTATTAGTTCATTAGAATTCTATTTTATTTAGCACTTATGATCATGTTATACGATTATTTGATATTGAATTTGTGGAGACTAATGAATTCCAAGTGCAGGAAAGTACAGGTTTCAAGATGCTTGGGTTGCTCATCGTTGCACATCACACTTGTCATCTTGTATTTGTTCGTTGAAAGCATTGGTACTATATGATATTTACGCTATTATAGCATATCAAGGACCTTGTGGTTCTGATGAACCTGGAATTTGAGTTCCCCTTCATCAAAAACTATGATAATTCCAGGAGAGTCTTGATCACACGGATAGGCCGTTGAGTCGTTGAAGGTCTGGGACGATGGTTCCACTTTCTGAGTTGATACGCGGACAAACGGGCTTCGGCTTAGTGTTAGCTCAGAGATCTGGATTCTTGACCAAATCAGGATGGCTTAGCAATATTATCCTTGATTATTTTCTATTTTTAGTTTGTTTAATTCTTTTCTTTCAGCCCAGCATGCATCATGTAGGACTTTGAGTTTCATGCTGAAAATCTTCATATTATGGCAATAATGAAGGTCACTCGCTCTTTATTGAGTTGACATGAGATATTCCACTCCAAATCAAGTACTTTGTTCTATCTGAAGCCGCTCAGGCTGATTCCTTGAAAATGTCCCTTTGTTGGATCTCCATCTCAATTATCTTTATTTTTCTACAAATCTACCTTGGTTGTAGCACGTCCACGTTGGCTGGTAACCGCTCTCCAATGGTCTTTCCCTATCGTGCCCGCGCACACACCTTTTGCCTTACATTTTACTTGTTTAGCTTAGTCTCCTTTATCCAGCAAATTGATGCCTTCTTGGGATCACTCGGAGTTGTTTCACTTTGAATCTTGGAAAGATTTCCATTGCTTAGTGTTTGAGGCGTGTCACATCACACCTTGGCATCTACTTATCAGTTCGCTCCACTTCATTCCATTTTTTGCACTTTCCTCCATTTCGTCTCACTCCCTTCCAAAGCAGACGGCAAGACGGGCAGCTGTAGACACGCCAAAAATGACGCTATGTTGATCAAATCTCATGTCACTATGATGATGCCCCAAGTGAACTTCAATATATTCATAATATGAAGTTTTTCTATTTTCTTGTGTGTGGTTTTGATTTATTTTTGCATTTTATGATTCGCGACCTGAAGAGGGGCGTTATTTAAATGGCGACCTTATCTAGGGCGTTTTCTCAAGAAAGGACGACTAAATGTCAGGGCGTCAATTCCTGGTATTATCCAGTTTTAAAGTAAATTCAAAATCAATTTAATTATTGGTTAACGTCCTTCCTCAGGGCGTGTTTTAAATTAACACCTCAATCATAGGCGTGTTCTCATAATTTTCAAATAAAGTAAGTTTTATTGCCAAAATTAAATCCAAGAAGTGACGCCCTTGGTAGAGGTCGTGTTTTGAGTAACGTCTTGATGTAGGTTGTCAATTCTTGATTTGACGCCCTTCGCAAGGTCGTGTTTCACCTTTCATGTCCTGTTTTAACTCCTCTTTCCTGTATAGAGTCCTACCTCCAATAGTCTCCTTGCTCGAATTGGAGGTAGAGTCCTGCCTTCTTTGAACATTGCCTATCCTTATCTTACCAAACTCGAGCTTATCTCCCACTGAAATCCTATAAAATCAAGATCAGGTTGACGACTCCAGAGGTTGACGACTCCAGAGGTTGAAGAGATTAGAAAAGCTCCAGACGTTCCAGAGGTTCAAGGTTCAGAGCCTCTACTTCCTTACTGTCGTGTGCTTGATAGGAAGACTTCGGCTTTCTCTGCTTCCTCATCCGGTCAACCACGTCCATCCTTGGTTCCCTTTACTATCAACAGGGACAGCAGGGTTCTCTTTTATTTCGTTTGTTTTGTTTTGTCTTCATCGACCGATCATCCACTGTGCTCCTTTTTTACGTTTTGCATTAATCAATTCCAACAGCAGTCCTGTTCCTTTTTCTCCTTTTCACGTTTGCATTAGATTTATCACATATCTCCTCTCTCCCTAATTCCTCTTTAGGGGTTTTAAAACCAAAATAATAAGGTGCGCATGTTTGGTCTTTTTCTCATCTTAACTTCATCTTCGGATTGATACTACTTGCATTGGCTGATCCCCTCTTTTGCTTTGTTGTTTCATTGTCTTTTTTGCAAGGTAATCAAAAGAATAACCCTTCTCATCGGCCGGCCGATTGAAGAAGGAGGAAGGAACTTCACATCATCCCGCGTTTCAATCTTCACTAGGTATTCGCGATCTCCCTTTTATTATTATTGAGGTAACCCCTCTGGCGATCACATCTCCATATTTGCACCACGTGCAAGCTTTTTCTTCCCCTTATTTATGCATTAATCATCATTATCCTCCATGTTTTTCACATCATTATTCTCTTGTGATTGTGTGGGATTTATGCCCATCCACACTCTTCTACGAGAGGGAACGATACTGCAACCTCTGTTGCAAGTGAACCAGAGAGAACACGTCTCTCTCTTCCCCTGAACACCAGGGGGTAACACAGAGAACTTTCAATCAAGAAGGAAAAAATAGATAAAAACGAAAACAAGAAAGAAGGAAGCCAAATTTCAGAAACTGGAAACAATGTAGCTCAAACTGAGCAGCAGACTTCGGATTTGATCCGTAAGTCAATACCCATCTTCTGATCACTCTTCTGCTCTCTCTTCTCTCTCAACTGGATCACTCTAGTTTCTCAGGGAGGCTCTTTCTCGTCTGCTCTCACTCAAATTTCTTTTCTGTAACCTCGGAGCTCCTCCTTTTTCGTAGATGGTGAGGCAGTGCTTTTATAAGCGATCAGGAGAGTTCATGCAAGGCGTGTGCTTCCCGCGCTCGATCCAGAACCTTCTTGCCACGTGCCCTTATAGCATTGGTTCCTTTAGTATTGGATGACGTGCAGCCCAGACACTGGGGAATATTCTTCCTCGGACCACCTTCTTCTTTTTGTTTTTCTTCTTCTCCTGCAAAGAAATAAAAACCATTAAAACTCAGGGCCACAAAAAACTAAAACTGCATGAGGTATGTGATAGCAATACGAGATGCACTATACTGAGAACGACACGAGATACACAAGATGACTACAGCACGAAATAAAGAGAGAATGACACGAGGTTAGATGAGAACAACACGAGGTGAGAAGGAAATAACACGGAGTGAAACGATAGAAACACACGACCAGAGGAACCTTGGACGAAGTTAGAAATAAGCAACACGAAGACACAAATACAAAAATAACATGAAGACACAAAAATAACAACACGAAGACACAAACACAGAAACAACACGAAGACATTAAAAAATGACTCGAATACAAAATTGCTCAAACTTACGAACGACTCGAAGACGAGGACGACACGGACTGAAACCAACTCGAAGATGAAAATAGAACCCTACACGAAGTGTGGTCACAAAGCAAAAAGGACACGGGGTCTAGGTAAAACAACACGAAGACAGAAGATAGGAACGGCTACAACGACACGTGATAAAACAGTGAAAGCAGGAAAACGACTCGAGTAACTACAGTAAATGACACGAAAACACAAGAGCAAAAATAAAAAGGATGACTCGAAATGAGCAACTAAATACTGAAGAAACGACACGAGGTTCACAGGAAAACGACTCGCAGTTCATCAGAACAAATCGAGCTGCTTCAGTAAATAGCACGAAGATAATCAACAAACATAGTTAGAACAACACGAAGTACAAAAGAACAACACAAAGTGTAGTAAACACAAACAACACGAAGTATGAAAGGAACAGTACGGACATACAAGGTACTACCTCATAGCAGTTTTCCTGTTAATCATGAAAATTTCAAATGCATAACATTACGCAAGATATCTGATTAAAATGACAATATTTAACATAGTGATGCTCATCATCAAAATACTAGGGAAGTCACAAAAATCCAACAATCTCCCCCTTTTTGATGATGGCAACACTATATTAAATAACAGAGATGAATTGCAATGAGATTGTGTGAAGATAAGCAATGCAGACACACAGCACACTCGCCTCCTCTGACGACTCCCAAGAGCTCCCCCTGAACACAACAACTGCTTTCCTCTGACTAGATAACTCAGGGCACTTATCTTTCGCTCCCCCTCAGCAAAACACAAGCAATACACTCTCCCCCTTTGACATCATCAAAACTAGGGGCAGGTCTGAAGATATCACGAAAAGAAAATTGCTGACAGTGGAGAGAAAACAAGAGAGAGTATGGCTGATAAAGGAAAGTTATTGAGATGTTTAGGCAATTAAGAAAGCCATTAATTTAATGTGAGGATTTTGAAGATCAGTTAGTCAGACTGTGTGCAAAATGGTGAATGAAGATCCGCTCCATACACAGAACTAGATTCTAAGCAAGTAAGGTACAAGATACCAGTATGGTCAGAGTAAGTCTTTACTCAGAGAGTATAACGCAAGGAAGTCAGGAAAACAGAGACCTGTGGTATTGAAAACAAACAAACCAAGAACTATATGCCAAGTGAACAGGATCTTGATACCAAGAGGGAGAAATTTTTTTTTCAAAGATGGTCAAGATCAAAGGTAAATCTGTCAAGTACACCTTTGACATTAGGGAGACACCTTGTTTAGAGGCAGGAATCCCCAGTTACTTGGTGGCAAGACCACATTACCCCTTCTGACAAGAGGACAGAGATAGTATTCTAACTAGTGTTGACATTAAGGTGACACCTTTACCAGAGGCCAGACACCCCAATTACTAACCAGATATGTTCCATAGCTCTGTATGATCAAGACAGCTAATTAAACCTCATTTATACTGCCATGTCATGACATGGGATGCTTTCACTTCATTGATGAAAGTCCTAGTTTCTTAATGAACAGTTAACAAGGTTGTTAAAACTTCTTTCATGAATTTTTTTCATTAAACTGCACTTGAAACCTTGTAAATTAGTCTTGATTTAGTTTGAGAACAATACACTAGCTCCAAAGTTTTTCAGACTAAAACACTATATACCTCATTTCGGACTTAACTAGACTAAGTAGGTATGCTGTACTGGCTAGATCAGAAGTCAGTTACAGTGTAGGAAGATAGTCTTGAATTCAGATTTTTGATCTTAGTGGGACTAACAGCTGAAATTCCAACAAGAAATTAGATGAACAGTCTTAACGGATAAAACATCCAAAAATTTCTTTTATACACCTACTCAAACTGATTCTCTTATAAGGTAAGCAAAAATCCGTTCAAAGTATGTTCAGATTTGGCCAAAAGAGCATGACACCTATTATTAATCTAGCTCCCCCTGAGACCTTGACTCCAACTCAGACTTAACCAAGACATACCTCAAAACACCTCAAAGAAAACAAAGTGATATCAATCAATACGAGTGAATCAGCAAACACTCATAATGAGGTTATTTTCAGCAACAGACAATGAGTATAGATAAGCACAAGAGCACATGACAGATTATTCAGAGATCAATTATTCAATCATGAAATTCTGTAAATATCTAATTCTCTGCGCAATGTGCTAAATTTTACAGTATCCAGTGGCTTAGTGAAAATATCTACAATTTGTGAGTTAGTGCCAACATGGATCAACTCAAAGGTCTTCCTAGCTACTTCATCTCGAATAAAATGATGCCTGATTTCGATGTGTTTAGTTCGAGAATGAAGTACAGGATTCTTTGCAATGTTTATTGCACTAGTATTGTCACAAAAGATGGAAGTGCAACCTAGCTCAACTGAGTAATCCAGAAGCTGGTGTTTTATCCATATAACCTATGTGTCACAGCTCCCTGCTGTCACATACTCAGCTTCAGCAGTAGAAAGAGCCACAGAGTGTTGCTTCTTGGATCCCCAAGAGACTAGGCACCCTCCTAAAAATTCGCAGTGACCACTAGTACTTTTCCTGTCCAATTTACATCCTGCATAATCTGCATCTGTATATGCAATGAGATCTAAACTACATGATGCAGGATACCAAAGACCTAGATCATGGGTAGCAGATAAGTATCTAAAGATTCTTTTTACAGCTGCCAAATGCAATTCAGTAGGCCTAGCCTGGTATCTGGCACACATCCCTACACTAAATTGAATGTCAAGCCTGGATGCTGTTAAGTAGAGGAGTGAACCGATCATACCTCTATATAATTTAGCATCCACCTCTTTACCTTTTTCGTCTGAATCCAGTGAGGAGTTGGTGCCCATGGGTGTTGAGATAGTCTTGAGGTTGGTCATTCCAAACCTTTTCAGCATCTCCAGAGTATACTTGGTTTGATTTATGAAACAACCATCCTCCATCTGTTTGACCTGCAGCCCAAGAAAATACTTTAGTTCGCCAACTAAACTCATTTCAAATTCATGAGACATAGATTCAAAAAATTCTTTACACAATTTTGAATTGTTAGATCCGAAGATGATATCATTAACATATACCTGGACCACTATTAAATCCTTTCCGAGATTTTTGGTGAAGAGGGTTTGGTCAACCTTACCTCGAGTGTAGCCCTTGCTCAAGAGGAATTCAGAAAGTCTCTCATACCAGGCTCGGGGAGCCTGCTTCAATCCATAGAGGGCTTTATTCAACCTAAAAACCATGTTAGGCTGAACAGAGAAATTAAAACCTAGATGTTGTTCAACATATACCTCTTCCTTCAATAACCCATTTAAGAATGCGCTTTTGACATCCATCTGCTGCAGCCGAATGTTCCTAGAGCATGCAAATGCAAGCAGAATTCTTATAGCTTCCATCCTAGCCACTGGGGCATAAGATTCATCAAAATCCACACCAAATTCTTGACTGTAGCCTTGAGCTACAAGTCTTGCTTTGTTTCTAGAAATAGCTCTATTCTCATCAACTTTATTCTTGAAAACCCATTTAGTGCCAATGACATGAGTGTTATCAGGTCTGGGAACTAGTTCCCATACAATATTTTTCTCAAATTGATTTAATTCCTCACACATGGCAGATATCCAAGAATCATGTTTTAAGGCTTCTTCCATAGATTTGGGTTCCACCTGAGATACCAATGCAGCTAAGTCCTATTCTTGGACAATTCTAAAATGAGACCTTGTCCTAGGAGGATCATGCAAATTGCCTATGACATTTTCACTAGGGTGGTCTTTGTGAAATATTATCTCACCTGAGGGTTCACCTACCTCAGCTGCTCCTTCTTGCTGTGAGTTTTCTGGTTGAGCAGCTGGCTGCATCTCTTCTTCTTCAATTTTCTCCAAGAAATCTCCCTCATTAGATGGCTCCCTGTCATCATTCATCACTTTGTTAGAGAAATCATTTTCATCAAACACTACATGCGGTGTTTCTTGAACAGTTTGATCATCTTTATTGAAAACTCTGTAAGCCCTTGAGGTTTCTGAATATCTGAGAAAAATTCCAGGAGAGCTTCTAGCTTCAAATTTGTCCAAACCATTCTTACCATTATTGTGAATAAAACATTTGGAGCCAAAAACTTTAAAGTAAGAAATGTTTGGCTGCTTACCCTTGAGAAGTTCATAAGGAGTTTTCCTATGAGTAGGTCTTACCAAGGCTCGGTTTAGAATGTAGCATGCAGTATTCGCAGCTTCAGCCCAAAATCTCTTTGGAAGTCCACTCTCAATCAGCATAGTCCTGGCCATTTCAATTATTGACCTGTTTCTTCTCTCAACAATTCCGTTCTGCTCCAGTGTCCTGGGAGAAGAGAATTTGTGAGTCACTCCCTCTCTTGAGCAAAATTCAGAAAATGAAGAGTTCTCAAACTCTCCTCCATGGTCAGACTGAATTGTAATGATATTATGTTCACCTTGCAGTTTGATTTTATTGAAAAGTTCTTCAAAGTGAACAAAAGCATCATTTTTATTTGCTAAACAAAACAACCAAGAAAATCTAGTGAAGTCATCAACTATGACTAATCCATATCTCTTACCTGACAAACTTTGTATGCGAGTAAGACAAAAGAGATCCATGTGCAAGTGCTACAGCGGTTTAGATGAAAGACTCTCAGTTCTCAACTTAAAAACTGCACGAGTCTGTTTACCTTGTGCACAAGCATCACATAGCTTGGACCCTAACTGAAATCTTATTCTGGGCAAACCTCTAACTAGGTTATGCTTAGACAGTTTATTCATTGTAGATAAACTAGTGTGGCCTAGACGCCTATGCCAGTCAAAAGCAACCTGTTCAGAGTTAGCAGACAGACACAAGTTAGTTTCAGGATTATCATCCAGGTCTACGATGTATACATTGTTTACTCTATGACCTTTGAACATGACGTTATCAGAATTCAGCTCAAAAACAGTGCAGGAATTGTGGTCAAAGAGTACCTTGTGTCCTTTGTCGCAGAGTTGACTTATACTTACCAAGTTGTGCTAAAGTCCTTCTACAAGATACACATCTTCAATGGAGTTAGTAGAGGACTTACCAACTGTACCAATTCTAATTATTCTTCCTCTGTTATTTCCACCGAATTTGACCAAGCCCCCAAACTTTATTTTCAGTTTGCTAAATTTGGACCGGTCTCCTGTCATGTGCCTGCTACAGCCGCTGTCAAGATACCACTTGTTATGCTCGGCTGCCAGGCTAACCTGCGAGAGTTCAGACAAAGTAATGTGGGACCCAATTCAAATTGGGTCCAAAGATAGTTTTCAATTTATGCAAATTACACTTAGGAACCCACATTTGTTTTACTGTTCTTTTCAGTGATTTCATGTGGATTGATTCTTCCTTCTTGGCATTTCTCAGTGGGTGTTGAATGAGCCTATTCCTATTAAAATTATGCTGTTTCCGAACAGAAAAATTGTTGTTTGGCCTCTTAGAGGAAACACGTGTGTGCTGAGCATAATTCATGTAACCATTTTTATTCAAATGAAAATTGTGCTGAAAGTGATGCATGTTTGCATGCTTTCCTTGATAACTAGCATGCTGAACTTTCTTAGCGAAACTGTTCACCTTTCTAGTGACATCAATAGGAATGGTCGTGTGAAAACCTTTGTTCCACAACTATTGCACAGGAGCAGTTCTAGTCTCAGGATTTCCTGACTTAGCTTGCTGACCAGTGGATTGAATGGATTTGCTGGTCGAAACCTTCAATGTAGAGACAGATTTGGAACTGGATGGTGTTTCCAGTTTTTCTTTGCCCTTGACGGGGCAGAACGTGACAGTTTTAAATTCAAAGGGTTTTTTACTTGTGGGATAGTATCCTAATCCCTCCCTATTGAAGTTTACCCTCGACCCCAGAAGGGCATTGAGATTGTTTCTCCCCTCTGTAAATTTTTCTAGCATTTTTCCTTTGTCCTCAATCTCCTTCTGAAGTTCATTACATTGGTCCTGGAGTTCCTGATTAACTTTTCTAACCGCCTCATATTTTTCTGCAATCAGTCTAAACTCTTTTTTACTCTCTTCAGTTTTACTCTTCAGCTCATTCATCCTAGCTAGATTTTCCTCTCTTTCCATTCTAAACTTCTCGATCTCACTTCTAGCCTGATCTAGCTCAATGGCCATCTCCTTGGTTTTCATGTTATCCGTAACAGCAATAGAGTGTTCCTCAGAAACAGAGTGAAACTTTCGTTTAAGCATTCTGTGCTCCTTGGTTAGAAAATTTTATTTAGCTAACAGGTCGCCATAGGCGTCCTCCCAATCGTCCAAAGTAAAATTCTCAAATAAGTTCGTTACCTCTTCCTCATGGTTGGCCATGAGGCAAGTCTTCTCTTCACCTTCACTGGACGAGGTGGCTTCTGGATCCTCCTCCTCGTCGCTCCATGTGCACAGCATGGCTTTCTTCTTCTTGTGCACCATCTTCTTCTGGTATCCGGGAGCCTTAGCTTGCAGCTCTGGACATTCACTTTTCATGTGACCAGGTTTCTGACAATGGTAGCATGTAACCTTCTTAACGAACCGATTCTTCTCAAGTTCTCGTTCAGGAGACTTCCTTGCAGCATTAAATTTCTTTCTCCTGTAGAATTTCCCTTTAGTCCTCAAGAACTTTCTGAATTGCCTGGTGAGCATGGCCTGCTCGCCCTTATCCAGGTCTGAGAATCCGTCAGAGTCTTCGCTGCTACCACCACTGCTGCTGCTGCTGCTGCTCTTCTTAGTATGTCGTGAGACTTTCAGAGCAACATTCTTTCCCTTTCTGTCATGTCCATCATTACCTTGTTTGAAGTTCATTTCGTGGGTCATGAGAGACCCAATCAGCTGGGTTACTGACATGGTGGATAAATCTCTAGATTCCTCTATGACGGTCACCTTAGTATCCCAGATGGGAGTTAGGGACCTAAGGATCTTCCTGACAATGTCTTCTTGCTGAATCTCCTTTCCAAATCCTCTCAGACTATTGATGATCACAGATAATCTAGCATATATTTCTGTGATCGACTCCTCTGGCTTCATCTTAAACAACTCATACTGAGTTGTAAGCATATTGATCTTGATAGCTGTCACTTGAGATGTGCCCTCATAAATTAACTACAATTCATTCCACATTTTCTTTGCAGTCTTGCACGCTGAAATCCTCAAGTACTCTTCCGGGTGGACGGCGCACTGTATGATGTTAAGAGCTGTCCAATTCAGTGCGGAGAGTTTAACATGTTCCTCTGTCCACATGTCTTCGTTCGGTGGAAGTTGGTACGGACCATTTGTAATTACTCTCCAGAGCTTGTGGCTTTGGGCCCTGATAAAGACTTCCATCATGTTCTTCCAAAAGAAATAGTTATTACCATCGAAGAAAGGGGGACGGGTGATTGACTGCCCTTCAGCAATGTAGCTGCGAGAACCAGCGGATCCGTTTCCCTGGCCGTTGGACCACATATTGGGAAATACCCGCTCTGATATCAAGTGATACAAGAAATATAAAGTGATCTAGAAGGGGAGGGGATGAATAGATCACTGTTTTCAACCGATTAAAAATTACTGAAGAATGATTCACTTAAAACAAGCAATCTCGAAGTTGAACCCACAAAAACGCAGTGTGGACAATAGCTCGAGTGGATAGAAGGAACACCACAAAATCACCACAGACAATCACACGAGTACCCAGAGGTTTTTAAGGTGGTTCAGTCAGACCTCAAGTCTGCCTACGTCCACCCCTCACTTCAAATCGAAGTGAGGCTTCCACTAGCACCTGCTAGCAAAGCAGACTCAGTCTGCGACAACGGCTGATTCACAGCTTCACCAGGGGAACACCCTCCCCTCTTCCTCCACACCCGGAGGGAACCCTAAGGATGCCAAGTCCCTAGAAACCAGGAAACAAGTTCCTCTTCCTCCAACCGGAGGGAACACTAGTGATCTGTAGTCACTAGAACCAGAGACCAAGGTCTCTCTTCCTCTGAAGCCCAGAGGGAACACTTCTTCTACGAGAGGGAACAATACTGCAACCTCTGTTGCAAGTGAACCAGAGAGAACACGTCTCTCTCTTCCCCTGAACACTAGGAGGTAACACAGAGAACTTTCAATCAAGAAGGAAAAAATAGATAAAAATGAAAACAAGAAAGAAGGAAGCCAAATTTCAGAAACTGGAAACAATGTAGCTCAAACTGAGCAGCAGACTTCGGATTTGATCCGTAAGTCAAAACCCATCTTCTGATCACTCTTCTGCTCTCTCTTCTCTCTCAACTGGATCACTCTAGTTTCTCAGGGAGGCTCTTTCTCGTCTGCTCTCACTCAAATTTCTTTTCTGTAACCTCGGAGCTCCTCCTTTTTCGTAGATGGTGAGTGTTGTGCCCCTTAGGCACAAGCATGTGCTATGTCGCCTTGATGATAGCAATGCTATTTGGTTTTGATGATAGCAAGACAGCGAGTGTATTTGAGTGCATTTGATATTGTATTTTGATGATAGCAATGTTATTGTGCATTGATGATTGTAATAAACAAAGCGCATTTCTATGCATTCTTATTCTTGAGCATTCTGCATATTGATAGCAACATGAATGATGATGTCAGATATCATGTCTCTGCATATATCATGTCTGGATAGCAAAGTCTATATGACTCTCGTTCAAGCCCATGCATTGTATTAGGCTAAGTGTGTACAGCGTCTTAGGCGAAGTCTGTACAGCTGTGTCATATGCTCCTAAGTCTATACATTGGTGTTGGGCATCAAAGTCTGTACATCGCCTTCAATCTTCAAGTCTACACATTGGTCTTTACTTGAAGTCTATACACTGTTTCACTGTTCATGGCTGAGAGTCTATACACTGGGCTTGAAGTGTATTCATTGAGCGTCTCAATGAGCATCTCATGTAAGTCCATACATTCATAGTGCACTGCATTGGCTGAGTAATGTAAGTCCATACATTCATGAAAGTCTATACAACGCTTCAGCATTTAGAAGTCTGTACACCGGCCTTTGCATTAAGCCTCAAAGTCTGTACAGCGTGAAGTCTACACTTTGGCACTGTAGCTCGCTCGTGCAAGTCTGCACATTGGACTCTTGATCAAGTCTACACATTCATTGTCAAGGCAAAGTCTATACAAGGGCTTTAGGTTCTCCAAGTCTATACATTTGCTGCAAAGCTCAAATCTTCAAGTCTGTACAGCCGTTTGCATTGGATTTCATGTCTAGACATTGCACTGTAGCATCCATCGTCTTCGTGTTGTTTTAGTGTTTATGTCTTTGTGTTGTGTTTACGTTTTCGTGTTAAATTTGTGTTTTAAGTCTTCATGATGTTTCTGCATTTGTGTCTTCTGTCCTCGTGTTGACTTAACACACTTCGTGTTAGTCTTACGACGTGTACTTCTTCTTCTAATCAAGTCGAGTCTGTCTGTGTAACCCGTGTCGTTTCTTTGTGGTCCCACTGCTTCATCACGTGTTGTGATAGCCATGGCATCTTCTGTCTTCGTGTCATCCTCTTTATGTTCGCTTTCGTGTCTCCGTGTTGTTTACTGTAGCAGCTCGATTTGTTCTGATGAACTTCGAGTCGTTTCCCAGTGAACCCCGTGTCGCTTCACCTCGTGATGTTCTCATCGTCTTAGTGTTGTTTTCACTTCGTGTTGTTTTCAACCCATGTCAATTACTGTTCTGTCTTCGTGTTGTTTTCACTACGTGTCGATTTCTGTTCTCATCGTATTAGTGTTGTTTTCACTTGTGTCAACTTCACTTCGTGTCGTTGACAGTCCATGTTGTTTCACCTCGTGTCTTTCTTTTGTTGAAACCATACTTCGTGTTGGTTTCTGTTCTCGTTTTCGTGTCTGTTGTCAGCACGTGTCGTTCTCTTTACTGTGTGTTGTGTCGTGTTTTCTAGACTTCGTGTCTTTCTTGTGCTAAAACCACACTTCGTGTTGGTTTCTGTTCTCGACTTCGTGTCGTTGTCAGTCTGTGTCGTTTTTACCTCGTGTTGTTTTATAACCTCACTTCGTGTCATTCTCTTCATTGTGTCTGTTCTGTCACAGTGTATCTCGTGTCATTCTTTCCTTACTTCGTGCTGTAGTCACCCTGTGTATCTCGTGTCGTTCTCAGTGCATCTAGTATTGCTACTACATACTTCGTGCAGCTTTAGTTCCTATGGCCATCAGCTTTAATGGTTTTCATCTCCTTGCAGGTCCGAGGAAGAACATTCCACACACCTGGGCAGCACGTGATCCGAGGCTGGAATGAAGCCTGCTGAGAGACTGCCACGTGGTCCGAATACTTAGGGCTGAAAGTGTAGAGGTCACACGTTGGGGCTGATGCTGCTGCTGCTATATATATGAGCCTCCTTCCACAGAAGAAGGTTGATCAGGTTGGCGAGAAGAAAAATCCAAATAGAGAGCCACGATCCAGAGAAAAAGAAAAGAAAAAGAAGAAGAGCAGAAGGAGAAGAAGAGAGGCAGAGAGCTCGAGAAGAGTGGGAAGAGAAAAAGAAGCAGAGAGTGAGAGGAGAGCAGAAGAAAGAGAAAGAAAGATAGAGAGTGAGCGAGAGAGCTCGTGGAGAAGAAGGAAGAACTTACATGATGATCTGTCTACTGGACCGTGGATCAAATCCAGGCCAGTCAGCTCCGTTGAGAGCCATATTGTGCATTTCATTTTTCAGCTTTCTGTTTTGCTGAAGTTATTTTCGTTTATTGTTTTTCCTTTGTCTTCTGGTTTGCTGTATTTCCGATAATCAGTAGAGAGGTCGGGGTTCCTCCTGTTGGTTCAGGAGAAGGGAGATCTGATCTCCGGTAGCAAGTAGCTGGGAGCTACTTGTGGGTTCCCTCCGGTTTGGAGGAAGGGAGACTTGTCTCCGGTTCTGGGCTTGTGGATTCAAGTCCAGGGGTTCCCTCCGGGTCTGGAGGAAGAGAGACCGTGTGTCTCTGGTTTGCTAGTGACTGGTGTCACTAGTGGTTCCCTCCGGTTTGGAGGAAGAGGGGAGGTTGTTCCCCTGGTCAAGCTGTGAGGCAGCACTTGTTGCAGACTGAGTCTGCGGTTTCTAGCGTGAGCTAGTGGAAGCCACACTCGGGTTGAGTGTGGGGTGGATGTAGGTCTGCTGGACCGAACCACCTAAAAAACCCCTTTTGCACTGTGGTTTGACTTGTCTATTTGTGCTTCTGCTAGGTGATTGCATAGGGGCGCTCCTTGTGTTTGGCGTCTGGTTGAGCAGAAGTTTTATTAGTTTATAGATTGACTAAATCTGTCTTGTTAGCTCTCCAGTGATCTCACTGTGTGTTTGGTTAGTTCCACAACTGCCATCTAGCCTTTAAGTTTGTTTAGTTTGCAAACTAGCATTTCAGTGAGCGAAATTTTAATTGGGCGAAAGGTTCTTAAAGGGTTATATTCATTCACCCCCCCCTCTGAATACTGCACCGAACCCAACAATTGGTATCAGAGCGGTTCCCTAGCTCAACAGATCCAACGATCTGAAGGGGATCCTGCCATCTTGTGAGGTGTTCTTCTGCTCGACTGTTGCTTGGATTTTTAATCGAACGCTTACTGATCGCTTGATCAAATGGCTCCATCCGTGATATTTGATGGTTCTAATTTCTGTGATTGGCTAGGCGGCCTTTTTGTCTACTTAGATTCCATTGATCCAAATCTATGGAATCTTGTGTCTAGAGGCCCACATAAATTGTCTCACGATCAGACTAAATGGTCCAAGGAGGACAGACTGAAGAACCGTGAGAATCTCATGGCTCTTAATATTTTGACAGTGGCAGTCGATACTGACCTATTTCCATTTGTCTTCGAGTGCACATCTGGAGAAGAAATTTTTGACAAAGTGGCTGCCGTTCATGAAGAGCAAAATGATCAGTGTTTGATGGCCAACCGAAGCAATCACAGTGAAGATCAAAGGGATGACTCATCATCTCAGGTAAGCTCCGAACCTGAAGATTTATCTTATGATGAGCTATCAGATTCTTATGATGTCTGCATGATAGACGTTAACAATGTTAAAGAACAAAATGTTGCTTTAAAAGTTGAGAATCAAAACTGTCTAAACAAGATTATTGAATTAAAAGACAATCTGAATGAGAAAGATATTGATCTCCTTAAGAGCATGCAAGATGTAACTGTGCTTAAATCCATGATGGATAATCTGAAACGTGACAGTGCTGAATGTCGAAAAGAAAATAGAAGATTAAAAGATGAAAATAAAAAACTGATGGTCTTGAACACAGTGATGGGACATCAATGGTTAACCATTGAAAAAGAAAAAGGCATTCAGAAGGAAGACTCATGCAATCAATGTACAATCTTAGAGGATCTGGTTAAGGAAATCAAATTTGATGATAATTTTCAAAAGAATACAATCAGATCCTTAAGAGAAACGAATGAGTCATTAAAAAGTTTGAATGAAGCCCTACAAAAACAGATTGTCATATGTGAGGAAGAGTTAACAAAATCTGAATTGAAAATATCCTCCATACAATCTGAAATAGCCTCTCTATCAAAAACTGTGAAAGGGAAAGAGAAAATGACTGTCACCCTGAATGAGAAAAAATCAAATCAGAATTCTGTGTGTTCATGCTCAACTTCATCCATGAATATCTCTGCCGAAACTGTGCATGACAATCATAGCCTTCATTCATATTCACATGCACATATCTTTAAAGGATTGCCTGCTGAAAATTCTCAGGTCAAGAATTTCTCTGATAAAAGGAAAAGTGTTAAATGCTTTTACTGTCATAGAATTGGTCATGTCATGCATAAATGTGATTTAATGAGACAAGATGACATAAAAGCCAAAAATTCTCATGCTAACAATCATGCTCATCTGAATAAAAGAACTAATTGCTTTGAATGTGGAAAAGTAGGTCATGCTGCTGCACAATGCTGGTGTGCTAGAAGTAAGAAAACATCACAGTCTTATCATGCTGATTTGAATGCTAAAATAAGAAATTCAATTGTCTGCTCTCACTGCTTGAGGCATGGCCATACAGTAGGAAACTGTTGGCATGTAAAGGGAAAGGTTTTTCATTCCAAATCTGTAAAATTCCCTGCTCCCCATATTGCTGCTAGAAATGACTATGGCTTTAAAAGAAAAACACTTCCATGTTTTAACTATGGAACGCCAGGTCATAAAGCTAATCAAGGATGGTTGACTGGAAATAAAAAACAAAATGTTCATATGGATAACAAAAACCTTCATGTGAATAGATTTCATGATCATACTAACATGCATGCTCAAAGGAACAAAAACTCTGTTGTCTCTTGCTATTATTGTGGTCAGTATGAACATTCCATGTCCAACTGCAAATTGATGACATCTGATGACCTTCATGCACAAAATATGTCTAGAACACATGTTGGGGGTAATACAGGACCCAAGACTGCTTGGGTTCCTGCAGGATCAAAATGATTAATCTTTGCAGGTGTGTCTTGGAAATGAATAAAGGGGGTTAATCAACTAAGGCACTCAAGAATGAAAATCCCATGACTACATTTCAGGTTAGCTTTGAAAAACTCTGCTTAAATTCTGCTTCTGAATTTGGGTGGCAGAGTTCAGTAAACAAAATGCCCATGCACACAACAGAAATTTTGATGTTCATGCACATGAATTTAATGCTTACAATAAGGTGCATAAAAGGAACTCAAATTCTGTTAGTTATCATGGTAAGTCTGGTCAATTTGGTTATTCCTTGTCCAGCTATAAGTTGATGGGCTATGTTGATAATTCTGTTAAGAGATCAGTCAGAACACCTGTTAGGGCTCATACAGGACCCAAGGCAACTTGGGTTCCTGCAAGATCATATTGATTGACATGTTGCAGGTGTGCCTTGGTAAGAGATATAAAAGGGGTAATTTAGCCAAGGCACTCAAAAAGGAAGCCCAGGATTCTATATCTCAGGTTAGTTCTGAACTTTGTTTTAAATTCATTATCTGAAATTGTGAGCATGAAAAATTGTGAGTTTCATGTTGATTTGCTTGGTTGATTTTTTTTTATGAACTCTTCATGTCTAGCTCATCAGTCTGCATTCCAGACTCAGCTATTGAATTCAATTCTGCATATCTGATGCTCTTCTCTTGCTATATGTTGAACTGAATTTGAATGCTTCTTTAGTGTATACAGTTGATGCACTATATAGACTCTGTGTCCATGCATGTGTTTTGTGTTAATGCATTGCATGCTTGTTATTGAATGCATACTTGGACTGATTGTGTATAGACTGATTGTCATTGCATGTGTCAATGATGCTGTTCAATGCATGAAGGACTGCTTTATGTTGCATTGTCCTTGTTAACCCTGGTATATCAAATGGTATGTTACTAAAAGGCAGGGAAATCTGCCCGGAGGTTCCTACCATGTGTGAGATGGTCTTTGAGACCAGGTCCTCCGCCTAGTACCATGGGTCTAGTTTTCATATAGAACAGTGTACTGCATCATATGTTGAAAAAAAAAATCTGAAAATTTAAAATGAAGATGATGCATTTGATAAATTCTCTCTCTGATTGAACAAAGCATGAATTCTTCTTGAGCATATTCTAAAATTATGAGCAGTTCATTAATTCTATTTCATGCACTTTGTCAGGGGGAGTTTGACTAATGTTGCATAGTCTGCATGTAGAACTGTCTAATGCATAGCATATTTTTGCATCATGGTGTCAGGGGGAGCTGAGAGTTCTATTCAATTCATTGAATCCTTGGTACTTCTCATTGTCCCCTTTCAACTCATTCATATTCACTGTCATCAGATGCTATGGATTATAATACTTATTGCTATCCTTTCCCCATTTTTTCACTAAACAACAGCTTTGCATCTGGTTTAGTACATTGAATGGTGATTATTGCAACTGTTCACTTATAAGAATCACATTTAGAAAGGAACTAAAGGTTTAACCTTTATAAACTGAAGAGCTAAGTGTCTGCACTTCAGAATCTGAGATAAAAGGAAACTTTTATAGCTCTTAATCTTTGTCTCATAGCTAAAATAGAAAAAGTTTTTGTAATGCCTAAATGTGTTGAACTGGATATGTCTAGAACAGGCTAATAAGAGTGTGTACTGATTTTTTCAAACAATCACTCTAAAAGAATTAAGGGTAGCAGTAAATAAGTTCATTAATGTTAAGAACTGAACATAGTGACAGAGCAATGGCTGATTGCACTGAGAAACTGTGAACTCCTCCAAAGAAGTAGGAAAATTCACATGTCATGAAGTGCTTTAGACTATCTCTGTTCATAGGGTCAAATCTATAGGGGGAGTCCTCACCAAGTAACTGAGGGTACTGGCCTCTAATCAAGGTATACCCTTAATGTCAAAAGTGAAGACTATTCTTTGTGGGTTTTGATCTGAAATAGGTCTAGTAGTTTATGCCTAGTAACTAGGGGTACTTGCCTCTGATTAAGGTGTACACCTAATGTCAACAGCATAAATGCCACAGGTCTATTCACTTAGCTCAGGTTCAGAAATTGAAAAATGAAAATCAAACTACTGTAACCCTTTGAAAATCAAAAGTCTATGAGTGAAAATTGTTTTTATTAATACATATTCAAGTTGCCTCTCTTGAATTTCCTTGTTTAATCACAAAAGGGTATTATTTCAGACTTATCTATTAATACCATGTGCCCTAGATTCATTGCTATAAATGGAATCAATAAACTCTTTTTCAGAGGTAAGATCTTTTACTCTAGGTTTATCACCGTTAAACCTGAATTTTTGTCAAAAGTGTATGTTGCTGATTCTTATACTTTAACATTTGTTTATAATCATGCTTCCTTTCTGAACCTATGATTCAGCTGTTATCAAGTGACCCTCCTACCTTCTCTACCTTGTTATCTGTTCATATTCCTTCTCAAAGGGGGAGCATTTATTTAGGGGGAGAAATAAATCAGGGGAGTCTTACATTCAGGGGGAGAATGTTCTAGAGGAATTTGCATGCATATTGCACTTTGCACTCTTGTTTTTACTATTTTTCTTTTTTTGATCATGTCAAAGGGGGAGAAAATCTTGTGTGTGACTCACTGTCACTATCACTGTTTATTGCCATCATCAAAAAAGGGGAGAATGTTGTGCCCCTTAGGCACAAGCATGTGCTATGTCGCCTTGATGATAGCAATGCTATTTGGTTTTGATGATAGCAAGACAGTGAGTGCATTTGAGTGCATTTGATATTGTATTTTGATGATAGCAATGTTATTGTGCATTGATGATTGCAATAAACAAAGCGCATTTCTATGCATTCTTATTCTTGAGCATTCTGCATATTGATAGCAACATGAATGATGATGTCAGATATCATGTCTCTGCATATATCATGTCTGGATAGCAAAGTCTATACATTGGACTCTCGTTCAAGCCCATGCATTGTCTTAGGCTAAGTGTGTACAGCGTCTTAAGCGAAGTCTGTACAGCCGTGTCATATGCTCCTAAGTCTATACATTGGTGTTGGGCATCAAAGTCTGTACATCGCCTTCAATCTTCAAGTCTACACATTGGTCTTTACTTGAAGTCTATACACTGTTTCACTATTCATGGCTGAGAGTCTATACACTGGGCTTGAAGTGTATTCATTGAGCGTCTCAATGAGCATCTCATGTAAGTCCATACATTCATAGTGCACTGCATTGGCTGAGTAATGTAAGTCCATACATTCATGAAAGTCTATACAACGCTTCAGCATTTAGAAGTCTGTACACCGGCCTTTGCATTAAGCCTCAAAGTCTGTACAGCGTGAAGTCTACACTTTGGCACTGTAGCTCGCTCGTGCAAGTCTGCACATTGGACTCTTGATCAAGTCTACACATTCATTGTCAAGGCAAAGTCTATACAAGGGCTTTAGGTTCTCCAAGTCTATACATTTGCTGCAAAGCTCAAATCTTCAAGTCTGTACAGCCGTTTGCATTGGATTTCATGTCTAGACATTGCACTGTAGCATCCATCGTCTTCGTGTTGTTTTAGTGTTTATGTCTTCGTGTTGTGTTTACGTTTTCATGTTAAATTTGTGTTTTAAGTCTTCATGATGTTTCTGCATTTGTGTCTTCTGTCCTCGTGTTGACTTAACACACTTCGTGTTAGTCTTACGACGTGTACTTCTTCTTCTAATCAAGTCAAGTCTGTCTGTGTAACCCGTGTCGTTTCTTTGTGGTCCCACTGCTTCATCACGTGTTGTGATAGCCGTGGCATCTTCTATCTTCGTGTCATCCTCTTTATGTTCGCTTTCGTGTCTCCATGTTGTTTACTGTAGCAGCTCGATTTGTTCTGATGAACTTCGAGTCGTTTCCCAGTGAACCCCGTGTCGCTTCACCTCGTGCTGTTCTCATCGTCTTAGTGTTGTTTTCACTTCGTGTTGTTTTCAACCCATGTCAATTACTGTTCTGTCTTCGTGTTGTTTTCACTACGTGTCGATTTCTGTTCTCATCGTATTAGTGTTGTTTTCACTTCGTGTCAACTTCACTTCGTGTCGTTGACAGTCCGTGTTGTTTCACCTCGTGTCTTTCTTGTGTTGAAACCATACTTCGTGTTGGTTTCTGTTCTCGTCTTCGTGTCTGCTGTCAGCACGTGTCGTTCTCTTTACTGTGTGTTGTGTCGTGTTTTCTAGACTTCGTGTCTTTCTTGTGCTAAAACCACACTTCGTGTTGGTTTCTGTTCTCGACTTCGTGTCGTTGTCAGTCTGTGTCGTTTTTACCTCGTGTTGTTTTATAACCTCAATTCGTGTCATTCTCTTCGTTGTGTCTGTTCTGTCACAGTGTATCTCGTGTCATTCTTTCCTTACTTCGTGCTGTAGTCACCCTGTGTATCTCGTGTCGTTCTCAGTGCATCTAGTATTGCTACTACATACTTCGTGCAGCTTTAGTTCCTATGGCCATCAGCTTTAATGGTTTTCATCTCCTTGCAGGTCCGAGGAAGAACATTCCACACACCTGGGCAGCACGTGATCCGAGGCTAGAATGAAGCCTGCTGAGAGACTGCCACGTGGTCCGAATACTTAGGGCTGAAAGTGTGGAGGTCACACGTTGGGGCTGATGCTGCTGCTGCTATATATATGAGCCTCCTTCCACAGAAGAAGGTTGATTAGGTTGGCGAGAAGAAAAATCCAAATAGAGAGCCACGATCCAGAGAAAAAGAAAAGAAAAAGAAGAAGAGCAGAAGGAGAAGAAGAGAGGCAGAGAGCTCGAGAAGAGTGGGAAGAGAAGAAGAAGCAGAGAGTGAGAGGAGAGCAGAAGAAAGAGAAAGAAAGATAGAGAGTGAGCGAGAGAGCTCGGGGAGAAGAAGGAAGAACTTACCTGAAGATCTGTCTACTGGACCGTGGATCAAATCCAGGCCAGTCAGCTCCGTTGAGAGCCATATTGTGCATTTCGTGTTTCAGCTTTCTGTTTTGTTGAAGTTGTTTTCGTTTATTGTTTTTCCTTTGTCTTCTGGTTTGCTGTATTTCCGATAATCAGTAGAGAGGTCGGGGTTCCTCCTGTTGGTTCAGGAGAAGGGAGATCTGATCTCCGGTAGCAAGTAGCTGGGAGCTACTTGTGGGTTCCCTCCGGTTTGGAGGAAGGGAGACTTGTCTCCGGTTCTGGGCTTGTGGATTCAAGTCTAGGGGTTCCCTCCGGGTCTGGAGGAAGAGAGACCGTGTGTCTCTGGTTTGCTAGTGACTGGTGTCACTAGTGGTTCCCTCCGGTTTGGAGGAAGAGGGGAGGTTGTTCCCCTGGTCAAGCTGTGAGGCAGCACTTGTTGCAGACTGAGTCTGCGGTTTCTAGCGTGAGCTAGTGGAAGCCACACTCGGGTTGAGTATGGGGTGGATGTAGGTCTGCTGGATCGAACCACCTAAAAAACCCCTTTTGCACTGTGGTTTGACTTGTCTATTTGTGCTTCCGCTAGGTGATTGCATAGGGGCGCTCCTTGTGTTTGGCGTCTGGTTGAGCAGAAGTTTTATTAGTTTATAGATTGACTAAATCTGTCTTGTTAGCTCTCCAGTGATCTCACTGTGTGTTTGGTTAGTTCCACAACTGCCATCTAGCCTTTAAGTTTGTTTAGTTTGCAAACTAGCATTTCAGTGAGCGAAATTTTAATTGGGCGAAAGGTTCTTAAAGGGTTATATTCATTCACCCCCCCTCTGAATACTGCACCGAACCCAACAGTGAGGCAGTGCTTTTATAAGCGATCAGGAGGGTTCATGCAAGGCGTGTGCTTCCCGTGCTCGATCCAGAACCTTCTTTCCACGTGCCCTTATAGCATTGGTTCCTTTAGTATTGGATCACGTGCAGCCCAGACACTGGGGAATATTCTTCCTCGGACCACCTTCTTCTTTTTGTTTTTCTTCTTCTCCTGCAAAGAAATAAAAACCATTAAAACTCAGGGCCACAAAAAACTAAAACTGCATGAGATATGTGATAGCAATACGAGATGCACTATACTGAGAACGACACGAGATACACAAGATGACTACAGCATGAAATAAAGAGAGAATGACACGAGGTCATATGAGAATAGCACGAGGTGAGAAGGAAATAACACGGAGTGAAACGATAGAAACACACGATCAGAGAAACCTTGGACGAAGATAGAAAGAAGCAACACGAAGACACAAATACAAAAATAACATGAAGACATAAAAACAACAACACGAAGACACAAACACAGAAACAACACGAAGACATTAAAAAATGACTCGAATACAAAATTGCTTGAACTTACGAACGACTCGAAGACGAGGACGACACGGACTGAAACCAACTCGAAGACGAAAACAGAACCCTACACGAAGTGTGGTCACAAAGCAAAAAGGACACGGGGTCTAGGAAAAATGACACGAAGACAGAAGATAGGAACGGCTACAACGACACGTGATAAAACAGTGAAAGCAGGAAAATGACTCGAGTAACTACAGTAAATGACACGAAAACACAAGAGCAAAAATAAAAAGGATGACTCGAGATGAGCAACTAAATACTGAAGAAACGACACGAGGTTCACAAGAAAATGACTCGCAGTTCATCAGAACAAATCGAGCTGCTTCAGTAAACAGCACGAAGACAATCAACAAACATAGTTGGAACAACACGATGTACAAAAGGACAACACGAAGTGTAGTAAACACAAACAACACGAAGTATGAAAGGAACAGCACAGACATACAAGGTACTACCTCATAGCAGCTTTCCTATTAATCATGGAAATTTCAAATGCATAACATTACGCAAGATATCTGATTAAAATGACAATATCTAACATAGTGATGCTCATCATCAAAACACTAGGGAAGTCACAAAAATCCAACATTGGGTCGGTGCAATTTTTGACTAGAATACACTATTTGATCTGCTCGTTTCTATCTCAGTGCAAATCCAACTCGGTGCAAGCTTTGTCTTGCTTCTATCCTTGTTCTGCACATTTCTCTCTGCCATCTCGGTGCAGCTCTTGCTTGGACTGCACATCCCGACTCGGTGCATTCTTTCTCGTTCTGAATAGAATAAAGTCAGTGCATCTTTGTGCTTTATCCTTTCATGACAGTGCACATCTGTTGCACGTTTGAACTCTATGGTCCGTGCTTATGTCATCGTGAGCTTTCATAAGTCAGTGCATCTCTCACTTTTGCTCACTTCAACTTGGTGCAACCTATTGTTCACCTGTAGTAAGTCAGTGCAATGGCTGACTTGGGAACTCCTATTCAGTGCAGTTTATGCTTACGTACTCGCTTCACCCGTAAAACTTATGCTAAGTATGTGACAAAGTATTTATTCCTCTTGTGACAGTTTGTCTGTGCATTCACCAGATGGATGGCACGTGATCCGAGGAAGATGAAGGTCCATAACATTCGACACGTGCCCCAACCTTTCAGGCGGGAAACATGGTATCCACACGCCTAAGTCTCTGAAGCAGACATATGTATATATATACTGAGGAAAAGGGTTCGAGAAGAGAGGATGGAATAGTGGAAAAAGGAGGAGAGAAGAGTGAGAGCAGTGCTGTGGATCAAGAGAGAAAATCAGAGACCAACCACTCCATCAAGAGCCGAGAGAAGATTCCGAGAGAGAGAGAGAGAGCTGTCTGTGAATCTGAAGATCTGCTTCTACACAAGCTACATTATTCTATCTTAGAGATGATTGTTTTCCATTGATCTTTTTATTTTCGAGTTTCCTTCACTTTCAATTCCATTGTGTTACCCTCCAAGCTTGCTCGGAGGAAGGGAGAAGTTCTCCGGTTTCCATCCATTGGTCTTGGAGGAAGAGAGGTTTGATCCTCTAGTTTTGTGAGTTGCTTGCGAGTAACCTCACAGGGTTCACTTTGCAGCATGCAAAGGAAGGGAGATTTGTTCTCCAGTGTTTCTTCTGGTTGATTAGAAGGCTGAGGAGGGTGTTCCTCAGGGCAAGCTGTTTGGCAGCAATTGTCGCAGACTGAGTCTGCTGTGTGCGATTGATCAATTGCAAGGAAACCTCACTCTTCTGAGTAAGGGGTGGACGTAGATTGTGGATAGCAATCGAACCACCTAAAAACTCTCTCTCTCTCGTGTGGATTTACCTATCTTCTTTGTGCTGCTCTCCATCTACTTGATACATTGTTCCATCGTGAGTTGCTTTCTCGATCTCATTCCATAATCTAGACATCTCTATTGCCTGTCTCCGAAGTTTTCTTCACTGCATTTGGAGGGGTTGAGTAATCGTTTCTGAGTTTATCGAATTTGGGAGTGATCTATTCATCCCCCCTTCTATCTCACTTTCCGCTGCGCGTATCAAGCGGTACCTGCGTCGGGCTTCCCCCGACCTCAGGGTACGTTTTTCTTTCTGTTGGACTATACTTGTCTTTCCTTTGGATTGGACTTTGGTATAATTGTTAATTTGTAACTGTTAATTAAAAAGTAATTTTATTTCTGCTACTGTAGCAAACCTGATTAATGAAATATTATTGCTTACTGTTATATCTGGGGCTTCAATGTACTACACGACATTCCTTTTTCCCTTCGGAGCTTTACAGCTCTTGGGAGGCTTCACGGGTTCCAAGCAGTATCGGGTCTACTCGGTAGTCCTATCGTGTATATCCGGTATCCGCGATCCGGGTCGTCACAGTAGTGATCCGATCATACCTCGAAACAGTGTAGGATCTACTATTTTACCATTTTCATCTTTGTCTAACTTCGAGGTTGTGGCCATTGGAGTTGATAAAGGTTTTGCTTCAGTCATCCCAAATTTCTTTAACAGCTCTAGTGTGTACTTAGCTTGATTGATGAAAATGCCGTCGGGTGTTTGCTTCACCTGCAATCCAAGAAAGAAATTCAGTTCACCCATTAAGCTCATCTCAAATTCTCCCTGCATGATTCCTGTAAATTCTTCACATAAGACATTGTTAGTAGCTCCAAAAATAATGTCATCCACATATACTTGAACTACTAATATGTCTTTACTTGATTTCCTTGTGAAGAGTGTTTAGTCAACCTTACCTGTCATGCCCCGACGCGGAAAATCGAGGGCGCGAGCAGTTACGAGGCACTCGTGTCGATCAGAACATGTACAAATTTAATTCTAAGACAAGAGATAAGAATAAATTGATAATTTTATTCCATCAAAATAGAGGTTACATCACTAATTTATAAGCCATAAAGGCATGATACAATCTTCCAAATTTCATAATTCTTGTAAGAGTAACTATTGATCTACATAAACCTAGGTAAATCACTCTTTCACTCTTGTCCATTCCCTTGTTCATTTTTCTTTCCTACAACAAATAACCAAAACGTAGGGTGAGCACAAAGCTCAGTAGAATTTTATATCTCTAAAGCCAGACAATCTTTAAGTATTTAACAATTTAAACAATTTGTGTCAGGAAGTAGTTGATCATGAATTTCTAGTAGGAAATTTTGTATAAGGAAATTCCAAGTAATTTCAAGGTAACAAAATAATTTCAAGATCATGATAGTAGATAAGATGATGGTCATTTCCAGAAATATATCAAGAACTTTCATGATGAGATGATGGGTACTATCATTAAAATAATTCAAGAACATTAATGATGAACTTTAAGCAATATCGAAGTAGAGCAATCACTTGAACTTTAAACAATATAGAAGTAGAACAATCACTTCTACCAACACTCAGTAGGATTGGCCAATGCAATAAGGGGAGATCACGACGATATGACAGCCCCTCATGGAACATCACTATTTGGCTACACACTTAGGGGTTCTCACGATGGTATGATTTCCCCTAATTGTAATAGACCCTGTATTGGTGAATGCCAGCACCTGATCATTATAATACCGGTTTATATTTGGACTTTGTCTCACCCGTGGCATCATATCAGAACCCCTCATTTATACAATAGCATTTAAATGTCATTTATTTGGGACCCATAGCCCCTGACATTTATCTATATCAATTCCACATATATGGCCAATGAATTTCAAAAAAATAAGCTTTTTGTAAATAAGTACAGATCTAGCAAAAAGTGGTGATAATTGCAAGAAAAGTTTGAAAATGTATTTTAGGCATCATGTTTAGCGACATTAAGTCGTGGAATTCAAGAACGAACGATAACTAGGAAGAAAATTCAAGTAAATAGAACTAATAGAATTATTTTAAATCCATAGTTTAATCTGATGTTCAATTGATTTAACAAGTGTTTAGGTCATATTTTAAGGAAGTTTTTATATCCTGGAAATATTTTAGTTTAGCCAGAATGCAGATTTTATAGCCATTTGAAATTCTGTTATGAACGTGGTGTAGGTGAGCGTCACGTTCTGAAAGCTTCTGTTATAATTATGAAAAAATAACAGAGTCATGGAATGTTAAGTTTTAACTCAGGAGTATCAAATTTTGAATTAAAATCATGATTTTGATATTATTTACTAACTATTCATCATTATGCTAATTAATTGATAAGAAAATATATTTAATATGCAGAAATTAATCTTATCATACCGAAAATAACTTGAACATGCTGGAAATAACTTCAATATATTACTTTACTGATAAGATGACAGAAATAGATTTTTCATGCTGGAATCAATTTTTAACATGCTGAAAATTAATATTTAATAGGCTAAAATTAATACTTAATATGCTAAAATAACTTTCCTACATTAATTCTCTAATAAGTTGATATAAATAAGTTTACCATGCGGATTACATAATTCTCTGATAACAAATGAATTTTTATCATGCTGAAAATAATTTTTCTACATTTATTTACTAATTATTTGATAGAAAAATAGAATTATCATGCTTTAAAATAGTTTTAAATATGCTGAAAATAGTTCTATCATGCTAAAATAATTCTAACATGTTGGAAATAATTTTATCATGCTAGAAGTAATTTTAACATTCTGGAAATATTTTTCATGCATTAATTTACTAATTATTTAATAGGAAATTAGGTTTATCATGCAAAAATGTTGTTTTAAATGGATTTAACTTGCTGAAAAATAGTTTTCATATATCAGTATGAATAAAATAATTTTATCATGCTGGAAGTAATTTTAACATTCTGGAAATATTTTTCATGCAATAATTTACTAATATTATGGTTAAAAATAGGTTTTTACATGATAGAAAAATAATTTTATTTTTCAAAAAAATAATTTTTTTACATGCTGTAAAAATTAAAACATGCTAATATTATTTTTTCTTATTCTTGGTGACTAAATACTTACAATTAAGGTGGATTCCAAATACTTTAAGTCCTATTGTATAGTGACTAAACTTTAGTCCCACATTGGAAGTTAGAAAAAACTTCCTTAGCTTTATATGTTGGATACAAAACTATACTATTAATATATTTATTTGTGCCGTGTCGTGCCGTGCCGTGCTGTGCCGTGCTGGCCGTGCTGGCCCTCGCTAGCGCGACCTTAAGATCGCGCTGGCCAGTGCTAGCGCGAGCTATAAATTTATTTAATATATTTTTTTTTTGAAATCTGGGTGTGCTGTCCAAGGCTAGCGCGATCTGAAACATTATTATATAAATATGTTTTTTGAAATCTGGACGATGGAAATAGGGCATAGGAACGCGCCATGTCTGGGCAGCACGTTTATGAACGCGCCCCTGATGGGCAGCGCGTTCTGGTTCTGAAGAAAAACGGGAATACCCCTCCAGTAAAATGATCATAACTTGCTCATTTCTTAACAAAATTTAGGGAAACATGTATCAATGGAAAGAACATAGAAAAACGAACAAGATAGCATACTTTAATTAAGATTTAGCCTGAGAGACACCTACCTTTGAGCAGATCTAAGGAAGAGGTAGAAAAATACTCAAAATAATATAAAAACCCTTGATTCTCCATATTCTTTCTTCAAATCTCCTCCAATCTACGCAGTAGCGTAGCCTAGGCCTCCAAGGATGATTTGAGAGTCAAATGGAGTTCTATTTATAGCCAAAACTTGGCCAAATTTGTCAAGATTCCTTGCCTAACAATGCCAAACTTTTCAACTTCGAATTGGTAGATAATTCTAATTTTTCTTCTTAATCCAGCCACAATTTGGTGTGAAACCAATGTAAAAATAGCTGGTCTAAAGTTGTAAGTTAAGTAAGGGTTGATTCTTGAGTCAATCTCTTCTACAAATGGAGTTTTTTTAATCTATTAAATACCATATTAAACACATGTTACGAATTCAAGGTTAAATATCCTTTAATAAATTATTTAATCCATTAATCTAGCCCATTATGGATTATCCAATGGGCCAATTGTAATCTTAATCCATCATATGGACTTTTATTGGGCTTGCAATGATTTATCTAAGGGTTAAAGCATTTATTTTTCAATTTACCTTAAGTAAATTCAAGTAAATTCACTATTCTAGTTTAGAAAATTGTAATTTAATTATTTCAAGAAAAATTTAATTGTCTAATTTATTTGAAAATAATTATTTCTCATTTTAATTTATCGGATTTCTACATTACTTCTTTTGAAACCATTTTCCACAAGGAATGAAGTGAGCCTTTCATACCATGCCCTTGGTGCTTGCTTTAACATGTACAAGGCCTTCTGTAACTTGTACACATGCTTTGGATGCTTTGAATCTTCAAAACCTGGAGGTTGCTCTACAAAAACATCCTCCTTGATGTAATCGTTAAGAAATGTAGATTTAACATCCATTGAAAATAGTTTGAAGTTCAAAGAGCAAGCATATGATAATAAGATCCGGAATGCTTCTAGTCTAGCAACCGGTGCAAAAGATTCATCAAAATCAATACCCATCTCCTGGCTATACCCTTTGGCTACAAGCCGGGCCTTGTTCCTAACAACCGATCCCGTATCATTTAACTTGTTTCTGAAAACCCAACGGGTTCCAATTGTGGGATGATTCTTAGGACGCAGCACGAGAGTCCACACTTTGTTCCTCTCGAACTGGTGTAGCTCTTCATGCATAGCCTGAATCCAAGATTCATTTTGAAGAGCTTCATGAATATAAATCTTCTTCTTCTACTTGCCTTAGTGAAGACCTAGTTCTTACCCCATCTTGAGGATTACCGATTATGTTTTCAGTTGAGTGATCCTTTAAGAACGTAGAAGAGCTGGGCAAGTCGGGGTGTTGTACTTGTTATTCCTGAAGTGTTTCAATTGAAGGATCTTCATCCTCTTCACTTTTGCTGGGGATCCCTTCAGTTGGTTCATTCTTGGCCTTAGCATCATTTGAACGTTTGGGATCTTCATCTACATCCATAATTGAAATAGTTTGATTGGTTAGTCTTAACTCAGATTCATCAAAAATTACATGAGGACTTTCTTCAACAACCAAGGTCCGTTTATTAAACAATTGATAAGCTCTAGAGTTAAGTACACAACCTAGGAAAATTCCTTTGTCACTTTTCTCATCAAACTTACCTAGGTTATTGTTTAAGATGAAACATGAGCATCCAAAGGGTTTAAGATGAGAAATATTTGGTTTCTTACCCTTGTACAGCCCATAAGGAGTTTTCTTCATGATGGGCCTTGCCATTGCCCTGTTGATGATGTAGCATGTTGTACTTACCGTCTCGGCCCAAAAGTGTTTGGGTAGGGAGTTCTCACTTAACATGGTTCGTGCCATGTCTATCATGGTTCTATTTTTCCTCTCCACCACTCCATTCTGTTGAGGCGTCCTTGATGATGAAAAATTGTACATGTATCCCTGCTCTTCATACAAATTACTGAAGTCGTGATTCTCAAACTCACCACCGTGATCATTTTGGATGGTAGTGATAAGATAACCTCTATCATTTTGGATTTTCCTGTAAAACACTTGAAACTCCATCAATGTATCATTTTTATTGGATAGAAATAACACCCATGTAAATCTGGAGTAATCGTCAACAATAACAAAACCATAGAATTTCCCTCCTATGCTGGATGTCCTAGTTGG
The DNA here is from genome assembly GCA_022559845.1 of Amorphophallus konjac. Taxonomy (NCBI): domain Eukaryota; kingdom Viridiplantae; phylum Streptophyta; class Magnoliopsida; order Alismatales; family Araceae; genus Amorphophallus; species Amorphophallus konjac. The sequence continues at coordinate 214,769,988 of CM040124.1, read as the reverse complement.
GCCAAACAAGTCGAGATGCAGCAATTCCCAAGGCCGAGAGGTAGAAACCAGATTCTTATTTTTGAAGGAGATTCGTGTTTGCTTGCCTTTTGTGCAAGCTTCACAGATTTTATCACTTTCAAACTTTAATTTTGGTAATCCATTCACTAAGTCATGTCTAGACAACTTGGAGATTACTCCAAAACTAGCACGACCTAATCTTCGTTGTCATAACTATGCATTTTCATGATTGTTTGCTACCAAGCACAAATCATCACAAGAGACATCATCAATATCAATAGTATAGACATTGTTATTTCTTTTTCCAATGAATTTGATCTCATTTGTGTTCTTATACATGACAAGGCAATGCATTTCATCAAAAACAATCTTGAACCCTTTATCACATAACAGGCTTATGCTCAAGAGATTGTGATTTAAGCCTTTCACCAAAAGCACATTCTCGATAAGAGTTTCAGAATTCTTACCTATATTACCGATTCCAATGATTTTACCTTTGTCCTTGCCTCCAAACGCAACTAAACCTCCATCCTTGTCTTGCAGTATAGAGAACACCTTCTTGTCCCCTGTCATATGCCTTGAACAGCCGCTATCCAAGTACCATTTGCTCCCCCTAGCTTCAAGACATATCTACAAGAAACAACATTCTCATGCAATTGATTTTGGTACCCAAACTAGTTTGGGTCCGTAAGAGTTAGTCCAATTCTGTGCATATCTTTTCTTGGTCCAAAATGTATGATTTGTTGGTGAGTTTTGTCTAAGCCAACAGTGAGCAATTACATGACCAAAACAACCACAATGAAAGCAATTGACATTTGAAGATCATCTTGGAAATTGACGTGGTTTTGGTTGAACATGTATAGGCTTAGAGTATGAACATCTAGCACAATCATTTCCTTTTCCATGCACATAGGATGTAGTGATATTATGCTCAAAAGATTTTTTGTTTTGGGGAGTATATCCCAATCCTTCCTTCTAGAAATTAACTTTAACTCCCAACAAGTTATCCAAATTTTGTTTGCCCTTGACAAACATAGAGAGCGTAAACTACAAATCAGATACCTCTTTATTCAAGCTCACATTTTTACTTTCAATTTCTGAAATGGATGATATCAGAATTTCTTTATCATTCTTGAGCTTTTCACAAACTTTTTCAATTTCAAATATTTTACATGATAGCTCCTCTTTGGCTTTTTCAAGATCTGAAATTTTTTGAAGCATGGTTTCTTTTTCCTCTAATAACTTAAACCATTCTTGTTCCAGTTTCTCAAATTTAACAAAAATATCCTCATGTGATGAATCATCAATTTTCTTTTTGAGCATTTTATTTTCAGATCTGATTTTTTTATATTTTGTATACAATGTTTCATATGCTGACTCCCATTATTCATTTGAAATAAAATCAGGGTCAAAATTTACCTCAGTTGAATCATCTTCGTGTGCCATGAGACACAACCTCTCCACTAGCTCTTGGATTTCCGCATCGGATGGTTCGTCCTCTTCGTCGCTCCATGTGACGACCATGGCTTGAGGCTTCTTGAATTTGTCCTTCTTGAATTTCCTCTTTAGATCTAGACATTCTCCTCTCATGTGCCCGGGCTTCTTGCATTCATAACAAATGACATTATTGGGCTTGCTAGGCTCGCCCTTGGTATGAAAGGGCTTCCTTTGCCCCTTTCTAAAATTGTCTTGGAAATTTCTCTTCTTTCTCAGGAATCTCTTTACTTGGTGAGTTATCATGGCCAAGTCTTCTTCTTCATTGCTTCCCTCACTAGATTCTTCTTCCTGGACATCATCACCAGATTGGTGAGCTTTCAATCCAATCATTTTTTTCTTCTTTGTATCTTCCTCGGCTGTTCTCTTCATGTTTATCTCATAGGTCATGAGTGACCCGATGAGCTCATCCAAGGAAAGTGTTGACAAATTTTTTGAATCTTCAATTACTGTGGCTTTTGTGTGCCACGCTGATAGAAGTGATCTCAGAACTTTCGTCACAAGATCGGAGTTTGCGTACTCCTTCCCGAGGCTTTTGCGACTATTTGTGATCTCCGTTAATCTTGCGAACATCTCTGAGATGGTTTCTTCAGGCTTCATTTTGAACAGCTCATAATCTCTTACAAGGAGATTTACCTTGGTCTCCTTGACCTCGGAGGTTCCCTCATATATGAGCCGCAACTTGTCCCACATCTCCTTTGCTGAACTGCACATGGATACACGAGAGAATTCATTAGGATGTATAGCACATTGCATAATATTCATAGTATTAAAATTAACGATGCATTTCTTAATTTCCTCGGGTGTCTATTTCTCTTCATCATTAGAGAGTTTGTAAGGAGCCTTGTCCACAACTCTCCAGATCTCATACTCCTGGGCTCTCAGAAAAACGTGCATCCTATTTTTCTAATAGGAGTAATTCGAGCCATCGAAGTATGGAGGGCGATAGCTGGAATGACCCTCAGGCATCATACCCTTGTTTACCATTGATCTGGATCATACTCTAGATCGTTAGATCTTGAATAAAATAGAGCCTTAGCTCTGATACCAATTGAAGTCCCGCGATCAATGACACCCAAGAGGGGGGGAGAATTGGGTGATTACAGATTTTAAAAACTTTTACCCGATTTAAAACACATATTAAGAGAAAGCAACAAACAAGTATAGATCTCATGGATTACAAAACAAATCTAACTAAATCAACCCCTGCAGTAGTTCTTTGGTACTAGGCGGAGTCCAGGAATCTGAAGATTCTCTCACACAAGGTATTTTCCTCCCGACAAGACTAACCTTGTCGATCAAAAACCACCTTTTGATATACCAGAGATCTCCCGTAAAAAGGTTAATAGAACTAGATCTAAACAAAGAAATCAGATGATGTAATATGCAAATATGCTAGAGCAGAATTGGAGGTAGAAGATAAGGAGCAAACCATACAGGAGACCATGATTTTAGGTGGTTCGGATGCAACACCTGCAACCTACGTCCACCCCTCACCGACTATGAGGATTCACACACTATCTTGTAGAAGGTTACAAGATCAGAGCACACACACACACACTCATGTGAGTTCAGAACTCCCACGAAGATGCACAAGCACCGAATCGCAAGAAAATGTGAAGAAATAGACACACACACACACACACACACATACACACACACACACACACACACACACACACACACACACACACACACACACACACACACACACACACACACACACACACACACACACACACACACACACGGATCTGCGTAGATCCACACACACACAAGTATTCAGATATTACAAGAACACACACTTGAATCTGAAATAGAAATCGAATGGAAAACATAAAGTAAAAACTTTAGATTCAAGCTCCCCCTTAGTTGATGAAGAAGATTTTGGATGCAGCTTGATCTCCACTTGGCTTGGGTTTGATCTGCTCCAGATGTGGCTTGGATCACTTGAAGATGGATGAAGAACTTCCTTCCCAGAGCACTATTCACGGCTACTGTAGCAGTACTCTCCTCTCCCCTTGATAGCCTCCTTGAGCTTCCTTAGATGATTAGGGTTTTTGACCCCAATATGATGTATATATAGATCTTGGATGGTCAAGGGACAAGCCAGGAACCAGATCCACAAATCATGGTAAGTCTGGTGACTTTTGGATTAAACAAACCCAATGAAGAGGGCTTCCCACGTTGTAGAAAATAAAATCAAAAATGGCTGCCTCGAAGCTGGCGGTCGACCGATAGGGGGGGCGGTCGACCGAAATTTTACGGAAATGGGGTTTTCATTTCTGGGAAAACCGATCGACCAGCCCTTGACCGGTGATTGACCGCTGACTGGATAAACCTGCATTTTAAAAAAGTTAGACAATAAATCATAATTTGTGAGCTAATCAGTTTATCACACATCCTGTTTCAGTTAAAATGAGTGAGTTAAGCTTAGCCTGGGTAGTTTTGGAACCAAGATGGATTTATGCATTTGGAAGGGTAAGAACACTTAAACGTAGTGCATGATGAAATTAAGCCTTGAATGCGTATGAAAGTTGAACTTGATTGCTGATACATGGCACGTGATAGAATGCACGTCCTGGGTTTTGTTATCATCAAAATCACCTGAATATACTCAACAAGTACCATCAGTCATGACCTCATATTTGTGACCCGGTCTCGTAGTTGGTCCTTTGTTGAATGCCCAGGCTTATTACTCGTGACAGCTTTCTTGGGTGCTCAGCTGGTTGGTTTCTTTCTCCCCGTACCTTCTATTGTCGTAGCCTTCTTAGAGCTTGGTAATGTAGCATCCCGAGAATTTAATTAGAACAAAATGGTGGAATTTAAAATTTTTCGTTCGGTAGGAACTCAAATAATTTATAAAAATATGGAAAAATGATAGTCGCATAGAGGATGAAAAGTTTAGACTATTGTCTTTCTAAGTCAAACCCTAATTTAAATCTTAACCAAGCCAAATTAAGGAAGTAAGGCTAAAATCAGTCCTTAGAGTATCTAGACCTTAGATTGCCTAATTAGAGCCCAAATCGCGATCAATTTAGCCCAAATTAAGCCCATTAGACCTATCTTGATTGGTAGCCCAATAGCCCTCTCTTTTCTCGCCAAAAACCCTAACCCTAAAGTTTGAATTTGGGCGAGTTATGGCGGCGTGACTTGGTTAAGCATGAATCGCACGCGACCACGGGCGTGGGACTCTATCCTCTTCGATTGATCCTTCCAGAATCAATTGGCCCTATAAAACTGACCCTAGCACGACCTAGTATCAACATTTACTACGGCTGCCAGTGAGGAGCGTGGACGTGGGAGTATTTGGCGACGTGAGCGAGGTGTTTTTCGTGCCGTTCGGGTGCTTGCGATCGTCTTCTTCCTTCGATTAAGGTAGGTGATGGCAGACCAAATTCATAATAAAATATACTATTAGAAGCATCTGCAAGTCCTCTTTCGATCCGTATTAAAATCCCCAAATTTCATCCTGTATAGAGGTCGTATGATTTTAGTTGAAGCATGTCAACTAGGGTTTCATCCATGTTTAGCTTTCATATTTTGATCTAATCAAAGGCTTTCTAGCGGGGAAAAATCAAATTAAACATGCCTCATTATGTGAAATTTTGTGCTCTTTATAGAAGTTCTATTTTGCCCAAATATTATGCATTGTACATCGTTAATTTCATCTCACAATTAGGGTCTATCAAGGATCGCCAGAGATCGGGCGTGTCGACCTGTTTGTGGTCGTAACAGGAACTGCCTGGGACCCTAGCAGTCGAACGATAGACCGTTTCCCAGGTCACTATTCTGGACCATGCGACCTGTCAAATGATTGTTTATGGAACCCTGGCGGTCGCTCGATAGACCGTTTTCCCCTATCTACCGGTTCTGTTGATCGTCACCCTAAGCGGTCATTCGATAGACCGCTAGCCTCTATTAGCGGTCCCCTATAGACCGTCTCGTGTCGTTCATTTCCTTTTTGTATGTTTTGATTATATTGATTACCTCAGTTAGATGGCATGTGTAAGATAGAAACCCACACAAGAATTGGTAAATTATGGAATATATGAACTGATCTAACTTTGTTCATGATTAATCTCTCTTTCATTCCATCATACTACGTTTTCCAACATGATCTTGGTTATAAAATTGAAACTTGTATCAACATGTCACAATGTGAAAATTTTCTAGGATTGTTTGACAGTCACTCCACTCTGGTGGTAGTGACTGATCGATCATCTACCATTATTCGATGTTTCATTAAACCTTTAATCTTGTAATGGTTGGGAGTCTCCGTCGGATATTCCTTCCGTCGGACTAGGACCTCCATTATGAGACCTCCGTAAGACCCCGCAAGCCTGGGATTCCCACTAGGACGCCGAGCAGTTTGCACCCTCAAGACATGTACCCAATTACTCGATCGAATCGCCTGTTTTATAGCCGGAGTTCGGGTCTATCTTGGCTTAAAGGCGGCCATATGCTAGACCGCCTGGTGTCTTAAGTGGTCTAGTCATGGCCGTTTTCTTGCTGGCCACGAGCAAGGTTCTATTGGTCATCTTCCTTATTTTCCATCGACCTAGCAATGTCTAAGTTGACCAAATCGCCTCTGGCTCGACCTGAGAGGTGTGGGCTAGACCCTGGTTCAGTTCCATCATGTCTTGGGCGGGCTAGGAGCCCATTAGGTCGACTGTTTTAGTCTAGCTTGGCCGAGAATAGTTGCTGTTGTCATTGGACCATTTTCATCCTCCAAGCAGCCATCCAAGGACCGTTTTTGGATGGGGCGGCCCAGTAAGAGACTGTTTACCTTGCGGTGGTCCAGGAACCTTCTCGTGCTTGGCGGCCCCCTGTCGACCATTTTCAATGGTAAATGGCCCATCTAGGACCGTTTTGATTCTTGACTCTGGGTCTTGTTCTTATTGCCCAATATCGCCATAGCGGTCCATGTTAGACCATTTTTTTGTCTTGTTGCAGCCCAGGTATGACTGTAACTCAGCCTGAAGCTCGTTTCATGTGTTTCTTGTGTGTTCTGGTAAGCTGAGCCAAGATGGGCTTAAGTTACAATAAATCCTGATTTGGTTCTTGTCCCTTTCAAGCCATAAATCTTGGATTTCCATTCTATTACTGAAATATCTCTTGATCTTAGAGATTAAGTTACATAGCTTGACCTTGGAATTCTTGGCCGATTCTAATGAATGTCTAGATATTACTCGGGATCTTGGATCCACCAAATCAATGCCAACGCGTCATAAGGGCCCAGTCTGGTCTTGGGAGGAGCGCCCGAAAAGTACTAGTGCCCCAGAAATTATAATGACATGGTGAGGCATTGCACAGAGTGCATGACTAGCAAGTGTCTATGACATTCGTCCTTTTTCTCTGTACATTTTATCAGATTCCTACATGGAATTTATATGGATATGACTTGCTTGTTTGTGTGCTTGATCGGCCAATTCTTGGAAATTGATATATCTCGATTCAATTCATTCTATTAATTTCATTTCCATCAGTTCTTATGTTAACTTGTTTTATCGTTCATAGTTCGCATGCATGACAGTTATTTAACTTGATTAACCACTTAAACTTGCCTGCTATTGCTTATTGAGCATTCACTCACCCAGTTTTTCTCCCATTTTCAAGTAGCTCCGATGAGGAAACGCATATGGATGGGGATAGGTAAGAGTAAAGACCTGGAGTGGCCCTGATAGGCATGAACCTTTCTAATGTCATAGATAGTTGTCGGAGTAGTCTTAGAGTCATTTCAAAGAGTCGTTGTTTATTGTTAGCCCAGTTGCTCAATTCGAGTTGTAATCTTTTTCTTTTCTTCTTTTACTTCTTCTAGTCAAAATGTAAGATGTTGGAAACATTTTATTCTCTATTTTTTAGTAAGTTGGTAAATTTAGAGTAATTCCTTTCTCTTTGAAATTATGCTCTTTTAATTTCGTTATCGCTCTGTTTATCATGAATGTATATAACTGTCGCGTTCCGATATTCCGCGTCGGGGCAGAACAGTTTTGTGGTATCAGAGCCAAGGTTTCTAAGTTCCTAGGTTTATCAGTGATGTTGTAGAACCTATAACCTTGTTAAAGTCTAAGGATCTAACCCGGTGAGATTAGGTAGAGACTTGGGCCCGGTGAGATTAGGTAGAGACTTGGGGTTGAGTTAACTAATAATCTCTAAAAGATTCTCGGTAGACTATTTTTAATTTATTTTTCTTGCACATATGTAGGAGTATATTCCGATGACGGTAGAACGTGCACAATGGAGGGATATGTAGCGTACTGTGCAGGGCTTGACTCAGGCCCTCCAGCAGGTAGCCCAAGGAGGAGGAGCACACCATGGAGCCGGTGATCTCCACCAAAATTTTTGAGGCTTAAATCCCCCACGGTTTGGTGGATCGGCGGATCCCGATGAAGCCGAGAATTGGCTGAAGGAGATAGAGCGAGTTTTTAGAGTTATGCAGTGCGGTGATCAAGATCGGGTGCTCTTGGCGACCTTCCAACTGGAACGCGATGCACGTGCTTGGTGGGAAGCAGTAGAAGCTACGCTCGGAAAAAGGCGTACGACGTGGGACGAATTCAAGGAACATTTTAATAGCAAGTACTTTTCAGATTGTGTCCAGCAGAAGAAGGCGACAGAGTTTGCTGCTCTGAAATAGAGGAACTTGTCAGTTGAGGAGTATGAAGCACAATTCGCCAGGCTGTCTCGTTATGCAACGCACTTGGTATCCACCGAGAAAATGAAGGCCAAGCGGTTTAGAACAGGTTGAAGCTTCAATATATTAACCAGTTGGCACCAATGAAGATCTCTACCTATGCCGAGATTGTCAGGAAAGCTCAAGTTCTTGAAGATACATTAGAGATGACTGAGAGGATCCGAGGAAAGAACCCTAAGAAAGAGCAGACCACTAGTTATGGGAATTTCAAACCCCACAATGGCAAGAAGAGGCCCAATGGCGGGTCAAGTTTCTCACAGGACAAGAAGTCAAGGAACGGTGATAAGAAGGCGGGTTTGACTGCCTCGTCTAAGACTATTTGCAAGTTTTGTGACCGGCCAGGTCTAAAGATGGAGGAGTGTTGGCGCAAGTTAGGCGCCTGTTTACGCTGTGGAAGCCGGGACCATCGTATCCCCGAGTGTCCTCTCCTGTCAGATCAAGCTACACCGAACAAGCCGCAAGGAGGCTAGAAGCGGCAGGGCAAGCTCCAAGCATTACAGGAAACCGAAACAGAGGCCACCGAGGAGGGTGGATTGGTTGAAGGTAAACTGGTTGTTTTTGATAAGCCAACATTTGTTCTCTTTGATACTGGAGCAACGCATTCTTTTATTTCTCGGAGTTTTGCTAAATCCATAACTGTGAAACCGGTATTAATGAATTCTCTATTGGAAATTTCAACCCTAATTGGTTCGGGGTCAGCAATTAAATATTACTACCCTTCTAATAAGATCCTGATTAGTGGGCAGAATATGCTAGCTGATTTGATTTGTATGGCAATGAAGGATTGTGATGTAATCCTAGGAGCTGATTTGTTGGCTAGAAACGAGACCAGTGTTCATTGTAGAACTAGCTGCGTGTCTTTTTTTGGACACTCCGACCTTTCTTTTGTTGGGGTTAGGCACTCTAAGTCCGTGCCACTTATTTCATCCCTTCGAGCTGACAAGTTATTGAAGAAAGGATGTCAGGCATTTTTAGCCTTGGTTTCTTTAATCAATAAGAAGGAGTTGGAGATCAGGGACATCCCTATTGTTCGAGATTTTTTACATGGTTTTCCTGAGGATTTGCCAGAACTTCTACCTGAGAGAGAGGTAGTCATTTCTATTGATCTAATTCCTGGCGCGTCCCCTGTTTCTAAGGCTCCGTATCGTATGTCTCTTGCGGAGTTGAGGGAATTAAAGAGGCAATTAATGGAGTTGCTTGAGAAGGGGTTTATAAGTCTGAGTACATCCCCATGGGGAGTCTCAATATTGTTCGTACGAAAGAAGGATGATTCGTTGAGACTGTGCATCGACTACCGGCAATTGAACCAGCTTACTGTCAAGAACAACTACCCATTGTCGAGAATAGGTGAACTGTTCGATCAGATAGCGGGAGCACAATATTTCTCTAAGATTGATCTTCGATCAGGATACCATCAGATGCAGACAAGGACGATGATATCTTTAAAACTGCCTTCTGTAGCTGGTACGGGCATTTTGAATTTGTTGTAATGCCTTTTGGACTAACGAATGCTCCTGCAGCTTTCATGCAGTTGATGAATAGTGTGTTCTGGCCCTACCTAGATCAGTGGGTCATGATGTTTATTGATGATATTTTGATATACTCTAAGAGTGAGGAAGAGCATGTAGAGCACTTGAGGATGGCATTGAAATTATTGAGAGATCATCAATTATACGCCAAGTTTATTAAATGTGATTTCTGGATGTAGGAAGTGTCTTTTCTGGGACACATTATCACTAAGGAAGGAATTTCTGTTGACCCCCGAAGGTGGAGGCAGTAAGAAACTGGGATAGACATATGAACATAACTGAAGTTAGAAGTTTTCTAGGCCTAGTAGGTTATTATCGAATATTTATTAAAGATTTCTCCAAGATTGCGATACCCCTGACTAGATTGACCCCCAAGGAGAATCGGTTTGAGTGGTCAAAAGATTGTGAGGTGAGTTTCCAAACTCTGAAGGACTGTTTGACCACTGCCCCTTTTTGGCCTTCCTTCAGGAGAAGGAGGATTTGAAGTCTACATGGACACTTCGGGCATTGGCTTGGGTTGTGTACTTATGCAGAATGACAAGGTAATAGCCTATTCCTCTAGGCAACTGAGGAAGCATGAAGAGAATTATCCCGTCCATGACTTAGAACTCGCTGCAGTGGTGTTTGCCTTGAAAATTTGGAGGCACTACTTATACGGAGAGGCTTTTAATGTATTCTCTGACCATTAGAGCCATAAATACCTATTTTCTCAGAAAGAACTTAACATGAGGCAGAGATAGTGGCTCGAGTATTTGAAGGATTTTGATTTCTCTATTGAGTACCATCCTGGAAAAGGTAATGTGGTGGCTGACGCTTTAAGCCGCAAGCCAATAGCAAAATTGTCAAGTCTCATGTTGCAAGAATGGAGACTACTGGAACAGTTGGCTTGTTTAGACCTCAATGTTAGTAAGGATCGGGTCTTAATCGCTCAGTTTCAACTTCATCCAGAATTATTGATGGAAATCAAGACCCTGCAAGGAAATGATATGATGTTGGTAGAGATTAAAGAAAGTATGAGCAGTAGACCAGATTTTATGTTACCCGATGATGGCAGGTTGTTGTTTTGAGGAAGAACATGTGTTCCTTATGTGGCTAAAGTAAAAGGCACGATCTTAGAAGAAGCCCATAGGTCCAGGTATACTATTCACCCTGGAGGTACTAAGATGTACCGAGATTTAAAAAGGAGGTGGCCGAGCATGAAAAAGGAAGTGGCAGAATTTATGAGTAGATGCTTGGTATGTCAGTAAGTAAAGGCTGAGCATTTTAGACCTATTGAGAAGTTAAAGGCGCTCGATATACCACAATGGAAATGGGAGAGCGTCGGCATGGATTTTATCATGGGTCTACCTAAGACTCGTGGTGGATTTGATGCGATATGGGTCATTATTGATAGACTAACTAAGTCTGCTCATTTCTTATCCATTAAGTCAAAGTGGACATTGGATGTTTTGGCCGCTCTGTATATGAAGGAAATTGTAAGACTTCATGGAGTACCGGTAAGCATTATGTCAGATAGAGACCCCAGGTTTACTTCGCATTTTTGGAGAGGACTACAAGAGTCATTGGGAACCCGTCTGAATTTCAGCACTACATTTTATCCTCAGACAGACGGGCAGACTAAAAGAACTAACCAGATCGTTGAAGATATGTTAAGGGCTTGCATGATTGATTTTGGAGGTAGCTGGCATGAGCACTTGGCTTTGATTGAGTTTGCCTACAATAACAGTTACCAATCCAGTATCCAGATGGCTCCGTTCGAGGCTCTTTATGGGAGAAGTTGCCGATCACCATTGTATTGAGATGAGGTATGAGAGAAGAAATGGCGGGGACCGGATCTCATCTCAGAATAATCCAAGAACATTCGTGTTATTCGAGATCATCTGCAAGTGGCATAATCGAGACTGAAAAGTTATGCTGATAGTAGAAGGAGAGCCTTGGAGTTTCAAGTCAGCGAGCATGTATTCTTGAAAGTTTCATCTATGAGAGGAATTCAATGGTTTGGCATTCGTGGCAAGCTAAGTCCGAGATACGTTGGCCCATTCGAGATTTTGGAGAGAGTTGGAGAAGTTGCTTACAGATTAGCTTTACCACCTCAGTTATCTGGAGTGCACAATGTTTTTCACGTATCTATGTTGTGGAAATACGTTTATGACCCCACTCACATCATTCAACATGCGGATCTAGAATTAAAGGAAGATTTGACTTATGAGGAAAAGCCCATCAAGATTTTGGATCAGAAGGAGCAACAACTCAGCAATCGTTCCATACCTATGGTCAAAGTTCAATGGAGCCGACGAGGAACCGAAGAAGCTACTTGGGAGTCTGAAGATGCAATCCGGAAGCAATACCTCGATTTATTCTAAAGTCAGTTATCTTACTATATCCATTTCGATTAGCGTAGTGAATTTGGAGGACCAAATTCCTTAAAGTGGGGGCGAGTGTAGCATCCCGATAATTTAATTAGAACTCAATGGTGGAATTTAGAATTTTTCGTTCGGGAGAAACTTAAATAATTTATAAAAATCTGTAAAAATGATAGTCGCATAGAGAATGAAAAGTTTAGACTATTGTCCTTCTAAGTCAAACCCTAATTTAAATCCTAACCAAGCCGAATTAAGGAAGTAAGGCTAAAATCGGACCTTAGAGTATGTAGACCTTAGATTGCCAAATTAGACCCCAAATCGAGATCAATTGAGCCCAAATCAAGCCCATTAGACCTGTCTTGATTGGTAGCCCAATAGCCCTCTCTTTTCTGGCGAAAAACCCTAACCCTAAAGTTTAAATTTGGGCGAGTTGTGGCGGCGTGACTTGGTCAAGCATAAATCACGTGCGACCACGGGCGTGGGACTCTATCCTCTTCGATCGATCCTTCCAGAATAAATTGGCCCTATAAAATCGACCCTTGCCCGACCTAGTATCAACGTTTGCTATGGCTGCTGGTGAGGAGCGTGGACGTGGGAGTATTTGGCGACGTGAGCGAGGTGTTCTTCGTGCGGTTCAGGTGCTTGCGATTGTCTTCTTCCTTCGATTAAGGTAGATGATGGCAAACCAAATTCGTAATAAAATATACCCTTAGAAGCATCTGCAAGTCCTCTTTCGATCCATATTAAAAGCCCTAAATTCCATCCTATATAGAGGTCGTATGATAGATTTTAGTAGAACAATGTCAACTAGGGTTTCATCCATGTTTAGCTTTCATATTTTGATCTGATCGTTGGCTTTCTAGCGGGGAAAAATCAAATTAAACATGCCTCATTATCTAAAATTTTGTGCTCTTTCTAGTAGTTCTATTTTGCCCAAATATTATGTATTGTACATCACGAATTTCATCTCACAATTAAGGTCTATCAAGGATCACCGGAGACCGGGCGTGTCGACCTGTTTGCGGTCGTAACAGGAACCGCCTGGGACCCTAGCTATCGAAGGATAGACCGTTTCCCCGGTCACTGTTCTGGACCATGCGGCCTGTCAAATGACCGTTTAAGGAACCATGGCAGTCACTCAACAGATCGTTTTCCCCTATCTACCGGTTCTGTTGATCGTCACCCTAAGCGGTCATTCAATAGACCGCTATACTTTGTTAGCGGTCCTCCATAGACCGTCACGTGTCATTGATTTCCTTTTTGTATGTTTTGATTATGTTGATTACCTCGGTTAGATGGCATGTGTAAGATAGAAACCCACACAAGAATTGGTAAATTATGGAATATATGAACTAATGTAACTATGTTCATGATTAATCTCTCTTCCATTCCGTCATACTACATTTTCCAACATGATCTTGGTTATAAAATTGAAACTTGTATCAACATGTCACAATGTAAAAATTTTGTAGGATTACTTGACATTCACTCCACTCCAGTGGTAGTGACTGACCGATCATCTACCGTTTTCTGATGTTTCATTAAACCTTTAATCTTGTAATGGTTGGGACACTCCGCCGGATATTCCTTACATCGGACTAGGACCTCCATTGTGAGACCGCTGTAAGACCCCGCGAGCCTGGGATTCCCACTAGGACGTCGGGCAGGTTGTACCCCCAAGACCTGTTGGGTCCCATAGTGCAAGAACGCGGATCTAGAGGGGGGGCTACTAAAAACTATGTCCAATTAAAATCACAAACTAACGCACAACAGAATTAACAAGATTAACTAGATTGAGGAATTTAAACTAAATAGATTAAAACTTAATTCACTCAATCTCATCAAGCTCACATGATTGCATAAACAGATAAGATAGTGAAGCACACAATCACAAAGATCAAACCACATGACAGGGGAAATTTTTAGGTGATTCGGGACCACGACGGGCTCCCTACGCCCACCCCTCACCAAACCGGTGAGGCTTCACTGCTGTAAAAATAGCCACACATACACGGAGCCAAGCTCCACCACACACACGTAGGGCAACGCCTACACAACCACACGGGAGTAAACTCCCAACCACACACGGGGAACACACCCCAAGATACGCCCAAATACACACGCGGATATACTCCGCACAAATCGACGCACATGCGTCAACACAAACACTCGGAGAAACCTTTCTCTGAACACCCACACAAAATATTCTTTCAGATGTATATGAAACGAAGACAAATAGATGCAATGATCCCCCAAACAAACTCTATAGATAGAAACTCGAAAGATGCATCAAGAATAAAGCTCCCCCTTCTTCAACAAAATCTGGTTCTCCTTGGCTCGTTGATGGATGATCATGATTCCGGCATTATCTTCTTCCTCTCCTCGAGCCGCTCCTCTTTTCCTTCTTCCACGTGCTCCAGATCTTCACGGATGTAGATGATATCCTCCTCGCAAGAGCTCCACCTTATTTTCCCATTTTTCTTCACCTATAAGAAAGAACAAATGAGCATTAGGGTTCTTCTTCTTAGAAAACTCGGAGTTCACATTCATATATATATAGGAAAGGTCGAAAGACTCATATAACCCTCCTAAAACATGTTAGAAGTACCCTCATAACATTTGGAACCATTGGGGGGTATTTTGGCAAAGTTTCATAGGGTTTAGAATGAGTTTTAGGGGTTTACGGAACTCCCGTTCCAGAAGGATCGACTGTTAGGGTCGACCCTCGGGCTACCAGAGGTCGGACAGAACACAAAAAAAACCCAGGACACAGGGGTCGGGTCGACCCCTGCAAATTGGTTCTCAAAATCAGTTTCTGTTTTGAACAGAAATAAGGAGGGTCGACCCCTGCTAGTTTGGGTCTGAAAATAACCTAAAACCTCCGTGAATTCAAGGGGAAATAAATGATTAAATATTACCACAATCCCATGAAGATCAACAATAAATTTTCATCCTAAAAAACATGATAAAGCAAGAGGTTAGATGAGAATCAAAATCATTGCTTCAAGCATTAACACTATGAACATGTTCACATCAAAACACATCATTGAACCTATTCAAACATGTATTTGGCTTTTCATTCACAACCAACAAAAACACATTTCACCAAATGACAAGGTTTTGAAATGATGAACACGAATCTATCATTCAACCAAATATAATGACATGGGAGCTCAACCATTCAAACACTTTCTTGTATCTTTCATAATTTTAACATCAAAATGCTTCAATACCCAAATGTTGACAACCATGCCAAATGCAAAGCATGTAGAAAAGCATGGAAACTCATTCATTCAAATGACATTCTTGTTGACAAACACTAACATTCCTGAAGCATTGATATCACGAGGAGCATTATCATAAACATAGAATCTTCAAGACGCATGCATCACATACATCACACACATATGAAGATGGGCATTTATACAAGCATGTTTTTCACAAAAACTTTCTCATTCAATACAAAGCAATCTCACCAAGTGTATATGCAATGTATATGCAATGTGCTAACATCAAAATATGTATGAGCCTTATAAAGTCACAAATGCATCCACATGATGAAATCATAATAACAACATTTTATAATCATCAAAATCACATACACAATAATCTCCCCCATTTTGATGATGACAAAATGTTACGTATTAATGCTCTCTCCCCCTTTGACATAATCAGAAATGGGGATCATTGTGGGGAACTCATGATAGCAGCAAATCAAAAACCAACATAGCTTTCTCCCCCTTTGTCATTGACAAAAACACGACGGACAATCGGGTTATTAAGAGAATCATATGCACAATATGTTCAAAAGGATGCAATTCAAAATATGCATGTGTGAATGCTATAAATGCCAAATATGCACAATATGCACACTATGCATAAACTAATTGCACAACTTTGAAATGCAAGTATGGACTATATGGACATGTGGAGTGCAATGTAGAATTATCAAGCATGATTGACCTCCAAGCAGATAAATGTATATACATGCAATATAGCTTCCCTATTTTATTTAATTGAAGGGATAGGTGTAGGAAAAGTGTAGGTGAGTCATTAAAACTAGAATGCTCATGTATACACCTAGGGGATTGTGCAATCATATAAGAGAATCAAGCAAAAACTAATGCAATCAATCAATTTTCTGAATAGATATTAAATCAAATTTTCATATGTGTAAGTGAATAACATGAAAAGAGATTGTTGTAATATTCATATTCAAATTTTCAGATCAACACAATGAAAGATTATACAAACTGCATTTCATTTTAAGAAAACAGCGTATTGGTGTCTACGCTCTGCCACAATGAGATTTTCAAAATTTTTTGATTCAAAATTTTTACAATGACAATCAGAATTTTTCTTTGAGTGATCAAGTTCAAATAACTCTTTTTTACGCGAGGAGACACATGGAGCTCATGCCAGACTCCCCGGTTACTTAGAGTATTAACCGTTTCACTTCATTTTGAGCAGAGATATTATAGTGCAACACCTTTCTGAAATGAAGCACATCACGTCTCAGGTGACATGTGCCCAATTTACTCAGTGAGACTAAATATTACTCTGCCTTTCATTTTTCATTTTCTTTCAACAAATAGGCTTGCAGCTTTTTCCTCAACTGTCTCTTCAACATACATGCAACAAATTTAATATCTCTAGAGTGTTAAAAGGAAATTCGTATATCCTTATCTCTAACACTCATTTTCACATTTGTGCATGAAGTGTGCGAATTTTTTTCAACATGTATATCAAAAACATTATGAGCACATAACAATGCAGCTCCCCCTATCTAGATGCACTTATCACATATTTACTCTCCCTGAGTGTATGACAAGAAACACACTTGTTAAGGCGCAGATGCAACATTATTTATCAAGGGAGTGTATGGTCTTAGAATTTTTAAGGAAGGGGTTGTAGCATATATTAACATGCAAGCACACAGTGGAAACATGCAAAATGCAAATGTAGAATGCATCATGAATGCAGAATTTCAAAATTTATTTGAATGTTCTAAATATATTAAAATTTTTAACATGGGTGCAAAATGTAAATTTTTAGTTTTTCATTTGAATTAACTAAATGCACCTAATGCATTTTCTGATCAACATGACAGATTGCGCAATGAGGCATACACATTCAAATGATGAACAAACAACCATTTTCAGAAAATTTGCCTTCTTAAAACAAGAAAGATTTTCAATTGATACCAATTGTAAATTAAGATCATTACAAATCAAGGTAAATTAATTTCATTCCAATCACATGTTTCCACATTAGCCAAACAATTCAATTTCTGAATTTTGGTACAAAGGCGGAGAACTTTGATCCTAAGATCGCCTAACACATAGTGATAGCTTCCTGACAGACTTAATCTATCATTTCAAATATCACCATTTGATATACCAAACATTCATTCAAAGAAAGCTTGTATGGCTTGTGAAGAATTTCAATTCAAACATAACATGATATAAGAATCATAACATAAGTAGAAGACATCAAAATCACCAATTTAACAATAAGAAGCAAAGTCAGGGTATTACCAAACGAGTGTGCCTTGTTCACTTTTATTGGAACCTCTTTCAATTTATTTCCTCAAGACACACCTGCATCAAATCCAATTCATTTGACAAATTTGAGAACCCATGCCTTCTTGGGTCCCTTGGAGTATGTAGCATTACCACCAACCGAATTCTTCCATAATTTCATTGCATCCATGTCATCATTTCTCATGATCTTGCAGTCCTCAATCACATGTCCACGATTTCCACAATAAAAATATTGAGGAGATGCATTTCTAGCACAAGATATTCTTTCATGAGCAAAAGCATTTTCAACAGATTTCCATATCCTATTTCCAAAAGATCTAGGTCTAACAAAATTAAACCTAGCATTCATTCTAGAAGTATAGAAATTATTAGTTTTTAAAAACTAACATTCTTTCATAACATGTCCGTACTTTCCACAATGATAGCAACAAGGATAAGTAGTTTTAACAAATGATTTATCATTATGAGCAAAAGTTTTTCCAAAGAACTTTCCCTTGTTAGTTGAAAACCTTTGAGGACGAAAGGCATGTTTGTCATTGAATTTTCTTTGAACATTAAACTTAGCATTCATGGCATGAAGTTCATCTTGTTGCTTCACAAAATAATTTTTCATCACATGGCCAAGTTTATGACAATAGAAGCAAGAACTATTCCTCTTTGTCTTGAAGGAAGATTTAACTTTGCATGTATTTTCATCATCCATTTTTTTGACTCTACAATCATCCATTTCATGACCATGCATGCCACAGTAAAAGCATTTAACATTCAATTTCATTTTTCGCCATCCTTGAACTTTTTGAAATCCTTTTTGCATTTTGGGCTTTGTGTAAAATATTTTCTTATTCTTAAAATCATTTTTAGAAATTTTCTTTGTTGTTTGAGGAGTAGATTGATTTGGAGATCCACTTGATGTGATGGCTATATTTGAACTGTGCACGAAAGATGTATATACTTTATTTTCAAACTTCTTTTTGTTCACAAGATTATAGCATAGCCCCTCTCTTTGGAAATTCACCTTAGTCCCCAATATCTTGTTCAAATTTTCCTTCCCATTCACAAACTTTGACAAAGTTGCATTTAAATCAATAATTTCAGATTCAAGAGATGCAATGTGCAATTCATAGCTAGCTACCTCATGTTCACTGCAAATAACACTTTCATTCAATACTCTATTTGCAGTTTTATAGCTCTCAATTTCTTGTTCTAGCACATGCACTTTTTCACATTCATCAATATTGACATTAATAGATTTCTCTTTTTCAAGAACGAGAAGTCTTTCAGACATGGCGTTGTTTAATTGTTTCAACTTTTCATTTTCAGATTTCAACAACGCATTTTCTTTTTCACTTTTATCAAAACTGTTCAATCTACCCTTAAGTAAGGAATTCTGAATTAGCATAGCACCATTTTACTTTTTAAGTTCATCATTTTCATTCATGATGCTCTTGTTATCAATTTCAGAATCAAGAAGTTTTTCAAATAATTTTTCATCATCAGACAATGAATCTAACTTGTTTCAAAGATATTTTTCTGTTTCTTCAAGCAATGAAATCTTAGACAATAAGAGTTCATTTTGTTCACTCAAATCATGACAAGCATTCTTAATTTCAAAAGATGTATTAGATTTCCCAAGCATTTCAAGCTCTTCAGTCATATAGGAAATCTCATCTGAAAACAATTCGACTTTTGATTCAAGAGATTCATTTTCGTTTTCTAGATTTTCAATTTTTGATTCTAAATCAATGCATCTTTCACAAGGAAGATTATCATGCACATTTTTATCAAGTTTCTTTTTCAATGTTTTATTTTCAGACTTGATTTTCTTATATCTACTCGACAACTCCTCATAAGCATCAAGTAGTTCTTCAAATGACATTTCATCTTCATCAGAATTAGAGTTTACCTCAATGACATTTTCATCATTGTGTTGATCAGCATCATCGGCCATGAGACCTTTTTATCCTTCCTTCTCTTGAGCTTTAATCAAACGGTCTATGAGCTCCTTTGCCGTCCTACAATATGAGACAAATGTGAACATATGAGTATCAATGGCATTTTTCAATAAACTCAAGATAATGACATTTTCATGGTTCTTCAATTTATCTTGACCAGACCACTTGGTCTCATCTAGAGGAAATATGTGAGGACCATCATAAATCAACTTCCAAAGATTATGATTAACTGAATTGATCAGTCCACACATTTTACCTAACCATGAAGTAAAATCAGAACCATTAAAAATAGGAAGGTAATTCATCGACAAATGCTCAACAGAAAAATTCATGATTGTAGAATGCACTAGGATCACTCTGTAGATCGTGAGATCTAGGGACAACAAAGCCTCGCTCTGATACCAATTGTTGGGTCCCGTAGTGTAAGAACATGGATCTAAAGGGGGAGTGAATAGATCCCTCTACTAAAAACTATGTCCAATTAAAATCACAAACTAACGCACAGCGGAATTAACAAGATTAATACGATTGAGGAATTTAAACTAAACAGATTTAAACTTAATTCACTCAATCTCACCGAGCTCATACGATTGCATAAACAGATAAGATAGTGAAGCACATAATCACAAAGATCAAACCACATGACACGGGGATTTTTAAGGTGGTTCAGGACCACGACGGGCTCCCTGCGTCCACCCCTCACCAAACCGGTGAGGCTTCACTACTGTAAAAATAGCCCGGGGATAAATCCCCACACACACACGGAGCCAAGCTCCACCACACACACGTAGGGCAATGCCTACACAACCACATGAAAGTAAACTCCCAACCACACACGGGTAACACACCCCAAGATACGCCCAAATACATACACGGATATACTCCGCACAAATCGACACATATGCGTCAACACAAACACTCGGAGAACCCTTTCTCCGAACACCCACACAAAATATTCTTTCAGATGTATATGAAACGAAGACAAATAGATGCAATGATCCCCTAAACAAACACTATAGATAGAAACTCAAAAGATGCATCAAGAATAAAGCTCCCCCTTCTTCAACAAAATCTGGTTCTCCTTGGCTCGTTGATGGATGATCATGATTCCGGCATCATCTTTTTCCTCTCCTCGAGCCGCTCCTCTTTTCCTTCTTCCACGTGCTCCAGATCTTCACGGATGTAGATGATATCCCCCTCGCAAGAGCTCCACCTCATTTCCCCCCTTTTCTTCACCTACAAGAAAGAACAAATGAGCATTCAGGTTCTTCTTCTTAGAAAACTCGGAGTTCACATTCATATATATAGAGGAAAGGTCAAAAGGCTCATCTAACCCTCCTAAAATAAGTTAGAAACACCCTCATAACATTAGGAACCATTGGGGGGTAATTTGGTAAAGTTTCATAGGGTTTAGAATGTGTTTTAGGGGTTTACGAAACTCCCGTTCCAGAAGGGTCGACCCTTGGGGTCGACCCTCGGGCTACCAGAGGTCAGACAGAACACAAAATAAAACCCGAGACATAGGGGTCGACCCCGGTCGACCCCTGTAAACTGGTTCTCAAAATCAGTTTTTGTTTTGAACAGAAACAAGGATGGTCGACCCCATGGGTCGACCCGTGCTAGTTTGGGTCTGAAAACAATCTAAAACCTCCATGAATTCAAGGGGAAACAAATAATTAAATGTTACCATAATCCCATGAAGATCAACAATAAATTTTTATCCTGAAAAACATGATAAAACAAGAGGTTAGATGAGAATCAAAATCCTTTCATCAAGCATTAACACAATGAACATGTTCACATCAAAACACATCATTGAACCTATTCAAACAAGTATTTGGCTTTCCATTCACAACCAACAAAAACACATTTCACCAAATGACAAGGTTTTGAAATGTTGAACATGAATCTATCATTCAACCAAATATAATGACATGGGAGCTCAACCTTTCAAACACTTTTATGTATCTTTCATAATTTCAACATCAAAATGCTTCAATACCCAAATGTTGACAATCATGCCAAATGCATAGCATGTAGAAAAGCATGGGCACTCTTTCATTCAAATGGCATTCTTGTTGACAAACACTAACATTCATGAAGCATTGATATCACGAGGAGCATTATCATAAACATAGAATCTTCAAGACGCATACATCACATGCATCACACACATATGAAGATGGGCCTTCATACAGGCATGTTTTTCACAAAAAACTTTCTCATTCAATACAAAGTAATCTCCCCAAGTGTATATGCAATGTATATGTAATGTGCTAATATCAAAACATGTATGAGCCTTACAAAGTCACAAATGCGTCCACATGATGAAATCACAATAACAACATTTTATAATCGTCAAAATCACATACACAACAAGACCTGTACCCAATTAATCGATAAAATCACCTGTTTTACAGCTAGAGTTCAGGTCTATCGTGGCTTAAAGGCGGCCCTGGGGTAGACCGCCTGGTATCTTAATTAGCGGTCCAGTCATGCCCATTTTCTTGCTTGCCACGAGCCAGGTTCTGCGGGTCGTCTTCCTTGTTTTCCATCGACCTAGCAACGTCTAAGTTGACCAAATCGCCTCTGGTTCGACCTGAGAGGTGTAGGATGGACCTTGGTTCAGTTCCATCATGTCTTGGGCAGGATAGGAGCCCATTAGGTCGACTGTTTCAGTCTAGTTGGGCCCAGAATTGTTGCGGTTGTCATTGGACCATTTTCATCCTCCAAGCGGCCATCCAAGGACCGTTTTTGGATGGGGCGGCCCAATAAGAGGCCGTTTACCTTGCGGTGGTCCAGGAACCTTCTCGTGCATGGCTGCCCCTTGTGGACCATTTTCAATTAGTAAACGGCCCATCTAGGACCGTTTTGATTCTTGACTCTCGGTCTTCTTCTTCTGGCCCAATATCGCCGTAGCGGTCCATGTTAGACCATTTTTTTTTGTCTTGTTGCGGCCCAGGTATGACCATAACTCAGATTGAAGCTTGTTTCACGTGTTTCTTGTGTGTTTTGGTAAGTTGAGCCAAGATGGGCTTAAGTTACAATAAATCCTGATTTGGTTCTTGTCCCTTTCAAGCCATAAATCTTGGATTTCCATTCTATTACTGAAATATTTCTTGGTCTTAGAGATTAAGTTACATACCTTGACCATAGAAGTCTTGGCCGATTCCAATGAATGTCTAGATATTACTCGGGATTTTGGATCCACCAAATCAATGCCAACGCGTCATAAGGGCCCGGTCTAGTCCTGGGAGGAGCGCCCAAAAAGTACTAGTGCCCCGGGGAGTTGTAATGACATGGTGAGGCATTGCACCGAGTGCATGACTAGCGTATGTCTATGACATTCATCCCTTTTCTCTGTACATTTTATCAGATTCTTACATGGAATTTATATCGATATGACTTGCTTGTTTGCGTGCTTGATCGGCCAATTCCTAGAAATTGATATATCTCGATTCAATTCATTCTATTAATTTCGTTTCCACCAGTTCTTATGTTAACTTGTTTTATCATTCGTAGTTCGCATGCATGACTGTTATTTAACTTGGTTAACCACTTAAACTTGCCAGCTATTGCTTACTGAGCATTCGCTCACCCAGTTTTTCCCCCGTTTTCAGGTAGCTCCGGTGAGGAAACGCATACGGACGGGGATGGGCAAGAGTAAAGACCTGGAGTGGCCCTGATAGGCGTGAACCTTGCTAATGTCATAGATAGTCGTCGGAGTAGTCATAGAGTCATTTCAAAGAGTCGTTGTTTATTGTTAGCCCAATTGCTCAATTCGAGTTGTAATCTTTTTCTTTTCTTCTTTTACTTCTTCTAGTCAAAATGTAAGATGTTGGAAACATTTTATTCTCTGTTTATGAGAAAGTTGGTAAATTTAGAGTAATTCCTTTCTCTTTGAAATTATGCTCTTTTAATTTCGTTATCGCTCTGTTTATCATGAATGTATATAACTGTCGTGTTCCGATATTCCGCGTCGGGGCGTGACAGGTAATCTTATGTGATGTCACTTTTTCTTTTGCAGATTGCTACTCTTTTTCTTTTGGGACATCTTTGACAAGCGGATGCCCCACCCGGGGGTGGCGTATCCGCCGGTATTCCTCCAGTTCTGCCGGTCTCATCTCATTCCCACTTTGATAAACACTCATGTAACAAACTCTAGCCGCCCCTTAACCGATGAAAACCTGGTTATCTCGTTCGACCTTCCCACGCCGAGTATGCCACCCGAGCTTAACCGTGGGATGCCCCACCCCAATCTTAGCCCGCTCCAATATCAAATCCGCCCTTGATGATTGCTGGTTCCAAAGTTATCCTTAATTTTCTATGTTTCATATAAACTACACTGATTCTCCAGCTTACATTTTGGCTAGTAATTGGTGGTTATGCTTGATCATACACTCACTAGTTTTTCACATTTCTTACAAACAGTTCTGTACAGATGGAAGGAAGTTATTGCACAAAAGAATATTTTACTTACAAAGATGCTGACAATGGGCAACTTAACATATACATTGCTAGTTCTGAATTATTCATCGGCACCATTGTGACAATTGTGTTTCTTCTTTCGGGTGTGTAACATCATCAATCCCGCAAGGCCTGTGAAGCCCAAGTTGTAGAAGGGAGAATAAAACTGATAGAGAAGAGGTGGAAGAGAAGCTGGCCAAGAGTATGGTCGAGAGGAATGCAACTGCCATGGCGGCATGCCAAACCATCCAATCAATTGGCTTCCCTTAGTACTCGTCCAGTATCAAGAAAATGTTTGTACCTAAAGAGCATAAACGGGAAATTAATTTATCTATTTTGAAGAGTTGAGTTTGTATATTTTAGTTGCAAGGTGAAAAGTTGAGGTTCCACAGTCTGAGTTGTATTTATAAGTCGTGGATGCTATATGTCTTGTGTAATGGGGATATTTTCATGATTTGATTTTATAATATAGCTCTATTAAGAGATTATTTTTATCAATGACTAGCACGTTCTATTTATGCTTATGTCAAAAGGTGGACGGTTTTTATATGAATGTGTGGTGTATAATGGTGTGTGTTTATGTATGTCAATGAATCACGAAGAATATGATCCATGTACTGATTGTATGTTAAGAATGTTGATTGTAATTTTTATATTTTACGATGGTTATTTTAGTGCAATTTTTATAAACTGGAGCTCTTACAGATTGGTCGTTTGTGATAGTTTGGGGAAGAAAATGCCTTTTAAACATATTATTCTAAGTGATTATTATAGGGTGGTTTTTACATGACTATTCTTAAAATAGATTATTTGGGGCAGTTTGAAGGAGGAATTGCCCCTAAAATATGTTCATGAGAGGCATTTGGTCAACAAAAATGCCCCTATTATATAAAATATTTAGGGGCAATTATTAGTGCCTCTAATGATAACATTAGGGGCATTTTTCAAAAAGTTCCCCAAAAACTTTTAGGGACCGTGGCAACAATGGCACATTTTAAATTGCCCCAAATACTAATCAAAATGCCCCTAAAAGTTATTAGGGCATTTGTCTCCAATTTTTGGGGCAGTTTAGAATTACACCTAAAGGTCTATTTTCTTGTAGTGAATGCCTCTAGAGTCGATGCAGTAGAGGCATGTAGTCGACTCAGCCTTGACATTTCTCATGATTTTCTCTTGATTCAAAGCTCTTTTGCCCTTGATGTTCTGCCTAATCTTTTTCAACTTAATTTCAATAAGAGGAATGCCCTTTGCTCCTTTGTTTGAGCACATCCAATGCTCCATACTTGCACTCCCATTTTTGCTGCTGTAGCAAGCTTGAGCTTGAAGGGCTTGCTACTACTATTGCTGACTTTGTTGTTTGCTTGCTGTTGCTTCCCAAGTCAACTTGGCTGAGTGCCTTGATCTGTCAATATCACTCTTCAATCCACCTTTAATCTTGAGATCTATACACAAGAGAGTCTTTTCATGATGAGCATAGCATGCAGTCATCAAAAGCATTATCATCCACTTTAAAGCATAGTTGAATCAATTCAATAGTATTATAATGAATCATACTCAGACATCATCAAAACCAAAGAATCATGCGTGTACCACACATGCACAACAACTTGGGCACGGGTGACTTGGTAGACCTCCCACCTTGGGAGGAAGTTCTGGCCGAGATAGTACGTGATAAGCGGGAGGTTCGGCGGATGACGAATAAACGAGGGATACTAGTTGACTGCCTTGCTAGATGGATACTGGGTCAGGTGAAGGACAGGTCAGCTGATGCGGACCAACTGATGCGAGGATTGACATTGTGCCTCGGAGGGGCGCTACTTTTCCCTACGTCTGGGGACATACTGAGGCGAGAGCACGTAGGGCCACTTACTCTCTTGTGGACCTGGCACTCCCTCTCCCAAACAGTTCTTGCTCACTTGTACTGTTGGCTTATACAGATGAGCTTGGGTGGAAGAACCGTGGGGAGCCTCTATCTACTGTAGGTGTGGATGGAGATCCACTTGAGCTTTGATTTCGATGACACGGTGACTACAACTTCTCAAATCTTCGAGAAGAGCGCCCTCTATCCAGCTAGGGCCATCATTGGTCCGGAGGATCAGGTGGTGTGCATGACGACATTTCTGAATACCAGAGATGGTTGGCGAGACTACTTGAATTTCCTACCCGAGGACCAGTTTGTGTTCGTGCCGATGCTGTACCGGCACAAAGAGTTCTGAGCACGTGGGTCACTAGACCAGGAGTTATGGCTTGTGGTGGCTCAGGACTTGGTGCTGTACCAGGCCCATTGCTGCCATCGCCAGGTGGGATTGCCCAGACAGATCCCATGGGCCATCTCGAGGGGAGCTTTAATCACGAGGCGTCTCTTGGAGACCAACGAGGATATACGACGGCTTTGGAAAGTTCGGAGAGTGTGGAGATACCATGCCGCTGTGTTCAAAGCACAAATTGATGTGGGGGCGGACAAAGATGATTTGAAGAGATATGTGGATGATCTGCGAGGCTTCCGGCCAGCTGTTAACGAATACTTCATGAGGTGCCACACTTGATGACTAGCATTGGTTCAGTATTTTTTTTAGTTTAGGGAAAAACAAAAGAAAATAATCATGTATATATTTATTTTTATTTTTTTGGATGTTTTTAGATGCATGGATGCTTAAATGTTTAATTAAAATAAACAGTATGTATTTTTTGAGTTTTTATGTTTAGAATCAATGAAATGCATAAGCATTTTTGTTTATTTTCGTGTGTTTCTTTTTGTGTGTTTTTTTGTTGTTTTTTGTCTGAATAGGGCAAAAGGAGAACGGAGGGGGGAGGGCGGCCAAGGTAGTGGCTGGCTCCCTCTCAGGTGGGCGGCCAGCACCCTGGCTGCCTCCACTTGTGGGAGGACATTAAAAGGGGGTTTAATTTAAAATAGGACGGCCAACTCATTTGTCGTTCTCTCTTCTCCCACAGGTGCCTAGAGCTCAGCGGTGATGTTCTTCCTAGGTTTCATGCTGCTGGGGCTTCATCCGGCCTCCCGTGCCCGAGCTTGGCGTGATGGGGCCGTGGCGAGCTCCTTTGGATCGCGGAGAAGAGGCATCTTCTTCGAGCGAGGGTGAGCCGGTGGATGGGGCTTCAACCACCCTATCTACCTCGGCTTCATCTCCATCCGACAATTGAGAGGGTGAAGGTGGAGATGAGGCTTCGGGGAGCGACCACTCTAACCATGAGGCGAGTGGAGATGACTTGGACGGTGAGGAAGATTCCCCACCCGCGGAAGCTGAGGATCCGGAGGACGAGGAACCACGCCCACGGGTATCTTTATACATTTTTTGGTGTTTTATTTGGTTTTGGTTTGTGGAGGAATGGAAGATGGGGTGGATAGGTTTGAAATGGGGGTGAAGCCTGTGGGCGGCCAGAGTTCTGGTCGTCCACAGGGCAAGGCGGCCAGGTTACTGGCCGCCCAACCTGGACACCCAGGAGACTAGGTGGCCAGGGTCTTGGCCGCCCAGATCTCAGGGATGGGATTTTTGGTAAATGGTTTGTGGCTGACGATTGGGTGTTTCTTGTGGTGTATGCAGGGTCGATGGAGGATCTATGCCCGTGTTTCCTAGGACCTAGTGTGGGCGTGGTACCATGCCCTCCCCCATGAGTAGAGGTGGAGAGTGGACCGGCTGGGGTTCACACCTTTCTTTCGGATTACAACTTTCCCCGTTGATGCTACATTCCTGACAACGCTTAGAGATTGGTGGGTGGATAGCTGCAGCGCTTTTGTGACGCCGTCGAGCCACATCATCCCCATGCTCGAGGATGTTGCGTACTTGACTGGGTTGCCTGTGGCTCGGGACCTAGCACTGGGCCAAGAGCTTAGAGATTATCAGTGGGAGGTGTGAGCGACGTCACGCGGTTTGGGGAGCGGAGAAGACGCGGAGCGCGCGGGCTCCTCTTTTGTTGCTGCAACACAGAAATAAGAGAAAAGAGAAGGGGCCACCATGGGAGATTGCTCCGGCGGGGCGAGCGGGACAAATGTAACATAGCAAGATGGGGGTTAAACGGCCATAGCGGGAAGTGACTCACCGCGGCCTCGGGGGGACGGGAATGGTGCAGAAATTAAATAGCAAGAATTGAAACGGCCATTGGGGAAGTGACTCGCCGCGGCCTCGAGAATATGAATAGATAAGAATATAACATATGAGAACGGGAATTTAAACGGCCATTGGGGAAGTGACTTGCCGCGGCCTCGAGAATATGAGCAGAATATAACAGAATATAAAGAGAATATAAGAACGAAAATTTAAACGGCCATTGGGGAAGTGACTCGCCGCGGCCTCGAGAATACGAATAAATAAGAATATAACATATAAGAACGGGAATTTAAACGGTCATTGGGGAAGTGACTCGCCGCGGCCTCGAGAATATGAGCAGAATATAACAGAATATAAAGAGAATATAAGAACAGAAATTTAAACGGCCATTGGGGAAGTGACTCGCCGCGGCCTCGAGAACAAGATGTGATCGCCAGGGGCCAAAAGACCCCAAAATAAAGAAAGTGATCGCGCCTACCTCAAGAGCGGGAAATGGCGGGTTGCTTCTTCCTCCCCCTTCGGCCGACCGACGGAGAGGGCTTTCCTTGGTTACCCTTACAAAATAGTAGATAATAAACGAACGGAATTAGAAAATGGCAGTGTAGTAACAATTCCTTGCAATAAAAGTAGCGAGATCGTGACCTGACACACACCTGGTTGGTGTGGTTTTAAACCCCTCTCGGACTCGAGTAGGAGGAAAATGTGATGATGAATGCAAGAAGTATGCAAGAGACGGCGCCCTTATGTAGGGAGATAGAGGATGCAGTATGATGAATGTAAAGAACTATGGAGAAAAAGGGGAAGAAAAGGCTTATTGGATGAGCCGAGGGTGAGATCCGGCGGAGCTCCGGCAGCGTAGGGACGATGTGGAAGCGCGGTGGATGAAGGTAGCCTTCCTCTCGCGAGCCTGGACACCCGAGAAGCCGGCAGAATCTCCACCTACAAAAGACCCCACGGGTTAGAAATGACTCCGGTAGCCTCTGGGCTCCGGCAGCCTATCGAATCCCTTCGAAGCTCCTCCAGAATTGAGGGGGTGGGCCTCTATTTATAGGGCTCCAGAGGGTGGAGGCGTCTAGGACCCTGGACACCTCCATCAGGGCCGAACTAATATTTTAATCTATTTTTATTCATTTTTTCGGAATATTTTTGTGGAGGCGTCCAGGGCCCCGGACGCCTCCAACAGGTCCACTGAACCCCACCGACGGCCGCACGCGGTTTGGCACAACGCGTTGTTTTGTGAGTGGCGCCTCGTGATTCAGAAATGGGCGGTCCAGCTGGCTGGACGTCTCCATAATTTGGCTTTTTTCACACACGACAAATCGTCGTTCGGTGGGCGGCGCCCGTGAGGGAGTTGATGGAGGCGTCCAGGGGCCTGGACGCCTCCATAAATATTTTTTATTATTATTTTTGTTTTGTTTTTATGCCACAGCTGGCATTTTATATATTTTTTTACTTGTTTTTATGGAGGTGTCCAGGGGCCTGGACGCCTCCATTAATATATTATTTTTTATTTGATTTTGGGCTGGGAAAAAATAAATTAAAAGAATGGGGGCGTCCAGGGGCCTGGACGCCCCCATAAAGACCCACCCGGGTCCTCATTTCAGGCGTTGGCGGCCGCCCGGTAGACACCTTTCCTGGTTTCGGAACCTCTTATGCATCTGACTGGTGTTCATGCCGTCCGAATGCCGTGACGAGACGATTCTGGATGCCGAAAAAGGTAGAAGATGTAGCAACCCTGATAAATTTAAAAGGAATAAATAAATCAAAATAGATTAAAAGATTTAGTAAATAAACGAAAGAGCTTGGAATAAAAATAATTAAACCCTGATGAAAATAACGCCTCAGATATAGGCGCTACTTTACAAATAAAACGCCTTCACCTAAGGCGTGTTTTGAGAAAGGACGCCAACACGTCAAGGCGTCAAATTTCAAACGACCAAAATAAATAAAAAGGGCAAGTTAGCGTAACGACCTTTGAGTGGACGCGTTTCAACAAGTAACGACGCTTGACAAAGCGTCAATTCAAAATTCGACGCCCTTACATAGGACGCTAATTCAGTTTGAGTTTCGTTCGACCCAAGAGTCTATCCAGGGTAAGTTGATAACTATGAGAAAAAGTTCGAATGTAGTAATAACTCTAATATGGAAGTATTACTTCCCATCAAACACTAACTCTATTAGGATTCTAGAAATCCTATAAATAACCTACTGCTTGAACCGAGAACGCTATTTGGCGTTCGGACTCTTCTAAGGTACGTAAAGAACAACATGGTCTTTTTCTTTACTCTGTCTATCGAATTTGTGAAGAATACTGATGATTCTTCATCTACTTCTGATTACAGGTTGAAAGCTTCTGTCTTCCGAAGAACAAGTAAGTTCTTTCCCCTTGCTTTCGGTTACGTATAAGAAGATTTTAATATCTTCTTCTTCGTTTCTTCTGTCTCTACAGGTTGTCTGTAGAAGTGAACCCGGTTGATTGAAGATTTGTTGGTTCTTCATCTGCAACCTCTTACTACCCTTGCTACTGCTATTAAGATCGAAAGCTTCAAAAGACTCTGTTTATAAAACAGAGTATCGTTCTTTCTTCACAGAACCTGCGTCCGTTCAAATCAACTATAAGGTAGGTTTTCTCAAGCACTGTAGCCCAAATCACCATAATAGCTATGTTAAACCATATATATTAATCCATGCATATAGTTTTCGAGAGTTTTGAATGTTTCTATTGTTGGAAAGAAATGCCCTTTCCAAGGACGTTAATTTTATACGCGAACAGACTAGGGCGCTATTTAAATAAACGACCATGACAAGGTCGTCAATTCAAAAGATTTGACGCCCTGTACACAGACGTCAATTCAATTACCTGATAATTACCCATGTTAATTAGTCCAATATTCACTTAAACATGATTCTAAATCAGTGCATGATCATTAATCCTGATATTATCCTGTCATGACCATATCTCGTTTTCTGGAAATTTTAGTACTTGAAAAATTGTAAATTCTTGAAATACACGACCCTATATAGGTCGTCTCTCACTTGACTAACGCCCCTGTTCAGGGCGTGAATTGAAAAGTAACGCCCCTGCACAGGGCGTGTTTTTGATAAATTACTGAAAATATATATTCTACAAAAATAGAAGTAAAGAATGAACGACCACTGTATACGTCGTCAACTTGTAAATAAACGCCCCTTACCAGGGCGCGTTTATGGTAAAATACTGAAGTATTGAAATCTTGCAAAAATGTAAAATAGATAAACGCCCTTACTGAAGGCGTTAATTACTTGAGTAGTGACTATACTTAAGTCGTTATTTTCCTGTAAAAATATTTTTACCTGTTTCTGAGAACCGATGGTTTCAGTATATCTATATATATATATATGTATATCGGCACTATATTCCACTCCGTGAGTATAGTCCCACGTTTCATGATGTTTTATCGATCACCCTCAATTCTCATTGACATACAAGCTCTCCATTGGACATTCCGTTCCTTGGACTAGCGAGTTAGTCATAGAGACCTCCGTAAGACTCCTCGAGCCTTGGATTCCCTCAAGGCCGACTGAGCTGGTTGTACCCTAAAAACCCATTACACTATTGAATGCCATGTCACTCTAAAGAAACATGGTATACCGGCCCTTATGATATGCAAAGAGTATATCATGAGAATTCTTAATGGGATGATGATATCATGCCATTTGTTGATGTTCTTGTGTACCTCAATTCTATAATAAGAATGAGGGTATCTTGCCTCTGATATACTGTTCATGTGGACCTCAATTCTATATAAAGAATATCCATACTTATTTGTCATGGTACCCGAGTTAAGGGAACCTAATTCCACCTAGTTTCATCGTTCATCGTGATTGTACCGTTGTTATCGCCTATCTATGTCCAATGTCGTATTTTTGGACTCCATTCTCTCAAAGTTATCCTACGTGTCTACAAGCTTAAATTGTTGAAATTTCATATTGGCTATATATATATACAAGAGTGGATGTCAAATATACATGATAAATGCCTGCGCATATAGGGCCCGATCTGGTCTTGGGAGGAGCACCCGAAAGTACTTGTGCCCATGGGAGTGGAATGATAAGGTATCTGGCATTATACCGAGTGCATGACTAGCTTGATTGGACATTCCACACAAATCTTGTACTTGACTCATACTTGACATGACATGAATTACGTGACCCGAAAAGGGTAATTACTTGCTTGCTTGATACATGATAGCCAAAGTTCTTGACATGACTTGCTAAAAAGTACTTGCTTGAATATCTGTTATCTTTTCTTGAAAGCTCATGACTAGATCATCTTGCCGTCTTATTGATAAATTCTCTCTCTATCTTGTCATTTTATACGAGCACGCATAGCTACAGTACATACATGAAAGATGTAATTATTTAAACCCCTTGCTAGCGCTTGAGATATAATTTCCTACTGATCGTTCGCTCACTCCGTGTGTTCCCTACTTTTCAGGTAATTCCGACGACGAGGGAAGTCAATCGGATGGGAATGGTCAAGAGTGAAAGAGATAGAACTTCTCCAAGTGTCATCTAGTCTTTTTTCCTATTTTTGAGTCAACTATGTACTTTTCCTTTTTGTTTGAATAGAGTATTGGATTTGTAATAGTCTATCCATTATGAAATAAAGGATTGGGTTATCTTTCTATTTTGCGCATCTCTGTTTTGGTGTCGAATACACTACTACTCTGATTGACATGATTGATTTAAACTTGTCGCGCATATCCGAGTATCTTCCGCGCTCGGGGCGTGACAGTTTTTGTGGTATCAGAGCCTAGGGTATTCAATTCCTAGGAAAACCCAAGTCCAAAGATATGTTCAAACCTTTAACCAGTGAGATTGGGTAGAACCAAGGGTTAAAGTTAACATAGAATGCTAGTCTTTAAGATACAAATCACGTATTAATCTAGTTATTATAATTGTAGGATAATGGCTGCCGAACGTGCTCAATGGTGCAACATGCAGCGTACACTGCAAGGCATGACTCAAGTGCTGCAACAAGTAACACTAGGAGGTGGACAACGAGCAGGAAGTCTCCACCAGACTTTCAAGAACATGAACCCGCCCAAGTTCACGGGTTCTACTGATCCAGATGACGCTGAACACTGGATTAGGGAGACAGAACGAATATTCCGTGTTATGTAATGCACAGATCAAGATAAGGTCTTATTAGCTACTTTTCAGTTAGAAAGGGATGCTAGATGCTGGTGGGAATCAATAGAGGCTACTATAAATCAAGATCAGGTTTCGTGGGAGGAATTCGTTGAACACTTCAACGCAAAATATTTCTCGGTCCGAGTTCAGGAAAAGAAGGCTGCAGAATTTGCTGCATTAAAGCAACGATCTTTGTCAGTGGCCGAGTATGAGGCCCAATTCTCTAGATTGTCTCGGTATGCCAAGCATCTAGTTAGCACCGAGAAAATGAAAGCCAGGAGGTTTCTTAATGGGCTCAGGCCCCAAGCTATTACTCAACTGGCGCCGATGGACATTCAAGTCTACTCGGAGATAATACGCCGAGCTCAACTATTAGAAGATGCCACGGAACTGTCTGATAGGATTCGTGGTAAGGATAAGAAGGAACAAGTTACAGGTTCGGGTTCCTTTAAACCCAACTTCAAAAAAAGGCCTAGCAATGGAGGAGCATCCTCACAAGACCAAAAGTTCAAGAAGACCAAGCACTTCTCTATCACCACTACCTCTCTATATACAGTGTGCAAACATTGTGATAAAGCGGGTCATAGAGCAGAAGAATGCTGGAGGAAACTAGGAGCATGTCTCCGTTATGGGAGTCATGAGCATCGGATTCCCGATTGCCCATTACTTAACAATCAAGCCGATGTCGGGAAACGCCCAGTAACCAAGAATGCTCGTCTTCATGCAATCAAGGAGACCGAGCAAGAAGAAGAAGGCGGCTTAGTGGAAGGTACATTGAAAGTTTGTTCCAGGAATGCATATGTCTTAATTGATACTGGTGCATCACATTCTATTGTTTCTAAAAAGTTTGCTGACCCATTACCCCTAGAACCGGAATGGATAAAGTTAGTTTTGTCTACTCCTCTGGATGATGAGACTGATATTACACATCATTACCAAAACTGCGAGGTATTGATTCATGGTCAAAATCTCCCTATTGATCTCATATGTTTAGATCTGAAAGAGTATGCTGTTATACTAGGGGCAGATTGGTTATCCAAGTATCAGGCAACGGTTGATTGCCGCAATAGCAAGGTTACATTCAAGGAATTTCCAGAACTAATATTTACTAACCCCAAGAGTCGGAGCAAAAACCCTCTTATTTCAGCTCTCCGAGCTAGCAAGCTCATCAGGAAAGGATGTACATCTTTCCTTGCCTTTGTCACAGTTAAAGAAGCTAAGGAAGCTAAGTTAGAAGACATTCCAGTGGTACAAGAATTTCCGGACGTGTTTCCGGAAGATTTGCCGGGATTACCCCCGCAAAGAGAAGTGGCCTTCACCATTGACTTAGTCCCTGGTGCTGGTCCGATTTCAAAGGCACCTTATAGGATGTCACCTGATGAACTCAAGGAGTTAAAGGAGCAATTGATGGAACTCATTAAGAAAGGATTCATTAGACCAAGTACTTCCCCGTGGGGAGCGCCTGTATTATTTGTAAAGAAGAAAGACGGATCCATGAGGTTATGCGTCGACTATCGACAATTGAATCATCTCACTATCAAGAACAAGTATCCACTGCCGAGAATCGATGAATTGTTTGATCAAATTTCAGGATCCATGTACTTTTCCAAAATTGATCTTAGGTCCGGATATCACCAACTTAGAATCAAGGATCAGGATATTCATAAAACCGCATTCAGAAGCAGGTATGGCCATTATGAATTTGTTGTTATGCCTTTCGGACTAACGAATGCCCCTGCTGCCTTTATGCAGTTAATGAATAGTATATTCATGCCTTATTTAGATCAATTCGTGGTGGTCTTTATTGATGATATATTGATTTATTCCAAGACTAAGGAAAAGCATGAGGAACATTTGAGGATTGCATTACAAATATTGAGGACAAACCAATTATATGCAAAACTTAGCAAGTGTGAATTCTGGCTTGAAGAAGTGACTTTTCTCGGACATGTTATATCAAAGGATGGCTTGTCTGTAGACCCATCAAAGGTTGAAGCTATAAGGAACTGGGAAAGACCGACCAATGCTAGCGAGATCCGAAGTTTCTTAGGACTTGCCGGCTATTATAGGTGATTCATCAAGGATTTCTCAAAAATCGCCGTGCCACTTACGAGGTTAACTCGCAAGGAGATCCGTTATGAATGGGATGAGGAATGTGAAAGAAGCTTCCAAACTCTCAAGGATCATCTTACTACAGCTCCTATCTTAGCATTGCCAATTGAAGGAGAAAAGTTCGAGGTATACACTGATGCTTCTGGCATTGGCCTCGGGTGTGTTCTAATGCAACAAGGGAAGGTTATAGCCTACTCTTCTCGTCAATTAAAGAAGTATGAAGAGAACTACCCCGTCCATGACTTAGAATTGGCCGCGGTAGTATTTGCACTCAAAATATGGAGACATTATCTTTATGGAGTACAGTTTACTATATACTCCGATCACAAGAGTCTCAAATATCTTTTCTCACAGAAGGAACTAAATATGAGACAAAGACGATGGCTGGAATATCTCAAGGACTTCGACTTCAATATACAATATCATCCCGGAAAGGGTAATCATGTAGCTGATGCCCTTAGTCGAAAGCCGAGAGCACTGTTAGCCAATTGTCTGATTCAAGAATGGAAATTGCTGGAACAATTCTCTGAACTCAATATAAGCATGGACACGGATCCTAGATGTGTCACATTATCTCATATAAGCATACAGTCAGATTTATTATCTGAGATACAAGCACTTCAAGATGACGATCCTACATTAGTAGAAATCAAGGGCAGATTAGAAGGACAATCGGATTTCCAACTAACTTCTGATGGAAGATTAATGTTCAAGAATAGAACTTGTATACCGGACTGCCCAGAATTGAAAAAGAAGGTCTTAGATGAAGCTCACAGATCAAGGTATACGATTCATCCTAGATCTACTAAAATGTACCAAGATGTGAAAAGAAATTTTTGGTGGCCCAACATGAAAAGAGAAATAGCGGACTACGTATCACGCTATCTCACATGCCAACAAGTCAAGGCGGAACACCAGAAGTCTGCTGGAAAACTACATCCTCTAGATATCCCTAAATGGAAGTGGGAGGATATTGGTATGGATTTCATCATGGGTTTATCTAAATCAAAAAAGGGACATGATGGAATATGGGTTATCATTGATCGATTGACTAAATCAGCGCATTTCTTGCCAATCAAGAGTCGATGGTCAGTTGATGTCTTAGCTGCACTATACATCAAGAAAATAGTCAGATTACATGGTATTCCTGCTTCAATCATGTCTGACAGAGATCCCCGTTTTACTTCTCATTTTTGGAAAGGACTACAACGTTCGTTGGGAACAAGGCTTAACTTTAGTACAGCCTTTCATCCTCAAACGGATGGTCAGACCGAGAGAACAAATCAAGTAGTTGAAGATATGCTTAGAGCATGCATCACTGATTTTGATGGAAACTGGCATGATCACTTGCCTCTGGTCGAATTTGCATACAATAATAGCTACCAGGCAAGTATACAACTGGCACCTTTTGAAGCCTTATACGGAAGGAGTTGTCGATCACCCTTATGCTGGGACGAAGTTGGAGAGAAACGACTGTTAGGTCCAAAAATGGTAAGGGACACTACCGAGAAGATACAATTGATCAAAGAAAGACTGCAAGTTGCTCAGTCTAGACAAAAGGCTTATGCTGACACAAGAAGAAGAGATCTCGAATTTCAAGTTGGAGATCATGTATTTCTCAAGATATCGCCTGGACGTGGAATACGAAGATTTGGTGTTAAAGGCAAGCTTACCCCAAGATTTATTGGACCTTTTGAAATTCTAGAAAGAGTTGGCGAGCTTGCTTATCGCATCGCATTGCCTCCTCAATTGTCCGAGATACATAATGTGTTCCACATATCCATGTTGAAGAAGTATGTACACGATCC
Organism: Amorphophallus konjac; assembly: GCA_022559845.1. NCBI lineage: Eukaryota > Viridiplantae > Streptophyta > Magnoliopsida > Alismatales > Araceae > Amorphophallus > Amorphophallus konjac. Next base: position 214,732,787 of record CM040124.1, on the reverse strand, counting down.
ATCACATATTATCGAACATGGAGACCTAGTAATCCAGAAGGATCTCACATATGAGCAGAAGCCTATGAAGATCTTAGATCGAGAAGTACGTACCCTAAGGAATAAGGTTATTCCCATGCTAAAAGTACAATGGAATAAGAATTCAGAACATGAAGCTACATGGGAGACCGAGGAATCTATGAGGAAACAATTTCAAGATTTATTTTAGAAGGTACATACTCTACACTCTCCAAATGTAAATATATGATATGGAATTTGGGGACCAAATTCTTTTAAGTAGGGGAGGGTGTAGCAACCCTGATAAATTTAAAAGGAATAAATAAATCAAAATAGATTAAAAGATTTAGTAAATAAACGAAAGAGCTTGAAATAAAAATAATTAAACCCTGATGAAAATAACGCCTCAGATATAGGCGCTACTTTACAAATAAAACGCCTTCACCTAAGGCGTGTTTTGAGAAAGGACGCCCACACGTCAAGGCGTCAAATTTCAAACGACCAAAATAAATAAAAAGGGCAAGTTAGCGTAACGTCCTTTAAGTGGACGCGTTTCAACAAGTAACGACGCTTGACAAGGCGTCAATTCAAAATTCGACGCCCTTACTTAGGACGCTAATTCAGTTTGAGTTTCGTTCGACCCAGGAGTCTATCCAGGGTAAGTTGATAACTATGAGAAAAAGTTCGAATGTAGTAATAACTCTAATATGGAAGTATTACTTCCCATCAAACACTAACTCTATTAGGATTCTAGAAATCCTATAAATAACCTACTGCTTGAACCGAGAACGCTATTTGGCGTTCGGACTCTTCTAAGGTACGTAAAGAACAGCATGTTCTTTTTCTTTACTCTGTCTATCGAATTTGTGAAGAATACTGATGATTCTTCATCTACTTCTGATTACAGGTTGAAAGCTTATGTCTTCCGAAGAACAAGTAAGTTCTTTCCCCTTGCTTTCGGTTACGTATAAGAAGATTTTAATATCTTCTTCTTCGTTTCTTCTGTCTCTACAGGTTGTTTGTAGAAGTGAACCCGGTTGATTGAAGAATTATGGGTTCTTCATCTGCAACCTCTTACTACCCTTGCTACTGCTATTAAGATCGAAAGCTTCAAAAGACTCTGTTTATAAAACAGAGTATCGTTCTTTCTTCACAGAACCTGCGTCCGTTCAAATCAACTATAAGGTAGGTTTTCTCAAGCACTGTAGCCCAAATCACCATAATAGCTATGTTAAACCATATATATTAATCCATGCATATAGTTTTCGAGAGTTTTGAATGTTTCTATTGTTGGAAAGAAACGCCCTTTCCAAGGACGTTAATTTTATACGCGACCCAGACTAGGGCGCTATTTAAATAAACGACCCTGACAAGGTCGTCAATTCAAAAGATTTGACGCCTTGTACACAGACGTCAATTCAATTACCTGATAATTACCCATGTTAATTAGTCCAATATTCACTTAAACATGATTCTAAATCAGTGCATGATCATTAATCCTGATATTATCCTGTCATGACCATATCTCGTTTTCTGGAAACTTCAGTACTTGAAAAATTGTAAATTCTTGAAATACACGACCCTGTATAGGTCGTCTCTCACTTGACTAACGCCCCTGTTCAGGGTGTGAATTGAAAAGTAACGCCCCTGCATAGGGCGTGTTTTTGATAAATTACTGAAAATATATATTCTGCAAAAATAGAAGTAAAGAATGAACGACCACTGTATACGTCGTCAACTTGTAAATAAACGCCCCTTACCAGGGCGCGTTTATGGTAAAATACTGAAGTATTGAAATCTTCCAAAAATGTAAAATAGATAAATGCCCTTACTGAAGGCGTTAATTACTTGAGTAGTGACTATACTTAAGTCGTTATTTTCCTGTAAAAATGTTTTTACATGTTTCTGACAACCGATGGTTTCAGTATATCTATCTATATATATATATATATCGGCACTATATTCCACTCCGTGAGTATAGTCCCACGTTTCATGATGTTTTATCGATCACCCTCAATTCTCATTGACATACAAGCTCTCCATTAGACATTCCGTTCCTTTGGACTAGCGAGTTAGTCATAGAGACCTCCGTAAGACTCCTCGAGCCTTGGATTCCCTCAAGGCCGACTGAGTTGGTTGTACCCTAAAAACCCATTACACTATTGAATGCCATGTCACTCTAAAGAAACATGGTATACCGGCCCTTATGATATGCAAAGAGTAGATCATGAGAATTCTTAATGGGATGATGATATCATGCTATTTGTTGATGTTCTTGTGGACCTCAATTCTATAATAAGAATGAGGGTATCTTGCCTCTGATATACTGTTCATGTGGACCTCAATTCTATATAAAGAACGTCCATACTTATTTGTCATGGTACCCGAGTTAAGGGAACCTAATTCCACCTAGTTTCATCGTTCATCGTGATTGTACCGTTGTTATCGCCTATCTATGTCCAATGTCATATTTTTGGACTCCATTCTCTCAAAGTTATCCTACGTGTCTACAAGCTTAAATTGTTGAAATTCTATATTGGCTATATATATATACAAGAGTGGATGTCAAATATACATGATAAATACCTGCGCATATAGGGCCCGATCTGGTCTTGGGAGGAGCACCCGAAAGTACTTGTGCCCATGGGAGTTGAATGATAAGGTATCTGGCATTATACCGAGTGCATGACTAGCTTGATTGGACATTCCACACAAATCTTGTACTTGACTCGTACTTGACATGACATGAATTACGTGACCCGAAAAGGGTAATTACTTGCTTGCTTGATACATGATAGCCAAAGTTCTTGACATGACTTGCTAAAGAGTACTTACTTGAATATCTTGTTATCTTTTCTTGAAAGCTCATGACTAGTTCATCTTGCTGTCTTATTGATAAATTCTCTCTCCATCTTGTCGTTTTATGCGAGCATGCATAGCTACAGTACATACATGAAAGATGTAATTACTTAAATCCCTTGCTAGCGCTTGAGATATAATTTCCTACTGAGCGTTCGCTCACTCCGTGTGTTCCCTACTTTTCAGGTAATTCCGACGACGAGGGAAGTCAATCGGATGGGAATGGTCAAGAGTGAAAGAGATAGAACTTCTCCAAGTGTCATCTAGTCTTTTTTCCTATTTTTGAGTCAACTATGTACTTTTCCTTTTTGTTTGAATAGAGTATTGGATTTGTAATAGTCTATCCATTATGAAATAAAGGATTGGGTTATCTTTCTATTTTGCGCATCTCTGTTTTGGTGTCGAATACACTACTACTCTGATTGACATGATTGATTTAAACTCGTCGCGCATATCCGAGTATCTTCCGCGCTCGGGGCGTGACAGAAGAAGACCCAAGAAAAGGAAGCACTTAAGAGATTCGAAATGCGTAAGTCGTCGCGGGGCGTCGTATAGTAATATGAGACTTTCTCCGGAGACGTCAGGAATGGCATGTCTACAGCTGCCCCGCCTTGGCGTCTGCTTTGCAAGGGAGTGACACGTAGTGGAATGGTATCGAAGTGGAGTGAAATGAAGTGGGAGCGGACTGATAAGTTGATACCAAGGTGTGATGAGACACGCTTTTGACGTTACTGTCTGGAATTTTTCCTGGAGTTTCAATGAGGCGACCTTGAAGAAGGTCTTTCAAATCTTGACGATTGCTTGGACGGAGATCAAATAAGGGAGGGTGAGATGTGCGCTCAGGCATGAAAAATATAGGAGACCAACTTCTCGGTGTGGAAGTACCTGGGTCATAAACCCGCAGGTTTCACCTTTGGTGAGCGGTTACCAGCCGATGTGGAAGTGCTGCGGCCAAGGTGGGTCAAACAAGGTAAAAAGTAACGGAATATCTGAGGGTCTGTCCAAACAAGGGTCTCCTTTGGAAGAGCAGCGTAGGGCCGTTTCAAGGAAATTCAGTATTTCATTCGGAGTGGAATATCTCATATTTGTAAGAATTGAAGCACAACGGCTTTCGCAATCGAACCACTTGAATGATCTTCCGCAATAAATCAAAGTCCTATATGAATGCATGCTGGGCTTAAAGAAAAATTTAAAATAAACTAAAATAGAAAATAGCCAAGGATAATATTGTCAACTTGTTAAGAACGGGTCAAGATACCGATCCGGTGAGCCGACACTGGGCTGGGGCCCGTTTATCCGCGCACCAACTCACTAAATGGAACCGTCGTCCCCATGCTACCACAAGTTAACGGGTTATCCGTACAACCCAATTTCTTCGGGATCATCACTGTTTTTGTTGAAGGGGAACTCAAATCCCGGATTCGTTAGGGCCGCAAGGTCCTTGACATGTTCTAGTAGCGTAGGTATCATATACTATGATGCATGACATGGTGGGACCAACCATTGAAAGGTGGGATAGGAGACAGGACAAAGACGTCCGTTAGTAAAACCTGCACAGACTAGCAAAGGTTAGCAACATCAGAAAGTAGTAGAATCGCACCACAGTACAAAGGAGATCCAGACAAAATCTTGACAATGACCACTGATGTGACATGTTTTGTCCTGTAGCGATCTTTCCTTCCTATAAGAACTCCCCTTAGGCTAGTTCATTCAAATGCACCAAGGTGGGTTTTGGAAGCTCAGGAGAGGAAGGAGAGGGGGATCTAGAGATCTCAGGATGGAAGGAGAGTCTTCCCGCGTTATGAAGAGGAGCAGGCCTAGCAGCGAGATCAGGCGACTCTCCGACCTCGAGGGTCATCTGAGTGGGACGATCATGTCGCATATGGTAAGCTGATTCTTTTCAAATTTCTCCACGTGAACCTTCTTCTTACTTCCTTATTTTCTTCTTCTTTCTTTTCTCTTCCAGCCATATCCACTCTTCCCAGGCCCGAGGAAGTTTTCCAAACTGCCATGGCTTTCAAAGCTAACTTCCAACATCTCCATCGGCATGAGGGCCATACTCTCGAAGTGGCATCTGCAGGGGCTCCTTATTCACGCCAAACACTACGAGAAGATTCGTATGGACTGGGCGGCTATGGGCGCACTAGTGGAGATATGGCATCCCCAGACCCACACTTTTATCTTCCCGACCTTCGAGGCGACCATCCTCCTCGAGGAGGTGGACCTTCTGCTCGGATTGAAGAAATTCAAGAGTGACGGGAAGGTTAAGGCTATGCGGATGCTGACACGGGGGACTTCCGAAAGTGTCCTTGGAAGCTTCATGCCGCCCGACGCAGCCCGAAAGGTTCGTACTCAAAACGGAATTTATTTGCAAAAGCTCGCGAAATGGGTCATGGAGGCCCTGAGAGGGTTACCAGACGATGACTATTTGGAGGGAATCATGAAAGGGTTCACCATTTGTCTGGCGGGTGCTCTCTTGTTTCCTTATACCGACAACATGGTGGAGGAAGACCAACTGAGTGCTATCTGCGGGATCTGGCGTGGAAAGAGGGTGGGACCCGCTGTCCTTGCCTACCTATATAGTGGCCTTACTGCCTCGAGCCTGGGTAAGCCTCCTTTTGGTTGCGCACTTGTCCTGAATTGCTGGCTGGATTTGCATTTCAAGTTTCATCACCGTGAGGGAATGCCAACCGCTTCGAAGCTCTTCCAACAAAGCCCGCTTCATCACATAGCCGACGTGTTAGGCTTTGGTGGCACTGTAGCGAACCGTGTTCCGTGGCTGAAGAAACGTGAAGACTGGCGGTCCCACTTCCGCATTGTGACACAAAGCTTCTTCACTTGCGCACCGGCATGTTTACTTTCGCTTGATCTCCTCATGAGGCCTTCTCCCGAAGTTGATCTTCAACTGATCGGCGCGACCGAGTTTGTCCTTTATAACGCGCATCGATGCTGCCTCTAGGTCGGCATTGCACGCCATTCGTTCCCACTACCGACTGGCATCGTTCCTTTGAAGAAGAGAGAGTTGGGTACTGAAGCGGATGCGAAGGAAGCGAAGGCCGTCAAAGCACCCTGGAAGACAAGTGTTGCGGGAAAGGCCTTAGCGCATGTGGGGGAAGAATGTGAGCTGTGGAGGGCTTATGTAACCGAACTGGGGAAGTTAAGGCCTAAGGCGCCTAAGCCCCTGATGTAGCCTATTCTGCTTCTCTGATGGAATAAAATCTGGGATGGATGTTTTGGACCCCCGTCCCCTTAATTATTATTATCTTTTTTTGTGGTTTTTCTTTTTCTTTGTGTTTTTTCTTTTGTTTGGATTATATACATACTCTTATCTATTTTTCTTTTATTATATTTTTGAAATTTTTATTATGGGGGCGTCCAGGGGCCTTGACGCCCCTAATTTTTTATTTATAATTTTTTTTAGTTTTTTTTGTTTTGGGGGCGTCCAGGGTCCTGGACGCCCCTAATTTTTTTATTTATAATTTTTTTTGTTTTTTTGTTTTGGGGGCGTCCAGGCGCCTAGACGCCCCTACGTTTTTGAATTTTGAAAAAAAATAAAAAAAAGGTGGGGGCGTCCAGGCGCCTGGACGCCCCAAATAAAGTGGATTCTATATATATGGGGGGGCCTCCCCCCTTTGCTCATTTACTGTTCATTCAAACGACCCAGTCAATCCAGACGACCCATTCTTAGTCCCAATGGAGCAAGGAGGCCCAAGCTAGGGTGGAGAGAAGCGCAAACGACGGGCTCGTCGTCCGAGGAGGCCGAGGGACGATGCCGAGGAGGCTGCTGCGGCGGAGGAGATTACCGCAGAGGAGGAGGCTCCTCCTTTGGCCGTGGAGGCTGCAATGGATGCTGGCGACGCGGGAGAGGACGATCACGACCCGGTAAGCTCTTCGGAACTTCAATCTGTTGGTTTAATAGGCTGGATAGGCGGACGAGAGGCCATGCGGTGAGGACCGGTGAGTGAGGGATGGAGGCGTCCAGGGGCCTGGACGCCTCCACATTTTCTTTTTTCTTTTTATTTATTTATTCATTTACATAAAATAATAAAATAGGATTTAAAAATAAGGAGGCGTCTAGGACATAGGACGCCTTCAAAATAATATATCTATTATTTATTTATTTTTGTTTTTGATTCTGGGTTTTTCTAAAAATAAAATGAAGAAAATAAAAAGGAGGCGTCCAAGGAGTCAGACGCCTCCAAAAAAACATAAATACTTGTTTCTTTTTTTTTTAAAAAAAATAAAAATAAAATAACTAAGTAGCATATACAATGTTATTGTTTATTACTATCCATGATGCTGATGTGTTCTTTTGTTGGTTTTGTGGTGTGCAAAGCGTGATGAAGGGCCGGATCAGCTGGTCCCTAGTGGTGGCAGCATACCGTGGGCTGCCAGACTTTCAGAGGGCGCGTGTGGACGCCATGGGCTTCGGAGCTTTCCTTAGGATCGAGCCCTTCCTACTCGACCTTCCTCTTATCCAGGCATTGAGGGAGCGGTGGCACGCGCCGAGCCGGGCGTTTCTGATGCCCTGGGGACACATGGTGCCGACACTAGAGGACGTGGCTCGGATCATCGGGCTACGGGTGGATGGAGAGGCGGTGAGCGGGGTCACCTACCCCGACTACCGAGAGAGTGCCCTAGACCTACTGTGGTTAGAGACGAGCGTGACAGACAAGGACAGCAGGGTAGTCAGCCGAGTGGAGATCATGGAGGCGCTCGGATTCGTCGACCCGCGCCAGCGGGTTAGCGAGACTGGAGCGGAGTTTCTGGCACGACTGGAGGGAGATGCCCGTGCAGCTTTCACCCAGGACCCGAGCGAGCGGGAGCTGGTGGATCTAGACCTCCGGAGGTTTCTCTTCTTCTTCCTGGGCCGCTTTCTGCTGGGGACGAAGGGGGATGGCATCCACTGCTGCTTCCTCGGGATCCTGGCGGACCTTGACAGAGTGGGGCACTACGCGTGGGGAGCGGCTCTACTTGCCCATTTGATTGCTGATCTCTCCTAGACTTCGGAGAAGGAGACGACAGTCAGTGGCTTCGCACCTTTTCTCCAGGTAAACATTTTATTTATGCATTCCCACAGTTAAATATGCAATTATTGTACTAATGATGTATGATGGATGCATGTATGGAGCTATTACTATTTCCCGATGGGGAGGGCTAGGCATGGGAACAGGAGGGCCGTGCCTCTGGCGCGGCGGTGGAGGCCGGTCGTGGTAGCGGCACCACACAGCTACCAGCTACCGTCACTTCGTCGGGAGCTGAGCGAGTATCCTGAGGCCATGGTATGATGCGTATGATTTTTTTGTGTTTTCTTATGTAACTGAATGGCAACTAATATGATGCATGTATGATGATGTAGGTGGTGTGGAGACCCTACATGGGCATGGGCGACGCTGGCTAGCCTTGGGTTGCAGCGGGTCTTCCTCATTTTGGGCGGGTCGTGTGGGTCCATTGCCTGAACGAGATCGAGCCGCTTCGGCTGAGGCTGGTTATGAGGACGTTGGGGCTAGCCCAGGAGTGGGTTGATGTAGATGAGCCGGCCTGCATCGGGCGGAAGACCAAGGGGAAGGCGAAGATTATGGACTGGTGTACGCGCTTCCTCGCACAGTACCAGGACTGGCAGCAGGGCGGGGTCCCAGTGGTGTCCCATGTACAGGACAGTACTGATTACCTAAGACGGTACCGGCCTACGTACGGGGACCGCCTCTTCCTTGCTGGTATGGCAGGGGTAAGTGAAATGAAAATGCTTCACCCTTCTATATGTATATGTTTGTGGCACTAACTTATGTGTAATGCAGGATGCTCGTGACAACATGATTGCTGACTTGCAGGCCCAGCTGGCAGACGCCAGGCGGCAGTTAGTAGCCATCCGACAGGAGTTGGAGATTCTGGTAAGTCTATGCAATGCATTTTTTTGTGACCTGTATTTTTGATGCTTAACCTTTGACCGACGTTTGCCCCGTGTTTCAGCGGGCCCACCAGATAGCGGCAGCCGGGATGGCTGGTGGAGCGGGTTCCAGTTCGCGGGGCCCTCCTCCGGAGATTTCTGCCCTCCAAGAGCAGCTGGCGTATGCGGTGGCTCGGGCTGAGGAGGCCGAGTGTGACCGCGAGGCTCGAGTGAGTGTTTGTCTGACCTCGACTCTCCTTTTGGCTGCTCTCCTTCTATCACTGTTCTCTCATGGTGTATGCGTGCTTCGACAGGTGGCCGAGATTCGAGAGGCCCTGGCCCGTGCTGTTCGTGCCGAGCAGGAGCGCGATGCTCGGGTGGCAGAGCGTGACGCCCGGATTACGGAGCTAGAGGAGGAGCGGCGACGGGAGGCTGAGGAGCTTCCTCGCGACGTAGTGGATCTACGGATCGCCCTCGAGCTGTCAAGGAGAGAGGCGATGAGGGAGAGAGAAGAGAGGGAGAGGGATAGGGAGAGCGTGCAGAGAGAGAGAGAGAGGGATAGGGAGACCCTAGAGAGAGAGAGGGAGTACATGATGGCAGAGCGACATCGAGATTGGGACGAGAGGAGAGCTCTGGTGGCCCTGGTGTCAGAGCTCCGGCTGAGTCTTGGCACGGCGGAGGGGAGACTTCGGGCGAGTGAGGAGCGGTATCAGAGGGTGAAGGAGTGCGGGGCGCGACTTCGTCAGTCCGGTTCCTTTTCTGTGGGCAGCTTTCTAGTTTCTTCGGCCGAGGAGCGTCGCCGCACCTTGGAGGCCGGCATGGTGCCACCTGGAGAGGCGAGCACGGCTTCTCAGGGTTCGCAGAGGTCGCAGAGGCCCCCTAGGGATCCCCGTCAGAGGAGGGAGGAGAGAGATGACCAGGAGGGTGATGGTGAGAGTTAGAGAGTTGCTTGTACACTCCACCCTCCTTACTGCATGATGTACTTTCGGCTATTATATGAAATGAAAATAGCTTTCTTGTGTTATGTGTACTTTTCTCTCTCCCACACTTTCTTCTTTGCACTGAGTTGTCGTTCGAGGCACGCTCCACGAGACCTTGCCCTGAACAGCGGGGAACTACGCTTTGCACGGGGGGATTCTGTTTCCTTTCTCCCCTTTTTGGGCGCGTCCAGGCGCGAGGACGCATTTTAATCCTTGAATTCAAATTTAAAGCGCCGGGTGGCCTTTCTTCTCCCGTGCCTTACCCGCAAACGAGCCCCCCTTCCGCCGAAACTCGCTTGTCCCCCTTTTCGTCTCCTTCCTCTCTTGATCGATGGAGTTCGGTGGTCTAGACCACGGTGAAGGTGGAGAGGGACGTGGGACCCCTCGTCCGAGGAGGGACGCGCAAGAGCACAAAACGGCGTCCATGGAGGAGGAAGGGCCGCTTCGGGCCCCCGAGGGACCCGAGGGGCCCAATGGCGCGGAAGGAGGTGAACACGGCTCGGTGAGTGCTTGGTTTTCCCCCTCTTTAATCCATTTTGAGTTTTGAAGCAAGCCGTGCGAGGGGGGAAAGGGTTCGGCGAGTGTTGTACTCAAATGATGGACGCGTCCTAGATAGGGGACGCGTTCTTTGTTATGATGCGAAGTCCTTCTTTCTTGGTGCAGGACATGGCGAGGACGCTGGGCCTGGCCGATGAGTGGGCGAGTGTAGATGAGCCGAACCACATCAGGAAGGAGAGTCGCGGCAAGGCGAAGCTTGAAGATTGGCGCATACGTCTCCCTGGGCAGCAAGGGAGCGTACTGGTGTAGGATAGTGTCGACTTCCTGCGGCGGCAGAGAGAGAGTTATGCGGGGCTTCCCCAAGCCAGGGATACGCGCGACGTCGACGGGTCGCGTGCCCAATTAGCCGAGGTCAGGCGGCAGCTGGCCGCCACTCAACAAGAACTGTCGCTCTTGGTAAGCTAAGTGCTACATTTTCTATTTTTAAATGTGCAGCTTAGCTGACGGCTGTTATTCGTTCCTGCGTGCCCAGCAGACAGCGATGGTGGGAGTGACTGGCGGCGCATCTTCCAGTTCCTCGGCCTCTTTTCTCGAGATTGCCTCTCTTCGGGAGCAACTTGCTGGTGGGGTGGCTCGGGCTGCCCGGGCGGAAGAGGAGCGTGATGCCTGGGTGGCGACTGTAGCAGAGCTGTGACATCGCGGTGAGGAGAGACCTTCTCCAGACATCCTGGAGTTAAGGGTTCTTCTGCAGATGATGAGGAGAGAGGCAGAGAGAGAGAAAGCCGAGAGAAGGTCCGAGCGACAGCGGGATCAGACCGAGAGGAGGGCCTTGGAGACCCAAGTGAGGGAGCGTCGTGCAGAGGCTAGGAGGGATGGAGACGCGCTACGAGAGAGCGCGAGAGTTCGAGGAGCGACTGCGCCAGTCTGGTCACTTTGCCGCTAGTCGCTTCTTTGCCACGCCAGGGGAGGAGCAGCGAGTCATTGCTGTGGAGCCGGTGCCACGAGGCGAGGCGGGTGCTACTGCACGGGGATCCCGGAGGCTTCTGAGGGACCCTCACCTCAGGGGAGAGGAGAGGGACGCCTAGAGGGACGAGCATGAAAATAATGGCAAGAGTTGGTGAGCTAGTGGACCCGCCACCTCTCTATGATTGTAGTGTTTATGACAGCTTATGTAGGATTATGGAGTGATTTGATTTTCTGCTGCTTGTTTGTTCTCTTGTGCGTTCCTTCTTCCCTACACTTCTTCTTTGGCACTGTTTCCATGTGATGGGTCTGCCGAGACTCCACCCCAAGCGGAGAATCGCGTCTTGTTGTGACCATTTTCCACGGGAATCTCCCGTCGAAGTCAATAATGACGGCCCTAGTCCCTTTTCCCGGATGTTGTGTCAAATTTTGCGGACGTCCTCCAAAACATGATAGGGTATCCTTAGACAACATAGGGGGGCTAGTCGTCATATTCTTCGTCCAATCAATCACCCTGTGTGAGCGGTGAAGTGACACACGGGACCGCATGGCAGGTGCCTCATTGCGAGGGCTATCATTAAAGGTGATGGAGGCAATCTTGGCCTGTACTCCTTCCATTTCTATAAATTCTTGTCCCTTTTATGCTCCCAGGTATATCGAGAGCTAACTCGAGGAGCCCAAGTTCTCACGGGAGAGGAGGAGTTCAAAATTTCGAGAGTTGGATGGAGGGCGAATCTTCCGACTCCTCGAAGAGAAGCAGGTCCAATGGTAGTAGTTCCAAGAGGCTTTCGGACTTCGAAGGGTACTTTAGCGAAAGGGCCCAATCACAACTCGTAAGCTGAGCTTTCCTGCCCTTTTCTCATTCTTTCTTCCTTCCTCTTGACAACACCCTTCTCCATTTCTTATGCATGCACAGAGTGTGATGAAATCACACATTTCATGGGAGTTAGCAGTGGCCGCATACAGGGGTCTCCCGGATTTTCAGAAGGCCAGGCTAGACGTGATGGGATTTGGCACCTTTCTTCGGATCGAGCCGATCCAGCTCGACCTGGTCCTGATCCAAGCCTTGTGTAAGAGATGGGACCCAGTGAGTCGGGCATTCCTGATGCCTTGGGGGCACATGGTGCCCAGCCTGGAAGATGTGGTCCGAATTATGAGCCTCAAGGTGGATGGCGAGGCAGTGACCGGAGTCACTTACGCGGACTATCGAGAAGGTGCCCAGAAGTTACTGGGTTTGGACCTAGATGATCGGAAAAATAGGTCGGTAGCTAGGGCGTCCCTCATGGATGCATTAGGGCTCACCGACACTTATCGGCGGGATGACGAATCCTCAGAAGAGTTCATGGAAAGGATGGAAATAGGATGCCGTGCCATATACTGCACAGATTTCGGCAACTGGGAAAGCTACAACATAGATTTGAGGAGATTTCTTGATGTGACATGACCTTGGACTTAAGCAAGCAAGCACATTCGCAATCTAAATGGGCCAATTTGGGCCGCCGCTCTCTCGTCGCTCACCCAAGCCCGGGGTAACCTGGCAATGCCAAGGTGAGGTTGAGGGGTTGGGCCCTTGCTGGTAGAGAGCCAGCAAGGCCAAGACTTGATTCCCAATGGATGTGGAAGCCCAAGACAATGGGGCCGACCAAGTGCCAAAGGCACCGGTTTCTCTCTTTTCCCACGGTGATCACTTATAGCACAAGAGCTTAAGGATCGGGCTCTCATTCACGGCCAGCGGAGTTTATGAACTAATATTGAAAGAACAAGCACAAATTAGAGCAAAGTTTGGAGCACTTACTCGACCGGTTTGAAGAAACCGGTCCCGCTCGGAGACGAGGGCGAGCGGGGAAGCGTGGGTTCCCCACACGCCGCGCCGGGGTAGCTTGACCTGTTTAAGCTATTACAACACTACACCCCATGCAAGGGGGGGATCGTGGGGAAGGGAAGATGATAGTTACAATCAAAACTACCTCCACGCAGGGAGGGGCCTTCAGCCGGCCAAGCGGGGTGGGGAATTCTAGGGCTAAAACGATGATGAAGTGAATATGCTGAATCTACCTTCTCTCGGCAATTATGGATAGACAGTCGGTACTGTGGCTACAGAACGTGATCAGGAATTTTTCCGAGGGCGAGACTAGTGGGAAAATCTTTGTTACTGGAACTGGAGTGCCTCTGAATTTTTCCAAATTCTTCTGGGGTCGCTGCTGGCCTGGGCAGGAGCTCAAACAGGGACGCTGATTCTCGGACTGACAGCAACTGGTTACTAACAGCATGAAGAAGAGGTTGGCTCGGCCACTCCCGAACTCCGAATCAGGTGCCGCCAGAGCCGCTGGAACCGTGGACAAGTCTTCTTTACAACAGAACTGATGGGGAAGCTGAAAGATGCTAGATAAGATCAGGGGACCAAGAATAGTGAGTGGGGGTCAGTGCAGACTGTGGGAAGCAGAGTCGCACGCCTAAGGAAGAAAATTCGTAACTTCTGCTAACGGATGCCGAACGGAGTTCCGCTTCTTAGTTCTGAAAGTAGACATGAATAGGAAGAACTTTTCAGAAGAGCTCGTGGCCTGATTTTTCCGGGGTTTGTCGTGGTGAAGCTTTCTCTCAAGATCAGGATCTCTGCAGAGCTAACTCCTGGTTTCCAACAGTAGGTTGCAGAGGATGCCCCGACAGCTCCCGAACTCGGAATCGAGCACCGTCAGAGTCTTTGGAATTTTGGATGAGTCCTCTTCGCATAAAAACTGACGGGGAAGCCAACCGATGTCGGAGAAGACTAGGGGATGCAGAAAAATGGTGATGGGTCGGTGCAGACTATGAGTAGCAGATCTGCGTAGCTGAGGGAGAAAAATGAGAACTCTGGATCACAAATGCCGAATGAAGTTATGTTTCTTGATTCTGGAAGTAGACTGGGCGATGAAGAACTTTGAAGAAGAACTCGTGGACTGATTCCTTCGAGGTTCGTCGTGGCAGAGCTTCTAATCTGGCTCAGGTCCTCAGCCGAGGTAGAACTGTGCAGTTGTGGGAGAATGGACCTCCTGGATGGCTCGGAGATCGGAAGAAGATGAAACCACTTCTGTTGCGAAGGAGACTGGTAGACGCTTCCGACGATGGGTCTTGGGTCTTCAAACTCATCCATAAGAAGTCGTGGTGGCTGCTTCAAGTTGCTAGTTCATCTACAACCTCTGGACAGCAAACTGCAACTTCGAAGTAGCTTCTAATGACCAAGAAAGAAGAAGGGGAAGGGGGTAGATGAGTGTGGGAGTGACTCCTGGTTGTAAGGGGGTCTTGGAGGGGGTGTTCTATGGTGTGGGAGGTGGAGAATAAGGTCTGGAAGAGGGTCCAATAGATGGTGGTAGTGGGGGCTGCGAATTTGGTTGGAATGGAGAGAGGGAAAGGATATTCGAAAATAGGTTTAAGGGTGGGGTTAATTTTTTTGTCTTGGGAATGGGGGGGTTGTGTTGGGGAAGGGAAGGGGTGCTTGGGGTAGTGGGAAGGGTGCTTGGGAAAGTGGGAGGGGTAGTTGGGGGTTGGATGGTGAGGAAAGGATTGGTGGAGGGGGTCTTGGGAAGGGGTGGAGTATTGATGAGGGTTGTGGGGAATGGGAAGAGGCTTAAATGGGGTAGGTGGGGAGTGGAGGTGGTTGGGAAGGGAGGAGAGAGAAGAAAATTCAAATTTGGGTGTTGAGGAGAGAGAAAGTGGAGTGAAAAGAGAGATTAAGAGAGGGAAGGGTGGGGAATCTCTCCCCTAGGGTTTCTCACCCAAAAAATGGAATCTCTCCACTAGATAAGAAGTGTAAACTCTCAAAATGGCAAGTTTTTTCATTCATTGATTCATTCATTCATTGACTTCAAATGGGGGAAATGGGGTCCTATATATAGGAAACCCACATTTCTACAAAAGTCCATGACAAAAGACTCAATAGCAAATAACCGAAGGTGGAAGGGGTGCACATGGGCCTAGTCCAATGAATTGGGCCCAATTAGCACATTACATCATCTAATGACACACAATCTTAGGAAAATAAATGTAAGACCAAGGGAAATGACTCAAATAAAATGAAAATACATCAAAATGACTCAAAGGAAAGCTACAAAATGGATAAGGGGCCTTAATAGAGTGAGGCCAAAACTCAACCAGCTCCCGAGTGTGAAGAAGTGGACCCGAGCCAAAGGGAATCGTGGGTGATGCCTCCATCAAATCCCCTGGGCCGCGAAGAGCTCGACTCCGTCGAGTAAGGGTCCATCCGGCTAAGGTACCGCTCGAGGAGGTCCGGATCCAACCGCTGGAGGTCCTCCCGACTCACCCATGAGTCTTCCGAAGGAGGCCGATCCTTCTACCTGATGAGATAGCGCTCATATACCTTGCTCCGGGTGGTAGTGACCTGCTCATCCAATATTCGTTCAATGCGTTCGCGCTGAGCTCTCTTGGCTAGTGGACTCTCCTCACGGGTGGGTGCTCTCTCAAATGAAGAAGTAGGCTCAATCTTCTCACTAGGTACCACCGTGGGGCCCTTGTATGGCACTAAGTCGGCGACATTGAATGTTGGACTTACCCCATAGTCCTCAGGGAGATCTAACCAATAAGCATTTGCATCAATGCGCCTCAAAACCTGGAAGGGACCAGTCCCACGTGGCCTCAACTTGGAGTTGGCTCCTGGGGAGAGCCTCTCCGTCCTTACCATCACAAAGTCACCCTCTTGGAACTCTAAGTGACGCCGGTGAGAGTCAGCCAACCTTTTATAAGCCTCATTTTTTATGCTAATGTGCTTGCGGATTTCCTCATGCAATTTTGTGAGTGCTGACCTTCTAGTGGTTATGGGTGGACCTGGACAACCATATATAGACCATTTATGCCATGATGCCATATGGACCTTGATGAGCCTTGGTGGGCCGGGGCAACCATATGTGGACTTATCATGTAATGTTGTCATGTAGACTTTGGTGGGCTTAGGTGGACCGGGGCAACCATATGTGAATCTATCATGCAAAGTGGTGATGCATGTCGGGGGACCTGGACATCCGTAGATGCCTTTGATATGCTTAAGACCCATGATGAATGAAGGTGGACCACTACATCCAAATTTGGACCACTCATGCTTTCTACTTGACATGTGGGTGATATGAATGAATGGACCCAACATAGTGTTCATGCCAAGGGGTGTGGAAAGCCTAGACACATGCATACTTTTCCCAAAAGTGACTTCCATGTGTATAGGGGTGGGACAACCTTTGAATTCCCATTGGAACGGATCGAATGGATCTAAGAAGGTGGTCATCATGGGGTGGGGCACAACCTTATTACATAGGGATATGTGGCCCAAGGTCTTGGCTCCCAAGGTGTAACCCGGGTCATGGATGAGATTGGTTTGGCCCAATATGATGGGTGAGGGTAGGAAAGGGTGGGTGGTGGGTAAGATGGTTGGGTTACATGGGGAACTAGACTCCCATAGGAAGGGATCAAAGGGGTCGTAGAAAGATCTCCCTAGAGGGAGGCACTCTATGTCTTCAAGGTTCCCAAATTGTGAGTCATCCTCCTCCAAGGTAAGTGGGCCAAGTTTTCTAGTGGGTTGGCCGAACAAAGTGTTTGGGATCTTAATGGGTGGGTATAGGAAGGGATCGAAGGGGTCATGGTAAGGGTCACCTAAGGAGAGGAACCCTAGGTCCTTTTGGTCCTCACAACCCCTTGATGGTGGATTCTCCTCCTCTAGTAAAGTGATCGGGCCAAAGTTTTTGGTGGGATGGTCGGCCATGAATGGAGGACTAGGCTTTCTACCCGAGATAAGAAGCTCTAAATCGAGGAGAAGGTTGGGCTCATCGGGTGTAGGGAGGAATAGAAGGAGGTCACTAGTGTAGCAACCAATGGTGCAAATCGAGGTGATAGACCCTATGCATAGGTGTAGGAGGCCAAGGCTCCTAGGTGGTTTGGCCATAGGGGTCAACATGCTAGTGAACTCAATTTGCCATGCTACGCCCTTAAGAAGATCCTCTAAGGTTTCCACTTGGTAGGATGTTTGGATTATGGTGTGATAGGAGTTAATGGGTGCAATGGGAAGGTTTTTCTCCATGGGTGGGTAAACATAGGACACGATGGGGTGAAGTGGTCTCTCCTTTATCCATCTAGCTAGGGGCCCATATATGATTATGGTGCTATTTGTGAAGGATTGTGGCTCTTGGGGGTCCAAGCTAGGGGACATTTATGATTCTTCCTTACCACGGATATGAACTTGGGTTTCCTCAATGATGGGGATGGGTTCATCTACTCCCATGTCGATGGTTGTTGTCTCCTTTCTCAAGGGAATGGGAAGGTCTATTGGGGGTGGGGTGATGATGGTTGGTGCATGGTGTACCCGGGGTGGTGGGTGATGGGAAACTTTGGCTTGGATAGGGAGGGGAAGTAGTGGAAGCCTAGGACTTTGGACTTTTGGGGTAGGGAGTGGGAGATGGGTTGGTTGGGGTGGCTTGGGTTGATTGGTTTTGGGGGGAATGTCCTTTTTTGGGGACAAGGGAGGGGTGGTGGTGGGGACCAAGGGGTTTTGTGGGGTAGGGGTTTGGTGGGAGCTTCTGGATTGGAGGGTGGTGACAATCATGGGCCTAGGTGGAGGGGTGGACACGGTGTCCACTTGGTTTTGAATGGTGAGGGTTGGTTGAGTGGTGGTCATCATGGAGGGGATTGGGTCGATTAGGGGTCTCTTGCCCTTAGGATCGTTTGGGGTGGAAGTGGGAGCTAAAGGGGCTTGACTAGCGTAGGTTAGGGAAGGGGGTTTTGGTTGGGGTATGGCGGCCCTCATGGGGTTAGGTGGAGAGGTGGATGTTTGATTTATTAGGGTCTTAAGGGAGAGGACTTCGTTGCGAAGTGTAGTTATGATGGTTGAGAGGTGATTTGTTGGGATTGGTGGGGGTGGAGACCAAAGGTCGGTCTCAAATTGGTCGGGTGAGGATGGAGGAGTGGTAGTGCTCCTCGGGCTTGGGGTGTTCGAGTAGGAGGGTTGGGAATATTTTGGGATGTATATCTTCCTAAGTTCCTTCTTCATATCATCCCACGAAGAAATGGGCTCTTGCCTCCTAACCCTTCTTAATCCCTCTATGTTTGCCCATTTACTCTTGGCTTGACCCCGAAATCGTCCCTTGGCCTTGCGGACTCTCGCGGGTCCATATACCCAAGTCCGTTCAAAATATCTTTCCATGGTAGTTTCCCACCTAAGATAATCACTAGAATGTGATCCGTCAAAGGTAATGTCCCCATCTAGAATGAAATTCAAGGTTGGTGAGTAGGCTAAGTAGTTGGCCATGATGATCGGGGGGATCAATGCAAGGGTCGGATTGATGATGACTCTAATGCAAGAATGCCCTAGGACTTGACTTGATAGAGACAAGTCAAAGACTTGCTCTGATACCAATTGATGTGACACGACCTTGGACTTAAGCAAGCAAGCACATTCGCAATCTAAATGGGCCAATTTGGGCCGCCGCTCTCTCGTCGCTCACCCAAGCCCGGGGTAACTTGGCAATGCCAAGGTGAGGTTGAGGGGTTGGGCCCTTGCTGGTAGAGAGCCAGCAAGGCCAAGACTTGATTCCCAATGGATGTGGAAGCCCAAGACAATGGGGCCGACCAAGTGCCAAAGGCACCGGTTTCTCTCTTTTCCCACGGTGATCACTTATAGCACAAGAGCTTAAGGATCGGGCTCTCATTCACGGCCAGCGGAGTTTATGAACTAATATTGAAAGAACAAGCACAAATTAGAGCAAAGTTTGGAGCACTTACTCGACCGGTTTGAAGAAACCGGTCCCGCTCGGAGACGAGGGCGAGCGGGGAAGCGTGGGTTCCCCACACGCCGCGCCGGGGTAGCTTGACCTGTTTAAGCTATTACAACACTACACCCCATGGAAGGGGGGGATCGTGGGGAAGGGAAGATGATAGTTACAATCAAAACTACCTCCACGCAGGGAGGGGCCTTCAGCCGGCCAAGCGGGGTGGGGAATTCTAGGGCTAAAACGATGATGAAGCGAATATGCTGAATCTACCTTCTCTCGGTAATTATGGACAGACAGTCGGTACTGTGGCTGCAGAACGTGATCAGGAATTTTTCCGAGGGCAAGACTAGTGGGAAAATCTTTGTTACTGGAACTGGAGTGCCTCTGAATTTTTTCGAATTCTTCTGGGGTCGCTGCTGGCCTGGGCAGGAGCTCAAACAGGGACGCTGATTCTTGGACTGACAGCAACTGGTTACTAACAGCAGGAAGAAGAGGTTGGCTCGGCCGCTCCCAAACTCCGAATCAGGTGCCGCGAGAGCCGCTGGAACCGTGGACAAGTCTTCTTTACAACAGAACTGATGGGGAAGCTGAAAGATGCTAGATAAGATCAGGGCACCCAGAACAGTGAGTGGGGGTCGGTGCAGACTGTGGGAAGCAGAGTCGCACGCCTAAGGAAGAAAATTCGTAACTTCTGTTGCCGGATGCCGAACGGAGTTCTGCTTCTTTTTTCTAAAAGTAGACATGGATAGGAAGAACTTTTCAGAAGAGCTCGTGGCCTGATTTTTCCGGGGTTTGTCGTGGTGAAGCTTTCTCTCTGGATCAGGATCTCTGCAGAGCTAACTCCTGGTTTCCAACAGCAGGTTGCAGAGGATGCCCCGACAGCTCCCGAACTCGGAATCGAGCACCGTTAGAGTCTTTAGAACCGTGGATGAGTCCTCTTCGCAGAAAAACTGACGGGGAAGCCAACCGATGTCAGAGAAGACTAGGGGATGCAGAAAAATGGTGATGGGTCGGTGCAGACTATGAGTAGAAGATCTGCGTAGCTGAGGGAGAAAAATGACAACTCTGGATCACGAATGCCGAATGAAGTTCTGTTTCTTGATTCTGGAAGTAGACTGGGCGATAAAGAACTTTGAAGAAGAACTCGTGGACTGATTCCTTCGGGGTTCGTTGTGGCAAAGCTTCTAATCTGGCTCAGGTCCTCAGCCAAGGCAGAACTGTGCAGTTGTGGGAGAATGGACCTCCTGGACGGCTCGGAGATCGGAAGAAGATGAAACCACTTCTGTTGCGAAGGAGACTGGTAGACGCTTCCGACGATGGGTCTTGGGTCTTCAAACTCATCCATAAGAAGTCGTGGTGGCCGCTTTGAGTTGCTAGTTCATCTACAACCTCTAGACAGCAAACTGCAACTTCGAAGTAGCTTCTAATGACCAAGAAAGAAGAAGGGGAAGGGGGTAGATGAGTGTGGGAGTGACTCCTGGTTGTAAGGGGGTCTTGGAGGGGGTGTTCTATGGTGTGGGAGGTGGAGAATAAGGTCTGGAAGAGGGTCCAATAGATGGTGGTAGTGGGGGCTGCGAATTTGGTTGGAATGGAGAGAGGGAAAGGATATTCGAAAATAGGTTTAAGGGTGGGGTTAATTTTTTTGTCTTGGGAATGGGGGGGTTGTGTTGGGGAAGGGAAGGGGTGCTTGGGGTAGTGGGAAGGGTGCTTGGGAAAGTGGGAGGGGTAGTTGGGGGTTGGATGGTGAGGAAAGGATTGGTGGAGGGGGTCTTGGGAAGGGGTGGAGTATTGATGAGGGTTGTGGGGAATGGGAAGAGGCTTAAATGGGGTATGTGGGGAGTGGAGGTGGTTGGGAAGGGAGGAGAGAGAAGAAAATTCGAATTTGGGTGTTGAGGAGAGAGAAAGTGTAGTGAAAAAGAGAGATTAAGAGAGGGAAGGGTGGGGAATCTCTCCCCTAGGGTTTCTCACCCAAAAAATGGAATCTCTCCACTAGATAAGAAGTGTAAACTCTTAAAATGGCAAGTTTTTTCATTCATTGATTCATTCATTCATTGACTTCAAATGGGGGAAATGGGGTCCTATATATAGGAAACCCACATTTCTACAAAAGTCTATGACAAAAGACTCAATAGCAAATAACCGAAGGTGGAAGGGGTGCACATGGGCCTAGTCCAATGAATTGGGCCCAATTAGCACATTACATCATCTAATGACACACAATCTTAGGAAAATAAATGTAAGACCTAGGGAAATGACTCAAATAAAATGAAAATACATCAAAATGACTCAAAGGAAAGCTACAAAATGGATAAGGGGCCTTAATAGAGTGAGGCCAAAACTCAACCAGCTCCCGAGTGTGAAGAAGTGGACCCGAGCCAAAGGGAATCGTGGGTGATGCCTCCATCATTTCTCATCTTCCTTTTGGGGAGATTAGTACTGAGCTAGAAAGGGGATGGTATCTAATGTCGCTTCCTGGAGCTGCTATCAGACCTTGAAAGAGTAGGGTACTATGCCTGGGGAGCTGCCATGCTGGCACACTTGTTTGCAGGCCTGTTCCAAGAAGCGGATCGTGAGATGGCTGTGAGTGGTTTCACACCATTCATCCAGGTATTTTTGGTTTTGCTTGTTTTGTATATATTTTGGTGTGTTTTTGCAAGGTACTGATGACCTGCGCCGAGCAGCTGTGGAGCTATTATTACCTCCCCATGGGGAGAGCTCGACATTGGCGACCCGCGATGGTGCCGCTAGCCAGGTGGTGGGAACCCATTATGAGTGCGGCACCCCTAACCTACCAACTGATGGTGCTAAGGTGGGAGCTACAGGAGTTCCCTGCAGCGATGGTAAACTGGAGACCCTACTCAGACATGGTCGATGCCGACCAGCCGTGGGTTCTAGCAAGTCGTGCCCGGTTTGGACGGGAACTGTGGATGCACTGCCTGAATGAAATCGAGCCGCTTCGGCTACGATTAGTTATGAGGACTTTAGGACTGGCTCAGGAATGGGTGGATACGGCAGCGCCACCTCGTGTCAGGAGAAAGACGCGGGGACCGGTGACCTGCATTGGAGAAAGACGCGGGGACCGGTGACCTGCATTGACTGGCATGTGCGATTCCCCGAACAGTACGAAGACTGGCAACGGGGTGGCATAATCATGGAATCGCAGGCACGGGATAGCGAGGATTACCTGCGTCTATACAAGACAAGGTACGCAGAGCGGTTCCAACCCCGAGGACTTGTGGAGGTAGGTCTCCCCTTTTTCTCTTTTCTTCTTTCTCCCTTTTTTGGTTTTCCAGTGGAAATGCTGACTCGTATGGCTGCAGGATATCCGTAATACGATGATAGCGACTTTACGAACTCGCTTGGCAGAGATGGAGCAACGGTTGGGCGATGCCCGCAGAGCTACGAGCGCCTTGGTAGGTGTATAGTGCATTCCTAATTAAAACCGCAGATTCCAGATGTTGGCTGCTAATTCACGCGGTCGTAGCATGCCCAGATTGGCGCGGCTTCCCCAGCGATAGGAGTAGGTGGTGCCTCTTCCAGCTTGTGGATTCCCACCTTAGAACTTGACTTGCTTCATGAGCAACTTGCTCATGCCACGCAGCGTGCTGTGGAGGCAGAAGGGATGCTCTGTATACAGGTAAAAGTTTCAGTGTTGAGTTCTCTTTGTTTACGCCTTATCGCGTATCTGAGATGGTACACTCGACAGGAAAAGGAGACGGAAGAAGCGCTTGCCCAAGCTGCGCAGTGGGAGGCTAGGATAGCAGAACTGGAGAGGGAACTGCGGCGTCATCCTGATGACGACTCCTCTAGGGATGCCGTGGAACTGAGGATCACTCTCCAGTTGGAGAGGGAAGACCGTGAGAGAGAACGTGCAGAGAGAGAAAGAGACGCAGAGAGAGAAAGAGCCAACAGATTGACTGAAAGGGAGGAACGAAGGGCCATGGAGGCCCAACTATTCGAACTCCGAACCAGCCTTGGTCTTGCTGAACAGTGGCTGAGAGATGGTGAGGAGCGCTACCGAAGAGCACGAGAGCGTGGCTTTCGTGTCGGTAGCTTCTCTGCAGTTTCCGTGGATCAACGTCGGCGTGTGGGAATAGGCAGGGGAATACAGAGCGGTAGGAGTACCGCTTTTCGTAGCTGGGTAGCACCTTTGAGAGCGTTTTGCCCGGAGAGTAGTGGGACGAGTAATGCAGAGAGAGAGGGCAGAACTTGATGTAATTTTTTTATTTTTTGGAATAAAATACAAGGTTCGGTTTGTTTGGTTTTCACCTTTGCTTCTGTTGCCTGAATCCCTGCACACATCACTGAAACAAACAAATCAGAATTTCTGTTCTGACTTGGCCCCTTGCTCAATAAGCAAATGGTCACTGTGACTATCCTTGATAACTGGTCAAGGGGCCAAGCCGTTATTTAACGAAGGCAAGGGAAAGATGCGGTGATGATAAATGCGACAGACAAGCACACGAATGCAAGCGGTATTAAAAGTGAGATGCTGCACGCAAATGCAATCATGTAAAATTGATTTGTTTTCTTTTTTATATTTGGCATTTTTTTATCATAAAAAAGATTTTTTTTATTTGCAAATATGTACATTTTCTCTTTTCCATTTTTTTGTTACTTTTATTATAAATTTTTTTGTTGCTAACGCCTGGCAAGCACCCAAATGGCACCTAACATACGTGAGAACAGGGGTTTCTTACTAACCTCCCAGGTATCCTAAGTGCACATCTAGGTTGATTTGGGCCTCTAGACCCCTCGAATGATGATACCGCCGGCTAAGACTTACCCTGATGACAATACCGTCATGTCATGCTTAGGCTCCCAGTCGCTTCCGACCACAGGGATTCACCCAAAAGATGTTTGAGGTAAGAGATTTGCCCGACTCGGGTCTGTTTCCTCACAACTCTTGATGGTATATGATGGAACACCCTGGAACCCTAACGACCAACCGCGCGACGCTGACCCGGAATCAGACGTCGTCGCACCCATAGGTGACGCGCTTGCATTGGCCTAAGCCCGAGGTTAAACAAGAAGACATCAAGGCGGTAAACATGGGTCTTGACCAGCCAGAAACACAGAGACTCCTTCGCAGCGATAGCTTTTGCTTTTCAAAGTAGGCAACCATATGTGCATATTAAAATAAGGTCGCAGACCCTAGGCAGTTTTCACCCTTCAGAAACTCCATCGAACCTTCATCTTTAGAGGGAGAAGGAAGAGTGTAGGGGATAAACCTCCTGAGAGGATCGGCAAAGCCGTTAACCCGGCGAGCGAATAAGGGCCCATTAACTCTTTCCTTTCGGATAACTTCGGACCAAATCTCAAGCATTTACATTCCATAGCCCCCCCCTTTTGTGGATTCGAACTTTTGCTTTGAGGGGTTCCATTTATCGCATCAGGCACGGTCACGACCAGGCTCTTGATTTTGATTTTGTATTTCTTTTGTGAGGGAGATATAGTCGTTTGACGTTTGTGGGCTCCCTTTCGTATGCCTGCGGGGACACTGCCCTCTTCTCGTGCTCTGATCGATGCTCGAGGAAATGGATCCTACTCTTGCCCTTGGGGTTTGAGTTTCGGTTTCTCATGCTCAGCGTTTTAAGGGCGCCGACTGTCTCATTTGGTCGAAGAGAAAAGAATAAAGATTAAAGCTTCCGGAGATCTTCTGGGTGGGGCCCCACCGTAGGTGATGCTACTGACTTTTTTTTTAATTAAATACATAAGTGAGCACATGTTAGCTTCCTTCGAGCGAGCATAGGCCGACGTGGCCGGACAGAGATCTCCACGGTTCTGGCAAACCAAGACCCGATGCCTACCAAGCCTTAATGGGCCCTATCCTAACATGAAGGTTAGATGCAGTGACTTGACTACATGGTGACCACCAGGCATTGGCATTTTGAATTTTCCATATTTTTAGTGGTTTTCGGTATTTCTTTGTTTTTGATGTTTTTTATCTTTTAATCATTTTTTTTGTTTGTTTTGTGCTAAGGGTAGTATTTCTTAAGATAAAGCCCATTCCAAGGGTGGGATAACTCGGTCCCTTCGGCGTTGATTAGCTTGTAAGCGTTGCCAGGGTACACGGCTTGAATTACAAATGATCCTTCCCAATTGGGTTGGAGCTTAGAACGTGGCCCTCCAGGTTTGACAAAAATTCTTTTTACGACCATCTCACCGACTTTGAATTTTCTCTCAACGACTTTCTTTTGGTAAAAGCGAGCGAGTCTATTTTGATACACACGTACGTGTTCGGCAGCGGCCAGCCGCTTCTCATCCAAGAGTTCCAACTGGGCGAGGAGTGAATTACGACGATCGTCTAGGGGAAATTCCTCGTCCAATTGTACCGTGAGAGAAGGGATCAGAGTCTCGTACGGGACTACCGCTTCCATACCATAAGTAAGGGCAAATGGAGTCTGCCCGGTGGGGGTACGGATTGAAGTGCGATAGGCCCATAGAGCTTCGATAAGCTTTTCTGGCCAGTCTGAAAACTTACTAGACTCGCAGGTTTTTTTTTAAAATTTTGAGCAATGTTTTATTGGTGGCCTCCGCTTGGCCGTTACCTTGTGGGTAATAAGGCGATGAATGATGCAATGCAATTGCGTACCTTTTGCAAAGGTCATATAGGTCCTGAGAAATGAACTGTGACCCATTGTCGGTGACGATTGTACTTGGGACACCGAATCTGGCGAGGATGTTCTTCATGATGAACTTGCAGACTGTTGACGCCTTGATTTCCGCGTAAGCTTCGACTTCGGCCCATTTGGTGAAGTATTCTGTCGCAGTAAGGATGAAAGATTTCTGCTTGGTGAGGGAATTGGGATCACCTAGGGGACCAATGATGTCGAATGCCCACATGGAGAAAGGCCACGGGGAGGATATTGGATGAAGTGAGAAAGATGGTGAATGGATTTTATCGGCGTGAAGTTGACACTTGACACACCTACGGACATAGATAGCACAATCCTTTTTCATAGTGGGCCAATAAAAGCCTTGGCGAATGATCTTCTTGGTGAGCATCTGACTATTCACGTGGCCACCGCACACACCCGAGTGCGTCTCCTCTACACATTTCCAAACCTCATCGTCACCAAGACATCTTAACAGAATACCAGTAAGGCTCCTTCTATAGAGTAGACCTCCAACCAATGTATATTTCTGAGCCACCCTTCTTATGGCTTTCTTGTCCTCTGTGGTGGCCTCTTCAGGATAAGACTGATCTTGGCAGTATTTGATGATTTCATAGAACCATGGTTTCTCTTCATCAGCCAGTTCTTCTTCGGCCTCTGCCAACATGATTTCCCTCTTCTCAAGGATATCTTCCTGCAGGATCTTCCTTGCTATCCTGTCTTTGATGTTTACGTAGGAAGCATCATCGATTGCAGGGGCGTGAAGTTTGTAGATGGAAATGGACTCAAACCATCTTCCTAGAGGGAACCTTATGGATGATGCCAATGAGGCGAGGGCATCGGCGAGAATATTCTGATGACGAGGGACATGAACAAAGATCAGTTTGGTGAACAGTTTGGCAAAGGCAGCAGTGAGTTCTTGGTATGGCTTGAGTTTGGGATCGCGAGTGCGATATTTAGAGAGCACCTGGCGAAGGATGAGTTGACTATCACCTACGACTCGCAACTCAGTGATACGAAAAGAATGGGCGAGTTCTAGGCCAGCTAGAAGAGCTTCATATTCGGCTATATTATTGGTAACTGAAAATTTGAGCTGGTATGCCAATGGGAATGTGAGGCCTTCAGGCGACAGGAGGGCGACGCCGATTCCTCTCCCTTGATAATTTAGTGCTCCATCAAAATATAGCATCCACATTGGCTCATCTGATTGGTTGACGGACATTAGTTCTTCATCTGGAAACTCTGATTGGACGGGATCGAACTTGGGAAGAGGATGGTGAGCGAGATGCTCGGCTATGGCTTAGCCTTTAATCGCCTTTTGCTAGATGTAGGTGATGTCGAACTGAGAGAGAAAACTTTGCCAGTGTGCTAGCCTATCCGTAAGGACGGCTTTCTCCAGAAGGAATTTGATAGGATTCATTCGAGCAATCAAGTGGACCTCATGAGCCAAGAAGTAGTGCTTCAATTTCTGCACTACCCAAACGAGGGCAGCACAGGTTTTCTCCATGACGGTGTGCTTCTGCTCACAGGGATTGAGAAGTTTGGACAAGTAATAGGTTGCCCGTTCCTTGCCTTCTTCATCAGCTTGTGCGAGGACGGCTCCCACGGAGTCATCCAAGACTGAGACGTAAAGGATCAGAGATTTTTCTGGTTTGGGTGGAATGAGAACGGGTGGACTAGCCAGATATTCTTTCAACCCTTCAAAAGCTTTCTGACATTTAGAATTCCAGTGGAATTCTACTCATGGTTTGGTCAACTCGTAGAGAGGTCTACACCTTTGTGAATGTTGGGACACAAACCGACGAATAAACTGCAACCTCCCGATTAAACCTCGGACTTCCCTCAAATTCTTGGGAGGCAACATATCCCTGATGGCCTTGGCTTTGTCGAGATTTATCTCGATCCCTCTTTTACTCACAATGAACCCCAACAATTTACCTGACGACACACCAAACACACACTTCTTCGGGTTCATTTTCAATTGGAACTTCCTTAACCTCTGCAAGACCTTAGCTAAAACTTCTGGATGTTCCATCCTGGTCCTTGATTTCACCAACAAGTCATCCACATACACTTCCAGGTATACGTGCATCATGTCATGAAATATGGCCATCATAGCTCTTTGGTAAGTAGCTCCAGCATTCTTTAATCCGAACGGCATGACCACGTAACAATATGTTCCCCAAGGGGTAGTGAATGACGTCTTTTCCTGATCCTCTTCTGCCAAACGAATTTGATTGTATCCTGAAAATCCATCCATGAATGAGAGAGTTTCGTAGCCTGTCGTGTTATCAATCAACACATCAATGTGAGGTAAGGGAAAATCGTCTTTTGGACACGCGAGGTTAAGGTCCCGGAAGTCGATACAAATCCTGACTTTCCCATCTTTCTTCATGACCGGGACAATGTTCGCCACCCATTGAGGATAAAGAGCGACTCTAATGAACCTGGCTTTATGGAGCTTATCGACCTCTTCTTTCATTTTCAAAGCCATTTGAGGGTGGAAACGCCTTAAGCTTTGTTTTACCGAGACGGACCCTGGTTTTAAGGTTAAACGGTGTTCGACCAGGGTTGGATCCAGGCCTGGCATATCCTCGTAGCTCCATGTAAATGTGTCCTTATATTCCTTGAGAACCTCAATTAATGCCTCTTCTTCAGAGGGTGGTTGGTTGTCACTTATGAGGATGATCCTAGGGTCTTCCTCAGTTCCCAAGTTGACTTCTTTGGTGGATTCTTCTACGGCAGTTGACGGCTCGCCAAATCTCTTTATTCCACTAGCGTATGCGCCCGCCACATCCTCATATTCTTCACCCTCATCTTCAGTGGGGCATTCTTCATCCGTGATCTCGTAGACTCCATACCCTTCATCAAATGCATAATCGACCTCACATTCTATTTCCGATAGTCGGATGGGATTTTCTAACAACTGGGGGATGGCAAGAAGGGCCTGACACCTGGCGGTCAAATCCAGAAGGAATCGACGAGAGATCTGCCTACCCTTGGATTTCTTCCTAGGTACTACCCTTGGTCTATCATTCCTAGATTGACTGACGATATTTACAAAATAAGAGGAAGATGAAGAGGATGGTGTAGAATGTACAGGAGAAGACCCCTCGGAGGAGGGGTAGAAAAGGTCGCTCATCGGACCTTGGACGGGTGGTCCGTAGGGCGGTACACACCCGTGGGAGATGTAGGAGGTTTCCTCAACGAAGATGTGTTGTTGGGGAGTTTGAAAATTGACGTTTATTTTTCGTTTTCATTTTGAATGACAAAGCAGTGAAAAGAGATTGTAGGAGAGAGAAAAGTGGTTATGGCTAGAGGATTGTGAGGCTCATAGAGCAGATCATGGTTGAAGACCTGGCGCGGGTTGAAAAGCCCGCGTAGGTATGTAAACAGAGAAGGGGATCTGGGAAGATCATCAGACAATTGTCTGGCCCAGGAAGACGATATCAGCAAAAGCTGAGACGAGTGGATGGAGAAGATGGCGGCTAATGAGCCGTCGACGGCAATGTTGAGGACGGATGAAGATCCGTCGATGACAGGGTCCTTCTGGCGAGGACGATGATAGTTTGGAATCTTGGCAAGAGTGGTAATATTCTCTGGTGTTCCGGAGATCAATGGCGGTCCTTCAAGCTGCGGAGACGAGAACATCCTTTCCAGTGCAACGAAAATGTCCCGTATGTCGAACCATTTGTTCAACTCGCATTCTGGATCTTTGATCTTTCCTCTTTTGGTGATCCTCGGACATTTTTCAGCCAAATATACAGCATGTGATCCCCCATATGCTTCTCGTGGGTGATCTCCCATCTGAACAACGGGCCCTCTGTTGAAGTGGTTTGATAGAGTCCATGTGAGGGGCTTCCAATCCGCCTTGAACGGTCCTTTGAAGCCTAGGCCAAACCTGCGGTTCGGCCTAATTTCCTTTGGCGGTTTGAGTCTACCCTGTAACTGTGTGCCCAGACCTTTACCCCGTTGATAGCCGATGTTCCTCATGATCTCCCACCCTTTGGAGTGAAAAGGGAGATATGATGTTGCGGTTGCCCTGACCGGCTCCTTCGGTGCTATTGGAACGTGAGATGGATTACGTACGTCCAGTAGTGACAATATGGGCCGATGAGACGGCCAAACAGAGGGCAGAGAGGTGTTGATAGCATCCACTGTGTGAAGGACAGGTGTACTGACCACTTTAATAATCCTCCCATTGTAAGGAAACTTCAGGCACTGATGGTTGGTGGAAGGCACAGCATCCATGGCTTCGATGTAAGGGCGACCCAGTATAGCCTTGAATGTGGGGTCCATGTCGAGGACATGGAATTCTGTGGGAATTGACATGGGGCCTAGTTCTGCCATCAGAATAATCATCCCCTGCGGCGGCCTTTTGCTATTGTCATAAGCCGTGACCGTGATCAAGGAAGGTCTTATTTGTTCCTCGTCGACCCCACACAACTGAAGAGTACTCATGGAGATCACATTTATGGACGCACCAGTGTCCACAAGACACGGGTTTATGGATACCCCATTAATTTTTATTGAAATGCACAGTGCATATTTTCGAGTCTCCTTGGGAGCGAGCTCGTAGTTGTGGAACATGATGGCCGGTTGTGTGTCCGTTGGGGTCAGGACGGTAGAGATCTTTTCTACAGGGAGGTCCTCATTCACCATGACCCTTTGAAGGTACTCCATTAAGGCTGCCTGGTGGGATGTGGATCTTTGAAGAAGCTCCAGGATGGAGATCCGAGTAGGCGTCTTGTCCAAATGTTTCAATAGATCATATTGTGTTCCAGGGATAGCTCTTTCTGGTTGTTCTCCATCATCCTTCTCTGGCTGAGATTGCTCAGGATTCTGACTGTTGTGGGGGAAAACCCTGTGGAAAATCCTTCCACTCCGGAGCACCATTGCCTGCGGCTTTTGTACCTCTGTGGGGGTAACAGTGGATTTTAACAGGGATTTGAGGGGTAATGGTGGAGGAATGGTTGATGAAGCAGGGGTGATGACGGGAGCAGGGATTCTGATGAGGGGTTTGTTAGGTGGAGGCATGGTGGAGGTAGAGGGGATATCGCGCGGATTATGAAGGATAAGGGGTCTGGAAGGTGGAGGTGGAGACGAAGTAGAAGTGGATAGGGCTTGAAGCGAGCAATGATTTTGAGGTGGGTGATAGTTAATGAGTGATTTTGAAGGTATTAGTGGTGATACGGTGGAGAAAGACGGGGTTATGTATGGTTGACGGATGATAAGGGGTTTAGAAGGCATAGGGGTAAATGTGGTAGAGGTGGATGGTAAAGTGGGGGAGTGGGAGAAGATGAGAGGGTGTGAAGGCATAGTGGAGAGTGTCGGTTGATAGGGGATCGGGGTACGGATGAGAGGGCGTAATGGTAGTAGAAATGGTGAAGGTGATACTGACGCGGGTTGATGAGAGAGAGGTGCTACCCGGGCAAGGCAAGGGTGTTGCGTGATGATGGGATTGGCAGTAGAAAGAATGGATGTACTTTCCTGGTGCCACACCTGCTCTCTCCCGACTTCCGGGAAGGAGGAGATGGGGTTAACCTGATGATTGGGCTGTTGGTGCTCCGGTAATGGATTCTGGATTATGCCCATATCGGGCTATTGTTGTGGGGCATGCTGAAGCTGTTGTTGTTGTTGTGGTTGTTGTTGTTGCTGCTGTTGTAACTGTTGCTGTGGCCTATGAGGAGGTCTCCTAGCCTTGAGAGCCGCAACGTATCGTCTCATTTCATCCCAATCTATTTGATGTTCATCATTCATATTGTGGATGTAATCTTTGAAATGGAAGCAGTAATCTACTGTGTGTCCTGGCTGCCTGTGGTAGACGCAGTATTTGGAGGTATCAACATTCGGGGGCCATACGGGCCTTTCTCTGGGTAGGGCGAGTTGGTTTGATGCCATGAGGGTATTAAAAATGTCTGCTATGGTTTCTAGCAATGGTGGATAGTAGGCTCTCTTGGGATCGACCGGCCTCCTTTGTTGCGGTTGGGGACCATAGTTCCCCGAGGGTGGAACTTGGTTGTACTGAAGTGGTGGTTGTTGTTGCTGAGGTTGTGGTTGTTGTTGCTGGGGTTGACGTAATGGAGGCATATTATCCTGGGGTGGATTATTTTGGGGTGGAGGACGAAGAGGGAAAGGACCTGGTTGGAGGGGAAGTCGGGGTATTTGTCGAGGCCTTGGGTTGACTGCATAATTGGCATTGTTGACTGCACCCACTTGCTCATTTGTCACAACCCCTTCTGTGGCTCCGCCTGGGACACCAGCGCCTGTCTTTCTGACCACTTTGGGCTTCGGTGACTCAAACATGTTCATAATGGGGGAGTCTTTTAACTTAGTTTGGATGTACCGGGCCCTTTCATAGAGTTCCTCCATTGTAGTAAGTTTAGTCATGGCCAGGACGTGTCTGAACTGTGGGGTTGCATTAGACACAATCATCTTCACTTGTTCGGGCTCGGAGAGGGTGTCCCCTATTCTTTCCGCCAGAGACCTCCATCTATCAGCATAGCGGACAAAATCCTCATCGGGTTTCATCTTTTCGGCCACTAGGTCGGTAATGGAGAGTGAGGGACTGACCCTATCCCTATATTTCTGCAAGAACCTTCTCTGGACTATTTCAAAGTTCTCGGCCTCGCGGGGCTCCAAAGAATAGAACCACTCTAGCGCGGGACCATCCAATGATCTCCGAAAGAGGTATGCCAGGGACCTCTGATCGTTTTGCCAATAGGAGGATTCATACATGAAATCCTTGAGGTAAATGAAGGGGTTGCCGGTACCATTGTATCTGCGGTACGTGGGTATTTCGGAGGGAGGAAGATGAATGACGGGAAGGATTGGCAAAGCAACCTCCGGGGTGGCTTTCACGTCCACCATTCTTCTCAGATTTTGAAACTGCTCGTCCATACGATTGAACCTATTGAGGAGCGATTGAGCAAGCTCCTCTGGAGGTGAAGGTGGCACTTGCCACTGGGGGAGAAATTGTCTCCCGGAGACTTGAGGGGGGAACCCCGAATGAGAGGGAGCTGTCGGACCGCCGATAGTTGGCCCTGGCTGAAGCGGTATGTGGGGAACAACGGGAGTTTGAGATTGTGACGGGAACTGGAATGAGGGTGGTTGTTGGCTCGCTTGTCCTTGAAGCGAGGGAGACTGGATGGCTTGCGCCAATGAAGGAGATGGAATGGCCTGCACGGACTCTTGGAGAGGTGCGATGGCCGGAGTTGATTCCTGGGGCGTGGGGGAAATAGATTTCCCCTTTAGAATGGCCTGGAAGGCCCGGAGCTGTTCAGAGGTAAGCTCCATGTTGGCGAGGACGCCCAGTAAGGAAGAGATCTCCTGTGGTGGGGACGTGTCCCCGGCAATAACCTGCACCTCATGCGAGGGCTCATGAGAAGGACCCGAGTCCATAGCATAGACTCGCGGGTCGGCTGACAAACCACGACTAGGGTGGTTCTCCTCAAAAGACTCGTGAGCCATGCTCACAGTTTTCCCAGAACGCAAAAATATACACTAGCAAGCAGGTAGCAGAGATTATCAAACAAGTGGATGCCTTTACGCCTTTTTTGTGTTTTGATTTTGATGATTTTTTTTTGTGTTTTTAGCGAGATCCGAAGTTCACACAAAATAGGGACCCTAGTTTATTTTTTATTTCACCGCCATGTCAGCTAGGGTCTCTCGTGTCACCACAAATGGGATGACTAACTCCGGGGAACTTCAATGGTACAACCAGCTTAGTGAACGAAGAGGAGATTCTTCGATGTCGGGGACTTACGGAGGTCCCAGTGGAGGAGATTCTAGTCCGTTGAGAGGAATTCTCAAACGGAGAGTCCTTCCTTCACCGGGAAAGGGTGATCCTTAGAAAAAATGAAAAAGGATATAAAAGAGGGATGAATGTATGCAATGGAATGCTGACAGAGATATAGAGTAAGAAAATAACAGAAATAACAAACATATAATAAACACCCAACCAATCACAACTGACAGTGCTGCCATGAGCACAACGGGGCGCGCAAGGGCGCCAAGGTAGAGAGGCACGGACGGTGTCGAACTTGCAAGGGTAGCCAAAAGGAAGCAGTGGTGGTCCCACCGTGATTGCCAATCTGTGAGCGACGTCACGCGGTTCGGAGAGCGGAGAAGACGCGGAGCGCGCGGGCTCCTCTTTTGTTGCTGCAACACAGAAATAAGAGAAAAGAGAAGGGGCCACCACGGGAGATTGCTCCGGCGGGGCGAGCGGGACAAATGTAATATAGCAAGATGGGGGTTAAACGGCCATAGCGGGAAGTGACTCGCCGCGGCCTCGGGGGGACGAGAATGGTGCAGAAATTAAATAGCAAGAATTGAAACGGCCATTGGGGAAGTGACTCACCGCGGCCTCGAGAATATGAATAGATAAGAATATAACATATGAGAACGGGAATTTAAACGGCCATTGGGGAAGTGACTTGCCGCGGCCTCGAGAATATGAGCAGAATATAACAGAATATAAAGAGCATATAAGAACGGAAATTTAAACGGCCATTGGGGAAGTGACTCGCTGCGGCCTCGAGAATACGAATAAATAAGAATATAACATATAAGAACGGGAATTTAAACGGCCATTGGGGAAGTGACTCGCCGCGGCCTCGAGAATATGAGCAGAATATAACAGAATATAAAGAGAATATAAGAACGGAAATTTAAACGGCCATTGGGGAAGTGACTCGCCGCGGCCTCGGGAACAAGATGTGATCGCCAGGGGCCAAAAGACCCCAAAATAAAGAAAGTGATCGCGCCTACCTCAAGAGCGGGAGATGGCGGGTTGCTTCTTCCTCCCCCTTCAGCCGGCCGACGGAGAGGGCTTTCCTTGGTTACCCTTACAAAACAGTAGACAATAAATGAACGGAATTAGAAAATGGCAGTGTAGTAACAATTCCTTGCAATAAAAGTAGCAAGATCGTGACCTGACACACACCTGGTTGGTGTGATTTTAAACCCCTCTCGGACTCGAGTAGGAGGAAAATGCGATGATGAATGCAAGAAGTATGCAAGAGACGGCGCCCTTATGTAGGGAGATAGAGGATGCAGTATGATGAATGTAAAGAACTATGGAGAAAAAGGGGAAGAAAAGGCTTATTGGATGAGCTGAGGGTGAGATCCGGCGGAGCTCCGGCAGCGTAGGGACGACGTGGAAGCGCGGTGGATGAAGGTAGCCTTCCTCTCGCGAGCCTGGACACCCGAGAAGCCGGCAGAACCTCCACCTACAAAAGACCCCACGGGTTAGAAATGACTCCGGTAGCCTCTGGGCTCCGGCAACCTATCGGATCCCTTCGAAGCTCCTCCAGAACTGAGGGGGTGGGTCTCTATTTATAGGGCTCCGGAGGGTGGAGGCGTCCAAGACCCTGGACACCTCCATCAGGGCCAAACTAATATTTTAATCTATTTTTATTCATTTTTTCAGAATATTTTTATGGAGGCGTCCAGGGCCCCGGACGCCTCCAACAGGTCCACCGAACCCCACCGACAGCCGCACGCGGTTTGGCACAACGCGTGATTTTGTGAGTGGCGCCTCGTGATTCAGAAATGGGCGCGTCCAGCTGGCTGGACGTCTCCATAATTTGGCTTTTTCACACACGACAAATCGTCGTTCGGTGGGCGGCGCCCGTGAGGGAGTTGATGGAGGTGTCCAGGGGCCTGGACGCCTCCATAAATATATATTTTTATTATTTTTGTTTTGTTTTTATGCCAAAGCTGGCATTTTATATATTTTTTTACTTGTTTTTATGGAGGCGTCCAGGGGCCTGGATGCCTCCATTAATATATTATTTTTTATTTGATTTTGGGCTGGGAAAAAAATAAATTAAAAGAATGGGGGCGTCTAGGGGCCTGGACGCCCCCATAAAGACCCACCCGGGTCCTCAGTTCAGGCGTTGGCGGCCGCCCGGCAGACACCTTTCCTGGTTTCGGAACCTCTGATGCGTCCGACTGGCGTTGATGCCGTCCGAATGCCGTGACGAGATGATTCTAGATGCCGAAAAAGGTAGAAGAAGACCCAAGAAAAGGAAGCACTTAAGAGATTCGAAATGCGTAAGCCGTCGCGGGACGTCGTATAGTAATATGAGACTTTCTCAGAAGACGTCACGAATGGCGTGTCTACAGGAGGTAGATCAGCAACTGGGTGTGCGGTTTGTTGAAGTTAGATGGAAGGCTCTATCACCACAGGATGTGGATCTAGAGGGGGGGTGACTAGATCAACTGGATATTTATTAATGAGGCCTAGAATCAAATGCGGAATTAGAAGAACACGAGACGAACACAGCCAATGCACCGAATGAAACACACAAGATCTGCTGAACAAGCAATCAAACACACGAGAGGCACAAGGCTTTTAGGTGGTTCGGTCAATCCGACCTACGTCCACCCCACATTCAACTCGAATGTGGATTACTACTGATACACAGCTTCAATCTGCTGGGCTTTACTACAGCTTGCCAACAACGGCTGGGGCTTACAGCTTATCCCAACCAGAGGAGCATCCTCTGCAACAGCTGAGCATCACAGCTTGCTCTGCTGGGCACTACAGCTTAGCCGACCAGAGGAACACCTCTGCAACCCGCTGCCTCACAGCTTGAAACCGCTCACTAACAACTTGATAGAACAAGAGTAATCAAAGAGAAAATAGCAAGACTGAAAATAAACAAAACATACAATCGAATGGAATAAAAACCAAAACGATTGTAGCTCAAAGTTGAGCAATATCAGCTCTGGTAACTGGACCAAGAGACTGATTCACAAACTCTCACGATAACTCTCTCAACTCATCTTCTCTCTCTTTCTTCTTCTCTCCTTTTCTTCTTCTCTGCTTTTCTTCTCTCACAGTGGATCTCGGTGGCTGCTGTTTCAGACTGGATGTATAGACTTCGCCAACTTCGATCAGCCTTTACGGAAGATGAAGACTGATATATATAACAGCAGCAGGTGGATAAGGGCGCGTGGCTTCCACGTTTTCCCGCCCAAAGAATTCTCCAGATTCGAGGCAATTCCATCCACGTGTCAGCATCTGGTCACCTCGTCCTCCTAGGATCACGAGCCATGTCAGCAATCTCAGTAGAGAGTCCCTGTTAGACAGAGTATCGGATGATCAGATTAAATAACACTCTGTATAGACTTATCAGAAGAACTGCGTTGTATAGACTTCATATAAGTGACAGCTATGTACAGACTTGCTGTATGAAGCAACCACTGTACAGACATAGGTGATATGAAGACTGTCAATGTATAGACTAAGTGAAGATCAATGCAATGTGTAGACATCAGTGAGAAGATGTAATGTGTAGACTTCAGTGAGACTCAATTGAAGACAGACGATGTATGGACTTCAGAACTGATGCACGATGTACATACTTCATGAGACTCAAATGAAGACAAGCGATGTATAGACTTCACTGCTGATGAATGCAATGTACAGACTTGCAATATGGGAAGGAGTTGAGTGTATAGACTTCACGATGTGAAGACTTATCAACAAATGACTGTACAGACTTGACCAAACAGTCCAATGTATGGACTTGAGACATGGAGGCCAATGTATAGACTTCGAACACCTCTTGAGCTCTGCATAGACTTTGCAGTCACTGGGTGATGTATAGACTTTGCAAAACAGAAGCCTGTATAGACTTGGAAGATCAAGACGCTAAGGAAGACGGTCATTGTATAGACTTCACCTGACACCGTCCAATGTACAGACTTTCTGTAACAGTCTGATGTACAGACTTCATGAGACTCTAGACACTGAATGCTGTACAGACTTAACCCATGCAATGAGACGCTAAATGAGACGCTGAATGAGACGCTGGACTCTGTACAGACTTTGCCCAATGCCTGAGATGCTAACAAAGATGGACGATGTTCAGACTTGCTGAAAGACCGATGTACATACTTTCAAGCCTGAAGGCCAATGTGTGGACTTGCGTGAGACGCTCATTGAGACGCTCAATGTACAGACTTCACCTTAGACTCTAAATGAGACGGACAGTGTATAGACTTGGCTAATGCACTGTGGATGTATGGACTTCGACACCTGCATGCTATGCAATGTACACACTTGGTGACTTCGCATGTTTGTGCAATGTGCAACCAGTGTATGGACTTGTCGTGCCTACACGGGGCATTGTACACACTTGCTGCCTGATGCTCATGTGCAGACTTTGATGCCCAACAGCGATGTACCTGATGCTAAGGTGCAGACTTTGATACCCAACAGTGATGTATAGACTTTGAGACTTTGAGTGTGTGTTCAGTGTGAAGACAAGATAAAATGCATATAACACACAGACAATCTGATAAAGTGATTTCATCAAAACATAAACAGTGTTGTCAATTCATCAAAACAATGTGTTGCCATATGAAGTAAAGTTACATGTCAACACCATCAACATATAGGAGTCACAACAATCTTCCCCTTTTTGATGATGGCAACCCCCTATCATGTAGAGTAGCAACATCCTGTCATACAGATGCATTTTTTGATGAAAGACATGATTTGTTATTCAGATTGTTATGCAGATGCATGTAGATGCTATGAATGACATGCTGTATGCTATAAAATGTAAGCAACTCCCTGCTAACAAAATTTCCCCCTTTGCCATACCATGATGTAGATGCATACACTCTCCCTGAATCAGAATTCTATGCATACACTCCCCCTGAATCAGAGTTCTCCCCCTGAACTGAAGGAATGAATTCAGACAATATTCTCCCCTTTTGCCATCAACAAATAGGCGGGAAAGTGAATGCAAGCGAAGAGAAAGAAAGTCAGCTGACTGGCATTCTTGGCAAGTAGTTCAGAAATTAAGCAACTAAAGCACAGAACCTTCAGTCATATGAACTAAGAAACGGCTTAGAAATTGAAATTCTGGTTTAAAGGTTATAAAAAAAAAAGAGAGTTCATGCACTACATTCATTGGATAAGGTAGATGTGCATGATAAAACAATAAACTAGAGTCATATTTACATGAGAGATTCAGTTTCAGAATATCTTACTTTAATAGAGTCAGTAAAATATGTTAAGAGAAACCAGGTCATGTATTGAAATTAAACAATTGACATCCATGAAATTTCTTTTAAGGAACAGCATTTTCAATATTATTTCATTTAGGGCATTCAGGTACCAAAAGTCTTTTTGCGTAAGGGTATACGTTTATCAGACGCCAATACCCCTAGATACTCAACATGATGGACCATCTTGCCTATGATCAAATTCAATAGAATTGATTGACACTTTTTTGTGTGAGGGTACACATTTATTAGACGCCAGTTACCCCCAGGTACTCAGTGAAAATAACCTACTGTTTTGATCATTTTATACAGAGATAGCTGATACACCTCATGACATGAGTGGTGTCCACTTCTTTGATGGATCACTCAGTTTCTCAGTGATTTACCAGTCATTGCTCTGTCAATGCTTTTTTTCAAATGATTTTCAATATTTTTCAATATCTTTCTTAGCTGCCCTTTATTTGTTTCAGAATGACTTGTTTAAGGACAATACACATACTTAGCTTCTCTAACATGATTTCAGATGAGTTTTCAGATTTCAGATATAAGTAGCTTTGTCTGACATGAAATAAGCTACGGTTGAGAGCTTTATCAATTTTTAGCATCCGTATTTACTGATTGTAGTCTTTCAACTCTAAAGATTATAAATTTTAAACCATTAAGTCAGTCTTTAAGCAATTAAAGTTCTTATGAAAGAAGAAATCTATTTTCTATTGCTTAATATCAGAACTGACTAAAAGATTGCCATACTGTCAGACTCAATCATTCAGAGTCAAGGATTGAATAGACAGCGTCGACGCTGGGAGGTCAATGCGTCTACGCATCAGTTGAAGAGACACCAGTATAAGACACTGAGATAGTGTCAGTGCGTCGACTCCATGCTATTGCAGCGTCAACTCTTCAGAATAATGAGACAGAGATATTCACAGATCTCGTTCACTGTGTCAACGCCACATTATAGCAGCGTCGACGCAGCAGTTCACCTTGAAATTCTGACAAGACTCCCCCTGTCTATATGCATGCAATTTTTGCAAAAGATGACAGATCAGATGATTTTTGAAGTTCATTCTTAATCAGACTATCTTATCGTGCAGTATGACCCATGCAAAAATATAGACATATCATGCATCTAGACATATATATGCAATGATGATCATGAATGCAATAAAAAGTATGAGAGTCATGCATTATCATAAGTCTGTTGCACAATGTTTATTCAATCTATCAACAACAAGTCCAAATCAGAAGTTTATTCAAGGCAGCTCAAAAGTTTTATTCAAGTCAACAAAGAGTTCATTCATTATGCTGAAATTTACACAAGCCAAGTTCTCTTCTAAAAAATTTAAAATTTTCATTTCCAAGTGGCTTAGTAAAGATATCAGCAACTTGTTTGTCTGTTTCAATGAAGTCCAGTTCAATTTCCTTTTTGTTCACAGCATCTCTTGGAAAATGATGTTTTATTTCTATGTGCTTAGTCCTAGAATGATGAACAGGATTTTTAGCAAGGCATATGACACTAGTATTATCACATAGAATTGGAATACATTCTAATTTTATTTGATAATCATCTAGTTGGTGCTTAATCCAAAGTACTTGGGCAGCACAATTACCTGCTGCAACATATTCAGCTTCAGCTGTAGACAAGGCTACAGTGTGTTGCTTCTTAGATGCCCAAGATACTAGACAGCCACCAAGAAATTGACAGTAGCCACTAGTGTTTTTTCTATCTACTCGACACCCAGCATAATCAACATCAGTGTAAGCTAGAAGCTCTAACTCACACCTAGCAGGATACCATATTCCTAGCTCTTGGGTGCCTAGCAGATATCTAAAAATCCTTTTCACTGCTTTAAAATGATTTTCTTTAGGACTGGCCTGAAACCAAGCACATAATCCTACAACGAATTGAATATCAGGCCTAGATGCTGTTAAGTAGAGAAGGGATCCGATCATACCTCTGTATAACTTCTGGTCAAATGGGTTACCTTTAGTGTCTTCATCCAAGCTTGTAGAAGTACCCATTGGAGAAGCTATCTCTTTAAGGTTATCCATCTTGTATTTCTTGAGTAGATCCCTTGTGTACTTGGACTGAGTGATAAACATTCCATCCTTTGTTTGTGTAACCTGCAGTCCAAGAAACAATTTGAGCTCACCCATTCAGCTCATTTCAAACTCATTAGTCATTGTTTCAAAAAATTCCTCACACAATTTGGGGTTAGTTGACCCAAAAATGATATCATCCACATAAATCTGTACAATAAGAATTTCAGAATGACTCACCTTTGTAAATAAGGTCTGATCAACTACTCCTCTAGTGAAATTTTGATCAGTGAGAAACTTGCTCAACCTGTCGTACCAAGCTCTGGGAGCTTACTTAATACCATAGAGAGCTTTATTTAATTTGTAAACATGATTAGGGAAATCTAGATATTCAAATCCAGGGGGCTGTCTAACATAGACATCCTCATTAATTTCCCCATTCAAGAATGCAGATTTTACATACATCTGCTGGAGGATTATACCTAGGGAACATGCATAAGCTAATAAAATTCTAACAGCTTCTAATCTGGCTACAGGGGCAAATGACTCTTCAAAGTCAATACCAAACTCCTGGTTGTACCCCTGAGCAACAAGTCTGGCTTTATTTTTAACAATATTCATTAATTCATCAGATTTATTCCTGAAGACCCACCTAGTCCCTATGACTGTTCCATGATCAGGAGGTGGGACCAAGTGCCACACCTTGTTCCTGTCGAACTGATTAAGCTCCTCATGCATGGCATTAATCCAATGCATATCCTTGAGGGCACAGTCAATGGACTTGGGTTCAATTTGAGAGACAAGAGCATATGCATTTAATTCATGTTGAATTCTCAGGTGGCCTCTAGTCCTAGGGGGGTCATGTAGATTTCCAATTACATTATCTACAGGATGATCTTTAAGATATCTAATGTTAACAATTGAATTGTCATATGTTTGATTTACCTCCCCCTGAACTGTAGGCTCCTCTTCATTAAGTTCTGTATGTCCTTCTTTATCCTGGGATTTGTCTGCAGGATCTCCTTCCTTCAAGATTTCACCATTGTCTTCATTCCTGCATTGACCAACGTTAGAATTTACCAAGGATTCATCAAAAACTATGTGTGGAGATTCTTCAACAGTTTTAGAGTTCAGATTGTACACTCTATATGCTCGGGTGTTTTCAGAATAACCAAGAAAGATTCCTGGTTCACCTTTAGGTTCAAATTTATCAAGGTCTCTTTTATCATTTATATGAATAAAACATTTGCAACCAAAAACCTTGAAATGAGCAATAGAAGGTTTCTTACCCTTTAAGATCTCATATGGTGTTTGCTGGGTAGAAGGTCTTACCATGACTCTGTTAATTACATGACAGGCAGTGTTCACTGCTTCAGCCCAAAATTTCCTTGGTAGACCACCTTCAACAAGAAGTGTACGACCTATCTCCACTAGAGTTCTGTTCCTTCTCTCCACAACCCCATTTTGCTCAGGTGTCCTTGGTGAGGAGTACCTATGGTTGATTCCATTTGACCTGCAGAGTTCATCAAACTGTGAGTTTTCAAACTCACCTCCATGATCAGTCAAAATGTTTTCAATTTTCTGATTTATTTTAACATAGAACTCCTGAAATTCTGAGAAGGCATCACTCTTATTAGATAAGAAATAAACCCAAGTATACCTAGAAAAGTCATCTACCATGACAAACCCAAACCTCCTTCCTGATAAGCTGACATATCTAGTTGGCCCAAAAAGATCCATGTGTATCAGCTCATAGGGTTTGGAAGACAGATTTTCAGTTCTAGACTTAAATGACTTTCTAGTTATCTTTGATTGAGTGCATGCATCACAGATTTTATTTTCTTTCTTGAAGAAAACTTCAGGAAGTCCTCTAACCATGCTATGCTTGTTTAGTTTATGCAAAATGGTATAACTAGCATGGCCTAACCTACGATGCCATAAAAATGCTAAATCTTCTCTATTGGCCGTAAGACATAGGTTAGAATGCTGAATATCATCTAGATCTATCATGTATGTGCTATTTATTCTTTTTCCAGAGAATTTTATAATTTCTGAATCAGGTTCAAAAATCTTGCAGCATTAAGAATCAAATAAAACCTTATGACCCTTATCACACAACTGGCTGATACTAAGTAAATTGTAAGCTAACCCTTCAACCAGCATAACATCATCAATGCAGCAGGTAGAACACTTACCTACCTT
The DNA here is from genome assembly GCA_022559845.1 of Amorphophallus konjac. NCBI lineage: Eukaryota > Viridiplantae > Streptophyta > Magnoliopsida > Alismatales > Araceae > Amorphophallus > Amorphophallus konjac. The sequence goes on along the minus strand of CM040124.1, from coordinate 214,689,973 downwards.
ACCTGATCCAATGATCCTACCCTTTGTGTTGCTTCCAAAGGTGACAAGGCCTCCTAGCTTTTCAGTTAGCATGCAAAACTTGGCCTTATCTCCTATCATATGCCTGGAGCAGCCACTGTCCAAGTACCACAAGTTGCTCTTGGCTGCCAGGCATACCTGCACACACAATTAGGGCAAAGAGTTTGGAACCCAAGTCTGATTGGGCTCCAATGCAGATGAAGTGCAAGTAAAGAAAGAAAGCATGGTTTTGGGAATCCACATTTGTTTGAAGCAGTTATGTTCAGTGGATTTTCCAGATTTCTTTTTGTTTTGCTTTTTCTTGTTGACTTTCTTCTTATATGCACCAACAGAGTTATTCACAGAATTGTTGTTATTGTGCCAATGCTTCGGCCAGGTTGCATTTATAAAGTTTTGGCCATGGTAGTTCCTGGGCTGGCTGTGGAAATGTTGGTAATTCCTAGGCATCCGACTACCATACCCATTTTCCCAATTTCTGACATAGGGTATGTAAAAGTGTGTAGGTTGATGAACATACCCTGTATACATCCCGTGAGTTCTAGTCCAGCCACGCCCATTAGGATAGATTGGCTGTGTGGGGTAGTAGGACTGAACTCTAGGTGGATTGAATTTGTTGGGCTGACTTCTGAAAATATTTTGTCTTCCCTGCACCCTTGACCCTGCTGACCTATTCATAGGTTTTGGTTGGGTCCTTTTCTGTGATGATGGTGGTGAAGACTTTTTGGCATTGACATGGGGTTTGTTTACCTGAACAGGCTGACCCCTAACATTAGGTTGAGCACTAGAGCTAGGTTTGAAAGTCCCAATTCTACTAGGCTCACCTACTTTATGTTTGCCCTTCTCCTCTGCATTTAGCTTTTTCAGATTCAAATTTGTCTGTACAACATTATTAGAATTCATGTTGATCAGAGGTCCTTTCTCCTTTTGTGCAACAAAGGAAATAGTTTTCATTCCAAAGCTTTTAGTTGCACTAGAGTTGAATCCTAGGCCCTCTCTTCTGAAATTTACCCTTGACCCCAATAATGCATCTAAATTTTCAGATCCTTGCGTCATTTTCTCAATTGTTTTTAGCTTATCCTCATTATCTTTCTAATGAAAATAGATTTTTTCAACTCATTATTCACATTGAGGACAACTTCATATTTTTCAGAAACAATCTTTATCTCATTTTCATAATTCTGAATTTTCAGTTTCCATGCATCAATTTCATTATCTAATCTCACATTTTCTTCCTTAGAAATTTTCAGTTCTTTATTGATTTCTTCAAATTCAGAACATGTGAGTTTCAGATTACTGTTCTCAGTTTCTAAGCAGGTAATTTTATCAGACAATGAAGTATCATTTTGCATGATTTTAATTTTTCTTCGTAGATGCCTGTTTTCTTTTCTGACCTCATCTACTCTATCAGTAAGTTCATCATAAGCAACCATCCAATCAGTAATAGTAAAATTTTCATAGCGAGAGGATACCTCATCAGATTCTTCCTCTCTATCTTCTGAGCTGGTTGCCAAGAGACAGATCGGCTTCTCAGCTTCAACTTCACTGTCCGAAGTGACGCTCAAGGATCCCTCGTCCTCATCACTCCAGGTACTCACCATAGCTTTTCCTTTTGTGTTCTTCTTCTTGGACTTGTCCTTGAGGTTCTGATTTGTCGGACATTCCGCTTTAAAGTGACCCGCCTTCCTGCATTGATAGCAAACATTAGTTTCAGCTTTCTTTACAGGGTTTGATTTATACCTTGTGTCTCGGCGGCCACTGTTGGGATTTCTTCGGCTGAATCTTCTTCCTTCCTTCTTGAGAAATCTCCGGAATTCCCTAGTAATCATGGCAATATCAGCATTTGCCACTTCTTCTTCAGACAAGCTCTCTTCAGTTGATGATCCGTTGGGGCTGGATCGACTGGATCTGCTAGCACCAGCCTTCAGAGCTATAGACTTCCTCTTTCTGTCAGCATCCTCTATCTTCGGCATATTCATCTCATAAGCCATTAGAGATCCGATCAGCTCATCTGCCTTAGTATTGTGCAGATCTCTTGACTCTTCCATAACTGTGGCCTTGGTGTGCCAAATTGGAGTCAAGGATCGCAAGATCTTCCTGACTACATCATACTCAGAATATTTTTTCCCGAAGCCTCTGAGACCATTTGTGATAATAGTCAGCCGAGCATACATTTCCTTGATCGTCTCATTAGGCTTCATCTTGAAAGCTCCGTATTCTGAAACCAGTAGATTAGTCTTAGTCTCTCTGACTTGTGAAGTCGCCTTATACATGACTTCAAGTGCATCCCACATTTCCTTCGCTGAGGAGCAGGCAGATATTCGTGAAAACTCGGTGGGATGCAGAGAGCACTGGATTGCATTGATTGCACTCCAGTTGAGTGTGGACCTTCTAATTTCTTCCTGGGTCCATACATCTTCATTTGGGGACAGCTCAAAAGGTCCCTTGCTAACCACCTTCTAAATTTCATAATCTTTAGCCCTCAAGAATATCTGCATACGGTGCTTCCAGTATGCGTAGTTGGTTCCATCGAAGTATGGGGGCTTGGATGTGGAGTGTCCTTCAGCTATCATCCCTCTTCCATCCATCTGTGCTTATCCTCTTCGGGCGGTAAGTCCATGTAAAAGAGTCTAGCTCTGATACCAAGTGTTGAAGTTAGATGGAAGGCTCTATCACCACAGGATATGGATCTAGAGGGGGGGGTGAATAGATCAACTAGCTATTTATTAATTAGGCCTAGAATCAAATGCAGAATTAGAAGAACACTAGACGAACACAGCCAATGCACCGAATGAAACACACAAGATCTGCTGAACAAGCAATCAAACACACGAGAGGCACAAGGCTTTTAGGCGGTTCAGTCAATCCGACCTACGTCCACCCCACATTCAACTCGAATGTGGATTGCTGCTGATACACAGCTTCAATCTGCGGGGCTTTACAGCTTGCCAACAATGGCTGGGGCTTACAGCTTATCCCGACCAGAGGAGCATCCTCTGCAACAGCTGAGCATCACAGCTTGCTCTGCTGGGCACTACAGCTTAGCCGACCAGAGGAACACCTCTGCAACCCGCTGCCTCACAGCTTGAAACCGCTGACTAACAGCTTGATAGAACAAGAGTAATCAAAGAGAAAATAGCAAGACTGAAAATAAACAAAACACACAATCGAATGGAATAAAAACTAAAACGACTGTAGCTCAAAGTTGAGCAATATCAACTCTGGTAACTAGACCAAGAGACTGATTCACAAACTCTCACGATAACTCTCTCAACTCATCTTCTCTCTCTTTCTTCTTCTCTCCTTTTCTTCTTCTCTGCTTTTCTTCTCTCACAGTGGATCTCGGTGGCTGCTGTTTCAGACTGGATGTATAGACTTCGCCAACTTCGATCAGCCTTTACGGAAGATGAAGACTGAAATATATAACAGCAGCAGGTGGATAAGGGTGCGTGGCTTCCACATTTTCCCGCCCACGGAATTCTCCAGATTCGAGGCAATTCCATCCACGTGTCAGCATCTGGTCACCTCGTCCTCCTGGGATCACGAGCCATGTCAGCAATCTCAGTAGAGAGTCCTTGTCAGACAGAGTATCGGATGATCAGATTAAATAACACTCTGTATAGACTTATCAGAAGAACTGCGTTGTATAGACTTCATATAAGTGAAAGCTATGTACAGACTTGTTGTATGAAGCAACCGCTGTACAGACTTAGGTGATATGAAGACTGTCAATGTATAGACTAAGTGAAGATCAATGCAATGTGTAGACATCAGTGAGAAGATGTAATGTGTAGACTTCAGTGAGACTCAATTGAAGACAGACGATGTATGGACTTCAGAACTGATGCACGATGTACATACTTCATGAGACTCGAATGAAGACAAGCGATGTATAGACTTCACTGCTGATGAATGCAATGTACAGACTTGCAATATGTGAAGGAGTTGAGTGTATAGACTTCACGATGTGAAGACTTATCAACAAATGACTGTACAGACTTGACCAAACAGTCCAATGTATGGACTTGAGACATGGAGGCCAATGTATAGACTTCGAACACCTCTTGAGCTCTGCATAGACTTTGCAGTCACTGGGTGATGTATAGACTTTGGAAAACAGAAGCCTGTATAGACTTGGAAGATCAAGACGCTAAGGAAGACGGTCATTGTACAGACTTCGCCTGGCACCTTCCAATGTACAGACTTTCTGTAACAGTCTGATGTACAGACTTCATGAGACTCTAGACACTGAATGCTGTACAGACTTAACCCATGCAATGAGACGCTAAATGAGATGCTGAATGAGACGCTGGACTCTGTACAGACTTTGCCCAATGCCTGAGACGCTAACAAAGACGGACGATGTTCAGACTTGCTAAAAGACCGATGTACAGACTTTCAAGCCTGAAGGCCAATGTGTGGACTTGCGTGAGACGCTCATTGAGACGCTCAATGTACAAACTTCACCTTAGACTCTAAATGAGACGGACAGTGTATAGACTTGGCCAATGCACTGTGGATGTATGGACTTTGACGCCTGCATGCTATGCAATGTACACACTTGGTGACTTCGCATGTTTGTGCAATGTGAAACCAGTGTATGGACTTGTCGTGCCTACACGGGGCGTTGTACACACTTGCTGCCTGATGCTCATGTGCAGACTTTGATGCCCAATAGCGATGTACCTGATGCTAAGGTGCAGACTTTGATACCCAACAGCGATGTATAGACTTTGAGACTTTGAGACTTTGAGTGTGTGTTCAGTGTGAAGACAAGATAAAATGCATATAACACACAGATAATCTGATAAAGTGATTTCATCAGAGCATAAACAGTGTTACCAATTCATCAAAACAATGTGTTGCCATATGAAGAAAAGTTACATGTCAACACCATCAACACATAGGAGTCACAACACGGTTGTCCTGCACCAAGAGGCAGGTGACCACCCTTCCTCTCTACAGGATCAGTGTAGCGATGGGATTAGCTGGCGTGGTCCGAGGACCATAGAGGATTCAGGCACGTACTTACAGTGGGTTCGATAGTGGATCAGATCGAGGGAGAGGGGCAAGCTCCAAGAGGTCCGACTCTTCCTCCAGTACTTCTTCGGACAGCTGCTATTTGTGACTTCATCGAACAATGTAAACCTTAAGTACATGTTGCTGATATGCGACCTTGAGCGGAGGCCTCCACTAGCATGGGGAAGAGTGATGCTGGCACACCTCTTCACTCATATGGACCCCTTCAGACTATGTTCGAGGACCCTGGGTGGCTTCACTCCCTTCTTACAGGTACGAGCTTACCCTTTGAACTAAATCTGTTATTCATTAGTTATCTGCTTATTTCTGATTGATTCCCTTGCTTTTTTTTGTTCTAAGATCTAGGGATACACTTGTTTTTCGTTAGTTTGCAGCATGATCCCGTGGGACAGCACTCAAGCGGTCCCACTGATGGCGCGGTGGGTAGTGCATCGAGACTGCTGCCTGGTAGCCACTCGGCTATCCAACCTGCGGACAACATTGGATGAGTTCCCACAGCACCGAGTGAGTGTTTTGTTAAAATTAACTTTTGTGTTGTTATATGAATTTGTTATCTGAGGTTATTTTTATCAAGACTTTTTGATTTGTGTTTTGTCAGGTGGTGTGGACACCGTATGAAGGTAAGGATGACGCCCTTTGGTCCTAGGTGAAAGACAGGCGTGCCTGGTTCTGCATGGACATGATGTTGTTCTATGTGAACCTGAGGGAGCCGCTCTACTTGCGACTGGTCTAGCAGACCTTGGGATGGCATTAGCCTCCCGTTGTTGTGCCAGCTCAGCATGGATCGGATCGGGGGCGCCGGTAGACCTCACCGAGTGATGAGGACTGGGCATCACTCTACCATACCGACGCAGAGGCGTTGCAGGAGGGTCCCTCCCTAGAGTGGGATATGGGCCTGTGAGATAGTGAGACATACATGGCCGATTACAGAGATCGGTATGCTGGGCAGCTTCATCCCGATGTACGAGCGGTAAGTCTCCTTAATTCATGGACATGATGTTAACATTAAAGAGCATGGCATCTAATCTTTTGAATGGAATTTTCATGCAGATGCCGGAGACCGGGGCCATCTGCATCTTCCAAGATCGGATTGGCGTTCTAGATTAGACCATAGTGAACATGAGTCATGAGATTCGCGAGTTGGTGAGTAAAAGGAATGATTGATTGCAACTTGTTGATTGTGAAATTTGACTTACCATATGCCCCTTCTCTTATAGCGTGGCGAGTTGGCATACGTCTATGTGAGGGCGGGCGTGACTGGAGAGGCTGGACCCTCGACCCAGGTGGAGGGCATGGAGGAGCTAGAGGGTCGCTTTGAGGCGGCTCTCGAGCGAGCCGAGGAGAGGGAGGCCGTGCTAGCCGAGACGGTATGACCTGGACACTTTTTGTTAGAACAACTCTTCTGTTATGTTGCATCCTCTAGTTGATTTTGGTGGTTGGGTTTTAATGATAACAAACCGAGTGTGCTTGTGTGTGTGTATCATTGAGCAAGATGTTTGCAACTCGTGAGTCTTTTATGGTTTTGATGATGTCATGTATTTCATGAGGTTTTACATCTGAATTCTTGAAGAACACATTTGAAGATTTCAAAAAATTAAGAAGAAGAAGTCGACTTAGTCAAGGACCCAAGTTGACTTATTAAGAAACAATGAAGATTCATGAAGTCTTTCCAAGCCTACTGATCAAGATGATATGCATGTGAATTCAAGAAAATAAAAGCTCAAATCCAGAAGAAGAAGTCAACTTGTATTCAAGCATAGAATGTTGTGCCCCTGTGGTTTTGATGTCAGCAAGCACTATGAGTATGAATGATTGATTGTTGTGTGGTTTTGATGTCAGCATGCACTATGAGTATGAATGATTGATCACCATGTGTCTGCATATGAATGATTGATTGAGCATATTACTTCCATGAATGCATAAAGAGTCGTATGGGTTCTAGTATATAGAGTGCGTCGACGCACTATAGTGGCTGCGTCGACTCAGTCTAGCATTTCTGGAAGGATACTAATTCTGGAAGGGGGTGTACGTTGACGCAGTATGGGCACTACGTTGATGCAGTCAGTTGTGTGTTCTAGCATTAACTCTGTAAAAACACATGCATACTCGATGCATTGTTAGTTCTCCTGCACATTGCATCAGTGCATTCATCAGTTGCTTCAATACTAAGTCAGTACAGTTCATGCATACCGCATACACATATTCGGTGCAATTTAAAGCTCCGAATTCACGACAAGTCTGTCCATGCATAACTTGAAGTCGATGCATTCAAGTGCATTTCATGATAACCAGCATAGTCAAAGCCTGTGTATACTTTATTTACTCATTGAAAGTCGATGCGTGTTCATTGCATCTGTCAGGTCTGTACATCGCCGCATGCCATCAAGTCTATACATCGCCGCATGCTATCAAGTCTATACATCGCCGCATGCTATCAAGTCTGTACATCGCCCGTGTTCTTCATGCATATAGATAGGCAATACATTCTCTTGTTTCATGTGTACGCAAAGTCTGCACACTCTCTGTTGATATGTCTGTGCATCATCTCACAAGTCTGTACAACCGTTGTTGATACTAGCATTTAAGTTCATGCATCATTTCACAAGTCTATACAACCTCTGTTGATTCGAGCGTTTAGGTTCGTACATCATTTCATCAGAGTCTGTACATTAGGAAGTCTTGCTTAAACTGTTGGCACAGTAAGTCGATGCATCGTTTGTACATTGTACACAAAGTCTGCACATTCCTCGGTGGTATATCTGTCCATCGTTTGTACATCGCACACAAAGTATGTACACTCGTCGGTGGCATGTCCGTGCATTCATATTCAATGTGCATACAAACTGCATTACACACCATCAAGTCTGTACATGCTTTGCATCAAGTCTGTACATGCTTAGTTCAACTCTCGAACTAACTCGGTGCGTCTTTCTGTCTTTCCTTTCAGATTAACTCAAACTGATGACAAGTCTGATCTGACAGAACTAATGGTCGAGGAACTTAAGAAGGGCACGTGATCCAAGAATGGAGGAAGTGCCAGGATCGTGACACGTGTATTGTAGCAGGCTGAAATACTGCCACGTGGTCAAGGTGCTAGGGCGGGAATTCGTGGAAGACACACGCCCATCTACCTTCACTGCTCTATAAATAAGAGACTTCTCTATCTGGAGAAAGTGATCGTGAAAAGAGTGATCGAAATAGGGGAACTTACTTGAAAGAGCAGAAGAAGAAAGAGCATGCACGATCCAGAAAAAGAAGAAAGAGAGAAGAAGAGAACGAGAGAGTTGAGAAAGAAAGAGTGAGCATTAAAGAAGAACAACAAGAAGAAGAGAGTCATCTGAAGCTTTGTCTATACTGGACCGTGGATCAAATCCAGGCCAATCAGCTCTTTGAGAGCCACTTTGTGTTTTATCGTCTACAGCTTTCTGTTGTTGTGTCCTTTCCATATTTTATTTTCTATTGAACCTTTATTCAAGCTGTTAGTCAGCAGAGCTAAGTTGTATTACTCAGTGTTGCAGAGGAGGATTCCTTTAGACAGCAAGCTGTGTTGCTCAGCGGGCGAGGTGGATACCTCGGACAGCAAGCTGTGTTGCTCAGCGGGCGAGGTGGATACCTCGGACAGCAAGCTGTGATGCTCAACTGTTTGTCGGCAAGCTGTGAGGCCCAGCCGTTCAAGCTGTGAGTCAGCGGGAAGCCACACTCGGGTTTAAGTGTGGGGTGGACGTAGGTCTGTGGACAGAACCACCTAAAAATTCCTTCGTGCACTGTGGTTTGAATGCTTACTGTTTGCTTCCGCTAGATGAATGCTTAGGCTCGATATGTCTTTCTATGTCCAGTGAGCCAATTGACTGCACGTTCTTTGTTTGATTAAACGCACCAGTCTTTCAGACTCGATTGAACTTAGTTCGTTTCAATTCCGTATCTCCGAGTGTTCAAATTTATCAATTGGGCAAAAAAAATTTAAGGATAGATTCATTCACCCCCCTCTGAATCCTTCGCACCAGCCCCAACAATTGGTATCAGAGCAGGTCTCTGACTTTCCAGATCCAATGATCTGCAGAGGATCCTGCTGTCTTCGGTGCTATATTGCTATTGGTGCATTTCTTATCGACTGCTTTGTGCGTTGAACCTGTTTGCTATCTGTCTTAATGGCTCGTCCGTTTGCGTTTGATGGTTCTAATTTTAGTAATTGGTTAGGCGGCCTATGCGTTTATATAAATTCCATTGACCCTATTCTATGGAGTTTGGTTTTAAAAGGCCCACACCAATTACCTCATGATGAGACCAAGTGGTGTAGAGAGGACAGAGTAAAGAACCGTGATAATGTCACAGTTCTTAATATTTTGAAAGCTGTAGTTAATACTGATAGGCTTCCTTTTGTTCTCTGGTGTACATCTGGAAAAGAATAATTGGATAAATTGACGGTCAGTTACGAAAAGAATGGGGAACAGTGCTTGATGGTCAAACGAAGAGATGATGATGAGGAAACAATATCTCAGGTAAGTGCCAGATCAGAAGAATCTTCTTTTGATGAATTGGTTGTGATGTATGATGAATTGTTAGAGTTGTCCAAGAAAATGAAATTTGAGAACAAAAGACTTAAGAAAAAGATCGAACAAAATAAGTCTAAATTCACATGTGATGTTTGTCCTACATTGAAGCAGTCTTATGATGCTTGTTTAATAGATGTTCAAAATTTTAAGGAACAAAATGGTTCTTTAAAAATTGAAAATCAAACATGTTTGAACAAGATATCAGAACTTGAGAATCAGCTGAATAAGAAGAAAGATGAGCATCTAAAAAGCATGCAAGAATTGATCGAGATTAATTCTGTAATGAACAAACTGAAGTTTGAAAATGCTGAAGTTCAAAAAGAAAATGAAAATCTCAAGGCTAGAATGAATGAAGTCAGTAAGGAAGCTGCACATATTTCCTCTATAGAGTCAAGCTACAACAAATGCTCGGTTCTGCGAGAACGTAATGAGGAACTCTACAGTGAAAATGAATGGCTGAATAAACAAATTGCCTCATTTAAAGAGGATCACAAAAATTTGCTTGCTGAAAAAATTAAAGTGGAAGAAAGAGAAGAGGAACTAATTGAGAAACTGGAGTTGATGTCCAGAAATGAGAAATGTGATGAAGAAATTGAGAAGCTGATCAAAGAGAACAAAGAACTGAAAGAACAAAATAAGAAACTCATGGTCTTAAATACTGTTATGTCAGAGAGGCTTCTGGCTATCGAGAGAGGAAGATCTGTAAATAAGAAAATTCAAGCACAAAAACTTGAGGAGGACAAAATTGAATTGAAAGCTGAAATTGAAAAATATAAAATTGCAAACAAAGTACTAAGTGAATGTATTAATTGCAGTGAATAAGAGGTTGCTAGTTACGAAATCCACATTGCCTCTTTGAAAAATAAAATTCATGATTTGGAAAATTCAGCACCTAAGACTACTGAAAATAAAGGAAAAATGAAAGCTATTATGGAAGGTGAGGATGATAATTTAAGAAAGTGGATAAGTTACAGTTCTGATGTTAGGGAAATTATTAGAAACCAGCTATACACCACTTTTGTGTAAAGCTCTGATGTAGCTGATACCTCAAGTCAATCCCCAAAAGAAAATAAAAATCAGAAATCACCTTCATCATCTGTATTTCAATTCAAAGCTCAGAAAAATGAAAAACAAATGAAAATTGAGAAAAACAGGAAGAATTTAAAAAGAAATGCTCAACCGAATAAGATTAAATTTGTCCCTGCTCGTGCTAGGAATTTGGATGGTTGCTTGGATTATGATAGTGAATTGCATGCAACTTACAAATCACCTACTCACTCGCATGCATCTGAGAAGGAAGCCTCATGTTATTACTGTGGCAAAGCAGGGCATATCATGGACGACTGTAGACTATTAAAAGAAGATGAGCATACAAATAAAACGCTGCATTCTAGGAATTCATCTGATAGAAACCACACCACTAAGAGATCTGATGCATCATGTTATTACTGTGGTAGGCGTGGTCATCTAATGAATTCATATTTTATCATGAAAGAAGACAATAAAATGCATGCTAGAATTTCCTCACATGCTCACGGCCCATATAGATATAAATATACTTTAGGCCAGCACACTATTTGTTTCACTTGCAACAAGCCTGGGCACAAGGCAGATGAGTGCTGGTCAAGAAATTATTGGGGTAACAATGACTCAAGAGGCAAGCACCTTAGATGCCTTGAATGTGGTAAGTATGGGCATGCAATCAACGACTACGGGTATGCTCAGGGAAATCATGCTAACTCCAAATCAACTAAGTTCCCTAGAACAAGACCTGTAAATATTTCGTGCTTCAACGGCGATAAACCAGGTCATAAGTCTGCAAATTGTTGGTTATCAGGTAATAAGAAACAAACTGTCCATGCATACAACAGAACATTTCATGCTTATGTTCATGGGTCTCAGACTGCTGTTGATATGCATTATAGGACTAGAAAATCTGTTGTTTCATGTAGATATTGTGGAAAATCTGGTCACTCAATGGATAGTTGTTACTTGATTGATTATGATGATAATGCTACTAAGAGACTGTTCAAAACACCTGTCAGGGTTAACGTAGGACCCATGACTGTTTGGGTCCTTGAAAGATCAAAATGATTAATGTGCTGCAGGTGTGCCTTGGAAGTTGATGAATAAAGGGGTAAATAAACCAAGGCACTCAAAATGAAAACCCCAGGATCCTACGCTTCAGGTCAGTTCTGAACACTCTGTTTAAATTCTATCATCTGAAATTGTTAATTTGAAATGACTATATATCATGTTGCTCTGTTTGTGCTAAATTGAAATTTTCTTTAAATATGAATTGCGCAATCATGCTTATGGTAGTTCCCTTCTGTCTGAATTGCATGAATCATATATGAATGAAGAATTTGAAATCATGTGTTGTGCTTCCATTACATTTCATGTACTTAGTCAGGGGGAGTTCAACCATTCGTGGTTAACCATACTGTTGCTCATGCTTTGTTTATTACATGATGCATCTAGACAGAGGGAGCTTTTTAGATCTTGTTCACTTTCACCTGAAATCTTCCTGTCTAGTTTATCGGTTAGTCTAATGCTCTCAATTTGTTTCAGTTGAATTCTCTGCTGTCTTCACTGAAATAGCTGATCTGTCTGTTTTCCAGACTCAGCTACTGCTTGTTGATATGCTCTCTTCTAATGCTTTTCTCTCTTGTTGTTGAATCTTCCACCAGCTTACACTCATCCTTCACATACTTCTTAGCTGGTGTGATTGATTTGTTTCTATTGTTGATTGGTTGGTCAGCTATATTTTTGATATGATCTGAGGAACACAAGCTGCAGGCCATGCAATTCAGTCTGAGAATCATGTAGAAATTCCTATCATATAGGTTTAAGAATGACCACTGAATCAGACTGATATAAAGTTAATGTATTCTTTGATTTACATTTAAATGACTTGAAAATATCTGAATGATAAGCTTTAATAAATTTTTAACCACATGTGTCATGAAAATCTTAGATTCACTCATCTAAAATCTGAAAATTTGAAATCAAGGCTACTTTGGTTGAGATACATAGAGTGAGTATTATTTTTAAACATTAACCTAAAAAAATGTTGACTAAATGAAAAAATTGTATTCAGAGCAATGACTTGGTCACTGAGAAACTGGGTTCTCTATCAATGAAATAGAGTAAACCTACGTCATGAAGTACCATAGTTATCTTTGGTGAAAATTTATTGAAAAACCTGACAGAGCAATGGCATGTGTGTGTTGAGTAACTAGGGAGTCTGGCCGCTAATCAAGGTGTCTCCTCACGTAAAAAAACATTTCTATTGCTAACTCTGGTCTTAATGTTGAGAGGCAATGACAGTTATCACACTAAGTAACTGGGTCACTTCACCTGAGACGTGTTGTGCCTCACGTAAAAAGGTGTTGATCAACTTAATTTACTCAGGAAAAGTATAATGTGCTTCAAATGAAAATATCTTGCAAACTCTGTCAACTCATTCTCTTGTAAAAGTGTTTAATCTCAATACTAATATGTGTAACTCTCAAAGGAGTCATTGAGGTCATACGTGTAAGACAAAGATGATTGGTCCTGAGTGTTATCTGATTATTTGGTTCACCTTTATTAAAACTTGAATACAGATATAAGTATTGAGTTTAATTGACAAATTTGGTATACATCATAATTAAATCAGGTTGGTCAAGTTGCCAATTCATAACGCTCTATGATAGGAGAGTCCATTCATGTTAAGACTTATTGTAGTGGTGCATGCCTTACAATCTCTCATGGTCTGATTCACTCCTGACAACTTGATCAATAGGAACTTTGTTGACAATTATCTCTTATCGGTTGATTGATTGCTCCTTGAGATGTACTATGCTTTGACTGTTTCTCACCCCTACTCTTGTCCACACTATTGGAATCTTCCATCTTATTTTTGTAACCAGTTCTGGTTCTGTGGACTTTCCACCTGCTTTATTCTGTCCATACATATGTGAGGTGCCTCAACCATTATTATTTTGGATTCCTTGTGTTGGCGGATTTCAGATTGCTTCATTGGATAACCAGAGTTCATTCCTACACTTCGGGGGAAGTTCTGGGTCATCTGCATGTAAGGGGAGAGTAGTCAAGCATTCATGTTGAACAGATTTCATTTATTGCTTCTTAAAGGGGGAGGATTGATCTTGGCTGTCTAACTGTCCATGTGCTAGTTGATTGTATTCCTTTATTCAAGGGGAGTTTCTTGTATGGTTGTTCTTCCTTTTTATCTAGGGAGAATATGTGGTGTCATATTGCTCTTTGGGGGGAGAATAGCTAGCTCTAATGTGCTTTCATGTAGTTAAAGGGGGAGATGTTATATCAATCTTTTCATACCTACTTAATTTCTCTCTCAAACTATTTTCTTTTTGATGAAGTCAAAGGGGGAGAATAGTTTGAGTCTGTGTGACTCATAGTGTAGCCAGAAGGGGGAGATTATTGTGCCCCTGTGGTTTTGATGTCAGCAAGCACTATGAGTATAAATGATTGATTGTTGTGTGGTTTTGATGTCAGCAAGCACTATGAGTATGAATGATTGATCACCATGTGTCTACATATGAATGATTGATTGAGCATCTTACTTCCATGCATGCATAAAGAGTCGTATGGGTTCTAGTATATAGAGTGCGTCGACGCACTGTAGTGGCTGCGTCGACTCAGTCTAGCATTTCTGGAAGGGGGTGTGTGTTGACGCAGTATGGGCACTGCGTTGACGCAGTCAGTTGTGTGTTCTAGCATTAACTCTGTAAAAACACATGCATACTCGGTGCATTGTTAGTTCTCTGGCACATTGCATCGGTGCATTCATCAGTTGCTTCAATACTAAGTCAGTACAGTTCATGCATACCGCATACACATATTCGGTGCAATTTATAGCTCCGCATTCACGACAAGTCTGTCCATGCATAACTTGAAGTCGATGCATTCAAGTGCATTTCATGATAACCAGCATAGTCAAAGCCTGTGTATACTTTATTTAGGCATTGAAAGTTGATGCGTGTTCATTGCATCTGTCAGGTCAGTACATCGCCGCATGCCATCAAGTCTATACATCGCCGCATGCTATAAAGTCTATACATCGACGCATGCTATCAAGTCTATACATCGCCGCATGCTATCAAGTCTGTACATTGCCCGTGTTCTTCATGCATATACATAGTCAGTACATTCGTTTGTTTCATGTGTACACAAAGTTTACACACTCTCTGTTGATCTGTCCGTGCATCATCTCACAAGTCTGTACAACCGTTGTTGATACTAGCATTTAAGTTCATGCATCATTTCACAAGTCTATACAACCTCTGTTGATTCGAGCGTTTAAGTTCGTACATCATTTCATCAGAGTCTGTACATTAGGAAGTCTTGCTTAAACTGTTGGCACAGCAAGTCGATGCATCGTTTGTACATTGTACACAAACTCTGCACATTCCTCGGTGGTATATCTGTGCATCGTTTGTACATCGCACACAAAGTATGTACACTCATCGGTGGCATGTCCGTGCATTCATATTCAATGTGCATACAAACTGCATTACACACCATCAAGTCTGTACATGCTTTGCATCAAGTCTGTACATGCTTAGTTCAACTCTCGAACTAACTCCGTGCGTCTTTCTGTCTTTCCTTTCAGATTAACTCAAACTGATGAGAAGTCTGATCTGACAGAACTACTGGTCTAGGAACTTAAGAAGGGCACGTGATCCAAGAATGGAGGAAGTGCCAGGATCGTGACACGTGTGTTGTAGTAGGCTGAAATACTGTCACGTGGTCAAGGTGCTAGGGCGGGAATTCGTGGAAGACACACGCCCATCTACCTTCACTACTCTATAAATATGAGACTTCTCCATCTGGAGAAAGTGATCGTGAAAAGAGTGATCGAAATAGGGGAACTTACTTGAAAGAGCAGAAGCAGAAAGAGCCTGCACGATCCAGAAAAAGAAGAAAGAGAGAAGAAGAGAACGAGAGAGTTGAGAAAGAAAGAGTGAGCATTAAAGAAGAACAAGAAGAAGAAAGAGAGATCGAGAGTTTAGAATAAGAAGAAGACAGTCATCTGAAGCTTTGTCTATACTGGACCGTGGATCAAATCCAGGCCAGTCAGCTCTTTGAGAGCCTCTTTGTGTTTTATCATCTATAGCTTTCTGTTGCTGTGTCCTTTCCATATTTTGTTATCTTTTGTACCTTTATTCAAGCTATTAGTCAGTAGAGCTAAGCTGTATTGCTCAGCGTTGCAGAGGAGGATTCCTCTGGACAGCAAGCTGTGTTGCTCAGCGGGCGAGGTGGATACCTCGGACAGCAAGCTGTGTTGCTTAGCGGGCGAGGTGGATACCTCAGACAGCAAGTTGTGATGCTCAGCTATTTGTAGGCAAGCTGTGAGGCCCAGCCTTTCAAGCTGTGAGTTAGCGGGAAGCCACACTCGAGTTTGAGTGTCGTGTGGACGTAGGTCTGTGGACCGAACCACCTAAAAATTCCTCCGTGCACTGTGGTTTGAATGCTTACTGTCTGCTTCCGCTAGATGAATGCTTAGGCTTGATCTGTCTTTCTATGTCTAGTGAGCCAATTGACTGCACGTTCTTTATTTGATTAAACGCACCAGTCTTTCAGACTCGATTGAACTTAGTTCATTTCAATTTCGTATCTCCGAGTGTTCAAATTTATCAATTGGGCAAAAAAAATTTAAGGATAGATTCATTCACCCCCCACTGAATCCTTCGCACCAGCCCCAACATGGAAGAGCTCAAATTCATAAGAAGAAGTTGACTTGTATTCAAGTATAGAACAGCTCACGTCCAGAAGAAGGAGTCTACTTTGGACAAAGAACAAGCTGAATGAAAACTCATAAAAGCTAGAAGCCTGGAAATGAAGAAGTGGAGTCGACGCCAGTCAAGCCCAAGCTCAGCAGAAGCCTTTTGCCAGCAGAAGACAAATAAGAATGACAAATGGGCAGAAACGGTGAAAAATGGCTACTATCGGTGAAAAATATATCACAAGGGTGAAAAATAGGTTATAGGATTAACTAATGGTTCAAAAGATAGATGATGGACCAAGGAGTCGACTCCATCAGACCAAGGAGTCGATGCAGCGAAGCACACATGGCAGAGGCGGACAAAAGATGAATAAGGGTGACAAATATCTTATAGGGGTGACAAATGGACGATACGGGTGACAAATATCTAGCAAGGTTGAAAAATAGCTAGCAGGGCAGACAAATGGGCAACAGTGGTAATAAATGACCGACTCGGGCAACAAATAACTTCTAACTGTGACAAATAGATACCACCAGTGACGAATGGACCCGCAAGGTAGAAAAATAACAAAGGCGACGGATATAGGGGTGATAAATGAAGCGTAAGGGTAACAAACGGATCTTAAGGATGAAAAATAGATTGGCATAGCTGAAAAATGTCCAAGCCGTGAGAAACTCAAGCAAATCACGTGCCTTCGATCTCCAATGAGTGGCATGTGATTCTAGGATAGCTGGCACGTTCACAGATGATTCCAGAGGGAGAATATTCCACTTTGCCAATTGGACCAATGGTAATTTAGCAGATTAATTATGTTACCCAAAAGAATTCTGGAGCCTCTGTTCTGTATTGTCACGCCCCGAGCGCGGAAGATACTCGGATATGCGCGACGAGTTTATATCAATCATGTCAATCAGAGTAGTAGTGTATTCGACACCAAAACAGAGATGCGCAAAATAGAAAGATAACCCAATCCTTTATTTCATAGTGGATAGACTATTACAAATTCAATACTCTATTCAATTAAAAAGGAAAAGTACATAGTTGACTCAAGAAAATAGGAAAAAGACTAGATGACACTTGGAAAAGCTCTAGCTCTTTCACTCTTGACCATTCCCATCCGATTGACTTCCCTCGTCGTCGGAATTACCTGAAAAGTAGGGAACACACGGAGTGAGCGAACGCTCAGTAGGAAATTATATCTCAAGCGCTAGCAAGGGGTTTAAGTAATTACATCTTTCATGTATGTACTGTAGCTATGCATGCTCGCATAAAACGACAAGATGGAGAGAGAATTTATCAATAAGACAGCAAGATGAACTAGTCATGAGCTTTCAAGAAAAGATAACAAGATATTCAAGCAAGTACTCTTTAGCAAGTCGTGTCAAGAACTTTGGCTATCATGTATCAAGCAAGCAAGTAATTACCCTTTTTCGGGTCACGCAAGTCATGTCAAGTCAAGTACGAGTCAAGTACAAGATTTGTGTGGAATGTCCAATCAAGCTAGTCATGCACTCGGTACAATGCCAGATACCTTATCATTCAACTCCCATAGGCACAAGTACTTTCGGGTGCTCCTCCTAGGACCAGATCGGGCCCTATATGCGCAGGCATTTATCATATATATTTGACTTCCACTCTTGTATATATATATATAGCCAATAGGGAATTTCAACAATTTAAGCTTGTAGACACGTAGGAGAACTTTGAGAGAATGGGGTCCAAAAATACGACATTGGACATAGATAGGCAATAACAATGGTACAATCACGATGAACGATGAAACTAGGTGGAATTAGGTTCCCTTAACTCGGGTACCATGATAAACAAGTATGGACATTCTTTATATAGAATTGAGTTCCACATGAACAGTTCATCAAAGGCAAGATACCCTCATTCTTATTATAGAATTGAGGTCCACAAGAACATCAACAAATGGCATGATATCATCATCCCATTAAGAATTCTCATGATATACTCTTTGCATATCATAAGGGCCGGTATACCATGTTCCTTTTAGAGTGACATGGCATTCAATAGTGTAATGGGTTTTTAGGGTACAACCAGCTTAGTCGACCTTGAGGGAATCCAAAGCTACGAGGAGTCTTACGGAGGTCTCTATGACTAACTCGCTAGTCCAAAGGAACGGAATGTCCAATGGAGAGCTTGTATGTCAATGAGAGTTGAGGGTGATCGATAAAACATCATGAAAATGTGGGACTATACTCACGGAGTGGAGATATAGTGCCGATATACATATATATAGATATAATGAAAACCTCGGTTAAGAGAAACAGGAAAATAACGCCTTAAGCAAAGTCACTACTCAAGAAATTAACGCCTTAGATAAGGGCGTTTATATATTTTTCCTATTTGCAGGAATTTCAATATTTCATTATTTCATCAAAAACACGCCCTGTATAGGGGCGTTTTCCTTAAATTTGACGCCTACTGTATCAGGCGTCCTTTTTATTTATAATATTTTTACAGGCTATACAATTTCAGGAGTTTATCAAAAACGCGCCTTGGGAAGGGGCGTTACATTTAAATTCACGCCCTGGAAAGGGGCGTGGGTTCAATAAGAAATGACCTGAGTCAGGTCGTGAGTTCACAGTTTCCAGGAATTTTTATAGATTTCAGGATAATAAAATTTCAGGAGACAAGATATATAATCACGACAAGAAAAATAGTAGGAATTTACAGGTGAGCTCATGCATTACATTAGTTGCAGTATTTGATCGATATTTAATTTTTAAACATGGGTATTTATTATCTACAGAAAATTGCATGAAATTGACGCCTACTGAGCAGGGCGTCAAATATGTAATTAACGACCCTAGGCAGGACGTTTCTTTTAAAGTAGCGCCCTTGTCATGGGCGTTTCTTTCAAAATATTACAGAAAAACGCTTCAAATCCATAATAAACCATGTATATGCATGCCATGCTAGTATATATCTTGAATTACTTCGTTTGGGCTACAGTGCTTTGAGAAAACCTACCTTATGAGAATTTTCTGATGGAGAAACGTGAAGGACTTGATGAGAATCCCTAGACTCTGAAACTTCTAACAGCAGCAAACAGCAACAAGCAGAGCTTTATGTTAACGGAAGAGGGATTTATTCTGATGAAGAACTTTTATTCTTCACAACGTGAATCCTCTTAACCTGTAAGTAGAGAAGAAGACGAAGAACCTGTTAATGTTCTTCATACCATCGTAAACAGAAAAGAAGAAGAAATAACCTTGGTTCTTCACCTACCGTAGAATAGTCCGAACGCCAAATAGCGTTCTTGGTTCGAGCAGTAGGTTATTTATAGGATTTCTAGAATCCTAATAGAGTTAGTGTTTGATTGGAAGTAATACTTCCAAGATAGAGTTATTACTACATTCGAACTCTTTCTCATAGTTATCAACTTACCCTGGATAGACTCCCAGGTCGAACGAAACTCAAACTGAATTAGCGACTTAGGTCAGGGCGTTGAATTTAAATTGACGCCTTGTCAAGCGTCGTTTATTGTTAAAACGCGTCCATGCAAGGGACGTTACGCTATCTTGCCCTTTTTATTTATTTTGGTCGTTTGAAATTTGACGCCTTGAGGTGTGGGCGTCCTTTCTCAAAACACGGCTTAGGTAAGGGCGTTTTATTTTAAAGTAGTGCCTATATTTGAGGCGTTATTTTCATCAGGGTTTAATTATTTTTATTCCAAGATCTTTTAATCTATTTTGATTTACTTATTCCTTTTTATTTTATCAGGGTTGCTACACCCTCCCCCACTTAAAAAGATTTTGGTCCCCAAATTCCATAGTATATATAGATAAGTGGAGAGCGTAGAGTATATACCTTTTAAAATAACTCTGGAAATTATTTCCTCATAGATTCATCGGTCTCCCATGTAACTTCATGTTCTGAATTCTTATTCCATTATACTTTTAGCATGGGAATAACTTTATTCCTTAGAGCACGTATTTCACGATCTAAGATCTTCATAGGCTTCTGTTCATACGTGAGATCCTTCTGGATTATCAGGTCTCCATGTTCAATAATGTGTGATGGATCGTGCGCATACTTCTTCAACATGGATATGTGGAACACATTATGTACCTCGGACAGTTGAGGGGGCAATGCGATGCGATAAGCAACCTCGCCAACTCTTTCTTGTATCTCAAAAGATCCGATAAATCTTGGTGTAAGCTTGCCTTTAACACCAAATCTTCGTATTCCACGTCCATGCGATATCTTGAGAAATACATGATCTCCAATTTGGAATTTGAGATCTCTTCTTCTTGTGTCGGCATAAGCTTTTTGCCTTGTCTGAGCTACTTGCAATCTTTCCCTGATTACTCGTATCTTCTCAGTTGTATCCCTTACCATGTCTGGACCTAACAGTTGTTTCTCTCCAACTTCATTCCAGCACAAGGGTGATCAGCAACTCCTTCCGTATAAAGCTTCGAAAGGTGCCATTTGTATACTAGCTTGGTAGCTATTATTGTATGCAAATTCGACCAGAGGCAAGTGATCATGCCAATTTCCATCAAAATCAGTAATGCATGCTCTAAGCATATCTTCAACTACTTGATTTGTTCTCTCGGTCTGACCATCCGTTTGAGGATGAAAGGCTGTACTAAAATTAAGTCTCGTCCCCAACGAATGTTGTAGTACTTTCCAAAAATGAGAAGTAAAACGGGGATCTCTGTCAGACACGATTGAAACAGGAATACCATGTAATCTGACTATTTCCTTGATGTATAGTGCAGCTAAGACATCAACTGACCATCGACTCTTGATTGGCAAGAAATGCGCGGATTTGGTCAATCGGTCAATGATAACCCATATTCCATCATGTCCACTTTTTGATTTAGATAAACCCATGATGAAATCCATACCAATATCCTCCCACTTCCATTTAGGGATATCTAGAGGATGTAGCTTTCCAGTAGACTTTTGGTGTTCCGCCTTGACTTGTTGGCATGTGAGACAGTGTGATACATAGTCCGCTATTTCTCTTTTCATGTTGGGCCACCAAAAATTTCTTTTCACATCTTGGTACATCTTGGTAGATCCAGGATGAATCGTATACCTTGATCTGTGAGCTTCATCTAAGATCTTCTTTTTCAATTCTGGGCAGTCTGGTATACCAGTTCTATTCTTGAACATTAATCTTCCATCAGAAGCTAGTTGGAAGTCCGATTGTCCTTTTAATCTGCCCTTGATTTCTACTAATGTAGGATCATCATCCTGAAGTGCTTGTATCTCAGATAATAAATCTGACTGTATGCTTACATGAGATAATGTGACACATCTAGGGTCCGTGTCCATGCTTATATTGAGTTCAGAGAATTGTTCTAGCAATTTTCATTCTTGAATCAGACAATTGGCTAACAGTGCTCTCGGCTTTCGACTAAGGGCATCTGCTACATGATTACTCTTTCCGGGGTGATATTGTATATTGAAGTCGAAGTCCTTGAGATATTCCAGCCATCGTCTTTGCCTCATATTTAGTTCCTTCTGTGAGAAAAGATATTTGAGACTCTTGTGATCGGAGTATACAGTAAACTGTACTCCATAAAGATAATGTCTCCATATTTTTAGTGCAAATACTACCGCGGCCAATTCTAAGTCATGGACGGGGTAGTTCTCTTCATGCTTCTTTAATTGACGAGAAGAGTAGACTATAACCTTCCCTTGTTATATTAGAACACACCCGAGGCCAATGCCAGAAGCATCAGTGTATACCTCGAACTTTTCTCCTTCAATTGGCAATGCTAAGATAGGAGCTGTAGTAAGATGATCCTTGAGAGTTTGGAAGCTTCTCTCACATTCCTCATCCCATTCATAACGGATCTCCATGCGAGTTAACCTTGTAAGTGGCACGGCGATTTTAGAGAAATCCTTGATGAATCGCCTGTAATAGCCGGCAAGACCTAAGAAACTTCGGATCTCGCTAGCATTAGTTGGTCTTTCCCAGTTCTTTACAGCTTCAACCTTTGATGGGTCTACAGACAAGCCATCCTTTGATATAACATATCCGAGAAAAGTCACTTCTTCAAGCCAGAATTCACACTTGCTAAGTTTTGCATATAATTGGTTTGTCCTTAATATTTGTAATGCAATCCTCAAATGTTCCTCATGCTCTTCCTTGGTCTTGGAATAAATCAATATATCATCAATAAAAACTACCACGAATTGATCCAAATAAGGCCTGTATATGCTATTCATTAACTGCATAAAGGCAGCAGGGGCATTTGTTAGTCCGAAAGGCATAACAACGAATTCATAATGGCCATACCTACTTCTGAATGCGGTCTTATGAATGTCATCATCTTTGATCCTTAACTGATGATATCCCGACCTGAGATCAATTTTGGAGAAATACTTGGATCCGGATATTTGATCAAATAATTCATCGATTCTCGGCAGTGAATACTTATTCTTGATAGTGAGATGATTCAACTGTCGATAGTCGATGCATAGCCTCAGGGACCCATCTTTCTTCTTTACAAATAACACAAGTGCTCCCCACGGGGAAGTACTTGGTCTAATGAATCCTTTCGTAATGAGTTCCATCAATTGCTCCTTTAACTCCTTGAGTTCAGCAGGTGACATCCTATAAGGTGCCTTTGACACTGGACCCGCACCAGGGACTAAGTCAATGGTGAAGGCCACTTCTCTTTGCGGGGGTAATCCCGACAAATCTTCCGAAAACACGTCCGGAAATTCTTGCACTACTGGAATGTCTTCTAGCTTAGTCTCCTTAGCTTCTTTAACCGTGACAAATGCAAGGAAACATACACATCCTTTCCTGATGAGCTTGCTAGCTCGGAGAGCTGAAATAAGAGGGGATTTGCTCCGACTATTGGGGCTAGTAAATATTAGCTCCGAAAACTCCTTGAAAGTAACCTTGCTATTGTGGCAATCAACTGTTGCCTGGTATTTGGATAACCAATTTGCCCCTAGTATAACATCATACTCTTTCAGATCTAAACATATGAGATCAATAGGGAGATTTTGACCATGAATCAATACCTCACAGTTTTGGTAATGATGTGTAATATCAGTCTCATCATCCAGAGGAGTAGACAAAACTAACTTTATCCATTCCGGTTCTAGGGGTAATGGGTCAGCAAACTTCTTAGAAATAATAGAATGCAATGCACCAGTATCAATTAAGACATATGCATTCCTGGAACAAACTTTCAATGTACCTTCCACTAAGCCGCCTCCTTCTACTTGCTCGGTCTCCTTGATTGCATGAAGACGAGCATTCTTGGTTACTGGGCGCTTTCCGTCAACGGCTTGATTGTTAAGTAATGGGCAATCGGGAATCCGATGCTCACGACTCCCACAACGGAGACATGCTCCTAGTTTCCTCCAGCATTCCTCTGCTCTATGACCCGCTTTATCACAATGTTTGCACACTGTATTTGGAGAGGTAGTGGTGATAGAGAAGGGCTTGGTCTTCTTGAACTTTTGGTCTTGTGAGGATGCTCCTCCATTGCTAGGCCTTTTCTTGAAGTTGGGTTTAAAGGAACCCGAACATGTAACTTGTTCCTTCTTATCCTTACCACGAATTCTATCAGACAGTTCCGTGGCATCTTCTAATAGTTGAGCTCGGCGTACTATCTCTGAGTAGACTTGAATGTCCATCGGCGCCAGTTGAGTAATAGCTTGGGGCCTGAGCCCATTAAGAAACCTCCTAGCTTTCATTTTCTCGGTGCTAACTAGATGCTTAGCGTATCGAGACAATCTAGAGAATTGGGCCTCATACTCAGCCACTGACAAAGATCGTTGCTTTAATGCAGCAAATTCTGCAGCCTTCTTTTCCTGAACTCGGTCCGAGAAATATTTCACGTTGAAGTGTTCGACGAATTCTTCCCACGAAACCTAATCTTGATTTATGGTAGCCTCTATTGATTCCCACCAGCATCTAGCATCCCTTTCTAACTGAAAAGTAGCTAATAAAACTTTATCCTGATCCGTGCATTGCATAACACGGAATATACGTTCTATCTCCCTAATCCAGTGTTCAGCGTCATCTGGATCAGTAGAACCCGTGAACTTGGGTGGGTTCATATTCTTGAAAGTCTGGTGGAGACTTCCTGCTCGTTGTCCACCTCCTTGTGCTACTTGTTGCAGCACTTGAGTCATGCCTTGAAGGGTACGCTGCATGTTGCGCCATTGAGCACGTTCGGCAGCCATTATCCTGCAATTACAATAACTAGGTTAATATGTGATTGTATTTAAAGACTCATATACTATGTTAACTTTAACCCTTGGTTCTACCCAATCATACTGGTTAAAGGTTTGAACATATCCTTGGACTTGGGTTTTCCTAGGAATTGAATACCCTAGGCTCTGATACCACAAAAACTGTCACGCCCCGAGCGCGGAAGATACTCGGATATGCGCGACGAGTTTATATCAATCATGTCAATCAGAGTAGTAGTGTATTCGACACCAAAACAGAGATGCGCAAAATAGAAATATATCCCAATCCTTTATTTCATAATGGATAGACTATTACAAATCCAATACTCTATTCAATTAAAAAGGAAAAGTACATAGTTGACTCAAGAAAATAGGAAAAAGACTAGATGACATTTGGAAAAGCTCTAGCTCTTTCACTCTTGACCATTCCCATCCGATTGACTTCCCTCGTCGTCGGAATTACCTGAAAAGTAGGGAACACACGGAGTGAGCGAACGCTCAGTAGGAAATTATATCTCAAGTGCTAGCAAGGGATTTAAGTAATTACATCTTTCATGTATGTACTGTAGCTATGCATGCTCGCATAAAACGACAAGATGGAGAGAGAATTTATCAATAAGACAGCAAGATGAACTAGTCATGAGCTTTCAAGAAAAGATAACAAGATATTCGAGCAAGTACTCTTTAGCAAGTCATGTCAAGAACTTTGGCTATCATGTATCAAGCAAGCAAGTAATTACCCTTTTTCGGGTCACGCAAGTCATGTCAAGTCAAGTACGAGTCAAGTACAAGATTTGTGTGGAATGTCCAATCAAGCTAGTCATGCACTCGGTACAATGCCAGATACCTTATCATTCAACTCCCATGGGCACAAGTACTTTCGGGTGCTCCTCCCAGGACCAGATCGGGCCCTATATGCGCAGGCATTTATCATGTATATTTGACATCCACTCTTGTATATATATATATAGCCAATAGGGAATTTCAATAATTTAAGCTTGTAGACACGTAGGATAACTTTGAGAGAATGGGGTCCAAAAATACGACATTGGACATAGATAGGCGATAACAACGGTACAATCACGATGAACGATGAAACTAGGTGGAATTAGGTTCCCTTAACTCGGGTACCATGACAAACAAGTATGGACATTCTTTATATAGAATTGAGGTCCACATGAACAGTTCATCAAAGGTAAGATACCCTCATTCTTATTATAGAATTGAGGTCCACAAGAATATCAACAAATGGCATGATATCATCATCCCATTAAGAATTCTCATGATATACTCTTTGCATATCATAAGGGCCGGTATACCATGTTCGTTTTAGAGTGACATGGCATTCAATAGTGTAATGGGTTTTTAGGGTACAACCAGCTCAGTCGACCTTGAGGGAATCCAAGGCTACGAGGAGTCTTACGGAGGTCTCTATGACTAACTCGCTAGTCCAAAGGAACGGAATGTCCAATGGAGAGCTTGTATGTCAATGAGAGTTGAGGGTGATCGATAAAACATCATGAAAACGTGGGACTATACTCACGGAGTGGAGATATAGTGTCGATATACATATATATAGATATAATGAAAACCTCGGTTAAGAGAAACAGGAAAATAACGCCTTAAGCAAAGTCACTACTCAAGAAATTAACGCCTTGGATAAGGGCGTTTATATATTTTTCCTATTTGCAGGAATTTCAATATTTCATTATTTCATCAAAAACACGCCCTGTATAGGGGCGTTTTCCTTAAATTTGACGCCTACTGTATCAGGCGTCCTTTTTATTTACAATATTTTTACAGGCTATACAATTTCAGGAGTTTATCAAAAACGCGCCTTGGGAAGGGGCGTTACATTTAAATTCACGCCCTGGAAAGGGGCGTGGGTTCAATAAGAAATGACCTGAGTCAGGTCGTGAGTTCACAGTTTCCAGGAATTTTTATAGATTTCAGGATAATAAAATTTCAGGAGACAAGATATATAATCACGACAAGAAAAATAGTAGGAATTTACAGGTGAGCTCATGCATTACATTAGTTGCAGTATTTGATCGATATTTAATTTTTAAACATGGGTATTTATTATCTACAGAAAATTGCATGAAATTGACGCCTACTGAGCAGGGCGTCAAATATGTAATTAACGACCCTAGGCAGGACGTTTCTTTTAAAGTAGCGCCCTTGTCATGGGCGTTTCTTTCAAAATATTACAGAAAAACGCTTCAAATCCATAATAAACCATGTATATGCATGCCATGCTAGTATATATCTTGAATTACTTCGTTTGGGCTACAGTGCTTTGAGAAAACCTACCTTATGAGAATTTTCTGATGGAGAAACGTGAAGGACTTGATGAGAATCCCTAGACTCTGAAACTTCTAACAGCAGCAAACAGCAACAAGCAGAGCTTTATGTTAACGGAAGAGGGATTTATTCTGATGAAGAACTTTTATTCTTCACAACGTGAATCCTCTTAACCTGTAAGTAGAGAAGAAGATGAAGAACCTGTTAATGTTCTTCATACCATCGTAAACAGAAAAGAAGAAGAAATAACCTTGGTTCTTCACCTACCGTAGAATAGTCCGAACGCCAAATAGCGTTCTTGGTTCGAGCAGTAGGTTATTTATAGGATTTCTAGAATCCTAATAGAGTTAGTGTTTGATTGGAAGTAATACTTCCAAGATAGAGTTATTACTACATTCGAACTCTTTCTCATAGTTATCAACTTACCCTGGATAGACTCCCGGGTCGAACGAAACTCAAACTGAATTAGCGACTTAGGTCAGGGCGTCGAATTTAAATTGACGCCTTGTCAAGCTTCGTTTATTGTTGAAACGCGTCCATGCAAGGGACGTTACGCTATCTTGCCCTTTTTATTTGTTTTGGTCGTTTGAAATTTGACGCCTTGAGGTGTGGGCGTCCTTTCTCAAAACACGCCTTAGGTAAGGGCGTTTTATTTTAAAGTAGCGCCTATATTTGAGGCGTTATTTTCATCAGTGTTTAATTATTTTTATTCCAAGATCTTTTAATCTATTTTGATTTACTTATTCCTTTTTATTTTATCAGGGTTGCTACATGTATATACCCACAAACCCTTGAATCAAAAGGGGCCGCTACGGGGCTACAAAAAGAAGGAACTATGTGAGCCTGAGAAGATATCTCCAGAGAGAAGAGTCAGCTGAGAACTTTGAAGAAGATCTGTGAGAGAGCTTGTAAGTAGAAGAAGAAAAGAAAGAGAGATAGAGAACTCCATTTGGGCTAACATTTCCTATCTTGCAGGTGAAGAAAGGAGAGAAAGAGGAAAAGGGAAAGAAGGGAAGGAGATTTCATCTCCTCCAAGGCTTTTCTTGAGTTTGAGGAAGAAATAAAAGTGAAGCGGAATGAAGAGAGGACCAAGAGGATGTTGAAATCATGATCATCCATCTTCCATCCGACCTGAGCTTCAAGCAACGTCATCTATCGGCTTTGGAAATCAAGGAGGATAAACTCTACATCCTATTTCTGTTTATTTGTGATGTTCTTCTTTAGCTATATTTTGGTCTGAGCATGTTTTGAACATTAGTCCACATTTTTGAACTAAGAAGTACTGTATGTGGCTTGATCGCCTACGTGCGATCGTGTGTGTGGCTAGTTGCTGCGTCTGTTGCTGCGTGTTTGTGTGTGTTGTTGATCCGGTCGTCGAATCGTATTGGAGACTCCGTCTCCGTGCGTGTTTTGGGGTTCGTCCCCGTGTGTGTGTTGCTGCAGTGGCAGCGTGTTCTGGGGTTGCACCCCGTGTGTGTGCAGGCGTCGTTCTGCGTGTGTGTTGGAGCCTAGCTCCGTGTTGGTTTTCCAGCGAGTGAAGCCTCACCAGTTTGGTAATGGATGGACGTAGGGAGCCCGTCATGGTCCTGAACAACCTTAAAATCTTTGTGTCTTGTGGTTTACCTTGTGGTTGTGTCTTTAATTGTATATTCCTTCTGTCATGATCGAGTGAGCTCGGCGAGATTGAGAGAACTTATTTTTACTCTGGTTAGTTTATTTTCATCAATCTCATTAAGCCAACTAATTGTGCTAAGTAAGTTTTAAATTTACCATATCGCTTGGGGGACAATTCAACCCCCCCTTCTTATCCACTCGCCAACCGGGCCAACAATTGGTATCAGAGCCACAACTCTACTTTCTTGAGGTCGAACAACCTATATAGAGATCCATGTCGGCGAGTTTCTTGAGCAACATGTCTGGCAGTTGCTTGTTTACTCTTCCTCCTCATTTTGATGGTCACAATTTCATTTCTTGGGGAAACAAAATGTGTGTTTATCTTGGAATTTATGAACCTGAAATGTGGAAAGTGATATGTGAAGGTCCATATAAACTCCCTCCAAAAGAAACCAAATGGAGTGAAATACACATCAAGAAAAATTCTATAAATGTTAGTGCAGTAAACTTTCTAGAGAATATCATAGAATCTGATGTATTTTCATGAATTTCAACGTGCAGGTCAGCAAGGGAGGTTTGGAATGAGTTGTCATGCAAGTATGAAGGAGATGCAAGGGGTTCATGCTTGATGGCTCATGGAGAAAGCAATGATGAGGTAAATTCCGACTCCGATGTTCTTTCTATTGAGGAATGGCAATTGGCATATGTTGAAATGTATGAAAAATGTAAGAAACTCAAGTCTGAAAATAAATCATTGAAAAAGAAAACTAATGAGAATGTGCATGCTAATTCTTCTTGTGAAAAATGCAAATTGCTAGAATCCAAAATTGAAGATCTGAAGTTAGAAAATAAATGTTTAGAAAGTCAAAATGATTTTGTGGAATCTAAATTAGATATGTTTGAAGAAGAAATTTCTGACATGCGTAAACAAGATGCTTTGATTGAAAAATCTGATAACTCTCTTGCATGTGAAAAAGAATGTCATGAGTTACATGAGTAAAATAAACTCTTGTTGTCTAAAATATCATTGCTTGAAGAAACAGAAAAATGTCTTAGAAACAAGTTAAATTCATTGTCTGACGATGAAAAAATGTTTGAAAACTTCTTCATACTGAAATTGACAACAAGAGCATCATGATTGAAAATGAAGATCATAAAAAGAAAAATGGTACAATGTTAATCTAGAATTCCTTGCTTGAGAGTAGATTGAAAAGTTTTGATAAAATTGAAAAAGGAAATTCATTATTGAAATGTGAAAATGAACGATTACTTGCAAAGGTCTCAAAGCTTGATGAAACTGAAAAAGTTCTTGAAAACCTAACTGAAAAACTACATTCTATAATTGTTGAAAACAAGGAAGTCAAGGAAGAAAATGAAAACTTCAAATCAGTGAATTGTTTGTTGAATGATAAAGTTTGTGCATGCGAAGAAGAAATCACCAGTGCTAAACTACACATTTTTGCTCTAAAAGAAGAAGTGCAAAGCTTAAAAGATGACTTGTCAAGATTTGTAAAAGGGAAGAAAAATCTAGATAAAGTATTGGGTGTCAAATTGAATTTTTAAAAAGACGGTCTTGGATACACCCCTGTCAAAAAAAAGTCTTTTGAATCTAAATTGAAAACTTCATTTTTTCATACTTCTGATATTCCCAACACTTCCAAAACACCTCCTGCTATTGCACAAAACAAAATTTCTGAAAAGAACCTTGAGAAGAAGAAAAATGTTAACACAAAGTCCACAATGAAAAATAGATTTCAAAAAGTTCAAGGTGGGTGGAAAATGAAAACTAACGTTGAATACTTTTATTGTGGGATGTATGGCCATGTCATGGATGATTGTGATGCCTTGAAAAAAGATGACTAACGTGCATGCAAAGATAAATATGCTTTCAAGAGACAAAGAAATGTTTCTTATCTTTATTGTGGTAAACTTGGCCATGTAATGGAAAATTACTTTGTAAAGCAACAACATGATTTTCAAATAATGAATGCTAAATTTATTTTTCAAAGAATATTCAGTGATAAACATGTTTTTGATGCTCGAAGGTCTTTATCTTATAAGGGAAAGTTCTTTGGAAAAACTCATGCTCATAATGAAAAATCATTCGAAAGATCCACTTCTACTTATTTTTTTCATTGTGGAAAGCATGGTCATGTTGTGAAAGACTGTTGGTTATTGAAGAACTATGATGTTCATACTTCTAGGATGAATGCTAGGTTTAATTTTGCTAAATCTAGAGCTTTTGCAAATAAATGATGGAATGCTTTTGAAAAGTCTTTTGCTCATAAAAGGACATCTTTTGCTAGAGTTGTTGCTTCCCAATGCTTCTATTATTGAAACCATGGACATGTGCTTGAGGATTGCAAGATCATGGAAAATGATGACATGGAGGCAATGAAAAAGAAGAAGAATTTGTTTGCCAAAAATGCAACTAACCCCCAGGTACTCAAGAAGGCTTGGGTACCTAAAACTGTCAAATGAGTTGATGTTGATGCAGGTGTGCCTTGAAGTAAACTGAAAATAAAGGGGTTTCAATATACATGGACAGGGCACACTCATTTGGTAATACCCCGACCTTGTTTTTCTTTATTGTCAAAATTGGTGATTTTGATGTTCTTACTTCTGTGATTCTGTTATGTTTCTCATATCATGTTCTAAACTCTTCACAAGTCATACAAAATCTCATTGTATGAATATTTAGTATATCAAATGGTATTATGTGAAATGACATATTAAGTCTGTCAGGAAGCTAACACTATGCGAGAGTTAGATCCTTGGATCAAGACCTCCGCCTAGTACCAAAATTCAGAAACTCAATTATTTAGCTTATGAGGAATCATGCATTTTGAATGAAATCAATTTGCCTTTGATTTACATTACTTTCAAATTGAATCAAAAAAATTTCTTATTACAAGAAGGCAAAAATTTCTGAACTGTGGAATTGTCCGCTCTCTGCTGCAACAATGTTTTTGAATGACCCTGGCTTAGTTTCAGGTCAATGACTTTGTGTGGTTGCTTTGCAAAGATCATAAGCTGCTTGTTATAATAGTCGTCATGTTGTTTGATCAGTCCTTTGAATGCATTTTCTTAAGGAGAGGACGAACTTAAAATAGTTGGACACTTGATCATGCGCATCAAAATGCATTTTGCACATTCATACATACATAGCATATCATGTTCAAACCGAAACTCATATCTCATGCAATAATGTTTTTGAATGATCATGGTAGAACATTTGGATTCTAAAGAATATGGTTTTTCATGATGAAGTCTGAAATAAAATGCTCATGGTTCAGTTATAGATTCAATGAAAATTCATCTCATGCATTTACTGGTTTCATGTTTACTTGAATATTCTAGCCTGTATAATTTGTAGATAAGGTCAAGACTTCATATAGACTGAAAATCTGCATAAAAAGATTACATTGACATTTCTACATATCATTCACAGATTTTGCATACATTGTGAATTTGAGTCTCATGCATACTTTGATTCATTAATGCTTGAATGTCATAATCATCTGAACATACGCAAAAAGATGCATATTACATATTCATGCATAAAGGGCATATCATTCATTTCAAACATAACAAGAGCTTGCGCTTTGCAAGTTGATCAATAAGAAACTTTATGATATTTCATTGATGTTTTTGCTTATCATTCACACTTTTGCATATACTGGCATCTGCAGGTTGCATACTTTGACTCATGTGTGGTTACATATCACCTTGCATGAATGTTTTCCTAAATCCTTGTATGCTTGCATATATTTAGTTTATAAAATCATTTGTTGATTGTTCTAAGGCTTTACATCCTTCATAAACAACAATGTACTGATTTTGTTCATATGTGATACATGTCATACACTAAGGGGGAGGATTTCATTCCGACCGTGCATACATTTAGGGAGAGACATAACTATGTTTTGACAAATTTATTTTATACATGTAAAACATTACCCCCACACTTTGCACATAATGAAATTAATGTGTTTAATTGATAAGGATTTGAGAAATTTTTTCCAACACTTTAAAGGGAACTTGAATCTCTACATGGACATTAAAGAGTAATCGTGAGGAAAAAGCTGCCTACCCCACAATAATCAACAAGTGGAATGTCGAAGTTAGTAGCCGAGAATACCCACTAAAATAAATGACGAAACTCAAGCCGAACGGTGAAATAAAAATCCACAATAAAAATCAAAATGCGTAACGAATCCTAATAGTCAGAAATCCCCATTGAGACATGTGAGGAGACTCGCGTTTAACGGTGAATTCTTTTAAAAGAAATACAAACGGGGTTGTGTGAAGCTACCAATAACCGATGATCTAAAGTGAAAGTGTAGAGTGGAGATTACCTTCTAGTGTTGTTAAGAAAATCTGAATATCCATATATTTTGAAGCTCATTATTCATTGCATCACATTTCACATATGGGTATTATTGTAATGAATGTATACTATGAACTTGTTTACATTCATGGTTTGTGCAGTACTTCAAGTTATGAATGCACAACTCTTTTGGTTATGCTTCATGTCTTACATTTTGACCTTGAATCACCTGATCTTTTCTTAACCAGTGCCCCACTCAGGGGAAGTTACTACTAGTAATATTTGCATGGTTGATAGTTGTGCTTGTGTGCTTGCCTATTCATACATTCGCCAATGATCTTGTTGTTGTTGATAACTAATGGGAGAAAAGGTAAGGGTGGTTACTTTGGCACCTCATGTTGATGCGGGATGGGATGCGAACCTGAGACTCTAGGTGACAACGCAACTAAATAGTCAACGCGAGCAGCAACGACGTGCACTTTGGAGACACCACGGCTCGATACCAAAGAGCTCCAGAAGAAGAGTATGTGTCCTCAACAAGAAACGCAAGCTCGCAATCGTCCCAAGCAAGGGAAATGCGTGGATCCGAACGGTTGAGAAACTGGCAATGAGTCATGGGTGGTCAAATCACTCACGTGCTTGAATCGAGTCACGGGACGGTCATGCCCTCTCTCTCAGATTGATGATTGAATTTGAGTGAGCTAGGATCCTATCACACATATGAGCATCGGCTTCATGAACGCATATGGAACAAGCAAAGGCGAAGAGGAGAGGTAGTATGCGTCCTCCACGCTTGGGGCGTGAGGAAGACTCCCGGACAAGACACGTAACTCCCGATATAAGTAATTAACCAGTAATGATAGACCCAAATTTATTGTCCACTCCACGTAGGGAGGTAAAAGGATACAAAAGTGATCCGAGAGCGCCGACCTTGGGTAGACGGGTGACACGTCGGGACGGAGGCGAGCTACTACTCCGGTCCGGTACTGTTCAGATCTGCTCGATAGCAAGCGAGTACGGCCGGTGGGATGGTGGCCTCCGAGTGTCTTCTAATTGTGGCGGTTGCCTGGGACGTTGGTGGGGTGTCCCTTTACGATCTTTGGGAGTGGCGGTCGCTGGATCTCTGTCGTAGTGCCTATGGGAGATCTAGGATAGAGATCTGTCTCGTAGTCCTGCAACTGGACAAATCTACGCGACCTGGCAAAAATGGCCGATGTGTTCAGATCCGTAGTCGGATAGGAACGAAACTAGCACTATTGCGAAGGGAGCTTGAAGATATACAACTTATCTGAATTTCATAACCATCCAATGTGCCGATTCTCCAGGGAAAACACTACAACAAGAATACCATGCTGGCAGGGTGTGCAGAGTAGACTTTAACCTGTAGGAATATGAATGTGGACCGGAGGGAAAATGATAGATCTGGATCAAGGTGCTAACATGGATGAGAGAGAGGGAAGTGGGGGTCGTGCACACAAAATTTGGTGGTGATCAGCGAAGGTTTAGGGGGCTGGAAAAA
Organism: Amorphophallus konjac; assembly: GCA_022559845.1. Classification (NCBI taxonomy): domain Eukaryota; kingdom Viridiplantae; phylum Streptophyta; class Magnoliopsida; order Alismatales; family Araceae; genus Amorphophallus; species Amorphophallus konjac. The sequence continues at coordinate 214,655,647 of CM040124.1, read as the reverse complement.
TAGTTATGCAGGGTTCTATCTCGCAGGTCTGCACACAGACAGACTTCGCGGGGTGGGAAAACAATGGTGGGAAGGGGATCAAACGAAGGTAGATCGAAGTGAAATTTTAACTAGAGAGTGGGAAGGACATGGAGAACAAAATAGGGTTAGATAGGGATGATCCGACTATAGGGTCGGGGCGTACTAACCAGATCTTCGTGTTCTGCCCTGCTGCAAGTGGATCTGGACAGATAGGGAGATGGCGGCTAGTGGCAGCTCGATGACGGCGCGGATGGTGGCGGCGGTGGTGGTGGCTGAGCTTCTCACCGAGCGGAGGTGGATAAACTTGGAATCGCTCCAAGGCAATGCAACCATCTCAGCTGCTAAGTGGAGGAAGAGGAAGAAGGAGAGAGGGAGATAGAAGGGGTGCGCTCCTTGCACAATGGCTTGCATCAATAAAATTTCTGATGAATTCTCTAATAAAATTATTACAATGACATTTTATATGAAACCCTATACCTAAAACAAAAACCTAAACTACCCTTGGTTAATGGGGAAGGGAAGGGTATTATGGGGATGGGATAAATGTGGGTTAAAGGGGAGGTGCGCCCTTGGCATCTTGGTCTAGCTTTGGTCAAGGTGGAAAAGGGGCAGCCATGGGACATTTGACGACATGGGCAATTGATATGAGCAGCCATGGGGGAAAGGGCAGAAGATACGTGGATTGTGTTCTTCCTTTGGACAAAATGTCCACTTGGGTGGCTAAAGGTCAAGAAGAGTGGCTTGGAATGGGGATGTGGACACATGTGATAAAAAGGTCAACATTAGTGGCTATGAAGGGAGGGTGCCCTCCACATGGGCTTGGAGTTGGGCTTGGTGGGCCTAATGCCAATTGGGTTAGGAAGGGTCCAAATGGGCTTAGCATGGTCAAGGGGGAGTGGATGGACCCAAATGGGCTTCTTATGGCTTTGAAGCCCAATTCCCTATCTATACTAAAAAATAGAAGAAAACCCATTACTCCTAATGACTAGCCCAATAGCTTATAAATAGCCTTACAAAATAACCCAAATGACTTATGAACAAAATACAAACTCAAGAAATTAGTTGCCTTGCTCCGATGTCCCATCAATTCTCCTCGATTGGGAAGAACTCGACTCCATCGAGTAAAGGGGTGTTGTCGCTCTAGTATGGCTCTTTCAGATCTGGATCTATCCTCTGTAGCTCAGCCCGGGTGATCCATGTGTCATCGTACACAGGTCATCCTCTCTGTCACGCCCCGAGCTCGGAAGATACCCGGAGATGCGCGACGTGTCTATATCAATCATGTCAATCAGAGTGGTCGTGTATTCGACACAAAGACAGAGATGCGCAAAATAGCAAGATAACCCAATCCTTTATTTCATAATGGATAGACTATTACAAATCCAATACTCTGTTTAACAAAAAGGAAAAGAATACATATTTGACTCAAGAAACTATGGAAAAGACTAGACGACTTTTGTAGAAGCTCTATCACTTTCACTCTTGACCATTCCCATCCGATTGACTTCCATCGTCGTCGGACTTACCTGAAAAGTAGAAAGGGACAAACGGAATGAGCGAACGCTCAGTAGGAAATTATATCTCAAGTACTAGCAAGGGGTTTAAGTAATTACATTTTTATGAATGCAATAAAGCTATGCATGTTCGCATAAAACGACAAGATAGAGAGAATGTAATATCAAGAAAATAAGATGAACTTAGTCATGAACTTCCAACAAGATGACAAGTATATTCAAGGTATTCAAGCAAGCACGTTTAACAAGTCATGTCGAGAACTTTGGCTATCATGTATCAAGCAAGTAAATTACCCTTTTTCGGGCCACGCATTTCATGTAAAGTCAAGTACGATTCAAGTACAAGATGTGTGTGGAATGTCCAATCAAGCAAGTCAAGTACTCGGTATAATGCCAGATACCTTATCATTTTAACTCCCATGGGCACAAGTACTTTCGGGTGCTCCTCCCAGGACCAGATCGGGCCCTATATGCGCAGGCATTTATCATGTGTTTTGACATCCACTCTTGTTTATAGCCAATCATAGAATTTCAATAATCAAGCTTGTAGACACGTATGACAACTTTGATAGAATAGAGTCCAAAATATGACAAAGGACATAGAATGGCGATAATAACGGTATAATCACGATATCGATAAAACTAGGTAGAACATGATTCCCTTAACTTGGGTACCATGACAAATCAGTATGGACATTCTTTATATAGAATTGAGGTCCACATGAACAGTATATCAAAGGTAAGATACCCTCATTCTTTTCACAGAATTGGGGTTTACAAGAACGACATGATATGGCATGATATCATCATCCCATTAAGAATTTCTTATGATATACTCTTTGTATAATCATAAGGGCCGGTATACCATGTTTCTTTAGATTGACATGGCAAGGATCGTGTAATGGGTTTTTAGGGTACAACCAGCTCAGTCGGCCTTGAGGGAATCCAAGGCTACGAGGAGTCTTACGGAGGTCTCTATGACTAACTTGCTAGTCCAAAGGAACGGAATGTCCAATGGAGAGCTTGTATGTCAATGAGAGTTGAGTGTGATCGGTAAGTCAACATGAAAACATGGGACTATACTCACGGAGTGGAGAATAGTGCCGATATATATATATATTATAATATATAAAACCATCGGTTAGCAAATCAGATGAAAATCAGTTTATAGTAAAATAACGACTTAGGTCAAGTCGTTTCTCAAGTAATTAACGCCTAACAGAAGGGCGTTTACATATGGTCCGTTTTGCAGAATTTTCAATAATTCAATAATTTATCTAAAACGCGCCTTGGGAAGGGGCGTCTCTTCAAGAGTTGACGACTACAGTAGCAGGCGTCTCCTTATATATATATTTGACAGAATATCAATAATTTCATGAATTGTCTAAAACACGCCTTGGTCAGGGTCGTTTCTTCAAGATCTGACGACTACACCAGAAGGCGTCTTATTGTTTACATATTTGACAGAATACAATTAATTTTCAGGAATTATCAAAAACGCGCCCTGGGCAGGGGCGTTACTATTTAATTCTATTTTTCAGAATATATAAATTTCAGGATTTTAACCGATACACGCCCTAGGAAGGGGCGTTACCTTTCAGATTCACGCCCTATGAGGGGGCGTTAATATGTGGAAAACGACTTTGTCCAAGTCGTGAATTCCAAGGAATTTTAATAAATAATATTTCGAGAGACAGGAGACATGTCATGGCAGTAAAATTTAACAGGAATTCACAGAGTCATGCAAGATATTAAAAATCAATATTTCATATGTATTGTAATTTTTAAACAGGATCAATTATTAATCACATGCGATTCTTATGAAATTAACGCCTGCGTAGAGGGCGTCAAATATGAAATTGACGACCAGTGGTATGGTCGTTTCTGTTAAAGTAGCGCCCTAATCAAGGGCGTTTCTTTCAAAATTTTGCAGAGAACGTAATAAAACCTTATAAACAGTATGCATGCCATGCTCATATACGTATGTATAGATATCTTGCATTAATTCTTATTTGGGCTACAATAACTTGAGAAAATCCTACCTTAATATGATTGAACTTGACGAAGGGTTTGAAGGATCGGAAACTTCAACCGCAACTTACGAACAGTGGTATCAAGGAGAAGAACTGCAGTTTTCCTATAAGAAAAGAAGAAACATTAGTATTTCTTCATACTTTCTGACCGAAAGGAAAAAGGAAAAAGAACAATACCTTTGTTCTTCACGTACGCCGCCTTCTTAACCTATAACAGAAGAAGAAGATGAAGAACAGTTAGTTCTTCATGCAACAGACGTAGAGAATTAGAGGAACTATTCCTCTCTCACGTACCTTGCAGACTCCGAACGCCAAATAGCGTTGTAGGGTTCGAGCAGTAGGTTATTTATAGGGATTTTGGAAGTCCTATTAAAAGTAGTGTTCGATTGAGGGTAACATATCCCTAATAGAGTCCTTACTCTAATAGACACTTACTAGGTTAGGTTAATCTTTCCCTGGATAAGCTCTGGGTTCGAACGAGTCACGAATTGAATTAACGCCTTTGGTCAGGGCGTGTATTCTTTAATTAACGCCTTGCATAAGGGCGTTTCTTAAAAAGTGCCTTGAAAAAGGGCGTTTCGTGTTTTTAAAACACGCCCAAGATAGGGGCGTTTCTTTTACTTACCCATTTGGTCGCGTGAGAACTGACGACCGTAGGTGTGGGCGTCCTTTCTTTATTCACGCCTTTGATAGAGGCGTTTCTTTTTGAATTAACGCCCTAATAAGAGGCGTTATTTTAATTTTGTTTTACTTCATCGAATTACCCTATTCTTATTATCTGTATTACTACTGTAATATATATATTTTAATTTATTTCAAATATTCATTTATCAGGGTTGCTACACCCTCCCCCACTTAAAAAGAATTTGGTCCCCAAATTCAATATATATATAATTATACATGTGGAGAGCGTAGAACATATACCTCTTAGAATAACTCGGGAAATCGTTTCTTCATAGATTCCTCGGTCTCCCATGTCGCTTCGTGTTCAGGATTCTTATTCCATTGCACCTTAAGCATGGGAATAACCTTATTCCTTAGAGCTCGTATTTCTCGATCTAATATCTTTAAAGGCCTCTGTTCATATGTGAGATCTTTCTGGATCACCAGATCTCCATGCTCAATAATATGTGACGGATCGTGCACATACTTCTTCAACATAGATATGTGAAATACATTGTGTACCTTGGACAACTGAGGAGGCAACGCGATGCGATAAGCAACCTCGCCAACTCTTTCGAGTACCTCAAATGGTCCGATGAATCTTGGCGTAAGCTTGCCCTTAACACCAAATCTTCGTATGCCACGTCCAGGGGATATTTTAAGAAATACATGATCTCCAACCTGGAATTCAAGATCTCTTCTCCTGGTATCAGCATAAGCCTTTTACCTTGTCTGAGCAACTTGTAATCTTTCTCTGATTACCTGTATCTTCTCAGTTGTATCCCTTACCATGTCTGGACCTAATAGTTGTTTCTCTCCAACTTCGTTCCAACATATGGGAGATCGGCAACTCCTTCCGTATAAGGCTTCGAAAGGTGCCATTTGGATACTAGCTTGGTAGCTATTATTATATGCAAATTCAACTAAAGGTAAGTGGTCATGCCAGCTTCCTCCAAAGTCAATAATGCATGCTCTCAGCATATCTTCAACAACTTGATTAGTTCGCTCGGTCTGACCATCCGTTTGTGGGTGGAAAGCAATACTAAAGTTGAGCCTTGTTCCCAACGAATGTTGTAATCCCTTCCAAAAATGAGAAGTAAAACGGGGATCTCTATCAGACACGATTGAGACAGGAATTCCATGTATCCTGACTATTTCTTTAATGTATAGTGCAGCTAGCACATCAATTGACCATCGGCTTTTGATTGGCAAGAAATGTGCCGATTTAGTCAATCGGTCAATGATAACCCAGATTCCATCATGTCCTCCTTTAGATTTAGACAAACCCATGATGAAGTCCATACCAATATCCTCCCATTTCCACTTAGGAATATCTAGAGGATGTAGTTTTCCCGCAGGCTTTTGGTGTTCCGCCTTGACCTGTTGGCATGTGAGACAGCGTGATACATAGTCCGCTATTTCTCTTTTCATATTAGGCCACCAAAAGTTCCTCTTTACATCTTGGTACATTTTGGTTGATCCTGGATGAATAGTGTACCTTGATCGGTGAGCTTCATCTAAGATCTTCTTCTTTAATTCCGGACAATCGGGTACACAAGTTCTATCTTTGAACGATAATCTTCCATCAGAAGTTAGTTGAAAATCAGATTGTCCTTCTAATCTGCCTTTGATTTCTACTAATATAGGATCATCATCCTGAAGTGTTTGTATCTCAGATAACAAATCTGACTGTATGCTTACATGAGATAGTGTGACAAATTTGGATTCCGTGTCCAAGCTTATATTGAGCTCGGAGAATTGTTCAAGTAACCTCCATTCTTGCATCATACAATTTGCTATCATTACTCTCGGCTTTCGACTAAGGGCGTCAGCAACATAATTACCCTTTCCGGGATGGTATTGTATATTGAAGTCGAAGTCCTTGAGATATTCTAGCCAGCGTCTTTGTCTCATGTTTAGCTCCTTTTGTGAAAATAGATATTTGAGACTTTTGTGATCGGAGTATACAGTAAACTGTGCTCCATATAAGTAGTGTCTCCATATCTTTAGGGCAAATACTACCGCGGCCAGTTCTAAGTCATGGACGGGGTAATTCTCCTCATGCTTCTTCAGCTGACGTGAAGAGTATGCTATGACCTTTCCTTGTTGCATTAGGACACATCCGAGGCCAATGCCAGAAGCATCAGTGTAGACCTCGAATTTCTCTCCTTCTATCGGTAGAGCTAAGACCGGAGCTGTGGTGAGATGATCCTTGAGAGTTTGAAAACTTCTTTCACATTCCTCACTCCATTCGTATCGGATCTCCTTGCGAGTTAACCTTGTAAGGGGCACGGCGATCTTAGAGAAATCTTTGATGAATCGCCGATAATAGCCTGCAAGACCTAAGAAACTTCTGATCTCGCTTGCATTAGTGGGTCTTTCCCAGTTTCTCACAGCTTCAACTTTTGATGGATCTACAGATAATCCGTCCTTTGATATGACATGCCCGAGAAAAGCCACTTCTTCAAGCCAGAACTCGCATTTGCTGAGTTTAGCATATAATTGATTTGTCCTCAAGACTTGCAATGCAATCCTCAAATGCTCTTCATGTTCTTCCTTAGTCTTAGAATATATCAATATATCATCAATGAAGACTACTATGAATTGATCCAAGTAAGGCCTGAATATGCTATTCATTAACTGCATAAAGGCAGCAGGGCCATTTGTTAGTCCAAAAGGCATAACAACAAATTCGTAATGGCCATACCTGCTTCTGAATGCGGTCTTGTGAATGTCATCAGCCTTGATTCTTAATTGATGATATCCCGACCTGAGATCAATCTTGGAGAAATATTTGGATCCTGAAATCTGATCAAATAACTCATCGATTCTCGGCAGTGGATACTTGTTCTTGATAGTAAGATGATTCAACTGTCGATAGTCGATACACAATCTCATGGATCCATCCTTCTTCTTTACAAATAAGACTGGTGCTCCCCACGGGGAAGTACTTGGTCTAATAAACCCTTTTCGGATTAGTTCCATCAGCTGCTCCTTCAACTCCTTGAGTTCAGCAGGGGACATTCTATATGGTGCCTTTGAAACAGGACCAGCACCAGGGACTAAGTCAATGGTGAAGGCCACTTCTCTTTGAGGGGGTAATCCCGGCAAATCTTCTGGAAATACGTCTGGGAATTCTCGTACTACTTGAACGTCTTCTATCTTGGTTTCCTTAGCTTCTTTAATAGTGACAAAAGCAAGGAAGGATACACATCCTTTCTTGACGAGCTTGCTTGCTCGAAGAGCCGAAATAAGAGGGGATTTGCTTCGACTCTTAGGACTAGTATAAGTCAGTTCCGAAATTCCTTGAAAACAATCTTGCTATCACGGCAATCAACCGTTGCCTGGTATTTGGATAACCAATCTGCTCCTAGTATAACATCATACTCTTTTAGATCTAAGCAGATAAGATCAATAGGAAAATTCTTTCCTCGAACCAATACCTCACAGTTTTGATAATGATGTGTGATATCCGTCTCGTTTCCGAGAGGAGTAGACAATATTAACTTCATCCATTCTGGTTCTAGAGGTAATGGGTCAGCAAACTTCTTGGAAATAATGGAATGCGATGCACCCGTATCAAATAAGACATGTGCATATTTGGAACAAATTTTTAATGTACCTTCCACCAATCCGCCTTCTTCTTCTGGTTCGGTCTCTTGGATCGCATGAAGACGCGCGTTCCTTGTCACTGGGCGTTTACCCTCACCGTCTTGGTCATTCATTAATGGACAATCGGGAATCCGATGTTCACGACTCCCACAACGGAGACATGCTCCTAATTTCCTCCAGCATTCTTCTGTTTTGTGACCAGCCTTGTCACAATGCTTGCATACTACGTTTGAAGGTGTAGTGGTGATAGAGAAAGGCTTGGATTTCTTGAACTTCTGATCTTGAGAGGAAGAACCTCCATTATTGGGCCTCTTCTTAAAGTTGGGTTTAAAAGAACCCGAACTTGTGACTTGCTCCTTTTTGTCTTTCCCACGGATCCTATCAGATAGTTCCGTGGCATCTTCAAGCAACTGAGCTCGGCGCACTATTTCAGTATAAACTTGAATATCCATAGGCGCCAGTTGAGTAATGTAGTGGGACCTAAGCCCATTAAGAAATCTACGGGCTTTCATCTTTTCCGTGCTAATTAAATGCTTAGCATATCTAGACAGTCTAGAGAACTGTGCTTCATAATCAGCCACCGATAAAGATCTTTGCTTTAATGCGGCAAATTCGGCGGCCTTCTTTTCCTGGACCCTATCAGAGAAATATTTGGCGTTGAAATATTCAACGAATTCTCCCCATGTAACTTGAGTTGGGTCAATTGTAGCTTCAATCGACTCCCACTAGCATCTAGCATCCTTTTCTAACTGGAAAGTAGCTAATAAGACTTTGTCCTGATCCGTGCATTGCATAACACGGAATATACGTTCAATCTCCCGAACCCAATGCTCGGCATCGTCTGGATCGGTCGATCCCATGAACTTCGGGGGATTCATATTCTTGAATGCTTGGTGTAAGCTTCCAGCTCGTGGAGCACCACCTTGTGCTACCTGTTGTAGCACTTGGGTCATCCCTTGAAGGGTACGCTGCATGTTGCGCCATTGAGCACGTTCGGCAGCCATTATCCTACAATTACAATAGCTATGTTAGTATTATATCACTATGATCTTATAAAGGACTCATTGATCATTTAACCCTTGGTTCTACCCACTCTCACTTGGTTAAAGGTTTTGAAACCTATCCTCGGACTTGGGTTTCCTAGGAATTGAATACCTTAGGCTCTGATACCACAAAGACTGTCACGCCCCGAGCGCGGAAGATACCCGGAGATGCGCGACGTGTCTATATCAATCATGTCAATCAGAGTGGTCGTGTATTCGACACAAAGACAGAGATGCGCAAAATAGCAAGATAACCCAATCCTTTATTTCATAATGGATAGACTATTACAAATCCAATACTCTGTTTAACAAAAAGGAAAAGAATACATATTTGACTCAAGAAACTATGGAAAAGACTAGACGACACTTGTAGAAGCTCTATCACTTTCACTCTTGACCATTCCCATCCGATTGACTTCCATCGTCGTCGGACTTACCTGAAAAGTAGAAAGGGACAAACGGAATGAGCGAACGCTCAGTAGGAAATTATATCTCAAGTACTAGCAAGGGGTTTAAGTAATTACATTTTTATGAATACAATAAAGCTATGCATGCTCGCATAAAACGACAAGATAGAGAGAATGTAATATCAAGAAAATAAGATGAACTTAGTCATGAACTTCCAACAAGATGACAAGTATATTCAAGGTATTCAAGCAAGCACGTTTAACAAGTCATGTCGAGAACTTTGGCTATCATGTATCAAGCAAGTAAATTACCCTTTTTCGGGCCACGCATTTCATGTAAAGTCAAGTACGATTCAAGTACAAGATGTGTGTGGAATGTCCAATCAAGCAAGTCAAGTACTCGGTATAATGCCAGATACCTTATCATTTTAACTCCCATGGGCACAAGTACTTTCGGGTGCTCCTCCCAGGACCAGATCGGGCCCTATATGCGCAGGCATTTATCATGTGTTTTGACATCCACTCTTGTTTATAGCCAATCATAGAATTTCAATAATCAAGCTTGTAGACACGTATGACAACTTTGATAGAATAGAGTCCAAAATATGACAAAGGACATAGAATGGCGATAATAACGGTATAATCACGATATCGATAAAACTAGGTAGAACATGATTCCCTTAACTTGGGTACCATGACAAATCAGTATGGACATTCTTTATATAGAATTGAGGTCCACATGAACAGTATATCAAAGGTAAGATACCCTCATTCTTTTCACAGAATTGGGGTTTACAAGAACGACATGATATGGCATGATATCATCATCCCATTAAGAATTTCTTATGATATACTCTTTGTATAATCATAAGGGCCGGTATACCATGTTTCTTTAGATTGACATGGCAAGGATCGTGTAATGGGTTTTTAGGGTACAACCAGCTCAGTCGGCCTTGAGGGAATCCAAGGCTACGAGGAGTCTTACGGAGGTCTCTATGACTAACTTGCTAGTCCAAAGGAACGGAATGTCCAATGGAGAGCTTGTATGTCAATGAGAGTTGAGTGTGATCGGTAAGTCAACATGAAAACATGGGACTATACTCACGGAGTGGAGAATAGTGCCGATATATATATATATTATAATATATAAAACCATCGGTTAGCAAATCAGATGAAAATCAGTTTATAGTAAAATAACGACTTAGGTCAAGTCGTTTCTCAAGTAATTAACGCCTAACAGAAGGGCGTTTACATATGGTCCGTTTTGCAGAATTTTCAATAATTCAATAATTTATCTAAAACGCGCCTTGGGAAGGGGCGTCTCTTCAAGAGTTGACGACTACAGTAGCAGGCGTCTCCTTATATATATATTTGACAGAATATCAATAATTTCATGAATTGTCTAAAACACGCCTTGGTCAGGGTCGTTTCTTCAAGATCTGACGACTACACCAGAAGGCGTCTTATTGTTTACATATTTGACAGAATACAATTAATTTTCAGGAATTATCAAAAACGCGCCCTGGGCAGGGGCGTTACTATTTAATTCTATTTTTCAGAATATATAAATTTCAGGATTTTAACCGATACACGCCCTAGGAAGGGGCGTTACCTTTCAGATTCACGCCCTATGAGGGGGCGTTAATATGTGGAAAACGACTTTGTCCAAGTCGTGAATTCCAAGGAATTTTAATAAATAATATTTCGAGAGACAGGAGACATGTCATGGCAGTAAAATTTAACAGGAATTCACAGAGTCATGCAAGATATTAAAAATCAATATTTCATATGTATTGTAATTTTTAAACAGGATCAATTATTAATCACATGCGATTCTTATAAAATTAACGCCTGCGTAGAGGGCGTCAAATATGAAATTGACGACCAGTGGTATGGTCGTTTCTGTTAAAGTAGCGCCCTAATCAAGGGCGTTTCTTTCAAAATTTTGCAGAGAACGTAATAAAACCTTATAAACAGTATGCATGCCATGCTCATATACGTATGTATAGATATCTTGCATTAATTCTTATTTGGGCTACAATAACTTGAGAAAATCCTACCTTAATATGATTGAACTTGACGAAGGGTTTGAAGGATCGGAAACTTCAACCGCAACTTACGAACAGTGGTATCAAGGAGAAGAACTGCAGTTTTCCTATAAGAAAAGAAGAAACATTAGTATTTCTTCATACTTTCTGACCGAAAGGAAAAAGGAAAAAGAACAATACCTTTGTTCTTCACGTACGCCGCCTTCTTAACCTATAACAGAAGAAGAAGATGAAGAACAGTTAGTTCTTCATGCAACAGACGTAGAGAATTAGAGGAACTATTCCTCTCTCACGTACCTTGCAGACTCCGAACGCCAAATAGCGTTGTAGGGTTCGAGCAGTAGGTTATTTATAGGGATTTTGGAAGTCCTATTAAAAGTAGTGTTCGATTGAGGGTAACATATCCCTAATAGAGTCCTTACTCTAATAGACACTTACTAGGTTAGGTTAATCTTTCCATGGATAAGCTCTGGGTTCGAACGAGTCACGAACTGAATTAACGCCTTTGGTCAGGGCGTGTATTCTTTAATTAACGCCTTGCATAAGGGCGTTTCTTAAAAAGCGCCTTGAAAAAGGGCGTTTCGTGTTTTTAAAACACGCCCAAGATAGGGGCGTTTCTTTTACTTACCCATTTGGTCGCGTGAGAACTGACGACCGTAGGTGTGGGCGTCCTTTCTTTATTCACGCCTTTGATAGAGGCGTTTCTTTTTGAATTAACGCCCTAATAAGAGGCGTTATTTTAATTTTGTTTTACTTCATCGAATTACCCTATTCTTATTATCTGTATTACTACTGTAATATATATATTTTAATTTATTTCAAATATTCATTTATCAGGGTTGCTACACTCTCCATCACACCAGGTAGTGCTGGTACACGCCACTCCTCATGGTCGTCACTTGTTCATCCAGTATGTGCTCTATCTGCTGACGTTGTTGAGGTAACGAGACTGGAAGTGTACTCTCAGGGGTGGGATAACTCTCAATGTCACGCCCCGAACCGATAGCAGCGGAACGTGTCATTTGCTCGGAACGTGGCAGTTAAACAGTCGTGAACGATCAAGAGCAATGGCATGAGACCAAATAATTTGGAACAACAATAAATTTTTTATTAAGTATAAATCTCTTACAAGAACTTGAAGACTCAACTACGTCACTATGAAAAAAAAAAGGAGATGACACACTAATATACTTAGACAAGATAACTAAACAAGAGACATCATGCTAGACTCAAGAAAGATAAAAGACACAGGTTCACTAGTTTTCGAAGCTCGCTTGCACACTTGTCCCTCCCATGTGAGTATCGGTCTCGCTAGCCACCTGATTAACTGAAAAATGTTAGAATAGAACTGGGGGAGCGAACGCTCAGTATGAATTATATCTCAAGAACAAGCAATTGGTTTAAGTAATTACATCTTTCACATGTAAATGCAGTAAGGCTATGCATGTAAAAGTAACCGAGCAAGTGAAACAAAACTAGCAAGAATTTGACAGTTTCATGTAAAAACTTTCAAGAAAGTAAGAGATATCCAAGAGAGATTTATAGAATATTGGCTATTTCACGCAATTACTTGCCCATTCCGGGCCACGCTAGTCGAGTCACGTAAGTCAAGTCACGTACGCAAGTAATATCATGAAAGAGAGAGAGAGTGTGTGTGGAATGCCAAAGATCAAACTAGTCATACACTTCGATGCAATGTCAAACACCGTGATCAATATAACTCCCATGGGCACAAGTACTTTCGGGTGTTCCTCCCAGGACCGGATCGGGCCCTATATGCACAACATTAAAGATAGATCTAGACATCCACGATAGTTCATAGCCAATAAGGAGTTCCAAGAACAAGTTTTAATAGGATGATAAGATAAGATTTTATGGAATTCAAGAGCAAGGCCCTTGCGTAAGGACAGACTTGCAATGAAATCCATGTGAAAGCATAGAAACCATGACATGTCGAAAAACTGGGTGGAATTGGCACCTAGATAGGTTGCCATGAATAACTTGAATAGATGACTCACAAGATAGTCACCAATTCAATGGTACACGAAAGCAAGCTGAAGAATTGGCACCTAACTATAGGATACCCAATTCAATATATCGCGTAGTGGAATGATCACTCATTCCACTAGCTAAGAGAATTCTCTCATGGGCCAAGAATAGCACCATGAAAGGGCCGGGTTACCACGTTTCTCTAGAGTGACGTGGCATTAAAATGGGTACAAGGTGTTTAAGGTACAACCAGCTCAGTCGGTCTTGAGAGAATCCAAGGCTACGAGGAGACTTATGGAGGTCCCGATGACTAACTTGCTAGTCCGAAGGAACGGAATGTCCAACGGAGAGCTCGTATGTCACCGAGAGTTGAAGTGTATAACATGAACCAATCATGAAATAGGGACTCCATCTACGGACGTGAGATGAGAGTGCCAGAAGACCCGCGGTATTGGTCAAAATCGGGAGAAAACGGTGAGAACATGAATGCGTTAATTATAGAATTCATGTCCATCCAATTCTATAATTAACTATAATTAAATAAACTTATATTATTTAATGTCCATGAGTGACGTCATTTATTAATTAGCGTCCACATAGAGAGACGTTAATTATATGATTTTTAACTTAATTTATTTTACAAGAATTCACATTAAAATCTATATAATTGAACAATTTCAAAAGTATACATTTAAGGACATATTTATTTATATAAAATAATTTAAAAAAATGGAATATGTGATAATTAGGAGAAAAATTCAAGGATTTCAAATATATAATTTTTGTAATTTTATATTACATAGTTTAATAAATATATATTTTTAAAGATATAGTCCCAAGTTATATATATATATATATATATATATTATATATATATAATATGAGAATTGACGCCTATATACTGTGGCGTCAAAAGCATATGACGACAGTTAACATGTCGTCATTTCAAAAAAATGTCGATGTTCGGGGCTCCGGTTCTCGACGTACATACGTCGGAATCAGGCGTTCTATATATCGAAATGACGGGCTCGAAAAACTGTACTTAACTAGACGTTCAAAATAATTTTTCGTTGAGAGATGGGGGATCTTGAGATAGGGGGCACGAAAAATGGTGCAACCACTCTCACTACCTCGGTCACCTCCCCAACAATACACCCATAAAATTTCATAGCCAAAAGACGCACCGGTGATTAGAAACGAGTCGTCAAAAGAAAAAAATCTATAACTAACAAGTTACAGTAACCTTTAGAATTCATCGAGTAACGTGATTATATACTTTAATTTATTTAAGCTTATAGTAAATACACCGTATTGGGCATGGAAATTTAGGAATAATCATGAGGATTTTAGTCACGTATATTTTTTTTGATGATTTTTAGATAAGCGATTACATGGATATAAAATGTTTAAACATGTTGTGATTATTTTGTTAATTAAAATAAACATGCAACCGTAAGCTATAAAATGCAAACATGTAATGCAACTTAATTTCTATTATATTGGGTTTCAATTCTTGAGAAAACCTACATTTCTGATGATCTGGACGATGAACGGGATGAAGTTTTTTTTATGTTCGCAGCAACACGAGGAAGAGGACGCAGTAGGAACAACAAGGATGAAGAGGAAGGAGACACTCACGCCAATACGCCTGCAGGTAGTAAAGGAAGAAGGTCAGCTTCTTCTAGTGCAGGCAAATGGCAAGAGGGAAAAAGATGAAGAAGACCTTTACGGGGAAGAAGATCGGACGTAGACACGGTTGCCCACATGCGCAGATGTTCACGAGGAAGAAGACGGCTCCCCCAACGATCCCTCTGCAGCATGGCACAAGCAACAGCAACATCACGTTGTTTCTGCTTCTACCGGGGTCCTTATTTATAAAAATTCTACCGTCTAATACTACTGAGAGTCCTAGCCAACCTAAAGTTACCATACGTGATAACTATTTCTATAAGTTAAACTCGGATTAGCAAAACCATCGCCGCTAGCCATCTTTTAACAATTGGGTTTCTTAAGATTCTTAGGGTTTCACGTGGAGACCCATGCTAGTGCCCCCACCCTTATCCCTTATTGTGTTTAACAAGGGAACACACATATATAAGTTCAAAGCCCTCGAGCCCATCTTATAGGACCACTTTTTTTCTAAAAGCCCATTAGGATACTCCAATCTCCATGCACGAGACCCATATATACTAAATCTTTAGATATGTATTTTAAGGTGAAAAGCCCATTATACCTAAAACCTGCTTTTTACCTTCTCACGTGAAGCATACCATACATCGCCCATTGATTAATTAGTTGTTAAGGCTTTTAAGGTTAAATGTATTTGGGTTGGGTCTATATATGTCATATTTGGTTTTTGGGCTAACCCTGTACATATATATATATATATATATATATATATATATATATATATATATATATATATATATATAGAGATGGGTTAAGGAGGCATGGGTTAAAGTGGCTCACGTGATTTAAGGAGATGTGGGCTTTAGGCTTTGTATATATATATATATGTTGCTATTAAGTGAAGGCCCACTATACATATATATATATATATATATATAAGTTATTATAACCCATGTAGTTATTTAAAAATTTTATTTATTATTCTTATATCTCGATATATGTATAAGGTTCATTTAAGACTTTTACTTGGGATTGTAAAATAGTAGAGGCTCCTTTATGTTCCAATAGCCTAATTAAGTTCAAGACTCTTGTAAAAAGCCCACTTACTATTAACTTGCTCTTTTATTTAAAGAAGATTTTATATGTCATTAGTTATGTTTCTAAGGGTCTTTTATATATTTATAGGTGATGACTAGTTTGACCTATGTGGGTTTCGAGCGAGGTGGGCAATAATATATACTAGGGTCTTAATCAATTTCAGAGTTTGCTTAAGGTAGTACTTCATATAGTGTTTTTATTTCTTATAATTTCCTTCACTTTATTTACCACATTAATTATTGTCTTGGGTATCAGAGGTAAGTTTGATCCTAGGAACAATATTTACTATCTTTCAAAAAGAAAATATTAATTAGCCACTTGTTTATTTGAATAAAAATATTCTTATTTATTTATCATTATCATCTATTTATAGGGAAAAGAAATTTAATTATCATCAAGTGTAAGCTATCTTTTTCTTTAAATATCATAAATATTAGTTACCTATTTAGCCTTCAAACTTACTGGGTGTTACACCCTCCCCCACTTAAAAGAATTTGGTCCCCAAATTCACATCACCTTCTACTCTAGATGGGGGACTAGCTATAATTCATTATGCTATATGTGAAAGAAGCAATCTAAACATATCGAATGGAAAAGAATCAATTTAGGATCAAGGATGATGGGTACCTTCCATAGCTTTTCCTTTCCTCACGACATCGACTTCTGCCGAGGCTTGAGTCTTTCCTCGGCGGTCCCTAGTAGGACATTTTACTAACTTATGTTCCAAGCTCCCGCAACACAGACACGCTCCCGTCTTTCGATAACACTCCTCCGACCGATGGTTTTTGTTACCACAATACTGACATCTATCTCGAGGAGCTACCAAATCTTTACCCTTCTTGCACTTCTTACACAGTTTGCACTTCTTACATTCTTGGGAACTACCACCCTCATTTGGCCTTTTCTTAGTAGCGTTGAACATCCCCGAATCATGTGCTTTCCCTTCAGCTCTCCCCTTTTCTTTTACCGCCTTCTCTAGCTCCTGGACTCTTCGGACAAGGTCCGCATAAGCATGGACATCCACCAAGACCATCTCATGAACAAAGCTTGGCTTAGATGCTTCCATTTTATCTAGGTTCCTGCAAGGATAAGCGGGGAGATAATTTATCGACTCAAGAATTAATGTTAATGAAATGTAAATATCTTATCTTTCTTTTATAACTTTAACCCCAAGTTCTACCCATCTCTCATGGAATTACTATAGGATGACCAACAAAGATGGCTCAACCTATCTCTTGGACTTAATGACCTAAGGATTTGAAAGCCGAAGCTCTGACACGACTGACAAGGATACTTGACCTATCATTGGAACCTAATAATTAGAGGATATGAAAGCCGAATCCCTGATACGACTGATAAGGATACTTGACCTATTATTGGAACCTAATCACTTGAGGATATGAAAGCCGAAGCTCTGATACCACCTCTGTCATGCCCCGAACCGATAGCAGCGGAACGTGTCGTTTGCTCGGAACGTGGCAGTTAAACAATCGTGAAGGATCAAGAGCAATGGCATGAGACCAAATCATTTGGAACAACACTAAAATTTTTATTAAATATAAATCTCTTACAAGAACTTGAAGACTCAACTACGTCACTATGAAAAAAAAAGGAGACGACACACTAATAGACTTAGACAAGATAACTAAACAAGAGACATCATGCTAGACTCAAGAAAGATAAAAGACATAGGTTCACTAGTTTTCAAAGCTCGCTTGCACACTTGTCCCTCCCATGTGAGTCTCGGTCTCGCTAGCAACCTGATTACCTGAAAAATGTTGGAATAGAATTGGGTGAGCGAACGCTCAGTAGGAATTATATCTCAAGAACAAGCAATTGGCTTAAGTAATTACATCTTTCACATGTAAATGCAGTAAGGCTATGTATGTAGAATTAACCGAGCAAGTGAAACAAAACTAGCAAGAATTTGACAATTTCATGTAAAAACTTTCAAGCAATTAAGAGATATCCAATAGAGATTTATAGAATATTGGCTATTTCACGCAAGTACTTGCCCATTCCGGGCCACGCTAGTCGAGTCACGCAAGTCAAGTCACGCACGCAAGTAATATCACGAAAGAGAGAGAGTGTGTGTGTCGAATGCCAAAGATCAAACTAGTCATACACTTCGGTGCAATGCCAGACACCGTGATCAATATAACTCCCATGGGCACAAGTACTTTCGGGTGCTCCTCCCAAGACTAGATCGGGCCCTATATGCACATCATTAAAGATAGATCTAGACATGCACGATAGTTCATAGCAAATAAAGAGTTTCAAGAACAACCTTTAATAGGATGATAAGATAAGATTTTATGGAATTCAAGAGCAAGGCCCTTGCGTAAGGACAGACTCACAATGAACTCTACGTGAAAGCATAGAAACCATGACATGTCGAAAAACTGGGTGGAATTGGCACCTAGATAGGTTGCCATGAATAACTTGAATAGATGACTCACAAGATAGTCACCAATTCAATGGTACACGAAAGCATGCTGAAGAATTGGCACCTAACTATATGATACCTAATTCAATATATCGCCTAGTGGAATGATCACTCATTCCACTGGCTAAGAGAATTCTCTCATGGGCCAAGAATAGCACCATGAAAGGGCCAGGTTACTACGTTTCTCTAGAGTGACGTGGCATTAAAATGGGTACAAGGTGTTTAAGGTACAACAAGCTCAGTCGGCCTTGAGGGAATCCAAGGCTACGAGGAGACTTACGGAGGTCCCGATGACTAACTTGCTAGTCCGAAGGAACGGAATGTCCAACGGAGAGCTCGTATGTCGCCGAGAGTTGAAGTGTATAACGTGAACCAATCATGAAATATGGACTCCATCTACGGACGTGAGATGAGAGTGCCAGAAGACCCGCTGTATGGGTCAAAATCGGGAGAAAACGGTGAGAACATGAATGCGTTAATTATAGAATTCATGTCCATCCAATTCTATAATTAACTATAATTAAATAAACTTATATTAATTAATGTCCATGAGTGACGTCATTTATTAATTAGCATCCACATAGAGAGACTTAATTTTATGATTTTTAACTTAATTTATTTAACAAGAATTCACATTAAAATCTATTTAATTGAACAATTTCAAAAGTATAAATTTAAAGACATATTTATTTATATATAATAATTTAAAAAAATGGAATATGTGATAATTAGGAGAAAAATTCAAGGATTTCAAAAATATAATTTTTGTAATTTTATATTACATAGTTTAATAGATTTAGATTTTCAAAGATATAGTCCCAAGTTATATATATATATATATATATATATATATATATATATATATATATATAATATGAGAATTGACGCCTATATACTGTGGCGTCAAAAGCATATGACGACAGTTAACATGTCGTCATTTTAAAAAAATGTCGATGTTCGGGGCTCCGGTTCTCGACGTACATACGTCGGAATCAGGCGTTCTATATATCGAAATGACGGGCTCAAAAAACTCTACTTAACTAGACGTTCAAAATAATTTTTCGTTGAGAGATGGGGGATCTTGAGATAGGGGGCACGAAAAATGGTGCAACCACTCTTACTACCTAAGTCACCTCCCCAACAATACACCCATAAAATTTCATAGCCAAAAGACGCTCCGGTGATTAGAAACGAGTCGTCAAAAGAAAAAAATCTACAACTAACATGTTACAGTAACCTTTAGAATTCACCAAGTAACTTGATTATATAATTTAATTTATTTAAGCTTATAGTAAATACACCGTATTGGGCATGGAAATTTAGGAATAATCATGAGGATTTTAGTCACGTATATTTTTTTTGATGATTTTTAGATAAGCGATTACATGGATATAAAATGTTTAAACATGTTGTGATTATTTTGTTAATTAAAATAAACATGCAACCGTAAGCTATAAAATGCAAACATGTAATGTAACTTAATTTCTATTATATTGGGCTTCAATTCTTGAGAAAACCTACATTTCTGATGATCTGGATGATGAACGGGATGAAGTTTTCTTTATGTTCGCAGCAACACGAGGAAGAGGACGCAGCAGGAACAACAAGGATGAAGAGGAAGGAGACACTCACGCCAATACGCCTGCAGGTAGTAAAGGAAGATGGTCAGCTTCTTCTAGTGCAGGCAAATGGCAAGAGGGAAAAAGATGAAGAAGACCTTTACGGGGAAGAAGATCGGACGTAGACACGGTTGCCCACATGCGCAGATGTTCACGAGGAAGAAGACGGCTCCCCCAACGATCCCTCTGCAGCATGACGCAAGCAGCAGCAACAACACGTTGCTTCTGCTACTATCGGGGCCCTTATTTATAAAAATTCTACCGTCTAATACTACTGAGAGTCCTAGCCAACCTAAAGTTACCATACGTGATAACTATTTCTATAAGTTAAACTCGGATTAGCAAAACCGTCGCCGCTAGCCATCTTTTAACAATTGGGTTTCTTAAGATTCTTAGGGTTTCACGTGGAGACCCATGCTAGTGCCCCCACCCTTATCCCTTATTGTGTTTAACAAGGGAACACACATATATAAGTTCAAAGCCCTCGAGCCCATCTTACAGGACCATTTTTTTTCTAAAAGCCCATTAGGATACTCCAATCTCCATGCACGAGACCCATATATACTAAATCTTTTGATATGTATTTTAAGGTGAAAAGCCCATTATACCTAAAACCTGCTTTTTACCTTCTCACGTGAAGCATACCATACATCACCCATTGATTAATTAGTTGTTAAGGCTTTTAAGGTTAAATGTATTTGGGTTGGGTCTATATATGTCATATTTGGTTTTTGGGCTAACCCTATATCTATATATATATATATATATATGGGTTAAGGAGGCATGGGTTAAAGTGGCTCACGTGGTTTAAGGAGATGTGGGCTTTAGGCTTTCTATATATATTAATATGTTGCTATTAAGTGAAGGCCCACTATACACATATATATAAATATATAAGTTATTATAACCCATGTAGTTATTTAAAGGTTTTATTTATTATTCTTATATCTCGATATATGTATAAGGCTCATTTAAGACTTTTACTTGGGATTGTAAAATAGTAGAGGCTCCTTTATGTTCCAATAGCCTAATTAAGTTCAAGACTCTTGTAAAAAGCCCACTTACTATTAACTTGCTCTTTTATTTAAAGAAGATTTTATATGTCATTAGTTATGTTTCTAAGGGTCTTTTATATATTTATAGGTGATGACTAGTTTGACCTATGTGAGTTTCGAGCGAGGTGGGCAATAATATATACTAGGGTCTTAATCAATTTGAGAGTTTGCTTAAGGTAGTACTTCTTATAGGGTTTTTATTTCTTATAATTTCCTTCACTTTATTTACCACATTAATTATTATCTTGGGTATCAGAGGTAAGTTTGATCCTAGGAACAATATTTACTATCTTTCAAAAAGAAAATATTAATTAGCCACTTGTTTATTTGAATAACAATATTCTTATTTATTTATCATTATCATCTATTTATAGGAAAAAAAATTAATTATCATCAAGTGTAAGCTATCTTTTTCTTTAAATATCATAAATATTTGTTTCCTATTTAGCCTTCAAAATTACCGGGTGTTACACTCAAGGGGTGGAGACGGCTCAAAAGGCTCAGTGGGAATCACCACTAGGTCCTTATAGGTGACTAGATCCAAGACGTTGAACATGGAGCTGATCCTATAATCTTCCGGGAAGTCTACAACGTATGCGTTAGATCCGACTCGCCTCAACACTCGAAAGGGACTTGCACTACGAGCTTGTAATTTTCTTCATGGTTCCAGAGAGAAACCGTTCAGGTCTTGACCCTGATCAAGACATAATCTTGCTCTTGGAACTCACAGTGGTACCAATGAGCATCGGCCAACTCCTTACATCGTGCATTGCTGGCCCTTTTGACTATGCAACTCATAATATGTAGACCTACGACTAGGGACTGACTCGAATGGACTCAATTAAAATAACATGACTCGGTATGATTCCCAAACATCACCCGTGTGCATCGTGAATAGAATCAAGTCGACCCATAATCCGACATCTTGGGTCTCGGTCCACGTCAATCTCCACTGGTTCAAAAAGATTCATCCTCGGGTCTTGAAGTGTTTGAGGACGAGGAGGTGGACTATGAGGGAGTCATCTGAATGGTTGGTATGGATCACGAGGAAGGTGAAGTTAGGATGCCATCTCTCATGGACGTGGCAAAAGTCAAACCATACCATGTCAACATAGGGCGTCGATGGCGGTAAGACAATGATGAGTGACTGCTCAACAGAAGGATTGAGATAGGTTGGCAAACTAGGGATGACTGACTGCACAGGGGTTGACTGCATGGGGGCATATGGTTCGATCCCAAAGATGGGTGTTGGGCCCAATAGACATGTGGGGGTGGGTGCGGGAGGTGATGGGTGGTCGATAGTGGAGTAGGAGGGGAAAGAGATAAGTTGGTGCCATGGTTCCCAGTCAGTAGGGTCAAAGGGATCAAATAAAGTATGGCTTTGGATAGTGAGGTCTTCCCCTATATGTTTCCACATCATAAGTTCCCCAATGTCTGATGGGTTATCCCTAAGTGTAAAGGGAGTTGGGACGTTGGCCTCAATGGGATGGCTCGGCTCCCTACCCGA
Source organism: Amorphophallus konjac (assembly GCA_022559845.1). Taxonomy (NCBI): domain Eukaryota; kingdom Viridiplantae; phylum Streptophyta; class Magnoliopsida; order Alismatales; family Araceae; genus Amorphophallus; species Amorphophallus konjac. The sequence goes on along the minus strand of CM040124.1, from coordinate 214,632,963 downwards.
GGCAACAAGGTCTAGATGGTGGATAAGGTCCGGCTCTTCAGGTGTATGGAGGAGAAAAAGGAGGTCACTAGTTTAGCAACCCATGGTATAGACTGAGGTGATGGAACCAACACATAGGTGAATGAGGCCAAGACTCTTAGGTCGGTCGGTCCCCAGGGTCAACATGCCGGTTAGTTCTAGTTGCCATTCTAGACCCTTGATAAGATCATCCATAGTTTTTACAATGTAGTAGGACTGGATGGTGGTGTGATGGGAATTGAGGGGCACCATATGGTGGTTTTTCCCTATGGGAGGACAAATATGGGCCATGATCTCATGAATCAAAGTCTTCTCCAGCCAACTAACAAGGGGACCACCTAAGATGAGTTCGATCCCAATTAGAGTGGATGGTGTAGAGTGGGGTTCAAGATGTAGGGGGGAATGCGGGGCTTCCTCCTTGGATTGGGCATGGGTTCCCTCAAGGGTGGGGTGCTCTTCCTCTACAAGTAGGACGGAAAGGTCTTTAGGGGGTGGGATGGTAGCAGCCGAGGAAGGGTGCCTCCAGAGCGGTGGACTATGATAGGTTCAGATTGGGGTAGGGAGTGGAAGATGGGACGGTGAACTGTGATAGGGTTAGAGTGGGGTAGGGAGTGGACGATGGGACGGGAGCGGGAGTTCGAGTGGGTTGGGGTTGGGGGGTGTGCCTTCCATGGGGGTAGGTGGAGGGGTAGAGGTTGAGACCGAATGGACTTGCGAAGAGTTGGTTGTGGTAATGGCTAGGTGGCGGGGAGCGTAGACCTTCCTAAGCTCTGTTTTCACTTCTTCCTAAGTGTGAATGGGATCCTGCCGCCTAACATGCCTTAATCCCTCGACATTTAGCCAATAAGTTTTGGCTAGCTTGGTGAGCTGCATTTTGGCTAGCCTCACTTTCCTCTCTTCGGACATGGGGTACCTATCAAAATGTTGGTCTATGGAGGCTTCCCAATTAGGATAGAGGCTCGGGTTATGGGACCCATCAAAACATTGGAGTTCAACTTTGATCTACCTTAAAAGGTGATCATCTGGTTTCTCCCTACCAAATTTAGCCTGTGGATATCGAACTCCATGCTCGTTGGCCCTTGATGTGGAGCCATTTTCATTGCTTCGATCAAGCTGGCTGGATATGCTTTCGAGCTCCCTAAGAGCGGCTATGGCGACCTTCGTGAGGATGTTAACTTGGCCTTGGAGAACATTCATCCTAATGGGTAGGCCCTCTTGAAGATTGGAGTTCATGGTTGGAACCTAGGAGGATGGGTCAGGTCAAAAGGAAGGACCCCCACGAGTGGACATACCAACGTGGGAGTTGACAATGCACGGGTGATGATGCATGGGTGACTCTAATGCAAACGCGCCCTAGGACCAGACTTGTAGATATAAGTCTAGAACTTGCTCTAATACCATTTGATGCGGGATGGGATGCGAACCTGAGACTCTAAGTGACGATGCAACTAAATAGACAACACGACCAGCAATGACATGCACTTTGGAGACACCACGCCTCGATGTCAAATAGCTCCAGAAGAGGAGTATGTGTCCCCAACAAGAAACACAAGCTCACAATCATCCCAAGCGAGGGGAACACGTGGATCCGTTCGGTTGAGAAATTGGTAAAGCGTCAAGGGTGGTCAAATCACTCACGTGCTCGAATCTAGTCACGGGACGGTCACACCCTCTCTCTCACAGCGATGATTGAATTTGAGCGAGCTAGAATCCTATCTCACGTACGAGCAGCGACTTCATGAACACATACGGAAGAAGCAAAGGCGATGAGGAGGGGCAGTATGCATACCTCCATGCTCGGGGCAAGGGGAAGACTCTCGGCCCAGACACGTAACTCCCAGTATAGGTAATTAACCAATAATTATAGACCCAAATTTATTGCCCACTCCACGCAGGTGTTGACACCCATTTTATGCCGATAAGTTGAGTCGTTTCTCTTACTCCCTTTTGTTGATGCCTCGAGTTGCCCATCACTCGTTGGGGCTATTTTCAGGCATGTTTTGGGCCAATTTTATGGGTTGCCTTTCTCCTTGGTTAGGTCCAAGTTGATTCAGGGCTTAATGAGCCTTGGTTTTGGTTGATTGGGTTTTTCTATAAGTTTCAACATCCACATTCATGTACGGTTCATCCATGACTGCTCAATACATGTGGGGTTATCTACGGGCCATCCATATATTTTGGAACATTTTGGTTAATTTTTTGAATTTTCACCGACAAGCATTCGTGCGGCCCTCTCCTAGCCGTTCAACTTGATGGGCGGACTAAGGGTGACTACTTATATCTCAGAGTCCTGCGCTTGGTATTTTTCTCAGATAATTATCCAGTTAATTGAATTATCACCGACAAGGATAGAACGGTTTGTCCTTGGCCACGCTACATTTGAACGGTCTCAATAGAGCCGCTCATCTGTGAGAGTCCAACGGCGGGCGTTCCGATCAGTTCGAGGGATAATTGGGATTATTTTCTAATTATTTTAAATTTCCACTGACGGGTTTGGATGGTTATTAGGTGACTGTCCATCCTGTTGAGCGGTCTATCGTAAGACCGTTCATCCCGTCGAATGTTGAATTTTAATAGATTTTAATCCTTTTATCCATGATTTTATCCCCAACTTCTTTCATCAATTTCTCCGTGGATAATCAACCATTTTGAGTGCCGTTTCGACTGGATGAGAGATAATTCTATTATCTACGATTTATCTTCAATAATGTCGTCCCGAAAATGGCTCTAAACCCTAGTTTCGGGGCTGGCTTTCTAGGCTCTATAAATAGACCCTAGGCCAGACTTTGAAAGGGGGGGGGGAGATTTTGGTCGACGGCGAAGCCCTGCCATATTCTTGAGCGACCTAGAACCAAGGAGGGAGGCTTTCTATGTCCATACAAGCCTCCGATCCAGGGAGTAGTCGATGTTTAGAGTCGTTTGTGTTTTATAGCTTTCATCACTGTTCATTGCATGCATTACTTTCTCCCTACGTCCTCCTTCGTTTTTCATCACCATGCACACATCCACCTGTGTTTTTGACACCCTAGGGGTTTAAAACCCCCCAAGTATCCCCCTTTCCATTTATCTATGTTCATCTATTACTATCTTGACATTTACTACACCATTTAGTTCTAATCTAGGTGTTATTCTTGTGTCTTTACGTTGTTTTATAGGTCAACACTTCATCAGCACGAGGCCCATCCCCTCTTGCCGGCCGGAGAGGGTGGAGGTGAGCCCTTTCTCAACTTCTGGCGTGGTGGACTTGAGCGGTTCCTAACTGCCCGTTCAAGAAGACGTGCGGCTCTTCCTACACCGCCCTTCATCTTCTTGCGGTCTACTTCAAGCCGTCCATCCTCCAGGAGCGCTTCCTCCCGCATCTTCTGCAGCACCCTTAGGTGGTCTATCGTAAGACCGTGCGCATATAGGCGGTTCTTCATCAACCGCTCATCTTCCCAGTGCTGCAGCTCGGCGAGTGTCTCCCCTTCCTTTCCAAAGCACGGCGTGTTCATCACGTTCGGCGCTTTGGTGGCGATCACGGTCATTTTCGCTTGCGGTTCTCCTCTTACAATTCTTCACTTACTCATCGCATTGTTGATTTATTCATAGCATATCTTCCTTTAAGTAAGAGGATAAAATATATCTACACCTCTCTTTTGTGGCGATCATGATGGGACAACTAGTGCCCATTGTGCTTGTGAGTTGCTGACCCCCTTTCATTGTTTAGTTCTCTTCTTGGAGTGATTTGCAGGTTGGGTGTGTCTTCGACCTCCTGGGACGTGCACGGTTCTCCCAGGGCCGTCCATCCTCTGGAGCGGCCGATCATCCACCGTCCTTCCCCTGTGACCAGCGCCAGTCCTCCTCTAGTACCCTATCGTAGACGGTGTCCCATCGACCGTCCATAATTCTGAGCGGCCTGTTTCTGGCCGTTCATCGCTTCGGCCCAGGTACGCTTCTGTTTGTTCTGGCTGTAGGTACGCGGCTGCTGGAGGTCCGTCCCAGAGCTTACGCGGCTGGTTATAGACCGTGCTTCTGGTACGTTCCTCATTACTGCTATCCCATATTTACAGCATCCCATGATTATTTTGCTGGCATTTTTGTCGTTCTGTTGCTCCCTGGATCATACGGTCCCCCACAGACCGTCTGACTCTTTGAGCGGTCACATCCAGACCGTTCTTCTGGTGCCACAGCGCCCTCATTGCTTATTTTGATGGCTATATTCCATGCGATTTGTCAGTTTTGGTGCTAGTTGTTGATCTCCCCCTTGCTCCCTTACCATTGTTGCATCATTGTTTTATTACTCATATATTTGCTTGATCATTGTTTGATAGTTGCTAGGTTAGATTCTGCATGCACTCTGGTGCGCATAGGAGCATCCATCTCTTTTCATAGTAGTTGCATTCCTACCGAGGTAGGGTTTCCTCTCGTCTCCATACTCCTTGGAGCCGACTAGGGGACCTTGCTGAGGACCTCCGTAAGTCCCCGTGAGCCGTGGATTCCTACACGGACGCCGGGTAGGTTGTACCATACCACCCCCCAGTCCAAGGTCTGCATTCGTGCGAGAGAGAGTCCTTTAGAGTCTGCCAGTTCTCCATTCTCACCCTATTTAGGTACCTTGTGGTTGAGTGAACTCACATTTTAATTAATCCACTAAGGTCCTAAGAGAACTTATAAAAATCTTCGCGCATCATTTGGAATTTATTTGGCTAATTGGTTGATTCTTTTCTCATCTCTCTTCTCCATTGTATGTTGCATAGTGTCGTCATTCGCATCTTTCGGTCAGATTAGGCTCATTAGGTCTAGTTCATCTTTGCGTGTCTCCATTTAGCTACATTTATCTTAGGTTCATTCCCATCCTGATATTCATTTGAAATTCACTGTATAAAGTCTCCACTTTCCCCATGGAGCATTTCTCCCCTGTACCTTATTCCTGCACCTCTCCATCTTCTTACCCCCGCGTGGATTACTCTTCCCTTGCGGGCCCGTCTCCTTATTCCTCCATTGGACCCCATTCTTTAAACGGGCCTTCTTACCCCGCCCGTGCTGCTGCTAGCCCAATCCATCCTCATTCTTACATACGAGATTCTTCCAGGCCCGCGCATTCCTCCCTTCTTGGAATGGGCTTTTCTTCTTCTCAGGTTGGGTTCCCTTATCCGGTCCATCATCATTACCCTAGTTTAAATTCACCATCCCTTGCTCAGGCTGGCTCATATCCTTCTCGGACTCTTCCTACCAAGGAGATGTTCACTCAGGCCCAACGTCAGCTTGATGAATTACAACGCCGAATCAATCCCCAGACTTCTTTGGATATCCCACTTGCCTTTCGAGGTCTTCAACTCCCACCGCGCTCACAAATTCTCGCATATCGCCGCTATGGTGGAGTTAGTGACCCCTATGCCCATTTGAAGGAGTTCTTATATGAGTCGGCCCAGTTCCGGCATGATCCACGCTTGATGGCCTATTTGTTTGGCCTATCTTTAGAGGGCCCGGTCAAGGATTGGTTCTTTACATTACCGCAGGAGCAGATGATGAATTTTCAAGCCGTCCAAGCAAGGTTTATTCAGCAGTACCGAGACCAGGTGGGGCCCAGATATTCTATGGTTGATCTGGCCCAAGAGATGATGAAGCCCGACGAGGAATTCTCCACGTTTGCCGACTGCTGGCGTCGCCTAGTCACCCAAGTCCCGGGGCATATTCCGGAGGGCGAGCAGATCAAGATGGTTATTTCTAATGCAACGCCTGAGCTCAGGTGCATTTTAGCCCTGAATGATATTACATCCTGGCAACAACTTTACAATAGAGCCCGCTTTGTTAACCAACAACTCCTAGTTTCCTTTGACCATCAGCCTCCTCCACCATCACCTTCTACATACACTTTCCCTCCGCCCTCCACCGCAAGTCAGCCCTCTACTACATATCCCTCCATGAGTCGGCCTTCCGCCCCCACACACCCCTATACCTCCATGTGCTCCACCTTACATCCCTCCATGAGTCAGCCCTCCGCTATTTCATCTCACCACACCCCTCCACCTCTGGTCAAGGAAACACTACACCTAGAACGGGTAGATGTCGTTCATTACATTCCCACTCCCTCCACGCCTCCACATCATTATAACCCTCCGCCTTTGCCTACGCAGCCCCCCTTGCCTACGCAACCCCCGCTACCATTTCCATTACCTTTTCACACCCCTCGTCATCCACCTTGCCTGAAGTGGGCTTCTCACTCTTCATTGTCGGAATCTTTTACAGACATTTTCAGGGCTTTGATGGCCACACATGCGTTGCAGCTCCCTCCGGTTATGCCTTGCCGACCTGCGGTCGGTAATTTTCTCCATTTCTGTGAATTCCATCGTCAACAGGGGCATGTGGTCGAGAATTGCCCCGAGTTCCAGGAACTTGTTTACAGTTTGGAAGATAAGAAGATGATTGATTGGGCTATCATGCGCCAAGTTATTTTAGATCTCAGCAGCAAGCAGCAGCAGCAGCAAGCCGTGCCGCCTAGGCAACCGTCTCCACTTCAAGACCAGGGGCACCCTGGTGTTTCTCTAGTTGATAAGGCACCTGCTCCGTTACCCGCTTCTTCCTCTATCCCATCTCCTCCACCACCTTCGCCTACTCCAGCCTCCGCTCGAGCAACTTCTCATTCACCCTCCGGTTCCATCACCACACATGTCCCCAACACCTCTCGACGTGTTGTAAAGATACGTCGAAGAGCGCCCCCACCCGCCACTTCCTCCATTACGCCACTACCTTCTTCTCCTCCTTCTTCCCCTTCACCATCTCCATCAACCATATCACCCCCTTTACCACCACCTTCTCCACCTCCACCTTCGCCGCCTCCATTGGCCACATCTCCATCATCACCTTCTCTATTATCCCCATTACCGTCACCACTGTCTTCATCACCTACGCTTGTAATAATCCCTATTCTATCACCTTCACCGATGCCACTTCTTTCGCCATCATCCTCTGAGTCTGAGCGGGCCGACCCTAAACCCATACCTCCACTTTTGCCTTTACCTCCACCCATGCCCATCATCATCAGTATTTCCCCATCGCTTTTTTTTTATCAAGAAACCTTGCCTAGTGCTGGATGGGAGAGTGCACCCTTGTACCAGAGGTAAAGAGCAAGCCACTCCACCATTCAGACATTAGGAGGTGAATTTTATTAAATGGAGGAAATGTTACAATTACATTAAGCGGATACTGGGCATACCCAGTTTATCCAGGCGAGCTACTCCCTTTATAGAATTAGGAAGCTCATCATAAGAGAAAAAAGCAGTACAATGAGTGGAGCAGGCCAAAGAAGCTAGAGAGTCAGCAACCTTATTTCCTTCTCTGTAGATGTGAGCTATAGAATCTTGTATGCTGAGGAGCCTCCAAATCTCCCTTATATAATAAAGAATGGACCAGGGGCAGTGAGTTTCTTTTTTGATGATTTGGACTAAGATTTTGGAATCACAATCAATCTGGATTGGCTTGTCATCAATTGTGCGATAGTAATTGATGCCATCGAGCAGAGCTCGGGCTTCAGCTACGAGACTGTTTGCTTTTCCATAGAAATGTGAGAAAGCAAGAATGATATTGCCATTGTGGTCCCTAATGGCCCCACCTCCACCTGTGTCTCCATTTGCTTTGCAGGCACCATCGGTATTTAGCTTGAGGGAAGGTGAGGTCGGGTGGACCCAGGTGACTATCTTCAGCTGCGGTCTCGTATGATGTCGGCTGTTGATACCAAAATCCCGCAGAGTGTTTCTTTTGGCATTGTCAAGCTCCTTGAGGTTTGCAGTGTCACAAGTGTGCTTGACTTGAGTTTTTATGTGATGAAGAAGACTGTTCTTGGAGATGCTCTTGCCTCCATATTTCGAGGCATTCCTCACTTTCCAGATTTCCCAAAGTCCATAGCCAATGACTGCAAGAAGAAATAGTCCATGGGCAGATTTCAGCTGGATATTCGTTGCATTGTGGTATACGAAAGAGTTCACTGAGTTTGTGTTGATCTTCAAACCATAATTCCTGAAGTAGGACCAAATATGTTTGGCCAGATCACTCTTAATAAATAAATGACTAGTTGTTTCCTCACACTGTGTTTTACAGCATTGACATTTGGAGCACATTTGCACACCCAGCCTTTGAATATTCTTATCAATGGGGAGAGCATTGTGGGCAGTCTTCCAGATATGAATAGAAATTTTGGTTGGTAGCCAACTAGACCAAAGACGGGTCCAAGGAAATGAATGATGATTGGAATTAATTGTAGACAGCTCACAGTAGGTGGAGGCCACAGTGCAAGAGCATGAGGGGGAGAGACTCCAGACCGAGCAGTCAGGATACTGGTTTAGCTGAAGGCTGTGAATAGCTGATTTGATTAAGTCTGGGATCCTTCCAACCAGCAGGTTATTGTTTGAATTGGTTCGGAGAGTGTAGAAATCCTTGACAGTAATGCTGCTATTCTGAATGGTCGAGTTTGGAACATACTCTGCCAATCTTCTGCTTCCAATCCAGTTGTCCAGCCAGAAGTGAGTATTGTTGCCATCACCAACAACAACTTTTGTGTGTTTGGAAATAAGATCTCTGGCCTTCAGCCAGCTCCTCCTGGTAAAGCCATTCATGTTCCTGAATTGGACTTCACTGATATGACGCTGCCCGATGTATTTTGCTATGAAGAAAGTGGCCGACAATGAATTGACAAATAGGGCATTCCACAACATCTTTACTCGAAAAGCAGTGTCCATAAGTCTTAATGACATGATACCAAGACCTCCTTGAGAAATAGGTTTGCAAATAGCTTGCCATCCGGTCCAATGCCTTATTTTACCATTTATAGAGGATCCCCAGAAGAAATTAGCAAAAGTCTTGTCCAGAAGGTCATGTGTGCCTGCATGCAGTGGGGAAGAGGATAGAGAGTATAGGGGAATGGAGGACAAGACATGCTTGATGAGTGTCAGTTTTGCTCCCTGAGATAGTAGGCTTGATTTCCAACCTGCAACTCTGTTCTGGATTGAATTGATTATTCCTGCAAAGAAAACCTTTTTCCTTCAGCCAAGCATAAGAGGGTAGCCCAAGTATTTATGAGGAAAAGAGTGTTTGGAGAATCCAGTGCAGCTTTGAATACGATTGGCAACTGAATTTTGAGTCTTGGGGTGCAGAAAGAATCCACTTTTGTTGGTATTAATTAGCTGCCCCGAGACAATTTCATAGGTATGAAGCACTTTTAATAAATTTCTGATAGATATAATGCTAGCTTTACTAAACAAAAGGGTGTCATCTGCAAACAGGAGGTGAGAGATTTGAGGGCAGCGGCTGGGCCCAACATACCACTCTACCCTGCCACTTGAAAAAGCCTCCTTTAAAGATCTGCTTAAGGATTCTTCCGCAATGATGAATAGAGATGGGGCAAGTGGGTCACCTTGCCTTACTCCCCTTGAAGACTTGAAGAAGCCGGCTGTATCACCATTTAACAAGATTGAAAACCAGTAGTTGCTGATCAACTTTTCAATTAACATAATGAAGGAATTGTCAAAACCGAATTTGTGTAGGATTGTAAATAGAAAGCCCCATTCAAGTCTGTCATAGGCTTTTGCCATGTCAAGTTTGAACATGACATTATGTCCTCTTGTTTTCCTCCCCAAGTTATTTGTCAGTTCTTGTGCTAAGGCAATGTTTTCTGTAATTTGCCTCCCCTTCACAAATGCAGACTGTTCCAATGAAACAATCCTTGGAAGAATTAAGGCAAGTCTTTTATTGATAATAGATGAAGCTATTTTGTAAAAGAAATTACAAAGGCTTATAGGTCTGTAGTCAGAAATATCCAGTGCATTTGCCATTTTTGGAATGAGTGCTATTAGAGTGGAAGTGACACTTCTAGGAAGAGGCTGCTGAGTAACAAAAATTTATTTTACTGCACTGCACACAAGATCTCCAATAATATGCCAGGTGGAGTGGTAAAAAGCACCCGTGAATCCATCGGGGCCTGGAGCACTGTCAGGGGATAGAGCTTTTACTGAATCATAAATTTCTTCAGCTGTTGGGATTTTGTAGAGATTTGTGTTATCTTCCTGTGTTACCAGGTTAGGAATGCAGCTCAGGGAAGCTTCATGTATGTAGTGACTCTGAGAACTGAAAGCTTTTTGAAAGTGAGAGATAGCTATGTCCTTCATTTCATCATAGTTAGAAATCAGGATTCCTGCAGCGTTTCACAGGTGATTGATATTCTGCTTGTGTCTTTTGGCCATGGTTGAAGCATGAAAAACTTTGTGTTTCTATCTTCTTCAAGTAACCACCGGATTCCTGACTTCTGTTTCAAAAAAATTTCCTGCTGGAGAAGTCTGCTTGATTGTATGGTCTTGGGTTGATCAAGGTTAGAATAGTTGTCCTCAGTGGGTTGCAGGTCATATTTGTGTTCTGCTAGAAGAACTTCATCTTCTGTTGCTTTTAAGTTTTGGTGTACATTCCCAAAAGTGAGCTTGTTCCAGCTACGAAGCATGATTCTCATATGCTTTAACTTCATGTATAGAGTAGTCATTGGAGAAGAAGCCACAGGGCTGAGGTTCCAGCAAAGCTTAACATCCTCAAGAAATTTCTCATGTTTGGGCCACATGCTTTGAAAACAGAATCTTCTTTTAATTTTTAGGAAGGAAACATATTTGGCTAATAATGGTGCATGGTCTGAGGCTTCCCCATCGCTTGCACCATCGCCACCCGCGCCCTTCAAACCTCTTCCTTCAAACCTCCCTCTGCCACTTCCCACTTCGCGAAGCAGGTACACGCTACCTTTGGTGCCCCTCGGGTCTAGTCCCCAGGGAGAAAAGGAGCCGAGCCAGGCTTTGATTATGCATTACAAGCCTCAAGATTTCATTAGCCGCATGCCGGTCCAAGTCCTGCTTCTTGGCCATTTTAGGGCTAATGAGCCTGCATTTACTATGAGAACGGTTGCAAAGAAGAGTTCCCTTGTGTTGGTGCCAGTTTCTTCAAAGGCGAGGCTGGTAGCAATCTCTTTGCTTGTCGGGAAGTTCATCATTAATGCTGTTATTACCTCGCGCTCGATTGCTATTCAGTTCCCTGGCAGAGAGGGGTTCTCTACTCGGATTATGCTAACACATACGGCCGCCCGGAGCCTGATGGATTACCTATTCAAGGGGCAATTGGCTGCATCTTCTGCACTTTCCAAGGACATTCTGCACTTGCTGTGCAACCTCCCTCAATTTATTAGCATGCCGGCCACGTCAACGCCGCGCATTGATCTCCCTCAGCTTTGTCCTGCTCTTCTAGTACGGGAGTTATGCTTCAAGCCTGATTACCGAGTGGAGTTGCCGAACCTCTATGTTCTAGTGCCAAGAGACAAAACTCCGTGGCTTCCTGATATTCATTTAGTTGAGAAGCTGTTTGCCCAAGAATGTCTGCATCTTGTTAGCACTGGGGGTCTAGGGGCAGCCGCCCCAATGAAGCTACATATTCATGACCGGGCCAGGCCATCTGCCAGGTGGGCCCGCTATTTGAGAAGACATTATAGATTGAGGAGCCCGGGAAGTCGAGCCCGTGCTAGGCGACGTTGTTTCAAGAAGATTGCGGCTAAGAAGAGCCGGCGACGTAAGTTCAAGGGCCGTCAGTTGTGCACTCGGGGGTCCACTGCCTTATCTCCTTCTTCCGTCCATTCATCTTTTCTGTTGCTCAGTTCTTATCCGTGGGTGGTGTGCCTTCCACCACCTGACCATATTTCCACCATCTTTTTCTATCCTCACCATTCTAGGCCTCGACCTATGTCTTCCTCTTCCCCTAAGTCAGGGGCATCTTCTAGTTTTTCTTCTCGGACACGTCCGGATTTCACTGCTTGTCTCTTTCCCCCGACCTTGTTGGGAATCCCTTGCGCTCGTTCCCCGACCTTGTCGAGTGATTTTTCTGATCCTTCCCCGATTTTGTCGGGTGGTTTCCATTTCTTTTCCCCGACCTTGTCGGGTGTTCATACATTCTCTTCCCCGCCTCTGTCGGCTGGTCGCTATTCCTCTTCTCCGACCACGTCGGATGATCATTATCCTTCTTCCTTGTCTTCACAGTTATCTTTTCATCGTCTTTTTGTTCTTTCTGTCTCACCCTTTCAGGGTCATTGCCCTTTTTCTTGCTATTTTCGAGGCTTTAGCCCGCCTTGATCTCAGTTAATCCCTGGTTATTATGTACTTGGTTCCTTATTATCAGGGCCTCAGTGCCTTAACGAGGGGGTTCTAGCCCTCGTCTCTCTTCCTTTTTATCCCTTCTTCGTCCAGTATGATGTCTGCCACTTGTTGTACTCCTGGTTTTGATGATGACAACAGTAAGACTTTGGATATAGACACTTAACCTCCTAATAACTGTTTAATAATTCAAATGGGTTGCAGGGTGCTCATTGCGTCAACGCCATCAAATGGAAGCGTCGACGCAGCAGTGCAAACTCAAGAAAGAAGCCCCTGGGTGAATTTGTGCGTCAACGCAACGTTCAAGTGGAATGGACGCATCAGAGCATTGATAGCTTGGGCACAAAGTCTATACATCAGCTGGATCCATTTAGTCTGTACATTGGCATATCTTCGTCAAGTCTGTACATCGGGCACCTTCTTAACAAAGTCTATACATTGCTGTTTGCATTGCACAGTCCATACACTTGAAGCTTTTCATTTGATGAAGTCTATACACTAGACTCCAGTTCTCCAAGTCTATACACTAGACTTCGGTCCTCCAAGTCTATACACTAGACTTCGGTCCTCCAAGTCTATACACTAGACTTCAGTTTCCCAAGTCTATACACTAGACTTCGATCCTCCAAGTCTATACACTAGACTTCAGTTCCCCAAGCCTATACACTAGACTTCATTTTCTCTAAGTCTATACATTGCTATTTGCTTTGCAAAGTCCATACACTAGAAGCCCTTCATTTGATGAAGTCTGTACACTGGTCTTTCTGGCACGTTAACACTAAGTCTATACACTTCATGTTGTGCAGAAGGGAATAGGGTCGACGCCTGAAGCCTAGAGCGTCCACGCATCAGTAGACGAAGCCTTCACGATTTCTTCTATTGCGTCAACGCCACAAGCAAGCAGCGTCGACGCAGCAGTTAAAGTAGCAAAGACTCTTACAAGTGATGAAGCCTTCACGAAATCTTCCACTGTGTCAACGCCATCATCAATCTGTGTCGACGCAGCGGCTCAAGAGATGCTAGTATAGAAACGTACACGTTCGTGCGTCAACGCCACCAACTGGCAGCGTCGACGCAGCAGTCCAAGAAAGGGACGACTTACCTCTAGCTACCTTCAAAACGTCAACGCAATATGCTGATAACGTCGACACAGCTCGCCTATATGTTGAAGACTTGAACACTGGACTGCCGATACCGTTGTGTCAACGCAATAGGCTGATGGAGTCGACGCAACGGTTAAGAAGTTTGAAGTTTTCTGATGACTGCGTCAACTCTTTGGAGCAAGTGAGTTGACGCCATCTACCTCCAGTTGCTGAGCGTACTGGTGCTGGGCACGTGATCTGAGGATAAGGAGAATGCCCAGATGAAGACACGTGTTCTGACAGCTGTTGGATGCTGCCATGTGGTCCGAACTCTTAGGGCGGGAACTGTGGAAGCCACACGCGCCCTGCTACTGCTCCAGGTATATAATGGAGCCTTCGTCTTCTGATGAAGAGGGATCGAAGATTGAAGAAAGAGCCTAGAGAATAGAAAGCCCTCTGATCCATAAAAAGAAGTAGTGCAGCAGTGAGAGAAAAAGAGGAAGAGAGCAGAAGAGAAAGAAAGAGAGATAGAGAGTGAGAGAGAGAGCTCATGGATCTGTCTTCACTGGACCGTGGATCATATCCAGGCCAGTCAGCTCCGTTGAGAGCCTCATCTGTGTTTTCATCTATTACAGCTTTCCGATTGCTGTGTTATTTTTTGTTTATTGTTTTTTCCTTTATTCTTCTGATTATCCTTGGTCTTCCGATTGCCCTGTTGGGGATCGGGTACCTCCTGTTGATTCAGGAGAAGGGAGATCTAATCTCCGGGTTGCAAGTGACAGGTTGTCACTTGTGGGTTGTCCCTCCTGGTCTGGAGGAAGAGAGGTCTTCGACCTCTAGTTTCCAAGTGGCTGGGAGTCACTTGGGTGTCCCTCCGGTTGGGAGGAAGAGGGGAGTCTGTTCCCCTGGTCAAGCTGTGTGGCAGCAACTGTTTGCAGACTGAGTCTGCTTGGTTCTAGCATTTGCTAGTGAAGCCTCACTCCGGTTGGGAGTGAGGGGTCGATGTAGGTCTGTGGACCGAACCACCTAAAATCTCTTGTGGCGTGGCTTGTTTGATTGATTTGCTTCCGCTAGATGCTTGGATAGGCACGCCCATGAGTTTGTATTTGAGTTGAATTGAATTAGTTCTATTCTGTGTCTCTTTTCTAGCATCCTAGTTTTAATTTGGCCATAATCTGTAGAAGGATACATTCACCCCCCCTCTGTATCCGGGCCAAGCACCCTAACAGTTGGTATCAGAGCAGGTTTCTGCATACAAGGTCCAGCGACCTGCAGATTCGATCTTGCGGTCTTAGGTGCTAATTTATTTTTAGTGCATCAATATTTCTGTTGCATTGAATTTATTTGCTATTTGTTTCAATGGCTTGTCCACCCGTCTTCAGTGGTTTTGATTACAACCAGTGGCACAGTGCTTTACGTGCTTATGTTAAATCTGTTGATCCAGACCTGTGGAAAGTGATTTCACATGGTCCTCATAAATTATCAAAGAAAAGGTCCAAATGGACTGACAGTCACGAATCAATGTATGAGGAGAATCAGACAGCTATAAATTTGATGAAAGCAACAACTGACAAAGCCTTTCACTCATGTTTCTTTGATTGCAGATCTGCAAGGGATATGTTGGAGATGATGAAGAGAGCCGGGAAAGGAAATCAAACAAGCTGCATGATGGCCAACAGAAGCGATCAAGGCAGCAATCAAACTGAAGAAGATGATGATGATGAGGTAAATATCTTCGAGAATTTCTCTCTAGAAGATTGGGAGAATGCTTATGCTGAATTATTTGAATCTCATGAACTGTTAAGAAAACAGTATAAAAAATTGAAAAGGGGTATTGGTTTAGATAGTTCAAGCTTTCCTTGTAGAAATTGTGTTGAATTGAAAAATATTCATGATGCTTGTATGTCTGACCTTCAAATACTGAAGAAACAAGTTTCATTATTGAAAACTGAAAATCAAGAACATATAAATGAGATATCTGAATTCAAAGAAGAATTAAACTCAGATAATGATAATCAGACTGTTGTTAACTATCATGACCAGTATGAAAAATTGCTGAAAAACTTTGAAAGTGTAAACTCAGATTTAAACAAGCTGAGATCCGAAAATGATTCCCTGAGAACATCTGCTAATAAAAATGATAACAAATTTGAGAAACTTGAGCAGGAGAAAAACTTGCTTGCTGAAAAACTGGAAGCCATCAAATCTGTGAATGTAGAATTACAGAAAAACATTGAAAAGAAGGAAAAAAATTTTAAGGAATTCAAGGCTGAAAGAAAACTTGAAACTAACTCAGAAGATCAGACTCTAATAAATGAGTTAATTCAGAATGACAAGCCTAAGGAAGAAAATGAAAAATTAAAAATGTTGAATTCCACAATGTCAGAGAGACTTCTAGCTTTGGAAAGAGGAAAAAGTATTTGTGTTGAAGATTCTAATAAACTGAGCAATCTGGAACAGGAAATTGACAAATATAAACTGCTAACAAGGTGTTAACTGAATGTGTGAATTGCAGTGAACAAGAGATTGCCAGTTATGAGCTACATATTTCCTCTCTGGAAGATGAAATTAAGGATTTGACAGTCTCCTTGTCTAAATTTGTTGATGGGCAGAAAAACCTAGACAAGCTACTAGGTATAAAAATCAACTCTAGGAAGGAAGGGATGAGCTACAATAAGACAAACAAGAAGGAACTTCAGAACAAAGTTATGACATCTTTTGTAAGTGATTCAGACGTAGCCACCACCTCTAAAGACAAATAGCCCATTATTCAAAAAATATTGGGAACAAAGAATAACTTTAAGAAAGACGGACTGGGCTATAGTCCAGTCATGAGGAAGGTCGATGAAGCCAACCTGAAAACTATCTTTGTTAAATCCTCTGAACATGAGAAGCCTTCTATTTCATCTCCAACTCAGTACAAGGCTAAGAAAATAGGAAAACATGATAAAAACCAGAAAAGGACTGTAAATCAAAAAATAAATGAAAAGGGTTCATCAGTGCATGCTGATCACAGTCCTCACACACACTCACATGCATCTAAAAGGAAGATTATCTGTCATTACTGTCATAAAGTTGGACATCTGATGCATGAGTGTAAGTTGATGGAGAAGGATGATAAGAATGCTAGGAGATCTTATGATAAAAATCCATCATCTCAGAAAATGAGTGTCACATGCTCTAATTGTGGCAAATTAGGACACTCAATTGCTCATTGCTGGTTTGCTAGTGGTAAGATAACTTTTTATTCATATCATGCTAAATTCCCTGCAAACCAACATGTTTTTAATAAACACAAATCTGTTTCAATGAACCAGCATATCATCTGTTTTAATTGCAACAAAAGGGGTCACAGGGCCTCTGAATGCTGGTCAGGCTTCTTTGAAAGAAATTCTATTTCATGTTTTGAATGTGGAAAGAATGGCCACAGGGCCATTAATTGTTGGCATGCCCAAGGAGGCTATGGCAATAATGAACTCAATTTTAAAAAGAATGCCTCTTATTGCTCTCACTGTAGAAAGCATGGCCATACAGTCAAAGACTGTTGGCACATTCAGGGTGGAAATGTGAATCTCAAACATGCTAAATTCCCTGTAAGATAATTTACAAAACTTTCATGTTATAACTGTGGGAAGCCAGGTCACAGGGCTGCAACCTGTTGGCTGGCAGGATATCAAAACCAAACTGGTTTTGGCAAATAGAATTCTTATTCTGTTATCAAGAAATGTCATGCTTATGCACATAGAATTCATGCTAGCAAGAATGTGCATAAATTAGATCTGAAAACTGCTGCTCCTTGCTATCAAGCTAAAAATATGCTGAGAAAACCTGCTAGGAGTGATAATGTCATGTCAGGACCCAAGACTTCTTGGGTACCTGTTTGTGCAAAATAAACTTTGTTTGCAGGTGTGCCTTGGAATGGAATAAAAAGGGGTATTAATCCAAGGCACTCAAGAATGAAAACCCCTTCTGAACGTTTCAGGTAAACTTCCAGCTCTTCTTATCTTTAGTTTTATTGCATTTTTTTTCATCAGTTGCCATGTGCATTATCTTCTGAGCATACATAGGCTAATTACAATTGCTTGATAATTGTGTTATGCATAGACTCTGAAAACAAATTACCTTTCGAATTGTCTGAAAAATCTGAACTGCTTATGAGTGTGACTTGAATCATGTGTGTTACCATAGCTCATTGAATTTCTGAATTGCATATAGGACTGTATGTTGAATAATCATGCATGACCTCAATGGTATATAAATGGTAAGGTACCAAAGGGCAGGGAGGTATATCTGGAGGTTCTTACTATGTGTGAGGTGGTCTTTTAGACCAAGTGCTCCGCCTAGTACCATGGGTCATCTTGCTGGTTAAGATAGTCTGAATGTGCATGAATCTTTTGGTAACATGTGTTCAGTTCTCAGTGCAAATATTGCATGTTTTCAGGGGGAGTTAGTTGCATATCCTTTGCATAGCTATTCAAAGTCGAGTCTTTGCATGTCCCTGCATACATATAGTTCATTGTATCCTCTTATATTGAAAATGTCAAAAAGAGAGTTTGAATGCATATTGTAAGGGGGAGTCAATGCATTGCATATAGGTTGTCAAATGCATACATTAGTTAGATTTCATAGCATATCCTTTATTATTGACTTAGTTGACAAACCTTGATCATATTCTGAAAATTTTTGAGCTTCAAAATCTCTCTTAACAATTGGTATTTCTCCTATCAATTGGTATCGTTTGGTTTCAGAATTCTTTCAGTCCCTCATGAAGATTCCAATGGGCTATCTTGATCATAAATCTGAAAATTTTGAACTAGAAAACTTCTATTATACAGGTTTATGAATGACTGAAATAACTCACGTGGTTTAAGCTTAATGTTCATGGAGTTTGACTTTAAAATCTCTTAAAAATATCTGAAGCATGTTTAATAGACCTTAACCATTTGTTTCATACTATATCTTGTGAAAAATCTCTGAAATCTACACTTTTGAATACATGACTTTAATTGGTTAAATACATGAAACTATTATTGATTTGAAGTAATTGAATGCCTCTGAAATGTCTAAAGGGTTAATTCTGTCAGAGCAATGACATTGGCCACTGAGAAACACAAGTCCAAAGGACTGTGTCATGAGGTGCCTTCGTTAACTCTGATAAAATTCATTGAAACTTAGGCAGAGCAATGGCATGCACACTGAGAAATACAACTCACTCATTAGAAAATGATTTGTAGTGTGTCATGATGTGTAAGTGCTAACTCTGTTCACATAAAGCATGACAGTTAGTCACACTAAGGGCTTAGGGATATTGGCCTCTAATCAAGGTATATCGTCTAGTTACAATGTGTGCACTGAACTAGAGTGCTCGTAAAATTTGGAGCAAGAAAATTGTTTAAAAAAGTGAAATATCTGAATATTGATACACAAAACAAATTGCTGCAACCCTAGACAAAATCATATGACTTCATAAATACTTGACTTCAATACTAGTGTATGTAACTCTGAAAGAAGTCAATAGATTTGATTGTGTAAGAGAAAGAGAGACTGATCAAGATAATTATGAGGGCTTGGTTCATCTTTATTAAACCATGATTTTAGATATCAATACAGAATTTTACTGATGAACTCTACATACATCATAATTAAACCACGCTGTTAATAAAGTTCATTCATAAGCTCTTATAATGGAAGATTTTGAAAACATGTTTTGGATTTATGAGAATAATATCCCTTTGAGAATCCAATTGATTTTCCCTTCTTATTCTTCTCATAGGCTTCATTTAGTAAGGGGGAGCTTCATTATTAGATGCATCATGCTGCATAAGGAGGAGTATCTCACTCCTAACTGCATCACTGCGTAGACGCAATGTTACATTAGCGTCAACGCGTTATGCCTCACTGGCCTTTTATCTTGTGTTTTTCGGTTCACTTGCATCACTGCGTCGACGCAATGCCCCTCTCTGCGTCCACGCATTGCTTCTTATTCATATCGTCTTTACCCGGTTCACCCACTTGAACCGGCTGAACCGTTCACTTAAAGGGTTCTCGAAGTCTCTTTAAAAGCCAAATGAGACCGCTGCTCTTCTTTATTGTTCTTTTTCAAAACCCTTTTTGTCATTCGACCTCTCGTGTCCCCCAAGAATCCTCTCAGCTCTCTCTCTCCTGCTCGATTCTTCTCCGTGTCATGGATTCTCCAGCATCCACTCATACAGGGAAGCAAAGGGCAGAGGAACAACCAAGAAGCTCAGAACCAGCAAGAGGCACAATGGAGTCCCACTCTCTAGTAGCTCGCGAAAGGGGAAGAAGGAAGGAGACGGGTCCACGGGATCCAAGTCCGCCAACCAAAAGGTTAAAGACATCCGCAGTTAGAAAAGAGAAGCGGAAGGGCTTATCTTCAGGTTCTGCAACCGGTCAGAAGGATGCTGGTAGCTCGCGTACAGTCACCATGGAAGAACCTCTGAAGGTTCTTATTTCCTGGTACGTTGATGCTACTGATCATCACATGCTCGAAGTTTTTCCTCAGCTGTTTCCTATACTGGACCATCAGGGCTGGTGGTCGTTTGTCTCAACACATAAGACTTACTACCCCACCCTGGTCAGAGAGGTCTACCAAAACTTAAAATATGAACCTTCTGTTCCAAAACTCACATCCAGTGTTAGAGGTGTAAGGTTCGAAATAACAGATAAGCTGCTTGCCAGAGCTTGGAAGGTTCCTAAAGTAGGAGTTCAGCTGCAGGATTTTGAGTATGATGCGCATGAGGCATATGAGCTCTTGACTGAGAAACCCAGTAATCTCTCCGATGTCAGGGAGACCTACCTAGGCAGTCTCAAAGCCAATCATTTCCCTTCGCTAAATAGACTGCTCCACCACATTTGCACTTCCATGATCACACCACAGAGCAGTGGAAGAGAAAGGGTGACAGAGATGCAAAGATTTGTTCTCTACTGTATGCTGAAGAGAATACAGATTTCCCTGCCGGATGTAGCTATTCAAACAATGGGGTCCTGTCTATCTCAGTCCAGAACCCTACCTTATGCCGCCCCATTAACTGCTGTTTTTCAGAAAGTTGGTGTAGACTTTGGCTCTGAGAAGAAACTTACCATCCCTCGAGGGAATGTATACACACTCTCTTATATCCAAAAGTTTATGGGTTTTGAGGTCATTGATGGTAAGGCTGTCAGAACCCTTCCTAGTCAGAAATCAGCCCCATCAGAGATCGGTCAGGCATCAAAAATAGCCGCTAAGGATGATGATCAAGCACACAGAGCAGAAATACCGATTCCACCTATGGTGAGTGCAGATATGCTAGAGGACAACTCCATTAGGGGAGATCAATCTTTTGAGGCTACTGAGGAACCGAGTGGCTCTGTACTTACAGTAGAACCATCTACGTCAGGAGCCATTAAAGTTTATAGAAGAACCTCTCCAAATTCTGATGCAGTTCCACCCCCAGCAACTGTTGAAGAGATGTTGGTGAACATGACTATGATGATGCAGCGTCAGGAGGCCAAGATGGACAAGTTGGTGAAGTTCACAACCCTTCATTTTAACAAGTTGACTGCTCGGATTGTGAATTTTGAAACTTCAGTTTTATGTGAGTGGCGAAATTTCTTAGTCACCAAGATGGTGTCTGACCAAGCAACAAGGTCAGTCTTGAAACAGATATCATCCCTCCTTGACAAACTTGCCACTCTGGTACAAGAGATGCACAATCAACAAGGTTCAAACCTGTCCTCTTTTGCCAAAATTATTGATCTGTGCTATGATCTGAAGATAGGGCTAGAAACAATCAAAGGTCCTGTCAGTGCAATCTCTCCAGTCCTCAAAGTTGTGCTAGAGAAGATTGACAAAGTAATAGCCAACATCCACGATAAAGATTTTGTCACTGAAATTGGCAATGTTCGCAATTCTCTAAGTCATCAGCTAAGTGAACTTTCTCAAGAGATCAGAGACCTTCTAACCAGGGGACATTCTACTTCAGGACAGACATCTCGCCAGACACCTCCAGGCACTCAAGGACAATCTTCTCGTCAGCAACAACAACCATCTTCTGCCAGGCGTTACAATCGCTTCTTCCCATCTTAATCTATGTCTTCTACATGCACCCCCTTTCATGATGATGACAAAGGGGGAGAGCTTAATGAGCTGCTAAATTTTGTTAATGTCTGCTGATTTTTGCTAATGAATGCTGAGTTTTGTGCTGAAATTTGCTAATGAATGCTGAGTCTTGTTAATGAATGATAGCATATATTTTCGTCTTTGTGACTCATAATTTTTTGTTCAACTGGCAAGTAACCATGCGATTGGTTGATGCTAAGCATTATGTGATCGCAGAAGTCATTAAAACTGTTTGGGGGTTGTCATCATCAAAAAGGGGGAGATTGTTGTACTCCTGGTTTTGATGATGACAACAGTAAGACTTTGGATATAGACACTTAACCTCCTAATAACTGTTTAATAATTCAAAGGGGTTGCAGGGTGCTCATTGCGTCAACGCCATCAAATGGAAGCATCGACGCAGCAGTGCAAACTCAAGAAAGAAGCCCCTGGGTGAATTTGTGCGTCAATGCAAGGTTAAAGTGGAGTGGACGCATCAGAGCATTGATAGCTTGGGCATAAAGTCTATACATCAGCTGGATCCATTTAGTCTGTACATTGGCATATCTTCGTCAAGTCTGTACATCGGGCACCTTCTTAACAAAGTCTATACATTGCTGTTTGCATTGCACAGTCCATACACTTGAAGCTTTTCATTTGATGAAGTCTATACACTAGACTCTAGTTCTCCAAGTCTATACACTAGACTTCAGTTCCCCAAGTCTATACACTAGACTTCGGTCCTCCAAGTCTATACACTAGACTTTGGTCCTCCAAGTCTATACACTAGACTTCAGTTTCCCAAGTCTATACACTAGACTTCGGTCCTCCAAGTCTATACACTAGACTTCAGTTCCCCAAGCCTATACACTAGACTTCAATTTCTCTAAGTCTATACATTGATGTTTGCTTTGCAAAGTCCATACACTGGAAGCCCTTCATTTGATGAAGTCTGTACACTGGTCTTTCTGGCACGTTAACACTAAGTCTATACACTTCATGTTGTGCAGAAGGGAACAGGGTCGACGCCTGAAGCCTAGAGCGTCCATGCATCAGTAGATGAAGCCTTCACGATTTCTTCTATTGCGTCAACGCCACAAGCAAGCAGCGTCGACACAGCAGTTAAAGTAGCAGAGACTCTTACAAGCGATGAAGCCTTCACGAAATCTTCCACTGCGTCAACGCCATCATCAAGCTGCGTCGACGCAGCGGCTCAAGAGATGCTAGTATAGAAACGTACACGTTCGTGCGTCAACGCCACCAACTGGCAGCGTCGACGTAGCAGTCCAAGAAAGGGACGACTTACCTCTAGCTGCCTTCAAAACGTCAACGCAATATGCTGATAACGTCGACGCAGCTCACCTATATGTTGAAGACTTGAACACTAGACTGCCGATACCGTTGCATCAACGCAATAGGCTGATGGAGTCGACGCAGCGGTTAAGAAGTTTGAAGATTTCTGATGACTGCGTCAACTCTTTGGAGCAAGTGAGTTGATGCCATCTACCTCCAGTTGCTGAGCGTACTGGTGCTGGGCACGTGATCTGAGGATAAGGAGAATGCCCAGATGAAGACACGTGTTCTGACAGCTGCTGGATGCTGCCACGTGGTCCGAACCCTTAGGGCGGGAACTGTGGAAGCCACACGCGCCCTGCTGCTGCTCCAGGTATATAATGGAGCCTTCGTCTTTTGATGAAGAGGGATCGAAGATTGAAGAAAGAGCCTAGAGAATAGAAAGCCCTCTGATCCATAAAAAGAAGTAGTGCAGCAGTGAGAGAAAAAGAGGAAGAGAGCAGAAGAGAAAGAAAGAGAGATAGAGAGTGAGAGAGAGAGCTCTTGGATCTGTCTTCACTGGACCGTGGATCAGATCCAGGCCAGTCAGCTCCGTTGAGAGCCTCATCTGTGTTTTCATCTATTATAGCTTTCGGATTGCTGTGTTATTTTTCGTTTATTGTTTTTTCCTTTATTCTTCTGATTATCCTTGGTCTTCCGATTGCCCTATTGGGGATCGGGTACC
Organism: Amorphophallus konjac; assembly: GCA_022559845.1. Lineage (NCBI taxonomy): Eukaryota > Viridiplantae > Streptophyta > Magnoliopsida > Alismatales > Araceae > Amorphophallus > Amorphophallus konjac. The sequence continues at coordinate 214,609,602 of CM040124.1, read as the reverse complement.
TCATGTTGATTCAGGAGAAGGGAGATCTAATCTCCGGGTTGAAAGTGACAGGTTGTCACTTGTGGGTTGTCCCTCCTGGTCTGGAGGAAGAGAGGTCTTCGACCTCTAGTTTCCAAGTGGCTGGGAGTCACTTGGGTGTCCCTCCGGTTGGGAGGAAGAGGGGAGTCTGTTCCCCTGGTCAAGCTGTGTGGCAGCAACTGTTTGCAGACTGAGTCTGCTTGGTTCTAGCATTTGCTAGTGAAGCCTCACTCCGGTTGGGAGTGAGGGGTGGATGTAGGTCTGTGGACCGAACCACCTAAAATCTCTTGTGGCGTGGCTTGTTTGATTGATTTGCTTTCGCTAGATGCTTGGATAGGCACGCCCATGAGTTTGTATTTGAGTTGAATTGAATTAGTTCTATTCTGTGTCTCTTTTCTAGCATCCTAGTTTTAATTTGGCCATAATCTGTAGAAGGATACATTCACCCCCCCTCTGTATCCGGGCCAAGCACCCTAACACCACTCCTCTATGTCGAGGAATCCAATCCTTTGCTCTCCTTTCATCCTTTATCCAGACAAGCAAGGAAAATGAAGCTCGCACTCCTCAAAGCTCGATGGTCATGATCACTCCACGGATCTGTAAAGGTACTTTTTTATTTTGTGCAAGAAAATGTTATCATCGCTATTATCTCTATTACTCCTGCACATGCTTATAACGTTGGTTCCTCAACACGATTGAGTGGCTTTAAGAGTCTTTGTTTAATTAGATTTTAACTTTGTGTCAAATAAAAGGTTAGCTTCTGCAGCATCCTTAGGCTGGTGATAACTCCGCGCTGGGAATCTAGTTTCTTTCTTCGATTGTTGAGGGTGACCTATGAGTATGGATTTTTCACACACTACACGGCGAGCCATAGCCGACCCCTCTAGTGCAACAACGTTGCTGCTTTGGCCATACTTTGGGTATGCACAAAGGTCTTTTCTTTTCTCTGCTCGGCCAAGTGCAGGGACAAGAGATGGATGGATGAGATGACTAACCTAGGCACTCCCTAATACGAGAGAGGTCTCAAATAGGGGTAGTCTTGACCCGCAAAAATGGGCTTTCATATCTGGCCAATAAGGGCTACCAAAATGAGAAAATAATTCAATGCAAAATTATGAATCAAAGGCATGGCAAGAGTGGCAGTACGGTTCCCCGCGGGACGTCATGAGCCCGGTCGCATGCGTGCCTGATAAATATGGGTCTAAAAATCAAAGATAGAAAGTCCCGGCGCAACAGACTGTCTCTTTGAGGGGTAGTGCCCTAGAAGGAATTCGAACCTTGATCTCTCCCATCCTGCATAAAGCTTGTCTTTAATTATTCTTCTGTTTCTCCCCCTTAGGCTGGGTTGTATCCCGGGTATGGCCTTAGTAGGGGCACCGTTCTTTAGAAGCAGTTGGTTGTGGTAAGCCACCCTCACATGCATGTCCTGCTCAAGGGAAGTCTTTAATGAGAAGGGAGGAACGACGATCCCTGGCCAATAGTTCGTGTCTGTGTTTGGGTCTTTAATGTGAAGCAGTTGGTTGTGATAAGCCACCCTCACATGCACGTCCTGCTCAAGGGAAGTCTTTAATGAGAAGGGAGGAATGACGATCCCTGGCCAGTAGTTCGTGTCTGTCTTTGGGTGTTGCAGATTGCTATTTTAAAAATCCAAAAAAAATGGGATATTGTCAAAAATCCAAAGAAATGAGATATTGTCCAAAATCCAAAAAAATGAGATATTGTCAAAAATAAAAAAATGAAATCCAAAAAAATGATGAAATATTGTTCAAAATTTCAATCATTTTCAAAATCTGAAAAATCAAGAAATTTGAAAAATCTAAAAATATTTATCTTTTACATTGTATTTTGAGAACAGATACGTAATCTGTTTGCTAAGTGTGCAGGTTGCAGGTACTCAAGCTTTCCTTGCTCCATATTTTGTTCTATCTGTCTCCTGTTCACGTCTTTGATCTATTCCCTTCTTCAATCCACTCTCTCGGTCTGTTCTGAAGCTCATGTCCTTCCTCAACTTTTATTTGCAATGATCATATCTTTATGTGAGAAGGCTTTGCCTCACGATTATGAACCTGGCGATTCTGCTTCATTCTGATCTCGAGTTTTGATTGAAGTGCGTATTTGTTCATGTCTTTTGTCCCGCCATGTCCTTATCTCGCGTCTATGTCCCATCGTGTCGTCCCACGCTTGTTGTTTTGTTCCTCACCACGTGTTGTTAGTCGTCTCTCTATGTTCCATGTGTTGTCCCAACCGTGTGATCCATCATGTTTCTTATCCCAACCATGTGTTGTCCCGCCGATTGTTGTCTCGTCACATCATGTTCATGCATACGTATTGTCTGTTTATGCCATTGCCTATGTACTTGTTCGTCTTGTTGTGTGTCTTCCATTCATCGTGTTATGTCATGTTGTTTGTCATTATGTTGATTGCTATGCTTATCTTGTTTGTCTTATTCATAAAAATCCATAAAAACCAGGAAAATAAAATCCAAAAAAAAACTTACCGTTTCGCTTGCCCAGGTAAGTCAGGTATGGCCTTCTATCCTTATCACCCTTATTGCATTATTATATGGTACTATAATATATTATCTCGAGAACCAGTTGGTTATCTACATGTTCCAGGATCTGATGTTCCCCTTTAACAAAAACAATGATGATCCAAGTTAACGAGTTTGAACTTCAGATAGGCCGTTAAGTTGGGATGTCACGGGGAGGATGGTTCTATCCCGCAGGTTGTGGTTGCGGATAGTGTCTTGACTCTGATTCTCCCAGCTTAGCAATATTATTCTCGAGTATTTTATATTTTAACTTTTATTCGCATTCGTTTTAAATGATTTCTTTTATTTTAGCCCAGCATGCATCATACGCATCCTCTTAGCTTTCATGACCCATGGTTTGCCTAAAGAATGTTCCGTCAGTGATGGTTAGCCGTACGTTCAGTGTTTGAGTAAGAGGGACTAATTCCATTCCGAGTTGGAAGGTTTTCTTTGGTCGATTCGCTTGGATTGATTGATTGAAAGGTCCCCGTCTGGAGCTTTAGCCTGTTTCCTTTACTTTTGATGCCTGCTTTTGTGGCCTCCTCATTGGACCGCGGGATTATGTCCCCCATGAGGTTGGTCTTGTCAGTTTATTTCATTTAGTTTAGTTCCTCCAGACTGGTGTCGCTTTTGGTTTGATCATTCCTTGTGTTTGGTTCAGAGTTTTCCGGAAGATTCCTGTCACTTGTTGGTAAAAACGTGTGTCATTTTACCTTAACGCCCGCTTTTTCGGTCTACTCTACTGCATCTCCGCTTCATCTCCATGTTCCATGTCACTTCCGCTTCACCTCCGCTCGCTCCCTTGCAAAGAGGACGTTAAGGAGGGGCATCTGTTGACACCCGTTTTATGCCGATAAGTTGAGTCGTTTCTCTTACTCCCTTTTGTTGATGTCTCGAGTTGCCCATCACTCGTTGGGGCTATTTTTAGACATGTTTTGGGCCAATTTTATGGGTTGCCTCCCTCCTTTGTTAGGTCCAAGTTGATTCAAGGCTTAATGAGCCTTGGTTTTGGTTGATTGGGCTTTTCTATAAGTTTCAACGTCCACATTCATGTACAGTTCATCCATGACCGCTCAATACATGTGCGGTTATCTACGGGCCGTCCATATATTTTGGAACATTTTGGTTAATTTTCTGAATTTTCACTGACAAGCATTCGTGCGGCCCTCTCCTAGCCGTTCAACTTGATGGGCGGACTAAGGGTGACCGCTTATATCTCAGAGTCCTGCGCTTGGTACTTTTCTCAGATAATTATCCAGTTAATTGAATTATCACCGACAAGGATAGAACGGTTTGTCCGTGGCCGCGCTACATTTGAACGGTCTCAATAGAGCTGCTCATCTGTGAGAGTCCAACGGCGGGCGTTCCGGTCAGTTCGAGGGATAATTGGGATTATTTTCTAATTATTTTAGATTTCCACCGACAGGTTTGGACGGTTATTAGGTGACCGCCCATCCTGTTGAGCGGTCTATCGTAAGACCGTTCATCCCGTCGACTATTGAATTTTAACAGATTTTAATCCTTTTATCCATGATTTTATCCCCAACTTCTTTCATCAATTTCTCCGTGGATAATCAACCATTTTGAGTGTCGTTTCGACTGGATGAGAGATAATTCTATTATCTATGATTTATGTTTAATAATCTCCTCCCGAAAATGGCTCTAAACCCTAGTGTCGGAGCTAGCTTTCTAGGCTTTATAAATAGACCCTAAAGGCCGGACTTTGAAAGGGGGGGAGATTTTGGTCGACGGCGAAGCCCTGCCGCATTCTTGAGCGACCTAGCACCAAGGAGGGAGGCTTTCTACGTCCATACAAGCCTCCGGTCCAGGGAGTAGTCGATGTTTAGAGTCGTTTGTGTTTTATAGCTTTCGTCACTGTTCATTGCATGCATTGCTTTATCCCTACGTCCTCCTTCATTTTTCATCACCATGCACACATCCACCTGTGTTTTTGACACCCTAGGGGTTTAAAACCCCCCAGGTATCCCCCTTTCCATTTATCTATGTTCATCTATTACTATCTTGACATTTACTACACCATTTAGTTCTAATCTAGGTGTTATTCTTGTGTCTTACGTTGTTTTGCAGGTCAGCATTTCATCAGCACGAGGCCCATCCCCTCTGGCCGGCCGGAGAGGGTGGAGGTGAGCCCTTTCGCAACTTCTGGCGTGGTGGACTTGAGCGGTTCCTAACTGCCCGTTCAAGAAGACGTGCGGCTCTTCCTACAATGCCCTTCATCTTCTTGCGGTCTACTTCAAGCCGTCCATCCTCCAGGAGCGCTTCCTCTCGCATCTTCTGCAGCACCCTTAGGCGGTCTATCGTAAGACCGTGCGCATATAGGTGGTTCTTCATCAACCGCTCATCTTCCCAGTGCTGCAGCTCGAAGAGTGTCTCCCCTTCCTTTCTAAAGCATGGCGTGTTCATCACGTTCGGCGCTTTGGTGGCGATCACGGTCATTTTCGCTTGCGGCTCTCCTCTTACAATTCTTCACTTACTCATCGCATTGTTGATTTATTCATAGCATATCTTCCTTTAAGTAAGAGGATAAAATATATCTACAGTAGGGAGGTAAAAGGCTACAAAAGCGATCAAGGAGCACTGAGCTTGGGTTCACGGGTGGCACGTCGGGACAGAGGCGAGCTGTTGGTCCTGTCCGGTGTTGTTCAGATCTACTGGACAGGAAGCGAGTACGGCTGGTGGGACTGTGGCCTCCGAGTCTCTCCTGATTGCGACGATTGGCTGGGACATTGGCGGGGTGTCCCTTTACGATCTCTGGGAGTGACGATCGATGGATCTCTGCCTAAGTGTCGACGAGAGATCTAGGACAAAGATCTATCCCGCAGTCCTTTAACTAGATAGATCTACGCGACCCGTTAAAAATGGCCGCTGCGTTCAGATCTGGAGTCGGATCGGAACAAAACTAGCACCGTTGCGAAGGGAGCTTGAAGATATACAACTTATCTGAATTTCAGGACCATCCAACATACCGATTCTCCAGGGAAAACTCTGTAATAGGAATCCCATGCTGGCAGGGTGTGCAGAGTAGATTGTAACCCGTAGGAATATGAATGTTGACTGGAGGGGAAACGATGGATCAAGATGAAGGTGCTAACATGGATGAAATAGAGGGAAGAGGGGGTCGTGCACACCAAATTTAGTGGCGATCAGAGAAGGTTTAGGGGCAAGAAAAATAGTTATGCAGGGTTCTGTCTTGCAGGTCTACACACATACAGACTGCACAGGGTGGGAAAACAATGGTGGGAAGGGGATCAAACGAAGGTGGATCAAAGTGAAATTTTAACTGGAGAGTGGAAAGGACGTGGAGAACAATTATGGTGAGATGGAGATGATTCGACTAGAGGATGGGGGCGTACTAACCGAATCTCCGAGTTCTTCCTTGTTGCAAGCAGATCTGGATAGATAGGGAGATGGCGGCTCGTGGCGGCTCGATGGAGGCGCGGATGGCGGCGGCTGTGGTGGTGGTTGAGCGTCTTACCCAGCGGAGGTAGATAAACTTGGAATCGCTCCAAGGAAATGCAACTGTCTCAACTGCTAAAGGGAGGAAGAGGAAGAAGGAGAGAGGGAGATAGAAGGGGTGCGCCCCTTGCACGATGGCTTGCTTCAACAAATTTTTTGATTAATTTTCTAATAAAATTGTTACAAAGACATTTTATATGAAACCCTAGACCTAAAACAAAGACCTAAACTACCCTTGGTTAATGGGAAAGGGAAGGGTATTATGGGGAGGGGATAATGGGTCAAACCCACATGGGTTAAAGGGGAGGTGCGCCCTTGGCATCTTGGTCTAGCTTTGGTCAAGGTGGAAAAGGGGCAGCCATGGGACATTTGACCACATGGGCAATTGATATGAGCAGCCATGGGGGAAAGGGTAGAAGATACGTGGATTGTGTTCTTCCTTTGGGCAAAATGTCCACTTGGGTGGCTAAAGGTCAAAAAGGGTGGCTTGGAATGGGGATGTGGACACATGTGATAAAAAGGTCAACATTAGTGCCTATAAAGGAGGGGTGCCCTCCACAAGGGCTTGGAGTTGGGCTTAGTGGGCCTAATGTCCAATTGGGTTAGGAAGGGTCCAAATGGGCATAGCATGGTCAAGGGGGAGTGGATGGACCCAATTGGGCTTCTTGTGGCTTTGAAGCCCAATTCCCTATCTATACTAAAAAATTGAAGAAAACACATTACGCCTAATGACTAGCCCAATGGATTATAAATAGCCTTACAAAGTAATGCAAATGACTTATGAACAAAATACAAACTCAAGAATCTAGTTGCCTTACTCTGATGTCCCATCACATGTGCATTGGTAGAATAGGTTGAGCATAGTGCATACACTTTGCTATTGAAGGATAGAAGTCATATTGTGCATATTTGCATATCTTGCATCTTTAGCATTCATATAGTGCATACTTTGAACTGCATCACTTTGCACATATCTTTAGACCTCACATGTTCATATCATTTCTAATCGTTCCATTGTCAGTCTTTTTTTTTTTTGATGACAAAAGGGGGGAGAATGGGTTTATGTGCTTAATGGGGGAGAATAGGTTTGTGTGCTTATGCTTAATATGTTTGTGTACTCAATGCTTAATCTTTCATTCTCATAAATAGGTCCATTGAGTGAAATGCCCCTACTCTATTTTTTGGAACTCTCGCACACATCGTTTTGTCATCATCAAAAGGGGGCAGATTGTTGCATCCCCTAGTTGATTTTGGGGGTTGGGTTTTAATGATAACAAACCGAGTGTGCTTGTGTGTATGTATCATTGAGCAACATGTTTGCAACTTGTGAGTCTTTTATGGTTTTGATGATGCCATGTATTTGAAGAGGTTTTACATGTGAATTCTTGAAGAATAGGTTTGAAGATTTAAGAAAATTTAGAAGAAGAAGTCGACTTAGTCAAGGACCCAAGTCGACTTATTCAGAAACAATGAAGATTCATGAAGTCTTTCCAAGCCTACTGATCAAGATGATGTGCATGTGAATTCAAGCATAGAAGAGCTCAAATTCAGATGAAGAAGTCGACTTGTATTCAAGTACAGAAGAGCTCATATCCAGAAGAAGGAGTCAACTTTGGACAAAGAACAAGCTGAATGAAAACTCTGAAAAGCTAGAAGCCTGGAAATGAAGAAGTGTAGTCGACGCCAGTCAAGCCCAAGCTCAGCAGAAGCCTTTTGCGAGCAGATGACAAATAAGAATGACAAATGGGTAGCAACGGTGAAAAATGGCTACTATCGGTGAAAAATATATCACAAGGGTGAAAAATAGTTCATAGTATTGACTAATGGTTCACAAGACAGATGATGGACCAAGGAGTCAACTCCATCAGACCAAGGAGTAGACGCGGCAAAGCTCACAGGGCAGAGGCTGACAAAAGACGAATAAGGGTGATAAATATCTTATATAGGTGCCAAATGGACGATACATGTGACAAATAGCTAGCAAGGGTGAAAAATATCTAGCAGGGCAGACAAATGGGCAGCAACGGTAACAAATGGCATGCTAGGGTGACAAATTACTACTAATGGTGACAAATAGATACCAGCTGTGACGAATGGACTCGCAAGGCAGAAAAATAACAAAGGCGATGGCTATAGGGGTGATAAATGAAGCGTAAGGGTGACAAATGGATCTTAAGGAAGAAAAATAGATTGGCATAGCTGAAAAATGGCCAAGCTCATGAGAAACTCAAGAAAAGCACGTGCCTTCGATCTTCAATGATTGGCGCGTGATTCTAGGATAGCTGGCACGTACACAGATGATTGTAGAGAGAATATTCCACTATGCCAATTGGACCAATGGTAATTTAGCAGATTAATTATGTTATCCAGAAGAATTCTAGAGCCTCTGTTCTATATAAACCCACCATACCCTTGAATCAAAAGGGGCCGCTACGGTGCTGCAAAAGGAAGGAACTGTGTGATCCTAAGAAGATATCTCTAGAGAGAAGAGTGAGCTAAGACCTTCGAAGAAGATTTGTTAGAGAGCTTATGAGAAGAAGAAAAGAAAGAGAGATAGAGAACTCCATTTGAGCTAATGTTTCCCATCTTGTAGGTGAAGAAAGGGGAGAAGAAGAAAAGGGGAAGAAGAGAAGGAGATTTCATCTCCTCCAAGGCATTTCTGGAGCTTGAGGAAGAAATAAAAGTGAAGCAGAATGAAGAGAGGATCAAGAGGATGTTGAAATCATGAACATCCGTCTTCCATCCGACCTATGCTTCAAGCAACGTCATCTATCGACTTTGGAAATCAACGGGGATAAACTCTACATCCTATTTATGTTTATTTGTGATGTTCTTCTTGAGCTATATTTTAGTCTATGCATGTTTTGAACATTAGTCCTCATTTTTTGAACTAAGAAGTACTGTGTGTGGTTTGATCGCCTGCGTGCGATCGTGTGTGTGGCTGGTTGCTGCGTCTGTTGCAGCGTGTTTGTGTGTGTTGTTGATCCGATCATCGAATCGTGTTGGAGACTCCGTCTCCGTGTGTGTTTTGGAATTCGTCCCCATATGTGTGTTGCTGCGATGGCAGCGTGTTCTACGGTTGCACCCGGTGTGTGTGCAGGCGTCGCCCTGCGTGTGTGTTGGAGCCTGGCTCCCTATTGGGGAGTTATCCTCGTGCTACTTTTCCAGCGAGTGAAGCCTCATAGGTTTGGTGAGGGGTGGACGTAGGGAGCCCGTCGTGGTCCCGAACCACCTTAAAATCTTTGTGTCTTATGGTTTGTCTTGTGGTTGTGTGTTTAATTGCATATTGTTGTGTCTCCTCTGGTTTTAATGCTGGCAAAACTGTGATTGATTTGATTAATGCTGGCAAAACTATTTTGATTTAATGTTGAGTAGAATAAAATATGTTATAATGTCTTTTCATCTAAGGTCCATGTTTAAAATTAGGTTGATGCATCTTCTAGTGTAAAGAATATCAGGTCGATGCATATTCATGCATGTTGCCAGATAGGTCAATGCATCTACGCATTTTTTGGCCTAGCAGCTCGATGCAGTCGTAGAAGTCTGCATTGTTGTGCCCATGCATGTGGTTTTGGTTTTTGATGATGGTTTTAATGATGGTTTTGATGATTGGTTGTTGATGTGAGTTAATCAAATGTTCAGTCATCTTGCTGCTCAGTTTAGATTAACATATTTGATGTTCAGTCTTGTTACATGTTAAACTGATGCATATAGCATTCATTCATTGCTGTGGTTTTAATGATTGATTTGGTTTTGATGATTGGTGTTTGATGTGAGTCACTGTGAGTCATCCTGTTGAAATGTTCATTCAGGCTTTCATATGCTCAGTCAGTTTATTTGTTTACACTGTGAATCATTGTAATTGAAGTTTCAGACTATTATCTGCTGCATAAAGCTTTCATATGCATTTACAGAGTCTATACATTGATTGGCAGTAAGTCTGCACATTGAGCGTCTCATGGAAGTCCATACAGTGCATTGCTTTGGCTAAGTGTATACACTGTCAGTCTCATTTAGAGTCAAAGTCCATACATTGGATTGTTACTCACATCGCCTTCAGGCCTCCAAGTCTGTTCACTGGCCTTCTTTCATGATAAACTACAAGTCTACACATTCAACACTGATCTTCCAAGTCTGTACAGCGTGAAGTCTGTACTTTGGCACTGTAGCTCGCTCGTGCAAGTCTACTTTGGACTGTTCTTCATGTCTGTACATCAGATTGTACATCATCTTCGTGCTGTTTCTGTACTTGAGTTTTCGTGTTGTTTCCCCTCACTAACACGAAAAGATCTCGTGTCGTATGAGCTTACAACACTTCGTGTTGATTTCCATGCGTGACAGGAAAGCTTGTATGAGGTTAGACTTCGTGTCGTTTCCCTTGTCTTCATCTTCGTGTTGTTTTAGTGTCTACGTCTCCGTGTTATTTTTATGTTTCTGTCTTAGTGTTGGTCTTTCATTTTTGACTTAGTGTCTTTCTCGCCTTGACCACACTTCGTGTCGATTCTTGGTTTTCTACACCTCGTGTCGTTTCACCTCGTGTTGGTCTCACTGTCGTCGTGTTGTTTTCACCGCGTGTCGATTACTGTTTCATTTAGTGTTGTTTTTCACTTAGTGTTGTTTTCACTTCGTGTCAACTTCACTTCGTGTCGTCTCTTTGTATTTCGTCTTCATGTCGTCTTACCTCGTGTAGTGTTACCCCGTGTCAAATACTGTTTCGACTTCGTGTCGTTATTAGTCCGTGTCTTTCTTATGTTGAAATCACACTTCGTGTTGATTTCTGTTCACGACGTCGTGTCGTTTTACTTCTTGTCATTTTGACTTCGTATCAAATTACTTTTCTATTTTCATGACTTCGTGTCATTTTTCCTCTCATGTACTTCGTGTCGGTTACTGTTGTTTCTTTGACTTCGTGTTGTTTTCCTTGTGTTTTCATCTTCGTGTTGTTTTCACTTCGTGTCAACTTCACTTCGTGTTGTTTTCATTTCGTGTCAACCTCGTCTTGGTGTCGTACTTACTTCGTGTCGGTTACTGTTGTTTCTGTGTCTTCGTGTCGTTTTTGTTCCACTGCGTGCAGAACATTGCAGCACCTCGTGTTTCTTTCTGTATACCACCTCGTGTCGTTTCCCAGTGGATCTCGTGTCATCTTTTACGTCTACTTGTTCAACCCCGTGTCAACTTCTGTGTTCGTCTTCGTGTTGTTTTCAACTCGTGACGGTTTTTATCATTTCACTTCGTGTCGTTTTCTTATTCTGTCTTCGTGTTGTTCTTCCTAGACCTTGTGTCTTTCGTTTGTTGAAACCATACTTCATGATTGGGTTCTGTTTTGTCTTCGTATGTACCTCGTGTCGTTCCTTTTGTAGTGCTTGTTTTGTTACAGTGACTTCGTGTCGTTTCCTTATTCTGTCTTCGTGTCGTCTTCGTGTTGTTGCCGTTTATTAGCTCGTGTTGTTTCGTTCTAACCTCGTCCAGGTTTCTTCTAAAACGCTATTCTTCTGATAAGTCTATACAGAGTTGTTCTTTAAACTGATGACTTATCCGATACCCTGTTTTACAGGTGCTTTGATCGTGAAGCTTAAGGAGGGCACGTGATCCGAGGCTGGAATAAAGCCTGCTGAGAGACTGCCACGTGGTCCGAATTCTTAGGGCTGGAAATGTGGAGGTCACACATCGTGGCTGATGATGATGCTGCTGCTATATATATGAGACCTTCATCCACAGATGAAGGCGATCGAGTTGGCGAGAAGAAAACTCTCTACAGAGAGCCACGATCCAGACAGAGAAGAAGAAAAAGAAAAGAAGAAGAGAAAGAGAGTGAGAAAGAGAAAGAAAGAGAGATTGAGTAAGAGATCGAGATAGCAGAGTGTGAATAGAAGAAGAGGAAGAAGAATAGAGAAGAAGAGAGAGCTAGAGTGATAGAAGCTTCAACAGAAGATATGTTCCTGCTGAACCGTGGATCAAATCCAGGCCAGCCAGCTCCTGCGAGAGCCACATTTGTTTTTATCTTTTCAGCTTTCTGTTGCTGGTTTCGTTTTATGTTTTTATCCATTTACTGTATTTCCGATCCTCGGTAGAGAGGTCGGGGTTCCTCCTGTGGGCTCAGGAGAAGGGAGACTTTGTGTCTTCGGTTTGCAAGTAGCTGGGGGCTACTTGTGGTTGGTACCCTCCGGTGTGGAGGAAGAGAGACTTGCGTCTCTGGTTGCCTTTGACAGGGTGTCATCGGTTGTTTCCCTCCGGGTTGGAGGAAGGGAGATTTATCTCCGGTTGTGCTTCCCTCTGGGGTTCAGAGGAAGAGAGACTTGGGTCTCTAGGTTCCCCTCCGGGTTGGAGGAAGGGAGACTTGTCTCCAGTTCTGGGCTTGTGGATTCAAGTCCAGGGGTTCCCTCCGGGTCTAGAGGAAGAGAGACCGTGTGTCTCTGGTTTGCTAGTGACTGTTGTCACTAGTGGTTCCCTCCGGTTGGGAGGAAGAGGGGAGGGTGTTCCCCTGGTCAAGCTGTGTGGCAGCACTTGTTGCAGACTGAGTCTGCTGTTTCTAGCGTGAGCTAGTGGAAGCCACACTCGGTTTGAGTGTGGGGTGGATGTAGGTCTGGAGGACCGAACCACCTAAAAACCCCTTGTGCTTTGTGGCTTGATTTGTTCATTTGTGCTTCCGCTAGATGAATGCATAGGGGCGCTCCATGTGTTTGCTAACTGGTAGAACTGAATAGTTGACTAGCTTTCAGATTTGGTAAATCTGTCTAGTTAGCATCATAGTTCTAGTTTGGGCGAAATTTTATATTGAGTGAAAGTCTTGTTAGTATTCTAGTTTTCAATTGGGTGAAGGTTTTTTTTTAACGAGTTATATTCATTCACCCCCCCTCTGTATACTGCACTGAACCTAACAATTGGTATCAGAGCGGTTCTCTGATTGTTCAGATCCAACGATCTGCAGAGGATCCTGGTGTCCCTTGTGCTTATCTGTTTCTACCCTTTGCTGCATTAGTCTGTTTGTGGATTTACTCAATGGGCTCTCCACCGGTTTTCAATGGCTCTGATTTTAACTCATGGATTAGCAGTCTTCACAATTATGTGAAAATGATTAATCCGGATCTGTGGAAGTTAATTTCACAAGGTCCCCACAGATTGCCAAAGGAAAAGTCCAAATGGACTAAAAGTCACAAGTCAAAATATGAAGAAAATCAGAAGGCCTTTAACCTGATGAGAGCTACTATTGATAGAGCCTTATGGTCTTGTATTCATGATTGTAGGTCTGCCAAGGACATTATGGATGAGCTGAAGCTTGCTCAGAAGGGAAATGTCGACAACGGTCTGATGGCTGACGAGAGCAACCCTGGTAGTGATCAAGATGAATCCGAAGAACGTGATGATGAGGAGGTAAACCCTTTCGAGAATTTTTCATTAGACAATTGGGAAGATGCCTATGCAAATCTGTTAAGATCCCGTAAGAAACTAGGAAGAAATATAAAAGTCTGAAAAAGAAGCTAGAAAATCTAGGAGGTGAAAATCTTGAAACTCTGAAAACTGAAAATGAAATTTTAAGAAGACAACTACAAGACTTTGACTCTATTACTACAGATCTAGATCATTTGAAATCTGAAAAATAAACTCTTATGAAACAAATTGGTCTACACAAAAAGGAGAGTCAAAAGCTTGTTTGTGAAATTGCTGAATTAAAGGAAAGGCTTAGCTTCGTTGATCAGACTCATAACAATGACGTTGTTCAAAATGAAAGGTTGGTGAGAGATTTAGAGTGTATCAATTCTGAATTGAAAGAATTGAAATCTGAAAATGAAAAGCTCAAAAACCAATCCAAAGAATTTGAACATAAATCAATGAACCTTGAAAAAGAAAATGGTTTAATCTCTGAGAAATTGGAGGCTGAAAGAACAATGAATTCAGAGATTCAGAAAAATTTTGACAAATTTCAATCTGAATAACTAAGAGAAATGTTTTATGAATGTCAGTCTTCAACAGATAAATGGGTGTTTGATGATGAAATCCTAGAGCAGAACAGTAAACTGAAAGAGGAAATCAATGAGTTGAAACACCTAAACATACAGTTGACAGATAGGCTAATGACAATTGAAAAAGGCAAGTGTGTTAGTGTGGATAGTTCTGATAGGTTGATGAATGTTGAACAAGAAATTGAGAGTCTAAAAACCATCAACTTAATGTTAAATGGAAATGTCAGTTGCAGTGAACAGAAAATAGCTGGATATGAGCTTACTATCACATCCCTTCAACAAGAAATTGATGACCTTTACAAGTCCTTATCTAAAACTGACAAGGAAATAGAATTAAAACAGGAAGTTGAAAAACTCAAGTGTCTGAATGATGCCTTGGATCAACAAGTCATTTCCTGTGAAACAGATTTGTCCAAATATGAGGCTAAAATTGCTGATTTGAATTCTGAGATTAAAGATTTGAAAAATTCTCTATCAAAATTTGTCAAAGGAAAGGATAATCTGAATAAGCTTCTTGGAAAGAGTGATAACTTTGAGAGAAAAGGACTGGGCTATAGTCCGACAAATAAAAGGAGTAATGGGAATAAAACATCCACTATTTTTGTTAAAGCTTCCAATCAGAACACAACCTCTGCTCCTTCTGTCTTTCAATTCACTGCACAAAAATCCATTGTGAAACCCAAAACTGTGGAACAAACTCCAAAATAGAAAAAGGGTGAAAATTCACAGAAAAAGGAAAAAGGGGCTCCTGTTGCTGTAAAGAAAACTGCACACAATTCACATGATCTCTCACACACTCACATTAAAAAGGATTCATGTTATTATTGTGGGAAAGGAGGTCACATAATGGAGGATTGTGAATTGATGTTAAAGGATGAGCATGCTAGTGGAACTTTACATTCTAGAAATTCTTTTGATAGAAACCATGCTGCTAGGAAGCCCGATGCCTCATGTTATTATTGTGGGAAATATGGTCATCTCATGAATGAATGTTTTATCATGAAAGAAGATAATAAACTACATGCCAGGTCTTCCATGCACTTTTATGATCCATATGGATCTAAACACAATTCTAGTCAGCACATTGTGTGCTTCAACTGTAATAAGCCTGGGCACAAGGCTGCTGAGTGCTGGTTTAGATCTACTTGGGGTAAAAATAGTTTTCATAGAAGAAATTCTTTGGCATGCTCCCACTGTGGGAAAAATGGGCATACAGTCAAGGACTGTTGGTATGTTCAAAAGAACTATGTTAAACCCCATCTTGTCAAATTCCCTGCAAAACCTTTTGTGAAAATTTCATGCTATAACTGTGGGAAGCCAGGCCATAAATCTGCTGAATGTTGGATGGTTAAGAACAAGCATCAAACTGTTCATGCATATAACAGAAAATCTTATGAACATGCTTATAAACATCACCCTGCTGTTAACATGTATCATAAGAACCAAAAACCAGCCATTTCATGTAGATACTGTGGAAAAGTTGGACATTCTATGGATGATTATTTTCTGATGGAATATGATGATAATTCTCCTAAGAAACCTTTCAGAACACCTGTCAGGGTAAATGC
Source organism: Amorphophallus konjac (assembly GCA_022559845.1). Classification (NCBI taxonomy): domain Eukaryota; kingdom Viridiplantae; phylum Streptophyta; class Magnoliopsida; order Alismatales; family Araceae; genus Amorphophallus; species Amorphophallus konjac. Next base: position 214,594,048 of record CM040124.1, on the reverse strand, counting down.
AGGACCCAAAGCTGCTTGGGTCCCTGCAGGATCAAAATGATCATAATGTTGCAGGTGTGCCTTGGGTCAAAGAATAAACAGGGGTTAACAAACTAAGGCACTCAAATGGAAACCCCATGATTCAACTCTTCAGGTTAGTTCTGAACTTTGTTTTAAATTCATCATCTGAAATTGTTGTTTTGCTTGGTTGATCTTTCTTTTTCCATGTCTAGCTGATCAGTCTGCTTTCCAGACTCAGCTATTGAATTCATTTCTGCATATACTTGATGCTCTTCTCTTACTATATGTTGAACTGAAATTGAATGCTTCGCTAAGCATATTCAGTTGATGCACTACATATGCTTTGTGTCAATGCATTGCATGCTTGTATTTGAATGCATACTTGGACTAAGTGTGAATGGTTCATTTAGTGTACACTGTCATTGCATGTGTTAATAATGCTGTTCAATGCATGAAGGACTGATTTATGTTGCATTGTCGTTGTTAACCCTAGTATATCAAATGGTATGTTACTAAAAGGCAGGGAAATCTGCCCGGAGGTTTCTACCATGTGTGAGATGGTCTTTAAGACCAGGTCCTCTGCCTAGTACCATGGGTCTAGTCTGCATGTAGGACAGTATGTTGCATAGCATATCTCTTGCATCATGATGTCAGGGGGAGCTGAGAGTTCTATTCAATTCATTGAATCCTATTCACTTCTCAGTATTCTCATTCAAATGATTCATATCTTTTGACATCAGATGTCATTGGACCTTATTGCCAATTGCTATCCTTTCCCCATCATTTTCACTAAACAACAGCTTTGCATCTGGTTTAGTACATTGAATGGTGATTATTGCAATTGTTCACTTATAAGAATCACTCTTACAAATTGAAAAGAACTAAAGGTTTAACCTTTATAATTTGGAGAGTTAAGTGTCTGCACTTCAGAAATTGAGATAAAAGAAAACTTTTATAGCTCTTAATCTTTGTCTCATGGCTAAAATAGAAAAGGTTTTTTTTTAATGCCTAAATGTGTTAATCTGGAAATGTCTAGAACAGGTGAACAAGAGTGTGTAATGTTTTTCAATCAATCACTCTAAAAGAATTAAGGGCAGCAGTAAACAAGATCATTAATGTTAAGAACTGAACATAGTGACAGAAGCAATGGCTGATTGCACTGAGAAACTGTGAACTCCTCCAAAAAGACAGGAGATCTCACATGTCATGAAGTGCCTTAGACTATCTCTGTTCATAGGGTCAAATCTATAGGGGGAGTCCTCACCAAGTAACTGAGGGTACTGGCCTCTAATCAAGGTGTACCCTTAATGTCAAAAGTGAAGACTATTCCTCGTGGGTCTTGATCTGAAGTAGATCATGTAGTTTATGCCTAGTAACTGGGGGTACCTGCCTCTTATCAAGGTGTACACCTAATGTCAACAGCATAAATGCCATAGGTCTATTTACTTAGTTCAGTTTCAGAAATTGAAAAAAAAATGAAAATCAAACTGCTGTAACCCTTCGAAAAATCAAAAGTCAATGAGTGAAAATTATTTTTATCAATACATATTCAAGTTGCCTCTCTTGAATTTCCTTGTTTAAACACAAAAGGGTATTATTTCAGACTTATCTATTAATACCATGTGCCCTAGATTCATTGCTATAAATGGAATCTAAAACTCTTTCTCGGGGGTCAGGTGTTTTACTCTAGATTTATCACTGATTAAACCTGAATTTTTGAAAATTGTATGAGTTGTGATTCTTATACTCTAAACAGTTGGTCATAATCATGCTTCCTTTCTGAACCTATGATTCAGCTGTTATCAAGTGATCCTCCTACCTTTTCTACCTGTGTTATCTGTTCATATTCCTTCTCAAAGGGGGAGCTTTTATTTAGGGGGAGAAATTGACTAAACTTTTATACATGCTATAATTTCTCAAATTATTTTTCTTTTTGATGAAGTCAAAGGGGGAGAATAATTTGAGTCTTCAGATTGCCTCAGAATGCCTCACATCATCAGAATGACACAATGTATTGAAAGTGTTGCCATCATCAAAAAGGGGGAGATTGTTGTGCCCATGCATGTGGTTTTGGTTTTTGATGATGGTTTTAATGATGGTTTTGATGATTGGTTGTTGATGTGAGTTAATCAAATGTTCAGTCATCTTGCTGCTCAGTTTAGATTAACATATTTGATGTTCAGTCTTGTTACATGTTAAACTGATGCATATAGCATTCATTCATTGCTGTGGTTTTAATGATTGATTTGGTTTTGATGATTGGTGTTTGATGTGAGTCACTGTGAGTCATCCTGTTGAAATGTTCATTCAGGCTTTCATATGCTCAGTCAGTTTATTTGTTTACACTGTGAATCATTGTAATTGAAGTTTCAGACTATTATCTGCTGCATAAAGCTTTCATATGCATTTACAGAGTCTATACATTGATTGGCAGTAAGTCTGCACATTGAGCGTCTCATGGAAGTCCATACAGTGCATTGCTTTGGCTAATTGTATACACTGTCAGTCTCATTTAGAGTCAAAGTCCATACATTGGATTGTTACTCACATCACCTTCAGGCCTCCAAGTCTGTTCACTGGCCTTCTTTCATGATAAACTACAAGTCTACACATTCAACACTGATCTTCCAAGTCTGTACAGCGTGAAGTCTGTACTTTGGCACTGTAGCTCGCTCGTGCAAGTCTACTTTGGACTGTTCTTCATGTCTGTACATCAGATTGTACATCATCTTCGTGCTGTTTCTGTACTTGAGTTTTCGTGTTGTTTCCCCTCACTAACACGAAAAGATCTCGTGTCGTATGAGCTTACAACACTTCGTGTTGATTTCCATGCGTGACAGGAAAGCTTGTATGAGGTTAGACTTCGTGTCGTTTCCCTTGTCTTCATCTTCGTGTTGTTTTAGTGTCTATGTCTCCGTGTTATTTTTATGTTTCTGTCTTAGTGTTGGTCTTTCATTTTTGACTTAGTGTCTTTCTCGCCTTGACCTCACTTCGTGTCGATTCTTGGTTTTCTACACCTCGTGTCGTTTCACCTCGTGTTGGTCTCACTGTCGTCGTGTTGTTTTCACCGCGTGTCGATTACTGTTTCATTTAGTGTTGTTTTTCACTTAGTGTTGTTTTCACTTCGTGTCAACTTCACTTCGTGTCGTCTCTTTGTATTTCGTCTTCATGTCGTCTTACCTCGTGTAGTGTTACCCCGTGTCAAATACTGTTTCGACTTCGTGTCGTTATCAGTCCGTGTCTTTCTTATGTTGAAATCACACTTCGTGTTGATTTCTGTTCACGACGTCGTGTCGTTTTACTTCTTGTCATTTTGACTTCGTATCAAATTACTTTTCTATTTTCATGACTTCGTGTCATTTTTTCTCTCATGTACTTCGTGTCGGTTACTGTTGTTTCTTTGACTTCGTGTTGTTTTCCTTGTGTTTTCATCTTCGTGTTGTTTTCACTTCGTGTCAACTTCACTTCGTGTTGTTTTCATTTCGTGTCAACCTCGTCTTGGTGTCGTACTTACTTCGTGTCGGTTACTGTTGTTTCTGTGTCTTCGTGTCGTTTTTGTTCCACTGCGTGCAGAACATTGCAGCACCTCGTGTTGCTTTCTGTATACCACCTCGTGTCGTTTCCCAGTGGATCTCGTGTCATCTTTTACGTCTACTTGTTCAACCCCGTGTCAACTTCTGTGTTCGTCTTCGTGTTGTTTTCAACTCGTGACGGTTTTTGTCATTTCACTTCGTGTCGTTTTCTTATTCTGTCTTCGTGTTGTTCTTCCTAGACCTTGTGTCTTTCGTTTGTTGAAACCATACTTCATGATTGGGTTCTGTTTTGTCTTCGTATGTACCTCGTGTCGTTCCTTTTGTAGTGCTTGTTTTGTTACAGTGACTTCGTGTCGTTTCCTTATTCTGTCTTCGTGTCGTCTTCGTGTTGTTGCCGTTTGTTAGCTCGTGTTGTTTCGTTCTAACCTCGTCTAGGTTTCTTCTAAAACGCTATTCTTCTGATAAGTCTATACAGAGTTGTTCTTTAAACTGATGACTTATCCGATACCCTGTTTTACAGGTGCTTTAATCGTGAAGCTTAAGGAGGGCACGTGATCCGAGGCTGGAATAAAGCCTGCTGAGAGACTGCCACGTGGTCCGAATTCTTAGGGCTGGAAATGTGGAGGTCACACGTCGTGGCTGATGCTGTTGCTGCTGCTATATATATGAGACCTTCATCCACAGATGAAGGCGATCGAGTTGGCGAGAAGAAAACTCTATACAGAGAGCCACAATCCAGACAGAGAAGAAGAAAAAGAAAAGAAGAAGAGAAAGAGAGTGAGAAAGAGAAAGAAAGAGAGATTGAGTAAGAGATCGAGATAGCAGAGTGTGAATAGAAGAAGAGGAAGAAGAATAGAGAAGAAGAGAGAGCTAGAGTGATAGAAGCTTCAACAGAAGATATGTTCCTGCTGAACCGTGGATCAAATCTAGGCCAGCCAGCTCCTGCGAGAGCCACATTTGTTTTTATCTTTTCAGCTTTCTGTTGCTGGTTTCGTTTTATGTTTTTATCCATTTACTGTATTTCTGATCCTCGGTAGAGAGGTCGGGGTTCCTCCTGTGGGCTCAGGAGAAGGGAGACTTTGTGTCTTCGGTTTGCAAGTAGCTGGGGGCTACTTGTGGTTGGTACCCTCCGGTGTGGAGGAAGAGAGACTTGCGTCTCTGGTTGCCTTTGATAGGGTGTCATCGGTTGTTTCCCTCCGGGTTGGAGGAAGGGAGATTTATCTCCGGTTGTGCTTCCCTCTGGGGTTCAGAGGAAGAGAGACTTGGGTCTCTAGGTTCCCCTCCGGGTTGGAGGAAGGGAGACTTGTCTCCAGTTCTGGGCTTGTGGATTCAAGTCCAGGGGTTCCCTCCGGGTCTGGAGGAAGAGAGACCGTGTGTCTCTGGTTTGCTAGTGACTGTTGTCACTAATGGTTCCCTCCGGTTGGGAGGAAGAGGGGAGGGTGTTCCCCTGGTCAAGCTGTGTGGCAGCACTTGTTGCAGACTAAGTCTACTGTTTCTAGCGTGAGCTAGTGGAAGCCACACTCGGTTTGAGTGTGGGGTGGATGTAGGTCTGGAGGACCGAACCACCTAAAAACCCCTTGTGCTTTGTGGCTTGATTTGTTCATTTGTGCTTCCGCTAGATGAATGCATAGGGGCGCTCCATGTGTTTGCTAACTGGTAGAACTGAATAGTTGACTAGCTTTCAGATTTGGTAAATCTGTCTAGTTAGCATCATAGTTCTAGTTTGGGCGAAATTTTATATTGAGTGAAAGTCTTGTTAGTATTCTAGTTTTCAATTGGGTGAAGGTTTTTTTTTAACGAGTTATATTCATTCACCCCCCCTCTGAATACTGCACTGAACCTAACATGCATTATCAGGTTGATGCACTTTGTAGTCAGGTTGATGCTGTTGAGCAAGAGTGAGCCTGCGATTGCATTCTGAGGTCGATGCTATAAAGGATCTTATGCTTATAAGTTCAATGCACCTTGTGCATCATCTTGGAGATTAGCTCGATGCAAAAATGTCCTGCATCGATGCTTTGAGAGTTTTTGGTAGCATCTCACTGGATAGGTCGACACGCCTAAGTGGCACGTCAACGTTACAGAACATGGAGTGCTGGCATATGCATTAATCGGTCGATGCACTATGTTGTGGATCGATGCAGCGGTTGTTTTTCTGACTGCATAAGGTTTACCTATATGAGAAACAAGTCGATGCTTTATTGCAAACTTGCTACATTAGTTCATTACGTTCGAAAGATAGGTCGATGCACTTTTGCTTGTGCATTGATGCATTTGCAGAATTTCACACATTCATTCATATGATTTAGCTTGTCTTCATGATATGCTCAAATCTGCATTCTATAATCATTTATTTTGATATCTCGTTAGCTACAGGAAAATGAAGTTAATGATGAATCTTCATATCTATTTTATTAGGAACATCAAAGTGGAATTGCCAGAGTGACTCGGCCAATTGTTCAAACATCTAAACTGCAGCGTTCAGAATCAAACTGGCCAAGTCATCTTCACTCAAATATCCTAAGTGAAGCAGCCTAGCATGTGATTCAAGGATGATACCTTAACAGAAGAATCTGCCACGTGGAAAGTCTCCAGCCTTTATATGACACGTGGATTCTCATATCAAGCGCCCACCAGAAATCATTTTGGTGGGAGTGCTCCCTCCACACGACTTATCAGATTCTTGTGGGGGTCTACAAGATTCATGCTCAAGGATAAAGAGGGACCGTGCGTGCGCTAGAAGTAGTGAGAAGAGCAAGAGATTCAAAGACATAGAGCAGACCAGAGAAGAAATAGAGAGGAGGAAAAAGAGCTCGAGAGTGATCATCCAGAGAGAAGAATTTAGATGAGAGAAGAAACTGAGAGTGTGAGTTTCCTACACAAGAGTGAGATGTTGACCCTAGAGTCACGTATGGACAAGAAGGGGGGTTGAATTGTCCCCTTAAAAAGGTTGTGGAAATTTTAAAGCTATTGCAAAACAGTGTAAAGCAAGGCAGATTTTAGCAATTTTAGATAAGATTGACCACATCAAATATCTACTCTCAAACTCACCGGCTCACACGATCAATATAGACCAGGTATACGAACATGCCACAATCACACAAGAAGCGAGAGAGATTTTTAGGTGGTTCGGGACCACGATGGGCTCCCTACGTCCACCCCTCACCAACCGGTGAGGCTTCACTCGCTTCGAACTGAAGCGCACGGAGTTCACACTCCAAATACACGGAGACGTCATCTCCTACACGATCCACTAGCGGATCACAACCACCCGGACGCTGCATAGCCCGCAGCACCATTCACACACAACCGTACATAGACGGTTCTCAACAAAGAAATATTCATAGTTCAGAAAACAAGAAGAATATTCAATACATGCTTGATACTCAGAATATATGAAGAGGGAATCATGAAAATAAACTAAGGAAGGCTAAGAAAAGATCGAGAAATATATCAATAGACTGTTGAAGGCCTTAAGATGATCCTCTTTGCGCTTCCAAGGTGAGGGAGGGCGAAACTTTAGCCAATCCGGGCCCGAATGACATGATCGCTCCAGATTCAGCTTCCTTGACTTGAGAAATCTTGATAGAATGGATGTAGCTTGGATATCCTTACTTGAAAACGTTCCTACAAGGTAGGAAAACACATGAAGCACACAAGAAACCCTCTCCCTTCTCACCTGCGACCTATGCTTCTTACTTCTTCTCTATAATACCTGAAAATCGCAGCCATTATATAACACCACGAGAGAGATGGTCAAAAGACCATTAACCCCAAGAGAAAACCTTCAAAACATCACTCATAAATGCATCAAAACCCTAAGGGTATTGGAGTAAAAATGCACTTCAATCGAACCTTAAGAATGGGGTTTTGATATGAATCCAGAAGACTTGTTCTGGATGTCCGGGACAAGTGTCGACTCTTGGAGTCGACTCTTGTTTACGGGTGTTATGTTAAAGAACAAAATTCAAACACAGGGTGAAAGTGTCGACTCTGAGAGTCGACACATTTCATCAAGAGTTCTGTTTCGAATAAGAAACACATACCCAGCCAAAAGTGTTGACTCTCAGAGTCGAAATATTTTGGCGAAGGTTTTGTCTGCAGCAGAAAGCGCTCTATGGACTGTAAGTGTCGACTCACAGAGTCGACACTGGCTCTGTCCAAACAAGAACCTGCCTAAGGCAATACAAGGCAAGTTAAAAGCTATCAACCCAAAAGTATTATCATAGTTAAGCCCAAAGTCGGTGCACATTGTGTAAACCACAAAAACAAAGTCAGTGCTGTTGACACCCGTTTTAGCCCACAAGTTGTGTCATTTCTCTTATTCATCATTTTTGATGTCCCGAATTAGCCATTATTTTGGAGCTTCCTTGGATGAATTTCAAGTCCATTTTTACCATTTCATATCCTTTGAGTCTTGGAGATCATGATTTCTTATAGCCCCGGAGCTTATCTTGTCAAATTCCCACTTCCAAGTCGACTTTCGGCCCATTTAGGCCGGCTTCCCCCAAGTAATCGGCTCTCTCTCACTGCGCAGTCCTGAAAGTGGTTCTTTTTCACCCTCTTCCAATCCTCTTTTCAAAAAGTTGTCTTCATCAAAGTTGTGCGTCTTTCAAAGATCTACAATTTCTTCTTCTACACCGTTGGCCGGTTCTGCCCCGATTGTGAGCTATTCACATTTTTCTGGCATGCCGTGCTGTTCACCTACATTCCAGAATTTTCCTCTCTCTTCCAGCCCCATTTTCACCATCTTCCAATCATTTTCTCACATTTCTTTCTTCATAAAAGTTGTTCCTCTCTCAGTTATCTACAACTTCTATGTTTACCACTTTGTCTAATTCTCCACCGTTTGAGAGATACGCTTCGATTTCTAAAGTCGCGCGCAGTCTGCCCGGAATCTGCCTTCATCAAAGTGACGGCCCTACATAGGTGCGTTACTTCGGTGTGACGGTCCTACGATAGACCGTCACACCGAAACTTGCCCGAAACACCCTGTTCAACACCCACAAAGTGACGGCCCTACATAGGTGCGTTACTTCAGTGTGACGGTCCTACGATAGACCGTCACACCAAAACTTGCCCAAAACAGCCCGGTTCAACCCCTAGAGTGTGGCGGTCCTATCCTTGACCGTTAGACCAAGTGACGGCCCTGTTTAGGTGCGTTACATCCAATCTCATCCGAAAACGTCTCGTTCGACCTCCAGAGTGTGACGGACCTACCCTAGTCCGTTACATCATATGTGACGGTCCTACGATAGACCGTTACATGCACCAGAGAGTCCAATTCGTGCTGGACTCTGCTCCGTTTCTGTGCGCTGTGGCCCTCTTGAAGAGTCCATAACTTCTTGACTTCTTATCCAAATTGATCCCCGTTTTTTCCTGCTTCTAGCCCTTGGTAATATCTTGAATTCGGTTCATAGGAATCAAATTTTTATTGGCTATATCTCTTGGGATCTGGGTCGAAAGATCAGGATTTATGTTTCCTAGTTCAACTCAAACTCTGCAGATAAGGCTCCGGGGCTGCCTTCCAAAAGACATATCTTCTAGAATCCTCCTCTGAATTGATCCCCGTTTGTTCCTATCTCTTGTCCTTAGTATTATCTCGAGTTTGATCTAGAGAACTCGATTTATCTTGGACTCTATCTCCGGGAATTGTGATAAGAAGATGAGGCTTTCTTACAAAACTCTATAAAAACTGCCCAGTTCGCAGTCGCGACGGGGGGGCTCTTTTCGGACGTGGGGCGAAGCCATGCTGCACCGCTGACTCACAACTTCGACCCCATCTTGAAGAGGGAAGTATTAACTTTCAATTTCATCCTTCTGGGCTTGATTTCATGGTCTACACTCTTAGTTCTAGTCTCCTCAAAATCACAAATCATCACAGTTTCCTGCACTTTCTGTTACACATGCGTTTTTCTTCGTTTTGCATCATTGATTTCTCTCTATTCTCTCAATCAAATTCTATGATTTCAAATCTCATGCATGCACAACACACCCACCTATCTTTTCCGCCCTTCCACAGGGGTTAAAAACCTCCCCCGGTGCGTTCTCCCCCTTTTATTCATGCTATTTTATCACTGCGGGATTGATACTACACATGCATGTTCTAATGGGTTTTTTATCCTTGTTTTGGCTTTGTTTTGCAGGAGAGCATGAACACCACGTGAGGCCCTCTTCCTCTAGCCGGCTGGAAGGAGAGGAGGTCGATCCCACACCATTCCCCGCATCCCGTTCTTAAGCGCGATCAAGTCTTTAAGTTCCAAGGTACACGGCGCCGTTGCACTCCTTTCTTCATCCTTTGGCGTTGTTAATCCTTGGTGGCGATCACGGTTAGTATTTTCATCCTTTCATCCCCTTGTCCTTCATTCACATGTTTATGCATGTATGTATTTAAAAGGGGCGGGATAGGAAGCTAATCTAATTAAAAAACAAATCAACAGTTTTTTGGCGATCACGGTGGGACACCAATGCCCATCACGCTTGTTTTCATGCTCTTTTGTAGGTTGGGTGGGTGCATGTTCATGTTTAGGTGATATTTCTTCCATTGTCCAACTATTTTTGGTGTTTTAAGGGCTTTGGTTGTGTGACGGTCCTGCAGTAGACCGTCACATGCATTTAACGGTCCTTTGGTAGACCGTTACACGGCTTCTGGCAATCTTGCGTGCATGCTCACAGGGCCGTGTTCATCGAGGCATAACTTTTGATCCCGGATTCCGATTGAGCTGATTCTTGTTGCGTTGGATAGCCCTTTGTATTGTCTTTCCATCCATATATCAGTTGCATCATTTGGTTAACATTTGCATATTCTAATCTTGTCCATCTTTTTGAGTTTTGTGCATAAGTTCTGCAGGCAGGCTCAGGGACAGGTTCACAGGTACATCTTTAATGAGTGATTTGACTGCCTTCCCGATGTCTGATTACACTGATTTTTGATCCATTGGATAGTCCTTTGTATTGTCTTTCCATCCATAGCTTATTTGCATCATTTGGGTCTCATTTGCTTAGTTAAAAATTATCATCATTTTAGTATTTTGTCCATAAAATCTGCATGTGGTCTGCGCATAGGTTCACGGGGGCATCTTTGCTTAGTGATTTGATTGACCTCCCGGGGTCAGATTGATCTGTTCTTGGGGCCATTGTGCAGATCTTTGTATTGTCTTCCCATCCATATACTATTTGTTTTTGTTGGATCATGTTTGCATAGTTTAAACTAGTCTTGATTTTCTAATTTTAAGCTAGAATTTGCATGCACTCCGGTGCACATAGGGCCATACATTGCATATCATAGTTGCATTTCCTACCTTGGTGCGTGGACCTCTCGTCTCCATATTCCTTGGAGCCGACCAGGAAAACACATCAAGGACCTCCATAAGTCCCCGTGAGCCGTGGATTCCCACACGGACGCCGGGCCGGTTGTATCTTTCCACCCCTTTAGGCTTGCACTTGCATAAGTGTGAGGGAGTTAGCCTTAGTCAACCTAAAGTTTGGACCTTATTCCCATGGGATTCCTATCTCGAGGGAATTATTATTAATTCAAATCATTAAAAGGTCTATTGAAACCCCTAAAAGATTTCCCATCATATTAACTTATTTGACTTGGGTGAAGACTCTCACATTGCATTGTTCGTGTTGATTGGGCTTGTCCAAGCTCATTAGTGATTTTTGTGTTGCATTCTTTCATCATCCACATGTTTTGTTATTGTTAGGCCCATTTAGCTTAGGCCATTTTGTGTGTCCATTGTCTAGTCCATTGTCCCGTGGTCCGTTGTCCATTCATCTTTGCATTAGTGGGTCGGCCCCCCTTGTTCTCAAGCCCATTAAGCCATTGCTTCCCCATTTGTATTGTCCTTGATCTCCATGTATTAAGTCTCCATTTGCCCTCATGGAGCAGTATTCTAACCCCTTGTATCATTCTTTTTCCCAATCTGCTTCCTATTCCCACGTGGAATCCTCTTCCTGCTTGGGTCCATCTTCTCGTGGTCCCCCTGACCCATCTGAGGAACAGGCTAATCTCATGGCCCGTATTTCAAGCCTTGTTTGCCAAATGGACCCGGCCCAGGCCCAACGTCTTATTGCATCTCATCTTAATGGGCCTTCTTCTCATAATGGGCCATCTCCTATTCATGGGCCTCCTCCTTCTCCTTCATATGTTGCTGGCCCAATTGCTAATGGGCATTATTCTCTTAATGGGCCTCATCCTTCTGCCCATGTTGCTGCCAGCCCATTCAACCCATATGCTCATGCCTCTTCCAGGCCCACATATCCTTCCATTCCCGGAATGGGCCCGTCTTCTTCTCAGCCTGGATCCTCTTATTCGTCCCAATACCATACTCCTGGTCCTAATTCACACCCTCTTGCTCAAGTTGGCCCATATTCTTCTCGATCTCTCCCTACCCAGGAGATGATTGCTCAAACCCAACGCCAGCTTGATGAGCTTCAACGCCGGATCGATCCCAAATCCTCCTTGAGTATCCCATTCGCATTTCAAGGTCTTCGGCTTCCGCCATCTTCACAAATTCCCGCATATCGCCGTTATAGTGGAGTTGGTGACCCATATGTGCACTTGAAGGAGTTCATTTATGAGTCGGCCCAATTTCGACATGACCAACACTTGATGGCTTATCTGTTTGGTCTGTCATTGGAAGGCCCGGCTCGGGATTGGTTCTTCTCTCTTCCGCAAGAGCAAGTTGTGAGTTTTCATGCCGTTCAAGAAAAGTTTATTCAGCAGTATCAAGACCAGGTTGGGCCCAAGTATTCTATCGCGGATCTGGCCCATGAGATGATGAAGCCCGAAGAGGATTTCTGCACCTTTGCCGACCGCTGGCGTCACCTTGCCGCGCAAGTCTCGGGACACATTCCGGAGGGAGAACAAATCAAGATGCTGATATCCAATGCAACGCCCGAGTACCGGTTCATCTTAGCCCTCAACAACATCACCTCCTGGCAACAATTATACAGCCGAGCCCGCTTCATTCGCCAACAAATCCAAGATTCCCTTGACCTCGATTCTCCACCATCCACCTCCACATATCAACCTTCACCCTCCACATGTCAACCCTATGCTCCCATGAGTCGGCCCGCCATGAGTCAGTCTTCCGCCACATATCCCTCTACGAGCCAACCTCCTGCCTCTACATACCTATACGCCTCAGCATATCAACCTTCCATGAGTCAGCCTCCCGCATCCACATACCCGTCTCCATCTCCACTTCCGGTCAAGGGAACACCACATCCCGAGCAAGTAGATGCCGTCTACATACCACCTCATCCTGTTCCACACATGCCTTCACCAAAGCCCTCCACCACTAGCCACGCACTCCTGCCTATGCAACCTCCACTTCCGTCTCCACAACCTTCTCCACCATTACATATCCCTCGGCATCCACCTTGCCCGAAGCAGGCTCCTCATCTTCCTTTGCCGGAGTGTTTCACCGATATATTTCGGGCTTTGATGGCCACTCACGCGTTGCCGTTATCTCCGGTTGTGCCTTACCGACCCGCGGTCGGGGATATGCTTCAGTTCTGTGATTTCCACCGTCAGCAGGGGCATTTGGTTGAGGATTGCCCCGAGTTCCAGGATTATGTTTATGATCTGGAAGCTAAGAAAAGGATTGATTGGGCTGCCATGCATAAAGTTATTTTACATCTTCACAACCAACAACAGCAGCAAGAAGTGCCACCCGGGCAGCCGTCTCTGTTACTTCAAGGTCAGGGGCACCCCTATTATTCCTCGTCTAGTGATGCACTCGCTCCATCACCTACTCCGTTACCTCCACCATCTCTTACCCCGGCTCCATCGCCGCCACAAACCCAAGCCTCTACTCAGGCTAGTGCCTCCCCTTCTTCTCCCGCCACCACTACCACTACTCCTATTCCTAACACCGCTCGATGCGTTATGTCGACACGTCGACGGTGGACACCACAACCTCCCTCTTCACCCTCTCCACCTCCATGTCCACTACCCCCATCATCTTCATCAATATCCTCATTGCCATCATTATCATCCCCGTCTCCACCACCAGTGCTTCCATCACCTCCACCATCTCCACCACCTCTGCCATCTCCGTCACCATCGTGGCTCGGGCCTGAGCAGGCTATACCTCCACCCTCACCTCCGACTTCACCTTTGTCCGCACCTAGGCTTGCCACCATCTCAACCCCTTTGCCTCCCCCTAAACACATCACCACTCCCATTGAAACCTCCATGCCATCTAAACCGATTCCTATCCCCATTCCTCCAACCACTTCCACCCCACGGAGCGGGTGTGCACTTCCTTTGGTGCCCCTCGGGTCTAATCCCCAGGGAGACAATGAGCCAAGTCAGGATGATTCAGTGCCGGCCGTGCATTTCAAGATTCAAGATTTTATCTGTCGGATGCCGGTTCGTGTCCTCGTCCCTGGTTATTTTGGGGATGATCCGCCTCTGCTTTCAAATATGAGAGTTGCTAAGAAGAGTTCCCTTGAGTTGATGCCAGTTTCTTCACAAGCGAGGCCGGTGGCAATCTCCTTGCTCACCGGAGAGTTCACCGTTGATGCTATTATTTCTCCTCGCTCTATTGCTGTTCAGATGACAGGCCAAGAAGGGTTCTCTACCCACGTTGTGCTAACACATATGGCCACCAAGCAGATTATGGGTTCTATGTTCAAGGGGCAATTGGCCGTATCTTCTACACGTTCCAAGGATATTCTGCACCTGTTATGTAATCTTCCTCAGTTTATTAGCAAACCGGCCATGTCAACGCCGTGTATTACTCTCCCTCAGCTTCACCCGTCTCTTCTATCAAGGGAGTTGTGCTTCAAGACTGAGTTCCGAGTGGAGTTACCGAATCTCATGCTTCTAGTGCCGAGAGACAAAACCTCGTGGGTTTGTGATATTCATCACTCTGAAGGGTTACTCGCTCAAGAATGTTCGCATATTGCTAGCACCGGGTGTCTAGGGGCAATCGCACCGATGAAGTTGCATGTTCACAGTCGGGCCAGGTCATCTGCTAGGTGGGCCCGTTATTTGAGAAGGTATTACAGATTAAGAAGCCCGAAGGTCCAAGCCCGCACCAGGTGGGTCCATTTTCAAGAAATTTCTGCCAAGAAGAGGCGGCGACGTAAACTCAATGGCTATCGGTTGTGCATTCAGGGGTCCACCTCTTCCTCCTTTTCTTTTCATTCATCCTTCCTTCTACTCAGTTCCCACCCTTGGGTGGTGTATCTTCCTCCATCTGATCCTATCTCCATCATTTTCTCCTCCTCCCATAGGTCCATGCGTCCCCATTCCTCTCTTTTTTCCCCGGATCCTCCAGATTTTCCCTCCTCTCACGATTCTAGGCCATGGCCTATGTCATCATTCCATCCTAATCTCGGGACATCACCTGATTATTCTTCCCCGAGACTTCCAGGTGTTGCCTCTGATTCTTCCCCTCCGGTATCTCCGGGTTCTTCTTATTCCCCGACCTTGGCGGGTGTCTCCCATCCCCCTTCTCCGGCACTGTCGGATGATTCTCGTCCCTCTTCTCCGACCACGTCGGATGATTCTTCTTATCATCTTTCTACTCTCTCCTCTTCACCCTTTCGGGGTCTTCGCCCTTTCTCTTGCTGTTTTCGAGGCTTTAGCCCGCCTTGATCTCGATTAATCTGGTTTCTTCTGTAATTGGTTCCTTGTTATCAAGGTCTCTGTGCCTTAACGAGGGAGTTCTAGCCCTCGTCTCTCTTCCTTTTTATCCTTCTTCATCCAGTGTCGTGTCTGCCGCTCCTCCGTGTAGAGGAATCTTTGATCCTTTGCTATCCTCTCCCTTTCGTCCTATCAAGTAAGGAATATGAAGCTCATGTTGCGCGAAGCTCGATGATCAAGATCGCGTCAGGACGCTACTTCCACTCTATGGATTTGCAAGGTATCATCATTTTGTGCAAGAATATATTATCATTTCTATTACTCTTATTACTCCTGCACATGCTTATAACGTTGGTTCCTCGACATGGTTAAGTGGCTTTTAGAAATTTGCTTAGTTCATTTAGAATGAGTTTGCTTCTGCAGCATCCTTAGGCTGGTGATAGCTCCGCGCTGGGAGTCTAGTTTCTCTCCCCGATCGTTGAGGGTGACCTTTGAGTATGGGTTTTTTCACACACTACACGGTGAGCCATAGCCGATCTCTCTGAGGCACACCGTTGCTGCTTTGGCCATACTTTGGGTATGCACAAAGGTCATTTTCTCTTCTCTGCTCGGCCAAGTGTAGGGGAAAGAGATTGATGGATGAGATGACCGACCTAGGTACTCCCTAATACGAGAGAGGTCTCAAATAGGGGCAGTCTTGACCGTCGAAAGTAAGCTTTCATGTAATATCTAGCCAATAAGGGCTTTCAAAATCAATGATGAATCAAAAAGCAAGATTATGGATCAAAGGCATGGCAAGAGTGGCAGTACAGTTCCCCGCGGGACGTCATGAGCCCGGTCGCATACGTGCCTGATAAATATGGGTCTCAAAATCAAAGACACAAAGCCCCAGCGCAACAGACCTACTCTTTGAGGGGTGGTGCCCTGGAAGGAATTCAAATCCTGATGTCTCCCATCCTGCATAAAGCTTGTCTCCAATTTTCTTCTATCTCCCTCTTAGGCTGGGTTGAATCCCGGGTATGGCCTTAGTAGGGGCACCATTCTTTAGAGGCGGTTGGTTATGGTAAGCCACCCTCACATGCACGCCCTACTCAAGGGAAGTCTTTAATGAGAGGGGAGGGACGGCGATCCCTGGCCAGTAGTTCGAGCCCGTCTTTGGGTGCTGCAGATTGCTATGTCAAAATCCAAAAAAAAATGAAATATAGTTCAAAATCCAAAAAAGAAATATTGTCAAAATTCCCAAAAAAGATTGAATATGTCAAAAAATAACAAAAATTTGAATATGGCAAAAAAAAATCAGAAATACAAAAATCCAAAAATACTTCCCTTTTGTTCCTTTTATTTTTATCTTGAGGACATATACGTAATATGTTTGCTAAGTGTGCAGGCTGCAGGTTGCAGGATCAAGCTTTCCTTGCTCTATCATTCGCTCTGTCTCATGCTCATATTCTTCGATATGTTCTCATCTCTTCAATCCTATCTCTGGATCTATTCTGAAGCTCATGACCTTCTCAGCTTTCGCTTATCTGCTTAATCATGTCTCCATGAGAGGGCATTGTCCCATGATTTTGAACCTGGCGGTTCCGCTTCATCTGATCTTGGGCTTTGATTGAAGAATATGTTTGTTGTCTTTATCATGTCTATGGTCCTCCATGTCTTTTGTCCCGCCGTGTCATTCATCACGCACATATCTCTATCCCGCCGTGTCATTCATCACACGTGTTGTCCTCC
Source organism: Amorphophallus konjac (assembly GCA_022559845.1). NCBI lineage: Eukaryota > Viridiplantae > Streptophyta > Magnoliopsida > Alismatales > Araceae > Amorphophallus > Amorphophallus konjac. The sequence continues at coordinate 214,577,182 of CM040124.1, read as the reverse complement.
GTGGTATTGTCACCCCACGTGTCTTTGTCCCACCGTGTCCTTATACCACTGCATGTGTTGTCCCACCGTGTGCATGTTGTCTTGTCCCACCGTGCCTTTAGTCGCATGCATGTTTGCCATTTGTTTGTTTGTTATATTTCATCCATCTTTGTTATGTTATGTTGTGCCATGTTTTGTTCATATTTCTCTTATTATGTTATGTTCATGTTATGCTCGTTCATATTCGTTCATGTTCACATTATATCATATCAATGTGGTTGTTGTCTTATGATGAAAATCCACAAAAATCAAGAAATCAAAAATCTAAAAAAATGCCGTTTCGCTTGGCAGGTAAGTCAGGTATGGCTCTCTATCCCTTCTCATTGTTGCATTACTATATGATATCTACCTTATTATAGCCTCTCAAGGACCGGCTGGTTGCCCGTGTGCTCTAGGATCTGATGTTCCCCTTTAACAAAAACGATGATGATCTAGGAGCATACGGTTAATCGTTGGATAGGCCGCTTGGTTGAGTCGAGTGGGGGACGATAGACTCTGTCTCGCACGCTGTGGTTGCAAGAAGACTCTTAACCCCATTTTGCTTAGTCTAGCAATAGTATCCTTGAGTACTTTCTATTTTATATTTCTTTGCATTTGTTTTAATGATTTCCTTATTTTAGCCCAGCATGCATCATGTCATTTTGAGCATTCATGTCTCGTGATCCATTCAAGGATTTCTCCTCAGCAATGGTTGATTGCATTCAGCTCTCTTGGATAAGAGATTCCTCATTCCACTCCGAATTTGAACGATTTCTCTGATCTTGCCGCTTGGTCTGGTTGGCCAGCGTGATTCCTGTCTGGATTTTATCTCAGTCTTATCTCTCCTTTCCAGCTCTTATGCTGTGTTCCTTCCGACCCACTCATTGTCCGTGGATTGTGTCCCCGATGAGGCTGGTCGTGTTTCCTTTTCCTCCTTTAGTTTAGTTCTCCAGACATGTCTCATCCTTGTCAATCATTTCAGGTGGTTAGTTTGGCGTTTTCGGGAGAATTCCTGTCGCTTGTTGGTTGTAACGGGTGTCTTTTTTGGCCTTGATGCCCGCTTTTCAGTTCTCTCCGCTTCATCTCCGCTTCATCTCCATTTCACGTCGCTGTCGCTTTTGCTCCATCTCCTTTCCATTTCACCTCCACGTCCACTTTCGCTCGTTCCCTTGCAAAGCGGACATCAAGGAGGGGCATCTGTTGACACCCGTTTTAGCCCACAAGTTGTGTCATTTCTCTTATTCATCATTTTTGATGTCCCGAATTAGCCATTATTTTGGAGCTTCCTTGGATGAATTTCAAGTCCATTTTTACCATTTCATATCCTTTGAGTCTTGGAGATCATGATTTCTTATAGCCCCGGAGCTTATCTTGTCAAATTCCCACTTCCAAGTCGACTTTCGGCCCATTTAGGCCGGCTTCCCCCAAGTAATCGGCTCTCTCTCACTGCGCAGTCCTGAAAGTGGTTCTTTTTCACCCTCTTCCAATCCTCTTTTCAAAAAGTTGTCTTCATCAAAGTTGTGCGTCTTTCAAAGATCTACAATTTCTTCTTCTACACCGTTGGCCGGTTCTGCCCCGATTGTGAGCTATTCACATTTTTCTGGCATGCCGTGCTGTTCACCTACATTCCAGAATTTTCCTCTCTCTTCCAGCCCCATTTTCACCATCTTCCAATCATTTTCTCACATTTCTTTCTTCATAAAAGTTGTTCCTCTCTCAGTTATCTACAACTTCTATGTTTACCACTTTGTCTAATTCTCCACCGTTTGAGAGATACGCTTCGATTTCTAAAGTCGCGCGCAGTCTGCCCGGAATCTGCCTTCATCAAAGTGACGGCCCTACATAGGTGCGTTACTTCGGTGTGACGGTCCTACGATAGACCGTCACACCGAAACTTGCCCGAAACACCCTGTTCAACACCCACAAAGTGACGGCCCTACATAGGTGCGTTACTTCAGTGTGACGGTCCTACGATAGACCGTCACACCAAAACTTGCCCAAAACAGCCCGGTTCAACCCCTAGAGTGTGGCGGTCCTATCCTTGACCGTTAGACCAAGTGACGGCCCTGTTTAGGTGCGTTACATCCAATCTCATCCGAAAACGTCTCGTTCGACCTCCAGAGTGTGACGGACCTACCCTAGTCCGTTACATCATATGTGACGGTCCTACGATAGACCGTTACATGCACCAGAGAGTCCAATTCGTGCTGGACTCTGCTCCGTTTCTGTGCGCTGTGGCCCTCTTGAAGAGTCCATAACTTCTTGACTTCTTATCCAAATTGATCCCCGTTTTTTCCTGCTTCTAGCCCTTGGTAATATCTTGAATTCGGTTCATAGGAATCAAATTTTTATTGGCTATATCTCTTGGGATCTGGGTCGAAAGATCAGGATTTATGTTTCCTAGTTCAACTCAAACTCTGCAGATAAGGCTCCGGGGCTGCCTTCCAAAAGACATATCTTCTAGAATCCTCCTCTGAATTGATCCCCGTTTGTTCCTATCTCTTGTCCTTAGTATTATCTCGAGTTTGATCTAGAGAACTCGATTTATCTTGGACTCTATCTCCGGGAATTGTGATAAGAAGATGAGGCTTTCTTACAAAACTCTATAAAAACTGCCCAGTTCGCAGTCGCGACGGGGGGGCTCTTTTCGGACGTGGGGCGAAGCCATGCTGCACCGCTGACTCACAACTTCGACCCCATCTTGAAGAGGGAAGTATTAACTTTCAATTTCATCCTTCTGGGCTTGATTTCATGGTCTACACTCTTAGTTCTAGTCTCCTCAAAATCACAAATCATCACAGTTTCCTGCACTTTCTGTTACACATGCGTTTTTCTTCGTTTTGCATCATTGATTTCTCTCTATTCTCTCAATCAAATTCTATGATTTCAAATCTCATGCATGCACAACACACCCACCTATCTTTTCCGCCCTTCCACAGGGGTTAAAAACCTCCCCCGGTGCGTTCTCCCCCTTTTATTCATGCTATTTTATCACTGCGGGATTGATACTACACATGCATGTTCTAATGGGTTTTTTATCCTTGTTTTGGCTTTGTTTTGCAGGAGAGCATGAACACCACGTGAGGCCCTCTTCCTCTAGCCGGCTGGAAGGAGAGGAGGTCGATCCCACACCATTCCCCGCATCCCGTTCTTAAGCGCGATCAAGTCTTTAAGTTCCAAGGTACACGGCGCCGTTGCACTCCTTTCTTCATCCTTTGGCGTTGTTAATCCTTGGTGGCGATCACGGTTAGTATTTTCATCCTTTCATCCCCTTGTCCTTCATTCACATGTTTATGCATGTATGTATTTAAAAGGGGCGGGATAGGAAGCTAATCTAATTAAAAAACAAATCAACAAGTGCAAGTGCCAAATGCTATCGGTGCATGTTTGTAAAAACACCAAAAACCAGGTCGGTGCACAAATGTAAACTTATAGACAAGGTCGGTGCAGGTATAAACAAGGTCGGTGCACATCTATAGAATCACTGAGATAAGGTCGGTGCACTTTTATGAAACTCGGTGCAAGTTTGAAAGATGCCAAGAAAGGTCGGTGTAGGTATAAACAAGGTTGGTGCACATCTATAGAATCACTGAGATAAGGTCGGTGCACTTTTATGAAACTCGGTGCAAGTTTGAAAGATGCGAAGAAAGGTCGGTGCACATTATGTAGAAGCTATAGTTAGGGTCGGTGCAAGGTCTGGCAAGGTCGGTGCATTGATGAAGCAAACCAAGGAGTGTCGACACTTACCCCCCACTTACCCAGAAGGTTCACTTAGATGATTTTCTGAAAATTAAGCCTTACCAATGGACGGACTGTGAACATGAATGGAATTTTTGGACCTGTTTTGTGTTGTGGATGACAAGGTACTTGATCGTTCAATCCATTGACTCCAAGAGTATATTCACCATAATTGTCAGTCCTGCAAAGCAAGGTTATCATGTCTTGCATTAGATCCTTGATAATCATTCAATCTTCAATGGATATTTTCCATACCACATGCACACAAGTTTTGTCAACATTAAAACTAAATCATCAAGCTCACCAAGGGGTCCAACATGAGAGAAAATAGAGTATCAAAAGAAGGATAAGAAGTCTGAGAAAAGATAGCTTGAGGAGAAACTGGGTCGATCTTGACTTCTGAATCAGATTCAGAGTCTATTGCTCGAGAGAGCTATATGTTCTCATTCTATCTTTGTCATTTTTCTCTATTTATTTTTGCTTGTCTTTGAACTAGAGTAGGCTGTGTAATCAGCGGTCTAAGCTATGTAATCAACGGTCCAAGATGTGAGACAATAGTGAGGAGTTTTCCTCCGACAGCAAGCTGTGAAGCTCAACCATTTGTAAGCTATGTGTTTAGCGGATTCAAAGCTGTGTATCAGCAGAAGCCTCACTCGATTGAGTGAGGGGTGGACTTAGATCTCAAGATTGAGATCAAACCACCTTAAAAATTGCTTTGCCTCTTGTGTGTGATTGCTTGCCTTGTCTTGTTTCATTTTGTATTTTCCCTATATGATTTCTACCTATCAATCTACACCTCAGTGATATATCAAAAGACATAGTCAGAAGGATAGGTTATGCCAATCTAGAATACTGTCTCTTGCGTGAGGAGATTCGTGAATCAAACCTTCGCCTAGTACCAGAACTGAGTTGTCACGTTGAATGCCTATTTGTTGATTATAATACCATTTGGTGTTCTGTGTGGATGATAGTATTTCTTCATTAGATCTTCTCGTTGCTCATCCAGATTGTTTTGGTAGTTTACTTCACAACAATTTTCATTCCGCATTTTAATTATTGTTGTTAAGTGAAAAATTGGGGTTGATCTATTCACCCCCCCCTCGAGATCAGTTGTTCATCCATATTGTCACGTGGTATCAGAGCCAAACTCTCCTTAAGGGCTTAACATCCCAGAGTGATCTGGTGAAATGGATGCTCAAGGTCTTATAGCTGAGGGTCATTCCGTAAGTAAGTCTCCATTCTTCAATGGAATTGACTATGCATACTGGAAGAATTGAATGCAGGTCTTCTTAAGATCTAAAGACCATGAGATCTGGAAGGTGATCAGTCGAGATCCCTTCGAGCTTCCCGAAGATGAAGATGTCTGGACTCGGGAGCAAATTTGATGATCAACTTTGAATTGGAGTGCAATGAACGCTATGCAATGCGCTCTACATCCTACCGAGTTGTCCAGAGTGTCCTCCTGCTCCACAGCAATGGAAATGTTTGATAAATTGCAGGTAATATATGAGGGAACATCTCAGGTAAGGGAAACCAAAGCAAATATGCTAGTCTCTGAGTGTGAAGCTTTTAAGATGAAATCTGATGAAACCATTTCTGAGATGTATGCTAGGTTGATGCAGCTAACTAATAGTTTGAAGAGTCTGGGCAAGAACTATAGTGATTACGAGCTGGTCAGGAAGATCCTCCGGTCCTTGACATCGATCTAGCATAGGAAGACCATTGTAGTAGACGAGTCTAGGAATCTGGCTACCACCACCGTTGATGAACTCATCGGCACTTTGATGAATCTTAAAAGAGTCGACGACACAGAGAAGAAGAAGAAGCCCCTGGCGCTTAAAGTAAGTTCTAGCAGCAAAGGGTCTTGTAGCGAGCATAGTTCTTCTAGTTATGAAGAAGATTCAGGTGAGTTCGCTATGTTAACCAGAATGTTTAAGAAATTCTTGAGGAAAGAAGGTAAGCGCTACATAGGAAAATACTCCTCAGGGAAGAGACAGTCAAGATTTAAATCTGGTAATTTCAAAAATACTAATGGCATTGTGTGTTATAACTGCAGGAAATCAAGACATCTTAAGGTGGACAGCCTAGAGCTGCAGAAAGAGAATCAGCCCAGGTGGAAGAAGAAGAAGGCCAAAGCCATGGTGAACACCTGGAGCGAGGAAGAAGAAGACAGTCAGAGAAGCTCATCTGACAGTAAAATGATGACAAGATGTGCCTGATGGCCAGAAGAGAAGAAGAAGAAGAGGAAGATGATGAGGTAACTTCCCCGTTCGAAAATTATACTCATAGTGATTGGGAAGAGCCATATGCTAGAATTTTAGATAAATATGATGATATTCGTAGGGAAAATAGATTCTTGAAAAAGAAGATAAACTCCCTTGTTAATGACACCACTTTGAATGATAGGATTGCATATCTAGAAACTAAAAACACTGAGTTAAAAAATTCACTTGTTGAAATGGATGAATACAAAAGTGTTCTGAATGGATTGAGATGTGAAAATGAGAATCTAAAAAATGTTATTGATGAACTTAAAATCACAATGAAAAAGTTTGAAGAAGAAGCAAAAACAGCAAATGAAAAATATGAGGCTGTAAAAAGTGTAAACGAGGAATTGAAGAAAGCCATTGATAGTTTGGAAAAGGGAGTCAGTGATAAACAAAACTCCCTTGAGGCCATGACTCAAGAAAAAGAAAATTTGAATACAATTCTGGGAACTAAAATAAATTTCAGAAGAGAAGGATTGGGTTTTAATCCAACTAGCAAAAAAAGTTTTGAGGTGAAGACAATCTCATTTGTAGATGAGAAAGGAAAATCGAAATTCAATCAGTTGATAAGAATGAATTGTGTGGAAAAAAACAATGCAAAATCTGTGAAAAATACTAAACAAAGAAAAGTGGGTGCCAAGGATAAGGGTAAAGGGAAGGTGGATCCACCAAAGCCCAATGGTCAGTGTAGGAGTCAACCTATTAGGTCCCAAGTGCATGGGAACCCCAAGACCAGAACAACCCAGTCACAACAATCAGGTCAACGGGTCAAATACACTGATTAGACTTTCCCTTCAGCTAAGTCTAAGTCATTTAGAAATCAAAGTCAAAGCAGGAATCCTTCAGGTCGACACTACCACTACAGAGCATTTACCTGGCCATCATTTTATAATTCCTTTCATTTCAACCCAAATAGGACAGGTCGAGGTAACCACTCTGGAAAGTCTATGTATCAGAATTTTCAGAAATCTAAGTCTCACTGGATGCATCAAAGCTACCCTTGGAATGATTCTATGCAACCTAGGTACAGGTCATTTATGAATCAGAATTCCTATGAATATGTGCATCACAAGTCTGCCCTACCCAGTTTCTTTGAGGCACCCACTAATCCCAACACTTCTTGGTCCCACAAGTGGCAAGAAAATTGTCATGCATCTGAAAGGCCAATAAAAATTCAGAATGTGCACAACAACAAGATCAAGTAGAATAATAATAAGAAATTCACAACACAAGGAAAATCACAAACACACATGTGGATATCAAAACAAATGTTGTCATGTTTGAATGATTTGACTACTATTACGGGGCCCAAACAGTTTTGCGTTCCAAAATTTTCTACTTGATTATGCTTGCAGGTATGCCTGGCTGCCAACCATAATAGATGGTATCTTGATAGTGACTACTCTAGGCACATGACCGGGAACAAAGAAAAAATCTGCATGCTGGTGGAGAAAGATGATGGTCATGTCACTTTTAGTGGTAATACGAAAGTTAAGATAATTAGGACAGGTAATGTTGGTAAGTATTCTTCTTGCTATATAGAAGATGTGTTACGTGTTGAAGATCTTGCATATAATCTTCTCAACATCAGTCAACTATGTGACAAGGGCCATAAAGTAGTTCTAGACTCACATGCATGCACTATCCATGAACCAAATTCAAAAGGTTTAAAATTCATTGGAAAAATAGTCAATAACATTTATTTGGTTGATTTAGATGATGTTGCACACATAAATCTATGTCTAACTATAAATAAAGATGACTTAGCCTGGCTTTGGCATCGTAGGCTAGGTCATGCTATTTACAAAATGATGCATAAACTAAATAAATTTAGCATGGTTAAGGGATTACCTGAAATATCATTCAAGAATAATAATAAAATCTGTGAGGCATACACTCAAGGTAAACATACCAGGAAGTCATTTAACTCTAGAATAGAAACCATGTCTTCTAAACCCTTTGAGCTGATTCATATGGATTTGTTTGGTCCTTCTAGATCAGCTAGTTTAATTGGTAGAAGATATGACTTTGTCATTGTAGATGACTTCTCTAGATATACTTGGGTGTTTTTCATAACTGACAAGAATGATACTTTTAGTGAATTTCAAGAATTCTTGTACATAATAAATCAGGATGTTAAGTACTCCATATCCTGTATTATGTCAAATTATGGTGGTGAGTTTGAGAACTCACAGTTTGATGATTTTTGGAGGGATCATGGAATAACTCACAGATTCTCTTCACTAAGAACTCCAGAATAAAATGGAGTTGTTGAACGAAGGAATAGAACCTTGGTGGAAATGGCTCGGACTATGCTGGTGGAGAGTAGCTTACCTAGAAGGTTTTGGGCTGAAGCTGTGAACACATCCTGCTACATTATTAATAGGGCTTTGGTAAGACCTTTTACTCAAAAGACTCCTTATGAACTATTGAAAGGAAAGAAACCCTCACTTGCTCATTTCAAAGTTTTTAGATCTAAATGTTTTATTCATGTTAACTCAAAAAGAGACATTGATAAGTTTGAGGCAAAGAGTGAACCAGGAATTTTCCTGGGATATTCTGAGACTTCTAGAGCCTATAGAATCTATAATGTGAAATTTGAAACTGTTGAAGAATCACCACATGTTGTCTTTGATGAGACAACTAACAGGTTTGATGTTGATCTCTGTAGGAACAAGGATGAAGGAGAGATACTGAAAAATAAAGATGTGCAAAGAGAATAACAAGAAGCTGAAGATGAGATTGAAGGATCAAGAATTCAGGGGGAGGTAAGTGGTAGCTCAGGTAATCAGCTTACCAACATTAGAGTACTTAGAGACCACCCATTAGAGAATGTTATTGGTAATTTGAATGAGCCTCCTAGAACTAGGTCTCACTTTAGAATTGAAAATGAACTGAATTCATTTGCCTTAGTTTCACAAATAGAACCCAAAAACATTGAAACTGCATTTAATGATGATCATTGGATTAATGCCATGCATGATGGGCTGAATCAGTTTGGAAGGAACAGAGTATGGCACCTAGTTCCTAGACCTTCACATGGCTCCATTATAGGCACAAAATAGGTTTTTAGAAATAAAACTGATGAACAAGGAAAAATTGTTGGAAATAAAACTAGACTAGTGGCATAGGGGTACATTAAGAAATTAGGGGTAGATTTTGAACAGTCATTTACTCCTGTGGCTAGGTTAGAAGCCATTAGAATACTTCTTGCATTTGCATGTAGCCTAGGTATAAAACTTCAGTAGATGGATGTCAAATTAACTTTCTTAAATGGTCTAATAAAAGATTATGTTTATGTAAAACAACCACCTGGCTTGGGGTGTGTTGATTTACCTGACCATGTGTACAAGCTGGAGAAGGCATTATATGGACTGAAGTAAGCTTCCAGGGCGTGGTACGATAGGTTGAGCTCGTTCCTCACAGGTAAAGGCTTTTCAAGAGGTGAGGTTGACCAAACCCTATTCACTAAGGTAGATAACATGGATATTCTTGTTATTCAGATTTATGTAGATGACATAGTGTTTGGGTCAACTAAATTATCCATGTGTGAGGAATTTTCTAATGAAATAACAGATGAATTTGAAATGAGTTTAATGGGAGAACTGAAATTTTTCCTTGGACTACAGATCTGTCAAACTTCAGAAGGAAGCTTCATTACTCAAGCAAAATACATCAAGGATCTCCTGAAGAAGTATAAGCTGGAAAACCTCATGGCCATCACTGCACCAATGGGTACATTAACTAGTCTTGATGATGACCCTAAAGGTAAATTGGTTGATTCCAAAACATATCGAGGTATGATCGGATCCTTGCTTTATCTTACTGCATCACGACTAAACATTCAATTTTCTATGTGTTTATGTGCTAGATTTCAGGCGTGTCCTAGGGAATCACATATGAGTGTAGTAAAAAGGATTTTTAGATATTTATCTGGCACCCTTGAGTTAGAATTATGGTATCTTGCTAGGTGTGAGCTAGAACTGATAGCTTACACTGATGCAGATTATGCAGGGTGTAGGATAGATAGAAAAAGCACTAGTGGGTATTGTCAATACCTAGGTGGTTGTCTAGTGTCTTGGACATCTAAGAAGCAACACATTGTTGCTATTTCTACTGCTGAAGCTGAGTATGTTGCAGCAGGAAACTGTGCAGCCAAGGTACTCTGGATTAAGCACCAACTTAATGACTATCACATAAATCTTGGGTGTATTCCTATTTTATGTGACAACACCCGTGCTATTTCCTTAACTAAAAATCCTATCCATCATTCTCGGACTAAGCACATTGAAATAAAACACCATTTCTTGAGAGATGAAGTAAATAAGAATGAAATTGAATTGAACTTTGTAGAATCATAAAAATAGATTGCTGACATTTTTACTAAACCACTTTGTAATGAAAGATTCAAATTCTTAAGAAGAGAACTTGGTTTATGTAAATTTCCGTATGATGACTGATTGCTTGAATTTCTCTTGCATAGAATAAATTCCTTCTGCATTTCACTTAAAATGCACATGTTTCAGGTTGTCAATAAATGACGTAATGTGGTTGTCATTGCATTCTGTCTATCTTGACTCTAAAGGTATATCAAATGGTAAGTTAGGAGAAGGGCAGATTTCTTCTGTTTGAAAACCCATGCCATGTGTAGAGGCTAGTCCTCCACCAGGTACCATGGGTCAAGGGTGTTATAACATCTTGTGTTCATCTCATATCTTACATGCTGAAAGGAGGAGTTCATGTAAGTATGTTCAGAAATCAAGATTTCATTTTGTCGTATCAAGGCAGATGTGAGTGTTTCTTAAGGAATGTTGACACCTGAAGTCGACACTTGTTTGCATAGGCTCTGTCGTCTGCATCCTGTGTCTCAGGTTTTGATTCTGTCTTATTTGGTCAATCGAAAATACCATTTCGGTAAACCGAAACCTTCAATGTCTCCTGAATTGATTAACACCCGGCTGAACAGATGTTTACATCATTCCATATGTTTCCCTCATATATACCTTCTTCATGTGGAATCACATCTATATCCTGTCACTTGGTATAATTCACATCTCTAACCTGAAAAATCTTGCAAAACTCCTGCACTTCATTTTGGAAATAATGACAATCTGACCTTCAATTCATTACTCTAAGCTACTGATTAAGTAATCTTCTCTTATAAGAATCTGTGATGTACAATGAATGAATTGATGGTTTAAGTCTACTAAATTAAAGAGTCTAAATATTAAACTGAATGAAAGAGGTTGTAGATCACACCTAATAGCTCTCAACCACATCTCACATGATATGTTTCATAAAGTATCTCAGAATCTGAAAATTTAAAATTCATGATAAACTTGGTTGAGACACTTGGATTGTGTATTATTTTTAAACATAAATCTTTCTGAAAACCAACAGGCAGCAAAAGTCAATGTTGTATTGAAAAATTCAATAGACAGAGCAATGACTAAGTAGCACTGAGAAATTGGGTCTTTCATCAAATAAATGAAGTGAACCTATGTCATCAAATTCTCTAGCTATCTCTGTTCAAAAATTAAAACTGAATGGTAAATTCTACTGAGTAACTAGGGGTACTGGCATCTAATCAATGTGTATCCTTAAGTCAAAAGGTATGGATTATACCTCACTGTTCTAAAAAATAATGAGCAAAAGTCAAAGAAAATAATGCTGTAAACTATAGGTGAAAAATCAGAACTATCAAAAATGTTTAATCTCAATACATGTCCTTAGTCACTCCTAAAACATCACTAATTTTGAATGAGTAAGATAAAGTTAGATTAAACTTGACACAATCTATGTAGTTTTTGTTTATTGCTATCAAGAGTTATTGTACATTTATTCAAAGAAGTTTGATTGCTAAACTCTCGATTCATCATTCTTAAACCAAATCTCTATCAAGGTTACATTTATGAAGTCTTATACCAGAAGAATCTTAACTCTCAAGGTTTAATTAATGAGGGTTGTTTCAGATTGTAAGCATGTTCATTTCTATACTTCTCTTCATTGAACCTTTCATACATACTCTTGCTTTATCTATCATCCAATCTCATGTCAATTTCGTTGTCAAGATCACATCACTTCTGTCAATCATCTTTTTGCTGATAGAAAAAGGGGAGAGAAAAAAGACTGTGTATTTGAGAATTTCATTTGAGTATGGTGAGTATGGGGGAGAGAGCTATATCTTCTGAATCTTTCCATGTTAGAGAAAGTTACGTTTATGGGGACAAAGCTGTGAGAAGAAGATTTGTCCTTTGCATATTCTGACTCACTGCATATTCTGACTCATTGCATATTCTGACTCATAGCATTCTCAGTGTTGCCATTCAAGTGAAGCAGAGTTGCCATCATCAAAAAGGGGGAGAATGTTGTCTCCTCTGGTTTTGATGCTGGCAAAACTATGATTGATTTGATTAATGCTGGCAAAACTGTGTTGATTTAAAGTTGAGTAGAATAAAATATGTTATAATGTTTTTTCATCACGTCAGAATAAGGTCCATGTTCAAAATCAGGTCGATGCATCTTCTAGTGTAAAGAATATCAGGTCAATGCATATTCATGCATGTTGCTAGACAAGTCAATGCATCTACGCATGTTTTGGCCTAGCAGGTTGATGCGGTTGTAGAAGTATGCATTATCAGGTCGATGCAGTTTGTAGTCAGGTCGATGCTGCCGAGAAAGAGGAAGCCAGCAATTGCATTATGAGGTCGATGCACCTTATGCATCGTCTTGGAGATCAGCTCGATGCAGAAATGTCATGCATTGATGCTTTGAGAGTTTTTGGTAGCATTTCACTGGACAGGTCGACACGCCTAAGTGGCACGTCGATGTTACAGAACATGGAGTGATGGCTTGTGCATTAATAGGTCGATGCACTATGTTGTGCATCGATGCAGCAGTTATTTTTCTGACTGCACAAGGTTTACCTGTATGAGAAACAGGTCGATGCCTTATTGCAAACTTGATGTATTAGTTCATTACGTTCGAAAGACAGGTCGATGAACTTTTGCTTGTGCATAGATGCATTTGCAGAAATTCACACATTCATTCATATGATTTAGCTTGTCTTGATGATATGCTTAAATCTGCATTCTATAATCATTTATTTTGATATCTTGTTAGCTACATGAAAATGAAGTTAATGATGAATCTTCATATCTATTTTATCAGAAACATCAAAGTGGAATTGCCAGAGTGACTCGGCCAATTGTTCAAACATCTAAACTGTAAAGTTCAGAATCAAACTGGCCAAGTCATCTTCACTCAAATCTCCTAAGTGAAGCAACCTGGCACGTGATTCAAGGCTGATACCTTAACAGAAGAATCTACCACATGGAAAGTCTCCAGCCTTCATATGACATGTGGATTCTCGGATCAAGCGCCCTCCAGAAATCAATTTTGTGGGACTTTTCCATCCACATGCCTTATCGAAATCTTGTGGGGGTCCACAAGATTCATGCTCGAGGATAAAGAGGGATCGTGCGTGCACTAGAAGTAGTGAGAAGAGTAAGAGATTCAAAGACATAGAGTAGACCAGAGAAGAAATATAGAGGTGGAAAAAGTGCTCGAGAGTGATCATCTAGAGAATAGAATTTAGAATAGAGAAGAAGTTGAGAATGTGAGTTTCCTGCAGAAGAGTGAGAGAAAATAGAGTATCATAATAAGGAGAAGAAGTCTGAGAAATGAGAGCTTCAGTAGAATTTGGGTCGGTCTTGACTTCTAAATAAGATTCACAGTCTATTGCTCGAGAGAGCTATATGTTTTCATTATGTCTTTATCATTTCTATATGTTTCTTTTTGCTTGTCTTTGAACTAGAGTAAGTTGTGTAATCTGCGGTCTAAGCTGTGCAATCAGCGGTCCAAGCTGTGAGACAGCAGCGAGGAGTTTTTCTCAGACAGCAAGCTATGAAGCTCAGCCGTTTGTAAGGTGTGTGTTCAGCGGATTCAAAGCTTTGTATCAACGGAAGCCTCACTCAATTGAGTGAGGGGTGGACATAGATCTCAAGATTGAGATTGAACCACCTTAAAAATTGCTTTGCCTCTTGTGTGTGATTGCTTGTCTTGTCTTGTTTCATTTTGTATCTTCTCTATATGATTTCTACCTACCAATCTACACCTCAATGGTATATCAAAACACATAGTCAGAAGAATAGGTTATGCCTATCTGGAATACTGTCTCTTGTGTGAGGAGATTCATGAATCAAACCTTCGCCTAGTAGCAGAACTGAGTTGTCACATTGAATGCCTATTTGCTTATTATAGAATCATTTGGTGTTTTGTGTAGATGATAGTATTTTTTCATTAGATCTTCCCATTGCTCATCCAGATTGGTTTGGTAGTTTACTCCACAACAATTTTCATTCTACATTTTAATTACTACTGTTAAGTGAAAAATTGGGGTTGATCTATTCACCCCCCCTCTAGATCAGTTGTTCATCCATATGGTCACATATTCCTTCTATCATGATCGAGTGAGCTCGGGGAGATTGAGAAAACTTAGTTTACTCTGGTTAGTTTATTTTCATCAATCACATTAAGCCAACTAATTGTGCTAAGTAAGTTTTAAATTTGCCATATCGCTTGTGGGACAATTCAACCCCCCCTTCTTGTCCTCTCGCCAACCGGGCCAACATGTTCTTCGCGTCATCTTCCACTATTTTGTGCATCTATGTGTGTGTTAATTCCTATAGCAGAAGGAACCAGAGGCTAGCCTGGCCTCTCGGCATGAGCTAGAGGGACGCGTTGAGGACCTGACACGCCGTCTTGGCGAGATGGAGACTATCGAGAGATTACAGGGCTGCCTTGCCGAGGCAAAGGAGAGGGAGGCCGAGGTGGGGGCCCGAGAGATGGCGATGGTGATTCGAGAGCGGTGAGCTCTCGATCAGTTGGAGGCCCTGCGACGGCGGGTACTGCATAAGTACTAGTGCAGGGGTGCCTCGGGAGAAGCTGCGGGTGGACACACTACTCCTTCAGAGTCGGTATAGACTAGAGGGACTTCGGGCTTCTCACTACGAGAGCTCATGGAGTTAGGTGCCTCTTCTTCAGAGGTGCCACAGCCGGCTCAGCTACCGGCCTCGAGGGCTTCTCGACCACCGAGGTCGGGAGAGAGGCGAGATAGGGATGATGATGAGGTGAGAAGTTTGCATAGTCGACCCCGTACCGATGAGGATCAAAGAGAGAAAGGAGAGTATATAGCTGACTTGTTCTGTACATTGGGGGTGTGTCCCTGGAATTTTGTAATCAAGGAATGTAATTAACATCTTTGTGAAATGAAGCACATTTTCTTTAGTGTACTGCCTTCTGCTTGATTAACATTGTAATGCCCTAGGTTTTTCGGATCTGGATCCGTGGGTTAAGGATCGTCTTTCCGCGGATTGTTGATTGTGTCCGAGTGGGTTTCAGATTTTTAGACCAGATTGTCGGACCCAATGGTTGTGTGCCTGTGAGTTTTCTTGGGTCCGTGGTGTTGTGAGGAGCACACAGGTATTTTTCTGGAATTTTCGGAGAACCTTTGTGGGCCCCGGGTTGCGTTTTGGGTTTTACGCGTGTTTTTGGCCATCGGACCTTCAGAACCCCGTGTAGGGTGAACTGTTGCGTTCTACGACTCTAGGACATTACCACTGCATTGTGCATCTTCCGAGCATCAGGGAGGTGATTTTTCCTTATTTTCCATATTTTTGGTAATTTCTGGATTTTCTATATATAAACCCCCCTTTTTTCTCTCTCCCCATCTCTCATTTCTCTCTTCCCTCCCTCCTTGTTCCCTCACGTTCTCTCCTCTCCCCCTCTCACTCTAGGCGGACGACGGAGGCGGTGAGGGTGGGGCAGCGTGGCTCGTGGGGCGTGGAGCGATGGGCAAGGGACAAGGATCGCGATGGTGGAGGCGGTTCGTGGGATCGCGAGCCAGCGAGGGTTTAAACGACATTTCTTTGCAGATCGGCGACCCCAAGGCACGAAATCTTCAGTAGACGTAGGGAGATGGATCCCCAGCTTGTGCTCTTCCTTTCCCGCGAGTTTTGTAGGTCGTGGTGAGCCGAGAGGGCCTATTTGAGCTTTTTGGGAAAAATCCATATTTTTGGGGTGTGAGCCGGATCTCTCGTTTCAAGGCGTTTCGGACCCATTTGGGATCGTAGATGCATGCTAGGGGTGTCAGGAGAGCTTCCCCCTTGTTTTCCCCATCATCCGTGGATGATCGGGGAGTGGAACGGGTTTTTGGGAATGTTCCCGCCGTCCCGTTCTCGGGTGAGTGTAGCGGTCCTTCCAAAGACCGGCACACTCACTAGCGGCCCAAGGTAGGTGCGCCAGAGACCCTGGCGGCCTAAGCTGGGTGCGCCACTTGTTACTGTTTTGTCGGCAGGGGTTTCTGTCGTCTGGCGGCCGCACGATAAACTGCCAGACTGGGTGGTGGCCAAGACTTCAACCGCTACTCTATTTTGGTCGCTGTGCCTCGGAGCACGTGCTTTTTGACCGATTGGGAGTCTTGCGCCCCTGGCGGCCGTAGGTTCGACTGCTAGAGGGATTGTGGCGGACCAGAGTTGGGCCGCTAGAAGCAGTGTGGCAGTCTGGGTAGGACCGCCCGGCCCTGTGTGATTCATCTTCTGGTTGGCCAAGGGTGGACCGCCAGAGTCCCTGTGGCGGACCAGAGTTGGACCGCTAGAGAATGTAGTGGCCCTCGGTTGGACCGCCAGGCTTTGGATTGCACCGAGTGGTTTGTAGTCCAGTTTCTCTTCGACCGTGGTTTCCGTGAGTTGCGGTCGACCTCGTGAGTGTCCCGGACACCACGTAGGTTCCGTGTCTGTGTTTCTGGGGTGTCTGGAGGTGCCATGTTACCTCGACTAGCGTGCCCGTAGGTGTGCGTGTTTTGAGCTTTGTGTTATGCTCGATCGAGTCACCGTGTATCTGTGTGAGTGCGGTGCAGTTCCCCCGCATGTCATGGGTTTCTGCGGAAGATGGTTCCCAAGTGGGCCATATGTGTGGCCTCGAACTGTGAGTCTAGCTGTCCAGCCTGGGGCTGGAAGGCTTCTCAGTTCCCTTCCCGAGGGAATGGTCTCGGCGGCTCATGAGTTGCCTCAGTATTCGTGCTATCGTGGTTTGAGACCTAGGGATCAGGCTAGATTAATGGCATTGTGTCATTACGTACGACGATCTTGACCCCTAGTCTTGTGACTCAAGGACCGTTGGATTTAGTGAGTCTAGAGGACCGTCCAGAGTCTAGTGGCTCGTCGCCACCTGGTCCTTCTCGACTGTCACGCAGGGTGCGTGCGTGTTTCTCGGAGTTTCTCCATGGAGAGTGGTCATATTAGTGACTCCCCACTAGTCGTAGCCTTCTGACATGCGAGTGGTCCCACCAGGGAGTGGTGGTGAGGCTACCCCGAGAGATGATTTTTAGGCTGGTTATCGTCGGGCCCCATGTTTGACGCTAGAGTCTGGCTGAGTGGAAAACCAGTCAGAGGTCTAGACCTAGGATGTCACGCCCCGAGCGCGGAAGATACCCGGAGATGCGCGACGAGTTTATATCAATCATGTCAATCAGAGTGGTCGTGTATTCGACACAAAGACAGAGACGCGCAAAATAGCAAGATAACCCAATCCTTTATTTCATAATGGGTATACTATTACAAATCCAATACTCTGTTAATAAAAAGAGGAAAAGAATACATAGTTGACTCAAGAAAACTATAGAAAAAGACTAGACGACACTTGTAGAAGCTCTATCACTTTCACTCTTGACCATTCCCATCCGATTGACTTCCATCGTCGTCGGACTTACCTGAAAAGTACAAAGGGACAAACGGAATGAGCGAACGCTCAGTAGGAAATTATATCTCAAGTACTAGCAAGGGATTTAAGTAATTACATCTTTCATGAATGCAATAAAGCTATGCATGCTTGCATAAAACGATAAGATAGAGAGAATGTAATATCAAGGAAATAAGATGAACTTAATCATGAACTTCCAACAAGATAACAAGTGTATTCAAGATATTCAAGCAAGTACGTTTAACAAGTCATGTCAAGAACTTTGGCTATCATGTATCAAGCAAGTAAATTACCCTTTTTCGGGCCACGCATTTCATGTAAAGTCAAGTACGATTCAAGTACAAGATGTGTGTGGAATGTCCAATCAAGCAAGTCAAGTACTCGGTATAATGCCAGATACCTTATCATTTTAACTCCCATGGGCACAAGTACTTTCGGGTGCTCCTCCCAGGACCAGATCGGGCCCTATATGCGCAGGCATTTATCATGTATTTTTGACATCCACTCTTGTTTATATAGCCAATATAGAATTTCAATAATCAAGCTTGTAGACATGTATGACAACTTGGATAGAATAGAGTCCAAAATATGACAAAGGACATAGATTGACGGTAATAACGGTATAATCACGATATCGATAAAACTAGGTAGAATATGATTCTCTTAACTTAGGTACCATGACAAATCAGTATGGACATTCTTTATATAGAATTGAGGTCCACATGAACAGTATATCAAAGCAAGATACCCTCATTCTTATCATAGAATTGAGGTTTACAAGAACGACATGATATGGCATGATATCATCATCCCATTAAGAATTTTCTTATGATATACTCTTTGTATAAACATAAGGGCCGATATACCATGTTTCTTTAGATTGATATGGCAAGGATCGTGTAGTGGGTTTTTAGGGTACAACCAGCTCAGTCGGCCTTGAGGGAATCCAAGGCTACGAGGAGTCTTACGGAGGTCTCTATGACTAACTCGCTAGTCCAAAGGAACGGAATGTCCAATGGAGAGCTTGTATGTCAATGAGAGTTGAGTGTGATCGATGAAACAACATGAAACGTGGGACTATACTCACGGAGTGGAGAATAGTGCCGATATATATATATATTGTAACATATGAAACCATCGGTTAACAAAAATAGGGGAAAATCACTTTTACAGTAAAATAACGACTTAAGTCAAGTCGTTTCTCAAGTAATTAACGCCTAACAGAAGGGCGTTTACATATATTCCGTTTTGCAGAATTTTCAATAATTCAGTAATTTAACTAAAACGCGCCTTGGACAGGGGCGTTTCTTCAAGAGTTAACGACTTCATTAGAAGACGTCTTATTATTTACATATCTGCCAGAATATAAATAATTTTCAGGATTTATATAAAACACGCCCTGGAAAGGGGCGTTACTGTTTAATTCTATTTTACAGAATAAATATATTTCAGGATTTTAACAGAGAAACGCCCTAGGAAGGGGCGTTAGCTTTCATATTCACTCCCTGTTCTGGGGCGTTAACATATGAAAAACGACTTTGTCCAAGTCGTGAATTCAAGAAATTTACAATATTCCAGGAAATACAATTTCAAGAGACAGGAGGCATGGTTATGACAAGAAAATTAACAGGAATTTACAGGTAGAGTCATGCAAGATATTAGAATTGATATTTCATATTTATCGAATTTTAAACAGGATCAATTACTAATTACATGCGGTTGTTCATGAAATTAACGCCTGTATAAAAGGCGTATAATTTGAATTAACGACCTGGTGAGGGTCGTATCTTTTAAAATAGCGCCCTTGACAGGGGCGTTTCTTTCAAAATATTCCAGCAACGTCCGAGAAACTAAAATAAAACTAATACATGATATGCATGATGCTTCTTGTATATATATATTTAGTTTGGGCTACAAGACTTGAGAAGATCCTACCTTAATTGATGATCTGGAAGAGTACTTGTGAAGTAATTGAGGAGAACCCTTTCTACTGCAACTATATAACCGCGGCAGCAGCAGGAAGAATCGTTTGTTTTGAAGAACCCTTGTTCTTCGACTGAATTCCCTACAGAGAAACATGAAGATGTATCAATCCTCACTTCATCATGTTTTGGCTGAAGACAAAAGAAAGAAGAACATTACCTTTGTTCTTCACGTACGCAGGTGCTCTCTTCGATCTGTAAGAAGAGAAAGAGATGAAGAGTTAGTAACTCTTCTTTTGACAGAAAAATAGAAAGAAAGAACGTTCAGTTCTTTACCGTAATAGCCGCAGACGATCAAATGATTTAGGGTTCAGATGAACGAGAGTTTTTATAGGGTTTTGGGTGTCCTATTAGGGTTGGTGATCGTGTGAAAGTAATACTTCTATGATAGAGTCATTACCGCGTTTGAACTCTTTCTAATGCTTATCACTTACCCTGGATAAGTTCTGGGTTCGATCGATTTACGAACTGAATTAACGCCTTTGGTCAGGGCGTCTATTCTTAAATTAACGACCTTGTTCAGGTCGTTTCTTAAGAAGCGTCTTGTATAAGGGCGTTCCTTATTTTTGAAACACGCCCAAGATATGGGCGTTTCTTTTACTTGCCTATTTGGTCGCGTGAGAGTTGACGACCGCACGTGTGGGCGTCCGTTATTTAGTCACGCCGTTTGTAGAGGCGTGTCTTTTTAAATTAACGCCTTACTCAGAGGCATTATTTTTAATTTGTTTTACTTTTGTCTAACTAACCCTATTCTTATTATCCGTATTACTTCTGTAATATATATGTTTTTAATTTTATTTCAATATTCATTTATCAGGGTTGCTACACCCTCCCCCACTTAAAAAGAATTTGGTCCCCAAATTCAATATATATATAATTATACACGTGGAGAGTGTAGAACGTATACCTCTTAGAATAACTCGGGAAATCGTTTCTTCATAGATTCCTCGGTCTCCCATGTCGCTTCGTGTTCAGGATTCTTATTCCATTGTACCTTGAGCATGGGAATAACCTTATTCCTTAGAGCTCGTATTTCTCGATCCAAGATCTTTATAGGCTTCTGTTCATAGGTGAGATCTTTCTGGATCACCAGATCTCCATGCTCGATAATATGCGATGGATCGTGCACATACTTCTTCAACATAGATATGTGAAACACATTATGCACGTCGAACAATTGAGGAGGTAACGCGATGCGATAAGCAACCTCGCCAACTCTTTCAAGTACCTCAAATGGTCCGACGAATCTTGGCGTAAGCTTGCCCTTAACACCAAATCTTCGTATGCCACGTCCAGGCGATATCTTGAGAAATACATGATCTCCGATTTGGAATTCAAGATCTCTCCTTCTTGTATCAGCATAAGCCTTTTGTCTCGTCTGAGCAACTTGCAATCTTTCTCTGATTACTTGTATCTTCTCAGTTGTATCCCTTACCATGTCTGGACCTAATAGTTGTTTTTCTCCAACTTCGTTCCAGCATAAGGGTGATCGGCAACTCCTTCCGTATAAAGCTTCGAAAGGTGCCATTTGGATACTAGCTTGGTAGCTATTATTATATGCAAATTCCACTAGTGGCAAATGATCGTGCCAGCATCCTCCAAAGTCCATGATGCATGCTCTAAGCATATCCTCAACAACCTGGTTTGTTCTCTCGGTCTGACCATCCGTTTGTGGGTGGAAAGCTGTACTAAAGTTAAGCCTTGTTCCCAATGAATGTTGTAATCCCTTCCAAAAATGAGAAGTGAAACGGGGATCTCTATCAGACACGATTGAGATAGGAATTCCATGTAACCTGACTATTTCCTTGATGTATAGTGCAGCTAGCACATCAATTGACCATCGGCTTTTTATTGGCAAGAAATGCGCCGATTTAATTAATCGGTCAATGATAACCCAGATTCCATCATGTCCTCCTTTAGATTTAGACAAACCCATGATGAAGTCCATACCAATATCCTCCCACTTCCACTTAGGAATATCTAGAGGATGTAGTTTTCCAGCAGGCTTTTGGTGTTCTGCCTTGACCTGTTGGCATGTGAGACAGCGTGCTACATAGTTCGCTATTTCTCTTTTCATATTGGGCCACCAAAAGTTCCTCTTTACATCTTGGTACATTTTAGTTGATCCAGGATGAATAGTGTACCTTGATCGGTGAGCTTCATCTAAGATCTTCTTCTTTAATTCCGGACAATCGGGTATACAAGTTCTACCTTTGAACAACAATCTTCCATCAGAAGTTAGTTGAAAATCAGATTGTCCTTCTAATCTGCCTTTGATTTCCACTAATACAGGATCATCACCCTGAAGTACTTGTATCTCAGATAATAAATCTGACTGTATGCTTACATGAGATAATGTAACAAATTTGGATTCCGTGTCCAAGCTTATATTGAGCTCGGAGAATTGTTCAAGTAACCTCCATTCTTGTATCATACAATTGGCTATCATTGCTCTCGGCTTTCGACTAAGGGAATCAGCAACATAATTACCCTTTCCGGGATGGTATTGTATATTGAAGTCGAAGTCCTTGAGATATTCTAGCCAGCGTCTTTGTCTCATGTTTAGCTCCTTTTGTGAGAATAGATATTTGAGACTCTTGTGATCGGAGTATACAGTAAACTGCACTCCATATAAGTAGTGTCTCCATATCTTTAGGGCAAATACCACCGCGGCCAGTTCTAAGTCATGGACGGGGTAATTCTCCTCATGCTTCTTCAGTTGACGTGAAGAGTATGCTATGACCTTTCCTTGTTGCATTAGGACACATCCGAGGCCAATGCCAGAAGCATCTGTGTAGACCTCGAATTTCTCTCCTTCTATCGGTAGAGCTAACACCGGAGCTGTAGTGAGATGATCCTTGAGAGTTTGGAAACTTCTTTCACATTCCTCACTCCATTCATATCGGATCTCCTTGCGAGTTAACCTTGTAAGGGGCACGGCGATCTTAGAGAAATCTTTGATGAATCGCCGATAATATCCTGTAAGACCTAAGAAACTTCTGATCTCGCTTGCATTAGTGGGTCTTTCCCAGTTTCTTACAGCTTCAACCTTTGACAGATCTACTGATAATCCATCTTTTGATATGACATGTCTGAGAAAAGCCACTTCTTCAAGCCAGAACTCGCATTTGCTGAGTTTAGCATATAATTGATTTGTCCTCAAGACTTGCAATGCAATCCTCAAATGCTCTTCATGTTCTTCCTTAGTCTTAGAATATATCAATATATCATCAATGAAGACTACTATGAATTGATCCAAGTAAGGCCTGAATATGCTATTCATTAACTGCATAAAGGCAGCAGGGGCATTTGTTAGTCCAAAAGGCATAACAACAAATTCATAATGGCCATACCTGCTTCTGAATGCGGTCTTGTGAATGTCATCATCCTTGATTCTTAATTGATGATATCCCGACCTGAGATCAATCTTGGAAAAGTATTTGGATCCTGAAATCTGATCAAATAATTCATCGATTCTCGGCAGTGGATACTTGTTCTTGATAGTAAGATGATTCAACTGTCGATAGTCGATACACAATCTCATGGATCCATCCTTCTTCTTTACAAATAAGACTGGTGCTCCCCACGGGGAAGTACTTGGTCTAATAAACCCTTTTCGGATTAGTTCCATCAACTGCTCCTTCAACTCCTTGAGTTCAGCAGGGGACATTCTATATGGTGCCTTTGAAACAGGACCAGCACCAGGGACTAAGTCAATGGTGAAGGCCACTTCTCTTTGAGGGGGTAATCCCGGCAAATCTTCCAGAAATACGTCTGGAAATTCTTGCACTACCTGAATGTCTTCTATCTTGGTTTCCTTAGCTTCTTTAACAGTGACAAAAGCAAGGAAGGATACACATCCCTTCCTGACGAGCTTGCTTGCTTGAAGAGCCGAAATAAGGGGGGATTTGCTTCGACTCTTAGGACTAGTATAAGTCAGTTCTGGAAATTCTTTGAAAACAATCTTGCTATTACGGCAATCAACCGTTGCCTGGTACTTAGATAACGAATCTGCTCCTAGTATAACATCATATTCTTTTAGATCTAAGCAGATAAGATCAATAGGAAAATTCTTTCCTCGAACCAACACCTCACAGTTTTGGTAATGATGCGTGATATCCGTCTCGTTTCCGAGAGGAGTAGACAACACTATTTTCATCCATTCCGGTTCTAGAGGTAATGGGTCAGCAAACTTCTTAGAAACAATAGAATGCGATGCACCCGTATCAAATAAGACATGTGCATATTTGGAACAAATTTTCAATGTACCTTCCACTAATCCGCCTTCTTCTTCAGGTTCAGTCTCCTGTATTGCATGAAGACGAGCATTCTTTGTCACCGGGCATTTACCATCGCCGGCTTGGTCGTTCATTAATGGACACTCGGGAATCCGATGCTCACAGCTTCCACAACGGAGACAAGCTCCTAATTTCCTCCAGCATTCTTCTGTCTTGTGACCAGCCTTGTCACAATGCTTGCATACTGTATTAGAAGGGGTAGTTGTGGTAGAGAAAGGCTTGGTCTTTTTGAACTTATGGTCTTGAGAGGAAGAACCTCCGTTATTGGGCCTCTTCTTGAAATTGGGTTTGAAAGAACCCGAACCCGTGACTTGTTCCTTCTTGTCTTTCCCTCGGATCCTATCAGATAGTTCCGTGGCATCTTCAAGTAGTTGGGCTCGGCGCACTATTTCAGAATAAACATGGATGTCCATAGGCGCCAGTTGAGTAATATAGTGGGGCCTAAGCTCATTAAGAAATCTACGGGCTTTCATCTTCTCCGTGATAATAAGATGCTTAGCATATCTAGACAACCTGGAGAACTGAGCTTCATAATCTGCTAATGATAGGGATCGTTGCTTTAATGCAGCGAATTCGGCAGCCTTCTTTTCTTGGACTCGGTCCGAGAAATATTTAGCATTGAAGTATTCCACAAATTCTTCCCATGTTACTTGAGTCGGATCTATGGTTGCTTCAATAGACTCCCACCAGCATCTAGCATCTTTCTCTAATTGAAATGTAGCTAATAGAACTTTGTCCTGATCCGTGCATTGCATGACACGGAATATGCGTTCGGTTTCCCGAACCCAATGCTCGGCATCGTCCAGATCGGTCGATCCCATAAACTTCAGGGGATTCATGTTCTTAAATGCTTGGTGTAAGCTTCCAGCTCGTGGAGCACCACCTTGTGCTACCTGTTGTAGCACTTGGGTCATCCCTTGGAGGGTACGCTGCATGTTGCGCCATTGAGCACGTTCGGCAGCCATTATCCTACAATTACAATAACTATATTAGTATGTGATCGTATTTAAAGACTCGTATACTATGTTAAATCTAACCCTTGGTTCTACCCAATCTCACTGGTTTAAAGGTTCAACTTATCCTTGGACTTGGGTTTTTCCTAGGAATTGAATAACTTGGCTCTGATAACACAAAAACTGTCACGCCCCGAGCGCGGAAGATACCCGGAGATGCGCGACGAGTTTATATCAATCATGTCAATCAGAGTGGTCGTGTATTCGACACAAAGACAGAGACGCGCAAAATAGCAAGATAACCCAATCCTTTATTTCATAATGGATAGACTATTACAAATCCAATACTCTGTTAATAAAAAGAGGAAAAGAATACATAGTTGACTCAAGAAAACTATAGAAAAAGACTAGACGACACTTGTAGAAGCTCTATCACTTTCACTCTTGACCATTCCCATCCGATTGACTTCCATCGTCGTCGGACTTACCTGAAAAGTACAAAGGGACAAATGGAATGAGCGAACGCTCAGTAGGAAATTATATCTCAAGTACTAGCAAGGGGTTTAAGTAATTACATCTTTCATGAATGCAATAAAGCTATGCATGCTTGCATAAAACGACAAGATAGAGAGAATGTAATATCAAAGAAATAAGATGAACTTAATCATGAACTTCCAACAAGATAACAAGTGTATTCAAGATATTCAAGCAAGTACGTTTAACAAGTCATGTCAAGAACTTTGGCTATCATGTATCAAGCAAGTAAATTACCCTTTTTCGGGCCACGCATTTCATGTAAAGTCAAGTACGATTCAAGTACAAGATGTGTGTGGAATGTCCAATCAAGCAAGTCAAGTACTCGGTATAATGCCAGATACCTTATCATTTTAACTCCCATGGGCACAAGTACTTTCGGGTGCTCCTCCCAGGACCAGATCGGGCCCTATATGCGCAGGCATTTATCATGTATTTTTGACATCCACTCTTGTTTATATAGCCAATATAGAATTTCAATAATCAAGTTTGTAGACATGTATGACAACTTGGATAGAATAGAGTCCAAAATATGACAAAGGATATAGATTGACAGTAATAACGGTATAATCACGATATCGATAAAACTAGGTAGAATATGGTTCCCTTAACTTAGGTACCATGACAAATCAGTATGGACATTCTTTATATAGAATTGAGGTCCACATGAACAGTATATCAAAGCAAGATACCCTCATTCTTATCATAGAATTGAGGTTTACAAGAACGACATGATATGGCATGATATCATCATCCCATTAAGAATTTTCTTATGATATACTCTTTGTATAAACATAAGGGCCGATATACCATGTTTCTTTAGATTGACATGGCAAGGATCGTGTAGTGGGTTTTTAGGGTACAACCAGCTCTGTCACGCCCCGAGCGCGGAAGATACCCGGAGATGCGCGACGTGTCTATATCAATCATGTCAATCAGAGTGGTCGTGTATTCGACACGAAGACAGAGATGTGTAAAATAACAAGATAACCCAATCCTTTATTTCATAATGGATAGACTATTACAAATCCAATACTCTGTTTAATAAAAAGGAAAAGAATACATATTTGACTCAAGAAACTATAGAAAAGACTAGACGACACTTGTAGAAGCTCTATCACTTTCACTCTTGACCATTCCCATCCGATTGACTTCCATCGTCGTCGGACTTACCTGAAAAGTAGAAAGGGACAAACGGAATGAGCGAACGCTCAGTAGGAAATTATATCTCAAGTACTAGCAAGGGGTTTAAGTAATTACATCTTTCATGAATGCAATAAAGCTATGCATGCTCGCATAAAACGACAAGATAGAGAGAATGTAGTATCAAAGAAATAAGATGAACTTAATCATGAACTTCCAACAAGATGACAAGTATATTCAAGGTATTCAAGCAAGCACGTTTAACAAGTCATGTCAAGAACTTTGGCTATCATGTATCAAGCAAGCAAGTAAATTACCCTTTTTCGGGCCACGCATTTCATGTAAGGTCAAGTACGATTCAAGTACAAGATGTGTGTGGAATGTCCAATCAAGCAAGTCAAGTACTCGGTATAATGCCAGATACCTTATCATTTTAACTCCCATGGGCACAAGTACTTTCGGGTGCTCCTCCCAGGACCAGATCGGGCCCTATATGCGCAGGCATTTATCATGTGTTTTGACATCCACTCTTGTTTATATAGCCAATATAGAATTTCAATAATCAAGCTTGTAGACACGTATGACAACTTTGATAGAATAGAGTCCAAAATATGACAAAGGACATAGAATGGCGATAATAACGGTATAATCACGATGTCGATAAAACTAGGTAGAATATGGTTCCCTTAACTTAGGTACCATGACAAATCAATATGGACATTCTTTATATAGAATTGAGGTCCACATGAACATTAGATCAAGCAAGATACCCTCATTCTTATCATAGAATTGGGGTTTACAAGAACGACATGATATGGCATGATATCATCATCCCATTAAGAATTTCTTATGATATACTCTTTGTATAATCATAAGGGCCGGTATACCTTGTTTCTTTAGATTGACATGGCAAGGATCGTGTAATGGGTTTTTAGAGTACAACCAGCTCAGTCGGCCTTGAGGGAATCCAAGGCTACGAGGAGTCTTACGGAGGTCTCTATGACTAACTCGCTAGTCCAAAGGAACGGAATGTCCAATAGAGAGCTTGTATGTCAATGAGAGTTGAGTGTGATCGGTAAATCAACATGAAAACATGGGACTATACTCACGGAGTGGATAATAGTGCCGATATACATATATATTATAATATATAAAACCATCGGTTAGCAAATCAGATGAAAATCAGTTTATAGTAAAATAACGACTTAGGTCAAGTCGTTTTTCAAGTAATTAACGCCTAACAGAAGGGCGTTTACATATGGTCCGTTTTGCAGAATTTTCAATAATTCAATAATTTATCTAAAACGCGCCTTGGGAAGGGGCGTTTCTTCAAGAGTTGACGACTACAGCAGCAGGTGTCTCCTTATATATATATATTTGACAGAATATCAATAATTTCATGAATTGTCTAAAACACGCCTTGGTCAGAGTCGTTTCTTCAAGATCTGACGACTACACGAGAAGGCGTCTTATTGTTTACATATTTGACAGAATACAATTAATTTACAGGAATTATCAAAAACGCGCCCTGGGAAGGGGCGTTAC
Source organism: Amorphophallus konjac (assembly GCA_022559845.1). Taxonomy (NCBI): domain Eukaryota; kingdom Viridiplantae; phylum Streptophyta; class Magnoliopsida; order Alismatales; family Araceae; genus Amorphophallus; species Amorphophallus konjac. The sequence goes on along the minus strand of CM040124.1, from coordinate 214,548,944 downwards.
TATTTAATTCTATTTTCCAGAATATTTAAATTTTAGGATTTTAACCGATACACGCCCTAGGAAGGGGCGTTACCTTTCAGATTCACGCCCTATGAGGGGGCGTTAATATGTGGAAAACGACTTTGTCCAATTCGTTAATTCAAGTTCCTTCAGAAACTTTAAGGACAGTAACAATTTCAGTATAACAGAGGAAGGAATGTAATATCATGACAGTAAAATTAGCAGGTTGAAGACAGAGGATCATGCATTATTTTATAATCATGATTTCATAGATAATCAATTCTTAAGATGGGTGATTAACGGTTTAAAGAAATTAACGCCTGAGTACGGGGCGTTAAACATGAAATTAACGACCTGGGAAAAGGCGTTTCATGTGAATTAGCGCCCTTGACAGGGGCGTCTCTTTCAAAATATTGCAGAAAACGCATGGAAACTATAATAACTGTATGCATGACATGCTTATATATATATATATCTTGCATTAATTTCATTTGGGCTACAATAACTTGAGAAAACCTACCTTAATATGATTGATCTTGACGAAGGGTTTGAAGGATCAGAAACTTCAACCGCAACTTTCGAACAGTGGTATCAAGGAGAAGAACTGCAGTTTTCCTATAAGAAAAGAAGAAACATTAGTATTTCTTCATACTTTCTGACCGAAAGGAAAAAGGAAAAAGAACAATACCTTTGTTCTTCACGTACGCCGCCTTCTTAACCTATAACAGAAGAAGAAGATGAAGAACAGTTAGTTCTTCATGCAACAGACGTAGAGAATTAGAGGAACTATTCCTCTCTCACGTACCTTGCAGACTCCGAACGCCAAATAGCGTTGTAGGGTTCGAGCAGTAGGTTATTTATAGGGATTTTGGAAGTCCTATTAAAAGTAGTGTTTGATTGAGGGTAACATATCCCTAATAGAGTCCTTACTCTAATAGACACTTACTAGATTAGGTTAATCTTTCCCTGGATAAGCTCTGGGTTCGAACGAGTCACGAACTGAATTAACGCCTTTGGTCAGGGCGTGTATTCTTTAATCAACGCCTTGCATAAGGGCGTTTCTTAAAAAGCGCCTTGAAAAAGGGCGTTTCGCGTTTTAAAACACGCCCAAGATAGAGGCGTTTCTTTTACTTACCCATTTGGTCGCGTGAGAACTGACGACCGTAGGTGTGGGCGTCCTTTCTTTATTCACGCCATGGATAGAGGCGTTTCTTTATAAATTAACGCCTTAATAAGAGGCGTTATTTTTAATTTGTTTTATTTCATCCAATTAACCCTATTCCTTTTATATATATGTTTTAATTCATTTCAATTATTCATTTATTAGGGTTGCTACAAGCTCAATCGGCCTTGAGGGAATCCAAGGCTACGAGGAGTCTTACGGAGGTCTCTATGACTAACTCGATAGTCCAAAGGAACGGAATGTCCAATGGAGAGCTTGTATGTCAATGAGAGTTGAGTGTGATCGATGAAACAACATGAAACGTGGGACTATACTCACGGAGTGGAGAATAGTGCCGATATATATAAATTGTAACATATGAAACCATCGGTTAACAAAAACAGGGGAAAATCAGTTTTACAGTAAAATAACGACTTAAGTCAAGTCGTTTCTCAAGTAATTAACGCCTAACAGAAGGGCGTTTACATATATTCCGTTTTGCAGAATTTTCAATAATTCAGTAATTTAACTAAAACGCGCCCTGGACAGGGGCGTTTCTTCAAGAGTTAACGACTTCACCAGAAGACATCTTATTATTTACATATCTGCCAGAATATAAATAATTTTCAGGATTTATATAAAACACGCCCTGGAAAGGGGCGTTACTGTTTAATTCTATTTTACAGAATAAATATATTTCAGGATTTTAACAGAGAAACGCCCTAGGAAGGGGCGTTAGCTTTCAGATTCACTCCCTGTTCTGGGACGTTAACATATGAAAAATGACTTTGTCCAAGTCGTGAATTCAAGAAATTTACAATATTTCAGGAAATACAATTTCAAGAGACAGGAGGCATGGTTATGACAAGAAAATTAACAGGAATTTACAGGTAGAGTCATGCAAGATATTAGAATTGATATTTCATATTTATCGAATTTTAAACAGGATCAATTACTAATTACATGCGGTTGTTCATGAAATTAACGCCTGTATAAAAGGCGTATAATTTGAATTAACGACCTGGTGAGGGTCGTATCTTTTAAAATAGCGCCCTTGACAGGGGCGTTTCTTTCAAAATATTCCAGCAACGTCCGAGAAACTAAAATAAAACTAATACATGATATGCATGATGCTTCTTGTATATATATATTTAGTTTGGGCTACAAGACTTGAGAAGATCCTACCTTAATTGATGATCTGGAAGAGTACTTGTGATGTAATTGAGGAGAACCCTTTCTACTGCAACTATATAACCGCAGCTGCAGCAGGAAGAATCGTTTGTTTTGAAGAACCCTTGTTCTTCGACTGAATTCCCTACAGAGAAACATGAAGATGTATCAATCCTCACTTCATCATGTTTTGGCTGAAGACAAAAGAAAGAAGAACATTACCTTTGTTCTTCACGTACGCAGGTGCTCTCTTCGATCTGTAAGAAGAGAAAGAGATGAAGAGTTAGTAACTCTTCTTTTGACAGAAAAATAGAAAGAAAGAACGTTCAGTTCTTTACCGTAATAGCCACAGACGATCAAATGGTTTAGGGTTCAGATGAACGAGAGTTTTTATAGGGTTTTGGGTGTCCTATTAGGGTTGGTGATCGTGTGAAAGTAATACTTCTATGATAGAGTCATTACCGCGTTTGAACTCTTTCTAATGCTTATCACTTACCCTGGATAAGTTCTGGGTTCGATCGGTTCACGAACTGAATTAACGCCTTTGGTCAGGGCGTCTATTCTTAAATTAACGACCTTGTTCAGGTCGTTTCTTAAGAAGCGTCTTGTATAAGGGCGTTCCTTATTTTTGAAACACGCCCAAGATATGGGCGTTTCTTTTACTTGCCTATTTGGTCGCGTGAGAGTTGACGACCGCACGTGTGGGCGTCCTTTATTTAGTCACGCCGTTTGTAGAGGCGTGTCTTTTTAAATTAACGCCTTACTCAGAGGCGTTATTTTTAATTTGTTTTACTTTTGTCTAACTAACCCTATTCTTATTATCCGTATTACTTCTGTAATATATATGTTTTTAATTTTATTTCAATATTCATTTATCAGGGTTGCTACATATGACGTATGGTCTGTGTGTGCACACGTGATGGGGGGCAGTAGGACCAGCGCTGACGAGCGTGACCCCAACTAGTCACTTGTTCTGTGGTTACTTGTACGGTGTCTCAGTTCCAGCTGGGCCAGAGGCAGACACCCGAGGCGCGGTTTAAGTCGTCAGTGGACGCATCCGGCCTTTCTTCTGGTGGGCAGGTACTCCTGTCACGTGAGACGTGACTCTCCTGTTTCTGGGTTCCGTTTCTCATCTGCGAGACGTGGTTTTCTGGACCGGCTGGTGTTTCCGAGTTAGTGGCCAGGGTGCTAGTAGCTTTATCGAGGTTACGTCTTGTTGGTGCAGTGTCCGCGACCGGGTGGTCGGGGTTCCACCTTGGATAGCGTGTCCAGGTTAGCCGTGTCCTGGGAGTCAGGCCTCTACGGCGGGGTTTCCGTGGGTTTTTAGTTCGGTAAGTGGTACTACTGTGGTTCGGTAGCCCCAGACCGTGAGATCGGAGTGTGTTTTCCTCGTACAGTAGGAGTAGCTATAGTGTTGAGTTTTGACCGGCCACCGGTTCGTTGTTCCTGCTGTAGTTGTAGCTTTCCTTTCCGCTACTGCCGTTGTTTCCGGTTGGGGTTCCGCGGGACCCCTGCTGAGTCTCTATTTGGAGACTCATCCCTGCTTTTCAGGCGTGGTGGTTATTCCTCGAGGTTCGATGGTACAGTGTTGCGGAGGTTCTTGTGGATGCACTTTTCGACACGCTCATTTGTTTGTTTCTTTAAGTCGGTTTATTGGGTGGATTTATTCGTTTATTAAGTGCGTGGGCGTGCCAGTCACAAAGTGACAATTTATTGTACGCTTGATCTGACTAATCAAACGATTGTGTGGTTCGTGTCGAGACCAAAACCCGCCCCGCCATAAAGGTCACAGCGTCATTTGCATCCCCTCGGAGAGGGGAACACCCTTGATTAATCGTCAGGAATCAGGGCTTCATGGCCAGGAAACTATATCGAGTGAAACAAGCCGATAGCGGTCTCAAATCAGTCGGAAAGCTCTATGTCTAGGGAAGCAAGCATTCGAAATATGTCGGTCACTCAAGGGACCATTTTGATATTCGGACGAGCGTTCGGCTTCAGAGAATCGTGATCATCATGGGGAAAACTGGAGCATATGTATGCCGGGGGTACGACAAGTTTATTGTTCAAAGGGATAGGAGACATTCGGTTGAATCCCGGTTAGAGTGGTTAGAAATCAGTGAGTTTATTATCCCGGTGCGAGATCGAGTCAGGACCATTCCGGGGGCGCCTCCTGCGGTCCAAACGAGGCTTGCGTGGGCATCGTTAATATTTCCGGTGCCGAAGGGCAGCGGGAAATTGTCCCGGGACTAGATTCCAAAATAAAGACGTGTACAGAGATAGCTGACTATATGCTTAGGATGTGGGTCAGACAATGACCATGGTTGGGGCAAACCCGAGGTCCAAACGTGACTCACGAAGGTCTTATTGATATTCCCATACGTAGGGTTCAGGGAGAACGAGAGCCGCCTCATTCCATCAAGATTTTTGTCAGTCGTTCATGGACCCATTTATGTTCGGACAAAGGTCCATATTGAAGGCATAGACGGAAACGAACCCGTACAAATGTATGCCGAGAGTACGGCAAGTTTAATGCAAGTACGGGATTTGATCCCGGTATATATGTCGGTCACAAACGGATCATTCATTGTTCGGACGAGAGTCCGCATTTGAAGCATCAAAGACGACGACAAAACCGTATGAATGTCTACCGCGAGTACGGTAAGTTTAATGGGATTACGGGATTGGATCCCGATAGAAGTGGGTCAAGCTGATGGATTATTGGCCCGAGACGGTTTTAGACTATGGCCATGTCGGGGATTCCGAGGTCCACATCTGATACCATGGGCCATCATTGCTTTTCTCTTCATACACAGTCCGAGGGAGCGAACTGTTCGGTGTAGAGCCCGAACTCGCCATCGTGCGCCCTCGCACGCGGATCAACCTGCGCGGTCAGGTCGCGGGGTTCAACCTGCCCGATCAGGTCACGGGGGTCAAGGGGGCAGCGCCCCTTGCGGGGGTCTCCGGGGGCGGAGCCCCTCGAACAAAAATTTTAGTTATAGCAGGGGCAACTTTTCATTATTGGTTTCCTATCCCTTTTATTTGTTTTATCGGTTTAGGTCTCTTCTTTTGTTTTATTCATTAGTTTCAAGTCTTTCTTCTATTTAGTTAATCGCCCTTTTTTAATGAGGCACACCGGTTTAACGAAGCAAATGGGCGCGCCAGATAACGGGATGCCAAGGGGAGCGCCAGTTTAATGGGTGCAATAGGGCGCGCCGGTTAAGGATGTAAAGGGGGGCGCCGGATACATGGCAAGAAGGAAGAGGGGCCAGGGGCGCGCCGGAATAGGGTAATACAAAGGAGGGCACGCCGGATTAAGAAGCACAAGGGGGGCGCCGGGTAAGGCCAATGAACAGTAAGGCGCACCGGTTTAAGGGGGCTATGCAAGGGGGGGGGGCGCCGGATAGGTGCCAATAAAATGAAGGGGGTTTTGAGTGTGGGGTTAAACCGGCGCCGGGGGGGTACCGCGCCGGATTAGCCCACGTCAGATTAGGAGCGTGCTGGGATAGCTTCTATAAGGTTTTCTTTCATTCTTGTTGGCTCTGTTTCTTCTTTCTTTCAATTGCAAGTTAATTTGTTGATTGGTTTGTTCATCGAATTGGTGGATTAAGTTTCTGGAGAGGAAGATTAAGTGTTTTAATTTTTTCTTAAGGTCGATTAGCATGAAGATTCGAGTGTTTTGTTAGAAGAGTTTGCTGCAGGAACTCAAAGGTCCGGGGTTTCAGACATGAAGGAGCCTGGTTTGTTCAGATTTTCTATTTGATTCGGAGGCTTCAAGCGCATGCAGCTCTGGCCCTCGGAGAGTTTAGTTTGATTCATTTGTTCCTGGCAAAAAATGGGCAGCACCTCCCCCAGACTGAGGCTTGCCAGAGACAAATAGGGGAACACCAAATGGATTGCTCAGGATGAACCTCACAATGCAGACCTCACGGCAGTCCGTTAACCCACATGTGAGTGTGGAAGAGCTCGAGGACTAGCCTTCAAGAACTCTCGCGACTCACGGGTAATAATTTCTCAAGGCGGGACAAATGTATGCCATAGGAGGGCTGTAAATGTTCATCCATCTGTGGGTTCCTTAGAAGGTCATGCCACAGAGAGGCAGACTTCTAAAGGCCCTTGGATGAGAAGAAAACCGAGATAAAGAGGGAGAGATCAAAACGATAGAACACCAGTCATGCCCACAAAGAAAAGCGTTCTTTTTATTCAGCCCCAAGGAAAAGGGGGAAAAGAGATATAGGAGGGGAGATTTACCCCAAAGCAAGGAAAACACATCAGAGAAAGAGGAAAGAAATACATCGGTGGGGGAGGGGGAACGGAGCACAAGCTCCTCCCCCCTACGAGCTCACCTCTCTTCTCTCACGCTCAATCTCTCTTTTCTTCACCTCTCCGGCGTGGATGGAAGGAGTTTTCTTCTCTTCGGGTGGCCTTCTCTTCTTTCTTCAGTCGTCCTCCGGGGGTTCAAGCCTCTCTCCTTTTGCTTCTCCAGTGGAACATGCCTTTTATAGAACGGACAGTGGGGGAGAGGATTCCCGGCACCTCTGCCACATCTGCAACGACATCAGGAGATAACCCAGTGCGCTGGCTTCTGCTGGTTCATGGAGTACACTGTCATTCGTCCGAAGATGGTACATTCGTGGATTTGTCGGAAGATCTTCTATTGCTTCCACCGTCGATGCATGCCTCACCGCTGTGCTGTCGAACGGAGGTGGAGACAGGGCTTGGGGCATTGAATGCCCTACTCTCTCAACTCTACGCCCAAAGCTGACAGGAGAACACAGTATCAGAGGATGGATGGGATGGCATTTGAGTTAAACCGACGCGGGGTTGTGCGCACCGGATTAACAACATACAAAGAGGCATGCCGGATTGCAACCAAGACGGGGCGCGCCGGTTTAATGGCCATAGGTGGGGTGCGCCGGTTTAAGGCCCAAGCAATGGCGCGCCGGTTTAAGTGCAGGCCGCGCCAGTTTAGACTTCGTCTCGGGGTCGTGGCTATTCGGACGGATGCTTGTCCTCCCATGTTGCTTTAGTTGTAATGCACCGCCTCAGGGGTGTTTAGTTCAGGGCCTCTAAATCCTGATTCGAAACTTTGAGTGATTTCCGGTGCATGCCGAACATGTGTTTGAATTCTCGAGTTTCTTTTGATTCGGCCTTCAGCACCGCCGACTGGGGAACCGGGGCTGTCTCTTCTGCCCGAGGGGCTTCTTTGTTTGGTGGCAGAGCACCGGGTATATATTCGTCCTGCTTGGAGGAGGCATGAGGTTTATTCGGCCTTTCCGTCTTCGACTCGCTCTCGAGTGCTGAGACGTGCTTGTCGTATGATCATCATCATTTTTTGACGTCCACAAATGCCCCCCGCTCGTGGGTGGCGCAAACGAGGGATGGATGCGTGGGGCCCACGATTGTAGAGTTCTTTGACAAGATATCTGTTCTTCCGGGCTGGCAGAATGCTGGTCCGGTGCAAATTCACAGGAAAGCGCTCACTCTTTCAGTGAAGGGATGAGGGAACTGCTTCACCGCGTATGCACGTAGACCGAGATGCCTGAGTGGGGGTTTAGTCATCGGTATGGAGTTAATACTAAAGCAAGAAGTAAGGGTTTATGCGCCATCCTCGGCGAAAGGCCTGAAATGACCCAGATGTGGCCAATCCCGAGGGGGTTGATAACTCGTGCTACGTTTAATGAAAGGTCTTTATTCATTGACTCAGACGGAGGGTCCAAGCCGAAGCAAAGGCGGTTTCTTTTTGTTCATCGGTTCAGACGAAAGGTCAGAGCCGAAGCAAGAGGGGTCTTTTGCTCATGCCCTCGGACGGAAGATCCGAGTCACGGGTTGGTTCACCAGTGGGACTGGAAATTGTAATATAGGGGTGGTTTATTCATTGGAACGGGATTAGTGTCAAAGCAAGGGTCTTTTTGTTCATGGAACAAGACGAAAGGTCCAGGCCATAGGTTTGTTCATCGACGCCGACAGGGTGTCAGAGACCGACGTGGTTTATTCGTTGACACGGGGTTAGTGCCAAAGCAAGCGTCTTTTTGTTCATGGAACCAGACGAAAGGTCCGGACCACAGGCTTGTTCATCGATGCCGACGGGGAGTCGGGGGACCTCATTGACACGGGGTTAGTGCCAAAGCAAGGGTCTTTTTGTTCATGGAACCAGATGAAAGGTCCAGGCCACAGGCTTGTTCATCGATGCCGACAGGGAGTCGGAGACCGACGTGGTTTGTTCATTGACACGGGGTTAGTGCCAAAGCAAGGGTCTTTTTGTTCATGGAACCAGACAAAAGGTCCGGGCCATAGGTTTGTTCATCGACGTTGATAGGTTGTCGAAGACCGATGTGGTTTATTCGTTGACACGGGGTTAGTGCCAAAGCAAGGGTTTTTTTGTTCATGGAACCAGACGAAAGGTCAGGGCCACAGGCTTGTTCATCGATGCCGACGGGGAGTCGGGGGACCGACGTGGTTTGTTCATTGACACGTGGTTAGTGCCAAAGCAAGGGTCTTTTTGTTCATGGAATCAAACGAAAGGTCCGGGCCACAGGCTTGTTCATCGATGCCGATAGGGAGTTGGAGACCGACGTGGTTTGTTCATTGACACGGGGCTAGTGTCAAAGCAAGGGTCTTTTTGTTCATGGAACCAGACGAAAGGTCCGGACCACACGTTTATTCATCGATGCCGATGGGGAGTCGGGGACCGACGTGGTTTACTCATTGACACGGGGCTAGTGCCAAAGCAATGGTATTTTTCATTTATGGAACCAGACGAAAGGTCCGGACCACACGTTTTATGTGTCGGTGGGACTAAAAATATTTTGATCTCTGGCAAGACTTGACGAGTCGACATCCCTCGGAGGCTTCGGTGATGATTTTTTTCTTCTCTTCTTTTTTCTTTCTTTTCTTCTCTTTTTTTTCTTTTTTTTCTTCTCTCTCTTTTTTTTCTTTTTTTTCTTCTTTTCTTTCCCTTCTTTTTCTTCTTCTCTTCTTATTTTTTTTCTTCTCTTCCTTTTTGAACAACTTTGGGTAGCTACCAGCGTGGATGCCGATAGTGAAGAGCCGTTGGTTCGGATGCTGATAGTCAGAAGCCGTCGGCCTAGATACCGGTAATTAGGAAGCTGTCAGCATGGACGTCGATAAATCTGAAAGCTGTCGGCTCAGATGCCGATAGTGAGAGAGCTGTCGGCTAGACACCGATAATGACATAGTTGTCAGCTCGGGGGCCGATGATTGAAAGCTGTTGGCTTAGGGGCCGATAATTGAAAGCTGTCGGCTCGGGGCCGATAATTGAAAGCTGTCGGCTCAGGGGCCGATAATCGAAAGCTGTCGGCTCAAGGGCCGATAATTGAAAGTTGTCGACTCGGGGGCCGATAAGTGAAAGCTGTCAGCTCGAGGGCCGATAATCGAAAGCTGTCAGCTCGGGGCCGATAATTGAAAGCTGTCGGCATAGGGGCCGATAATTGAAAGCTGTCGGCTCAAGGGCCGATAATTGAAAGATGTTGGATCAAGGGCCGATAATTGAAAGATGTCGGCTCGGGGGCCGATAATTGAAAGATTTCGGAGCAAGGGCTGATAATTGAAAGCTGCCAGCTCGGGGGCTGATAATTGAAAGCTATTGGCGTGGGAGCCAACAATTAAGAAGTGAGCCACGAGGGCAGAGAGGAGGGTTTATTCCTTTAACGGTCTGGATGGTGGGTCCAAATTGAAAGGGATTCGTCGCCCAAAGGGACGTGGAGGAGAGTTTGTTGATTCGACAAGGGTGTTCGTCATCCGGAGGGACGGAGAGAAGAACTTGTTGATTCAATGGCCTGGACGGGAGGTCCAAGTCAAAAGGGATATTCGTCACCTTAAGGGACGGAGAGAAGAGTTTGTTGATTCCGAAAAGGATATTCATGGCCCGAAGGGACGGAGAGGTGGTCAAGTTGCTGACACGGGCTAGTGTTAGCGCAAGGAAAAGGGGATGATTCCTTACCCGAATGGCAAGCTCGGGCCAGGGTGAAAGGTTGTTTCGTTCTTTAATGCGCCGGGGGTACCAGCTGTATGAAGGGTCTTTTAATTCCTTGGCTGGAAGGAAGGTCCGAGCCAGAGTGAGGAGAATTCTTTTTATTCTCCGGCTGGACGGTAGGTCCGAGCCAAAGTGAAAGGATCTTTTTGTTCTCTAGCTGGACGGAAGGTCCGATCTAGAGTGGAGAGAATCTTTTGTTCTCTAGCCGGGCAGAAGGTCCAATCTAGAGTGGAGAGAATCTTTTTGTTCTACGGCTGGACGGCAGGTCCGAGCCAAAGTGAAAGGATGTTTTTGTTCTCTAGCCGGAGGGAAGGTCCGATCTAGAGTGGGGAGAATCTTTTTGTTCTCTGGCTGGGCGATAGGCCCGAACCAAAGTGAAAGGAATCTTTTTATTCTCTACCCGGACGAAAGGTCCGATCTAGAGTGAAAGGATCTTTTTGTTCTATAGTCGGACAGAAGGTCCGATCTAGAGTGGAGAGAATCTTTTTGTTCTCTGGCTGGACGGCAGGTCCGAGCCAAAGTGATAGGATCTTTTTATTCTCTAGCCGGATGGAAGGTCCGATCTAGAGTGGAGAGAATCTTTTTTGTTCTCCGACTGGACGGCAGGTCCGAGCCAAAGTGAAAGTATCTTTTTGTTCTCTAATCGGACGGAAGGTCCGATCTAGAGTGAAAGGATCTTTTTGTTCTCTAGTCGGACGGAAAGTCCAATCCAGAGTGAAAGGGGTCTATTTGTTCTCTGGCTGGGCGACAGGCCTGAACCAAAGTGAAAGGATTTGATGTTCTTCAATGTGTAGGGAGTACCGGCTATGGAATCCGAACCCGGGAAAGTGGACCGCAAGGGCCAGAATCAGTGTTACGGAAGTAGGCCGTGAAGGCTGAAATCGGGGAAGCGGACTACAGGAGCCGCAATCAGGAAGTTGGCTACACAAGCCAAAATTGGGGAGCAGGCTACGAGAGCCCAGATCGGGGAAACAGGCTGCGGAAGCCGAAGCTGGGAGATTAGCAAGCCGCAGGGGCAGGAAGTAGGCCGTGAGGGCCAAGATTGGGCTGTACGAGCCAGAACTGCGAAAGTAGGCCGCAATAGCCGAAATTGAGTTTTTTTTATTTATTTCTTTATTCAAGCATGCAGGCATTCGACAGCGGGCATAACATAAGTATAAATAAGACAACTCCCTCTACAGGGGATGAGATAGGGACATCACCCGTAATTCGCAAACGCGATGCGGGCCACGAGACACGACTGAGGGGGGTGCACCCGTCAAGAGGATATCGCATGTCTTGCATGCATAGGTTAAATTCACGCATTCCACCTGAGGAAATTCTCTGTGGTGTGGAGGAGCAAACATGTGAACAAAAGGCACTGAACATAGGGATATGCAGGTTTTCTAAGTAACACTCGAGGGTTACTCTAGCGCCTACACATAGGTTTCAGGCTTTCGATTTCGGTAGCTTCGCACAGCCCCCATCTGTTTATTTTGGTAGTGGATTTTATCGTTCGACGCGAGTCTCCTCATGTGTCTCAATGGGGATTTCCGGCTACTAGGATTCATCCTTATCATAATTTTATTGCGGATTCCACCGTTTGACGCGAGTTTCCTCATGTGTCTCAATAGGGATTCCCGGCTATTAGGCTTCATCCTTATTGAAATTCGCTTCACCATTTCGCGCGAGTCTCCTCATTTGTTTCAGTGGGGATTCCCGGCTACTCGGATTCACATTTCTCTCCCTTTTTTTGCATCATTTTTCTTTTCTTTCTTTTTTTAGTGGGGGTAGGCAGCTTTTTCCTCACGATTACCTTTCACGCGAGTGCAGAAATTCAAGCATCCGTAGAGTGCTAAGATAAAAGTCAGGCAATCCCTATGGTTGAAGACCATTGAACACATTAAACATGAAGTGTGGGAGTGTTGCCTCAGGTTTATTTTATGAGTTGGGCTTAGCAGTTTAGCCATGACTCTTCCCCTTGACGTGTGCATCCGCCATAATTGGGTTCCCTTTGAGCGTATGCCGTGATGCACGCGCATCCGGAATCGGGGTAGCATTATTATTTAGCAAGGAAACAAGGTCCTAGAAAATTCCAAGAAGGTGCGTCTTATTTTATATTATAATCAAGCATGCAATTAGGGCAGCCAAGCAAAAAAAAAAAATTTTTGTCTCTTTTTTTCCCTTTTTTTTGTTTAAGAACATACTGTCGTTACGTATGAGTGTAGTGGTAGTAAAAGTATTAGGGGAGCATACCACAAAGGGCCGAAAGGATATTAGGGAAGCAGGCTATAGAAGTCAAAGGACATTAGGGGAGCGGGCCATGAGGGCCAAAAGATGCCGGGAAGTAGGCCAGAAAAGCCGAGGGGCATTAGGGAAGCAGGCCGTAGAAGCCGAGAGATGCTGGGAAGCGGGCTACAAAGGCCAAAGGTTGGAGGAGCATGCATCGAGAGCCAAAATTGGGAAGCATGCCACGAAGGCCAATGGGAAGCAGGCTACAAGAGCCAGAATTGGGAAGCAGGCCACGAAGGCCAAAGGGAAGTAGGCTACGAGAGCCAGAATTGGGAAGCGGGCCGCAAGAGCCAAAATTGAGAGAGCAGGCTATAGAAGCCAAAGTATGGGAAGCGGGCTGCGAGAGCCGAAAAAAGGGGTCCCTTTTTGTTCTCTGGTCAGGGAAAGATCCGAACCAGAGTGAAAGGATTTCTTTAATTCTCTGGCCGGGGAAGGACCCGAACCAAAGTGAAAGGGTTATTTTTGATTCTATGGCCGGGAAAGGACCTGAACCAAAGTGCAAGGTTGATTCTTTAATTCTCTGGCCGGGAAGGACCCGAACCAAAGTGAAAGGTTGATCCTTCGATTCTCTGGCCAGGGAAGGATCCGAACCAAAGTGAAAGGCTGATTCTTTGATTCTCTAGCCAGGGAAGGACCCGAACCGAAGTGAAAAGGTTGATTCTTTAATTCTCTGGCCGGGGAAGGATCCGAACCAAAGTGAAAGGTTGATTCTTTGATTCTCTGGCCGGGGAAGGACCCGAACCAAAGTGAAAAGGTTGATTCTTTGATTCTCTGGCCGGGGAAGGACCCGAACCAAAGTGAAAGGGTTATTTTTTGATTCTCTGGCCGGGAAAGGACCCGAACCAAAGTGGAAGGTTGATTCTTTGATTCTCTGACCGGGAAAGGATCCGAGCTAGAGTGAAAGGTTGATTCTTTGATTCTCTGGCCGGGAAATGATCCGCACCAAAGTGAAAGGTTGATTCTTTAATTCTCTAGCCGGGGAAGGACCCGAACCAAAGTGAAAGGTTGATTCTTTGATTCTCTGGCCGGGGAAGGACCCGAACCAAAGTGAAAATGTTATTTTTCGATTGGGAAGCTGTCGGCTAGGAGCCGATGATTGGGGTAGCTGTTGGCTCGGAGGTCGATGATTAGAAAGCTGTCGACCCAGAAGTCGATAATTGGATAGCTATCGGCTCGGAGGCCGATGATGGGGAAGCTGCCCGCTAGAGGCTGATAATTGAATAGCTGTCGACTCGGGGGCCGATGATGGAATAGTTGTCGGCTTAGGAGCCGATGATTGAATAGTTGTCACCCCGGAGGTCGATAATTGCATAGCTATCGGCTCAGAGGCCGATGGTGGGATATCTGTCTGATTGAAGCCCCGATGGATGAGTATCTGTCGGATTGAAGCCTCGATGGCTGAGTATCTGTCGGATTAAAGCCCCAATGGCTGAATATCTAGTCGGTTTAGTGCCCCGTTGGCGGAAGGTTTAGTTGGTTTAACGCCCCGTCGGTGAAAGGTTTTGTCAGTTTAACGCCCCGTCGACAGAAAGTTTTGTCGGTTTAACGCCCCGTTGGCGGAAAGGTTTAGTCGGTTTAACGCCCCGTAGGTGAAAGGTTTTGTTGGCTCAGATGAAAAGTCGTGACACCAACCCCATTAGAAGTCTATTTGTTGGATGGCTGGAGGTAGAAGGTGAAAGACCACGTCTGCCTCAATGCTTACTTTCTTTTATTCTCTTCTTCTTTTATGCGGGGAGGCGAGTGGAAAGACCACGTTTGCCTGATGACTGTTCTTTTCTTCTTTGATCTTCTTTTTTTTTATTGTGAAGAGGCGGGTTCAAAGACTACGTCCACCTCGTGACTGTTCTTTTTGTTCTGCTCTTCCTTTCTCATTGATGCCCTTGGACTTGGGTGTATTTCTCTTAACGTGCCCCCAGGTTGGAGTGTAGCTTTTCTTCATCTGCCCCCTAGGTCGGGAGGTAGGCCTCTTTGCTTTTGTGCCCCCAGGCCGGGGTGTATTCTTTCTGGCTTCTATGCCCCTAGGCGGGGTATGTTTCTTCTTCAAGTGCCCCTAGGCCGAGGTGTATTCTTATTTTCTTGTGCACCCAAGGCAGGATGGGTTTCTTCTTTACGTACCCCCGAGTCGGGGTGTAACTTGATGCTTCTTATGCCCCCAGGACGAGGTGGATTCTGCTTCTTTACTTCTGTGCCCCCATGGCGGGGTGTATTTACTTCTTGTGCACCCTGGGCGGAGTGTGTTATTTTTTTTAATGCCCCCAGGCCGGGGTGTGTTCTTTATGGCTTCTATGCCCCCAGGCGGGGTAGAGTCTTTTGCTTCTTATGCCCCCACGACAGGGTGTAGTCTTTGCTTCTGATGCCCCAGAGCGGGGTAGCGTCTTTACGGCCTCTATGCCCCCAGGCTGGGTGTATGTTTCTTCTTCAGATCCCCATAATTCTGGGTATATTCTTTACAGCTTCCATGCCCCCGTGGTGGGGTATGTTGCTTCTTCAAATGCCCCTAAGGTAGGGTATACCTCTCTTCATATGCTCCCATGGCGGGGTATGTTTCTCCTTCAAATGCCCCTAAGCTGGGGTGCCTCTTCTGCTTCCTATGCCTCCAAAGGGAGGTATCTTCCTCTTCACATGCCCCCGGCATGGGGTGTATCTTTTGCTTCTTATGCCCCTGAAGGGGGAGGGTAGTTTTATTTCACGTGCTCCCATGAGGGTGTGTTTTGCTTCTTGTGCACCCAAGGCAGGGTGTGTCTTTTCTTCACGTGCCCCTAGATCAGGGTATAACTCTGTTGCTTATCGTGCCCCCAGACCGGGGTAGATTCTTCTGCTTCTTCCACCCCAGAAAGGGGTATATTCCTCTTTGTATTCCCCTAAGCCGGGGTGTAACCTTTGCTTTATGTGCCCCCAAGTCGGGGTGGATTCTCTTCATGTGCCCCCAGGTTGGAGTATAACTCTGTTGCTTCTTATGCCCCTAAGTCGGGGTGAAACTCTTTTGCTTCTTATGCCCCCTATGGCGGAGGTACAATTCTTCGTTAATTGCCCCTAAGCCGGGGTATGACATTTGCCTTACGTGCCCCCGAGCCAGGGTGGATTCTCTTCATGTGCCCCTAGGCCGGGGTGTATTCTGCTTCTTGTGCACCCCGGGCAGAGTTTGTCTCTTTCTTTGTATGTCCCCATGCCGGGGTGTGTTTCTTGCTTCTTATGCCCCCATGGCGGGGTATAGTCTTTGCTTCTTGTGCCCCCATGGCGGGGTAGAGTCTTTGCTTCTTATACCCCCATGGCGGGGTAGGGTCTTTGCTTCTTATGCCCCCATGGCTGGTTAAAGCATTCCCCACAGGGGGCAAGAATTCATTAAGCCACAGTTGCGGCTTATTGGATCTTCTAGCAGCCACTCGAGGGGCCGTTTTATGCCAGATAGGGGCAGCAGGAAGGTGGAACGGGCCAGGGCATTGTACCACGGACTTCGACCCTCCTAGAGCCGGGCGTGATGTCTGCCTTCTTCTCGTTCTCTTGGTCAGCCATGCTTGCCAAAATCTTTTTGTCCTTTCTTTTCTTCTCTTCTTCTTCTCTTTTTTCTTTGTGTAATAGACCAAGGTGGGTGTGCAGGAGAGCGCTCACCTCCTCAGGGAGGGGATGAGTGGTTCGCTCCACCACATCAATCCCACAGTGGTAATCTATATTCAGCATGGCTCCCGACGGATATGGCCGTACAACCCTCTCTCATCGATTCTTTCTCTTCCCTTTTTGTTTCTTTCTTCTTTCTTCTTTTCTTCTTTTCTTTTTTTCTTCTTTTCTTCTTTTCTTCTTGCGGGAAGGGGGTTTGGTTTCTCCTCCCTTCTTCTCTCTTTCTCTTCTCTCCTTTTTTAGCGGCCTTCATGATTCATGGAAGCTGTAGGTGCCTCGGAGTAGCATCTCTGAGGCCACAAAGCATTTACGCATGGTCCGGCTTTTCTCCCCATAGGGCTAGCGAAGGCAACACCTGCAATTCATCAAAGGAGGTAAACATCATTTATTAGGATGCCATGAGGCCTCGAATTTCGGCGAAGAGATGAAGGGTGGTTTGGGTCCCACCAGGCGTGCCAGACTTGTGGACGCACTTTTCGACACGCTCATTTGTTTGTTTCTTTAAGTCGGTTTATTCGGCGGGTTTACTCAATTATTAAGTGCATGGGAGTGCTAGTCACAAAGTGACGATTTATTGTGCGCTTAATCTGACTAATCAGACGATTGTGTGGTCCATGTCGGGACCAAAACCCGCCGCGCCATAAAGGTCACATCGTCATTTACATCCCCTCGGAGAGGGGAACACCCTTGATTAATCGTCGGGAATCAGGGCCTCATGGCCAGGAAACTATATCGAGTGAAACAAGCCGATAGAGGTCTTGAATTAGTCGGAAAGCTCTATGTCTAGGGAAGCAAGCATTCAAAATATGTCGGTCACTCAAGGGACCATTTTGATATTCGGACGAGCGTCCGGCTTCAGAGAATCATGATCGTCAAGGGGAAAACTGGAGCATATGTATGCCGGGGGTACGGCAAGTTTATTGTTCAAAGGGATAGGAGACATTCGGTTGAATCCCGGTTAGAGCGGTCGGAAATCAGTGAGTTTATTGGCCCAGTGCGAGATCGAGTCAGGACCATTCCGGGGAGACTCCCGCGGTCCAAACGAGACTTGCGTGGGCATCGTTAATATATCCGGTGCTGAAGGGCAACGGGAAAGTGTGCTGGGACTAGATTCCAAAACAACGACGTGTATAGAGATAGCTGACTACAGGCCTAGGATGTGGGTCAAGCAATGACCATGGTTGGGGCGAACCCGAGGTCCAAACGTGACTCACGAAGGTCTTATTGATATTCCCATACGTAGGGTTCGGGGAGGACGAGAGCCGCCTCATTCCATCCACATTTTTGTCAGTCATTCATGGACCCCTTTATGTTCGGACAAAGGTCCATATTGAAGGCACGATGTAGACGGAAACGAACCCGTACAAATGTATGCCGAGAGTACGGCAAGTTTAATGCAAGTGCGGGATTAGATCCTGGTATATATGTCGGTCACAAATGGACCATTCAATGTTCGGACGAGAGTCTGCATTTGAAGCATCGAAGACGACGACAAAACCGTATGAATGTCTACCGCGAGTATGGTAAGTTTAATGGGATTGCGGGATTGGATCCCGATAGAAGTGGGTCAAGCTGACGGATTATTGGCCCGAGACAGTTTCAGACTATGGCCATATCGGGGATTCCGAGGTCCACATCTGATACCATGGGGCATCGTTGTGTTTCTCTTCATACACAGTCTGAGGGAGCGAACTGTTCAATGTGGAGCCCGAACTCGCCATCGTGCGCCCTCGCACGCGGATCGACCTGCCCAGTCAGGTCGCGGGGTTCGACCTGCCCGGTCAGGTCACGTGGGGTTTTGAGTGTGGGGTTAAACCGGCACGGGGGGGTACCGCACCGGATTAGGCCACGCCGGATTAGGAGCGTGCCGGGATAGCTTCTATGAGGTTTTCTTTCATTCTTGTTGGCTCTGTTTCTTCTTTCTTTCAACTACAAGTTAATTTGTTGATTGGTTTGTTCATCGAATTGGTGGATTAAGTTTCTAGAGAGGAAGATTAAGTGTTTTAATTGTTTCTTATGGTGGATTAGCATGAGGATTCGAGTGTTTTATTAGAAGAGTTTGCTGCAGGAACAATCGCCCTCCGGGAGTTCGAGCCTCTCTCCTTTTGCTTCTCTAGTGGAGCATGCCTTTTATAGAACGGACAGTGGGGGAGAGGATTCCCGGCACCTCTGCCACATCTATAACGACATCGGGAGATAACCCATTGCGCTGGCTTCTGCTGGTTCGTGGAGTACACTGTCATTCGTCTGAAGACGGGACATTCATGGATTTGCCAGGAGATCTTTTGTTGCTTCCACCGTCGATGCATGCCTCGCTGTTGCGCTGTCGAACGGAGGTGGAGACAGGGCTTGGGGCATTGAATGCCCTACTCTCTCGACTCTGCGCCCGAAGCTGACAGGAGAATAGAGTATTTGAGGATGGATGGGATGGCATTTGAGTTAAACTGGCGCGGTGTTGTGTGCGCCGGATTAACAACATACAAAGAGGCACGTCGGATTGCAACCAAGACGGGCGCGCCGGTTTAATGGCCATAGGAGGGGCGCGCCATTTTAAGGCCCAAGCAAGGGCGCGTCGGTTTAAGTGCAGGCCGTGCCGGTTTAGACTTCATCTTGGAGTCGCGGCTATTCGGACGGATGCTTGTCCTCCCGTGTTGCTTTAGTTGTAATGCACCGCCTTAGGGGTGTTTAGTTCAGGGCCTCTAAATCCCGATTTGAAACTTTGAGTGATTTTCGGCGCATGCCGAACATGTGTTTGAATTCCTGAGTTTCTTTTGATTCGGCCTTCGGCACCGCCGACTGGGGAACCGGGGCTGTCTCTTCTGCCCGAGGGGCTTCTTTGTTGGGTGGCAGAGCACCGGGTATATATTCGTCCTGCTTGGAGGAGGCATGGGGTTTATTCGGCCTTTCCGTCTTCAACTCGCTCTCGAGTGCTGAGACGTGCATGTCGTATGATCATCATCATTTTTTGACGTCCACAGTTCTTAGTCACCAGCTCGCTAGGCTGAGTGTTCACTTGGCATGTGGTACATTTTACTATTTTAGACTATACTTTTTGTTGGACTGGACTCTGTTGTAGTAGTTGTTATTTATTTCTGTTATTTATTGAATGGTCCTGCCTTATTTGCTATTTCTTTGTACCTCCACACTCCTTTTAGCCCTTCCGAGCCCTCCCAGCTCGTGGGCGGCGGGCCAAGATTCGAATGGTATTGGGCTCCTCCCGGTATCCGGATCTTGGGTCGTCACAGCTGGTATTAGAGCGATGGTTGTGGATGTACATTAGAATTCGAGATATTGTAGTGATCAGAGTCCATAAGGTCCAATACAGTCGGCAATTGGCTTAGGGTTTTGTGTTTATTTTCTGCTTGATTTTCCACTTGAGAGCTTGAGTGCGCTATGTGGTGCTATGAACGCGGTTGCTGTTCGCGGCTTTTCGTGCCGGCGTGGGATCTAAGGATCGAGGTTGAGAGCTTCTCCCTCATCGGTGGTGATCCCGATTGCGCTACGTTGGGTAGAGGTTGCTGGCAGGTGCGTTGCTGCGGTGCTGCGTTTGAGGTTTCTACAGCGAGGTCAGGTGGCTGGCAAGGATTGGTTGTGATTAAGTGGCTGTGAGCGTGCTCTGAGGGAGCTGTTGTCGAGACTGGCCACTCCAGCTTAAGGTCTATCCAGCCCCTGATGTGTTAAGGTTGTGGCTTGAGGTGGTAGAGTGGATGCTCTGATTGAGAGGTGTGCTCGGGTGAGCTGAGGATCTTCTCGGTGAGCTGCTATTTTGTCGAGCCTGATGTTCTTGTCGTGCTCTATGGCGTCAGAAATGACGTGTTGGTCTCAATTATTTTTATGGATTTTGAGGCAGGATTGGGTTGTGGTGTCCTATTAGGTTCTTGCTCCTATGCTCTTGTGCACGAATGGGTTATGTTCGCCTTGGATTTGGTTTGAGTTGTGAAGGTTCCACGGTGGTTTTGGGACTCGAGGGTGAACGTTGATAGTTGTTGATTATGGTTCGTGTTGCGGCTCTTGGCGTGGTGTGTTGCAGTTCAAGGAATTGTAGTGGTGGTGCATCGAGAGATGCTATGATCGTGGTCCGATGTGACACTTATCGAGTGTGTCGGAGGTGCTGACTTGATGAGGTGATGGTTTTCTCGGTGTTGGAAGGTGTTGTTTCCAACATGCGCAAGGTTCGAGGTCAGGTCGAGCCTGGATATTCTTCCGTTGGTCAGAGGTGCGTTTGTTTCTCCCTTGGTGGGAGAGATTGTGTTTGGTTAAGGTTCGTCGTCTAGCATTGCGTGTCCGGATTGGTTGTCCTCTATGTGCCATGAAGTCCGTGCGAGATGTGATCCGTGTTTTGGCAAGGTGGTTTCCTGCAAGTGTTGTGCCCATTTTCCCTGGTGTGTAAGGGTGCTGGCGCTGTTCCGGAAGGACGAGTGCTGGTTGGGCGGTGTTCGCATTCTTGGCTGGTGTTGGAACTTTCCGATGCGTGGTAGGTCGGAGCCTGTGGAGTTGCAGAGATTGCCAGATTTGGGAGTGAATCTGTGCCTGGGGTTCTAGGTAATGGAGCTTTCCTCACCCTGTTTCCTAAGGTTGACCAGCCGAGTTGTGGATTGTCGGGATGGCGAGTCCCGAGTTGCCTTGTTGGCTGTGCGCGCGTGGATAAAAGTGCGCAGCAGAAGCCTAGTGGGCCTGTGACCCACTGGTTTAGGATCATAGCGATGGTTGCTACGGGCGGATTCCTGAGTTTGCGTTAAGCATTGGAGGATTGGTTCCTCTGTGTGAGACGTGTTGTTGCCGTGCCGTTGCTCGAGGTATTATGGTTCTTGGCACTGGCAGGATGGAGTGTTGGGAAGAAATGTTGGCAAGTGTACTGCATGAGTACCTTGTTCCTGTGATGGAAGCCGTGTCAGGCGTCAGTGTGACCCGGATGGGGTTGTTGAGGATGTCACCTGACGGAGGTCGAGGACGTGTTGGGCAGAGTTAGTGGCCTGGTGCCTGACTTGTGTTGCCAGTCATGTCCTCGGATGAGATCATCTTTGGAGAGGTAATCTCTGGCAGCCTATGGGTCCCAGTTGGCGGCTGTGAGTGTTGGTGAGCCTAACCGTATGATCGACCATAGCAACGTTTGTTGGTTATATGGTCGTGTCGGATTGTGACGGTGAGATATATAATCGACTGGGGACCCAGGGTGCATTGGTTGTGGCGTTGGCGACCAGGTTGCCGTAACTTTGGATGGCACTTTTTCTCCCCTAGAGACGTGTGCCATGATTTGTTCCGGTGGTGTCCCGTGGCTCGGTGGTGAGGGTGGAATCGGGATTGACAGGTGTCCACTTGGATTAATTGAGACGAGGGATGTGATGAGACAAGATGGAAGAGTGACGCCTGTGGGCGGAGGCCTTTAAGTGAGATTTGCGTCAGGATGGTGGTCCTTGATGGGACGTTGGTGTCGTAATGGTTATCCCTGGTTTGGTGACCAGCATGTGATGGTTTCTCTGTAAGTCTGAGTCGAGTGTGGTGATGACTGAAGACTCCTGAGTTTTGTTGTTGGTTTTGTCATGCTCCCCTGAGAGGGTTGAGTTGGCACGATGCTCGAGATCGGATGCGATGTCCAAGAGGAGTGCAGCTCGAGATGTGGTAATTGTCTGTGTGTGAGCCAGTGGATGGCCTATTATGAGTTGGATCGTTCTCATTGAGCCAGTGGAGGCTCTGTGTTGGTTGGTCCCTTGAGAAGGGTGTGGACCTGTCAGTTGGCTGTGAAGCTGATGTGTAATTTCTCTACCGACCATGGGATGGATCGGTAGCTGTTTCTCGTGACGAGGACTGTGTCTCCTTGATAAACGAGATGGTGGCAGCGGTGCCATGATTGGTTTTCATCGTGGCTGAGGTGATACCAGAATTGTGCTTTTGTGTTGTGCCTGCTCTAATGGCCGGTGTGTGCGGCATGTGGAGCGAGGTGTCGTTCGTGGTGTTAGTCTGGCTGTGTCCCTCAGGATCGGTGTTTTCATGAGAATCGAGATTTTTCGTGCTGGGGCTCTGACAGCATTGTCAGTTGGTTAAGGTGTTCTTCCCTTGTGTCTTGGTGCTAGTCTTGAATTTTGATGACGAAATTCCTTTAAGGGGGGAGGGCTGTAATGCCCCGGGTTTTTCAGATCTGGATCCGTGGGTTTCGGATCATCTTTCTGCGGATTGCGGATTGTGTCCGAGTGGGTTTCAGATTTTTAGACCTGATTGTCGGACCCAATGGTGGTGTGCCCGTGAGTTTTCTTGGGTTCGTGGTGTTGTGAGGAGCACGCCGGTATTTTTTTGGAATTTTTGGAGCTCCTTTGTGGGTCCCGGGTTGCGTTTTGGGTTTTACGCGTGTTTTTAGCTGTCGGGCCTTCGGAACCCCGTGTAGGGTGAACCATTGGGTTCTCCGAGTCCGGGACATTACCACTACGTTGTGCGTCTTTTGAGGATCAGGGAGGTGATTTTTCCCTATTTTTCATATTTTTGGTAATTTCCGGATTTTCTATATATAAACCCCCCTTTTTTCTCTCTCTCCCCATCTCTCATTTCTCTCTTCCCTCCCTCTCTCTTCTCCCACGTTCTCTCCTCTGCCCCTCTCACCCCGGGCGGCCGACGGTGGCGGCGAGGGTGGGGCGGCGTGGCTTGTGGGGCGTGGAGCGACGGGCACGTGACGAGGATCGCTATGGTGGAGGCGGTTCGTGGGATCGCGAGTCAGCAAGGGTTTAAACGGCATTTCTTCACGGATCAGTGACCCAGGGGCGCGAAATCTTCGGTGGAGATAGGGAGATGGATCCCCAACTCGTGCTCTTTCTTTCCCGCAAGTTTTGTAGGCCGTGGTGAGTCGAGAGTGCCTATTTGAGCTTTTTGGGAAAAATCCATGTTTTTGGGGTGTGAGCCATATCTCTCGTTTTGTGGCGTTCCGGACCGATTTGGGGTCGTAGATGCATGCTAGGGGTGTCGGGGGAGCTTCCCCCTTGTTTTCCCCATCATCCGTGGATGATCGGGGCGTGGAACAGGCTTTTGGGAATGTTCCCGCCGTCCCGTTCTCTGGTGAGTGTAGCTGTCCTTCCAGAGACCGCCACACTCACTGGCGGCCCAAGGTAGGCACGCTAGAGACCCTGGCGGCCTAAGCTGGGTGCGCCACTTGTTACTATTTTATCGACAGAGGTTTTTGTCATCTGGCGGTCGCACGATAAACCGCAAGACTGGGTGGCGGCCGAGACTTCGACCGCCACTCCGTTTTGATCGCTGTGTCTCGGAGCACGTGCTTTTTGACCGATTGGGAGTCTTTCACCCCTGGCCGCCATAGGTTCGACCGCCAAAGGGATTGTGGCGGACCAGAGTTGGGCCGCTAGAAGCCTTGTGGCGGTCTGGGTAGGACCGCCAGGCCATGTGTGATTCATCTTCTAGCGGGCCAAGGGTGGACCGCCAGAGTCCCTATGGCGGACCAGAGTTGGACTGCTAGAGACTATAGCGGCCCAAGGTTGGACCGCCAGGCCCTGGGGTGCATCGAGTGGTTTGCAGTCCCGTTTCTCTTCAACCGTGGTTTCCGTGAGTTGCGGTCGACCTCGTGAGTGTCTCGGACACCCCGTAGGTTCTGTGTCCTTATTTCTGGGGTGTCTGGAGGTGCCGTGTTACCTCGACTAGCGTGCCCATAGGTGTGTGTGTTCCAGGCTTTATTTTATGCTCGATCGAGTCACCGTGTATCGGTGTGAGTGCAGTGGTGTTTCCCCGCATGTCGTGGGTTTCTACATAAGATGGTTCCTGAGTGGGCCATATGTGTGGCCTTGAATTGTGAGTCCAGTTGTCCAGCCTGGGGCTGGAAGGCTTCTCAGTTCCCTTCTCGAGGGAATGGTCTCGACGGCTCGTGAGCTATCTCGGTATTCATGCTACCGTGGTTTTAGAGATAGGGATCATGCTAGATTAACGGCATTGCGTCGTTGCGTATGATGGTCTTGACCCCGAGTCTTATGACTCATGGACCGTTGGATTTAGTGAGTCTAGAGGACCGTCCAGAGTCCAGTGGCTCGTCGCCACTTGGTCCTTCTCGACTTTCACACAGGGTACGTGCGTGTTTCTCGGAGTTTCTCCTTGGAGAGTGGTCACATTAGTGACTCCCCACTAGTCGTAGCCTTCCGACACGCGAGTGGTCCCACCAGGGAGTGGTGGTGAGGCTACCCCGAGAGACGATTTTTAGGGTGGTTACCGTCAGGCCCCACGTTTGAGGCCAGAGTCCGACTGAGGGGAAAACAAGTCAAAGGGCCAGACCTAGGACGTATGGTCTGTGTGTGCACACGTGGTTGGGGGCAGTAGGACCAGCGCTGACGAGCGTGACCCCAACTAGTGACTTGTTCTGTGGTTACTTGTACGGTGTCTCACTTCCTGCTGGGCAAGAGAGAGACACCCGAGGCGCGGGTTTAAGTCGTCAGTAGATGCATCCGGCCTTGCTTCTGGTGGGTAGGTACTCCTGTCACGTGAGACGTGTGATGCGGGATGGACACGCGACGTGGGACTCTAGCTCGCGATCGTCCCTAAGCGAGGGAAGACGTGGGACTGTGCGCAGTTGAGAAACCGGCTGTGAGTCTCGGATATTAGCCTTTTCCATGTTAACTCGGATTGAATGACGGGATGGTACACTCACTCACTCTCACAGCGGTGATAACAATATATATCAAGCTGGGAACCTACACTCGCAGCGGCATTCAGAGATATACGAGATAAACAAAATGCGATAAAGAGTGGGAGCGAGTTTACCTCCACGCTCTGGGCGTGGGGAAGACGATCCCGGCCAAGATAGTAATTCCCGGTTAAACAATTATTACAATAATTACAGAACTAGTTTCTATTGTCCACTCTACGCAGGGAGGTAACGGCCTACAAATGGGGCTTGGGAGGACCGAACTTGGGTTGATAGGCAGCGTTTTGATGTAGCTTCAGCGGCACGCGTATTCATGAACGTGGGGCCCAAATGCTCATCGACAGGTCCGAGTGGGCCCGGAGTGGTACTGCTGTGACGTTAGCTCCTAGAGAGGTGCTCCCTGGGACGGCGGCATGCCGGTTCGCCTCGCGGAAGGAGAGTCGGCTCCGGTCTTCACTGGTTGACCTTGCTGCCCACAGATCTGAAGCTGCTATTTTACAGCACGCGACCCGGCGAGATCTGCTGCTGCAATCACTCCCGACGTCGGATCGACGCAGAAGAGGTACTATTGGAAAGCTCTTTCAAAATACCTCGATATATGGCTAGAGAAAGAATTTTGAATTTTTTGGATCCGGCCTTCATCGATTTTACAAGCTGCTGTTGGACAGAACCTGAAATCTCAGGACAGAACTAAGTTTTCTTGAGAGTCGGCATTGACCGTGCCTCAAACCTCAGATAGGGAACTTAGACTCTTCACGAAAGTTGTAGAGGTGGAAACAAGGAAGACGGGGATAATTTCTATTCAACTTTCGGTGGAGATTTCAATTTTTGAGGATTTTATACTGACTGGGGGTCGGATCTGAACTGCATAGGACAGAACAGATTTGGGAGAAGACAACAATTTTTAAAAATTCAAAAAGGACTCTAGAAATTCTAAGAAAATTCGTGAACATGGGGGTGATGGACAGAACTCCTAATAAAATTTGTGACACATGAAAATAAATAAAAGATGTTCTAAACATGGAAACTCATGGTTGTTGTGGCAGGATTTGAACAGAAGACAAAACTGGAAGACTGAAGAACACGAAAATGGAAAAATAATTAATGATGGGTAAATGACTGGATTTTTTTGTGGAGGCTGGGGTGGACGTGGATGACTCCCCCTCCAAGTTTGGACTCGGTCTGAGCTTCTTATGGAGAGCCAAAATTCGAGCATTGAGGATCTGTCCTGATGTAGATAGAACTCCGATGTTGATGACGGCGGCGTGACGGCGACGCGATGGCGGTGGTAGAAATAGAACTCAGAGGATGAGAGGGGGAGGTAGAAAGGGTCTCACACCCTGGATTGCTGGAGGAAGAAGAAGAACCAGAGGGAGAGAGAGGAGAGGGGCGCACCCTCCAAGGAGGCTCCAAGCTTTCACAATTTTTTTCACATCATTAATTCTAATAAAATGTGAATTACAAGCTATTTATAATAAATGTAAAAAGACTATAAATGACCCTAGATCTAGAATTGGGAGGGGTATTCATGGTACATAACATTAATGCCACATGTTGTCAAAAAAAAAAAACTAAAATACTCTTATTGGAGGGGGGTGCCCCCTTGACCAAGGGCATTCCAACTTGGACTTTGTGGTCCATTTGTCTCCCATGTGTCTAATTGAATGTCAAACCATCTAGAAACCACCTAGGATGGTTGACCAACCCCACATGGCTTAGGCGGACCAATGGGAAAGGAGTGAGGACCCCCTTGATGGACCTACTGATATTTTGCACAAAAACCCAAACAATCCTAGGGAATGACACATTGGCTTATAAAGCCTTACAATTGTAAACATACTTTCCCAATGATATAACAATAATCTAAAGGACACAAATGTAAATTAAAATGTCAGTGCTCTTGCTATGATGTCCGCATCAATTCTCCCCGGATGGGAAGAACTTGACCCCGTCGAGTAAGGGGTGCGGCTGCTCGAGTAGCTCCGGCGGATGCGTCACTGAACCTGGAAGCGCGGAGTACGCTCCACTCCAAGTAATCGACACGTGCTCATCTCGTATAGATTCGATCTGCACACGCTGCTGGGGAGGAGACAAGAGGTGGACACTCCGGGGTGGGGTCACTCTCAAAGGAGGGAAGGCAGCTCGAAGACATACTAGGAATCACCGCTTGTCCCTTGTGTGACTAGATCCGATATGAAGTAGAACCGATCCCAAAGTCTGACAAGTCTCATACTCGAAAGGGACTAACAACGCGAGCATACAAACCAACTCAACTCCATTTATGCACAGACACACAATGCACTCGACAAACAAACTGGACGAAACAAAGACTTACAAAGACCCTAAACAAACCTAATGTTAGTCCGACCTACGCGTAGGCGATGGTGGACCAACTGGACACCCGAATATGTACCATGCATACACTAGATGCAACCGGTGGTTAACGCCATGGGGAACTCCTAGACATCCTACGATGCACCACTCATGGACATTGGGCTTGGATGTGGGAAGTCTGGGAGGTTCGGATGGTATAGGTGGGCCGGGGGAACCAAAGTCTTAATTACCCCCTGTTTGACGTGGATTTTACCTCGCACGTATCTTATTTACTTATCTATTGATTTATTGGCGTGCCAGTCACCGTGGTGACGATTCTTATTGTGCGCTCGATCTGACTTGGTCAGTCGATTGTGAGTGATCGTGTCTGGACTAGTAGTCCGTCATACCCTGAACGCTATGACGTTAATTACGTCCTCCCTAAGGAAGACAACCCTTGATTAAACGCTAGAGGTAGGAGGAATGCAGCGGTAAAGCCGTGTGCTCAAAGGAGACAGAATTCATCTGTTTACAAGACGTTAAACGTATCTGAACAGAGCAGGGGTTTATTAATTACGGGGGGAAAACCCGCCGGCATATTCCCACCATCTTGGATGATGTCAAGTGGGGAATAGGAAACCACCCATGCAGCGGCAGGGTGGGCTCCGCAAAAGATCGGGTATATATATAGACATAACCCGAAATCCGGATGGGGACCGGCCTGATGTAACACACCCGGTACGAGTGTGATGTCTTATTAATATCCCCCTTTGGAGGGCCATCAGAGATCACGCAAGGGCATAACTCCGTGGGCCAGCGGGGTTAGAGGAGAATACCACATTCGATTGGTGGGGATATGTAAATTTTGGCAGCATGTCCCCTGAACTTGGATTATGCCAAGGAAGAATAGGTCATCATCCACGGAGAGCCGGGACAACGACCGAACAAAGATGGGCACCAGAGCCAGGGACATCTCTTGCCTTCATATCATTGATCGATGTTCCCTCGGAACCCATCAGAACACATATAATGACATGGTTCTTTAGGTTCATAAGGCATTGGTGAAATCCGGGTTCGGGACGAAAGCTGTAGGGGAGATCTTCCCCATTTATTGTATCTCATTAAGACACAAGTGATGGTCTATGAGTATCTCCTTAAACGGATGTAGGGGAGCTTAAGAAGTTTATAGAAGAATGGTGCAGAGGTGGGCCTCTGAGTGGGTTTCATCTGACTGAAGAAGGGATCTCGGCTTGGCCTTTGGTTTGGACAAAATGGGGCTCTCGGCCTGGTATTTGATGGATAAAGAGGGGCTCTCGGCCTGGCGGTTGGGCTGGCCAAAGAGGTTTTCGGCGGCCAAGGGAAGGCTCTCGGCCGAGGGCTCTCGGCGGCCAAAAGAGGGAAGAAAGACCCTCTCGGCATGGAGGCTCTCGGCCGGCACCTGAGCGCGCCGGGAAGGGGGGGCGCCGAGAGGGGCAGCATCAAGGCTTGGGCAAAAAGGGGTGAATGGCTATAGGCAGGGGGGTTCTCGGCCTGGTCATTGGGCTGGCCAAAGGGAAATAAGGCCTCTCGGCCGGGAGCTTCTCGGCGGGCTCATGGGCGCACCGGAAAGGGAGGCGCCGAGAGGGGCAGCTTCAAGATTGGGCAGAAGGGGTGTGTGGGTGGTTGTGAAGGCAGAAGGGTTCTCGGCAGAGGGCTTCCCGGCGTGCTTCTGGCCGCGCCGGGAGTCTACACGCCGGGAGCCTTGCACATATAGCCTCACGAGGAAAGCGTTGGTAACCGACTGGGTTGTCGTTTAGCAAAGAAGGGGGAGGCCTCTCGGCCTTATGGTTCTCGGCGGGGAAACTCGCACGCCGAAAAGGGGAAATGCAGAAGAATTTTCAGGGTTTCCAGAGCTCATAAGCGATGCTCTGTTTGTGTGTTTTCTGGGGATTTCAAGCTCGAATCAATGTCGGGCCAGAGATGCAAGAGAGGAATTTCATGGAGGCTTCTATTAGAAGGGTGCCAAGGGATTTGGATGAAGGAATCAAATGGAGGAGATCAGACCATCACCTGATCCTATTGAGAGTTTTGCCCGTCTGTTGCAGGCCATTTGGGGGAGTCAGGAGATGACTATCCTCCTACCCCTCCAGATGAACCCAGTGATGTTAAACCAACGGAGAAGGAAGGGCTATCAATCGTATAAACTTCAGGCCCTAAGCATCCAGTGTTTAGGATGGAGAACCTGAGATCCGATCATTATTTATGAGAGCTGGGCAGCCCAGGAAACCAAGAGACTGATATCTTTGGTTCCTGAACCGCCAAAAGGGGGCTCCTCAGAAAAACCCAGATTATATATGTGTGGAAAAACAGGCATTGAGATCGGAGAGGGAAGAAGAGAACAAAACTCAGTAACCCATTGGATGGGGTTAGGAGTCTTATCCTCATCCCTCTTCGAAGAACAAACCCACGCGATCGGCTTCGAAACCCAAAGAATCTAATCTATGTTCCTTTCAGACGAAGGCTATATACATAGAGAGACAGACAGAGATCGATGTCTTAATCTATCAACACCCAAACGGGCCATCTTGACGTTTCATTGCATTGCACAAAGGAAATATTACACTGATCATGAAAGAAAAATGTAAGGCAGAAATCAAAAGAGAAGACCGAAACTCCGGCTACAGTTGAGAAATCGAGAGAGAACTCGATATATTGCATCAGATAAGGAAAGAAAACATGGAGGGGAGGGTGGAGCATTGACTCCTCTCCCTCCCCAGTGCCCACCTGGAGCTTCCCTTCTTCTTCTCTTCTATTTCCTCTCTGTTGATCGAAAGGGGAGGGGTGGCTCTTTCTCTCCGAACGATCCCCTTTTTCTATCTGGCTTTCTCTCTTCTTCCTTTTTTTGATCTCTCCCCTTTTTTTGTCATCCGCCCTTCTTTCTTGTGGGAGAAGCAATTGGTTTTATAGAACCCTTTCCTTGCAAAAGGGATCTCGGCGCCTGTATCCATGGGAGAAGTTCCCGGCGCGCCTTCCTTCAGGCTCTCGGCGCGTCCAGTGGCCCTTCGTTGAGGTTCCCGGTGCCATGGTCAGAAGCCCAATCGACCGGCCCATTTAGTGCTTTTAGGCCGCATAATTGCCTTGGCTTCTCTGAGTTATTTTGTATTGACTTTTATCAGAACCGAAAGAGGCCCCTTTAGTAGTGACACAGCTTTGTTGAGATCATCTCGAGGTTCCATCAGTGAACAAACTGGGGCTTTATCAGTATTGGCATCTGAATGATGACGATAACACCGGACATTAGCCAGGCCTGAGACGGTCCTAGCCGGGCAATTGGTTGGTGGTGAGGATCCTCCCTCAATCCTGACTTTGCAGGCATCTTCCAGTCTTTGTCGCTGGTCTGGTCCCATCTTTACCTTTGTTCATATTTTAGTTGTCAACAAATGCCCCCCACCTGCAGATGGCGTAAGCGCAGAAGGTGCGGCACGGTGTCTGCAGGTGTATCATTGGCTCAATGCTATCGACTTATTCTTTCAGTTATAGCTTGGCAGTATCCCCATACTGGGAGTTCCTCCTGGCATGATCTTCTTGGCTTGAGCCTCGATCCGCTGAACAACTATCGGCTTGAGCCCTGATCAACTAGCATATCTGACATAAGTCAGTTTTAGGCCCCGATCAATGGCACATTTGACTTCTATTCGCTTTAAACCCTGGTTGGCTGACCATCTAGCATCTGTCGGTTTTGAGCCCCGATTGGTTGTACATCTTGCATCTATCGGTTTTGAGCCCCGATCGGCTGTACATCTTGCATCTATCGATTTTGAGCCCCGATCGGCTGTACATCTTGCATCTGTCAGTTTTAAGCCATGATTGGCTGACCATTTGGCATCTATCGGTTTTGAGCCCCGATCGGCTGTACATCTTGCATCTGTCAGTTTTAAGCCCTGATTGGCTGTACATCTTGCATCTATCAGTTTTGAGCCCCGATCGGCTGTACATCTTGCATCTGTCAGTTTTAAGCCCTGATTGGCTGTACATCTGGCATCTGTCGGTTTTGAGCCCCGATCGGCTGTACATCTTGCATCTGTCAGTTTTAAGCCCTGATTGGCTGTACATCTTGCATCTATCAGTTTTGAGCCCCGATCGGCTGTACATCTTGCATCTATCGGTTTTGAGCCCCGATCGGCTGTACATCTTGCATCAATCGGTCTTGAGCCCCGATTGGCTGTACATTTGACATCTGTCAGTTTTAAGCCCTGATTGGCTGACCATCTGGCGGATTGTACCTCCGGGTGGCTGAACATCTGCTGGATTGAAGCTCCGGGTGGCTGAACATCTGCCGGATTGAAGCTCCGGGTGGCTGACCATCTGCCGGATTGAAGCTCCGGGTGGCTAAACATGTGCCGGATTGAAGCTCCGGGTGGCTGAACATCTGCCGGATTGAAGCTCCGGGTGGCTGAACATCTGCCGGATTGAAGCTCTGGGTGGCTGAACATCTGCCGGATTGAAGCTCCGGGTGGCTGAACATCTTCTTCATGTGTTGTTATTTCCTTCGTATGAAGAGTAATGGTCTCAGCAGCCTTTATACTGACGACCTGTGTGCAGCAGGAGAGCGTCCATCCTCTCAGGAAAAGAATGGGGGCTCGCTCCACCACGTATCGGTATCTGATGGGATTGCCTTTGCTGGGCCTGTTGGCTAGCGGAAGACATGCATCTGGAACAGACGAGAGGTCTGTTCCTCAAAGCTGACTGCGGCGATTCGCCGATCGTCCAGTGCGTGGTTCCATCGTCGACATTGGGCTCATGTCGATGCAAAGGAGTTTAAGCTTCATCAGAATAGACAAAAGGTCTAAACTGGGTAGGTTCATTACAGGTGGGGCATGAAATGATATGTAGTTTTCATCAGGACAGACGGAAGGTCTATCCCGGTAGGGTTTCATCGTTGATCGGGCGAGGTGCCAATCGATCAATAGTTTGTTTCATCATCGATATTGGGTTTATATCGATGCAAAGAAAGTGTTATAAATTTCATCAGAATAGACGAAAGGTCTACACTGGCAGGGTTTCATCATTGATCAGGCGAGGTGCCAGTCGATCAATAGTTGGTTTCATCATCGATATTGGGTTTATATCGATGCAAGAAGAGTTTCATAAGTTTCATCAGAATAGACGGAAGGTCTAAACTGGCAGGGTTTCATTATTGATCGGGCGAGGTGCTGGTCGATCAATAGTTGGTTTCATCATCGATATTGGGTTTATATCGACGCAAAGGGATTTATAAGTTTCATCAGAATAGACGAAAGGTCTAAACTGGCAGGGTTTCATCATTGATCAGGCGAGGTGCCAGTCGATCAATAGTTGGTTTCATCATCGATATTAGGTTTATATCGATGCAAGAAGAGTTTCATAAGTTTCATCAGAATAGACGAAAGGTCTAAACTGGCAGGGTTTCATCATTGATCGGGCGAGGTGCCGGTCGATCAACAGTTGGTTTCATCATCGATATTGGGTTGATATCGATGCAAAGGGTTTTATAAGTTTCATCAGAATAGACGAAAGGTCTAAACTGCAAGATTTCATCATTGATCGGGCAAGGTGCCTGTCGATCAACAGTGGGACGTCGGTAGAGGCGTAGGTCTCGTCAGGATAGACGTAAGGTCTATTCCAGCAGGTTTTATCGCAGGGGTGGGACTTTGGCAAGAAATGCGTAGGTTTCATCAGGACAGACGCGAGGTCTGAGCTGGACAGGCTTTAGCAGAATGGTGCTAGGTTTCATTGTCGGTGGGACGTTTTGAAAGAGGGTATGTAGGTTTTATCAGGGTAAACGTAAGGTTTACCCCGGAAGGGTTCTATCGTCGGCGGGGCGCGGAACCAGTTGACCGACGGAAGGCTTCATCAATAGAAGGGAGGTAAAGGTAGCGTGCCGGTTGGCATGGAACTTTTAAATTACCACATTACTGACCCAGGCGCCCTTTCGGGTTTTCACCAGAGCCAGCCCCCTCTTGCTTTTGCCCACGCGCCCTTACGTATTTTCACGTGGCGGGGTACCCGATTTTGCCTGCAGTGCCCTTTCGGGTTTTCACCACAGCTGGGTTTTGGCCATTTTTGCCCTTGTCCGGGATATCCGAAGAAGACTGGCGGGGTATCTCTATTTTTAACCCCATTTTTTTATTTATTTATATATACGTATATATATCGCTTGAATTGGGACTTCAGCACGGGTCAGGCGATGTGCTGCTTTATTGGCGGCTGCTCTTATCATCGGTATTGGGTATATACCGACGCAAGGATTTCATAGGTTTCATCAGGATAGACATAAGGTCTAAACTGGATGGGTTTCATCATTGATCGGGTAGGGTGCCAATCGATCGACATTTGGTTTCATCATCGATATTGGGTTTATATCGATGCAAAGAAGAGTTTCATAAGTTTCATCGGCGTAGACGTAAGGTCTAAACTGGGCAGGTTTCATTGCTGATCAGGCAATGTGCCAATCGATCAACAGTTGGTTTCATCATCGGTATTGGGTATATACCAATGCAAGGAAGAGTTTCATAAGTTTCCTCGGCATAGACGTAAGGTCTAAACCGGACAGGTTTCATTGCTGATCAGGTAGTGTGCCAATCGATCAACAGTTGGTTTCATCATCGGTATTGGGTATATACCAATGCAAGGATTTCGTAGGTTTCATCAGGATAGACGTAGGGTCTAAACTGGATAGGTTTCATTGCTGCTCGGACTGTGTGCCCGCCAATCAGCAGCAGGCTTCATCATGGTGGGACAGGAAGAGATGCAAGTTTAATAGGACGGGTTTCTTCGTCGATCGGGCAGGGTGCCCATCGATCACAGGGGGTTTCATCATCGGTATTGGGTTTATACCAATGCAAAGATTTCATAGGTTTCATCGGGATAGACGTAAGGTCTAAGCCGGATAGGTTTCATCATTGACCGGGCAGTGCGCCAATCAATCAAAGGAGGTTTCATCATCGGTATTGGGTTTATACCAATGCAAAGATTTCATAGGTTTCATCGGGATAGACGTAAGGTCTAAGCCGGATAGGTTTCATTATTGATCGGGCAAGGCGCCAATCGATCAATAGTGGACTTCACCATGGTGGGACTTTGGCAAGGTATGAGGGTTTTATCAGGACAAACGTAGGGTCTGTGCTGGGTGGGTTTGATCGTTGATCGGGCAAGGTGCCGGTCGATCGACGAGGAGTTTATGGCGGGAGGTGAGGCTTCTTTTAGGATCACCACATTACTGACTCAAGCGCCCTTTTCGGGTTTTCGCCGGAGCCAGCCCCCTCTTGCTTTTGCCCACGCGTCCTTTCGGGTTTTCACGTGGCGGGGCACCCGATTTTGCCTGCAGTGCCCTTTCGGGTTTTCACCACAGCTGGGTTTTGGCCATTTTTGCCCTTGTTCAGAGTATCTGAACAAGACTGATGGGGTATCTCCATTTTTTAAACCCCATTTTATCTCTTCTCTTTTTTTTCTTTTTTTTTTATTGGGACTTTAGCTCTGTAAATTGTTAAGCCATGTGCTCAACTTGTGTATGTATCATCATTGATGTGGGTGCTGACACCAATGCAAGGGGTATGAGGTTTTCATCGTCTGCCTAGGCGAAAGGCCTGGGTCGACTTGAGTGTGTTTTGTGGCTTAGGCGTGAAGCCGTTCGCCGAGAGCATGGCTGTATCGTTGATGTGGGGATTGCCATCAACGCAAGGGGATGGGATTTCATCATCCACCCAGACAGAAGGTCCGGATTGGCTCGAGGATGTGTGTAGCAGCTTAAGCACGAAACCATTCGCTGGAAATGTAGGTTTCATCGTTAATGTGGGGTTTGACATTAACACAAAGGGATGAGGTTTTATCATCTATCCGGACGGAAGGTCCGGGTTGATTTGAGAATGGGTGTAGCATTTTCATCAGAGCAGACGGAAAGTCTACCCCGGACGGGTTTTAACATTGCTCAGGCGGCGGGCCACCCCATTAGCAGCTGCTTTTATCATTGGTATTGGGTCTATACCAACGCAAGGATTTTATAGGTTTCATCAGAATAGACATAAGGTCTAAACTGGGTAGGTTTCATCATTGACCGGGCAATGTGCCAATCGATCCATAGTAAGTTTCATCATCGGTATTGGGTTTATACAAATGCAAAGATCTCATGTGTTTCATCAAGATAGACGTAGGGTCTAAACTGGATAGGTCTCATCATTGATCGGGCAATATGCCGATCGCTCAACAGTAGGTTTCATCATCGGTATTGGGTTTATACCAATGCAAAGGAGGGTGGGGGTTTATCATGCAATTCAGACGGAAGGTCTGAACTGAAGTTTGTGGATGGCGGGCTTGGGTATGAAGCTGTTTCCCGGGAATGTACGTTTTATCATCAATGTTGCGGTTTAACATTAACGCAAAGGGATAAGGTTTCATAATCAACCTAGACGAAAGGTCTAAATTGATTCAAAAATGTGTATGGCAGCTCGGGCACGGAGCCGTTCGCTGGAAGGGTATGCTTCATTGCTGATGTGGTTCTGACCCGCTGGGTATCTACATCTTTGCATATTCACTGATTCTGTTGACTTTTCTTTGGCAATCTTTGACCATTGGTCGGCTTGAGTGCCGATGGAAGAATATCTGTCGGCCTGGGCACTGATTGCTAGAATTTTGATTTATCTTAGCTGGCCATACTGGCAATCCATATTTGTGAGCATCTGTCATCTCGAATGCTGACGGTTAAACATCTCTGGCAGTCTAGAGGATCATCAGGCATCTATCGGCCAGGGTACCGATGGCTGAATGATTGACATATGACGGCTAAGACGCCGATGGTTGTTGGTTTGAAAGTCAATGATCGAACCCCGACATCCGTCGGCTTGGACGCCGATGGGCATACATTTGGCAACCGTGGAAAGTGGTTGAGCATCGGTTGGCGTGAACACCGATAGTTGACATCATGGGGCATTGTTGATCTTGTTTGAACATCTTGTGGACATTGTTGAACCTCTATCATCTTGGGCTCTGATGTATTCATCATCTTTTCCTTGGAGCTTCATTTATTATATATCAGGTTGAATATCGATGTGTTCATCTTATATCCTTGACCATCGTGAAACATCTATCGATCTGATTACCGATGTATCTATCATTCACTCATCCGAGTGCCATTATTCCTCCATCAGCTTATATGCCGACACCTTGATGTTTGATATATATATTTCTTTTGGGATCTCATCGAGCATCTATTGGCCTGAACGCTGATGGTTGGGCGAGCTTCCATCGTTCTTCATTGATCCATCATTCATTGTTCATTGCCATCTGGGCTCCCATCATTTGGATGGTCCCTGACATCAGCAGCAGACGTGCAGTGTAAGAGTCTGTGATAGGATGGCCCTTGAAGGGTCAATGCTCTAGTTTTATTCCTCATCACCATACGCGATCATTGCCCCTTTAAAGGGGTGAGCATATCCAGCGACGGCCATGCATGCCGTCATCGGCATTTCATACATTTACCCCTAGAATGGGGAACCATGTGTGTCTTACATCATTCTTTTGGCATACATTCGTCCCAAGAACGGGATACCATCAATATTTCTCATTGTTTGGCATGCATCTGCCCCCGAGATGGGACACCATTTGGAACTTCCATCATCTCATAATCATCATTTTTTTTCTTCATTTTTTTTCTTTCCTTTTTTTCTTCTTTTTTTTTTGATATGCATCCCCCTCCTCAGAATGGGGTATCATCTGCATCTTCCATCATTTTGTCATCTTTCTCTTTTTTTTATTTCCATTTTTTTTTGATGTGCATCGCCCCTCAAATGGGAGTACCATATATATATATATATATATATATATATATATATATATATATATATATATATATATATATATATTATTTCATCATCTCTCTTTTCTTTATCCTTTTTTATTCCCATGTGCCCCCAAGATAGGGTATCATCCCCATGTGCCCCCAGGATAGGGTATCATCCATACCTTTCATCATTTTTTTTTGTTAATACATCTGCCCCTAGGAAGGGGTATCATGGGCATCTCTTCATCATCATCATTCTCATTTTTTTTATTTCTTTTTTTCTCTCTCTTTTTTTGTGTGTACATCTGCCCCTAGGAAGGGGTATCACTGGCATCTTTCACCATCATTCTTTTTGGCATACACCTACCCCAGAACGGGGTATCATTCGTATTGAAAATGCCCTTTAGAGCAAATCGCTCTTTGGCGGGTGTGGTGCGGCCATGTCGGCTGCCTTCTTGAAATTGAGCATTCGATGGGGACGCTGTGGGTCCACTTTATATTCCCCTATCTGCAGCTCACCTTTCTGTATCAAGCTTTCTATAACATCTTTGAAGACGCAGCAGTCCTCAATAGGGTGTCCGAGCATCTGATGGTACGGACAGAAGCGAGGCTCATCTTTCCTTGCGGCATCACCGGGCTTCTTTGGGGCCGGGAGTATGATCTTGCCATGGTGGGTGACCCATTCGAATAGGACCCGAGTCTTTTCCTTTGGAAAGGAGTAGGGTTTAGTCATTTTGCTTCTTAGGGAATGGCCTAGCTCGCCAGTCTTTGTTAGCGAAGAGCTAGCTGCCTCCTTCGCCTTTTTCTTCTCAAAAGCTTGGAAGTCGGCAATGTAAATATCTTTATGCATTGGCTGTTCACTAGCAGGCTTGCTCTTTTGTCTTAGGGCGGTAGCGGCCGGGCAATATTTCGCCAAAAAGGCCTCAATATCAGCCACAATCTCATTCAAGAGATCGAAGGACTTGACTTCGATGCCAACCAACCTTGTTAAGACTTCTGTCTTCAGGTTGTGCTTGCATATCTGGACAGCCTCCTCCTGGTTTGGTGGGTGCTGACATCTGGCATAAAGGTCCTTCCATCGGTAGATATAATCCAGAGCAGATTCATCGGCCCTTTGTTTGGCCTCATACAATTCTGCCTTAGTAACTTCTCCCTTGGCAGAGTTGGTTTTCATTGTTTGTTTCATATCGGGTTTACCCATCACTACCGGAGCTGGTGAGTTTAAGTGCAAACCAGGTGGATGCAAACCCATTTCATTCAGCTTGCTCTGTAACACTTTGACTTCTTGTAGTTTTTTAGATAGCTCTGTCATCATGGCAAGGCCAAGAACGTTGCCCCCGGCTCTAGTCTTAGGAGGGACTGACAGTACCCTATTACAGGCGCCGGACGCGTCCAGGCTTTCAGAAATTAACATCTTGGCCCTCGTCCCCGCATATGGAGGAGGAGTGTGGTAGCATGCTTCTTCTTCTGGTAGCGGGAGGTGCCCAGGCTTCTTGTTGGCTTTATCATCAGGACAGGAGGCTAAAGCTTTGGCTTGCTCTGACCTTATCGGCATGAAGCATATCTCTTCATCGTCCCCTTCGGAAGTCTGGCCATCGCCGAGTAAAACTGACAGCATGTTACAGGAGAAGACTTTGTCCTTCCTTGTGTTTGTTTGCATTTGCTCTCCCTTTCTTTCAGCAGTCGACATCTGCACCCATAACAGGTCATCTAGCACATCTGGCATTTTTGATTTATTTTTCATCTTATTCATAAGGCCTGGGGACTTGACAGGCTCCCACAGGATGGGCTCATCGGTGTCTGTTCCTTTCATCATTTCTTTGGGCGATTGCTGGTATAGAGATATCATATTGACTGCTCTTTTTAACTCAGGCAACTCATGCAGGCATGGAGGGTCCACTCTATACTCACCCAGTTCGAGTGCCCCTTTTTTAATCATTCTTTCAATAATATCTTTAAATACATAGCAATCTTCAATGGGGTGACCCAATGCTTGATGATATGGGCAGAAGCGGGGATTATCTTTTCTTTTGGCATCATCAGGTCTCTTTGGATCCGGAAGGACAATCTTGTCAAATTGGGCGGCCCACTCAAACAGGAGCCGAGTCTTTTCCTTAGGAAAGGAATAAGGCTTGCTCATCCTGGCTCGCAGAGCGGGGCCATCCTTCTGATCAGCCGACCTAGTGGGAGGAGGGCGGACAACGCCTTTTTCTTTATCTTTTTGTTGCTCGAACATCTTGAAGTCTATTGTACTGACTTCTGCAGGCATGGGCCGTTTATCAGCCGATCTAGTTTTCTGGTACACAGCAGTAGCAACTGAAGGACTACTGGAGAGGAAGGCCTCGACCTCCGCCGCGGCATTGTTTAGTCGGTCAAATGACCCTATCTCCATCCCGATCATCTTTTCGAGAGTCTCCCGCCGAAGATTTTGCTTGCAAATCTGGACGGCGTCCTCGTGATGTGGAGGCCGCCTGCATCTCATGGCGAGGTTTCTCCATCTTTTTATATAATCCAGAGCGGTCTCATCCTGCTTCTGCCTTATTGCATATAGCTCAGCTATTGTGATTTCTCTCTCCGTGACATGAAATCTGTCGCGAAACTTTCTTTGCATATCAGGCCAATCAACCACTGACCCGGCTGGCAAGCTTGAGTACCATTCAAAGGCCAACCCAGTGAGGGATGAGCCAAAGAACTTGAGCAGATAAGCTTCATCGACTGCTAGGTCGCCCATGATTGTAGTGTAGTAGGCTATATGCTCCCTAGGGGAGCCTTGGCCATTAAATTTCTCGAACTTCTGCGGCTTACTGACGCCTGCGGGTAGTCTCTTAGCAGCATACTGGGGAGGATACGGTACCTTGTACACATCATAGGTACCAGCATCACCACCAGTCTTTTCTGACAGTTTCATTTCCACAATTCTTTCAATCATCTGTTTGTGGGCTATAGCTGGATCTATATCTTCTGGAAAGAAGTGAGCCTGTTGCTGGCTGTGAGGAGTTGTCATCACAGTGGCGCGCAAGATGGGCGCGGTAGGCTGTGTCTGAGACACAGAGGGTTGAGCTGCTGTTTGCTGTGGAACAGGTTGGCTCGGTGTCTTGCTCTTATCAGCTAGGAGAGGGTTAGCTGGGATAGCTGTCTCTGCTGAGCTGGATGTCTGCCCCGCAGGTTTAGCTTGCTTTGAGACTGATGTAGCTTCATGTCTCTCATTGAGCTGCCTTCGGAGAGCACTCATCTCCTGCTGATATCTCCTGAACATCATCTGGATCATGGGATCCAAGGTTGATGGGATTTGCATATCTTCAGAAGTCCCTTCAGCATCATCAACAAGGGGATTGTCTTCATCTTCTGCTGTCACCACATTGACTGTCATAGTGGTGATCTTGCGGGCTTCATCATATTTCTTCATTTTATCTTTTGCGGCCTGGCCTCTTCTTGTGACAGGACCAGGTCTAGTCGCCAGCCTGAGCAGCTCATCTGGCTGAGTTGGCAGTACATCTTGCCCCCTGGCAAGTCCAGCCATGTTGCAGGCGAAGATTTGGAGTTTTCCCTTCCGCCTGTAGACCTTTCTTTTTATCTGGTCAGGATATCTGAGCCGGTCAAAGACCGATATTCTTTCTTTGGCTTCTTCCCTGTCCAGGTCTTCTTTGTCATATCCGGCCCTGAGGCCTTCTTCATAGTGATTTGAATCGGAGGAAGAGGCTCCGATCATTATTTCTTGAGGTGTTTCTTCCTTTTTTTCGCCTTTGGTGCCCAAGGCACGGGATAGTCTTTGTTGACCCAGGGCAGAGCTCCCAAGGTGGTGGAAGTAGTCCTGGACCACTTGCTTCATCTCTTCAGAGTTGTGCCTTTGCGGCTCAGGTTGGAACATCAGTCTTTCCTGGCTTCTTTGCTGATAGGCCAGTCTTGTTATCTGAGCATTCAAATGCTCGGCTTTGGAATATCTGAAGATGTCGGCCTGTCTAGCACAGGCCCTCGATCTTCTTGGGACGGCAACCATGGCTGATTCACACATTCCCGCATCGCCATTCCGGCAGCAGTTGGCAGCAACATCATGGTTCTTTCTCTGCCATCTTCTGCCCCCGGCCCTGGGGTGGGCGACAGCAAGGTCTTCTTTCTTCTCAAGTCTTCTACCCCTCATCATGGGGCGAGCAACAGTCAATTTTCTTTCTCCATCATTTCTTTCATCTCTCCTACCCCAGGCTCTGGGGTGAGCAGCAATAGCATTTCCTGTTTCTTTTCCCTTTCTTCTTCGGCTTCCCGCCCTGAAGCGGGCAACAGCATCATTGGTAGCCTTCTCCTCATCTTGAGCTGGAGCCCAGCTCTGCATCTTCTTCGGTCGCCAGACCTGCTTGTATTTTGCTGGCTTGGGCGCCAGCGGCTTCCTCTCATCGGCCTCCCAGTTGGCATGCCTGGCGGCTGTTGACACCCGTTTTATACCCAATAAGTCGGGTCATCTCCTTATTCATTCAATGTGATGCTCCGAGTTGTTCACTCTTCATTGAATTCCTTTTAATCAGTTGAAGCCTGTTTTCTGGGTCTCAATTCCTTGATTAGACCTGGTTCCTGGTGGCACTTCGTTTAAAAGCTTGGCAATCCCTCCATTCTATTTTCTTGAAAATCAATGATAATAACGGTCTGGACTAGGCGCGTCATTTCATAATAACGCATGAAGCCTAGGCCGTTACTCTTTGAAGAGTCCCAAGATTTAGGGCCTCGTTGTCCTTTGATAATAACGGTCTACTCCCTAGCCGTTGTTTTCTTATGACGCCCTATGCCCTGGCCGTTACTTACTTGCAGAGTCATATTGTTTAGATCTTCTTCCCGTCGATCTTATCCTTTGGATAGGGTTAAAAATGACGGTAATGCCTTGGAGCGTTATTTCCAAGTGGCGGTATATCGTGCGACCGTTACTTCCTTCAGAGAGTCCTGACAGTTCAGGCCTTTTCTCTGCTACTCCGTGGACGAGATAGGGTTTTGGATTGGCATTATCTCCTTCAATTCTAATCCTCAGGACCTCTCGTTTGTTTCTTTGGACTCTTGTTGATTTTATCCTCAGGATTTGCTAAGGATTATCCTCCTTTCTTGGCTGATTTATCTTCAACTCGACCTGAGAGTTTGAGGGAGTCTATAAATAGAACCCTTGATTTCATGACCCAAGAGAGAGGAAGATTTGATTCACGATGAAGTGCTGCCAAATTCAGGAGCCATCTACATCCAGGAGGAGCTGCTTCCCACGTCCGTCTTCCAAGTCAAGGGAGTAATTTTGGGTTTTAGCTTGTCAAGATCATCATTGCATGCTCAAGTTTCCCTTAGTTTTATCAATCAAAAGCATTGTCCCTCCTCTTCCTCCACGTTTTTCACTGTTGCTAAGCATACACATATGCTCCTAAACTTAAAAAAAAACGCCCAGAGGGGTTAAAAAACCAACAACTCCCCGGTAATCCCCTTTCCTTTTGATGTTCTTAAGCTTTTTAAGGATCGATGCTATACTTATGTTGAGGGCTAATTGAGGTTGTGTTGTTTCGCTTTCTACATTCTTGGCAGGTTTTACAGGATCCCTAGCACGAGGCCCAAGCCTTCTAGCCGGCTGGAAGGGTTGGAGTTCAAAGAATTCACATCTTTTTCACTGCAGGTTATCTGACGGTCAGGTGCAGGAGCGTTATTTCCTTCTGGCGGTCTATCGCACGACCGTTACTTCCAAGCGACGCACAGGGTTTGGACCGTTATTTGCAAGTTGATCTGCAGGTTTTTCTTGGTTTTCTCTCCCGTGGGCGGGTGTTTCATCCACCTACTTCCAAGGTATATTCGAGTCTTTGACTCTTGTTTACTTTGGTGGCGATCACGACTTTCCTTAGTGTTGGGCACTAGCTATCTTTCTTATCAAATCTCTTTATTCCCCTTGGTTGTTCCACCCCTAGCGGTGTGTTTTTATTTATCTTTGCTCTACGCCCCGACGTGTGTTTTTATTTTTTCCCTTAGCGTAATTTGATTGAGATAGCATGCCCATGCTAGAGTTAGATTTGATTGCCTAGGTTCATGTTCACATGTGCATAGGTTGAGCTGATCTTTTGGTAGTTTATTTATTATCTCGCCATATCATTTTTCAAAACCCTCACAATCAACCAAAAAAGAAAGAAGATAAGAAGAGATAGGTAAACAAACAATCAACAGATAATTTTTTGGCGATCACGGTGGGACAACTAGTGCCAATCGTGCTTCTGATTCCTGTTTAAACCTGGCATCATTTGTTTGTTCAGTTTTCTTCTGATCCCTTTGTTTTCACCCCTCTTTCTGGTTTTCTGAATCATATGACGGCCCTGTCTCGGCGCGTTACAGTGTTCTGACGCGGGGACATCAGGCCGTCGCTTGTCTCTGTGGTGTGAGCTTTCACGGGTTTTCCTGTTACTTCAGTTTGTTTTTTTGGTTCCCTGGCTCATACGACGGTCTGGAACCCCTGCGTTACATTATTTATGGCGGTCTGGTCTCTGACCGTTATTTGGCTCTGACGCAGGGGCCTTC
This sequence comes from Amorphophallus konjac, assembly GCA_022559845.1. NCBI lineage: Eukaryota > Viridiplantae > Streptophyta > Magnoliopsida > Alismatales > Araceae > Amorphophallus > Amorphophallus konjac. The sequence continues at coordinate 214,505,479 of CM040124.1, read as the reverse complement.
GTCCGTCACTCTCCTGGCAGGTACGCATCCGAGGTGCAGTTATTTCCGCACTTTTTGGCTGTGATTTATTGCTTGGGTGCTGCTTGATTTCTGCCATAATTCCATTCATATCTTCATATCATTATGTGCACCGTTGTTTGCTAGATTCTAGGCTAGACTTTGCATGCACTCCGGTGCACATAGGGTCATCCATCTTTTCATATATTAGACTGCATTTTCCTACCTTGTTGTGAGGACCTCTCGTCTCCATATTCCTTGGGGCCGACTAGGAAATCACAGCAGGGACCTCCATAAGTCCCCGCGAGCCGTGGATTCCCACACGGACGCCGGGCCAGTTGTACCTTTCCCCCCCTTGTGTCTAGGGTTGCATAAGTAAAGGAGTGGTCACACTTAAAGTCAAGCCAAGTCCATATCCACCTCCTATTAGGAACCCATTTGGAGAGAGCACATATCAATCAATTCACTAAAGTTCCAAAGGAGAAACCATAAAGAAACTTTGTTTGCATCATCTTAAGCAACTTGGTTGGCTTTTGAGTGTCTTCATTCCCTATCAGTTATATCTTGTTTGAATCACCTAGGTGCGGTTACTCATTGTGTGTTTGTTGTGTTTGTTGTTTTGCATTTATCAAGATTGTCCATTGCATGTGGAGTTGTTTTCGTTCGTCCGAATCATCTCCTCGAGTCGCTTCCTCCTTCACATTCTATTCCAATCCCCTCTTCGAATCTACCATGGCATCCTGCAATCCTCCTCGCTCCCAAGAGGATTCCCTTCCTCAAGGGCTCCTTGAGAACCCCCCGAGGGTTATTTCTTTCTCCGCCGGAGAGGGGACCGCCCCTCTCTCATCCTCCACTCCCATAGAAGGTGGTCAGGTCATCCCTTCTTTATCCGCTCCTTCCGCGGGCTCTGTCCTCCATATGATGGCCCAGTTGGATCCGACCCAACTCCAGGTCCTCTATCAGGCCACGCAAGGGTCCAATCCTCCTCCCTCCGCTACCGTCCAGGGGCACTCTAATTCTTCCATTATTGGGCCGTCTGTTCAGCCCACCCCGATTGAGCTCACCCCGGTCCAGCCCCGGACCATCACCTTTGCTGGCATGGAGATGGGTCAATCCTCCAATTCGACCCATCAATCTTTTGATAAGGGGAAATCGCTTATCCCCTCTCTTCCGATGGATTATCACCCCTCTGCTCTGGCGGCTCCACAGGTCCTCGTGGGCCCATCTGATTTCTTGCCCCAACAGCACGGGGTGGCCCAATTTCACTCCAATCCGGGTCTATCTCAGGCCCAGTATCCTTCTTACGGCCCCCCTAATTCCACTAGTTATCCTTCTGCTCCGTCCTATGGGCTCCCGCCCTCGGCAACCGCCATTCCTCCTGCTCACCAGATACAATCAACTCCCTTCACTGCCCCTGCTCCCTCTCGAGAGCAGGATTTGCTTAATAAGTGGGCCACCATGCAGCAACAACTTGATTTTCTTCAGAAGAAGGTGGGCCCACAATCCATGGCTGATATTCCCGTCCCAAGCTTCCAGAACATCCGTTTCCCTCCGCAGTCTGAGCTCCCCAACTACTGTAAGTATGATGGGAACAGCAATCCCTTCATCCATGTGAGGGATTTTCTGTATGAATCGGCGCAGTTCCAATATGATGATCGCCTTATGGCGTACCTATTCCGCCGATCATTGGATGGCGTTGCTCTGGAATGGTTTTATTCTCTGCCCCTAGAAGAGGCCGAGAGCTTCAAATTGGTCAAGGACAAGTTTATTCAGCGGTTTCAAGACCGGGTCGGCCCGGAATATTCATTCACAGATCAGGTGGCCGAGAAAATGAAGCCAGATGAGGAATTCACAACTTATGCAGATAGATGGAGGCAGATGGCCGCCAGGGTGCCCGGCCATATTCCAGAGGAAGAAAAAGTTAAACTGCTAATTTCAAATGCTACGCCCACCTTCAAGAACATCCTGGCAATGAACGATATAGCCAATATGCATCAACTGTATAGCCGGGCGTGATTTATACAAACTCAGTTTAAGGACTCCCCTATCCATTCTCTTTTCGAAAACCAAAAGTCCAAGTACCATAAGAAACCACAGGGGCCGGTTACCGAAGGAGTCCAGACAAATGAGCAAGTACAAGCTGTTGCTTTTCCCTACCAAGCCGCACCATTCCGCTACAACCAAAGCCCCCACAATCCGCAAAACTCCGCTCCGCAACACTTCCAAAACACTCCACAAAACCCTCCGCCTAACTTCACCATCCCGCAAAACCCCTTCACCGCACCACAATAACCACCACCATCACCGTAATACCATAACGTCCCTCCACCCGGCGGCTACAACAATAATAATCCCAACAGCAAGCGCCCGGCTCCCAGAAGAGCCCAATATCCTCCATTGCCAGAGACACTTACAGACATATTCTCAGCACTCATGGCAGTAAATGCAATTCAACTTCCTCCAGAAAGGACTGTTTGGAACCCAGCCGTTGATCAAACTAAGTATTGCATGTTTCACCGGCAGCCGGGTCACACTATAGAAGGATGCTTTCACTTCCGAGATCTCGTGTACGACTTACACGAAGGACAGAGAATAGACTGGGCCGAGATGCATAGGGCCATTATGGAAATCAAAGAGAAGAGAAGGCAGCCGCAGGGGCAGCAAGTGCAGCAGCATCCAGCACCGCAGCCGCAGCAGCCGCCACAACAGCAGCCACCGCAGCAAGCACAAGATCTGGGCATCCATCAGAATCCGATGTCGAACCATCAACCCGCTCCTCCGCAACAGCCACCAGCACCGGCACAAGTTAATGTAGTCCAACCACCGGCCTCCAACGCCGAGTGGTCATTTGATGATGATGGCGCCACACCACAGGTCATGGCCTTCCACCACAAACCTTCCTTCATCCTCCCTACACAACCAACACCCTCTCCGCTCATCCCACCATTCACACCCGCTCCACCAAATCCGCTCACCATCCCGTCGTATCCTTCGCCAACCCCCATCACCGTCATCACACCACCATCCAATCCCGCACCTATCCTTACCCATCCATTCACCCTGCCATCACTAGCATCCACGTCCAATCCTTCACCTATCATCCGCGCATCCCCCATTAACTTCACCAACCCTCCGCTTTACCAAACTGCCTCCCCCACGCCACCTATTCCACTCATTCGCCCCGCAGGGCCCATCATACTATCCCCCGATGCCGCGGCAAATTGTGCTCTAAGGAGCGGGAAGATGTTCCATCGGAACTACGCCACTACTAGCAATCCCCAGTCTTCCCAACCAGTGGCCGAGCAAGAAGAAGCTGAACCGTTACCGGGGACTCAATATGATTTACTGCATCATCTAGATCGGGTACCCGCCAAGATATCTGTGCTGGAGTTAATCAAGAGGTCCACTCTCCATCAAGATGCACTGAGGGATTTTTTGCAGAAGGTCATGGTTAGTGAAGACATGGCAGTCGACAGTCTACCAACGGCACTAGCAACTACCACTAAAGGGCCGGCAATCACATTCTCTGAGACCGAGCTTGCACCTCCGGGGGCTCGGCAAATGCCGCTCTGCATAACAATTACTTTGAACAAAGTCGACGTTGAAGCAGCACTGATCGACACTGGGGCCTCAATTAATGTCTGCCACCTCAGCACTCTCCGAGCCTTGCAATATATCTGAGGAGTTACTACGGCCTACCCCCACCACTATAGCAGCATATGACAACTCAAGGCGGGCATGTCACGGGGTAGTCACTATTCAGGCTGAGCTCGGGCCTCTTTCCATGGCTGTAGAATTCTATGTACTTGATATCGACCCTATGTTCAAGGCTATCTTGGGTCGTCCCTGGATCGACACAGTTGGCGCCGTGCCCTCTACCGCGCACCAATGCATTAAATTCCCTTTTCAAGGGAGGGTCGTCAAAGTTAAAAGTTTATCCATGGTATAGTCAGTGAAGGCCATCTCTGAACAGATTCTTCCTACTCTCTGGCCAAGCAGCCGGCCCGTGCTATCAGTGCTAGACCTAAACTTTCCTTGGGCGTACACCACTCCTAGGCCCGTCACTACCCCGGTCAATATCAAGGCAAAGCCGCAGATTCGAGATTCAAAGGGGTGGAACATTATATTGAAACTGGGCTATCAACCGGGGAGAGGCCTCGGTGCACAGCTGCAAGGGATGACCAAGCCCATACCAAAAGGAAGAAAAATGGGCAGACGAGGTCTCGGTTACAAGGAGACAGCATTATCAATGATGGGTGACTCTGGGCCGCTTACCTGGGATTACCGTCAGCATTTTGTCAGAGGGCCCCCACAGCCGGGCACGTTAGCTGCGAAGCCAGTCCAGTCAGAAACCGACACGGTTTGTCCAGTCACCAGTCCACCCCCATTGCCAAGGGGGCTAAATGACGATGTGATCGACTACAGCTGGGCCCTCCAGGGGCTATTTTGTGAAAGAGGCAGCCAAAAGCCACAGAAGGTTCAGCTTATGCAGTGGAGGCCGAAGAAGCGGCCTGGTGATGATTCAAAGAAAGAAGGGAGCTCGCTGATTGCTCTTTCTCTATCTCCCTCTCATTTTCAGTGCATGATCCAGCTGAAGGGGTTTGTACCCCGTCCTCCTCCGATTATGATTAATCCATCTTTCAGTGATCCATTCCAGATTCCAATCAATCCTCTTGCTTATGGGCCTCGCTGCCCCATTAATCTGCCTGCTTTCCCCATCCCTCCGTTTTTTAACTCTCAAATCCACGAGATGTGGGGTTCCTCCTGTTGTGATCTTTTCTTCGATTGCATCTTTCCTGAGCTGTTCCCTATGCAGCTCCCGCCTCCTCCGTCGTGCTGCGTGGTCTCCACTGATCTCCAAAAAAAAAAAACGTCAAATTTGAAACGGAGATTTCAGTGGAAGATTATGCTATCCTGTCTCCATCCTCCTCGTTCCAGGGGCACGAGTCCCTGCTCCTTCCCTTCCATTAAGCCTCCTCTCTCCTAGGTCAGAGTTAGGGTCTAGCAAGTCTAGAGAAGTAGAGTCAGTTAGGTCTAAAGAAGTAGGGTCTTGTTCTAGATCGTTCAACCCTTCCCCTCCTGAGCCGCGCTCGCTTGCGCATCCTTCCCGATCTATTCCTGATAGGTTCTTGCAAGATCTAGCTCAGCGGTGTCATGCTCTTTTGAAGTGCCCAGAATTCGTCACCACGGCAATTGCAATTGAAGATGAAGAGGAAATAGAAGGGGTGTGGAGCGATGACGGATTAGGCGTCTATGAAGTGCTGGATGAGAAAGATCCAATTGATGAAGACAGCGATGTAGAGGACACTGCCGACTTATATGCAAAGGGACTGAAGAGATTCGACCAGCTGTCGACGGCAGTGGATGAACCTACGAAGGAAATCGACTTGGGAACGGAAGAAGATCCAAGGCCCATCAATATTTCAGCCAATCTCCCTCCACAGGTAGAAGAGGATCTAATTAAGGTACTGAGGGAGTATAGCGATTCTTTCGCCTGGTCTTATGAGGACATGCCAGGTCTTGACCCCTCCTTAGTGGAACACCGACTCGTGCTTAAACCAGGGGCAACACCTGTTAAACAAAGGTCGAGAAGATTTCACCCCCACATGGCCTTGCGGATTAAGGAGGAGGTCGACAAACTTTACAAGGCCAAGTTCGTCAGAGTAGTTTTATATCCTCAGTGGGTGGCAAACATAGTCTCTGTTCTCAAGAAGGATGGGAAAGTGCGCATATGCATTGATTTCAGGGACCTTAACAAAGCATGTCCTAAAGATGATTTCCCGCTGCCTCATATAGACGTCCTTGTTGATAACACTGCCGGGTACGAGGCTCTATCGTTCATGGATGGGTACTCGGGCTATAATCAGATCCGTCTCGCTCCTGAAGATCAAGAGAAAACTTCCTTCACCACGCCCTGGGGCACATACTGCTATGTAGTTATGCCTTTTGGATTAAAGAACGCAGGCGCCACCTATCAAAGGGCGATGATGGCTATCTTCCACGACATGATGCACATCTATATGGAAGCTTACGTGGATGACATTCTGGTGAAGTCAAGATCAAAGGAAGAACACCCCTCTATTTTGGCTAAAGTGCTGCAGAGAGCCAGGGAGTACAAGCTAAAGATGAATCCGAAGAAGTGCGTATTCGGAGTCTCCTCGGGGAAGCTGCTATGTTTCATAGTGAGCAAACGGGGGATCCAGATTGATCCTAACAAAGCACAGGCCGTCATGGATATGCCTCCGCCAAAGAACATTACGGAACTTCGAGGACTGATTGGTAGATTGCAATTCATTAGAAGATTCATATCCCAGCATTCTCAAAGGTGCCATCCGTTTTATGAATTGCTCAAGGCGGGGGTCAAGTTCGAATGGAATCAAGATTGTCAAAAGGCCTATGAGGACCTCAAGGAATATCTATCCAGTCCCCCGGTTTTGCAACCTCCTGTCCCTGGGAAACCCCTGATCCTATACATCTCGGTCATTGAGGACTCCCTAGGGGCGGTTTTAGCACAAGTGGATGACGAAGGAAAAGAGCGGGCTGCGTACTATCTTTCTCGATTGTTTAATCCAACTGAATCCAGGTACACCGCTATGGAGAAGACTTGTGCCGCCTTAGTGTGGGTAGTTCAGAAGCTTAAACATTACTTTCTCGCCCACCCAGTTAGGCTGATCTCTAGAATGGACCCGATCCGTTATCTCTTAGAAAAGCCCGTTCTTTCTAGTAGGTTAGCTCGCTGGCAGAGCTTCCTCTCTCAATTCGATATCACCTTTGTCGTTCAGAAGGCAGTCAAAGGATATGCCATCGCTGAGCATCTTGCACATCTCCCTATTCCTCACACCGACTCTATTCAGGACGATTTCCCTGATGAGCATCTCTCTGTCCTTTCTCAGCATCCCTTCTGGTCTCTGCACTTTGACGGTGCGCTTAACTCACAGGGCCAAGGGATCGGGGCTGTCTTGCTTACTCCAGAGGTAGTAACCATCCCCTTCGCTTATCAACTTCGATTTCCTGCTACCAACAACATCGCTGAGTATGAGGCTCTCCTGGCCGGCTTGAAGCACGCCTATCTCTTAGGCGTGCGTTATTTAAACATCATAGGAGACTCTCAGCTCGTCTTACGGCAAGTTCTGTCCACTTACCGTACCCGTGACCCCAAGCTCAAGCCCTATCAAGATTTGGTCACGCTCATCGCTAAGCGATTCCGCAAGCTAATCTATATCCATACTCCCCGTTCTCTGAACATTCTGGCGGATGCATTGGCATCTTTGGCCTCCTCCTTATCCTTCCCTCTCGGTCGTAGTACTGAGAGTGTCGTCATCCAGAGGATGGACGCACCCTCTCTCCAAGATCCTTGGTTCACCAACCTTAGGAAGTCTGCAGAAGTGAGAACTGAAAAGGAAGATCTCGAGGAGGTATCATTGGCAGAACTAGGGGAGATCTTGGATGAAGAAGAATTGCCTTGGTACCATGAAATCGAGTTATTTTACAAAGAAGGGGCATTCCCAGAAGGGGCAAGAGCTGAGCAGCGCAAAGCAATAAGAAGGGCCGCCGCAAGGTACACTATCATTGCAGGAGAACTGTACAGGTGCGCTACTAATGGAATGCTCATGAGATGCCTACATGATGTGGAAGCTTGGAAAGTAGCAGAAGCAGCACATTCCAGCGAGTGTGGAGGTCATGTCAATGGCCAGGCTCTAGCGAAGAGGATTCTTAGGCAGGGCTACTATTGGCCCACTCTAGAGGAGGATTGCTCCCTCTATGTCCGGAGGTGCCTTGAATGCCAACTCCACGCTGATAAAATCCACTCTCCAGCTTCATCTCTTCATCCTATGACCGCTCCTTGGCCATTCTCTATGTGGGCTTTCGACGTCATTGGCCCACTCGGTGATCCTAATTCTCAGACCAAGCAGAAATCCTTCATTCTCACAGCAACTGAGTACTTCACCAAATGGGCCGAAGCCGAGGCGTACGCAGAGATCAAAGCTGCAACGGTGTGCCGCTTTATCATGAAGAATATCATCTCGCGGTTCGGAGTGCCAAGCATCATCATCACCGACAACGGACCCCAGTTCGTTTCCCAAGAGCTTAAAGACCTCTGTAAGAAGTTCAAAATTACATTGCATCATTCATCACCATATTACCCTCAAGGCAACGGTCAAGCCGAAGCCACTAATAAAACTCTTCTTAAAATCATTAAGAAAACATGCGAAGCGCATAAATTTTCTGATTGGCCTGAAAGATTGGTGGAAGCTCTGTGGGCTTACCGCACCTCCGTCCGTACTCCTACGGGACAAACTCCCTATTCTCTAACCTACGGGATGGAGGCAGTGCTCCCATATGAGATCTTAATCCCTTCACTCAGAGTACAGCTCGATAAGGAACTTAATCTCGATGAACGTCGAGAGGCGTTGCTGGTCCAACTGGAACTCCTAGATGAGAAAAGGATGAATGCGGCCGATCACGTATCTGTTTATCAAAAGAGAGTTTCGCGTTATTTTCAAAAGAAGGTAATTGAACGAAAATTTTGCAAGGGTGAAATGGTTTTGAAACGCAAATTCATTCGGTCTGCAGGTCCTAGGTCTAAATTGCAACCTAACTGGGAAGGGCCGTTCGTAATAAAAGAAGCTTATTCAGGGAATGCCTATCGTCTAATCACCGCGGAAGGTGAGGAGCTCTCTCACCCGTGGAATGGGTTGTATCTTAAGCATTTCTTTCCTTTAAAATCTAAACCATGTGCTTTTCCGGCAATAAGAACTGCCTCCCTATCTTCAAAAGAGAGTCTTGAGTAAGGCAAACACACACTACACGACGCCCCTGGTCGGGTTCCTTGCTTAAAAAGACACCGTTTTTCCTCGGCCATGCTTTGGGGGAAAGTCAAAGTCCCTGTACGTTTCATTCTTCGGCTGCATCCAGGGGCAAGGAGTGAATAAGAAGGCGACAACCGATCCAAACTCCCTAACGAGAAGAGGTCTCAAATAGGGGCAAGTCCGTTATGACCTGACTCCACAAGAAAGAAAAGAAAAGAAAAGCAAAGAAGTGCTCTTTACTATGAAATCAAAAGCATCATCTCAAGGTCTGTGAATGAATTCTCAAAAGCTCCAAAAGAAAAAGAAGATTAGGCATGACAAGAGTGGCAGTACAGTTCCCCGCGGGACGTTATGAGCCCGGTCGCATGCATGCCTAAGTGGACAAAGGTTCGATGACGGACATAAAAAGCCCCGGCACAACAGACCGAATCCCTAATAAGGTTGTACGGTGAGGGAATCAAATTCTAAAAACTTCCATACCTGACCTAAGCTTACCCCCCATGTTCTTTTTTCTTTTTAGGGCTGAGACGAGTACCCTAGGTATGGCTTTGGTAAAAACACCGTCACGATGATCAGGTCTCGGCCAGGGGTTGCCACGCTATTGCACGCCGGTCTCGAGACTCAAGCTAAAACAAGGGAGGTCTCGTGTTGCTAGAGAGGCACTGGTTTTCCAAAAATCCAAAAACAACAAATATTTTCAAAATCTAAAAACAACAAATATTTTCAAAATCCAAAAACAATCAAATATTTTCAAAATCTAAAAACAACAAATATTTTCAAAAATCCAAAACATTAAAGATTTTCCAAAACCCCCAAAATACCATCATATGCATAGCATGCATCGCATTTTCATTACACTTTTCGCCTATTTAATAAGGCTCCACCCCTTGACCAAATATCAAGAAACGGTCATTTTCTAACTTGCTTCAAGGCAAGGGGTTGAGTTTAAGAACAGATCTAACTTATTTTCATGTCTAAGTGTATGCAGAATACAGGAACAAGCCCAAAAGCAGAAGCTCACAACTATGCAGGTTCAGAGCGTGTAACGCGCCAGGATCGGACCGTTACAGTCATATAACGGGCCCCTCTTTGACCGTCACTTCCCTTGGCATGGGCCCCTTTTCCTTTCAATTAAACCATCATTATAACGGTCTGAGACCTACCGTTAATTACAAATAACGGCTCAAGACCCATCCGTCACATCCTTCAGGGACTGAGCTCTTGTTACTTCCATTATGACGGCCTATCGCAGACCGTCATTTCCAAATAACGGCCCAGAGTACATCCGTTACAGCCTCCAGAAGCCCTGTCTGCTCACATCATTCTAGCATTCCACATGATGGAACTCAAGATCCCTCAACTGTGGCAATCTCATCTCATTCAAGCAGATTAATGAAATATAGATCTTGATGAATTCAACTTTGATTGTCCATTACATGATATCTCTCATAAACAAAGGAAAATCAGGATACATTCAGTTTCGTATCCGCAAGAGGGCGGATTCTTCTCAACCCTTTCACGTAATCTCGGCGTATTTCGTCGTTCTCTTCAACTTCTGCTTGCCACGGGCGCACCTTGCTGATCTCCCACATGGTCAGCGCGTTCCGGATCGATCTTTCATGTTCCTCGGTCCCCATCTTCCTAGGTAGAAGGGGAGGGTAGTGTGATAGTGCAGAAACGCCGATTCGAGGTAATCCGATCTGAAGATGGCATCGGTGCGGGTTGTAGATCGCCATGATAGTGTTCCCTACTAGCTGAAGGTCGAGGCCTTGACGCCGCGGTATTTTAAGAAGAATGCTTCGAAGAACGCTTGGTTGCATGATGAACTTTTCAAGAGGCAAAGCATTGAAGAAGAGGCGCCATTCATCCCGCGTTTTCTTATCCGCCGTCCTGCATTCAACATGAGAAGAATATCCAAAAGCCCCTCCAATGAAGAAGAGGGGGTGGCTCCCAAAGATCCGGCTCGCCGAAGTTATATCTTCCTTGGGAAGGAATTTGATTCTCACTCCTATCCAACACTCAAGGAGTATCATGGAACCGAACAAAGGCCCTCCAAGGCAAGCCGAGCTTAGTCCTTCATAGAGGTATGAGAGGACCGCTTGAGAAATAGACATACCCCGCCACAGTCCGCTAATAATGCTAAGATTTTGGATATCTAAGAGGTGGTCGGTTGTGGAGAAAAGGAAGACCCCGCACAAGCAAACCGCCACCGCCTTGGCTATTGCTTCGTGTCTCTCCCACTTATTTTTACAGTGAGACACTATCCATTGTGCCATAGGGATCATGTGAATGTGGCGCGGGCTGATCATGGTCCGCACATCCTTTGGGTTATGAATGAAGTCGCTTAAGATCAAGGATGGATCAATAGGTTCTATTGTATAGCAAACCCGATCCTCATCCCCCAACTTAGTCTTAGGAAGGGCTAGGTAGGTCTCTACCTCCTCCAATAGGATGGTTGCTTCAAAGGAGGGGAAGATGAAGGTATGAGTTTGTGGATGCCATAGTTCCACAAGGGCTGAAAGGCATGGCCAATCCAAAGACAATTTCTGGAAGTTTTTGCCTAGAACCAAGAGAGGTTGGAGGTGCCATGCTTTGAGGATTGATACCACCTCTAAAGGGAGTGCCTTTACCATGGGAGCCACCCACTTCAGGTTGGAGTAACACCTTTGATGTGGCACAGCCCAAAGACCACTAAATATGATGAGATAACCCTAGGACTTAGACCCGCAAGCATACAAGCGCTCAATGATTCTCACAATGACGATTTTTGCTCACCCGATTCACACGTTCACTCGGTGGGTCCGAGAGATAATGATGAAGGTCCGGGGCGGGACCCAATTGTTCTAATGGACTTACAATGCTAGGGCTGACCCCAAATGAGTCTAGGATACCCAACTTTGTGGGCGGCTGGCCCGCAAGGCGGGGGGGCTTGGTGGCACTCACTCACGGTCCGCGGTGGACACTAACAAACTAGCATGCAAGTTCGAGCCCTCTTCTCACCGCCGACGAGCAATCAAAGCAATACTAAACTAGCAGGAAAAAGGCTACTAAGGATAGTATCAGAAGCTCACCTGATCGGTGTGAAGACACCGATCCCGATCGGAGACGAGGGCGCGCCGGGAGGCGAGGGTATGCACCCGATCGCCGCGGCGATGTAGCTTGACCTGAAATTGCAAACGGTACAGCACTACTCCTCACGCAGGAGGGGTGATCTTGGGGTGGGGGTTATGCTTAATACATTCAAAACTACCTCCACGCAGGGAGGGGCCTTCAGCCGGCCAAGCGGGGTGGGGAGAGATGCAAAGGAAACCGAGTTTTCGAGCTTCGCCGATTCTGTCTAGCTTCTGTAATTCTGGATAGGGAGTCGATGTTGATGCAGCCAATAAATCCACCGAGCTCAGAATCTCATGAGACTTGCGCCAAAAGATTGCTAACCGGAGAGGGGTGCGGCTTGAATTTTTGGATGACGTTCTGATCTGGGGGCTGACTGCTCCGGCGACTTGAAGATGGATGCAGCTATGGTCTCTGGCCGAGCTCAGTCTGAAATGGCAGGTTGCAGAAGCGGGCACGGTCGCTCCTGAGCTCCAAATCTGGCACCGCTGGACTCGTTGGAATCGTATACAAGTCTACTTTGCAGCAAAACAAATGGGGAAGTCTTCTGATGTCGGAGATGAGCTGGGTGTCCAGAGAAGTGGATGGTGGTTGGGGCAGACTGTGAGGAGGCAGACCGGCGTGGTTGTGGTATAAAATTGGTATCTCTGGTTGTCGGATGCCGAATGGGATTCCGCCTTCTGTTCCTGGATGCTGACAGGGGGAGAAAGAACTTTGTTGAAGACCCTGAAGACTGGTTCCTTCAAGGCTCGTCGTGGGAGAGTCTTCTCTGCCGCTCTGGCTCCTGGTCTGAGAGGTTCTGCGCAGTCGGGGAAGAACAGCCTTCACGGACGGCCACGAACTCGGAATGGAGTGATTCCACCTCGCCTGCGAAGAGCACAGGGAGGCCTTTCCAGAAAGTTAGGCCACGCCACCAGCAGAAGCAGGATGCAGTCGTGGACGTCGCTGCAACAGAGTGCTAAACTGCAGGTCGGCCTGCACACAAAGCTGGAGTGGAGAAGAGAGGAGGGGGTGAACTTGGCTTGAGGGGAGAGGAGGGGTGCGACCTAGGGAGCAAGGAGGGAAGGGGAGGTTTGAATTTGGGCTTTGGAATGAGTTAATTCAGCCTTGGGAAGGTGGAGATATGCTTAGGGAAGTGAAAGGGGTAGGTGGTGGTTGGAGGGTGGGGTTTTGAGTGGTGGAACTTCCTTGGGACTAGGTGAGGATTAAAGAGGGGTTGTGGGAAGTTGTGGGGAGTTAATGGAGGTAGGTGGGGGTTGGAAGTGGTTGAGAGGGGGAGGAGAGAGAGTGAATTTCGAAATTTAGAGAGAGGAGGAGAGAGAATGGAGAGATAATGAGAGAGAGAGAGATATTGAGAGAGTTTGAAAGGGTTTTCTTCAATATTCATCAAAAGTTAGTACATGGAGGGAGATGGGGGCTATTTATAGGCAACCCATCTTTACAAGACAAAAATAACCCTACCATTTAAGGCAAAAGACCAAACATGTCCTAGACTCAGTCCAATAGGCCCAAACTAAGGTATTAGGGCCCAATTAGACCAAATAGGGGAAATGGACTAGTACAACATGACATAATAAAAGGAAATACATGCGACATGACCCAATAAAAGGAAAATTACATATGATAAGACTCAATAAAGGAGGATACATAAGATGAGAATGAGTCGACCCAAATCAAGGGTGTGCAGGCGACCCGAGCCATAGCGAGTGTCGTGAGATGTCCTCATCAAATCCCCCGGGGTGGGGAGAACTCGACCCTGTCGAGTGTGGGTCTGCCTGGCTATCATAGTGCTCCAGAATGTCGGGATCCAACCGCAGTAGGTCCTCCCGGCTCACCCAAGCATCCTCCGTCGGGGGGACAGTTCTTCCACCTAACCAAGTAGCGCTGATACACCTTGTGCCTCGTAATGATGCTCTGCTCATCCAGTATTGCCTCTATCTGCTCTCGTCGGTCTCTTAAGCTGGGAAGTGGAGTCCCTCCGGGAGTGTCTCTCATAAGGGGGGGTAACGGCTCAAGCTCCTCACTGGGTTCCACCGCGGGGCCTTTGTAGGGTACCAGGTCCGCCACGTTGAAGGTAGGGTGCACCCCATAGCTCTCTGGTAGGTCAAGCTCATAAGCATTGCTGCCAAGTCGTCGTAGAACTCGAAAGGGTCCCGACCCTCGTGCCCTCAACTTGGAGGCAGGCTCGGGAAGGAGCCGCTCCGTCCTCACCATCACCGGGTCTCCCACTTGGAATTCACAGTGGCGCCGGTGAGCATCTTCCCGTCTTTTGTAAGCCTCATTGCTTTTCCCTATATGCTTGCGGATGTCATCATGCAACTCTTTGATATGCTGTGCAAAGGACTTAGCTGAGACTGACACCCTAGCATGTGGAGGAAGGGGAATGAGATCCAAGGGCTTTCTAGGCCTAAAACTATGCACTGTCATGAATGATGATCCTATAGGGATGAAGGGAGGGCCTGGACAGCCAAATTCAGCCCTATCAAGTGTTAGATTAGTTTTGACAGACTTAGGAGGACCAGGGCATCCATGAATTGACCTATCATGCTTAGAAACCATGTGGACCTTGATGCACTTAGGTGAACCGGGGCAGCCACAAGTGGCCCTATCATGCATGAGACGGATGAAGAGCGGGGGAAGACCAACTTGTCCAAATGTAAGCCTATCATGCACTGGACCTAGTGTGTGAATGACACAAATGATGTGACTAGCCTGACCACATGATGCAAAAGGTTGTGATACCTGGATTCCTATCAAGATGGTCCCATCTGTGAGATTAGGGGGTTTCCACTCATGGGGGTCGAAGCGGTTCCAAGGGGTGGACATCTTGGGATGGGTCACTCCCTTATTTCCAAGGTTGATGCCACCCTTGGCATTGACTCTCATAGTGTGGGCGGAATTTCGGAATGGGTGGGTTAGGCCTAACATGGTGGGTGAGGGTAGGAGGGAGTGGGTGGTGGGTGAGGAGTACTTGGAAGCCCATAGGGAGTGGCCAAACATATCAAGATGGGTTAAGGGGTGGGTGTTGTGGAGGTGGGTTTCAATCCAAGTGGTCGCCCTAGGGTCCCTAGCACACATAGGGAAGTGGAAATCATGAACCCAGTTGGACTTATCGTAATGCTCCTTGCAAAGGGGCGAGGGGTAGGGAGAGATGTAGGAGGGCCAGGAGCTGGGTTGGTAATGAGGGGCTAGTGGGAAGGGAACATGTGGATCTAGGAGGACTTGGGTTGAGGGGAATGAGGCTTCTTCCCATCCTGGACCTTGAGCATTCCAAAGCATACACTCCCTAGTGTGGGCTGGGCACTCGTCTCCTAATGGGGTAAGCACCAAAGTGGATTCCTTAGGTTCATTGCCCTCTCCTTGTGATGGGGGAGTGGTGTAAAACTCATCGGGAATTGAAATCCCTTTCCTTGTGGAAGGAGGGAATTTCCATTGAGTGGGGTCAAAAGGATCATAGAAATTGAAACTCTTATGGAGGGATCCCTCTATGTCCTTGGATAGGTTGGCCCAAGTAGGACGTTCCCCGATGCATGTTGAACCTTCATCGACAAGGGGCAACAACAAGAGTGTGGACTCACTAGGAAGTGTGACCTTGAGGAGAGGAGAGCATTTTTTTGTGGGGCTCATTGGGTCAAGTTCCCTAGGGGTTGGCAGGAAGATTAGAAGCTCACTAGTGCATTGGCCTATAGTGCAAATAGATGTAATGGAGCCAATGGATGAGTAGGTAAAGGCAAGGTACTTGGGCTTAATGGGTTCCATGGCCAACATGCTAGTCAACCCCATTTGATAACTCAAACTCCTAAGTAGGTCTTCAAGGGTTTCCACAAGGCAAAAGGATTGATATGTTATGTGACGAGAATGACATGGCACTAGTTGAACTTGCTCTATGGGGAGGTTGCACGGGGTTGAAGGGTACAAGATGGGACCTTTCTTGAGCCAGGTAGCTAGGGGCTCCTCTATGGTTAGCTCACCAGTGGGTGGGATGAGTTGCTCATGTTGGGGTTCGGGTTGGTTTTGTGCAATGGAGATTTGAGGCTCATTTTCCACTTTAACTGATCGCTTTTGAATGGTTTGCTCAGACTTGGAGAGGGCTTGGTTATAAGAATTTGGGAAGTGGAACCTTTTCTTGTCTCCCGGGGATTGCAAGTGACACCCTTTTCCTTCGGGGTCTATGATTGCTTGTTGTTCTTCCATCCATTCTTTTCCCACAATAATATGTGACCCCAGGGGCCGAATTTTGCACCATGCTCCACTACTCCATGTAATGGATTTGGAGGGAATGCGACTTACACAAGGTACATAGAACTCTACGAAAACCCATTCCCCATGGATGACAATTTTCCCTTCTTGTGACAAGGAGTTCACAAGAGTTTGGGAGACATAATTTCCCGATTGGTACTCATCAAGGAACACAGTGGTGATTTTGTTGTGGGGTAGGACTACTTTGAAGCTAAAGGACATGGTGAACCGGTCACCGTGGGAATTGGGATTCATGGTGTTATTGGAAGAAGATGAATGCCTTGATAATGAGTTCCACTAGGAGTGGTCATGCAAAGTTGGGTGGGCTATGCAAGGGTGTGCGAATGCACCTAAGAAAAAATTAGTGTGACCCAAGACTAGACTTGTAAGGACAAGTCTATGACCGCTCTGATACCACTTGATGTGGCACAGCCCAAAGACCACTAAATATGATGAGATAACCCTAGGACTTAGACCCGCAAGCATACAAGCGCTCAATGATTCTCACAATGACGATTTTTGCTCACCCGATTCACACGTTCACTCGGTGGGTCCGAGAGATAATGATGAAGGTCCGGGGCGGGACCCAATTGTTCTAATGGACTTACAATGCTAGGGCTGACCCCAAATGAGTCTAGGATACCCAACTTTGTGGGCGGCTGGCCCGCAAGGCGGGGGGGCTTGGTGGCACTCACTCACGGTCCGCGGTGGACACTAACAAACTAGCATGCAAGTTCGAGCCCTCTTCTCACCGCCGACGAGCAATCAAAGCAATACTAAACTAGCAGGAAAAAGGCTACTAAGGATAGTATCAGAAGCTCACCTGATCGGTGTGAAGACACCGATCCCGATCGGAGACGAGGGCGCGCCGGGAGGCGAGGGTATGCACCCGATCGCCGCGGCGATGTAGCTTGACCTGAAATTGCAAACGGTACAGCACTACTCCTCACGCAGGAGGGGTGATCTTGGGGTGGGGGTTATGCTTAATACATTCAAAACTACCTCCACGCAGGGAGGGGCCTTCAGCCGGCCAAGCGGGGTGGGGAGAGATGCAAAGGAAACCGAGTTTTCGAGCTTCGCCGATTCTGTCTAGCTTCTGTAATTCTGGATAGGGAGTCGATGTTGATGCAGCCAATAAATCCACCGAGCTCAGAATCTCATGAGACTTGCGCCAAAAGATTGCTAACCGGAGAGGGGTGCGGCTTGAATTTTTGGATGACGTTCTGATCTGGGGGCTGACTGCTCCGGCGACTTGAAGATGGATGCAGCTATGGTCTCTGGCCGAGCTCAGTCTGAAATGGCAGGTTGCAGAAGCGGGCACGGTCGCTCCTGAGCTCCAAATCTGGCACCGCTGGACTCGTTGGAATCGTATACAAGTCTACTTTGCAGCAAAACAAATGGGGAAGTCTTCTGATGTCGGAGATGAGCTGGGTGTCCAGAGAAGTGGATGGTGGTTGGGGCAGACTGTGAGGAGGCAGACCGGCGTGGTTGTGGTATAAAATTGGTATCTCTGGTTGTCGGATGCCGAATGGGATTCCGCCTTCTGTTCCTGGATGCTGACAGGGGGAGAAAGAACTTTGTTGAAGACCCTGAAGACTGGTTCCTTCAAGGCTCGTCGTGGGAGAGTCTTCTCTGCCGCTCTGGCTCCTGGTCTGAGAGGTTCTGCGCAGTCGGGGAAGAACAGCCTTCACGGACGGCCACGAACTCGGAATGGAGTGATTCCACCTCGCCTGCGAAGAGCACAGGGAGGCCTTTCCAGAAAGTTAGGCCACGCCACCAGCAGAAGCAGGATGCAGTCGTGGACGTCGCTGCAACAGAGTGCTAAACTGCAGGTCGGCCTGCACACAAAGCTGGAGTGGAGAAGAGAGGAGGGGGTGAACTTGGCTTGAGGGGAGAGGAGGGGTGCGACCTAGGGAGCAAGGAGGGAAGGGGAGGTTTGAATTTGGGCTTTGGAATGAGTTAATTCAGCCTTGGGAAGGTGGAGATATGCTTAGGGAAGTGAAAGGGGTAGGTGGTGGTTGGAGGGTGGGGTTTTGAGTGGTGGAACTTCCTTGGGACTAGGTGAGGATTAAAGAGGGGTTGTGGGAAGTTGTGGGGAGTTAATGGAGGTAGGTGGGGGTTGGAAGTGGTTGAGAGGGGGAGGAGAGAGAGTGAATTTCGAAATTTAGAGAGAGGAGGAGAGAGAATGGAGAGATAATGAGAGAGAGAGAGATATTGAGAGAGTTTGAAAGGGTTTTCTTCAATATTCATCAAAAGTTAGTACATGGAGGGAGATGGGGGCTATTTATAGGCAACCCATCTTTACAAGACAAAAATAACCCTACCATTTAAGGCAAAAGACCAAACATGTCCTAGACTCAGTCCAATAGGCCCAAACTAAGGTATTAGGGCCCAATTAGACCAAATAGGGGAAATGGACTAGTACAACATGACATAATAAAAGGAAATACATGCGACATGACCCAATAAAAGGAAAATTACATATGATAAGACTCAATAAAGGAGGATACATAAGATGAGAATGAGTCGACCCAAATCAAGGGTGTGCAGGCGACCCGAGCCATAGCGAGTGTCGTGAGATGTCCTCATCAACCTTGGGCCAGGAAGAGGCTTGAAGAAGAAAAGAAGAAGGAAAGTTATGAAAGAAAATTAAAGTGCAGCAAAAAAATCTGAACTTTGGATAAAGTCATGCAAGCTTACCATCCTTTGGACATTAGAGCTTAGATGCTTGGGGATCGAGGACAGCCGTTGAAGCTCCCCATGTTCCCTCCTTGCAGCCTTAGGGCCGGTGTAGATCTTCTCTTCCATAGCCGCCATCTCGAAGCACCTCTTCATCTTGGTTTCTGCTTATTAGGGAGAATTCTTCAACCCTAGAATAGAGGTTTTTGTAAGCTGCGATTTTGGATAAGTTTCCCAAGTTGCTGGGGCTTTTTATTAACTTTGGAAGGATAAGATTGGAGTTGGGAGGCTTTATCTGAAATTTGGATAAGTTCTAGCAAGAGATTAAGTGGCTGAACCTCGGACTCTAAGCTCTCGCGGCCGAATCCGTTTTGGAAACGACCCAGACTCTGACGGTCTGTCGTAGGGCCGTTACTTCACTCTGGCGCGCCTACCCTGGGCCGTCACTTTTTCTGTGGGTTGGGTTTTCCTTAGAACATGTTCTGTGGCTATTTACGGTCTGGTCTCAGACCGTCGCCTTTCAACGGACGAACCCTAATCCGTTATATTCTTCAAATCGCTCAAGTTTCTCTCTTCTGGGTTGAATGACATGTAACGGTCAGGTTAGGACCGTCGTTTCGTTATGACGCGTCTCCTTCAGACCGTCGCATTTTCTGCGAGTAGTTCTAAAACCATGTTCTGTCATGAACAACGGTCTGGTCTAGGACCGTTGTTTTCTTTTAACGCTCCTACCATGGGCCGCTATTTCCTCTACAGCCCGGCTATCAGAATAAGATATTTCATGAATGACGGCCTGAGGTAGGCGCGTCGTTTGATTATGACGGTCCAAGACCAGACCGTCATTTCCTCTGCTACTAAATTCAGTCAGTTTGTCTATCCTTTGCCTAGACCTGGCGGTCTTTCACATCTGTACACCACACCTTCTCCACACAAGCATTCACTCACCCATACACATCCATCATGCGTACTTTCAATCACTCATTCGTGCATATCCATTCATACATCCACATAAAAAAGTCAACAAAAACTTCATTTTCATAAAAAGGCATGTACAAGTGGTAAGAAAAGCATAAAAGTACATCATTCGGCCGGCTTTTCCGTCGGGCCGCCCTCATCCTCTCCACCCTCGGGTTTCCTGGGTGGCGGTGCTATGGAAGCACTCTCCTCCTGCTGTCCTCTCTCCGCCCTCTCATTTCTCTGTTGGCCGGCGGAACTAACTAGGAAATCCCCAACCGAGCCACTAGAGGCAGCACTCCTATGAGCCCCGCTCCGGGAAGAACTCCGCTCTGGTGCCCGGCCTAGCATCCGGACCGTCTGCTCCATTGTCTGCAGCCTGATCTTCAGCGTGAAGATCTGGCGTCGCGTCTCCCGTGCCTCGGTCCGGTAGCGATCAAGATCTGCGGTCCCAAGGCGAAGGTCCTTCACCTCGGCCTGCGCCCGTGCTAAGTCTGCCCGAAGTCGCTCCATCTCCACATCGTCCACATGTCGAGGGGTCTCCACTCTCAGTCGGGCTATCTCTGCCCGCACGAGCTCCATCTCTGCTCGAGCTCGATCGGTCTCGGCCCGGCTCCTCTCCACCTCTGCCCTCGCCTGGGTGGCGTCCGCCACTGCCGCTGCCAGCTCTATCGCCTATAGATTGCATTGCATTGCATATAGGTTAGTCATATAAATTTAATTAGCATAAGCATAATCATAAAGCATGTAAGTATCTTACCCGCTCCGCGAGGGTGGCCTCCGCCTCCTCGGCCCGGGCGACCGCCCGAGTAAAGTCAGCATCTCACCCAGCCCTGTCTCCCGCAGGCTGCGAGGACGACGATGGGGCATCCGGTCCTGCTCGTTGAGCTCCCTCTGCCCGCTGCATTGTCATAGCCAAAGCATTAGCATCACGCATAATCATAGTCATATCATAAGCATTCAGAATCTCACTAGGAGCTCCAAAGCAGTCCGGTACTCATCCCGCTGCTGGATGGTAGAGTGGAGTAGCCCCTCTAGCTCAGCTATCCGCCCCTCAGGATCGAGCTGCATGTAGAAAGCATGAGCCAGCATGTCACATCCGCATTTCATCATATAGAAAGAGTTTTTTAGTTTAGAATTGCACACCGGTCGTCGGGTACCTCGGTATACCCGGTCGCCGTAGTGTCGAGCAAAGGCCTTCAGGTAGGCCTCGTCGCTCTCTGCCCGCTCTTTCACAGCCCTGCCTCGCTGCCTCCAGTCGAGGACGTACTTCGCCTTCCGGGCACGCCAATCCACATTCCCACTAATACCTCTCGCCGACTTGCCTGGATGGTCGTCGGTGCGGCGTGGAAAGGTCACCTCGGGCTGGTGTAGTCCTCGAGTCCGCAAGATCAGCCTGTAGTGCAGAGGCTCGATGATGTGGAGGCAGTGCAGCCAGACGTCTCGTCCCCGATACGATAGAGACGCCTCCACCCATGGCTTTCCTGTATAACCCTCACCGCGGTAAGGGGTCCACCTCACCTGCAGGCATTTAGATCCATTAGCATTTGCATAACATGAGCACATATGGGCATATAAAGCATTTAAAGCATTTAAGTTCTGGGCTCACCGATGTGTGTGGGTAGGAGTCCAGGTCCTCCTGGATCATCCGGGTCTGTCTCAAGACCGACCCCGTATCCCTCGCCACCGACCATCGCCTCGCGATCGGTATCAGGCCAGGATGGAGTAATGCGCCTCTCCCAATGCCCGGGAGGTACAAATAGCTCCAGATCTGCATTTAGGAATCAAGTCTGTTACATAAATCATCAATTATAGCATACATCATGGCATAGTAGAAAGCACTTAAGCGCATTTTTACCTGTAGGAAGGGCGAGAAGCCTCCCAGCATCGTCAGTCGGTCCGTGGTGCTCAACGAGTTGATCAGGAAGGCCAAGACCGCTGCTCCCCAGGCGTATTTCCTCACTCTGCTTAAATCCTCTATCAGCGGCAGCAGTCTGCAGCTGATGACATCTGCTCTGGTCGCGAACAGGAGCTTCCCGAACAACAGTATCAAGAAGCGCCTCATCACTCGATCCCCCTCCTCTCCTGCCTCTGCCGCCACACAAGGGCGCACCCGGCCTATCACTCTGCTTAGATGCTCCTCGGGCAGTTCTCCCATGGCAATCGCTGCCCCTCTCAGCCCCAAACTCTCCTGCAGCACCGATCTCGAGAGCTGGGATGAAGACTGACCCGGCCTGATCAGGTCCAACCCTAGTAGCTGCTGCGCTATCTCCCGATAGTCGCCGTACGTCCACCCGGTCACTGCAGCGCCGTGGACTCTCAGGCCTGTAATTCTCGCCATGTCTTCTAGCGTGGGGATCATGTGGCCCCACGGGAAGATGAATGCCCTGCTAACCGGGTCCCACCTCTCGTGCAAAGCGTACAGCAATGGCGTATCCATCCGGATCACCTCGATGCTGAGCATCTCGGCGAAACCCATCTCTGCGAGTCTGTCTCTCTGGTAGTCGGGCAGTGCCTGGTACACCGCCCGAATCTGCAGCCATGAGATCCTCGATCTCCTCTTTCCCTGCATTGCATATTAGAGCACTAATTAGTCCAGTCACATCATATAGACGTTGCATAAACATTAAATATTGAAAAGATAAACAAAAATTTGAAAATTGAAAACCCTAAAAAGAGTTTGGAACCCTGGCAGAAGTAACGGCCCTGGGATGGGGCGTTACTTGTCTCTGACGGCCTTAGCCTGGAGCGTCAGAGGAGTGACGGTCGCTGGCGGGACCGTCACTTAGTCTGCCAGTAGGGAATTTCTCCCCTGCATCCCCATGAGTTCTCACTTTGGCCAAATGGCCTACAAGTGTTCCTAGTGGGTTCATAGACCCATTTTCTACCCTTATCCCCCACATGCATTCATAAATAAAAACATAAAAATCAAAAATTTAAAAAAAAATAGGGCGGAGGGCCTACCTCATGGTCGAGGACCTTCCTCTTCTTCTGCTCTGGTTCCTTGGGCTCCTCTGCACCCAAGGAGGCTTCGGTTGGTTCTTCCACGACCGTGGGGACCTCCTCCTCTTCCCTTGGCTCCCTTCCCCTCGGTTCTTCCTCCACGGACGGCGGGGTGATCTCTCGTTCGAGTCGGCGGTGGAACCGCCTTATAGCCATCTTCTTTCCTCTCCCTCTCTTCTGAGGTGGTGGCTGCGGTGCCTCATCGCCGGCCATTGGAGGGTGGAGATGGAGGTCGCCGGTGGGTTTTTTTTCTGGTTTGGCGTTTTGGTTGTTTGAGCATGAAATGAGACCGAACGACCGTTCGGTTTGTTTTTTTTGAAATCTCAGGAGAAGCGACGGTCTATCGTTGGACCGTCACATCATCCTGACGCCCCCCTCTAAGGCCGTCGCTTGTGACGGACTGTTTTATTGAAGAATTTGAACCGACTTGGTGTTGACGGACTAGGCTTAATCCGTCATTTTCATGTGACGCTCCTGAGTCAGGCCGTTATATGCTTGCAAGTTTCTTGATGAATGAATGGTCAAAATTAATGTTTAAACTTATCTCCATCATAAAAACATTTGATGAGTTTATCACATAAACAATGGTTATGCCTTAACTATTATCATAACTATCTTGTTGGCTAACCTAGCTTTCATGAAAGGAACTATGAACAGAAGGCATGTTTCGCCGTCCGTCAAGCAGGTAAGTCAGGTATTGTATCTCGTTCCCTTATCCCTTAATGCATTACTATATGATATCTATGATATATTATCTCGAGAACCGGCTGGTCATTTAGGTGTCCTGGGATCTGATGTTCCCCTTAAACAAAAATGATGATGATCTAAGTTCACATGAATAATCGTTGGATAGGCCGTTAGGTTGGAAAATTTGGGGATGATGGTTCTATCTTGCACGCCGTGGTTGCAGATAGTGTCTTGACTCTGGTTTCCCCAATCTAGCAATATTATTCTCGAGTATCTTATTTTTTTTTTTTTTTGGCATTTACTTTGAAGATTTGTTTTTCTTTAGCCCAGCATACATCATACGCATTTTTTGAGCATTCATGAGCTTCATTTGTTCAAGAGGTCTCATTGACGGTGAACAACTGTGTTCTTGATCCTGGATAAGGAGAATTATTCCACTCTGAATTTGAAGGTTTCCTTCGATTTGCTCGCTTGATCTGGTTGACTGAAGATTCCTGTCCGGAGTTTAGTCTCTTTCCTTTTCGTTGCCTCCGGCGGCCAGCCGTGTTTCCTTTCCTTAGTTAATTAAATCCTCCAGACTTGCATCCTTTGGTTAGCTATTTCCTTGTGATCAGTTTTGAAGTTTTTCCAGAAAATTCTTATCGCTTGTTGGTGAAGAACGGGTGTCGTTTACCTTAACGCCCTCTTTTTGATCCACTCCGCTTCATTTCTGCTTCATCTCCGTGTTCCATTTCACTTTCGCTTCACTTCCGCTCGTTCCCCTGCAAAGAGGACGTTAAGGAGGGGCATCTGTTGACACCCGTTTTATACCCAATAAGTCGGGTCATCTCCTTATTCATTCAATGTGATGCTCCGAGTTGTTCACTCTTCATTAAATTCCTTTTAATCAGTTGAAGCCTATTTTCTGGGTCTCAATTCCTGGATTAGACCTGGTTCCTGGTGGCACTTCGTTCAAAAGCTTGGCAATCCCTCCATTCTATTTTCTTGAAAATCAATGATAATAACGGTCTGGACTAGGCGCGTCATTTCATAATAACGCATGAAGCCTAGGCCGTTACTCTTTGAAGAGTCCCAAGATTTAGGGCCTCGTTGTCCTTTGATAATAACGGTCTACTCCCTAGCCGTTGTTTTCTTATGACGCCCTATGCCCTGGCCGTTACTTACTTGCAGAGTCCTATTGTTTAGATCTTCTTCCCGTCGATCTTATCCTTTGGATAGGGTTAAAAATGACGGTAATGCCTTGGAGCGTTATTTCCAAGTGGCGGTCTATCGTGCGACCGTTACTTCCTTCAGAGAGTCCTGACAGTTCAGGCCTTTTCTCTGCTACTCCGTGGACGAGATAGGGTTTTGGATTGGCATTATCTCCTTCAATTCTAATCCTCAGGACCTCTCGTTTGTTTCTTTGGACTCTTGTTGATTTTATCCTCAAGGATTTGCTAAGGATTATCCTCCTTTCTTGGCTGATTTATCTTCAACTCGACCTGAGAGTTTGAGGGAGTCTATAAATAGAACCCTTGATTTCATGACCCAAGAGAGAGGAAGATTTGATTCACGACGAAGTGCTGCCAAATTCAGGAGCCATCTACATCCAGGAGGAGCTACTTCCCACGTCCATCTTCCAAGTCAAGGGAGTAATTTTGGGTTTTAGCTTGTCAAGATCATCATTGCATGCTCAAGTTTCCCTTAGTTTTATCAATCAAAAGCATTGTCCCTCCTCTTCCTCCACGTTTTTCACTGTTGCTAAGCATATACATATCCTCCTAAACTTAAAAAAAACGCCCAGAGGGGTTAAAAAACCAACAACTCCCCGGTAATCCCCTTTCCTTTTGATGTTCTTAAGCTTTTTAAGGATCGATGCTATACTTATGTTGAGGGCTAATTGAGGTTGTGTTATTTCACTTTCTACATTCTTGGCAGGTTTTACAGGATCCCTAGCACGAGGCCCAAGCCTTCTAGCCGGCTGGAAGGGTTGGAGTTCAAAGAATTCACATCTTTTTCACTGCAGGTTATCTGACGGTCAGGTGCAGGAGCGTTATTTCCTTCTGGCGGTCTATCGCACGACCGTTACTTCCAAGCGATGCACAGGGTTTGGACCGTTATTTGCAAGTTGATCTGCAGGTTTTTCTTGGTTTTCTCTCCAGTGGGCGGGTGTTTCATCCACCCACTTCCAAGGTATATTCGAGTCTTTGACTCTTGTTTACTTTGGTGGCGATCACGACTTTCCTTAGTGTTGGGCACTAGCTGTCTTTCTTATCAAATCTCTTTATTCCCCTTGGTTGTTCCACCCCTAGCGGTGTGTTTTTATTTATCTTTGCTCCACGCCCCGGCGTGTGTTTTTGTTTTTTCCCTTAGCGTAATTTGATTGAGATAGCATGCCCATGCTAGAGTTAGATTTGATTACCTAGGTTCATGTTCACATGTGCATAGGTTGAGCTGATCTTTTGGTAGTTTATTTATCATCTCGCCATATCATTTTTCAAAACCCTCACAATCAACAAAAAAAGAAAGAAGATAAGAAGAGATAGGTAAACAAACAATCAACAGAGGCCAGAGTTTGGAATCTGTTGGCAGTGGGCACTTGCGGGACGATAACATCCGGCTTGACCGCCCTCGGGCAACCGTTCAGGTTCGCCCGGACACCCCCGATCATCATTGTCTTTCTGGAGTTGGAAAGACGGCGTTCAACAGCAACATACCGGCTCCTCCGGTCAGTTCTCTTCCTCTTTTGAGTAGCAGCGGGGACCATGTCCCTTTTCTGGACGTGGTGGACATAGCAGGTGACGGCCGTGGGGGCCGTCTTCTCTGGCAAGCTGTCCTTCTGGACAGTGGTCTTCATTGGGGCACTCGCGGCAGTGCCTTGCTCATTGTTATCGACCTTCAGAAGGTCGGTGTAGACGACGCCTAAGCAGTTGGGCAGCCCGACAGCTGGGGGAAACGAGCCGAACGCCAATGGTACCGCCAGGTATCCCTCCTGGACATGCATGTCCAGGGGTTGTTTGTCGAAGCACACAGACGTGTTTTCAGTCGTCATCACAGTTTCCTGGAAATAAGGAAGCACACGGAATCAGAATTTTGAGGGGGGGCCCGCGGGGCCTCCTATTTTAGCGTAAAGATGAAGGGAGACTCGGTCCCATCGGGCGTGCCAGACTTGTTTGACGCGGATTTTACCTCGCACGTATCTTATTTACTTATCTATTGATTTATTGGCGTGCCAGTCACCGTGGTGACGATTCTTATTGTGCACTCGATCTGACTTGGTCAGTCGATTGTGAGTGATCGTGTCTGGACTAGTAGTCCGTCATACCCTGAACGCTATGACGTTAATTACGTCCTCCCTAAGGAAGATAACCCTTGATTAAACGCTAGAGGTAGGAGGAATGCAGCGGTAAAGCCGTGTGCTCAAAGGAGACAGAATTCATCTGTTTACAAGACGTTAAACGTATCTGAACAGAGCAGGGGTTTATTAATTACGGGGGGAAAACCCGCCGGCATATTCCCACCATCTTGGATGATGTCAAGTGGGGAATAGGAAACCACCCATGCAGCGGCAGGGTGGGCTCCGCAAAAGATCGGGTATATATATAGACATAACCCGGAATCCGGATGGGGACCGGCCTGATGTAACACACCCGGTATGAGTGCGATGTCTTATTAATATCCCCCTTTGGAGGGCCATCAGAGATCACGCAAGGGCATAACTCCGTGGGCCAGCGGGGTTAGAGGAGAATACCACATTCGATTGGTGGGGATATGTAAATTTCGGCAGCATGTCCCCTGAACTTGGATTATGCCAAGGAAGAATAGGTCATCATCCACGGAGAGCCGGGACAACGACCGAACAAAGATGGGCACCAGACCCAGGGACATCTCTTGCCTTCATATCATTGATCGATATTCCCTCGGAACCCATCAGAACACATATAATGACATGGTTCTTTAGGTTCATAAGGCATCGGTGAAATCCGGGTTCGGGACGAAAGCTGTAGGGGAGATCTTCCCCATTTATTGTATCTCATTAAGACACAAGTGATGGTCTATGAGTATCTCCTTAAACGGATGTAGGGGAGCTTAAGAAGTTTATAGAAGAATGGTGCAGAGGTGGGCCTCTGAGTGGGTTTCATCTGACTGAAGAAGGGATCTCGGCTTGGCCTTTGGTTTGGACAAAATGGGGCTCTCGGCCTGGTATTTGATGGATGGAGAGGGGCTCTCGGCCTGGCGGTTGGGCTGGCCAAAGAGGTTTTCGGTGGCCAAGGGAAGGCTCTCGGCCGAGGGCTCTCGGCGGCCAAAAGAGGGAGGAAAGACCCTCTCGGCATGGAGGCTCTCGGCCGGCACCTGAGCGCGCCGGGAAGGGGGGGCGCCGAGAGGGGTAGCATCAAGGCTTGGGCAAAAAGGGGTGAATGGCTATAGGCAGGGGGGTTCTCGGCCTGGTCATTGGGCAGGCCAAAGGGAAATAAGGCCTCTCGGCCTGGAGCTTCTCGGCGGGCTCATGGGCGCGTCGGAAAGGGAGGCGCCGAGAGGGGCAGCTTCAAGATTGGGCAGAAGGGGTGTGTGGGTGGTTGTGAAGGCAGAAGGGTTCTCGGCAGAGGGCTTCCCGGCATGCTTCTGGCCGCGCCGGGAGTCTACACGCCGGGAGCCTTGCACATATAGCCTCACGAGGAAAGCGTTGGTAACCGACTGGGTTGTCGTTTAGCAAAGAAGGGGGAGGCCTCTCGGCCTTATGGTTCTCGGCGGGGAAACTCGCACGCCGAAAAGGTGAAATGTAGAAGAATTTTCAGGGTTTCCAGAGCTCAGAAGCGATGCTCTGTTTGTGTGTTTTCTGGGGATTTCAAGCTCGAATCAATGTCGGGCCAGAGATGCAAGAGAGGAATTTCATGGAGGCTTCTATTAGAAGGGTGCCAAGGGATTTGGATGAAGGAATCAAATGGAGGAGATCAGACCATCACCTGATCCTATTATGAGTTTTGCCCGTCTGTTGCAGGCCATTTGGGGGAGTCAGGAGATGACTGTCCTCCTACCCCTCCAGATGAACCCAGTGATGTTAAACCAACGGAGAAGGAAGGGCTATCAATCGTATAAACTTCAGGCCCTAAGCATCCAGTGTTTAGGATGGAGAACCTGAGATCCGATCATTATTTATGAGAGCTGGGCAGCCCAGGAAACCAAGAGACTGATACCTCTGGTTCCTGAACCGCCAAAAGGGGGCTCCTCAGAAAAACCCAGATTATATATGTATGGAAAAATAGGCATTGAGATCGGAGAGGGAAGAAGAGAACAAAACTCAGTAACCCATTGGATGGGGTTAGGAGTCTTATCCTCATCCCTCTTCGAAGAACAAACCCACGCGATCGGCTTCGAAACCCAAAGAATCTAATCTATGTTCCTTTCAGACGGAGGCTATATACATAGAGAGACAGACAGAGATCGATGCCTTAATCTATCAACACCCAAACGGGCCATCTTGACGTTTCATTGCATTGCACAAAGGAAATATTACACTGATCATGAAAGAAAAATGTAAGGCAGAAATCAAAAGAGAAGACCGGAACTCTGGCTACAGTTGAGAAATCGAGAGAGAACTCGATATATTGCATCAGATAAGGAAAGAAAACATGGAGGGGAGGGTGGAGCATTGACTCCTCTCCCTCCCCAGTGCCCACCTGGAGCTTCCCTTCTTCTTCTCTTCTATTTCCTCTCTGTTGATCGAAAGGGGAGGGGTGGCTCTTTCTCTCCGAACGATCCCCTTTTTCTATCTGGCTTTCTCTCTTCTTCCTTTTTTTGATCTCTCCCCTTTTTTGTCGTCCGCCCTTCTTTCTTGTGGGAGAAGCAATGGGTTTTATAGAACCCTTGCCTTGCAAAAGGGATCTCGGCGCCTGTATCCATGGGAGAAGTTCCCGGCGCGCCTTCCTTCAGGCTCTCGGCGCGTCCAGCGGCCCTTCGTTGAGGTTCCCGGCGCCATGGTCAGAAGCCCAATCGGCCGGCCCATTTAGTGCTTTTAGGCCGCATAATTGCCTTGGCTTCTCTGAGTTATTTTGTATTGACTTTTATCAGAACCGAAAGAGGCCCCTTTAGTAGTGACACAGCTTTGTTGAGATCATCTCGAGGTTCCATCAGTGAACAAACTGGGGCTTTATCAGTATTGGCATCTGAATGATGACGATAACACCGGACATTAGCCAGGCCTGAGACGGTCCTAGCCGGCCAATTGGTTGGTGGTGAGGATCCTCCCTCAATCCTGACTTTGCAGGCATCTTCCAGTCTTTGTCGCTGGTCTGGTCCCATCTTTATCTTTGTTCATATTTTAGCTGGCAACACCCCCAAATGATGGTTCGGACCTATTGCTATGTGGAGGTTACTTGGCCCGAGTGGAAAAGACGTGATAGTGAACTCTGTGAAAGAAGTGGAGTGAAGATGATAGCTCGGGGGGTTCACTCGTGAAGGGGTTAAAATGGTCAAAGAAGGAATGACCCAATGAGATGGACTCCCATATGACACGGTCCCAATTGTGAAATTCTTGAAGGTATGGGTGGTCACCTTCATCCGTCATGGTGAATGGGACAGTGGTCATGTGAAAAAAATAAGATTCCTCCCTTGGAGAAAAGGGTATGAAGTCCGGTTCGGTCGGCATAGGGAGGAATAGAAGAATCTCCATGGTGACACAACCCACGGTGCACACGGAGGTAATGGACCCTATGGCAGGGTGGGTGAAGCTACGACAAGTGGGTTGGTCGAAGCCTCGGGCTAATAAGTGCGTCAACTTCCATTGCCAACCTAAAATCAAAATAAGGTCACCCAATGTATCAACATGGTGACTAGACCGGAATGTCGTGTGGTAGGAGTTGACATGCACTAGAGGTAAGGTGGGATCCATGGATGGGTAAGGAAGTGGGACCAAGCCATCTTTGAGCCAACTAAGAAGTGGCTCGGCTATAAAAAACATACTCGTTAGAAACACGGGTGGCTCGGGCTTTAGTGGCTCCAAACAAGAGGGTTCTGAATAAGGTTCGGAAGTAGAGGGTGGCAAAGGAGCACTTGCGGGTGGTGAAGAGGCCGTGTCCTTTCTAAGCAATCCGAAAACATTTTCTCGATTTCATCAAAGGTGCGGGTTGGGGTAGGGACCTCGTGGTGGACTCGCTCCTCATCTCTTGGCTCGGGTGTGGACCTAGGCTCGGCTAGAAGTAGGGCTTCCACTTGGTTGGAGGTGCTTGGGTGGGATTGGACGGAGGTGCCAAGGGGAGGTTGGTTGGGGGCGACTGGACGGGCCATTTGATTGGGAGTGCTTTGGTGGACTTGGATGGGGGTGAAGGGGCGGGGTTGGTTGGAGGTGGGGCCCACTTGATTGCGGGTGAGTTGGTGGGGTTGGCTAGTGGTATGACCCCCGTGGTTGGAGGTAGGTGGGCGGGGAAGGTAGACCCTCTTAAGTGCTTTCTTCATATCCCACCGTGACTCGATGGGCCTTAGCCTCCTATCCTCTCGAAAGTATTTGATGTCCCTCCATGTTTCGGCGGCTTCATAAACAAGTCACCTTTTGGCAAAGTCGACTTGCATGGGCCCTGACATAAGGTACACCTCAAAGTAGTCATCCATAATGGCTTCCCACTCTATGTAGTCACTCGGGTTTTCGGAGCCATAGAAGTCCTGGGCTACGGGGCTACGGGGGTGGTCCATGTGGTTCTCCCATCGTAGATAGTATCGCCACCATGCAGAAGATGCGGCCCCTTGGTCATCCATGGGACACGGGGACGCTAGTGAAAGGACATGCCAACAGTTGGTGACAAGACACTAGACCGACTATGCAAGGTTGGAATGCACTAACTAATACACACTAAGGACCCTAGACTTAAACCAAGACTCGGTACGTGGCGGAGTTAATCGATCCGAAGATCACTCGCGCAAGTGTGTGGCCTTCCCGATAGGCGTAGTCTAACGTTCGGACAACACCTTTTGATATACCGATTAATGGTATGCAGATGTGACACATAGACCGACATAGACAATGACTAGACATAAATGACACTTTTTTTTACCAGACTACCGTAGACTCAACTAGCGCTCTGATACCAAATTGATGCGGGATAGACACGCGACCTGGTACTCAAGCTGGCGATCATCCCTAAGCGAGGGAAGATGTGGGACCGTGCGCAGTTGAGAAACTAGTAGTGAGTCTCGGGTATCGGCCTTTTCTGCGTTAACTCGGATTGAGTCACGGGATGGTACACTCACTCACTCTCGCAGCGGTGATAACAATATATATCAAGCTAGGAACCTACACTCGCAGCGGCATTCAAAGATATACGAGATAAGTAAAATGCGATAAATAGTGGGAGCAAGTTTACCTCCACGTTCCGGGCGTGAGGAAGATGATCCCGCCCATGACAGTAACTCATGGTTAAACAATTATTACAATAATTACAGAAATAGTTTCTACTGTCCACTCCACGCAGGGAGGTAACGGGCTACAAATGGGGCCTGGGAGGACCGAACTTGGCTTGACGGGCAGCGTTTTGATATAGCTTCAGCGGCACGCGTATTCATGAACGTGGTGCCCATGTGCTCATCGGCGGGTCCGAGTGGGCCCAGAGTGGTACCGTTGTGACGTTAGCTCCTGGAGAGGCGCTCCCTGGGATGGCGGCACGCCGGTTCGCCTCGCGGAATGCGAGTCGGCTCCGTTCTTCACTGGTTGACCTTGCTGCCCACGGATCCGAAGCTGCTATTTTACAGCGCGCGACCCGGCGAGATATGCTGCTGCGATCACTCCCGACGTCGGATTGACGTACAAGAGGTACCATTGGAAAGCTCTTTCAAAATACCTAGATCTATAGCTAGAGAAAGAATTTTGAATTTCTTGGATCTGGCCTTGAGCGATTTTACAAGCTGTTGTTGGACAGAACTCGAAATCTTAGGACAGAACTAAGTTTTCCTGAGAGTTGGCATAGACGGTGCCTCAAACCTCAGATCTGGAACTTGGACTCTTCACGAAAGTTGTAGAGGTGGAAACAAGGAAGACGGGGATAATTTTTAGGTGACTTGTGGTGGCGATTTCTATTTTTTGAGGATTTTATACTGACTGGGGGTCGGATCTAAACTGCATAGGACATAACAGATTTGGGAGAAGATAACAATTTTTAAAAATTCAAAAAGGACTCAAGAAATTCTAAGAAATTTCGTGGATCATGGGGGTGATGGACAAAACTCCCAATAAAATTGGTGACACATGAAAATAAATAAAAGATGGTGTAAACGTGGAAACTCATGATTGCTGTGACAGGATCTGAACGGAAGACATAACTGGAAGACAGAAGAACACAAAAATGGAAAAATACTTAACGATGGGTAAATGACTGGATTTATTTTGTGGAGGCTGGGGTGGACGTGGATGACTCACCCTCCAAGTTTGGACTCGATCTGAGCTCCTGATGGAGACCTAAAATTCGAGCTTTGAAGATCTATCCTGATGTAGATAGAACTCCGATGTTGATGACGGCGACGCGACGGCGGTGCGATGGCGGCGACAGCGGCGGCAGAAATAAAACTCAGAGGATGAGAGGGGGAGGTAGAAAATGTCTCACACCCTGTATTGATGGAGGAAGAAGAAGAACCAAAGGGAGAGAGGGGATAGGGGGGCACCCTCCAAGGAGGCTCCAAGCTTTCACAAAATTTTTCACTTCATTAATTCTAATAAAATGTGAAATACAAGCTATTTATAATAAATGTAAAAAGACTCTAAATGACCCTAGATCTAGAATTGGGACGGGTATTCATGGTACATCACATTAATGCCACATGTGGTCAAAAAAATAAAAACTAAAATGCTCTTAGTGGAGGGGGGCGCCCCCTTGACCAAGGGCATTCCAACTTGGACATTGTGGTCCATTTGTCTCCCATGTGTCTAATTGAATGTCAAACCATCTAAAAGCCACCTAGGATGGTTGACCAGCCCCACATGGCTTAGGTGGACCAATGGAAAAGTAGTGAGGGCCGCCTTGCTGGACCTACTGACATTTTGCATAAGAACCCAAACAATCCTAGGGAATGACACATTGGCTTATAAAGCCTTACAATTGTAAACATACATTCCCAAGGATATAAAAATAATCTAAAGGACACAAATGTAAATTAAAATGTCAATGCTCTTGCTCTGATGTCCCCGTCAATTCTCTCAGGGTGGGAAGAACTCGACCCCATCGAGTAAGGGGTGCGGCTGCTCGAGTAGCTCCGGTGGATGCATCACCGAACCTGGAAGCGCAGAGTATGCTCCACTCCAAGTAATCGACACCTGCTCATCCCGTATAGATTCGATATGCACACGCTGCTGGGGAGGAGGCAAGAGGTGGACACTCCGGGGTGGGGTCACTCTCAAATGAGGGAAGGCAGCTCGAAGACTCACTAGGAATCACCGCTTGTCCCTTATGTGACTAGATCCGATATGAAGTAGAACCGATCCCAAAGTTCGACAAGTCTCATACTCGAAAGGTACTAACAATGTGGGCCTACAAACCAACTCAACTCGATATATGCACAGACACACAATGCACTCGACAAACAAACCGGACGAAACAACGACTCACAAAGACCCTAAACAAACCAAATGTTAGTCCGACCTACGCATAGGCGATGGTGGACCAGGACACCCGAATATGTGCCATGCATACACTAGATGCAACCGGTGGTTAACGCCATGGGGAACTACTAGACATCCTACGATGCACCACTCATGGACATTGGGCTTGGATGTGGGAAGTCTGGGAGGTTCAGATGGTTTAGGTGGGCCGGGGGAACCAAAGTCTTCATTACCCCCAAATGATGGTTCGGACCTATTGCTATGTGGAGGTTGCTTGGCCCGAGTGGAAAAGGCATGATAGTGAACTCTGTGAAAGAAGTGGAGTGAAGATGATAGGTCGGGGGGTTCACTAGTGCAGGGGTCAAAAGGGTCAAAGAAGGTATGACCCCATGAGATGGACTCCCATATGACATGGTCCCAATTGTGAAATTCTTGAAGGTGTGGGTGGTCAACTTCATCCGTCATGGTGAATGGGACAGTGGTCATGTGAAAAAATTAAGATTCCTCCCTTGGGCAAAAGGGTATGAAGTCCGGTTCGGCCGGCATAGGGAGGAATAGAAGAATCTCCATGGTGACACAACCCACCGTGGACACGGAGGTAATGGACCCTATGACCGGGTGAGTGAAGCTACGACTAGTGGGTTGGTCGAAGCCTCAGGCCAATAAGTGCGTCAACTTCCATTGCCAACCTAAACCCAAAATAAGCTCACCCAATGTATCAACATGGTGACTAGACCGGAATGTCACGTGGTAGGAGTTGACAGGCACTAGAGGTAAGGTGGGATCCATGGATGGGTAAGGAAGTGGGACCAAGCCATCTTTGAGCCAACTAAGAAGTTGCTTGGCTATAAAAAGTGTACCCGTTAGAAACACGGGTGGCTCGGGCTTTAGTGGCTCCAAACAAGAGGGTTCCGAATAAGGTTTGGAAGTAGAGGGTGGCAAAGGAGCACTCACTGGTGGTGAAGAGGCACGTGTCCTTTCTAATCAATCCGAAAATATTTTCTCGATTTCATCAAAGGTGCTGGTTGGGGTAGGGGCCTCGTGGTGGACGCGCTCCTCCACTCTTGGCTCGGGTGTGGACCTAGGCTCGGCTAGAAGCGGGGCTTCCACTTAGTTGGAGGTGCTTGGGTGGGATTGGACGGAGGTGCCAAAGGAAGTTGGTTGGGGGCGACTGGATGGGCCACTGGATTGGGAGTGCTTTGGTGGACTTGGATGGGGGTGAAGGGGCGGGGTTTGTCGGAGGTGTGGCCCACTTGATTGCGGGTGAGTTGGTGGGGTTGGCTAGTGGTACCGTGGTTGGAGGTTGGTGGGGTTGGCTAGTGGTACCGTGGTTGAAGGTATACCCTCCTAAGCGCTCTCTTCATATCCCACCATGACTCAATGGGCCTTAGCCTCCTATCCTCCTAGTAGTATTTGATGTCCCTCCATGTTTCGGCGGCTTCATAAAAAAGTCACCTTTTGGCAAAGTCGACTTGCATGGGCCCGGACATAAGGTACACATCAAAGTAGTCGTCCATAATGGCTTCCCACTCTAGGTAGTTACTCAGGTTTTCGGAGCCATAGAAGTCCTGGGCTACGGGCCTACGGGGTGGTCTGGGTGGTTCTCCCATCGTAGATAGTATCGCCACCATGCAGAATCTGCGGCCCCTTGGTCATCCATGGGACACGGGGACGCTAGTGAATGGACATGCCAACAGTTGGTGACAAGACACTAGACCGACTATGCAAGGTTGGAATGCACTAACTAATGCAAACTAAGGACCCTAGACTTAAACTAAGACTCGGTATGTGGCGGAGTTAATTGATCCGAAGATCACTCGCGCAAGTGTGCGGCCTTCCCGATAGGCGTAGTCTAACGTTCAGACAACACCTTTTGATATACCGATTAATGGTATGCAGATGTGACACTTAGACCGACTTAGACAATGACTAGACGTAAATGACACTTTTTTTTTCACCAGACTACCCTAGACTCAACTGGAGCTCTGATACCAAATTTATGCGGGACAGACACGCGACCTGGTACTCTAGCTCGTGATCGTCCCTAAGCGAGAGAAGACATGGGACCGTGCGCGTTTGAGAAATCGGCAGTGAAACTCGGGTATCGGTATTTTCCGCGTTAACTCGGATTGAGTCACAGGATGGTACACACACTCACTCTCGCAGCGGTGATAACAATATATATCAAGCTAGAAACCTACACTCGCAGCGGCATTCAAAGATATACGAGATAAGCAAAATGCGATAAAGAGTGGGAGCGAGTTTACCTCCACGCTCCGGGCGTGGGGAAGATGATCTTGGCCAAGACAGTAACTCCCGGTTAAACAATTATTACAATAATTACAGAAATGGTTTCTACTGCCCACTCCACGCAGGGAGGTAACGGGCTACAAATGGGGCCTAGGCGGACCGAACTTGGGTTGACGGGCAGCGTTTTGATGTAGCTTTAGCGGCATGCATATTCACGAACGCGGGGCCCACGTGCTCATTGGTGGGTCCGAGTTGGCCCGGAGTGGTACTGCTGTGACGTTAGCTCCTGTAGAGGTTCTCCCTGGGATGGCGGCACGCCGGTTCGCCTCGCGGAAGGCGAGTCGGCTCCCGTCTTCACTGGTTCACCTTGCTGCCCATGGATCTGAAGCTATTGTTTTACAGCTCGCGACCCAGTGAGATCTGCTACTGCGATCACTCCCGACGTCGGATCGAAGTACAAGAGGTACCTTTGGAAAGCTCTTTCAAAATACCTAGACCTATAGCCAGAGAAAGAATTTTGAATTTCTTGGATCTGGCCTTGATCGATTTTACAAGCTGTTGTTGGACTGAACCCGAAATCTCATGACACAACAAAGTTTTCCTGAGAGATGGTGTAGACGGTGCCTCAAACCTCAGATCTGGAACTTGGACTCTTCACGAAAGTTGTAGAGGTGGAAACAAGGAAGACGGGGATAATTTTTAGGTGACTTGTGGTGGCGGTTTCGATTTTTTGAGGATTTTATGCTGACTGGGGGTCGGATCTGAACTGCACAGGACAGAACAGATTTGGGAGAAGACAACAATTTTGAAAAATTCAGAAAGGACTCCAGAAATTATAAGAAAATTCGTGGATCATGGGGGTGATGGATAGAACTCCCAATAAAATTGGTGACACATGAAAATAAATAAAAGATGGTGTAAACGTGGAAACTCATGATTGCTGTGATAGGATCTGAACGGAAGACATAACTGGAAGACCGAAGAACACAAAAATGGAAAAATACTTAACGATGGGTAAATGACTGGATTTGTTTTGTGGAGGCTGGGGTGGACGTGGATGACTCACCCTCCAAGTTTGGACTCGATCTGAGCTCCTGATAAAGAGCTAAAATTCGAGCTCTGAGGATCTATCCTGATGTAGACAGAACTCCGATGTTGATGACGACGGCGCGACGGCGGTGCAATCGCGGCGGCGGCGGCAGAAATAGAACTCAGAGGATGAGAGGGGGAGGTAGAAAGGTTCTCACACCCTGTATTGCTGGAGGAAGAAGAAGAACCAGAGGGAGAGAGGGGAGAGGGGCACACCCTCCAAGGAGGCTCCAAGCTTTAACAAAATTTTTCACTTCATTAATTCTAATAAAATGTGAAATACAAGCTATTTATAATAAATGTAAAAAGACTCTAAATGACCCTAGATCTAGAATTGGGAGGGGTATTCATGGTACATCACATTAATGCCACGTGTGGTCAAAAAAATAAAAACTAAAATACTTTTAGTGGAGGGGGGCGCCCCCTTGACCAAGGGCATTCCAACTTGGACTTTGTGGTCCATTTGTCTCCCATGTGTCTAATTGAATGTCAAACCATCTAGAAACCAGCTAGGATGGTTGACCAGCCCCACATGGCTTAGGTGGACCAGTGGGAAAGGAGTGAGGGCCCCCTTGCTGGACCTACTGACATTTTGCACAAAAACCCAAACAATCCTAGGGAATGACACATTGGCTTATAAAGCCTTACAATTGTAAACATACTTTCCCAAGGATATAAAAATAATCTAAAGGACACAAATGTAAATTAAAATGTCAGTGCTCTTGCTCTGATGTCCCCATCAACGTGACTCTCCTGTTTCCGAGTTCCGTTTCCCATCTACGAGACATGGTTTTCTGGACCGGCTGGTGTTTCCGAGTTAGTGGCCACGGTGCTAGTAGCTTTACCGAGGTTGCATCTTGTTGGTGCGGTGTCCGCGACCGGGTGGTCAGGGTTGCACCTTGGACAGCTTGTCCAGGTTGGCCGTGTCCTGAGAGATAGGCCTCTACGGTGGGGTTACCGTGGGTTTTTACTTCGGTAAGTGGTACTAGTGTGGTTCGGTAGCCCCCAACCATGAGATCGGGGTGTGTTTTCCTGGTATAATTGGAGTAGCTGTAGTGCCGAGTTTTGACCGGCCACCGATTCGATGTTCCTGCTATAGTTGTTGCTTTCCTTTCCGCTACCACTGTTCTTTCCAGTTGGGGTTCTGCAGGACCCCTCTTGAGTCTCTATTTAGAGAGTCATCCCTGCTTTTCAGGTGTGGCGGTTCTTCCTCGAGGTTCGAGGGTGCAGTGTTGCGGAGGTTCTTAGTCCCCAACTCGCCGGGCCGAGTGTCCACTTGGCATGTGGTACGTTTTATTGCTTTAGACTGTACTTACTGTTACTAGACTTTGTTGTAGTAGTTGTTATTTATTTCTGTTATTTGTTGAATGGACCTGCCTTATTTCCTATTTCTTTATACCTCCACACTCGTTTTAGCCCTTCCGAGCCCTCCCGGGTCGTGGGCGGCGGGCCAGGATTTGAATGGTATCGGGCTCCTCCCCATATCCAGATCTTAGGTCGTAACTGACATCGTCGTTCCCTTTTTACCTGTTTCAACTACACGTAAAAGGGAAAAAGGTTAGTGTAGTTTGATTTTAGCCCCTTGCCTAAAAGAAATTGTACCTTCCTCGATGCAAGGTCAGGGGGCTAAATCTTGTTAACAAGATTGTAATGGAAAATAAATGTGAAATGCACATGCAAGCAAGTAAAATGCAAATAGGAAGTAAAACGTGATCATGTGATGCTCAAACGGATGCAAATGTATTTTTTTTGGTATTTTTCTTTGTGTTTTGGTTTTTTTATGATTTTCTTGATTCTTTGGATTTTTTTTGATTTTTTTTTATTTGCCAACGCCTGGTGTCCACCCATATGGCACCCGACCTATATAAGGGTAGGGATCTCCTAATAACCTCCCAGGTATCCTGAGCGCACATCTAGGTTTATTTGGGCATCTAGACTCCTTGAATGATAGTCCCTCCAGTTAAGACTTACCCTGATGACAATACCATCATGACAAGCTTAAGCTCCCAATTGCTTCCGACCACAGGGATACACCTACAAATCATTCAAGGTAAATGATTTACCTGACCCGAGTCTATTTCCTCACAACTTTAGATGGTATTTGATGGAACACCTTGGAACCCTAACGATCAACCGCGTGACGCTGACCCGGAATAAGACACCGTCGCACCTAGAGGTGACGCGGTTGCATTGGCCTAAGCCTGAGGTTAATAGGAGAAAACATTAAAGTGAGGGGTAGATGAGGGTCTTGGCCTACCAGGAACGTTGAGACTCTTTCACAGCAATAGCTTTTGCCTTTCAAAGTTGGACAACCATTAGTGTACTTTTTCATAAAAAGGGGTTGCATGTCGAGACGGGGTTCACCTCTATAGACTTTCATCGGGCCTTCATCTTCAGAGGGAAGATGAAAGAATGTGGGGGAGAAACCTTCCGAGAGGACTAGCAAGCCGTTAACTCAGTGAGCTAACAGGTATGCCTACTCAAATCCTCCCTTTCGGGTGACTTCGGACCATCCCGTGAGCGTTTGACTTTGCGCCTTTTCGAGTTTTGCATTTGGCATTAATAGGGCATATTCTTGTCAGGCACGGTCACGACCAGGCTCTTTATTTTTTTTTTTTGCTAGTACCTTTTTTTTCTTTTGAGGGGAATTCGGATTTTAACCTTCTTGGCTT
The DNA here is from genome assembly GCA_022559845.1 of Amorphophallus konjac. Lineage (NCBI taxonomy): Eukaryota > Viridiplantae > Streptophyta > Magnoliopsida > Alismatales > Araceae > Amorphophallus > Amorphophallus konjac. The sequence goes on along the minus strand of CM040124.1, from coordinate 214,465,430 downwards.
TTGGATCTCCTTTTGTATGCCTACGAAGACACTGCCCTCTTCTCGTGCTCTGGCAGGACTTAAAGGGTGAATCCTACTCTCACCTTGAGGGTGGCATGTTTAAGCTATCGTGCTCAGCGCTTTAAGGGAGCCGACTATCTTGGTTGGTCGATTAGGAGTGAAAGAAGACTAGCGCCCTCCAGAAGCCTTTGGGGCGAAGACCCGTTTTGAGCGATGCTACCATTTTTGAAGAATATACGTGTGTGTGTGTGTGTGTGTGTGTGTGTGCATGTTGTCTTTCTTTTAAAGAGCATAGGTGGATATAGTTGGACAGGGCTCTCCCTGGTTCTGGTAGACCAAGACTTGTGACGTACCGAGACCTTAATGCACCCTGATCTAACATAATGGGTGGATGCGAAACTTGAGATTACATGACGGACACCAGGCAGTTGGCATAGTTTTTTTTTTGTTGACTATGTACAACGTCTCACGGATAGAATTTCTTTAAGTAGAACCCATTCCAGGGGTATGTGAGTTCCACCCCATTGGCATCCACTAGCATGTATGCATTACCAGAATAGACCTCTTTGATGACGTATGGGCCTTCCCAATTCTCTTGCAATTTTACCTTAGGACTGGTGGCTTTAGTGAGTTTCCTCTTGAAGACTAGTTCGTCTATTTTAAATTCTCTCTCGAGGACCTTTTTTGCATAAAAACGTGCAATCCTTTGACGATAGACTTGTGCATGATCGGCCGTGATCATTCGTTTCTCATCTAACAACTCCAACTGAGCCAGCAAGTTCTGTTGGCGTTACTCGGGGTCGAGCTCCGGGTCCAGCTGTACTCTTAGTGAGGGAACGAAGATTTCATATGGGAGTACCACTTCTATCCCAAAAGTTAGTGCGTACGAGGTTTGACCCGTAGGAGTCCGGACAGAAGTGTGATAAGCTCAAACGGCCTGAAAGAGGCGATTTGGACAATTAGAGTAGTGAAGAGATTTGCATGTTTTCTTGGTTATCCTTATGAGAGTTTTATTTGTAGCTTCAACTTGACTGTTTCCTTGTGGATAATATGGAGATGAATGATGCAACTTAATGCCATATTTACCACACATGTCGTGAAGCTCCTGTGACGTGAACTGCGGTCCATTGTGGGTACCACAGTCGATGCCTTGATTTTCATGAAAGCTTCAGCTTCCACCCACTTCGTGAGGTACTCTATGGCCGTGAGAATGAAGGATTTCATCCAGATTTCTTTGGTCCTATCTTCTAGAGGGCCGACTATGTCGAATGCCCACATTATGAAAGGCCAAGGAGCTCTGAGAGGGTAGAGTGAAGATGACGGAGCGTGCACCTTGTCTATGTGAAGTTGGCATTTAGTGCAATGACGGACATAGCAGACACAATCCTCCTCCATGGTAGGCCAGTAATAGTGCCTGAGGAGTTTCTGAGCTAGCATTCAACCGTTTACATGGCCACCACATTTACTAGAATGCGCAGCCTCAACGACTACGCGAGATTCGACCTCATCAAGGCAGTAGAGATAGACTCCACTAAGGGATTTTCGATGCAAGAGACCTCCTATGATGGCAAAGCACTCCGCGACCCGGCGAATGGCTTGCCGGTCGGGGGTGGTGGCATATTTGGGGAAGGATCCATCCAGCAAATAGTTCTCTATATTGAAGAACCATGGATTGCCATCATCGAGATCGATTTTCGGCTAGTGAGAAAGGGAGTGAACTTGGGGAGTAGGCTCCGAGAACTGTTTGAACCATGGATCAACGTGTGAAGGGATGTGCATTCTCTGCACGATGATAGTAGTTGAAGGTTTCTCGAACAAGATTGTGAGAGAACATGATCAAGAAGCTAGAGAATCAGCCAAGATATTTTGGGCTCTAGGAGTGTGCACTAGGGTTAGCTTCCTAAACCGTCGGACTTCCTTGCTGACCAGATACTAGTATGGCCATAGCTTTGGGTCCCGGCTTTGGTACTTGCTGAGGGATTATCGGAGTACTAGGTGGGAATCCCCAATTATCCGGAGTTCCTTAACTCCTAGGGCAAATGCCATTTTCAACCCCGTGAGGAGCACGTACTTGGCCACATTGTTCATGGTAGGGAAGGACAACTGACAAGCACGTGAAATCATCACACCTTCTAGAGACTAGAGGACAACTCTGATTCTACAACCCTTAGAGTTTAGTGCACAGTCGAAGTAAAGAATCCATGAAGGATCACCATCGATGACGGCTCCTAACTCTTCATCCAGGAAGTCTTCGTCGACGAGAGAATGTGAGGGAAGCAGATGGTGGGCAAGGTGCTCCGTAATGGCATGCCCCTTGACCGCCTTTTGACTAACATAGGTGATATCAAATTGATTAAGAAGAATTTGCCATCTCACCAAGTGATTAGTCAGTACAGGCTTTTCTAGCAAGTACTTGATTGGGTCCATTCGCGCCAAGAGCTTTACTTCATGTGCTAGGAAATAGTGTTTCAGCTTTTGGGCGACCCATATGATAGCCGTACAAGTCCTATCTATAGCAGTGTACTTCTTCTCGCTTCATATAATAACTTTGACAGATAGTAGACTGCTCGTTCCTTTTTCTCTTAATCGTATTGGGCCAAGACTGCTCAGACAGATTCTTCCGTGGTGGACACATAGAGCAGTAGAGGCCGACCTGGGACTGGGGGTGTCAGGACGGGAGGATTATGAAGGTAGCTCTTCAGGACTTCAAAGGCCTTTTGACATTTGTCATTCCATGCAAACTTGGCCTCTCCCTTGAGCATGTCGTAAAAGGGCTTGCATCGTTGAGAGTGGTGAGATATAAATCTCCTAATGAATTGCAAACGCCCGATCAGGCTTTGGACTTCATTGATATTTTTGAGAGGAGGCATTTCGACAATCACCTTGGCCTTGTTAGGGTCTATCTCGATCCCTCTATTGTTGATTATGAACCCTAAAAGCTTGCCTGAAGAAATGCCAAATACACACTTCTTGGGGTTCATTTTGAGTTGGTACTCCTGTGACCTTTGGAGAACTACGCGGAGGAGCTCAGCATGGCCACTCATGGTTTTGGATTTAACCCGAATATCATCCACGTATACTTTCTGTTGAGTCTCTCCATGTGATTTTGATGATACCAAAACCCCGGACGTGCCTTCCGTCTCGTGCCGTGCATATTTGATCAAGAGCAAACTCAGAATGTATTTGAGGCTTTGGTGCATCAGTGTTTTTCGTAATAACAAAACGCTCTTTTAGATTGAGGTTGATGATATCAAAACCTTGGAATGGCCAATGGATTAGCACCATTTAATTACAAAAGTGCAAGCACATGTACACTCTCAAATCCATTTCCATCACAAGCTAATGCACAAACGAATCATGCCTCACAATGCCCAGAACAAGTCAAATAAACTCAAATTGAATGGAACAAAATGAGGACATAAAGTATTTTGTATGTGGATATGATTTATGGTCTATACGAATCTGTTTTGCATGAATTCTAGAGTTCGGTTGACCAACTTGGTTGGTTCGGTCGACCTATCCTTCCAGCATCCAAGACTCTGTAAAATTAAAGAGTTCGGTCGACCGATGGCCCAGGATCGATCGATCGAACTTCCCAGCGCTGAAAGGTGGTGAGGACACACGAGCTATTGATCGACATTACAGGACACGTCGTGCGGCTTGAGCTATGAAGACATCACTATGGCTTGGAGACAGCTTGGAGTCCCAGTTATGAGGCAGGCTTTCATCATTATTTGTATTCCGGATTTCTTCGTGTAGGCCTTTTCAAGGCCATTTGGTTAATAGGCCATTAAGAGTCTAGGTTGAGGGAATTGGGTCATTTTGAGTGCATAAGGCCCAAGCCTTCCTTCCCTTGGTATTGGGCTAGGGGCACCCAAGGCCCATCTAGGATTCCAAGGAGAGAATGGAGCCCATAGATTTCAAATTTTAAATGGGTTCAAATTCAAACTCCAAGGAGGGAAAATGGAGCCCATAGATTTCAAATTTTAAATGGGTTCAAATTTAAACTCCAAAGAGGGGAAATGGAGCCCATAGATTTTAAATTTCAAATGGGTTCAAATTCAAACTCCAAGGAGGGAAGATGGAGCCCATACTTTATATATTGTCATGTATTCCCCCCCTTGAGGGATTTTAATGAATGAATGAATGAAAATCTGAATATTTGCCAAGAGCCTTTCCTTCTTCTTCCTCTCCCTCCCTCTTCCTCTCCCTCTCGGGTGCGATGCCCTAGCCCCCCCTTCTTGCAGGTTATTGCTAGGAGGAGACCTCCCCATCTTCTTCTCAAGCCAGGAGTCCCATGGATCAAAGTTTTGCTGCAAGCATGGAGGAGGAACCTTGCTGCCCTACGCACCAATCCTTGGGTGCCTGTCTGCAGAACTGGATTAGGAAGATTAGGTTGGCACCCCTTTCTCCCATCCTAAAATCCCATTGACTTCTTCATAGCTTTTCTTCCTCCTCCTGTCCCCCATGTTCTCTGAAAATCCCATGCCATTACTCATCTAGTAGCAAAAGTTGCCTTTGTAAGCCCTTTCTCTGCGCATGCTGCCTCTGTGCAAACCTGCAGGAAACCTGAACCCTGAAGATCAGATTGGGATGCTCTCTTCCTGACCTCTGATCACTTTGACCTCTTTATAACTTTTCTTCCTCTACCTGTCCCCCACCTCCCCACAAAATCCCGCACCAAAACTCGCTGTGTGCAGGAACTTCCCTATAGAGCCCTTTTGGTCACACGGATTGTCCATGTGCAGTCCAGCCGGGACAGTGCTCAAACACCTCTAAAGGGACGACCCCAAAATCATCTCTGAATGACCAGAAATTTTGAGCACGGTCTAACCATGTCCAAAAGCTTTCCCTGTACTTTTCTAACAATTTTCTGAGCCCATTTTATCTACTTTGTCCACCCATACTTCCCACCCTCAGTTCTGACTGCACTGAACTGCAGAGCTGAGCCCAGCCTATTTTCACTTCCCACACCCAAAACCCCTACTGCACGCCACCCTACCACTGCGATCCAATCACCCCACGACCCTTGCCTATCCACTATAGAAAACCCCGCCCCATTTGCCACCTGGAAGCCTTTGTTCCAGCCCGATCTTCGACCCACGGTCCTGCTGCCCGAGGACAGACCAAAACGCGTAGAGTCTGTTACAAAATTCACAACGACGTCCTCGGTACTCAGTTGCAGTCGCCACTTCACTATGTCCCTGGGACATCCCCAACAGCGTCCACGCCGATTTTCGTGACCAGCGGACGAGCAGAAGGTGACATACCGGGCTCGTCTTCCTACTACTTCTCAGCACCGTGCAGATTGGCCAGCAATCTGCCTGCCTAATCGAGGTCACGCCGGAGCTTCCCTCCCACGCCGACGGCGTCCAGCGTCTTCCCGAGCGGTCGACATCCCTTGCTGCCTGCCTATAGGGACCGTTGCTCCTTCCTTGGCGCCAGGGACTCGCCTTCCTTACTGTTGGACTCAGGCCGGTTCGTGGGAGCAGCGCAGTCCGCAACCGTACGTGGATGACGAGCTTCACCAACCCGGTACCCGTCACCCCACTTTGCACGATCCTCGAACTTCGCTGTGTAGCCTTTTACCTCCCTGTGAGGAGTGGGCATTATTGGATTGTATCTTTTTACCTTTGTACCGGGGATCGTGTGACTTGGTCGGGCTTCTTCCCCACACCCCGAGCGTGGAAGTACGTGACCGTTCTCCTTCGTGGTTTGCTTGCTCATTTAATATAATCTCTGGACGCCGCTGCTTGTAAGTCCTTAGGTTCCTAGCTCGCTTATTGTTTTTATCACTGCCATGGTGAGAGAGCGAGACCGTCCCGTGACTTGTCCGAGTCACGAGTGTGGACTGACCATCCTAGACCCTACCGGTTTCTCAACCGTGCGGATCGGCGCGCTTCCCTCTCCTAGGACGCCTGTGAGCTATAGTTTCTTGTTGATTGGCATAATTTTTCCTTCTTGGGAGCATTAGGTGTCGAGTCTATGCCCTTCGAACTGTTGTGTTGTTGCTGGTCGTAGTGTCCCCTTAGTCTCATACTCACATAGAGTCTTAGCTTGCATAGCGTCCCGCATCAAAAGGTTCAGGAACTTATAGAGTTCGGTCGACCGATCGGACATTTCAGTCGACCGAACCCTTCGAGGAAGCTTTTGTTGACTTTGTTTCTGCAACGTGTTCAAAGCATCTCTTGTGGATTTTTGGGTTCTAAAGCCACCAGACATGCCTAAATTCGTGGAACTGTGTTTTGGCATATCCCTTGACCAACCCAAGACTTATAAAAACATCTCATAGGGGAAACAAACCCTAATGATCCAAGGGGAAAAAGAGAAGGCTATCGAGGGAGAAAGGAAGCTCTGCAAGAACTCAGTGAACAGTGATTCGTCCACAAATTCTTCATCCAAGATCAATATTTTCAAGATCAAGCTGAGGCCAATCAAGAAGAAATCAAGTGGAGATTAAAGCTTCATTCAAGATCTACATTATATACTCAAGGGGAGCCTAAATCAGAAGTTCTTCTTTTGTGTTTCATTCTCTAAAGTGTTTTGTTCCTCAAAGTTGTGTTCCTTATAATCCGTAAACATCCGTGTGTGTGTGGATCGATTTAGATCTGTGTGTATGCGTGGATCTCTTCAGATCTGCGTGTGTGTGTTGATCTATTAAGATCCGAGTGTTCGTGTGTGTAAAGTGTTGCATCTGTTGTAGTGTGTGTGTGTGTTGTCGATCCGGTCGTCGAATTGTGTTGGAAACTTCGTTTCCGCGTGTGTGTGTGTTGGGGTTTGTTCCCCGTGTGTGTGTGCAGGCGTCGACCTGCGCATTGTTGGAGTTTTGACTCCACGTTAGGGATTTATCAACGTGCTGATTTTTTCAGCAGTGAAGCCTCACCGGGTTTTGTTGAGGGGTGGACGTAGGTTGCTGTTGTTGCATCCGAACCACCTTAAAATTCCTTGTGCCTTGTGGTTTGAGCTGTGTGGGTTGATCCATTTCTCCTATCTCCTTTCTGTGTGATTGTTCATGCATATTGTTCTTCCGCATTTGTCTCTTCAGATCTAGCAAAAATCGATCTTTTCTATAAGTAGATCTTCGGTATATCGAAAGGTGTTTTTTGAATTGACAAGGCTAGTCTTGTCAGGATGATAGCCTCTTGCGTCAGCAGAATCCTTGGATTCACACCTCCGTCTAGTACCGAAGAACTATCGTAGCGATAGTTCTTGATAGATCTAATATGAGATTTATCACATCTGAATTTCTAATTGCTACTTTATCACATCTGCTTTAAATTGACTCAAAGTTTCTTAAAATATTGAATCACCCACTTCACCCCCCCCTCTTGGGTGTCATTGATCACGATAGTTCACTTTCATGTGAATGTGCATCATATCGTGGAAGGTGGCCACCATCGCCCTTTGATATGTAGCTCCCGCATTCTTCAGCCAGAAGGGCATGACGACGTAGCAATAGGTCACCCATGGAGTTGTGAAGGATGTCTTCTCCTGGTCTTCCGCCGCTAAGCGGATCTAGTTATACCCCGAGAAGCCATCCATGAAGGATATCATTTCGTAGCCGACGGTGTTGTCCTCAAGGAGGTCTGTGTCGACCCTGCTGTGGATAGCGTTGACGCGTTGAAGACAGCCAGATATAAGTCGCCCGTTTCTTGAACTGCGTCGACGCTGCCAGTTGGTGGCGTTGACGCATGAACATGTACATTTGTATATTGGCGTCTCTTAAGCCGCTGCGTCGACGCTCTCAGCATGCTGCGTTGACGCATCGGCAATCCAGTGATCAAGGTCTTCGGCAGATAACCGTGCTGCGTCGACGCTGTCTTGCAATGGCGTTGACGCACTGCAGTATTCCAACTGCGTCGACGCTGCCAGTTGGTGGCGTTGACGCATGAACATGTACATTTGTATATTGGCGTCTCTTAAGCCGCTGTGTTGACGCTCTCAGCATGCTGCATTGACGCATCGGCAATCCAGTGATCAAGGTCTTCGGCAGATAACCGTGCTGCGTCGACGCTGTCTTGCAATGGCGTTGACGCACTGCAGTATTCCAATGAGCTTTGGACTCTGCCTTATTAACTACTACGTCGACGTTGCTATAGCATGGAGTTGACGCAGCCAGGTGAAGCTCTGAAATCCTCTTCAGCTGAAGCGTGGACGCATTGAACTCCCAGCGTCGACCCTGTTCCCTTCAGCAACCTGAGTGTATAGACTTAGTGTTAACGTGCCAGAGAAACCAGTGTACAGACTTCATGTTAATGTGCCAGACAAACCAGTGTACAAACTTGCTGAGCTTTCGCTAAGTCTGTATAGACTTGATGAAAGAGTGTCTGGAAAGGCAGTGTATAGACTTGATGGCGTGAAGGAACGAGTGTATAGACTTCGTGATGCCAACAGACAATGACTGTGCAGACTTGTTAAACCATGCACACTGTATAGACTCTTCATGCGACAATGTATGGACTTAGAGGTTAACACTCGAATGTATAGAGTTGAAGACCTAACAATCGAGTGTAGAGACTTCAAAGGACAAAGCATCCACAGAACAGACGATGTACAGACTTTTCCAATATGAGACACTGTACAGACTTTGTCAAGTGACTGGCTGTACAGACTTCAGAAGATGAAGACTCTGTATCGACTTGAAGACCATGACCCAATGTATAGACTTGCCTTAATAATGAATGTGTAGATTTTGAAAAAGGAGTCAGGCAAACGGATGTACAGAGTTGGCCAAAGCAGCAATGTATAGACTTGGAGTTTAACATGCATGAAAACCAGTGTACAGACTTGACGGCCTGAAGGCGATGAGCATACTTGCTGAGTTGACGCTGCAGCCCAATGAGTTGACGCTGCAACGTATACACTTTTCGTTCAAGTGATGATATGTAGACTTGAAGTTAGACAAACCAGACAATCAGTGTTCTGATGGGTCGACGCATCAGCAAGAGTGGGTCGACCCACTACTGTTCATACTAACTAAGCAGAGTGTAGCAATGAATACTTTATTCATCAGTTAACATGACTGAACATCAAAAAATGTTAAACTAAACTGAGCAGCAAGATGACTGGACATTTGATGGACTGAGTTATGATCAGAAAATAACTGAATAACAACATGATGACTCACACATCAGGATGACTCACAGTGATTAACTCACATCAAAAACCAATCATCAAAACCATCATCAAAACCACAGGGGCACAACAATCTCCTCCTTTTTGATGATGGCAACACTTTCAACACATTGAGTCATTCTGATGATGTGATGCATTCTGATGACTCAAATTATTCTCCCCCTTTGACTTCATCAAAAAGAAAGTAATTTGAGAAATTAAAGCATGTATAAGAAATCAGTCAATTCCTCCCCCTTGCTAAAACAAAATGCTCCCCCTTTTAAGAGTTGCAGCAAAAACATGAGTCAGAGATGATCAAAAGGAGCTTGCATACAAAGATTGAATGAAATTTTCCCTTTGTTAAACAATCAACATAAACAGATACCAGAATGCAAGATCTCCCCCTAGAAATATGAATGAAAGAGCACAATTCTCCTCCTTCTATGCAGCATGATGCATATGACACGGAGGTTTCCCCTCTATAAATGGAACCTTATGAAATGAATGAGAAGGAGACCACAGGGGCATGCAAGAATTCTCCCCGTTAGATCAACAGTCAGGTTTGAAATAATAGAGTCCAATGTGAGAAAGTAAGTACTCAGAATGAATGTGAAAGATTTTCATAAATCTGATTAAACAAGTATTTCAGACTCTTCTATTATAGAGATTTATGAATGATCTTCATTGACAAGTCAGATCAGAATATGATATATGCAAGGCTTGTTTATAAGTTTCATGTACTCATATCTGAAATCAGTTTTAATAAAAGTGAACCTTGTTTTCATATTGACAGTCTTGTTTGATCTTCTTTTTTCTTACTCACTCAATTTCAAAGATTCCTTTAAGAGATGCAATCAATAGTAATGAAGTTAAACACATAAGAAAAATATTTGTTTCTGTCAAGGGTTCCAATAGAATATTTCTTTTGCATATATTTTTCAAATGGTATACTAGATTAGCAGTAATTTTCATAACATTCTTCATGAACACTTGAGTTTAGTACACCCTTGTAACTAGAGGATACACGTTGTTTAGATGCCAGTATCCCTAAGCACTTGGATGGACTAACTGTCATGCTTCATAGGAACAGAGATTGCATTTACACTTCATGACACACTACAGATCATTTCTTTGATGAGTGAGATGTATTTCTCAGTGTGCATGCTATTGCTCTGCCAGATTATCAATCATTTTTAAGCAGAGTTAACTATGGCACCTCATGACACAGTCCCTTGGACATGGTTTCTCAGTGACTAAGGTCATTGCTCTGACAAGATTTACCCTTAGACATAATCCATATTCTCATATGTTTAAAAATCAATACTAATTTCATACATATCAATCAAGGAATATCATGATTTCAGAATTTTCAGAATTTAGAAGAGTTTAAAAGACTCAACATGAAAATGTTGGTTAAAGTTTATTATGACCAATTCAGATATTTTCAAGATATGTTCATAAGCAAACACAAGACATACATGAATCATCAACCGGCTGAAAGAATCAGACATTCATAATCCTATATAATAGAAGATTCCTTTTTAATTTATTTTCAGATTTATGATTAGGATATGTACAGAGAATACTTTCTGAGTGTTCAAGGAAGGCCGAAACATTTTAAAGAACAGCCAATTCAACAGATACCAATGGATAGGTTGAGTGAAAGTGGCTGAAAACAGTTGAAGCAGGAATTTGAAATGTGTTGCATTACACATTCATCACAGGGATTTGAGCAAGATAGCAGTTCAATCTGAAGATGGGAAGTTCAGTTGATAGAATATGAATGATGCTCTCCCTAAATGTATGCATGAGCTAGCATTCCTACATGTATGCAATTCTGACCTATGGTACCAGGCGGAGGACTTGGTCTAAAGACCACCTCACACACAGCAAGCACTTCCAGACAGAATTCATCAGCCCTTTAGTATCTCACTATTTATATACCAAAAGTCATGCATGACAATCCAATGCATATGTAGTCCTACATGCATCTTAAGCTGACAGAGTGCTATTTATATGCAATTGTGAATGCATGTGCATGTCAAATGTGCAGATGAACAATTTTTGAGCATGAGACATCATCCAAGCAACAGATTTATTCAATTCAGCTTTTCAGATTTTTCAGAATGCAATTTGTTTTTAGTGATTGTGCATTTTAACAAATATCAAACAACTGCAATTGTCATATGTATGCATCAAATGCAGACAACCATTAAATCTCATGTATGCACCAGTGCATGATCAGACAGAAAGAAATTGCAAATGGCAGATGCAGTTATGGACATGTATGCATGAGATCTTAATTGACATATTAAGCATGATGTTCAGCTAGAGCAAAAATTCAGGTGAACAAGCATTTAATCAGCAGAGTTGGGGTTTACCAAACTTTGGATGCCTTGGTTTATTTGACCCCCTTTTTATTCCTCATCCTCAAGGCATACCTGCAAAGCACATATCTTATTTTGTGTTTCTAGGTACCCAAGACTTCTTGGGTCCTACTTTGTTAGTAACACCTCTGATAGGTGCTTTCCATAATCTTTGGGCATGTAAGTCATCAGACTTCATTAAATTACACTCACTCATGGAGTGCCCAACCTGCCCACAATAATGACAGGAAATAGCAGATCTTGAATTCTTTTTATGCACAACATTGTTAGCATGGAATCTGTGTGCATTATTCTGAACATAAATTTTATGTGCATTGGCATGAAGATTTCTGTTACTTGCATGAAATTTTGGTTTACCTTTACCTGCCCACCAGCATTCTGAAGCTCGGTGGCTAAGTTTTCCACATTCAAAGCATGCCAGACTCTTTTCTTTAAAAACAGATTTATTTCTTCCAAAAACATCTCTATTTTCAGGGAGTTTTATATTTTGAGAGAATGTCCTTCCCTGAGCATGCCAACAGTCCTTGACTGTATGGCCATGTTTTCCACAATGAGAACAATTGGAGAAGGTATTTCTATGAGGGCCTAACCAGCATTGTGCAGCAACATGTCCTATTTTTCCACAGTTATAACAATGAATTTTCTTTTCCCTAAGGACATGATTTCTACCCTGATTGTTTTGAGCAGCTGATAAGTCATATTTTTCCATTAAATTACACTCATGCATCAAATGTCCATATTTGTGACAGTAGTGACAGATCATTTTCTTTCTAGATGCATGCAGAGTGGGAAGAGGAACTTGTTGATTCTTTTCTTTCTATTTTTCTGTTGTTTTCTTTTGAGCAGTTGACTGATAACCAGGAAGGTTCTGAGGGCTTTGAGAAGTTGAACTGGACACAAAGGAAGTTTGAGCTTTATTTTGAAAACTCTTCTTATTTGAGAGATTATAGCCCAACCCTTCCTTCTGAAAATTTACCTTAGTTCCTAGAATTTTGTCCAGATTATCTTTTCCGTCCACAAATTTTGACAAGGAATTATTCAAATCTTCAATTTCATTTTCCAAGGAAATGATGTGTATTTCATAACTGGCAATCTCTTGTTCATTGCAATTTACACATTCGCTTAGTACCTTGTTTGCAATTTTACATTCCTCAATTTCTTATTCCAGATTTCTCAATTTTTCAGACTCTTCAATGTAAACAGTTTTTCCTTTTTCTAAGAGAAGAAGTTTCTCTGACATAGCATTGTTCAACTGCTTCAATCGTTCAACCTCTTGAATTAGTTTGTCATTTTTTGATTTCAGATTTTCAATTTCTTCAACAGAGTCTTTATCAATTTTTATTGAGCTCATTTTATCATTCAGTTCTTCCTCTATCTGTTCAAGCTCCAGAATCTTGTTTAACAGATCTTTGTTTTCTTCCATTAGGGAAACAATAAAATCCTTCTGACATTCTGAATTTGAGTGAAGATCTTCATTTATTTCCTTGAGAAATGGACACTCATTACATGCAGATTTAACAGAACATATTGTTTGAACCTGGAGTTTTTCACATTGTTTCCTAAGACATTCATTTTCAGATTTTAGAACATCCAAATCAGCGCTAACAGAATCAAATTCTTTCAACAGTTTTTCATTCTGATTTTTATGCATATGGATATCTGTCAAATAGGCATCATGAGATTGCTTCATATTTGAACAATTTTCACATGGTGAACTTGAACTACCCTGATCACTTTTCTTTTTCAAGTTATTGTATCGTTTTCTTAATTGTTCATGAGACTCAAACAGCTCAGCATATGCATTCTCCCAATCATCTAAAGAGAAATTCTCGAAGATGTTTACCTCCTCCTCATCTTCTTCTTCATTTTGGCTGCTGCCTTGATTGCTGCCACTTGGATTACTTCTGTTAGCCATCATGCAGCTGTCCTCGTTTACCCTGTGAAATTGCTTCAGCCTATCCAGGATGTCCTTTGCTGAGCTGCAATTATGAAGACAAGACCATAAGGCTCTGTCAGTAGCTGCTTTCATCAGGTTAAAGGCTTTCTGATTTTCTCCATCCTTTGATCTGTGTCTGTCGGTCCATTTGGACACTTTCGTTGGTAAGGTGTGAGGACCTTGTGAAATTAATTTCCACAGATCAGGTTTAGCAGAATTAACATAAGCATGTAAAGCAGTGTACCACTGACTGAAATCAGAACCACTAAAGACGGGTGGAAGAGCCATTGAAAACAAATAGCGAGTAAATTCAAAACAACAGAAATATTTATGCACTAAGAATAAATTAGCACCTAAGACTGCAAGATCGAATCTGCAGGTCGTTGGACCTTGTATGCAGACACCGCTCTGATACCAATTGTTAGGTTCGGTGCAAGTATTCAGAGGGGGGGTGAATGAATATAGCCTATAAAAAACTTTCACCCAATATAAACTATCGCTTAATTAGAATTTCGCTCACTCAACAGATTAAACACTTAGAATAAAAACTGATCAAATCATATAATGAACCTGTGATCAAACACTTGGAGTGCCCTTATGCAAACATCTAGCGGAAGCAAACCATAAGCAATCAAACCACAATGCAAGAGGGGTTTTTAGGTAGTTCGGTCCTGCAGACCTACATCCACCCCACACTCAACCCGAGTGTGGCTTCACTAACAGCTGGGCAACACAGCTTGCCAACAAACGCTGATACACAGCTTACCCAGGGGAACAACCTCCCCTCTTCCTCCTACACGGAGGGAACCTCTAGCAACCCACGGTCACTAGAAATCAGAGACTCATGTCTCTCTTCTTCTATACCAAGAGGGAACCCCACTAGTAGCAGCCCCGCTACCAGTAAACCAGCCAGTAGCACTCTACTACCAGCAATCCACCAGAGGCCTAGCCTCTCTTCCTCCTAGCCCGGAGGGAACCCACAAGCAGCCCCGCCTGCTGCTTGCAAATCGGAGGAACCAGCCTCCCTTCCTCCACATAGGAGGGAACTATCACCAGTAGCAATCTGCTACCAGCACAAACCGGAGACACCCCCGTCTCCCTACTCCTGATCCCTCCAAGAGGAACCCTACCTCAGTCCAGAGGATCGGAAGAACACAGTAAATCAGATCGAATAAAAAGAAAAATAAGAAACGAAAAATAACACAGCAAACACAAGTTGTAAATGAAGGAACATCAGATGTGGCTCCCATGGAGCTGACTGGCCTGGATTTGATCCACGGTCCAGTAGACAGATCTTCAGTAACTTCTTCCTCTTTTTTTCCATGAACTCTCTCTCTCTCTCTATCTCTGTTCCTTTCTCTTCTTTTCTTCCTCTTCTTTCTGCTTCTCTTTCTTCTCTCTTTCTTCTCACTTCTCACGAGCACTATCTCTCTCTTTTCTTTCTTCTGCTCTCACTCTCTTTCTTCTTCTTCTCTTTTTCTTCTTCTCCTTTTTTTCTTCTTCTTTTCTTTTTCTGGATCGAAGGGCTTTCTGCTTTCCTGGCTTCTTCTTCGATCATCCTTCTACAGAGGATGAAGGCTTCCTTTTATAAGCAGCAACAGCAGGCACACTGGGCACGTGTGGCTTCCACATTTCCTGCCCTAAAACTTTGGACCACGTGGCAGCATCCTGGTCATGAGCCAGGCACCTCGGACACGTGCCCTTCATTAGTACGCATTTGAATTTGTCCCACTGTGTCGACCCTGCTGTGGATAGCGTTGACGCGTTGAAGACAGCCAGATATAAGTCGCCCCTTTCTTGAACTGATGCGTCGATGTTGACACCTTGAAAATGAACAGAGGTGGAAGCAGAATTGAAAGGGAAGTCAGTCCTACAGTGAAAGATCACTGATGAAGCTCGTCAACCATCTACCCGGCCGAAGTCTTTTCAGACTGAGGCTGATGTCCGGTCTTGTCACCGTTCGGCTGACAATGCTGATGAAACATACCCGGTTTTGTCATCATTCAGATGGCAATACTGATTAAACCCCAGTTTGTTCACTGATGGAACCTCAAGAAGATCTCAACAAAGTCATGTCGCTACTAAAGAGGCCTTATTCGGTCTTGATGGAAATCAATTCAAATAAGAAAGAGAATCCTAAGGCACGTGTGAGGCCTAAAGGCACCAGATGGGCCGGCCATTTGGGCTTCTGAGATTGGCGCCGGGAACCTAAACGAGGGGCCACTTGTCGCGCCGGGAGCTGTGTCGAACGGAACAAGCCACGCCGACTGCCCTCCACCGAGAGGACGGGAGGATGGGGTCTATAAAAATAAACCCTCTTTGAAATGAAAAGGGATTCGAGGTCGGGCGATCGATCAAAAAGAAAGAAAAGAGAAGAAGCCTACAGAGAGAGAGAGCCTCCTCCGCTGAAAAAAAGAAAGAGAGAAGAGATCAATCCCAAGGGAAGAAGCTCCAGGTGGGCATCCGGGGAGGGAGAGGAGTCAATGCTCCGCCCTCCCCCATGTTTTCTTTTCTTCTGCTTCATGTAATCGTTCAAGTGTTGTCTTGATTCCTTGGATGTAGCCGAGATATCTCGGCATCTGTTTACCCCCCTTTCTCTCACTCTCTCCCTGTAATCGGTTTGAGTATTGGAACGTTGTATCGTCTGGGTTTTCTCACCATGTGTCTTCCCTGATAGATATCGTCAAACGAATATATATATATATGGGTTACAGTTCAAGCCTGATTTCGATTCCTCTGGAGCTCTATTGCCTTTCTTCGTGTTATCTATAGACCAGTAGCATGATGATCCTCTTCCCCAGTGGATTGACGATCCGCCGATTTGCCTTTTTTTTCTTCCTTTGCAGCACCATCAGTGCTTATCTCAGAGCCCGGGACAGACTATCCCTTGGCTTCTGGGATGATGCCGTGCTATGCAATGATCGAAGCTTGTGAGACCCCGGAGTTCTAAGTCTATGTGCTTTGTCCGTTGGCGTCGTCGAAGTCGCCTCTGGGTCCAGAGACAGTCATCTTTTGGCTCCCAGGGCGATGAATGACCATATCAAGGTTGTCCCCAGGGTCCTGCGGGATAATGGCGATAGACAGGGGCATCCAGACCTCGGCCTCCCCAGATCCCTCCTGAACCCTGATACCTCTATGAAGCCCAAACCTAATCCAGCTCAGGGTCGACCCCTTGATCAGTTTCGATCCTATAAAGCCTATTTGCTTCGGCCTCGATCATCATTAAACCCAAAACAGAGTGCCATAAAACCCTAAACCCATCTCGGAGCCTTCATCATCTCGGCCCCGTAAACAGTAAAGCAGGTGAATAGTCCTCGGTGCGAGCCTTCCCCTGCCGATAACCCTACCTTGCCTGCGCCGAGATCTCCCTTTGCCAGTTCCCGGCGCGCCGAATAGTAGCGCATGAAGGACCCTTCCCGGCGTGAAACTTCGTGTGCCGATAGCCCTTGTGTTTGCTCCCCGACGCGCCCAACAGTAGCTTTTGAAGGACCCTTCCCGGCGCGATGGTTTTGGCGCCGGGAACCACCCTTTTTCAAGCCAAGGGCCTCCTTAAGCCGTGAGCCCTCCATCTCTTGAACCTTGGACGAAAATCCTTGCTATCATTGAAGAAACCCCACAGATACCCTTGTGAACTGCTCAATATACCCTACATTCTATCAAGAATGCCTTGAGTCATTACATGCACTTCAGGGGCGACAATTAGTGGGAACGACTCCCCTTTTTCCACTTGGTTTCTCGAACTCGATCGGCTTTTATAACCTTAAGGACCAAGGAAGCTCTGCCACTGCGTAAGCTTCTACGGTCTCAAAAGGAATATCAAGATAGTGCTGCAAGCACATACAGGCGTCAGGGGCCCTATACCCCTCTGCTTTTGGCTTTCACCCCGGCATTCCGTGGGTGATCATCTATCATTCTCTGGTAAATATCAAGTCCAGGGGAGGTGCTGTCAAAATTATCCCAGGATGACAGAGATGACATGAAACCTATCCCCGGGACCTTATCTATCAATGGTGACAGAGGCTCCCTATACTTCATTGTTCCCCTCCCAAACTTTTCTATGTTCATGGCCTTCCTTGGGAACCTACACTGAAATAGGTTGAAGTCCAGTGAATTGAGCCATTTTGACTCCTTATGGCCCATTTGCTTCAACCTGATCATCATGAAACCCCAAAACAGAGTACCGTAAGCTCTGTTCCTATCCCGGCGCCCTCACACCTCTCGGCCCCGCTTACAGGGAACTGGATGAACAGCTCTCGGCGCCACTTTTCAGGCGCCAAGAACCATCTTGACCTCCTCCCCTCCGCGCCGGAAGCCCCTGCACCTTGGCCACGCCGAGAACCGGCTTGGCCTTCTCCCCTGCGCGCCGGGATCCCCCCTTGGCATCTTCATGCGCCGAGAGCCTAACCCACTGGTATCTTTTTGGCGCCAAGAACCCTAACTCCTTGGCATCTTATGGCGCCGAGGACCTAACCCCTCCTTGGCATCGCATGGCGCCGAGAACGCTACCCTCCTTCATGCAGAATGACATTAACACCAACTTCCCGGCACC
Organism: Amorphophallus konjac; assembly: GCA_022559845.1. Taxonomy (NCBI): domain Eukaryota; kingdom Viridiplantae; phylum Streptophyta; class Magnoliopsida; order Alismatales; family Araceae; genus Amorphophallus; species Amorphophallus konjac. The sequence goes on along the minus strand of CM040124.1, from coordinate 214,447,444 downwards.
TCAAACAGTACCTCATGAAGAACCCTTCCCGGCACGGTCGTTTTCGCGCCGGGAACCTACATGCACACCCAACCTGCCCCAGGAGCCTACTCCTCCGTACAATTGAACCCCCCCGTCACTTTAATCAAGCCAATCTAGGGACGCACATGAGTCATCATATCTGGCTCGGGGATAAATTTAAAAGGAAGTTAGACTCCCTTATGCTCCGATATCCTATATCGGACTTATGAACAACCCCTTTTGCTCGCGAGGATTCTGTCACTGCATGAGTCCCGCCGGCTTTCCACAAAGGGAAAATCATACATTGCCCTATAGCCCATATATACGGGTCGGGAGGTTGGACCTCTCTCTTTCTCTCGGCTTTCATCCCGACACTCCGTGGGTGATAGCCTATTTCCCTCTCGGCATAATCCAGATTAAGAGGAAATGCTGTCGAAATATTGATCGATGCTTTAAACATACATCATGGTCGTGGCTCACCTCGACCGTGATTGATATTTTCCATCTCCTGGTTCCCCCCTAAGCATAATTATTTTGAACCGTCGATTCAACAATATAGTCTGTTTCTGTGGTTGATGTTATTATCTTACCCGCCTCCCTGGTCCTGGTATGAAGTTTAAAATTAAGCATGTGAACATCTGTTCACCTTATGAGGCCTCCTATTCCGGCGTTTAATCAAGGGTTGTCCTTCCTTGGAAGGGCGTAATTAACGTCATCGCCTTTATGGTATGGCGGACTTCTGGTCCCGACTCGGACTTTACAATCGACTGACCAAGTCAAGTCGAGCGCATAATGAAATCGTCACGCATGTGACTGGCACGCCAATAAATCAAATAATAATCAAAAAAAAATAAATGAAATAAATAAAAATCCGCGTCCACAAGTCTGGCACGCCCGGTGGGACTCAGTCTCCCTTCATCTCTACGCCAAAAATAGGAGGCCCAGCGGGCCCCCCCCTCAAAATTCTGATTCCGTGTGCTTTCCTTATTTCCAGGAAACTATGATAACAACAGAAATCGCGTCTGTGTGCTACGATAAGCAACCGGTCGACATGCACGTTCAGGAGGGATACCTGGCGGTACCACTGGCGTTTGGATCATTGCCCCCAGCTGTCGGGCTACCCAACTGCTTGGGCGTCGTCTTCACCGACCTTCTGCAGGTCGATGACAATGAACAAGGCACTGCTGCAAGTGCCCCGGTGAAGATCACTGACCAGAAGAATATCTTACCAGAGAAAACGGTCCCCATGGCCGTCGCCTGCTACGTCCATCATGTCCAAAAAAGGGACATGGTCCCTGCTGCTGCTCAGAAGGGGAGAAGAACCAATCGGAGGAGCCGGTATGTTGCTGTTGACCGTCGTCTTTCCAACTCCGGAAAGACCATGATGATTGGAGGTGTCCGGGCAAACATGAATGGTTGCCCAAGGGCGGTCAAGCCAGACGTGATCGTCCCGATGGTGCCCACTACCAACAGATTCCAGACTCTGGCCACCAGGCAGGCCAACTGGGAGGCTGATGAGAGGAAGCCGCTGGCGCCCAAGCCAGCAAAATACAAACAGGTCTGGCGACCGAAGAGGATTCAGAGCTGGGCTCCAGCTTGAGATGAGGAGAAGGCTGCTGAAGATGTTGTTGCCCGCTTCAGGGCAGGAAGCCGAAGGAGAGAGGGAAAAGAGACAAGAAATGCTGTTGCTGCTCGCCCCAAGGCCTGGGGTAGAAGAGATGAGAGAAATGATGAAGAAAGAAATTTGATTGCTGCTCGCCCCATGATGAGGGGCAGAAGGGATGAGAAGAAAGAAGACCTTACTGTCACCCGTCCCAGGGCTGGGGGCAGAAGATGGCAAAGAAAGAAATATGATGCTGCTGTCAACTGCTGCCGAAACGGCAATGTGGGAATGAGCGAACCAGTCACGGTCGCCATCCCAAGAAGACCGAGGGCCTGTGCCAGACAGGCCGACTTGTTCAAATATTCCAAAGCCGAGCATTTGAATACTCAAATAACAAGACTGGCCTATCAGCAGAGAAGCCAGGAAAGACTAATGCTCCAGCCTGAGCCACAGAGGCACAATTCTGAAGAGATGAAGCAGATAGTCCAAGACTACTTCCACTACCTGGGGAGCTCTGCCCTCGGTCAACAAAGACTATCCCGTGCCTTGGGCACCAGAGGTGAAGAAAAAGAAGAAACACTTCAAGAAATGATAATCGGAGCCTCTTCCTCCGATTCAAATCACTATGAAGAAGGTCCCAGGCCCGGATATGACAAAGAAGACCTGTACCGGGAAGAAGCCAAAGAAAGAATATCGGTCTTTGACCGGCTCAAATATCCTGACCAGGCCAAAAGAAAAGTTTGCAAGCGAAAGGGAAGAATGCAAATATTCGCCTGTAACATGGCTGGAATCGCCAGGGGGCAGGATATGCTACCAACTCAGCCAGATGAACTGATCAAGTTGGCTACCAGACCAGGCCCCGTCACAAGAAGAGGTCATGCAGCAAAAGATAAGATGAAGAATGATGAGGAAACCCGCAAGATCACCACCATGACGGTCAATGTGGTGACAACAGAAGAAGAAGACAATCCCTTCGTTGATGATGCTGAAGGGACTTCAGAAGATATACAGATCCCATCGACTCTGGATCCCATGATCCAGATGATGTTTACAAGATATCAACAGGAGATCAGTGCTCTCAGAAGACAGCTAAATGAGAGGCAGGAAGCCACACCGGTCTCCAAGCAAGCCGAGCCTGTGGGGCATACTTCCAGCTCAACAGATACGGCTATCCCAGCTAATCCTCTCCTGGCTGATAAGGGCAAAGCACCGAGCCAACCTGTTCCACAGCAAACAGTAGCTCAGCCCTCTGCGTCTCAGACACAGCCTACCGCGCCCACCTTGCGCGCCACTGTGATGACAACTCCTCATAGTCAGCAACAAGCTCATTTCTTCCCAGAAAACATAGATCCAGCCATAGCCCACAAGCTGATGATTGAAAGAATTGTGGAGATGAAGCTGTCTGAGAAGACTGGCGATGATGTTAGTACCTATGATGTGTACAAGGTGTCATATCCTCCCCAATATGCTGCTAAGAGACTACCTCCAGGCGTCAGTAAGCCGCCTAAGTTTGAAAAATTTAACGGCCAGGGCTCCCCCAGAGAGCATATAGCTTACTACACCATAATCATGGGCGACCTGGCAGTCGACGAAGCTTATCTGCTTAAGTTCTTTGGCTCATCCCTTACTGGTTTAGCCTTTGAATGGTATTCAAGCCTGCCAGCTGGATCGGTGGTTGATTGGCCTGATATGCAGAGAAAATTCCGCGACAGATTTCATGTCACTGAGAGAGAAATCACAATAGCAGAGCTATATGCAACCTGGCAGAAGCAAGATGAGACTGCACTGGACTACATCAAAAGATGGAGGAACTTAGCCATGAGATGCAGAAGACCCCCTCATCAAGAAGATGCAGTGCAGATATGTAAACAGAGCCTCAGGAGAGAGGTGCTAGAAAAGATGACTGGTGCAGATGTCAGAATATTTGACCGATTGAACAATATAGTGGCGGAGGTCGAGACGTTCCTGTCTAAGCGTCCAACTGCCAATGCTCCAACTATGCCGAAAGGGAAATCTAGTGATCGACGACCATCACACTCTAAGGCCAACACCGTCGATTTCAGAACCTTCGAGCAACAGAAGGGGAAGAAAGGGGCAGATGAAGCTCCCCCGCTGGCAGATACAGCAGAAAGAAAAGATAAAGTCTCTCTGAGAGACAAGATGAGAAAAGCATATTCCTTCCCAAAAGATAAGACGGCCGCACTGTTCAACTGGGCATACAAGTTCAATAAGGTAACATTGCCTGAACCCAAAAGACCAGCAGATGCAGCAAAGAAAGAGGATCCGCTGTTCTGTCCATTTCACCGTGCGCTGGGGCACGCAATTGAAGATTGTTATGTCTTCAAAGATATCATGGAAGGAATGGTCAAGAAAGGTGAGCTGCAGCTGGGAGATTACCAGGTAAAGCCGCCCCATCCACATGAGCCTCCACCCTGGAGAATGGCTGCCAATATGATCTCAGTCTACCAACAGCTGCCCAAGGAAGCCGTTGAAGAATGCACCAAGCATACCTATGAAGCTTGCGTCCTCACCCCACAGAAGAATCAGGAAGGATGGCAGATGATACCCATAAAAAGCAGAAAGAAGATTCCTGCAGCCAGTACCAGCGGAGCAGTTATCCGAGGTGTTACCCCAAGGCCCGAGCCGCCTCCAATAAAGCCAATATGGCATACAGCTGAGACCGGACCAGTCATCCGGATCCCTACTCACAACCGGAGGAGACAAACTCCCCTCCCTACACATAAAGAAGTAAGCCCTGCAGCCAGGCGTCTGCAGCAATATATTAATGAGCTTGATGAGTACGAGCAGAAGAAGCCCAAGCATCTGCTGATGAAAGACTGTATACTCTGGGAACAGCTCGAAGAATTGAAAATCAAAGAGCAGCCAGAGGCAGAACAAGAAAAAGCTGAGAATGAACCCTTCTGGGGGCAGGAGCTAGCAAAGCCAAATTCCCAGAAGAAGAAGAGACGACCCAAGTCCAAGAAAGGAAAGAAGGTCACGATAGTACAATGTAACACTCTGTCGGTACTCTTTTCCTTGCCCGGGGAGGATGATGAGCCAGAAGCATCCAACGCTCCGCTAGAAGCTAACCATGCCGAAGCCTCTACCTCGGCCCATGCAACACGTTCTGGGAGAAGATGGGGGCGTCCACCACCAGCCAACCATAATATTATGTTCAGAGGGGAGCAACCCTATCAAATCCCGGAACCAGAGATACGAGGTGTCCAGGTTCCTCCCCCTGCCAGTCTGTACCAAGACAAAAAAAAGGCAGATGAAGCCCCTTCATTCCTGGAGTTCCTGTCCAGCTTAGAAAACGAGCAACCGGCTCATACTGCTCCAGCTAAAAGTAATAAATGCCAGCAGACAGCAGCTAGAAAGGAGAAATAGCACGAAGAAAATGAAGAAAGTAACCCTCTAGCAAAACCAGGGGCAGTCGCTACAGAAGAAGCCTTCCGGGAGACCGATGAAGAAGATGAAATTGGGACTGGGCAGCAAAGGCCACAGGCACCACATGAACCTCCAAGACCCCGATGGGCAGAGGAGATGCGACTATCTAATGTCCGGGTGGGCAGTCGAGTCATGAAAATGCTGAAGAAGCTCCCTACCAGTGTCTCCAACTGAGAAATTCTCTCTCTGAGTGAAGAAGCTCGCCAAGCAATCGTGGATGCCCTGCAGTCCCCGGCACAATGTGAAGCACTCCTGGCAGAAGTGAATGCTGGGCCATAGGTCACCTTCACGGAAGATGATATGCTAATCCCAAATGCCGGTCATAACAGACCGCTGTATATGAGGGGCTCCCTGAACTGTCAGTCGCTGAGCAGGATACTGATAGATCCCGGGGCTGCTATAAATATTCTCCCGTATCGCATCTATCAGAAATACTACTTTGACCTGCAGCTTACCAAGGTCAGAGATATGAAGATTGCGGGGTTCAACCAGAAATGTGAAACACCTCTCGGGGTGGCTGATTTCAACCTCACACTGGGCGACCTCACTACCGTGGTACGATTCTATGTAATCGACTCCAACACCATGTATAAGGCCCTGCTGGGAAGACCGTGGCTGCACAAATATCAGATAGTGCCATCCACGCTACACCAATGCATAAAATACTGCCATGAAGGAAAAGAAGAAAGGGTGTTTGCAGACCTACATCCCTTCGAAGTGTTCGAGTGCCATATGCTCGATGCATCCTACTACACCGAGATGTCACAAAGGGATAAAGAAAAAGAAGCTGTGGTCAGCCAGAAAAAGTCGGCGACAAAAACAAGAAATTGGTCTCCGCCGCCGCCAAAGGGCTACATTAAAAAGCATGGGGTATCTCACATCTCTTATGCTGGTGATTTTGCTCGGATCACTCCTCTTGGCATACACCCAGATGATACTGAAGAAAAAATGAAAGAAAAATACACACAGGTGGAAGTTCCTCAGGGTCTAGTCAAGCCCATAGCCAGCATAGAATACCAGACGGTGCTGCCACTGAAGACTATGGAAATCCCTCGCTTCTGCGAGCCTCCTATCATATTCTACACCGGGGAGGCAGTCGAAGAAGATGATCAAGATTGCATGGTCCCTGAAGAAGCCGCAAACCGGATGGTGCCAATTACAGGCCTGGAGTGCACTACCCAACGGGTTTCGCAGATGTTCTCCAAGATGCAAATGCCGTCGATACAGTCTGCAGCCCAGAAGAAAGCATTCAAGGAGCTATGGGATCCACCTCGAGATAATAAAGAACTGAGGAAGATCACACAGCACCCGGGACTGGGTTATACCCTGCAAGAATACTATGAAGCTGAGGTAGATGTCATCTCTGCCTTCTACCAGCATGAAGATTCCCCTGGGATGGACTATGACCAATACCCTTCGGAAGATGAAGAAATCATTTATCAGTCCGTAGTGGACAATGAAGTCCCAGACAATCAGCCGGGGACGGGGACACCTGACGAGACAAAGAGAGATTGGTACTGGGAGGATCTATCTTGCAAGGAGGATTTGTTCCAGGATGAAGCGAAATTTGATACGGGAACCCCGAATGAAGATCAAGTAGCCAGAGAGCTGCAAGAGTGCCTGGAGTTTGGGCGCATTCTAGAAGAATTCTGAGCTCTACATAATGATGACCTCTCAGGGGAGCCCACATCAGAAGAGCCTCTAAGCACGGAAGACTCCACTTTGAAGTTTTCCGCTGAGCCAGTCACGTCCTCGGGGCAGACTGAACAGAATCCGGCCATATTGGCCTTATACGATGCACCAGCATCTGTCGATGATCAGTATGATGAAACAGAAAATCATGAGAATGAAGAAGATTATATCCCGAGAGGCTTTATTGATTTGCAAGAAGCCCCACCCGAAGTTGAAGACAGAGGCCAAGTCACCGTCGATGAGCTGATAGAAGTGAATCTGGGGTCAGCAGATGAGCCAAGGCCGACATTCCTCAGTGCACTACTGGAGCCAGCTATAAAAGAACAGTATATTCAATTTTTGAAAGAATTCTGAGACTGCTTCGCATGGACATATGATGAAATGCCAGGACTGAGTTCTGATGTGGCACAGCACCGATTGGCGATAAACCCAGAGACAAGCCCTGTGAAGCAGCCTTCCTGGAGAATGCGTCCCGAACTGATAAATCAGATCAACAAAGAGGTCGACAAGCTGATCGATGTGGGCTTTGTTGAAGAGAACTAGTATACTACATGGCTGGCCAATATAGTGCCCGTGAAGAAGAAAAATGGGCAGATCAGAATATGTGTAGATTTCAGGGACCTGAATAAGGCTTGCCCGAAAGATGATTTCCCAGTGCCAATCACTGAAGTAATGATCGATGCAACCACTGGCCATGAAGCCCTATCATTCATGGATGGGTCATCCGGATACAACCAGATCTGGATTGCTGAAGAAGACAGAGTGCACACTGCATTCCGCACCCCGAAGGGGATATTTCATTATAAAAGAATGCCGTTCGGCCTCAAGAATGCCGGTATTGTTGATGGAAAGACCAGAATACGGGCCGGAGCCGGTATTGTGCTAAGATCACCAGAAGGGGAGGTTGTGCATACTTCCTGTTCTATAAACAAGCCCTGCACTAATAATGAAGCCGAGTATGAAGCTCTGATAATCGGATTGCACATCAGCCTCAACATGGGTATCCAGATGCTTCAGGTATTCGGGGATTCAATGTTGATAATAAAGCAAATCCAAGGGGAGTTCGAAGTGCGAAAGCCGGAGTTGAACCCCTACCACCAAAAAGCTGTGCGCCTCATGGCGAAATTCTATCATATTGAGCTCAAGCATGTGGGCCGTGCACATAATGTCCAGGCTGATGCATTGGCAAAGCTAGCCAGCTCAATAGCAGTCCCACCAGATGAGACACTGAACATTGTTGTTATAAACCGGCGGCAAGTCCCCAGCATGCTAGGAGGCTGCCCTGAAGAAAATGAAGTCGCCACGATCAGTACAGAACATGCATCTGATTGGAGACAACGCCTGCTACAATGGTTTTTACACCAACAGCTGCCGCAGAAAAGAGAAGAAAAAATGAAACTTCTAAGGATCAAAGATTCTTATGAATTCAGAAATGGAACTCTGTTCCGAATAATGGCAGATGCACGCAAGAAGATTTTGCTCCGCTGCCTGTCTACTGAGGAAGCTTGGCAAGCAATGAAAGAAATACATGCTGGGACGGCAGGTGCTCATCAAGCTGGCCCTAAGATGAAGATAGAAATCAAGAAGCTGGGCTACTATTGGCCCACTATGTTTGAAGACTGTTGCAAGTTTGCAAAGTCATGCCAGAAATGTCAGGAGCATGCTGTTGTGCCTGGAAGGCCACCTGCCGTTCTGCACCCTACAGTCCCTAGCTGGCCGTTTGCACAATGGGGAACTGATGTAGTCGGCCCACTATCGACCTCCTCGGCCGGACATAAGTACATACTGGCAATAACAGATTACTTCTCCCGATGGGCGGAGGCTGTAGCACTACGAGAAGTGACTGGTGAACTGGTCGCCAGATTCATCAAGCAGAACATTATCTTTCGGTTTGGGATCCCCAGCCGGATAATATCTGATAATGGAAGTCATTTCAGAAATCAAAAGATCTATCGGCTTGCCGAAAAGTATAAGATCGAATGGAAGACTTCCACTCCTTACAATCCACAGGAAAATGGATTGGCAGAAGCCTTCAATAAAACTTTATGCACCTTGTTGGCTAAAGTCGTCAGTTCTAATAAGAAGGACTGGGAAGAAAAGATGTATGAAGCTCTGTGGGCATACCGCACTATCTTCAAGACACCTACAGGGTGCTCGCCATACTCACTGGTATACGGCTCAGAGGCAGTAGTTTCACTAGAGATGGAAGTCCCGTCACTCAGAGTGGCAGTCCAATATGACCTTGCCCATGGTGAACAAACCAATGCATAAAGAAGATTACAAGAATTGGCTGAATTGGAAGGGAAGCGCCTCCAAGCTCAGAAGAATATCCAGATGTATCAGGCCCGCATGGCCACTGCATTCAACAAACTCGTAAAAGGACGAGAATTTAAGAAAGGTGACCTTGTCATGGTCAAGAAAAGAGAAGTCATGGCGTCCAACCCAAAAGGAAAGCTAAATCCTAATTGGGAAGGTCCTTATGTGATACATAGGGTCTACGAAGGAGGGGCCTACATGGTCGTTAACCATCGAGGGGAAATCCAATTCTCACCACTCAACGGTAGACACCTAAAGCTGTATCATGCTGCCCAACCAATATTCCCTGAGTAATCGGGCAAAAGCTAACCTCTTCCTTGGTCTAGCGGCACTCCGTCCTAACCGAGCTACCTCTTCCTTGGTCTAGCGGCACTCCGTCCTAACCGAGCTAACCTCTTCCTTGGTCTAGCGGCACTCCGCCCTAACCAAGGCACCCTTTTCCTTGGTCTAGCGGCACTCCGTCCTAACCGAGCTACCTCTTCCTTGGTCTAGCGGCACTCTGTCCTAACCAAGCTACCCTTCTCCTTGGTCTAGCGGCACTCCGCCCTAACCAAGCTACCCTTCTCCTTGGTCTAGCGGCACTCCGCCCTAACCAAGCTACCCTTCTCCTTGGTCTAGTGGCACTCCGCCCTAACCAAGCTACCTCCTCCTTGGTCTAGCGGCACTCCGCCCTATCCAAGCTACCACTCGTCTTGATCTTATGGCATTACGGTCTAAGGCCCTCTTAATAAAAAAAGAGAGAGAGAAGAAATGAAAGAAAATATAAAAATGGGGTTAAAAATAAAGATACCCCGCCAGGCTTGTTCAGGCATTCTGAGCAAGAGCAAAAATGGCTAAAACCCAGCTGTGGTGAAAACCCGAAAGGGCACTGCAGGCAAAATCGGGTACCCCGCCACGTGAAAACCCGAAAGGGCGCGTGGGCAAAAGTAAGAGGGGGCTGGCTCCGGTGAAAACCCGAAAGGGCACTTGGGTCAGTAATGTGATAATTCCAAAGAAAGCCTCATCTCCCATCATAAACTCCTCGTCGATCGACCGGCACCTCGCCCGATCAACGATTAAACCCACTCAGTATAGACCCTACGTCTATCCTGATAAAACCCCCATTCACCCTATCCAAAGTTCCACCATGGCGAAATTCACTATTGATCGATTGGCACACTGCCCGATCAACGATGAAACTTGTCCTGTTTAGACCCTACGTCTATCCCGATGAAACCTATGAAATCCTTGCATTGGTATAAACCCAATACCGATGATGAAACCTGATATTGATCGATTGGCACACTGCCCGATCAATGATGAAACTTGTCCGGTTTAGACCCTACGTCTATCCCGATGAAACCTATGAATTCCCTTGCATTGGTATAAACCCAATACCGATGATGAAACCTGCTATTGATCGATTGGCACATTGCCCGATCAACGATGAAACTTGTCCGGTTTAGACCCTACGTCTATCCCGATGAAACCTATGAAATCCTTGCATTGGTATAAACCCAATACCGATGATGAAACCTGCTATTGATCGATTGGCACACTGCCCGATCAATGATGAAACTTGTCCGGTTTAGACCCTACGTCTATCCCGATGAAACCTATGAATTCCCTTGCATTGGTATAATACCGATGATGAAACTTCTTGATCGATTGGCACACTGCTCGATCAGTGATGAAACCTATCCAGTTTAGACCTTACGTCTATCCTGATGAAACCTCTTAAATCCTTGCATTGGCATCGACCCAATACCGATGATAAAAGCAGCCATTAATGAAGCGGCACACCGCTGGATCAATGCTAAAACCCGTTCGGGGTAGACTTTCCGTCTACTCTGATGAAAATACTACAAATCAACCCGGACCTTCTGCCCGGGTAGATGATAATGCCTCATCCCTTTGCGCCAATGTTAAACCCCACATTAGCGATGAAACCCACCTCTCCAGCGAATGGCTTCGTGCTCAAGCTGCTACACACATTCTTGAGTCGAACTAGACCTTCCGTCTAGGTGGACAATGAAATTCTATCCCCTTGCGTTGATGGCAATCCCCACATCAACGATACAACCATGCTCCCGGCGAACGGCTTCACGCCTAAGCCGCAAAATACACTCAAGTCAACCTAGACCTTCCGCCTGGGTGGATGATGAAACCATATACCCCTTGCATTGATGTTAGCACCCACATCAATGATGATACATGCTCAAGCTGCCCACATGGGCTACAAAACCAAAGTTTCAATAAAAAAGAAAGAGAAGAAGAAAAGAGAAGAAGAGACAAAAGGGGGTTAAAAATAGAGATACCCCGCCAGTCTTGTTCAGGCATTCTGAACAAGGGCAAAAAAATGGCTAAAACCCAGCTGCGGTGAAAACCCGAAAGGGCACTGTAGGCAAAATCGGGTACCCCGCCACGTGAAAACCCGAAAGGGTGCGTGGGCAAAAGCAAGAGGGGGCTGGCTCCGGTGAAAACCTGAAAGGGCACTTGGGTCAGTAAAGTGGTAATTCAAAAGTTCCATGCCAACCGGCACGCTGTCTTTACCTCTCCTTCATTGATGAAGCCATCCGTCGGTCATCTGGTTCCATGCCCCACCGATGATAAAGCCTTTCCGGGATAGACCTTACGTTTACCCTGATGAAATCTACATACCCTTTGTTTAACGTCCCACCGACAATGAAACCCATCACCATTCTAATAGACCCTACCCAGGCTAGACCCTACGTCTATCCTGATGAAACCTGCATATTTCTTGGCAAAGTCCCACCCGCGATAAAGCCTGCCGGAATAGATGAAACCCTACCCAGTTTAGACCTTTCATCTATCCTGATGAAACTTAAACTCTTCCTTGCGTCAATATAAACCCAATATCGATGATGAAACCAGCCATTGATCGACTGGCACATCGCCTGATCAATGATGAAACCCTACCCAGTTTAGACCTTTCGCCTTTTCTGATGAAACTTGAACCCTTTGTTTGCATCGATATCAACCCAGTATCGATGATGAAACCAACCATTGATCGACTGGCATTTCGCCCGATCAATGATGAAACCCTATCCAGTTCAGACCCTACGTCTGTCCTGATGAAAACCACATATCCTTTAATTGTCCCACCTACTATAACCTCTACCCAGTCTAGACCTCACGTCTATTCTGATGGAACCTCTCCTTTCACACTCCTGCAAATTGTCTCCTTTGCGGCGCACATGGCCAGAAGGATTTTTGCTGCCGCTCACAAAATCTGGTTTAAGCACCTCTTCGGATGCCGTCACGCGGTGGAGCGAGTCCCCCATCCTTTCTCTGAAGGGGTGGACGCTCTCCTGCCAAGTACGAGCCGTTCGCATGAGGGATCGCTAAAACCACTATCCCGCTTCCCGAAGCAATGAAACCACAGGGAAAAGAAGATGGATACATATGAAGCCGGATATTCCTTTTCATTAAAAAAGGGGAGTACATAGAGGGCCCCGAAGGGACATTGTATCACAAAAGAAAAGAAAATAAAGAGAAGATAATTCATGGCCGCCGAAAGATATCTTCAAAGGCCAGAAGACCTACATAGGGGGCGGCTCCTAGTTCATGAAGGCGCGCTTCCTCCTCCTGAAGCCTCATGGACATGTCCTGGAAAGACATCACCCGTCCCTCCAGCAAAGCCACCTCCTCGGCGGACTGTGGCCGAATAGAAGATAATTGCTGAAGCTCGGCCCTAAGTTCGGTGAGTTCCGCCTCCAGAATGGCTACCCGGTTCTGTACGGCGTCCTCCTGCTGAACAACGTTCTGTAGCTCGGCCTGGCGTTCGTCGAGTGTCAGCATCAGCTTCCCCAGTTCAGATCTTCATTCTGACCTCTGCAACTTCAATGCCGTCAGCTTGTCAACCATGGTCCGTGCTAGGAAATCTCTCCGATGCACGAATTTCAACAGAAGCAAGACCCGCTGAGCCCATAAGTCCAAAGGGCAGCCCATGGCTTGCAGGCCAGCGGTGAAGCGATTGGCAATCTCCTTCAGTTGCAGATATGTCAAGCCAGGTTGGGATTCTACTAACTGGCGTAACATGTCCAGATGCTGCCAGACGAAGCTGTCAGGAGAAGTAAAGCCAAAAGAAGCAGACGTGACGACCTCAAAAGTCACCTCTCCGTCAATATCTGCCCACAATCCAATGTCTGCTTGGGAGGACGAAGAAGGCAAATCTGCTGAAAGAGCTAGCCGGTCCCTCTCTGTACTCTCCTGCTGGGTTGAAGACTCCTCCTCGGTTGCTGCCTCGAGAGCTATGGCTTGAACATCCACGGGAGGAGAATCAATAAATAAAGGAGTTATCTCTTCAATGGAGGCTGCACCTTCAGCTACTCTTTCTGATGATGAAGACAAAGGTGCCCTAGACTGTGAAGGCAGAAATCCAGTCTCTATAGCCACTGTGGCAGGGACTGCTGACTCGGGCGCAATTGACATTATGGCAGCCGGTATAAAAGAGGAGCTTCTGGCTGGGTCTACTTCGGCTCTGAACTCTGAGGCCCTGACGGGGATGGAAATCTCTCCTGATGAGCCCAAGTCCAGTGATGTTAAGTCAGTTGAAGATTGTATTCTCACTGGCACGGGGCGAATAACCTCAGAAATTTCCATGCAAGTTCAAGGTAAAGCAGGGATGATGATGGAATCTACAGATGAGACATCCATGGAGACTGCGGTCGCATCGGAGCTGATAGTGACAGGGTCCTGAGGACAAGGCAGAATGATCCTCATCAATGGATGGAAGAAAATAAATAGAACAGCAAGCAAAAAAAAAGAAAGAAGCTTACCTTTAAAGTGAGGTCTGTACCCTCAAGATGAGACAAAAGAGGAGCAAGCTCCGTAGTTGAAGCAACAAATGGAGGGGTTATGTCGACCTCAGTGTCAAGCCCGGCAAACTCCTCTTGCAATTCCTCCTCAGAAGATAGCATCAACAGTTTAGGAGGCTGAAAGGGCGGAAGGCCTTTCGCTAGCACAGACAAGGCTTCTGATTTTTGGACTTCCTCCTCGCTGCCACTGAAGGTCACTTCCTCCTCATTATCAGGCACGGTCTCGGAGCTGCCCGAGGATATCTCCACTCTAGCAATGTGCTGCGAGGTCGCCTCTAGAGCATGCCGCGATGCAGACCGGGTGATTATACGTCTGGCCGGAATAGGGCTCTCTCTTGTTTGAGTCCTTTCACTTTCCTACGGCTGAGACGGCTCTCCCACTGCTAGTGTAGCCCCAGTCGGCTCCCTGACTGCCACCTCAACAAAAGGGGAACTCTGAGGGATATAATGAAAAAGAATAACAGCAAAAGTATAAAGAGAAAAGATGAGAGAGCACATTTACCCTCCTCCTCGCCAGCCAGGGTAGGAGAAGGCAGCCTCGTGTCCCTCTCCGCAGGCACTGCAACCTGCTCCGGGGCTGTATCAGATAAAGAGAAGCTCAGTCTCGAAAGGCGCCTTAAAAGAACAGTCAAGAAAACAGTAAGGATTGCATCTGTAAGATATTTACCGCTACTCTCGGCGGGTTCCTGAGCAGCCTCCCTCTGAGACCTGAACTCGTCAAAAGAGGGGATGTCTGGAAGAGGGGTCCCGGCGTCCGTCGCAACTGGAGCTGACTGTTGGACCCGAACAACTTTGGCCTTCTTGGCCTTGACAACTGCAGTTTTCACCACAGAAGGCTTCCTCCTCTTGCCCGGAGGCAGGGGAGTGGTCGTGGGTGTTGCTGCACGAATTTCAAAGTAAGCAGGCTTTTCAACCTGTGCAATAATCTTCCTGTAAAGTCCCTGCCGTTTTATGTCCGGTCTATCTGTGCAAGACACAAGAAAGGCAGTCATAGTCGACAGATGCATAACATGACAATAAAAGAAAGACGCCATGAGCGCAGAGGAAGGGTCATACCTGCTGGGCCGCCATAGAAGGTAGAAAGCGACCAATACAGATAAGCCACCTCCTTCGAGCGGGAAGCAGCCTCCTTTACGAGCCAGCACACGTCACCTATGGTCTGGCATTTCTCTGTCAAGGCAGCTAAATCTTGGTGGCCGTGGAAGTCAAGGCAATGAAACAGGCCGAGGTAATCCATGCACCAGCCGTCCACATAATGAAAAGAGATAAAAAGCGGCTTATTCAGAATACCGGCTATCGGGTTCTCTACTGACAGCCCGTGAACATTCAGCAGCACGAAAAGCCAAGAAGTGTGCTGATAATATGTGTTGGTGCGGTCCTCCCTCTGCACAAATGTCCGATAAGGGTGAAATCTGTCTACCGGGCCCCTCCAGGGGGATGCTGTCGGGAGAGGCTCCTCCGGGGGAAATGGATACTATACCTCCACCTGAATGCTCCCTATGTGGCCCAACTGCCTCAGGTCCTTTGTAAAAGCATCTTCATTGATCTCAAAAAATACAGGCATGGGTATTTCAGAGCCTTCCTCTTTTAAGGACCGACGCCTGGCGATGTATGAGTCCGCCTCCCTCGGATGCTGTGAATAGAGCCTTTTCAGGTGAACCTCATCAATCTCAAATACAGGCCCTGATTGTCGCTTTAAGAAAGAGCGCTCGGCCACGTCCCAGAAGGCGCCTCTGCCATCCTTGTAAAAATTGGTGTGGGTATTCCACCACTTGATGTATTCTGATGTGACCCGGGGAATACGATTAGAAATGGTCGGGATCCTGAAAGTTACGCCCTCTTGGCGATGAAAGAAATCCCACCATATCCGACCGTCACTGGCAATGGAGGACCCATGCTTGGCACGGCTGTCCAAAGGGAACTGAGCGGCTGATGAAGGAATATGCTGATCGTAGCCGAAGTTTCTGCTAAAACGGAATGGGTAATAGGGCTCCAAGATGAGAAAGCCTCCCTTCCTGAAGACCAATACACTGGGTCGGATAGCCATAGCCCACCTTACCAGTTCTGGTTCTAATATGGGCCGGGTGGCATTGGCCCCCGAAACCGGATGGACATAAACTTCTACCTCTTCCACTTTGCACTCCCTCTGAGGGTCTACTAAAGGAGCCGAACCTGCTGCTAAGCTCCAGAAGTGAATGCTGCCAGGAGTATCTACAGGCACTTTTGTCAACCTGCCCCTTATCTTAAACAGCTGCTCTGAGAAAAGACCAGGTTCGGCACTAGCAAACTCAATCATCCGAGGGAGCAGTGTGTCTGACTGCAAAGTTCTCGGGGCCAGCTCGAGGAAAATGCTGCAAACCCAAGCATTGAAGAAATTAAATGGGCCTACAGTTCGTAAGGAATGGGGAACCCGATGTCTATGCAAATCTCCCAGCGATTTGTAAATTAAACACAAAGCCGCCGGGCACAGAGACAGTCTCATCCCCCAGGCCATCTGACAGGCCGGATATATAGCCTCCGGTCTGATAATCGTCTCGTCCCCTTGGGGGAGAGCGAAAGTGCACAGCCAAAAGGTCAGATAAGCTGCACAATGAGTAATGGGGTCAACCCCTGCTGGGTTCGGGCCATCTACACCTGCTCGGCGCAGTAAAGCCGGCAATGCTGATTTATAACGAGGGGCCCTGATCTGCTTACTGGGAGTCGGTCCCACGGAAGGGAAGTCTGTATACTTCAAGGGACCCCCGAAGAAATACTGTACCCACTGTCCTACACGGACCCTCAACCTGCTGCTATTTTCTCGGGGTTGATATCCTTTGGAAGATCCCCTGCTATAGGACAGACAAATGGTCCGATAAGCCTTCATCAAGTACCGATATGCGTGGCCAAAAGAATATCTGCCCTCTCCATCAGAGGCGTCCTTTACAGAGTCATCTAGACAGACCTCTTCATATGGCTCCCCATCTATAGGCAGGCCTGAAAGCTGTGTAAGACTCCAAAGATCGAGAGAAGTCTCGCCTTCTGCTGTATAGAACGTATTGAACTGTGGGCAGAACACTTCAAGCATGCCGCAACATAATCCCCGAGAGATGGGATAGCGGAACCTGGAGGCAAATACACTATGATATACCCCAGCTCTAATCAGTAAAGGGGCGTATTCCTTCAAGACAAATTCTGTAAACTCCACTGCTCCTACCCTGAAGAGATGGGCGTCCGTCACTTTAGCGTCCCCAAAACAGCCGGCAGCCAGCTGATATTTGAATTGAACGGCCAGACAGTTCAGAATGGATGGCTCGTCTCTATAACCCCACTTCACAGGAGCTAGAAAAAGTCCAAAGTTGGGCTTCTCCCGATGGACACGACCGGCTGCATGGTCCCACCTTGCCGGGGTAAACTCTGGAGCCCGGGTCAGCATCTTCTTCTCCGGCTCTAATTCAGAAATGCCCAGCACGACATTCCAGTCCCTCTGCTCGCCTGGGAGATATATAGCTCGGGCTCGATAAACAGAACCCTTCATGCTATCCCTGTCAGTAAGTATTGCCGCTTCCACGGACCGAGCAAGCAGGAAATCCCTCATTCCGCCTATGGTGAAGGTCCGGATAAATGGCAGCAGATGACGATCCTTCGGCAGGTCCGGACGGTAGTCAGCAGCCCTTCTGAAATCAATACACTCTGTGGAAGAATAGACTCCGGAAGACGGCACTATGTCAATCTCGGAATCAGAGGATTCATCGACACTAGCAATCTGGTCATAGCCGAAGCTCAGGGTGTACACATTCAGCCAGTTGACTTTAGCCCAAGATATATCCGACTGAGCCGATGAACTCGCCCCAATAGTCATGGCGGCCGTAGCAGAAGTGCCGGAAGCCATGTCAGCACCTGCAGTCAGGGAAAGACAAGAAAAGAAGCATCAGAAAGATGAATGGGCATGAAACAATAAGACAAGCAATTCTCAAA
This sequence comes from Amorphophallus konjac, assembly GCA_022559845.1. NCBI lineage: Eukaryota > Viridiplantae > Streptophyta > Magnoliopsida > Alismatales > Araceae > Amorphophallus > Amorphophallus konjac. The sequence goes on along the minus strand of CM040124.1, from coordinate 214,429,612 downwards.
AATTTCGGTAGCATCTCCTCTTGTCCGAAGTCTGCCCAAGAAAAATAGGGAGTCACCCACCAAGAGGGAGTGATCCCGAACATAAAATGGGATTCAATCCCATATAATAAACCTACCCCGAAAAAATCAGACGAAAAGGGGGGAGGAATGAAGCAGACGCTCTCGGAGCGGGGAAGATCACCACTGCCGCCGAGATGAAGAGAGAGAAGAGGAATGTAAAAATGAGGGTAAAAACCCCTCTCGGGGGGTTAAAAAGAAGAAAGGAGGGGCCTCTCGGCGCGAAGGAAAGCACGCCGAGAACCCCCCCGTCGGCCGGAAGAAAGGAGGAGGCGCGCCGAGACCGCCGCGCCGAGAAGCCCAGAAGACCCTCGCACCGAGACCGCCGCGCCGAGAAGCTGCTGAAGACACCCGCGCCGAGAAGCGACCGCCGAGAGCGCCCGCGCCGATAAAACCCTGCCAAAGAGGCCCTTGCCGAGGTGGCCGCGCCGACAATGGCCGCGCCGAGAGCGCCATGCCGAGAGGTCCAAGGCAATGCCTCAAAATCCCCGAATGGTGACAATGAAGTCAGAAAATGAAAAAACATGAAAAACATGGAAATGAAAGATGCATACGTAGGATGTTACGACAGCAACATGATCAAGCTGAAGGACAATGTCAAAGATAAAACTGAGGAAGATACCCTCGAATGATGAAAGACACCTGCAGACCCCGTGTCGCTTATTCTGCGCTTACGCCGCCCGCAGATGGGGGGCATTTGTTGACACCTTGAAAATGAACAGAGGTGGAAGCAGAATTGAAAGGGAAGTCAGACCTACAGTGAAAGATCACTGATGAAGCTCGTCAACCATCTACCCGGCCGAAGTATTTTCAGACTGAGGCTGATGTCCGGTCTTGTCACCGTTCGGCTGACAATGCTGATGAAACATACCCGGTTTTGTCATCATTCAGATGGCAATACTGATTAAACCCAGTTTGTTCACTGATGGAACCTCAAGAAGATCTCAACAAAGTCATGTCGCTACTAAAGAGGCCTTATTCGATCTTGATGGAAATCAATTCAAATAAGAAAGAGAATCCTAAGGCACGTGTGAGGCCTAAAGGCACCAGATGGGCCGGCCATTTGGGCTTCTGAGATTGGCGCCGGGAACCTCAACGAGGGGCCACTTGTCACGCCGGGAGCTATGTCGAACGGAACAAGCCACGCCGACTGCCCTCCACCGAGAGGACGGGAGGATGGGGTCTATAAAAACAAACCCTCTTTGAAATGAAAAGGGGATCGAGGTTGGGCGATCTATCAAAAAGAAAGAAAAGAGAAGAAGCCTACAGAGAGAGAGATCCTCCTCCACTGAAAAAAAGAAAGAGAGAAGAGATCAATCCCAAGGGAAGAAGCTCTAGGTGGGCATCCGGGGAGGGAGAGGAGTCAATGCTCCGCCCTCCCCCATGTTATCTTTTCTTCTGCTTCATGTAATCGTTCAAGTGTTGTCTTGATTCCTTGGATGTAGCCGAGATATATCGGCATCTGTTTACCCCCCTTTCTCTCACTCTCTCCCTGTAATCGGTTTGAGTATTGGAACGATGTATCGTCTGGGTTTTCTCACCATGTGTCTTCCCTGATAGATATCGTCAAACGAATATATATATATATATGGGCTACAGTTCAAGCCTGATTTCGATTCCTCTGGAGCTCTATTGCCTTTCTTCGTGTTATCTATAGACCAATAGCATGATGATCCTCTTCCCCAGTGGATTGACGATCCACCGATTTGCCTTTTTTTTCTTCCTTTGCAGCACCATCAGTGCTTATCTCAGAGCCCGGGACAGACTATCCCTTGGCTTCTGGGATGATGCCGTGCTATGCAATGATCGAAGCTTGTGAGACCCCGGAGTTCTAAGTGTATGTGCTTTGTCCGTTGGCGTCGTCGAAGTCGCCTCTAGGTCCAGAGACAGTCATCTTTTGGCTCCCAGGGCGATGAATGACCATATCAAGGTTGTCCCCAGGGTCCTACGTGATAATGGCGATAGACAGGGGCATCCAGACCTCGGCCTCCCCAGATCCCTCCTGAACCCTGATACCTCTATGAAGCCCAAACCTAATCTAGCTCAGGGTCGACCCCTTGATCAGTTTCGATCCTATAAAGCCTATTTGCTTCGGCCTCGATCATCATTAAACCCAAAACAGAGTGTCGTAAAACCTAAACCCATCTCGGAGCCTTCATCCATCTCGGCCCCGTAAACAGTAAAGCAGGTGAATAGTCCTCGGCGCGAGCCTTCCCCCGCCGATAACCCTACCTTGCCTGCGCCGAGATCTCCCTTTGCCAGTTCCCGGCGCGCCGAATAGTAGCGCATGAAGGACCCTTCCCGGCGTGAAACTTCGTGCGCCGAGAGCCCTTGTGCTTGCTCCCCGGCGCGCCCAACAGTAGCTTTTGAAGGACCCTTCCCGGCGCGATGGTTTTGGCGCCGGGAACCACCCTTTTTCAAGCCAAGGGCCTCCTTAAGCCGTGAGCCCTCCATCTCTTGAACCTTGGACGAAAATCCTTGCTATCATTGAAGAAACCCCACAGATACCCTTGTGAACTGCTCAGTATACCCTACATTCTATCAAGAATGCCTTGAGTCATCACATGCACTTCAGGGGCGACAATTAGTGGGAACGACTCCCCTTTTTCCACGTGGTTTCCCGAACTCGATCGGCTTTTATAACCTTAAGGACCAAGGAAGCTCTGCCACTGCGTAAGCTTCTACGGTCTCAAAAGGAATATCAAGATAGTGCTGCAAGCACATACAGGCATCAGGGGCCCTATACCCCTCTATTTTTGGCTTTCACCCCGGCATTCCATGGGTGATCGTCTATCATTCTCTGGCAAATATCAAGTCCAGGGGAGGTGCTGTCAAAATTATCCCAGGATGACAGAGATGACATGAAACCTATCCCCGGGACCTTATCTATCAATGGTGACAAAGGCTCCCTATACTTCATTGTTCCCCTCCCAAACTTTTCTATGTCTTTGGCCTTCCTTGGGAACCTACACCGAAATAGGTTGAAGTCCAGTGAATTGAGCCATTTTGACTCGTTATGGCCCATTTGCTTCAACCCGATCATCATGAAACCCCAAAACAGAGTACCGTAAGCTCTGTTCCTATCCCGGCGCCCTCACACCTCTCGGCCCCGCTTACAGGGAACTGGATGAACCGCTCTCGGCGCCACTTTTCAGGCACCGAGAACCATCTTGACCTCCTCCCCTGCGCGCCGGAAGCCCCTGCACCTTGGCTGCGCCGAGAACCGGCTTGGCCTTCTCCCCTGCGCGCCGGGATCCCCCCTTGGCATCTTCATGCGCCGAGAGCCTAACCCACTGGTATATTTCTGGCACCAGGAACCCTAACTCCTTGGCATCTTATGGCGCCGAGGACCTAACCCCTCCTTGGCATCGCATGGCGCCGAGAACGCTACCCTCCTTCATGCAGAATGACATTAACACCAACTTCCCGGCACCTCAAACAGTACCTCATGAAGAACCCTTCCCGGCACGGTGGTTTTCACGCCGGGAACCTACATGCACACCCAACCTGCCCCAGGAGCCTACTCCTCCGTACAATTGAACCCCCCCGTCACTTTAATCAAGCCAATCCAGGGACGCACATGAGTCATCATATCTGGCCCGGGGATAAATTTAAAAGGAATTTAGACTCCCTTATGCTCCGATATCCTATATCGGACTTATGAACAACCTCTTTTGCTCGCGAGGATTCTGTCACTGCATGAGTCCCGCCGGCTTTCCACAAAGGGAAAATCATACATTGCCCTATAGCCCATATATACGGGTCGGGAGGTTGGACCTCTCTCTTTCTCTCGGCTTTCATCCCGACACTCCGTGGGTGATAGCCTATTTCCCTCTCGGCATAATCCAGATTAAGAGGAAATGCTGTCGAAATATTGATCGATGCTTTAAACCTACATCATGGTCGTGGCTCACCTCGACCGTGATTGATATTTTCCATCTCCTGGTTCCCCCCTAAGCATAATTGTTTTGAACCGTCGATTCAACGATATAGTCTGTTTCTGTGGTTGATGTTATTATCTTACCCGCCTCCCTAGTCCTGGTATGAAGTTTAAAATTAAGCATGTGAACATCTGTTCGCCTTACGAGGCCTCCTATTCCGACGTTTAATCAAGGGTTGTCCTTCCTTGGAAGGGCGTAATTAACGTCATAGCCTTTATGGTATGGCGGACTTCTGGTCCCGACTCGGACTTCACAATCGACTGACCAAGTCAAGTCGAGCGCACAATGAAATCGTCACACATGTGACTGGCACGCCAATAAATCAAATAATAATCAAAAAAATAAATAAATGAAATAAATAAAAATCCGCGTCCACAGTCGACACTGCCAGTTGGTGGCGTTGACGCATGAACATGTACATTTGTATATTGGCGTCTCTTAAGCCGCTACGTCAACACTCTCAGCATGCTGCGTTGACGCATCGGCAATCCAGTGATCAAGGTCTTCGGCAGATAACCGTGCTGCGTCGATGCTGTCTTGCAATGGCGTTGACGCACTGCAGTATTCCAATGAGCTTTGGACTCTGCCTTATTAACTACTGCGTCGACGTTGCTATAGCATGGAGTTGACGCAGCCAGGTGAAGCTCTGAAATCCTCTTCAGCTGAAGCGTGGATGCATTGAACTCCCAGCGTCGACCCTGTTCCCTTCAGCAACCTGAGTGTATAGACTTAGTGTTAACGTGCCAGAGAAACCAGTGTACAGACTTCATGTTAACGTGCCAGACAAACCAGTGTACAGACTTGCTGAGCTTTCGCTAAGTCTGTATAGACTTGATGAAAGAGTGCCTGGAAAGGCTGTGTACAGAGTTGATGGCGTGAAGGAATGAGTGTATAGACTTCGTGATGCCAACAGACAATGACTGTGCAGACTTGTTAAACCATGCACACTGTATAGACTCTTCATGCGACAATGTATGGACTTAGAGGTTAACACTCGAATGTATAGAGTTGAAGACCTAACAATCGAGTGTAGAGACTTCAAAGGACAAAGCATCCACAGAACAGACGATGTACAGACTTTTCCAATATGAGACACTGTACAGACTTTGTCAAGTGACTGGCTGTACAGACTTCAGAAGATGAAGACTCTGTATCGACTTGAAGACCATGACCCAATGTATAGACTTGCCTTAATAATGAATGTGTAGATTTTGAAAAAGGAGTCAGGCAAACGGATGTACAGAGTTGGCCAAAGCAGCAATGTATAGACTTGGAGTTTAACATGCATGAAAACCAGTGTACAGACTTGACGGCCTGAAGGCGATGAGCATACTTGCTGAGTTGACGCTGCAGCCCAATGAGTTGACGCTGCAACGTATACACTTTTCGTTCAAGTGATGATATGTAGACTTGAAGTTAGACAAACCAGACAATCAGTGTTCTGATGGGTTGACGCATCAGCAAGAGTGGGTCGACCCACTACTGTTCATACTAACTAAGTAGAGTGTAGCAATGAATGCTTTATTCATCAGTTAACATGACTGAACATCAAAAAATGTTAAACTAAACTGAGCAGCAAGATGACTGAACATTTGATGGACTGAGTTATGATCAGAAAATAACTGAATAGCAACATGATGACTCACACATCAGGATGACTCACAGTAATTAACTCACATCAAAAACTAATCATCAAAACCATCATCAAAACCACAGGGGCACAACAGGGCGTCGGGCTTTAGAACAAGGTGGTGGTCTACCAGTGAGGGATCTAAGCCCGACATGTCCTCGTACGACCAAGCAAAGGCATCGGGGAATTCCTGGAGGACCGCCACAAGGGATGCTTCTTCTACACTCGTTAAATTGGCACTTATGAAGATGACTTTTGGATTATCCATGCTGCCAAGATTAACATCCTTGGTAGACTCATCCATGGACACATTAGGTTCATCAAACCTCCTAATCCCGTCGACAAAGGAAGCTATGGGATCAACGCAATCCTCTGGCCGCCGTTCTTCTTCTTCTCCATCATCATCTTCTTCTTCTAAAACATAGACCCCTAGGCCATCATCTAATGAAGACCCTTCTACCTCAACTGCCCCTAGGGGAATGAGTGTTGAGGTGAAACCAGAGACCTGACACAACTACACGCACTTCTCGGCCAGCTGGCTGAGGTAACGCATAGGGACATGACAAACCCTAGTTTGCTTGGAAGGAGAGGAAGACACTCAAGACTGGACTAGACTCAGACTCGATTCTACCCTACTATGTACAAGTGGGACCTGTGAGAGAAGATTGAAGGTGGAAAGCGACGGCCCTTGGCCGAGGGATCCATGCTCCAAGGAGAAGGTTTCTTCAACGGTGAGCTCAGAGGGCCACATTTGGGAATTGGCATTTTTTTGTGTGGCCGTGGCTACGTGTGCAGAGGACATGTGTTGACTGCCCCACGACCGGATAAGTAAGGAGTGAAGGATGAAATAAGAAGAAAATGAAACAGATAGGGGCAGGCCTATCTATAGCTAGGAAAGTGCCTATGGGTGAGGCATCATCAGGAGGCTTATCGAGGTGAAATAGGGAAAGAAGCTCGAAGTCATCGTCGAGTGAATGATCTAAAGGAACTTCCTTTTGGAGGATTTCATGACTTTCACTTGGCTCACACCGAGTCCCCGGCTATATCGAGCCTTTGACAAAGCGATCATAGACTAAACCCCTGGCCTGAGTTGTTTTGTTTGCCTTTTTAGTTGAATAACCTAAGCCTGCACGACCTTTAGAAACTTTGAGCCTCGTCTTGCAAGTGGGGCCTTGCTCATACTAGCGCAGACCTCTACCCATTGTAAAACCCATTGATGCCATGATTTCCCATCCTTTCCCGAACGGGATGTTGGAGTGGGTGATTGGTCAAGGAAGAACGAAGGGATTTGATTGACATAAGGCGGAGGACTCTACGATGTCGACTATGGAGAGGACCAATTTCTTTCCCTTATCTGGAATGGTCATGAAGGGGATCTGTTCGGAGGTGATGGCATTGACAGTCTCCACTAATGGGATACTCTTGATCTTGATCACCCTACCATTGTATGGGAATTTGAAACATTGATAGGCCGTTGATGGGATTCGTAGAGTTTGATTAATCCATGGCCGCCGTAGAATGGCTTTGTACGTCGGGTCGACATCGAGGAAAAACAAGTTCGAAGACATGACCATGGGGCCTAAGCCGAGTTGCAAGGTCACCTTGCCTTTCACGCACCGTCTCGAATTATCGTATGGGGAAATGGTGGTGCACACTTCTTCTAGGCTCTCTTCTTGCAGACCAATCCTTTGGATAGTTTTCATAGGACATACATTTAGGGATGCTCCCGTGTCAATCAGAGTGGAGTCAACCTTGACTCCGTTGAGAGTAACGGTGAGGCACAACGGAATGACCTGCTCTCGGGTGGAGCAAGATCTTTGTCAGAAAAGGATATGGAGGGACCATGAGTGAGGGCCATGATGGCATCCGTCACGCCACTAGTTGGAAGGTATTCAATGACTGTGATCTTTTGGAGGAATTTTAGCAGAGTGGATTAATGGGATGGGGACCTCTTAATGAGTTCCAGAATGAAAACTTTTGCTGGTGTCCTATCCAGATGTTGAAGGATATCTTACTCCACAGGAGGAGCTTGGGAATTGACCCCCTCTTTGGGCTGAGATTGCCTTTGAGACAGGGGAATGATGCGATTGCGGAGAGTGACATTGATAGTGGCTTCCTTTGGAACCTCCGACTCTGAAGGTTTTGGACGAATCATTTGTAGGGGAGCAGGGGATCTATATATGAATGAGAGGGAAGTTGGTTCTTCAACTGGAGCACTAGGAGCAGGCGGAGAGACCAGCTTAGGTTGGGGAGGTTTCAAGAGGACCAAGGGGTGCTCTTGCCCCACCCAGGCATCCTTGGGGATATTTGAATCTTGAAATGGGGATTGTGAGGGTGTGATCAAGGTGAAAGAATCTTGATGAGATGGCGGGGATTGCCCAGGAGGTGAGATTAACGTCCAAATATGGGACTCCTGGGCGAACATATTGACATCGGCCCACGGCTCATCAACTTCCACTTCAAACATTTCATGTAAATCGGGAAAACCTTCTATGCCCCACATTTGGGTTCTCTTAAGGACGCATGGTTCTAACCCAATCACGGTATTCACCCTTTCATTCTGCCTCAAGCTTGAGGGATCTTTGTTTGGTTGATGAGCGGGTAAGGGATTTTGGATAATGGCTAGATCTCGAATGTGCTTCTTGAGGTTAGCGATGGCGAGCTTAACATCGGACCAATTAATCCTCCCCTCGTCATTCATGCCGTATACCCAGTCCCAGAATTGGTAACAATTGTAAATATCATGCTCGGGTGCGCAGTGATATGGACAATATTTGGATGTGTCGGCATTGGGGTGGACCCAATCCCGTTGAGAGGGTAATTGGATGGCCTGAGATGACATGAGGGCAAAGAAAATTTCACCCAAAGTTTCGGGCAACGGCGGATAAGAGGCCCGCTTAGGACCAGCGCGGTTGTAACTTTGGGGTGGAGGGACATTGGAATATGGCGTTGAATTTTGCTGTCCTTGGTTAGGACCAACTTGGTTGGGTTGTGGAGCTTGGCGGTTGTTGGTCCTAAAGGGTGGGCCTAAGGCTTTAACCTGCTCATTTACAGTGACTCCATCGGTGGTAGGGATAGCTGGGGCTTTCCGACCTCTAGTGCGAGTATCAAAGAAGGGCCACAAAGTTGAATCCTTTATTTTGGCCTGAACAATTCAGGCTCGATTGTACAATTGTAGAAACGTGTGGAGCTCACTAAGCATTAAGATGGCCCTAAGCTGTGGCGTGGTGTTGTTCACCAGCATGGTGACAACCTGAGACTCGGGGATAGGGACCTCTATCCTGGAAGCTATAATCCTCCAGCGGTTAGCGAATTGGATGAAGTCCTCATCGGGCTTCATCATTTCCATGACCAGATCAAACAATGTGGGAGCTATTGAGGACATGTGACCGAAGTGAGCGAGAAATTGCTCGGAGACTATATCGAAGTTCAAGAGGTCAACAGCCGGGAGAGAGGAGAACCAACATAGGGCCTCACCCTCAAGTGACTTTTGAAACAGATGGACCAATAGCACCCGGTCATATAACCACTAATGGGAATCCATAAGGAAACCCGAGAGGTGATGGTCAGAATCGGTAGTACTATTGTACTTCCGATATTTGGGAGCCTTGAAGCCAGGCGGGAAGTAGGCATTAGGGATCTTGCAATATTGGGCAAAAGAGTGAGGATGGGAGGTCGGCATGCTTTCGGCCACCACTTGTTGATGTAGCTTTAGATTTCTTGCCTGGAAACAGAGTCCATTCCCTTCAAAGGGGTGACCATGGTTGGTGGAATTGGGGGTTGAGGAACCCCTTGAGAAGCCATGGGATAGCTAGATTGAAGTGGGATTTCTTGGGCGGGCCGACTATAGGACCCTTGGAAGGGAGTTTGAACACGAGGCGGTGTGAAATGAGAGGACATTTTGGGAGCGGTGCGGACTTTCCCTCGGGAGGCCAAAGTGACCAAATCCTTAGGCGTGTAATGAGATGGCATGCTAATCAACACTTGATCTTCGCGCAGAGATAACATGGGAGCCCTAGGGCTAACTTTATCATGCTCACTATGGGATGACGCCGAATCGGCGTGGACGGCCTCGTTCGGCAAAGCCAAGAACATGCCAATAAAGGCGGTAGGGTGGCTATCCTCTTTTTCGAATAAAGGATTGGCCCTAAGCTCAGACTCGTATTGGGGAGCGAAGTCCTCCTCATAGCCCGGGTTAGTGAAAACTCACCCCATTAAACCAAATCCTCATCTATTTGAAAGGTTCAAAATTTAGGAAATATGCTATCGAGAGAATTAACTATGTATATATATATAGATTAAGCAAACAAAGTTTTCACAGCAGCTCCCCAAAATTTTTCCGCTTTTCTATCTTTTTTTTGTTGTTGTTTGGTTCTCTCAGGAGAAGAAGGGAAGGCTAAGGGTGAGGCTTGCTTCTCCGAGAATCCTAGTGGGAACTCACTCAAACCCCAGGGATGACTACACGGGACTGCAAGGGTACAACCAGCCTAGCGACAATGTGGGAATCCACAGTTCACGAGGACTTATGGAGGTTCCCGATTGAAAGGAGCTAGTTACAACCGAGTGAGAATCCCCGGGTGAAGAACTTACTCCAACGGGAGGGTTTGCCTACGAGTGTGATGTCGGCTCTTCCTAAGCCCACCCACGTGTTAACCTATAGAGAATGCCAAACATATAATATGTGCAAAACAAACTAAATAACGAACCAACGCACAGATTTGAATGAAACTAAACAAGAGGCGGCCAAACAATTGGTCGATGAAGGACCTGGGCAGCTAGGTCGATGGTCAGTCAGGGAGACTAGGCGGCCAAAAAGCGGGTTGTCTGGTCTGAGTTGGCGGCCAACTGGTGGGCCGTCTAAGGCTATAGGCTGCCAAAGCTTTGGCCATTCACAGCAAGGCCTGGGCGGCCACTGATTAGGTCACCCACCTGTTTAGGCCGCCAGAAGTCTGGCGTTCTTCTACCTGCAAACTGAGCTAAACTAACATACAGGGGATATGAACATGGGCTCTGAATTTTTTGATTTTTGGCACCTAGGACTTACAGTAGGTTGTAGCGGGTCCCACCGTGATTGCCAGAAGGTTGTAGGCTCCAGAAATGGGCGGCGCACGAGGGTGTATCCCACGGCAGTGGTGGTCGTGCACCTCTGCTTCCCGAGCTACTGCTACTGCGGCCTACATTGCATGGGTTAGAAATATAGGAATGGGGTGATCACCAGAGACTATTACCTGAGCATCATAGGGTGACGATCACATGGGATGCCTTTAAAAAAGGGAGTTTGTGAGAACCCGACTTCTCCATGCTCAGCTGGCCAAGGATGGAGAGCCCTACAACGTCCTGAGATGCTAAAAATCTTGTGAACAATGACAAAGCCCGCGAACACAAAGAAACAAATACCGATTAGTTCTGAGAAGTGCAGTAGAAGTTTTAACGATGTAGAAGAAGAGAAGAAATGGGAGCATGATTACCTGGGGGGTGTGGGAAGGGGGGTTGGCCGAGACTTTCGACCACCCACCCTCCCGTTTGTTCAAAGGAGAAAACCTCTACAGTAGGGTCTAGGGGTTATCTACGATGCTTTGAATGCACAATGAGCTGGATATGTAATGTAAAATAGGGAACACAGGGGAATGCAGGAAGCAAACCAGAGGGCGGCCAAGCTTGTGGCCACCCGGAAGCGGAAGGCGAAGAAATGCCAGCGGCCGGAGTAGCGCAGACCTCAGGGCTATCAGAGTTCTCCGACTCTTGAGAGCTCTGACCTCCCTCATTCTCTCCTTCAGGGAATGCCCTTCTCATTTTTAGAACTCCTCGCCGAACTTCGAAAACTCCAGACAAGAGAGCCTCCCAACAGGCTTTTGAACTCCTTCCTCCCTCCGAACTCCCCAAATCCCCCTCTCCTCTTCGAACTCTAGCCCTGGAGTTTTGTCTTTAGGGCCTCCCTCTAGAAGCCTCCAACATCGTGCGACTGGACATGGGCGACGAGGGGGAGCTCGTGCGAGGTGTGACGGAAGAACGGGCTACGTTCTTTGACCAGCGGTTGCAGGAGGGCCGCTAGATCAATGGCCTTCTACAGGATGTGGGCGGCCAAAGACCTGGCCTTCGACCAAACGTGGGCGGCCAAAGACCTGGCCGCCCAGCCAACCTGGGTGGCCATCGGTCTGGCTGCCCAGCCCATGGGCCCTAGCCCCCTCGTGTGCGAGGTTGGCCCAATAGCCTATGTGTTGGGCTGGACTTAAAAGCGTAAAACATCGATAAAACCGAGTAGGACAACCGCGTCACTAATATGACGGTCTAACTGGGGATCCGCGGGATGTCCAAAACTAGGTGTCTACACTATTAAGTAAGGACAGTGGCGGTGGCCTCAACCTTAGCACAGCTCGTTTCTTCTATGTCCACCGTGGCCTCCTATCATTAGTAGTTCTTACCCCCTCCCTTATTTATTTTTTCCTCCTTCCAAATAATATTAAGATCTAGGTCCACCATGCATCTGAAAGATGCATGTTTATTTTTTTAGGAATGATTTTTTTTACAAATTCACTTCTAACAATGATTTATTTACAAAAAATGCTAAAATTTTCTACTTATGAAATCATGGAACAGCACCAAATGCAAGAGGAGAGTAGTAATGTATTCTTTAGGTAACCACTGGAATCACCCAGAATTTCCATTCAATCTCAAATTCTCATGCCAACAATCTATACTACATATTTTTTTTTGGATTTTAAGGTATGAGTCTTGTACCAAGTAGAGTGGCGGTGGACACTTGTACATTGCAAAAGGGAGGGTGTGGGTTTGAGCCCCACCTGCTGCCCCCCGGCGCTCTGGGGTTCTCTCACTTGGGGTGCCCTCATCCATGTGGCTCCAGTTGCAAATATTGTAGGGCATTCTCTCGGATGCCCCTTACGTAGAACTCTCCCATTCCTCCCCTCTGTCCCCTTCCAGAGTTCCATTCAAAAAAAAAAAGATCTTAAAGTATGAACCCGTTCTTAATGAAATACAATAGCTAATTTCTTTTTGATGAAATTAACACTGCAAGGCATGAGGAGTGGTTCTAGTGGTCGTAGAGTTAGGCCCCGTGCGCCTAACCAGAGTCATGATCAGGATAAGGTGCTACTTGATCTACTGATTAAAGAATATGATAACAATAATTGCATCAATAGTACATTTAAACTCCGATCTTGGAATCGGATGGTTCCTCGGTTCAATCATTCATGCAGCATAGATTTTGTAAACAATGTGTGCTCATTCCTTCCTATGAAGGAGCATGGGACAAATTAATTCGGGTACAATCTCTAACCTTCTTCCTTAGGCACCTTGAACATAATTATCCCTCCATCATATCAGAACTAGCGGATGGTCATCCCTCTTTCCTTCTATAGAACCACCCTAACTTTAGACGGGTACGAGCTAAACCCTTTGTCTTCGTAAGAGAGATGGCATATCTACGTGGAAATAGTACCTCGTAGGAGGAGGATGCCGACTATCTACCTCCTCCCCACCAGCTAGTCTTCTCTTGCCAATAAACCAAAAGAGGAATGTCGGCATCGAAGGAGGAGGATAGAAGGCGCTCAGTAGCAGCATGGATGGACAAAGATACCGAGTCAGTTGTAGAGATACAAATAAATGAAGGAAAAACTTAATATCTCAAAAGCCTACATGCAAGAGATATTGAAAGGACGTGCCACAATGTGACATAACCTTTCGAGTTGCACACTAAGTAAGGTAACCAACGCCATCATCTTGGTACTCATCCAGGATAACAGAGGGTGTTGCCCATAAACCATAGAGAAGAGCCCAGAATGGCATTCTTACAGACACAACTAGAATTGAGAGCTGTGCGTAGCACACATGAGCTCCGGGGAAGGTTGTGAGGCGGAGGGTGAATTAATCGGTAGAAGTTGAAGATAGAATAAAAGTCATGAATGCCTTGGTCACTAATGGAGTACAGGAGTATCGAGGTAAGAGTGCCAGAAAGAGGATATCTAAGTTACAGAAAAATAGTGTAACTTAGATATTCTCTTTCTGGCACTCTCACCTTGATACTCATGTACTCCATTCGTGACCATGGCGTTCACGACTTTTGTTATGTCTTCAACTTCTCCTCATTATGTATTATGATAATGGCAGGCCCTTAAAATTTTGGGTTTTTTTGCATATTAGTCCCTACAAATATGACGAATTACTTTTTAGTCCCTACAATCTCTCTATTGTTTAAAAAATCCTTAAAATCATGTAACTCTTACGGAAAGGCTCGTGTAGTTCATCGACGTTAAAATAATTGGATATTCGATGGAATATTCCATCCTTCCGTTAAAAAAAGTTGAAAATCCTAAACTACCCTTACTCATGACCCTTTCCCAGTGAAACCCTTCACCCCCCCGCAGACGCCCCACCGCCGTTGCAAGCTGCGGACTACCCCCACCGGCCGCCGCAGACCCCCCACCGCAAGGCCCCAGCCGCAGAAGCCCCACCGGTCGACGTTGATGGCCTACCGCCGACGGCCCACCGACCACCGCCGGCCCTTGCCATCACGCCCAACACGACAAATCGACCCTTGTTATTCTCCCCATGTCTGAAATGGTATGCTATTTTGATGGCTAGATTATTCTCCACATCTATGTTTACAGTGATAATAACTTGTTCGTGTCGTATGCAATCATCAAATGTTAGTGGAATGCAGTTGTCTCGAGGAGCTGTAGTCTCATCTCGTGTGCCGCCGATGGAATGCAACTGTAGAAGGGGTAATTGTCGAGTTTACGTCTCAAATCGTGAGAGGTCGAAAGGCAAGCATTTCTATTGTTGTCCGTATGCAAATACTGACGGGGATTGCGGTTTCTTTGAGTGGGTCGATGATACTACCTATAATGTTGTGGATGTCAAATATCAACTGAAGGCGATGGAAGAATGCATGACAAAGAAATTAGAAAGGATAGAGTTGCAATTGAAAAACTTAAAATTACGGATGTATTTTGTCATATTTGTACTATTTGTCATTTGCCTATTCAAGTGAACGTTTTTAAGAGAGACGTATGCAATGTAAGTCATATATTGGACATGTAATCGTCTTTACTAGAATATAATGCCACTTATTATCGTTAGTCTTATATGCCGCATGTGTATGCTTCACCATCTCATTTCCAGATCAAATGCCTGCCAGTGCATGCTTCACCTGCTCATGCCCATGTTTCACAGACATGTGTGAAGAGTGAGGTGTCATCATCATCATCATCATCTCTGGCCAATGGACATTTAGCAGAGTTCTGCAGAAGAAATTGTGCTGGACTTTTACATAGCTGGACTTTGTGGTGCAGGTTAACAGAGGAAGCATCATAATTATGGAAATTGGATTTTATCAGATTTTATTGATCTTGGAGTGATGATGAAATAATTCAAAGGGCTAATCTACTAGGGGTTCAAATTAGATCAAATGTGGGCCAGTTTCTCAAATCATGGAAATCAATTAGTGATGGAAATTTTAATGTTCCAAAATGAAATAAAGGCTTGTGGGAATGAACATCGTCATTAAAAGATGTTCAAAGTGACTGTGGTGGTTGGATGTAGACAGATATACGTTCTGTTAGCTTGCAGCCCATGATCCAGACAGAAGAGGGTGGAGAGGTGTCGACACCCCCTAATGGAGAGGTCGACCTTTTATGCTCTTAATAATCAAGACATATAGTCAAAACGGTGTATTCATTAAAAACCCATTCCATTCATTCTCAATAGGTGATTCCAGACATGGACAAAACAAGGCAATTCATGCATTGACAAAGAGACATCTCGTTCAATCACAAAGGATTGTTACAATAAGTGCAAAAATAGAAATGACATGATTCAAAAAGATTCTTAATGCATGATATGCATGTAGAACTATGTATGTCTCTCCCTTTGTCATCAAGCAAAAGGGTACCATTCACGAACGCGGAGCAGGAGGCGGTGCTGACCTACATCCTGAACCGGATCCTCTTGATTTATTCAAAGGGATTGCTGTTGGAACATCTCTAATACGCTTTGATACCTTAACCCCCAGTGAGGTAAATTTGCTATTCATGAGTTGGTTTGTCTGCTTGACAGATGTTTGAACATGTGCAATCTGTGTATTTATGTCTGTAGCCCAGTGCTGCATAGTGTTCAATAAATGATCGAAGTGAGCTGTGACTGTAGAGGGAATATCAGAGCTGGAGCCGGCTGGATGCTGGGAACTAAGCTGCGAGGAGATGTGAACTACTGCATCCTGGAACTGTGAATGTTGAATAGAAAGCTCTTGAATTTGCTGTTGAAGTTAAGTGTTTTTCATCTGAGTGTCTGCACGGAATTCCTTAAGTTCATTCATAATAGGAAGCAGTTGTGCACTGACATATACTAGTTGGGTATGAATAAGCTCTTGATTGGAGTTCAGCTTAAAAATTTCACTTTTCATGACAGTAAATTGCCCCTGCATATATTTCATCATATGGGAATGAAGAGAATGATTGGAGCTTGTGCCGGCTTGATCTGGTGCAGATGTTTGTGTATGGAACTCTAGAGGTGCATCTGACTCTCTGAACATCTGAGGAGGTGAAGAGGGTGGAGAAGTTCCAAAAGGAACTATAGCTCCAATGTGTGTGTCTAGAGTAGCCTGAGGTTCGGTTGAGGGAACTGTTGGACCTTGTAATGTCTCATAGCCTGGAAGATCTCTTACTATCCTGTTTCCTTTCTTCTTGTAATGCATAAACGTGCCAATGAATTTCTGACAGTAGACATTGGTCCTTGGAATTATCTGAACAGGTTCATCTTCCAATGGATTTCCAACCTTGATGAACACAGCAGTCAAGGCACCAGCATAGGGTAGATTTCTCTTTTTCGCAAAGTAGCCAGACATCACATGCATAACTATTTTGGGGAGGCATACTTTCACATGTTTTAACATACAATAAAGTAAAAACCGTTGAGTCTCAGTAAGTCTGCTTCTCCCTCCACCTTGTGGTGTGATGATCGTAGTGAGCATGTGATGTAGTAGGCGTTGCAAAGGAGGGAACTAATTGGTGTGTATGGATGTTATATGAATGTCAGACTTGATAGGTTTCCCAGCTATGGTAGTGTATACTTCTTCCAAATCATAGGGGAATTCTTGTTCTATCAATCCTTGTTTAGGAATGTGCCATGCCTTGTAAAATAAATGGAGTTGCACATGAATGGTCACACCCTGAACCACAGTCCACACCTGACCATCTTTTTCAGTCCATGCATTTTGATACCATTCCCGGACTAGTTTAGGATATTACACTGTATGTGTACTCATAAACTCAACCCAGCCTTGAAATTCAAATATAGGTAATAGTTCAGGAAAATCATGTAGCATCTCTTGGTCAGAAAAATCTACATACCGAGGAAATAGTATCCATCAGGGATCGGAATCAGATTGGTCCTCGACCTCCTTGCCTTTCTCTTTGGTGGACAACCTTTTCTTTGTAGCTACTTGTTCCTTTTCTCTGGAAGATTTGCGGACTGCTGGTTTGCTCCTTGTAATAGGCTATTCCTGTGCTGTAGAGGTCTTGCGGGCAGCTGACCTTTTCTTCCGAGGAGGGGCATCCGGCTGTGGCGAGGGTGCACGGACGGAAGCAGAGTCTTGTGGTCCTCCCTGTGCAGCTGGCCAGTCATGGAGCCACTTCATCCGTGGTTCCTTTGTTATAGAATCTGGACCTCCGGCTTGTTTTCCTCCGGCGGCGGCTGTTTCTTTCTTCCCTCTGGTGACCGGTGGTGCCATTTGCAGAAATAGGGCACAAGGGGATGGAAGGGAACAAGGGCGTGGCGAGAGGAAGAGGTGCACTCACGAGATGTTGGCGGCCGTTGACCTCTCGAAGGGAGCCTCCACCGGTTGGAGTGATGTTGGCGGCCACAAGATGTGAGAATGAGAAGGTGAACCGGGGGAGGGGGGTTGGCCTATTACTTGGGTGAGAGTGAATGGGTGAGAGTGGATGAGAGTTTATACCATCCTGGTCAACCGTGGTCAAATGACCTAAAATTTCGTGGACTTAAAGTGTCGACCTCTTGAAGTGTCGACCTCTCTTACTTGAAGTGTCGACCTCTTGACATGTAACAGAAGCTTTGTTACATTGGCTAGCTGCACAAACACTAAGTCTACACATTGTTGCATGCACGCACACACAAGTCTGTACATCGTTATGCATGCACACTCACTCTAAGTCTATATACAAAAGTCTATACATTTCTTGCTGAACTGAGCAAGTCTATACATCGGTGAAGTATGTACATCGGTCAAGTCTGTACATCAGACCAAGTCTGTACATCGGTCAAGTCTGTACATCAGACCAAGTCTATACATCGGTGAAGTCTGTGCTTCATAACGCCAAGTCTATACATTACAAAGTCTATACATTGCTGTCGCATTGCAAAGTCTATACATTGCAAAGTCTACACACTGCATTAGACACTATAAAGTTTGTACAAGGTTTCTACCTTAAGCCGAACTATGTACATAGGAAGTGTCGACCTCTCTTGCTAGGAGGTCGACCTCCTGACATGTAACAGAAGCTTTGCATCACTACACTATTAACAATTGATGGCTTCTTATATGAGGATACTAAAAAGCAAGACTTTTCATCACTGCACTATTAACATTGATGGCTTCTTGAAGTGTCGACATCACTTGCTTGAAGTGTCGACCTCTTCACATGTAACACAAAGATGCAGGGAATCTTCATTGAAAATGCATTATTTTCATCATTCCAAAAGTCTATACATTTCTTGCTGAACTGAGCAAAGTCTATACATTGCAAAGTCTGTACATAGGAAGTGTCGACCTCTCTTGCTTGAAGTGTCGACCTCTCATGGAGGGTTTGGATTTTGGCATGACACCAGCTGCTGTCAATAGCATTATTTACAGATCACATAATTATTTCTTGGCTAATTCTCATTAGGGCTTTTTGCATATACCATCAGCACCTGCACCAGTTAGTTACCCTTGCAACCATTGTATCATTCATATCAAATCATCACAACCCATGTATCATTCATTTCAAACCAACACAAACCATCTATCATTCAAACCTGGTTTAAGCCCAGCACAAAACTACAAATATCATTCATATCACCAAAAAATAAACAGATACTTGTATCAGTTACATCAAAACTTCACAATCCATAAGAGTTTACATTGAGGACAACAATACATAAAACGGATATGAAATATTGTTCTTCAATATCATTCTTCACATCCGGTCGGCAACAACATTCTTCACATCAGCCAATGTCCTGTAGGTGTGACAAAGAGAGGGTGTTAACTATTAGAAATAACATAATCTTTACCTACAAGTTAAAAAGTATATTTTAAACTCACAATTTGGCGGGAGTTGTTGGAAGTTGAACATGGAGGAATGCTGATCAAAGTTAATGGATGCTTGACTGTCCATATTTATCACCGTGTGCACACGAATGTCTCCTCCGCTAGTGCTGCTGGAGCCTGGTGCCTCGACTGAAATTGTGCGACCTACATGAGTTATACTTGTATTAATATCAGTTTAATTCTTATTTCAATTTAGAAATTTAACATGTGTGCTAACTTACCTCTCCCCCGACTGCTTCATTCAGTGCTGCCCCTGCTGGTACCTCTCCTATCCCTCCCGTGGGTCTGACCTAGACCAACCGAAGTTACAACTTGTGGCCCTTCACCACCATCACTAGTTTGAGCCTGAGTAGCCCTACCACTTACGAACCTGGGTGGTCTTCTTGGGCCTTGCCTACAACATAACTTTCAATATTATGCACAAAGCAAATCAAATAGACAAAATACAAATCATAATTACAATACAAACTTACTTCCGTGCCACAATTGTGGAACCTACGCCAATGTCTGTAACTGCAGATTCTGGTCCTGGGAGGGGTTCTTTGAAAGTATTTTTATGGTGGCCCCGTTGTCCACATCTTTTGCATTTATGGGATCTCCTAAGTGCCTTTTGATTTTCATCAGCATCTCTAATCCTCTTCTTCCGAGGGCGACCTCGGGGTCTTTGGCAGTGAGGAGGAAGCACCTCAACAGATTCTACAGTCTGCCACATGCTCTTACCTGGCAATGGTTGTATTGACTTTGCATATGTGGCTTTATATGCCTCAATTGAATAACATCTATCAACAAAATTATTAATTTGGAGGCCCCTACGTGCATCAACAGCAGCAGCAACATGTTGGCAAGGCAGCCCACTGACTTGCCATTGACGACAAGAACAATACATCTCGTCCAATTTAACAACACACCTCTCATACAGACCTTCCAACTCAGTCATAAAATCAGTGGAATATCTGACTGCATATTTTCCCAACTTCCTAACAATTACATTTAAATAGGCAACAGCCCGTGGCACAAACTTTTCTTTGATCCTACGTGCATGTCTCCTCCTGTGATCCATTTTCACCATAATTTTTTGCCTAATTTCATCTAACATGTCTACAAGTGGTAGACCTCTTGTATCACCAACAAATGAATTGAATGACTCTGCTACGTTGTTAGTGATGTAGTTTAGCTTACCCTTGTCATTAAAATGACATATTGACCAGGCACAACACAAACTTTCTAAATAGGAAGTAGCATGTGGATCTAGTTTCTTCATCTCAAATATAGCTGCTTTATATTCTTGAACAGTGTAAGATTTTGTTGCTGCCCATGCAGCATTCTTGAAACCTGGGCCCGGTCATTTCTTCTTGAAATTCTTATAAAGGTGCCGCATACAAAACCTACAAGCAATTCAAAATTACAATCTCATCATTAATATAAAACCTATAGTCAATGTCATTAAAATATATAGTCACTCAATTCATACATTATGAAAAAATAAAACTAGCAGTAGATCAAACATTGTAAAAGGAGAAACTTAATTACCTATGCTCGGCACCTGGAAAGATATCTGGGACAGCTACCTCAATGCCCTTTTCCATATCAGAAATGAATGTAATCCCTGTCGGATTTCCAATAGCGTCTTTCAACTTGTGCAAAAACCATGTCCATGAGTCTATACTCTCCCCGTCAACAACACCATAGGTAACTGGGAACAAACCATGATTCCCATCAAGAGCAACTGCAGCCACCAAGATCCCAGTGTAATACCCTTTCAAGTGGCATCCATCTATGCCCAGCACTGGACGGAAGCCATCTTTGAAACCACTAATACATGCCCCTAAGGCAATGAACACCATCTGGAAACAACCATCCAATCCAATCTTGTACTGTACAACCGAGGAAGGGTCGCTCTGCTTTAATTCATTCAGTAGTTGTGACAAATACTTGTACGTTTCCTCAACCTTCCCAAACACCTTCTCCTTTGCCGACTCTCGTGCACACCAAATGCGGTGATAAGGGATTGAAATATTTTAAGACTTCAATAAATCAGCTTGCAACTTTCTTGGAGGTATGTCAAGATTCTCCTTCACTGCTTCCAATACCCTGGCTGAAATCCAAGATTTGGATGCCATCCTGCTATCACACCTAGATGTGGTTGAACATGTGTGCTTTTCCTGCATTGTTTCGACTGCAAAAGTAACTCCATCTTGCAGCCTTGAGGCATGCACTCTCCATTTGCAATTAACATTTGCACATACAACAGTAATTCTCATGCTGTCATTTTTCACTTGCTTGAACTCAAATTGATTTTTAATAGCATGCTCACGTAGAGCAATCCAGTACTCCTGACTATTTGTAAATAGAGAACCAACTGATATATCTGGGGTCTCTTCATCAGCCTCCAACAAATCTCCATCATCATCTGAAACTCCTCCATCAATATCAGAGTCATCTGAGGGACATGGCCTTGAATGATAGCTGTCCTCAGTGTGTACCTCATCAGAATCAGCCACACTCTCATCAGATTCGCTGTACTCATCTTCATATCAAACATATTCTGAGTCACTGTGCTCAGCTTCAGAACATATCCTCTTCTTTAAAATATGATAATCCTCATCAACTATAGGGGCAGGGGCAGGGGTAGGGACATCATGAATAACCTCGTCACGATGAACAACTGCAGCATCATGAACAAACTCAGGATGTTGACCAACCTCAGCATCATCATCCATCTCATCAATGTCAACAAATGTCTGGGAATGGGCCTGAGTAGACTGGCTAGCCATACCTTTCTGTGGAATATTGGTTGGCTGTAAGTCTAATGGCCGACTGTCCAATGTGCTAACATATATGGTCATCTTCCCTACGGGCAAATGGGCTTTCATCACCTCATATAATTGAGCATCTGAAACAATTTCCTCATACTGAACAGGTCTGCTATTAGGCAATTCATAATGAAATTCTAAACAATGTGTACTTGCCCACTTAGATAGATGTCCCATATCCTCAATTAATATACATCTACTGTAGTAATCAGGATATGCCACGACTGTCTTGCTCTGACCTAGTGCATATGCCCTCCTCCCAGACTGAAGAGTTTTCTAATAACCACCAAACTTATATGTCAACTTTAATGATGGCTCTCGTTGCCCCATTTTCACAATCTAACAAGCTGAAGACAGAAATAAACTCTTTAGAACAGTTATCCACATTACAAAATCAGCACACATACCCAATAATCTGAGTACAATAATAACATTCTTAACTAATATGAATTGAGTGACTGAAAAACATTAAAGCAAAATTTTTTGACAGAACCATAAAGAAACTGCACCCGTGAATTCAGACATGTACAATTAATAACAAAACTTTTTAGAGCATTAAATAATCTAACAACATTATAGCAAAAAATGACATAACAACATTCTTATCCCTAAACCATATAGAAAGAAAACAAAAATTGATGTCCTTAATATTTCGACTCTGTAAATATATAAAATGTATGAGTAAACATTTAATTTTACATATCATACTGAGTGTGAGGTGGCAGGAGCGCCTGACGCGTACTGGAGTGGAGACGGAGGTGTGTGACCCACACCTGGATGTGTGGTGGTGACTCCGGTGATGCGGCGTCTGAACGAGGGTGGTCGTACGTCTGCGGCGGCAGATGGGGTGCCGTGAAGCGCCGCGGTTGTTACGTGCAGGTTTGGGCAATGGCGATAGTGCCTAATCGACCCTAGCGGTGGCCGGTGGTCGTTAATGTCGTGACGACCCAGAGAGTGAAATCAACGGCAATGGCGACTGTGTACGGGGCGGAGGGAAAGAGGAGGGTCCGGTTCTGTGGTGTGCCCTAACGACTCAGTTAGAGGATTACTACGGCCGTTACCCTCGATTAAGCGAGGGTGAGTTTGTCTTTTCAGCAACAAGGGTAAAGGTAACTACACTTGCGTTTAATATCGTCGACGGTAAAAAAGGACAGGGACTATTTAGTTTAACGGTAACGTTTACAAGGACTTTTTAAACAATAGAGAGATTGTAGGGACTAAAAAGCAATTCGTCATATTTGTA
Source organism: Amorphophallus konjac (assembly GCA_022559845.1). Classification (NCBI taxonomy): domain Eukaryota; kingdom Viridiplantae; phylum Streptophyta; class Magnoliopsida; order Alismatales; family Araceae; genus Amorphophallus; species Amorphophallus konjac. Next base: position 214,406,586 of record CM040124.1, on the reverse strand, counting down.
GGGACTAATATGCAAAAAACCCTAAAATTTTAGGGCAGATGTATTCTCTATTTACGACACCTTTTTGGCTCTGGCAAAAAGAGGATATAATGCTTAGAGTCTTAATTCCCATATTGTCTAGTGTTTTGTTTTGTTAACAGTTTAACTATTGTCCGGTCCTTCACAACCACTTGTGTTAAATGTGAAATATAATGAACTCCATGCTTTGAATTTAAAATAAAATCCACTTTATTTTCAACCATTGTCTATTATTTTTGTATAATTGTCAATGTACAGAATGGATGACTTAGTACGATAATGCTCATCAAAAGTGGTGTATTACAAGAAATTGATGACTTGGTACAAATGGGTAACTTGGTACAACGCTCCACAAATGGATGAGTTAGTACAATGCTCATGGTCTTAATTCTATTACGTAACTATGAACGACGTGGTGCATTTCATTCTACGACATTTTACACTTCACAACGGGGATGAAGAGGAACGTATCAACAAGGGTGACAAATATGTCATTAAGAGTAATAAATAAGTGATTTAGGACGACAATAATAGAATATGGTGACAATAGGACAACAGTGTCAAATGTATCAGTAAGGCTGACAAATAGGTGGACAATGATGATAATTTACGGGACTGGGTGACAAGGGGATGAGTGACAATTGTATCAACAAGAGTGACAAATAAATAAGTGGAAGAGGTTGACAACTAGATATATTAGCCTGACAAATAGACGGTGGACAAGGGGACGAGTGACAAATGTATCAACAAGGGTGATAAATAAGTTTTAAAGGTAACAATGAGTTGAACAAGGATGACAAATAGACGGGCAATTGTGATGAATAGCTATAAAAAGATGACAAATAGCTATATATATATAAATGTGACAAGTTATAACTATGTACACAGAAAATAAAATAGAAAAGATCCGTAAAGAGGAGAATAATTTGAGAGGGAGAATAATTTAACAAGGGGGAGAATGACAAACAAGGAAGAATAGAAAGGATCTGTAAGGTGGAGAACAATTTGACAAACTATAGCAAATTTGAAAATGTCATTAATATATCTTGAAATCTGTATAGATTTGTAAACTTAAGAAGAGTTAATTAACTTTACTGATTTTCCAACGAACAAAAATACTCTAAAAAAAGTCAAAACAATTAAAACTCTTCCATACTCATAACGAGAGGTACTAGAGTAAAGTAGGTGATCAGATAGAAATAGACTGAATTAACCTTCATTTAAAAAGGTTAAGAATAGATGGAATGATAAGCGATACCTCGCCTAAACAAGTAGACATTGCTCCATCTAAAATACATAAAGGACAAGGCGAATGATAGAAAAGAACCAATGTCTAAATGAATAGACGATGTCCCATAGTGAAATACAGAAAAGCAAGGTTGAGCGATAGACGATTTATCATCTAATTGACAATAGGTTGATAATATAGGTGGTATATCGTCTAACAAATAAATGACAAAAGATCATTATAGACGATGCTCAACCTAACTCAAATCATACGAGGAATTAGACGATGCTCCGTCTAAAAGAGAAATGGACTAAACCTATCCGGATAGGACAAATGTGACAAATATATGAACAAGGGTGACAAATAGATGAACAAGAGTGATAAATAGTCATATAGGGATGATTATTAACTATATAAAGGTGACAAATACTTATATAATAGAAATGACTCGACAAAGGTGAAAAATATTTGTGCAAGGGAAACAAATAAGTCGACAAGGATGATAAATACATATCTAAGGGTAATAAAAAACTATGTAAGGTTGAGCTGTATGAGGGGGACAATGGGAAAAGGGATTTGTGTACGGGAGACAAATAGTTAGGCAATGTTAATAAATAGCTATCTAAGTGCTATTAATAGCTATATAAGGGTGATAATTAGCTATATAAAGGTGGCCAAATAATCACTTTCGGTGACTATCATAAGGCCAACAAAATGGACAACTATAATTTTGTTATGGTCTACTAAAATGACTGTTTTAGTCAACAATAAGCGATTATATGGCTGACTATTATCAAGACGAGAAATGGGTGACTAAAATTACTTGAAGGTCCACTGTTATGGTTAATGGTCAACAAAAATAAATATAATGGTCGACTATAATAAGACATTCATACTGGCATTACCACTATAGAGATCTTGCCATCATCATTGTTAGTTCATTTGTTTAAGTTCAAGAATTGACAACATAGACAATCTACATTTGATAAATGTAAAAATTGTATTGTTATAATTGAAATAATTGGGTGGACTTTTCTTTGTTCACAGTTTGACTATTGTCCAGTGTTTCACAACCACTTGTATTAAATGTGAACTATGATGAACTTCATACTCTATATATAAAATGGTGAGTGTTTTATTGTCAGCCATTGTCTATTATTTTTGTATGATTGTTACTATAAAAAATAGATGATTTGGTACAACGCTCACAAAAAGTGTTATATTTCGAGAATTTGATGATTTCGTACAAATAAATAGATGAGTTGGTATAACGCTTAACACAGATATAATGCTTGGGGTCTTAACTCTCTTATGCAACTATGACTGACGTGTTGTATTTCATTCTACAATGCTTTGCACTTCGCGACAGGGATGAAAAGGAATGCATCAACAATGGGGACAAATATGTTTTCAAGGGAGACAAATATGTGATAAAAGTGACAAATAGATATATAAGCTTGATAAATAATGGAACATGCTATAATAGGACAACCATGACAAATGTATCAGGAAGTGTGACAAATAAATAAATAAGGGTGACAAATAACTATATAAAAGTGACAAATTATGGCACACGATGACAATGGGATAGGTAACAAATGTATCCACAAGGGGGACAAATAAGTTGTCGTGACCCGAGATCCGAGCACCGACAAGCCAATAACCACTAGTAGAAAAATAATAATATAAGGGAAAACTCTTCTCCCTTTTAAAGTGTCAAAATTTTACATCTATTCTATTAGAAGGCAGATGGAGGGCGAATTATATTTTGCCTTCTATTAGACTGTCTTCTATGTAAATAGAAGACGGAAAGTGTATTTTAAAATCTGGAAACTTTAAAAGACAGAAATGATAGTTATAGTAGGCGATTTATTTTCATCATATAAACTCATGATTGAAGACATTTATATATGCCCTCTATTATTTGTTAGAAGATGATATTTTATACCTTTTATGATATTTATAGAAGGTAGATAATTTTGTTTTCTTTTCCTTTTAGGTGTCAATTTTTTTTGCCTGATATGATGTGTCATCTGCAGACCTTCAGACGAGGCCGTAGTGTAGCTCTTGTTAAAGTGTGCTAAGGGGTTTCATCAGTCAGGTGACTGCTATTTCATCAGCGCCGCCGTCTGACTGCCAATGGCACCGGACCTCAACTTGGCGGGGAAAAGGCTTCAGCCGGGTAGACGGTTGATGAGCTTCGTCATTGATCTTTCATTGTTGGTCTGATCTTCTTTTCAATTCTGTTTCCACCCTTGCTCATTTTCAAGGTGTCAACAGGAAGCTACCGGCTAGAGGCCGATAATTGAATAGCTGTCGACTCGGGGGCCGATGATTAAATAGCTATCGACCCGGAGGTCGATAATTGAATAGCTGTCGGCTCAGAGGCCGATGGTGGGATATCTGTCAGCTTAAAGCCCCGATGGCTGAGTATCTATCAGATTGAAGCCCTGATGGTTGAGTATTTGGTCGGTTTAGCGCCCCGTTGGCAGATGATCTTGTCGGCTTAACGCCCCGTTGGCGGAAGGTTTAGTTGGTTTAACGCCCCGTCGGCGGAAGGTTTAGTCAGTTTAACGCCCCGTCGGTGGAAGATTTTGTCGATTTAACGCCCCGTTGGCTGAAGGTTTAGTCAGTTTAACGCCCCGTCGGTGGAAGGTTTAGTCGGCTTAACGCCCCGTCGGCGTAAGGTTTTGTCAGTTTAACGCCCCATCAGCGAAAGGTTTAGTCGGTTTAACGCCCCGTCGGTGAAAGGTTTTGTCGGTTTAACGCCCCGTCGGTGAAAGGTTTTATCGATTTAACGCCCCGTCGGCGGAAGGTTTTGTCAGTTTAATGCCCCGTCGGTGGAAAGTTTTGTCGGTTTAACGCCCCGTCGGCGGAAAGTTTTGTCGGTTTAACGCCCCGTTGGCGGAAGGTTTTTTCGGTTTAACCCCCCGTCGGTGAAAGGTTTTGTCAGTTTAATGCCCTGTCGGCGGAACGTTTAATCGATTTAACGCCCCGTCGGCGAAATGTTTTGTCAGTTTAACACCCCGTTGGCGGGAGATTTTTTCGGTTAAACGCCCCGTCGGCGAAAGGTTTTGTTGGCTTAGACGAAAAGTTGTGACACCAACCCCATGAGAAGTCTATTTGTTGGATGGCTGGAGGTAGAAGGTGAAAGACCATGTCTGCCTCAAGGCTTACTTCCTTTTCTTCTCTTCTTCTTTTATGCGGGGAGGCGAGTGGAGAGACCACGTATGCCTGATGACTGTTCTTTTCTTTTCTGCTCTTCTTTTTCCTTTGTTTATTGTGAAGATGCAGGTGCAAAGACCACGTCTGCCTCATGTGTCTTTTCTTTTTGTTCTGCTTTTCTTTCCTCATTGATGCCCCCGGACTAGGGTGTATTTCTCTTAATGTGCCCCCAGGTTGGGGTGTAACGTTTCTTCTTTGTCCCCAAGCAGGTGTGGATCTTTCATCGTATGCCCCCGACACGGGGTGTAACTTCTGCTTCTTATGCCCCCAGGGTGAGGTATATTTTTTTTCGTATGCCCCCGGCATGGGGTGTAGCTTCTGCTTCTTATGCCCCCATGGCGGGGTATGTCTCTTCTTCAAAAGCCCCTAAGCCAGGGTGTATTCTTTGCTCTTTATGCCCCAAGATCAGGGTGAAACTCTATTGCTCTTTATGCCCCTAAGCCAGGGTGTGTTCTTTTGCTCTTTATGCCCCTAGATCAGGGTGAAACTCTGTTGCTTGTTGTGCCCCAGGCGGGGTAGATTCTTGTGCTTCTTCTACCCTAGAGTGGGGTATATTTCTTCTTCAGATGCCCCAAAGTCGGGGTGTGCTTCCTTCTTTGTGTGCCCTCGGGCTGGGGTGAATTCTTGTTTCGTATTCCCCATGGTGGGGCATAGTCTTTTCGTCCTATGCCCCCATGGCAGGGTGGATGCGTGCTTCATGTGCCCCCATATTGGGGTATATTTCTTCCACGGATACCCCTGAGCCGGGGTATATTCTTTTCACGTGCCCCCGAAGCGGGGTGTATCTTTTGCTTCTTATGCCCCAGAGCGGGGTGGATTCTTCTTGTTCTACCCCGACACACTGGGGGATGTTTGCTTCTTGTGCACCCAAGGTGGGGTGTATTGCTGCTTTGATGCCCCCCCAATGTGGGGTTTATTGCTACTTCTGATGCCCCCAAGGTGGGGTGTATGTTTCTTCTTCAGATCCCAGTAAGCTGGGGTGCGTTCTTTAAGGCTTCTATGCCCCCGTGGCGGGGTATGTTGCTTCTTCAAATGCCCCTGAGTCGGGGTGTATTCTTTTGTTTCCTACACTCCTATGGTGGGGTGGATGAATGCTCTCTTCTAGATTCGTGGCCGTGCTCGGCCTCATTGCTATAAAGAATTCCCTACGGCGGGGAGGAGTTCGTCAAGCTAGAGTTGCGACTTGTTGGATCTTCGAGCAGTCACTCGAGGGGCTGTCTTATGACAGATAAGGGCAGCAGGAAGGTGGAATGGGCCAGGGCATTGCACCACAGACTTGGACCCTCCTAGAGCCTGGCGGGATGCCGACCATGTTCTTATTCTCTTGGTCGGTAACGCTTGTCAACTTTTCTTCTCTTTTCTTTTCTTTTGTGTAATAGATCGAGGTGGGTGCGCAGGAGAGCGCTCACCCCCTCAGGGAGGGGATGAGTGGTTCGCTCCACCGCATCGATCCCATAGTGGTAATCTTTGTTCATCACGGGTCTCGACGGATATGGCCGTACAACCCTCTCTCACCGATTCTTTCTCTTCCCTTTTGTTTCTTTCTTATTTCTTCTTCTCTTTTCTTTTTTTCTTCTTCTTTTCTTCTATTCTTTTTTTTTGCAGAAAGGGGATTTGATTTCCCCTCCCTCTCCTCTTTTCCTCTTCCTTTTTTAGCGGCCTTCATGATCCTTGGACGCTACATATGCCTCGGAGTAGCATCCTCGAGACCACAAAGACGATTGCGCCTAGTCCGGCTTTTCTCCCCATAGGGCTGGCGAAGATAACACCTGCAATTCATCAAAGTAGGTAAACATTGTGTATTAGGAGGCCATGAGGCCCCGAATCCCGACGAAGAGATGAAGGGTGGTTCAAGTCCCACCGGGCGTGCCAGACTTGTGGACGCACTTTTCGACACGCTCGTTTGTTTGTTTCTTTAAGTCGGTTTATTCGGTGGGTTTATTCGTTTATTAAGTATGTGGGCGTGCCAGTCACAAAGTGACGATTTATTGTGCGCTTGATCTGACTAATCAAACGATTGTGTGGTTCGTGTCGGGACCAAAACCCGCCGCGCCATAAAGGTCATAGTGTCATTTATATCCCCTCGGAGAGGGGAACACCCTTGATTAATCGCCGGGAATCAGGGCCTCATGGCCAGGAAACTATATCGAGAGAAACAAGCCGATAGCGGTCTCGAATCAGTCGGAAAGCCCTATGTCAAGGGAAGCAAGTATTTGAAATATGTTGGTCACTCAAGGGACCATTTTGATATTCGGACGAGCGTCCGGCTTCAGAGAATCGTGATCGTCACGGGGAAAACTGGAGCATATGTATGCTGGGGGTACGTCAAGTTTATTGTTCAAAGGGATAGGAGACATTCGGTTGAATCCCGGTAAGAGTGGTCAAAAATCAGTGAGTTTATTGGCCCGGTGCGAGATCGAGTCAGGACCATTCCGGGGGCGCCTCCCGCGGTCCAAACGAGGCTTGCTTGGGCATCGTTAATATTTCCGGTGCCGAAGGGCAGCGGGAAAGTGTCCCGAGACTAGATTCCAAAACAAAGACGTGTACAGAGATAGCTGACTATAGGCCTAGGATGTGGGTCAGGCAATGACCATGGTTGGGGTGAACCCGAGGTCCAAACGTGACTCACGAAGGTCTTATTGATATTCCCATACGTAGGGTTCGGGGAGGACGAGAGCCGCCTCATTCCATCAAGATTTTTGTCAGTCATTCATGGACCCCTTTATGTTCAGACAAAGGTCCATATTGAAGGCACGGTGTAGATGGAAACAAACCAGTACAAATGTATGCCGAGAGTACGGCAAGTTTAATGCAAGTGCGAGATTAGATCCCGGTATATATGTCGGTCACTAACGGACCATTCATTGTTCGGACGAGAGTCCGCATTTGAAGCATCGAAGACGACGACAAAACCGTATGAATGTCTACCGCGAGTACGGTATGTTTAATGGGATTGCGGGATTGGATCCCGATAGAAGTGGGTCAAGCTGACGGATTATTGGCCCGAGACGGTTTCAGACTATGGCCATGTCGGGGATTTCGAGGTCCACATCTGATACCATGGGGCATCGTTGCTTTTCTCTTCATACACAGTCCGAGGAGCGAACTGTTCGGTGTGGAGCCCGAACTCGCCATCGTGCGCCCTCGCACGCGGATCGACCTGCGCGGTCAGGTCGCCGGGGTCAAGGAGGCAGCACCCCTGGCGGGGGTCTCCGGGGGCGGTGCCCCGGAACAAAAATTTTAGTTATAGCAGGGGCAACTTTTCATTATTGGTTTCCCATCCCTTTTATTTGTTTTATCGGTTTAGGTCTCTTCTTTTGTTTTATTCATTAGTTTCAAGCCTTTCTTCTATTTAGTTAATCGCCCTTTTTTAATGAGGCACGCCGGTTTAACGAAGCAAATGGGCGCGCCAGATAAGGGGATGCCAAGGGGTGCGCCAGTTTAATGGGTGCAATAGGGCGCGCCGGTTAAAGATGTAAAGCGGCGGTGCCGGATACATGGCAAGAAGGAAGAGGGGCCAGGCGCGCGCCGGAATAGGGTAATACAAAGGAGGGCGCGCCAGATTAAGCAGCACAAGGAGGGGGGGGCGCCGGGTAAGGCCAATGAACAGTAAGGCACGCCAGTTTAAGGGGGCGTGCCGGATAGGTGCCAAGAAAATGAAGGGGGTTTTGAGTGTGGGGTTAAATCGGCGCGGGAGGGTACCGCGCCGGATTAGCCCACGCCAAATTAGGAGCGTGCCGGGATAGCTTCTATGAGGTTTTCTTTCATTCTTATTGGCTCTGTTTCTTCTTTCTTTCAACTACAAGTTAATTTGCTGATTGGTTTGTTCATCGAATTGGTGGATTAAGTTTGTGGAGAGGAAGATTAAGTGTTTTAATTGTTTCTTAAGGTGGATTAGCATGAAGATTCGAGTGTTTTATTAGAAGAGTTTGCTGCAGGAACTCAAAGGTCCGGGTTTCAGACATGAAGGAGCCGGGTTTGTTCAGATGTTTAGTTTGATTTAGAGGCTTCAAGCACATGCAGCTCTGGCCCTTGGAGAGTTTAGTTTGATTCGTTTGTTCCTGGCAAAAAATGGGCAGCACCTCCCCCGGACTGAGGCTTGCCAGAGACAAATAGGGGAACACCAAACGGATTGCTACAGGGTGAACCTCACAATGCAGAGCTCATGGCGGTCCGTTAACCCACATGTGAGTGTGAAAGAGCTCGAGGACTAGCCTTCAAGAACTCTCGCGACTCACAAGTAATAATTTCTCAAGGCGGGACAAATGTATGCCACAGGAGGGCTGTAAATGTTCATCCATCTGTGGGTTCCTTAGAAGGTCATGCCATGGAGAGGCAGACTTCTAAAGGCCCTTGGATGAGAAGAAAATTGAGATAAAGAGGGAGTGATCAAAACGATAGAACAGCACTCACGCCCACAAAGAAAAGCGTTCTTTTTATTCATCCCCAAGGAAAAGGGGAGAAAGAGATACAGGATGGGAGATTTACCCTAAAGCAAGGAAAACACATCAGAGAAAGAGGAAAGAAATACATCGGTGGGGGAGGGGGAACGGGGCACAAGCTCCTCCCCCCTACGAGCTCACCTCTCTTCTCTCACACTCAATATCTCTTTTTTCTTCACCTCTCCGGCGTGGATGGATGTAGTTTTCTTCTCTTCGGGTGGCCTTCTCTTCTTTCTTCAGTCGCCCTCCGGGGGTTCGAGCCTCTCTCTCTTTTTTTTGCTCTGTCAAACATGCAGAGTATATATAGAATGGGGTGCCCTTTCGTTCTTGAACGGAAGAAACTCCCGCCATCTTCCTCCTCGTTCGTTGGGACATCTGGAGTTGACATGCCGCGGTGTCATCTGTTGATTTGTGCAGTACGCTGCTGCTCATCCAAGGATGGGATGTTCACGGATTTGCCAGGTCCTGCTTCGCCGCTGCCGCTTCTGTGCTGTCAAATGGAGATGGAGACAGAGCTTCAAGCATTAATGTCATGCCCTTTTGCGTCTGCGCCCGAAGCTGATGGGAGAACAGAGAATCGGAGCTCGGACGTGACATCTTTAGAGTTAAACCGGCGAGGTGTTGTGCGCGCCGGATTAACAACATACAAAGAGGCACGCCGGATTGCAACCAAGACGGGGTGCGCCGGTTTAATGGCCATAGGAGGGGCGCGCCGATTTAAGGCCCAAGCAAGGGCGTGCCGATTTAAGTGCAGGCCGCGCCGGTTTAGACTTCGTCTCGGAGTCACAGCTATTCGGACAGACGCTTGTCCTCCCGTGTTGCTTTAGTTGTAATGCACCACCTCAGGGGTGTTTAGTTCAGGGCCTCTGAATCCTGATTCGAAACTTTGAGTGATTTCCGACGCATGTCGAACATGTGTTTGAATTCTCGAGTTTCTTTTGATTCGGCCTTCGGCACCGCCGACTGGGGAACCGGGGCTGTCTCTTCTGCCCGAGGGGCTTCTTTGTTGGGTGGCAGAGCACCGGGTATATATTCATCCTGCTTGGAGGAGGCATGGGGTTTATTCGGCCTTTCCGTCTTCGACTCGCTCTCGAGTGCTGAGACGTGCATGTCGTATGATCATCATCATTTTTTGACGTCCACAGGTTTATTCATTAACAGAGTTTATATGGAGCAAAAGCAGTTTACTGCTTAACAAGGACGAGGGGTCCAGGTTAGGGGGGAAAGTTGACTGGTCCTGTCGATGGCGACAAGGGTCGATAGAAAGTCGGTCAGTCTAGTAGACGGCGACGAGGATCGATAGGCAGTAGACCAATCTTGCCGATGGTGACAAGGGTCGAAAGAGTAGCCGGTCTTGCCGATGATGACGAAAAGTGAAAATGGTAGCGACTGATCTTGCCGATGGTGACAAGGGTCGGAATGGTAGACGGTCTTGCCGATGGTGACAAGGATCGAAAAGGTAGCGACCGATCTTACCGATGCTGACAAGGGTCGGAATGGTAGACAGTCTTACCGATGGTGACAAGGATCGAAAAAGGTAGCGATCGATCTTACAGTTGGTGACAAGGGTCGAAAGAGTAGCCGGTCTTGCCGATGATGACAAAAACCGAAAAAGGTAGCGACCGATCTTGCCGATGGTGACAAGGGTCGGAATGGTAGACGGTCTTGTCGATGGTGACAAGGACCGAAAAAGGTAGCGACTGATCTTGCCGATGGTGACAAGGGTCGGAATGGTAGACGGTCTTGCCGATGGTGACAAGGACCAAAAAAGGTAGCGACCGATCTTGCCGATGGTGACAAGGGTCGAAAAAGGTAGCGACCGATCTTGCCGTTGGTGACAAGGGTCGGAATGGTAGACGGTCTTGCCGATGGTGACAAGGACCGAAAAAGGTATCGACTGATCTTGCCGATGGTGACAAGGGCCGAAAAAGGTAGTGACCGATCTTGCCGATGGTGACAAGGGTCAAAAAAGGGTAGAAGGAAGTGGAACGATGAACGAGGATAACCTCGCTACTACATTATCATTTCATCATTTTTTTATTGATTGATTTTTTTATTCGTCATCATTTTTATCACATTACTGACTCAAGCGCCGTTTCAGGTTTTCACCGAAGTCAGCCCCCTGTTGCTTTTACCCACGCGCCCTTTCAGGTTTTCACGTGGCGGGGTACCCAATTTTGCCTGTAACGCCCTTTCGGGTTTTCGCTACAACCGGGTTATAGCCATTTTTGCCCCTACCCTAATATAGGAACACGGCTAGCGGGGTATCTCTATTTTTTACCCCATCTTTCTTTTTTTTCTTTTTCTTTTTTGTGGGAAGAAGCCGAGACACAGAAGTGCCTACCCGCTAGCATGCCGATCGGCCTTGTCCATGATGACAAGGGTCAGATCCTGGTTTAGTTCGTCGACATTGGTTAAATGCCGAAGCAAAGGATATAGTTCTTAACAGGGACGGAAGGTCCAGGTTAAGGGATAGAGGCTGACCGATCCCGCCGATGATGACGAGGGTCGAACATAGGTTTATTCATCGGCATGGGTCACATGTCGAAGCAAGGATAGATTCATTAACATGGACGGAAGGTCCAAGTTAAGGGATAGAGGATGACCGATCTCGCCGATGATGATGAGGGTCGAACATAGATTTATTCATCGGCATGGGTCACATGTCGAAGTAAAGATAGATTCATTAACAGGGACGGAAGGTCCAAGTTAAGGGTAGAGATCGACTGATCTCGCCGATGATGACGAGGGTTGAACATAGGTTTATTCATCGGTATGGGTCACATGTCGAAGCAAGGATATATTCATTGACAGGGATGAAAGGTCCATGTTAAGGGATAGAGGCTGACCGATCTCGCCGATGATGACGAGGGTAGAACATAGATTTATTCATCGGCATGGGTCACATGTCGAAGTAAAGATAGATTCATTAACAGGGACAGAAGGTCCAAGTTAAGGGTTGAGATCGACCGATCTCGCCGATGATGACGAGAGTCGAACATAGGTTTATTCATCGGCATGGGTCACATGTCGAAGCAAGGATAGATTCATTGACAGGGATGAAAGGTCCATGTTAAGGGTAGAGATCGACCGATCTCGCCGATGATGACGAGGGTCGAACATAGGTTTGTTCATCGGCATGGGTCACATGCCGAAGTAAAGATAGATTCATTAATAGGGATAAAATGTCCAAGTTAAGGGTGGAGATTGATCGATCTCACCGATGATGACGAGGGTCGAACATAGGTTTGTTAGGAGATCTCCGATGGGACTCTTGATGATTGTCCTTTGGCAGTCTCATTAGGAGAAGAATAAAGAGGAACTTTTTAGATTACCACTTTACTGACCCGAGAGCCCTTTCGGGTTTTCACCGAAGCCAACCCCCTCTTACTTTTACCCACGCGCCCTTTCAGGTTTTCACATGACGGGATACCCGATTTTGCCTGCAGCGCCCTTTTGGGTTTTCGTCGCAGCCGGGTTATAGCCATTTTTACCCTTGTCCCAATTTAGGAACAAGACCGACGGGGTATCTCTATTTTTAACCCCCTTTTGTCTTTTCTTTTTGCTCATGTAACGGAAGGACGTTGAGAGAGTCGGCTAGGACATGAAGTCTTTTGCCGAGACAGAGGGTTTACTCGTCAGCACGAAGGCAATGCTGACACAAGGGATATATTTGTGCTGATTCGAGCGTAAGGCCCGCAATGGCAACGTTGTATAAAGGTTGGCTAGGACACGAAGTCTTGCGCCGAGAAAAGGGGTTTATTCATCAGCAAGGAGACAATGCTAACGCAAAGGATGGACTCGTGCCAACTTGGGCATAAGGCCCGCAATGACAAGGATGTATAAAGGTCGGCTAGGACACAAGATCTTGCGCCAAGAAAAGGGTTTATTCGTCATCAAGAAGGTAATGCTGACGCAAAGGGGTAGATTTGTGCCGATTCGGGCGTAAGGCCCGTAACGGCAATACTGTAGACATTATGCGAGTCTGGTCAAGGCCGACCATCACTGGACCGAGGTGCGGGTTGCTCGGTTAGGGCGGAGCGCCACTGAGCCAAGGTGAGGGTGGCTCGGTTAGGGCGGAATGCCACTGAACCAAGGTGAGGGTAGCTCGGTTAGGGTGGAATGCCACTAGACCAAGGTGAGGGTAGCTCGGTTAGGGCGAAGTGCCACTAGACCAAGGTAAAGGTAGCTCGGTCAGGGCGGAGTGCCACTAGACCAAGGTGAAGGGAGCTTGGTCAGGGCGGAATGCCACTAGACCAAGGGAGGGGTAGCTTGGTTAGGGCGGAGTGCCACTAGACAAAGGTGAAGGTAGCTCGGTCAGGGCGGAGTGCCACTAGACCAAGGTGAAGGTAGCTCAGTTAAGGCGGAGTGCCACTAGACCAAGGTGAGGGGAGCTCGGTTAGGGCGAAGTGCGACTAGACCAAGGTGAAGGTAGCTCGGTCAGGGCAGAGTGCCACTAGACCAACAAAAGGGTAGCTTGGTTAGGGCGAAATGCCACTAGACCAAGGTTAGGGTAGCCTGGTTAGGGCGGAGTGCCACTAGACCAAGGTGAAGGTAGCTCGGTTGGGGCGGAGTGCCACTAGACCAAGGGAGGGGTAGCTTGGTTAGGGCGGAGTGCCACTAGACCAAGGTGAAGGGTAGCTTGGTTAGGGCGGAGTGCCACTAGACCAAGGTGAGGTAGCTCGGTCAAGGCGGAGTGCCACTAGACCAAGGTGAAAGTAGCTCGGTCAGGGCGTAGTGCCACTAGACCAAGGGAGGGGTAGCTTGGTTAGGGCGGAGTGCCACTAGACCAAGGAAAGGGTAGCTTGGTTAGGGCGGAATGTCACTAGACCAAGGTTAGGGTAGCTTGGTTAGGGCGGAGTGCCACTAGACCAAGGTGAAGGGTAGCTTGGTTAGGGCGGAGTGCCACTAGACCAAGGAAAGGTATTCTGATCACTCGGGGAATGTTGGTTGTGCCGTATGATACATCTTCATATGCTTCCCATTGAGTGGGGAGAACTGGATGACTCCTTTGTGGTCCACCAGGATGTAAGCACCTCCCTCATATACTCGGTGGATGATGTATGGTCCGACCCAGTTTTTGACCAACTTCCCTTTGGGATTGGAGGCCATCACTTCTCTTCTCTTGACCATCACCAGGTCTCCTTTCTTGAATTCCCGACCTTTGACTAGCTTATCGAAAGCATGGGCCATGCGAGCTTGGTACAGTTGGAAGTTTTATTGCACCCGGAGGTGCTTTCATTCGAGCTCGACGAGCTCTTCCAATCTTCTTTCTGCATTGGTTTTTTCACCACTGACTAGTCCATGCTGGATGGCGACTCACAGCGAAGGAACTTCTAATTCAATCGGCACCACAGCCTCTAACCCATACACGAGGGAGAATGGCGAACAACCGGTTGGGGTTTTATAGACAGTACGATAGGCCCAGAGCGCCTCGTACATCCTTTCTTCCCAGTCCTTTTTATTAGACTTGACAGTCTTTACCAGCAACGTGCATAGTGTCTTGTTGAAGGCTTCTACAAGTCCATTGGCTTGAGGGTTGTAGGGGGACGATGTCCTCCAGTCAATCTTGTATTTTTCGGCTAGCCGATAAACCTTCTGATTTCTTAAATGACTGACATTGTCAGAGATAATTCGGTTGGGAATCCTGAACTGGAATATTATGTTCTGCCGGAAGAATCTTGCAACCAGTTCTCCCGTCACATCTCTTAACGCAACTGCTTCTACCCATCTGGAGAAGTAATCTGTAGCTGCTAAGATGTATTTGCACCCTGATGAAGATGCTGGTAGTGGCCCTACCACGTCCGTGCCCCATTGAGCAAACGGCCAGCTTGGTAAGGTAGGATGTAGTGGCACTGGAGGCCTTCTTGACACATTGGCGTGTTCTTGACACTTTTGACAAGCCCTGGCAAACTTGCAGTAGTCATCAAATATAGTGGGCCAATAGTAACCCAATTTCTTTATCTCAATTTTCATCTTTGGGCCGGCCAGATGCGCTCCAGCTGATCCCGCATGGATTTCTTGCATCACCTGCCCCGCTTCTGCTGAAGTCAAGCAACAAAGTAGGACTTTTCTTTGGGCATCTGCCATTATTCGTAACAAGGTTCCGTTCCTCATCTCGTAAGAGTCTTTGACTCTCAGGAGTTTCATTCTCTGTTCTTTTTCTTTTGGGAGTTGCTGGCGTTGAAACCATTGTAGAAGATGTTCTCGCCAATTAGGTCGTTGGACTTCTTCAACGGGTACCACCTCAATCTCTTATTCGTCGGCTAAGACCTCTGTTACACTGGGGACTTGCCGGCGGTTGATCACTGTTATATTTAGGCTCGTGTCTGGCGGGACCGCCAAAGAACTGGCGAGCTTAGCAAGGGCGTCTGCCTGAACATTCTGGCCTCGATTGATATGCTTGATGCTGATGAAGTGGAATCTTGACATCAGGCGGGTTGCCAGCTGATGGTAGGGGAGGAGCTCTTGCTTTCGCACATCGAACTCTCCTTCCAGTTGTTCTATAACCAGCACGGAGTCTCCGAATGCTTCCAGCATCTGAATTCCCATGGATAGAGCAATTTGCAACCCGATTATCAGGGCTTCATACTCTGCTTCATTATTTGTGCAATGCTTGTTTATCGAGCAAGATGTGTGCACCACTTCCCCTTCTGGGGATTCATGACTATGCCTGCTCCTGCCCTGACCCTGGCTGATCCAGTGGTAGAGGTGTCAATTCTGGAAGCGCCATCAAAATATAGCTGCCATAAGGAGGGCCGCACCTAGCGGCTTCCAGGGTTTCATCTTCAGGAAGCTCTGGTTCCCGCTGGCAGTCCTTGGGTACTGGGTGCTCAGCGAAGAAGTCTGCAATAGCTTGGCCCTTGACGGCCTTGCGCGGCACATAGGAGATGTCAAACTCCATAAGGATTACTGCCCATTTGCCCAAGCGACCTTTGAGTGCCGGCTGGGACATAATATATTCTAGCGGGTCCTCTTTGGATACCAAGCTGATTTCATGCGAAAACATGTAGTGTCAAAGCTTCTTAACTGTGAAGACCAGTGCCAGACAGATCTTCTCAGTATAAGTATATTTCTCCTCAGTTCTAACCAGTCTCCGACTGAGGTAATAGAGGGCTTGTTCTTTCCCTTCTTCATTATTCTGGGCCAGCATTGCCCCCAAGGAATTGTGTGTGGCTGCTATATATAATATCAACGGCCGTCCTTTCACCGGTGCGCCCAGCACTGGAGGAGTCTTCAGATAGTCTTTCAGCTTGTCTAAGGCCGTCTGGCAATCTTCATCCCAGTAGAAGGGAACATCCTTCATCATCAATTTGTGGAAAGGCTGGCATCGCCCTGACAAATTGGAAATGAACCGCCGGATATAAGCCAAGCGGCCCTGTAGTGACCTCAGCTTGAAGAGATTTCTTGGTGCAGGTAACTCCTGAATTGCTTTGATCTTTGCGGGGTCTATCTCGATTCCCCAATATCGGACAATGAAGCCCAAGAAATTTCCGCTTGACACTCCGAACGCACATTTCATAGGGTTCATCTTCAGCTCATGCTGCCTCAGCCTCTAAAAGATAATCCGGAGGTCCTGCAGATGGTATTGTTTTCTTCTGGTCTTGACCACCAGATCATCTATGCAGCACTCGACTTTGTGGTAGAGCAACTCATCAAAGATTCTGGTCATTACGCGCTGATAAGTTGCGCCAGCATTCTTTAGTCCGAACGGCATCCTCTTATAGTGATAGATGCCTTTAGGGGTTCGGAAGGTAGTATGAACCCGGTCATGCTCCGCGATACAAATTTGGTTGTAGCCGGATGACCCGTCCATGAATGACAGGGCCTCATGACCGGTTGTGGCATCAATCATGACTTCCGTTATTGGCACCGAAAAGTCATCCTTGGGGTAGGCTTTATTTAGATCTCGGAAGTCAACACATATCCGGATCTGTCCATTTTTCATTTTCACGGGGATGATATTCGCCAGCCACGTGGTGTACTGGTTTTCTTCGACAAATCCCACGTCAATAAGCTTGTCAACTTCAGCACAAATTTGAGTGATGAGTTCTGGCCTCATGCACCGTGGCGGTTGCTTCACCGGCTCGGCTTCAGGGCTGATTGCCAACTCATGCTGTGAAACTGTAGGATTCAGACCTGGCATCTCTTTGTAAGTCCAGGCGAGGCAATCCCGGTATTCTTGCAGTAGCTAGATGTACATCCCCCATTCTTTTGGGGACAGTTGGGCACTGAGGAAGGTAGGCCTAGGGTCCTCCTCACTTCCCAAGTTGACTTCTATCCGTTCGTCGACTGTGGCTTGGCCTCCGTCTTCTATCTCCGGAGGTGCCGGTTGGAGGTCAACGAAGTCTGCAATACGATCTTGAGGGTCGAGTACTTCGACTTCCTCATATGACACCATCAGAGCTTCTCGGAAGTCCTCTGTTTCATTTGATAGTGGCCGCACATATTGCTCTTTCAGCAAATCTGCTGCCATTACAGTCTCCCAGGGTAAGAGAGCAGCTTCAGTCCTTGCAGATGGGGTTGCAGTCGTGCCAGACTAGTGACTGCTTGTTGTTGGGTTGGAACAGCAACCCAATCTTATAGCAAAGGTGAGGAGATCTCGCCTTCTGGGGCAGTTGCATCTTCAATAGGAGTGGCAGTCCCATTGTCGGCAGCACACACCTCCTGGTCGGGGCTAGTCGAGGCTTCCCCGATTGGCACAAGAGGTGCGGATGTCATTTTTGGTAGGACTCCACAGGAGGGGGAGATCCCTGCTTCTTCAACACTTTCGGCTTCGCTACTGCTAGCCGTATCAAATTCGGCTTGCAGGGCCGCCTCTTCAGGATAGACCTGCTCCCAACATCGGCAAGGAGTCACGGTCTCCGCTTCTTGATTTCTGGGCTGGCCCGGGTCAGCATGTTCAGCTTCCGCTGGATATTCATCAAAGGTTGCCCCTAGCGGGCTGTCTTCAGTAGGGTAGAAGGCAGAGAGGGTGTCCACCTCGTATCGCCCACTGTGATAATATTCTTCCAGGGTGAAGCCCAACCCCGGATGCTGAGAGACGTGTCTCATTTCCTTATCCAGATTTACGGGATACCACATTTTCTGGAAAGCTTCTTTGCGCTTTTGAGACTGATCGGAGCGGATGTGCTATTTTTGAAACATCCTGCCATCCGATTAGTTGTGAATGCCAGACCCTTGATGGGAACTGACGGATTGTCTATATCTTTGGGGAGGCAGCAATCTATGTCCTCCTGAGTAGGGTGCTCTTCAGCTGTATAAAACTGGCTGTTGGGTCCATCCTCTTGTGTTACCTCCCAAGTTTTGAAAGGCTCGATAGTAGGGTTATCAAGGCCGGGAGTTGGCTTGGTGAGGCCGTCCGGGACTCCAATGTGGTTATGCTTCTTACCGACCCGCACTTCATTAGCTTCATCGTATAATACTGGATGTGCTATTCTGCCCACGTCCCCGGATGCTGTGATATGGGAGACCACCTTGGGCTTGACATATCCGCACAGCGGTGGTTGATACCAATTGCCGCCGGATGCGCTTCTCGATGCCCCCGTTGGGGTCTTAGCTTCAGAGGTCTTCTGGGGAGGCCCTGTATATAGGTTGGCGTCCGCCAAATGACATTCAAATACCTCGAACGGGTGGGGGTCTGCAAAGATCCTCTCCTCCTTCCCTTGAAGACTGTATTTAATACATTGGTGGAGCGTAGATGGCACCACCATATTTTCATGCAGCCATGGGCAGTCGAGCAGTGCTTTGTACGAGGTGCGGGAGTCAATGACATGGAACTGCACCATCGTAGTGAAATCTGCTAGGGTAAGGGTGAACTCTGCCACCCCCATCGACACTTCACATTATTGATTGAAGCCGATGATATGCATATCCCCGACTTTCTTGAGATGTACGTTGAAGTGGTGCCTCTCGTATATTCTATAAGGCAGGATGTTGACCGCTGCACCGGGATCAACCAGAATCCTGTTCAGCTCCCTTCCATTCAGGTGCCCCTTCATATACAGCGGCCTATTGTGGCTGATGGTAGGCAGCAGCATATCTTCTGGAGTGAAGGTCATGCTAGCCTCCGGCATTTCTTCAGCCAAACATGTCTCAAAATGAGCAGGCGTCTGCAGAGCAGTAATGATCGCCTGTCGAGTCTCTTCACTCAAAGAAAGAATCTCCCAGATTGTAAATCGAGTAGGGAGCTTCTTGAGTAGTTTCATTATTCGGCTCCCAGCTCGGATATTGGAGAGCTTCATCTCTTCAGCCCACCTGGGCTTGGGGAATTCTTGGGTTGCGGGCCCTAACGGACCTGCTTCATCTGCCTCATATTCAGCACCCTTCTGGCTAGTACCGGATCCTCGGTGCTCTTCATTAGCTGCTGCAGGGCAAGCTCCATCTGTATTTGGATCTTCGGTAGATTGTGCTGGCTGTGGGTGAACATCCCCGGGTGCAGGGTTAGCCTCCTGACAAGGCTGCTTCCCCTTAGACATCTTCATGAATTCAAGAAATGAAGGGACCCCCATGCCCCCACTTTTGTTATATAGGCCTGGCGGAGGAGGGATATGGACTCCCTTGATCTCCAGCGGAGGTGTTTTGTAGGGCTGCTCTCCCCTGAATATGATGTTGTGGTTGCGTGGCGGCTGGCGCCCCCATTTCCGGCCTGACCGGGTTGCATGTGTAGTAGTTGCGGCCTCAGCCCTGCCTCCCTCAAAAAGGGGTGGGAAGCAAATTTCCTCTTCTTCCTCTTCTCCGGGCGGGTTGAAGAGTGCTGATAGAGTATTGCAGGAAACAACCTGCACTTTATCGGCCTTAGCGGCCCTTCTCTTCTTCTTTTGTTTCTTCTTCTTCCTTGCTTCAGTAGGCGCCTGCCCCTAGAACAGACGGCCCTCCTTATCGGATGCTGCTTCAGCTTCCTCCTTTCGCTCGAGTGAGAGCTGCTCCAGTTCTTGCCATGAGACATGGTCCCGCACCAGCAGAGGCTTCAATTCGGGCTGCACGTACTCGTCTAGCCCTTCAATGAGGTTTTGTAGTCGGCGGACCCCAGGGTTGGTTTCCATGACCACTGGCAGCGGAGTTTATCTCCTCCGATTGTGTGTAGGTATCCTGATAGTTGCAGGTGGAGTGATCCACACAGGTGCTGCCACCGGCGGAGCAGGTCGGGGTGTAACACCATGGATATATGCCCCCACTTTCGGGCGGGGTGCTTTCTTCATCTTGTACTTCGCAGGGATCTGTTGCCACCCCCGCTGTTCCTTCGCGGGCTCCAAGAAATGAGTTTCATAAGTGCTCCGCGTACTTGCTTCAGAGATCTCCTTGGGCTGTGCCTGGTATAGGGAGTTCATGTTGACTGCTACCCTCCTCCGAGGGGCATGCGGTTGAGGAGGGTCCACTTTGTACTCTCCCAACTCGATTTCATTTTTCTTCACCATCCCTTCGATGATGTCTTGAAAACATAGCAGTCTTCGATTGGATGCCCCAACATCTGGTGGTAGGGGCAGAATCTTGGGCTGTCTCTTCTCTTTAGGTCCTCCGACCTCTTTGGCTCTGGCAGGGTGACCATGCCATATTCCGTTACCCAGTCGAACAGAATCCAGGTCTTGTCCTTCGGAAATGAATAGGCTTTCTTCATATTGTCCCGTAGCGAGGGACCTTCTTTGCCATCTGGGGCTTCTACAGGCTGTGGGGTGACTGCCTTCTTGCCTTGATCTTTCTGTTGTTCGAATGCCTTGATGTCGAGAGCGTTCCCTTCTTTAGGCGACGAGCGCCGCTCCACTGCCTTGCCCTTCTGGGTTGTGCTGGCATCTGATGTAGGGACAGGTCTGGGAAGAAAAGCTTCTACCTCAGCCACGACATTATTCAATCAGTCAAACGACCGTATTTCCATTCTGATCATCTTTTCCGGAACCTCCCTCCTGAAGTTCTGTTTACTTATTTGTACAGCGTCTTCCTGATGCGGGGGCCGTTTGCACCTCATTCCAAGGTTCCTCCACCGCTTGATATAATCGAGGGCTGTCTCATCGGCCCTTTGCTTTGTTGAGTAGAGTTCGGCCACTGTGACCTCCCACTCTATAACATGGAATCTTTCTCTTAACATCCTCTGCATATCCGGCCAATCACTGATTGACCCGACCGGGAGGCAAGAGTACCATTCAAATGTGAGCCCCGTCAGTGAAGACCTGGAAAACTTCAACAAGTATGACTCATCGGTGGCCAGGTCACCCATGACGCTCATATAATATGCAATATGTTCTTCTGGGGATCCCTTCCCGTTGAACTTGTCGAACTTGGGCGGCTTGTTGATCCCCGGGGGAAGCCGCTTAGCAGCATGGTGTTGCGGGTATGGCACCCGGTAGGCATCAAACGTGACGTAGTCGCCTTCACTCCTTTCTGCGAGCTTCAGGTCGATCATCCTTCCACCATCATCTGGTTCATGACCGTGGGGTCAACTGGCTCCAGATAGAAGTGTGCTGGCTACAAATACGGGCAGACCAGAGCAGTCGCCTGTGGAGGACGCAACAGCGGGGGTGTCTGGTGCACCTGGGGGAGCACCGGTGGCATCAGCGGCTGCGACTGTGGTGGCCGTTGTTGTGTTGTCACCATGCTTGGTTCCGACGACTAAGGCAAGGTGTAGAGCGGCGGAGGGTCGACATAACGAACCGCTCCCCGAGATGATTCACCCTAGACTTCGGGTGGTTTGGAAGCTGATGATTGTTCAGTTTTCTTCATCAGTTGCTTCTTCAGCAAGTCTATCTCTTGCCGATATTTTTAAGTAGCATCAAGACCAATGGGTCCATAGTTGCCGTGCTCGGGATAGCTTCCGTTGCTTCCCCGGACGTACCCTCGGGCAGGATGTCGAGGGGGACGTCGTCTTCTTCTTCTGCCGTTACCACATTGGCGGTCAAGACAGGAGCCTCATCATCCCACTGGTGGTAGACCCAGGGTTGTTTTCCTTTAGTTGTCGCCAGGAGCTGCCTTGCGGCTTCTGCTCTTCGAGTATTCGGCCCTGGCCATGCGGCCAATTTAGCCAACTCGCGGGGATCTTCAGGAAGTCCCTTGTATCGGCCGAATATGTCGGCCATGTTGCAGGCGAAGACCTGCATCCCCCTTCTCTGTCGATGGACCCTTCTCTTAGCCCGATCTGGGAAGGTCAGCCTCTTGAACACAGAAGTTCTTCTTGTTTCTTCCCGCCTAGGGGCGACTTCATCAGCTTCGGTCCCGAAGCCGTCATCATAGCCGTTGCTGCCATCCCTTCTCTTTAGGTCAACTGACGATAGCATTATCCCTTCTCTTTCATTTTCTTCAACTGCCATTGATGGGCAGTAGTCTTCATTGGCGGCAGCTGCTTGCATCAACCGCTGATGTCCAAGCGAGGGGTTGCCTAGCCCTCGAAAATAGTTCTTGACCAAGTTGGTCATATCTTCTTGACCCCGCTCTTGATGCAACACGGGGGACAGTTGTCGACCACCCGCAGGAGGGGTATAAGCTAGCTGAGCTCTGTCGACAGGTTTCTAGAACCTTCATCCCACAGTAAGGACGTTGGCTTGGCGGGTGCAGGCCCAGAAACTTTCACGGCGCGGAGGGTCCGCAACCACTTCTTCTTCTTTCGGGGCCAGGCCCCTTTCTCTCCTTCCTTCTACTCCATCGTGAGCAAGGCGGCAGCGGACAAGTGCAGCTTGATGAACAGGTTGGACCCTCTTAGGGACCCACACCTGTTTAAATTTCCTTGGCCTGGGGGCCAACTTCTCTTGGCCGTAATGGCCGGCTTCTTCTCTTTCTGCCCTCCTTCCAGCGAGGGCTTGATATGAGTTGCAGACGGGGATGGAAGGGACGACCCGATCCGGGACTATCTGCGCGTCGCGTCCGTTGAGGAAGACACGCATGCCACCAACCATCATAGATTTACCGGATTGCGAGAGGGTTCCGGTAACCATAGTAGTACTTGGTGCGGACACCTGAGCAGTTGAGCGGCGCGATACGTCGAGCCACCGGTACCGCACACGGAGCACGACTCGAGCCACCTCAGCGTCCAACTGGCTCGGAAACAGCCTGGAGACTCCGCCTTGAGCCTCCCCATTTATCATATTTGTTTAGACTTTATTTGTGTGTAATGTGTGTTTATTTCATTTTATTCGGTTTGCAATTGTGATTGTAAGAGGGGCTTATGTGCAATTTGGACCCCTTGGGCGCCACGGGCCCCCCAAGCCCCTTCCCATTGATCCACCTCAGCCTAGGGTCCCATGTGGGGTCAGTCAACCATCCACATGGAGGCTTCTAGAAGGGTGGGCCAAGTAGGGGACAAGTGACTTGGAAAGTCCAAATTTGGCCACCCACCCCACCTACCATGTCAAGCCTCTTCACCATGGTCAATAGGCCGCCCCGCCCACCCCCCCTTTGTTTTTTTTATTGTATTTTTTGTGTGATGGTCACATCTAATCCCAGCCCTCCATTCCCTTCCCCTAGATCCAACGATGGAGGATGGATTAGATAAGTGACCTATATAAGCTTGTAATTTCCATTTTTGGTACAATTAATGCATTTAAAATCTAGAATTTGCTTGGAGCAGCCCTTGGGCGCACCCCTCCTCTCTCCTCCCTCTCCCCCTTGCAGCTGATACGATTGCCATTCTGAGGTGTGACGCCTCCCCTATCGGTTCCGGTCATCATCGCCGCCGCCACGAGCCGCCACCGCACCGCCATTGCAACCGCCGGAGTTCTGCCATCTGCCCATAGCTGCCACTTCCACGAATTACTGCCATCATCCACGAGCTCAGATCGAATTGGGATTTTGAGGGGATGTTCTAGAGGTGTTCCCCACATCCTAAAAAAATTGGTGGGTCATAAATCATTCGTTTGCTAATTTCCCATTTTCGTCCAACCTCCTTTCCCAGATCTGTCTGCTTTCTGTTTTAATTTCCACCCACCCTGTGTTTCCCATGTTTGGACCCCTTTGTGACTTTTGCTAGGGCTCCCAATTTTACTAGGAGTTCTGTCCACCCACCCCTCCTTCCATGAATTTTCCTGATTTTTGATCAGCCCTCCACCTATTTTTCAAAATTTGTTTTCAGAGCAAGCTACAGTGTTGTCCACCTGTTCCCCGATCCGACCTCTGTCCAGTGAAAAAATCATATCAATTCGTAGCCACCTCCAATCAGTCCACAAAAAATATTGCATCTTCCTTGTTCAAAATCCTATAACTTTTGTGAAGAGCTCAGGATCTGAATCGGCCATTAACCTTGCGGTCAACAGTAGTTCTCAGACAGCTCACCTGTAGATCTGAGGTTTCGGGTACTGTACAACAGGAACTTCAGAATTCAATAAAGTTTAGATCCGACCAGATCCAATAGATCTCTCTAGGTCTAGATTGAAAGACTTCAAAATAGCTTTCCAACGATAGCTCATGTGCCCCGATCCGACATCGGGATTGATCGCAGCGGCCGTTCTCGCCGGAGTGTGCGCCGGAAAACAGAACCGGAAATCCGTGGGCTATTAGTTCAAGAGTTGGGAATCGGGGCCGATTGACCCCCGATCGGTGTTTCCGGCCGACCGCCGTCCGTGGAGGCGTGCCACCAGGGGTCCCCATCACAGCAGGTCCCACCCCCACAGATCCGGAGGACAGCGCCGACCGTGGGTCCCATGGACCCGTAGAATCCATCATTTGGAAAGCACGAAAACGCGGAGTTCGGCACCGTCGGGCGACATCAAGATGCTGCCCGTCAACCCGATTTGCGTGATTCCCGGGCCCCACATGTGACCTTTTACCTCCCTGCGTGGAGTGGGTCAAATTAATGTACTGCTGGAATATTGTTTAACCGGGAGTCTGTGAATTGGCCGGGGTTGTCTACGCCACGCCGGGTGCGTGGAGGTAACGGTCTAACTTCTTGGCGTTCATTTGCTAGTTTAGTATACGGTCATATGCCGCTGTCGAGAGTGTAGGATTCTAGCCCGTGTGTCCATGTCACCGCTGTGAGCGTGAGAGTGACCCGTCCCGCGACTCGATCCGAGTCCGGAAGTTGAGTCAGACTACCTTGAACTCTGCCGGTTCCTTAACCGTGCACGGTCCACGCTTTCCCTCGCATGGGACGACGAGTGAGTTTGCACTTCTGTTAGCGACGTGTAGCCTATAGGAGCTCTTAGTGTCGAGCCGAGGTCGCTCTAGTAGTTGTGTCGTTGCTGGTCGAGTCGTGTCCGTCTCATGTAGCGTCATCTCCTCAGTCCGTCCCGCATCAATTTGGTATCAGAGAGAGTCAAGTCTAGGGTAGTCTTGCATAAGTCTTGCATGCATCATGGTCTAAGTCGAGTCTAGGATCATCACTATTTTCAAAACAAAAAAAAGGGTGTTTTAAAATTGCATTTCATCCCGATAATTCGGTATCTTAGAAGGTGTTGTCCGAACGTTAGGCTACGCTTATCGGGAGGTCGCACACTTGCGGGAGTGATCTTCGGATCGATTAACTCCGCCACGTACCGGATATTGGTTTAGGTCTAGGTGCATTAGTCGGTGTTTGCATCAGTTTGTGTCTCCTAGTTCGTGTGTAGTCCAGAGAGAGTCAGTCGGTCTTGTCCTAGTGTCGGCATGTCCAACATGTAGTTCCCCCCAATTTCCCATGGATTCCTAATCACCCGGGCAATATGGCCGTTGGTCTACACATGGGCTTGGCAACCATCCTCTCCCCTTCCGTAGGCCCGAAGCCTCGAATTTTTATGGCTCTAATGATCCGGGCGACTACCTCAATTGGGAGGCCGCCATGGACAAATATTTTGAATGTTACACCATGTCCGATGCCATGCAAGTTAGTTTTGCCCGAGAGAGACTTGTCCACAAAGCCGCCTGGAAATGGGAAAGCATTGAGCGCATGAGGGAGGTTAGGAGGCAAAGGCCCATCGAGTCGTGGCATGAGATGAAGGACGAACTTAGGAAGGTCTACCTACCCGGCCCGGTCACCTCCAACCGACCCCACCCAATCACCTCTACCCAAGTGGGCCATAATCGGAGGCAACGCGCCGCGCATGTAGAAGAGCCTAGGTCCACGACTAAGCCGAGTTCATATGGGAGAGTCCACCACATTACTCCTACTCCAAACCCCACCATTACCAAACTCTTCCAAATCATTTTGGATAGAGTGGATAGGAAGTGTGCTTATATCGAGTCCCTGCTTCCCCCTTGCCTACCTCCTAGTCAGGATGGAACCAAGCACGAGCCTAAGGAGGTAGCCGCTGGTAGTCCCAACCCGGTGCCATCTATGGCTCCATCCCAAGGTCCTCTCCCCATCATAGTGGATCCTCTTTCCCCACCCACGAGAGCCCCTTTGCCTACACCCTCCATCCACCAGGAGGATAAGGATAAGGACACACTTATTAAGGAGCGTAGTGGATCACGACAGCAGTGTTATCGCTACCAGGGGTTCGGCCACTTTGTCGGACATTGTCCCACTCGGACATCTCTAGCCCTAGGGGACAAAAGGGTTGGGGAAGCCTCACTCTCCGATCTTTATTCGGAGCCACCTCAGCCATAGCTACCCGTGTTTCTAACGGGAAAGCTACTTATAGCCGAGCCACTCCTTAGCTGGCTTAAGAATGGCCTGGCCCCATCTCCCCTCCCATCTATGGACCCTATCCTACCTCTGGTGCCAATCAATTCATTTCACACCACTTTCCGATCTAGTCACTATGTGGATACATTGGATGACCTTCTTAAAGGGATAGACTTGCAATTGACATTTACGCACTTGTTGGCTCTAGGCTTCGACCGACCCACAGGTCGTAGTTTCACTCATCCCACTTTAGGGTCCATCACCTCCATGTACACCATGGGTCATGTTACCACGGAGGTTCTTCTACTCCTCCCGATGCCGGCCAAGCCCGACTTCATTCCCTTTTGCCCATGGGAGGAATCTTACTTTCTACCTATGACTGCCGTCCCACCTCTCACAATGAATGAAGGTGATCATTTACACCTCCAAGATTTCCAAATGTGGGACAGTGATTTGTGGAAGCCTAGTCCGAGGGGTCATACCTTCTTTGATCCCTTTGACCCATTCTCTTGTGGACCCCGTGACCCACCATATTTACTTCACCTTTTTGAGAGAGTCCACCATTATATCCCCACCGTCTCATCTCCCTTCATGAATGAAGGAGATCAACAACACCTTCTAGACTTCCACACATGGGACCTTGGGATGAGGGAATCCATATCGAGGGGTCACACATTCTTTGATCCCTTCGATCCCTTTCTTCGTGGGCCCCTTGGCCCACCATCTCCATTCCACCTCTTTAAGGAAGTCCACTATCACACTCCTCCGACTCGGGCCTGGCAACCTTCACATGGCAATAGGTCCGAACCATCATTTGGAGGTAATGAAGACTTTGGTTCCCCCGGTCCACCTAAACCGCCCAAACCTCCCGGACTTCCCACATCCAAACCCAATGTCTATGATTGGTGCATCGTAGGATGTCTAGGAATCCACCATGCCATTAACCTCCGATTATGTCAAATGCATGCATGGCACACATTCGGATGTCCTGGACCACCTTGCATATGATTGGGTCGAACTAGCATTAGGTTTGTGTAGGGTCGTGTGTGCATCTGTGTGTTTTTCTTTTTGTTAGGCATGTTAGGAGTCTGCATGACAACGTCCGTCGTCACAGTAAGGCCAGTAATGCATGGTACAAGGAGTTAGCCGGTGCCCATAGACACCACCGAGAGTTCCAAGAGGGCGAATATGTCATGATCAGGGTAAGACCTGAACGGTTTCCCTCGGGAACCGTTAAGAAGTTGCAAGCTCGTGGAGCCGGTCCATTTGGAGTGTTGAAAGGCGTTGGATCCAATGCGTATGTTGTGGACCTGCCCGAGGAATACGGTATAAGCTCTACTTTTAATGTTTCAGATCTAGTTGCATATAGGGACCCGGCGGTGATCCCTAGTGAGCCTTTCAAGCCATCTCCTCCCCTTGAGAGTGATCCCACACCTGAGTGTCCACCTCCAGCCCCTTTGCCACGGCAGCGTGAGCATATAGATCATATACTAGATGAGCAGGTGACAGTTACCAAGAGTGGATCCTACCCGCGCTACCTAGTGCGATGGAGAGGGCGGCCCGCTACCGAGGACACGTAGATCACACATGGAGAGTTGCAACGGATTGATCCGGATCTTCTGGAGCGATACCGGAGCGATGCAGACCCTTACTCGACAGGGTCGAGTTTCTCCCACCCGGGGAGAATTGGTGCGGACACCCGAGTAGTTGAGCGGCGTGATACGTTGAGCCACCAATACCGCACACGGAGCACGACTCGAGCCACCTCAGCGTCCATCTGGCTCGGAGATAGCCTGGAGACTCCGCCTTGAGCCTCCCCATTTATCATATTTGTTTAGACTTTATTTGTGTGTAATGTGTGTTTATTTCATTTTATTCGGTTTGCAATTGTGATTGTAAGAGGGGCTTATGTGCAATTTGGACCCCTTGGGCCCCACGGGCCCCCCAAGCCCCTTCCCATTGATCCACCTCAGCCTAGGGTCCCATGTGGGGTCAGTCAACCATCCACATGGAGGCTTCTAGAAGGGTGGGCCAAGTGGGGGACAAGTGACTTGGAAAGTCCAAATTTGGCCACCCACCCCACCTACCATGTCAAGCCTCTTCACCATGGTCAATAGGCCGCCCCGCCCACCCCCCCTTTGTTTTTTTATTGTATTTTTTGTGTGATGGTCACATCTAATCCCAGCCCTCCATTCCCTCCCCCTAGATCCAACGGTGGAGGATGGATTAGATAAGTGACCTATATAAGCTTTTAATTTCCATTTTTGGTACAATTAATGCATTTGAAATCTAGAATTTGCTTGGAGAAGCCCTTGGGCGCACCCCTCCTCTCTCCTCCCTCTCCCCCTTGCAGCTGAGACGATTGCCATTCTGAGGTGTGACGCCTCCCCTATTGGTTCCGGTCATCATCGCCGCCGCCACTAGCCGCCACCGCACCGCCATCGCAACCGCCGGAGTTCTGCCATCTGCGCATAGCTGCCACTTCCACGAATTACTGCCATCATCCACGAGCTCAGATCGATTTGGGATTTTGAGGGGATGTTCTAGAGGTGTTCCCCACGTCCTAAAAAAATTGGTGGGTCATAAATCATCTGTTTGCTAATTTCCCATTTTCGTCCAACCTCCTTTCCCAGATCTGTCTGCTTTCTGTTTCAATTTCTACCCACCCTGTGTTTCCCATGTTCGGACTCCTTAGTGATTTTTCTAGGGCTCCCAAGTTTACTTGGAGTTCTGTCCACCAACCCCTCCTTCTACGAATTTTCCTGATTTTTGATCAACCCTCCACCTATTTTTCAAAAATTATTTTCAGAGCTAGCTACAGTGCTGTCCACCTATTCCCAGATCCGACCTCTGTCCAGTGCAAAATCCATATCAATTCGTAGTTACCTCCAATCAGTCCACAAAAAATATTTCCATCTTCCTTGTTCAAAATCCTATAACTTTTATGAAGAGCTCAGGAGCTGAATCGGCCATAAACCTCACGGTCAATGGCAGTTCTCAGACAGCTCACCTGCAGATCTGAGGTTTTGGGTTCTGTACAACAGGAACTTGAGAATTCAATAAAGTTCAGATCCGACCAGATCTAGCAGATATCTCTAGGTCTATATTGAAGGACTTCAAGAGATCTTTCCAACGATAGCTCATGTGCCCCGATCCAACATCGGGATTGATCACAGCGTCCGTTCTCGCCGGAGTGCGGGCCGGAAAACAGAACCGAAAATCCGTCGGCTATTAGTTCAAGAGTTGGGAATCAGGGCCGATTGACCCCCGATCGGTGTTTCCGGCCGACCGCCATCCGTGGAGGTGCGCCACCAGGGGTCCCCATCACAGCGGGTCCCACCCTCACAGATCCGGAGGACAGCGCCGTCCGTGGGCCCCACAGACCCGTAGAATCTACCGTTCGGAAAGCACGAAAACGCGGAGTTCGGCACTGCCGGGCGACATCAAGATGCTGCCCGTCAACCCAATTTGCGTGATTCCCGGGCCCCACATGTGACCTTTTACCTCCCTGCGTGGAGTGGGTCAAATTATTGTACTTCTGGAATATTATTTAACCGGGAGTCCGTGAATTGGCCTGGGTTGTATACGCCACGCCGGGTGCGTGGAGGTAACGGTCTAACTTCTTTGCGTTCATTTGCTAGTTTAGTATACGGTCAAATGCCGCTGTCGAGAGTGTAGGATTCTAACCTGTGTTTCCATGTCACCGCTGTGAGCGTGAGAGTGACCCGTCCCGCGACTCGATCCGAGTCCGGAAGTTGAGTCAGACTACCTTGAACTCTGCCGGTTCCTTAACTGCGCAAGATCCACACTTTCTCTCGCATGGGATGGCAAGTGAGTTTGCACTTCTGTTAGCGACGTGTAGCCTATAGGAGCTCTTAGTGTCGAGCCGAGGTCGCTCTAGTAGTTGTGTCGTTGCTGGTCGAGTCATGTCCGTCTCATGTAGCGTCATCTCCTCAGTCTGTCCCGCATCAGTACTCCTCCGGATTTGCCTGCGCTGATGTCCTCCGGAGTTCCTGTTGACAGCATCAGGGCGGACCCCATGGACAGCATGGTGCACCAGGCAGCTGGCGACCAAGGTTGGACTCTTGAGCGAGTCGTGGCAGTATCGAGCCTTCAGAGGCTCCATGTTCTTCGTAGCTCCCTCGACAGGCTCTGACGGTTCCACCTCCAGCATGTCTACGAAGGCTAACCCCAAGAAGTTGGGGAAGCCAACGATGGCATGGAAGCTACCGAACACCGTGGGCACCGCCAGGTACCCTTGCGCATGATCATCAACAATTGAAGGGCCAAAGCCGACGCCAGTCAGCCCAGTTGTCATCATCGTTCACCTGTAAAGGCAAACAAACCAACGATCAGTAACCTTTGGGAGGGCCTCGAAGCCCAAGTATCGAGGCAAAGAGATGAAAGGTGACACTGGCCCCACCAGGCGTGCTACACTGTTTGCGATTGGAATTTTCTTTTATTTTCTTTTCTTTTAATATTTCATTTGGGTTTATTCTGTTTATTTCACGTGTCGATTAACCAATTAACTAACTGGTAGCTAACTGGCTAGTTGACTACGCAGGCGTGCCCGTCACGTACGTGACGAGTTTATTATGCACTCGTTCTGACCCGTGTCGGGCGAGAGAGAGGTTCGATCGGGACCAGCAGTCCGCCATACCATAAAGGCTATGGCGTTAATTTCATCTCCCACGAGGAGGGAAAACCTTTGATTAATTATCGAGATGGTGGGCTGTCGAGGCCGAAATAAAGATGCAAAGGTATAAATGTGACCAGGTCACGTGAGGTGCTTCTATATGTCATGCGAAAGAGGAATGGTCCATTAAGTTGGGTACCCTCGATACGTGGCGGAGGACATAGGTCCAAAGACCACCATCGCGCACGGCAAAGACTTCAAATCGGGAGTGACCCAGACCTTTGTCAATGCCATTTAATATATCGGAGGGAATCCATGTAGGCATGCATGCATGATGCTCATGACAACGTTAAGCATAGTCGCAGAGTTGCAAAGATGAACAATGATCAATCAAGTTTAATAGACTC